>CM075345.1:18650000-20112500 GCA_037693485.1 Kitagawia praeruptora
ACCCTTTTGAGCCTTATTAGCTGCTCATTCTCTTGAATACTGAAGTATTAAGAGCAGTTATATTCTTTTGTTAAATCTGATTCAAGCAGGTGAGTATCTCTCATACTATATCTTACTCAGTATATATATATATATATGTAAATTAAAAAAAAAAAAAAAAAAAAAAAAAAAAATGTATATATACTGATCATCTTGTACAAAATGTACTAACCATTTGACTGAACATTTTGATTAAATAAATTGTTCAGTTCAAAATTCTCATTCGAAACATATCTCTTCTCATCTGTTTGATTTCACTCAATTATAACCCTGAACAAAGTCCTTTTGATTTGTACATATATGTAATCGAAGTGGTGTAAATTTGGTGGACATTCAAGCTTATGGTAGTATCTGCTTTTACTGATTGAATCTGAGAGTAAACACTTCACCTAAACACTTGTGTGATGTGAGAGTTTGTGAGAAAATCCTTGACATGTAACTCACTGAATGATGCTATGATGTTTATCTCCTGATCTTTTTGTCTTTAATGACTGTGTGCTTACGTGGATAATCATGATCATAAACTGGAACAGAGATATTCAGATTTCTGTAATTAAGGAACTACAGAGTTTAGCATTCATCATATACTCTGTGTTTAATATGAGAGTTTGTGCATTCAGTGTTTATTGTTTTGGTATATGGATTTTATGAAATATTAGATGCTATAAAAATTGATTTGGTAAACTCTGCTACTCACACACGAAAATCACGACTGTGCGTTTTTGAAAGGGTTTTTGTGATAAAGATTGAAAATTGGACAAACACTGATTGATTGTGCTACATACTCTAAGGTATATTTTCATTAAGATAATTTGAAAATTTTGGAGTAAATGGAGTAGTTGACAACTGTTAATTAGTGTCATTAGTGGTAACGTGTCTTGAAAAATGGAACGACAGCGGTAATAATGGCTTTTACTGCGCCTGTCTTAAGTGAACCGTTGCATGTGTGACACCTGTCCCACTCACTCATCATTATGTCTCCCTTTTACACTTTTCAAGGGAACAGTTGCGTGTTTTCAAGTAAAAACGTTTGAGTTTAGTTTTTAACTACAACTCAAATTACTTTTTGCCACAATCATTTTTATCCACACGTATTCACTTTACCAAAACAGAGAACATCTTTGTTTTTCACTTTGGCATTTTCACAAACACCTTTCTTGCAAAACCATTTCACAGTTGATTCTTACTTATTTCTTGATTCGATGGCAACTAAACCTTTCACTGTCTTTGGTCTACGTTTTGTGCCTAACAACTATGCAGCTTTACTTGAGAATGACCGAGCACCAGAGCCGTTTCATCTTATGCAAAATTTTCTTCGAGATTCTGAAATTGGGCAAGCGCTGGTTGAACCGGCTACTCTATCTGCTTCCCAAGTTGTTAATTTCTGGCAAAACTCAAGATATATTGAAGGAGGCGAGAATGGAACTCCGTCTATTATCTTTTCTCATGAAGAACAAGAGTTTGTGATTACTCCACAAACTGTTCGTGATGTCATGGATTTTGACACACATACTTCGTATGCTGTTGTCTCTGAGCAAAATCTGAGGGAAATGCTCACAGAGATTGGTTACATGGAATCACTTGCCAAGCTGGGCAGTGTGAGGCGGCCAAACTTGCGAAAAGAGTGGAATTTTTTCTTTGATTGCATTACAAGGACATTCCAGAAGAAGGTAACCAACTGGGATGCTATTCCAATGGACAGTCTACAAATTGGGTATTCTCTACTTTATGGTAGTAATTTTGATTTTGGTAGATATGTTTTGATGAATTTGGGTGATAAGTTGTCAGAGTCTACTACAGTTTACTTTTCTAGATTTTGTCAACTTCTGTTCAATGCATGTGTTCCTGGTTTAACTGTTGATGAAGCTGATGAGATTCAACCGTTTCGAGTAACTAAAAGAATATTTTCTGATATGTCTAACAAAGATGTTGGAAAAGACTTGCCTCCTTTAGCATTGCCGCTTGCTTTGCAAAATTTTGTTAATCAGCCACAAGACACTGATACACATCAAACACAACAACCAGACTCACAGCCTATGCCTGAACCTTTAGCCACTGATCGTACACAAAACATACCATCTCAATCTACTCAAACACCTGAACCCACACCAACAACCACTGAACAAACCATATTACCTCCAACACAAACAGAACCTCAAACCAAACCTGACCAAACGAACACTGAACCAACAAACCCTGTCTCCACTACTCATCCACAACCACCTCCAAAGCCAAAAAGGAAGAAACATACTGCAATCAACACTGAACGTGCTAAGGCTAAACAGTCAACTCCAAAGGCTGTTTATTCTAGAAGATTCATACAAAGGGCAAACAGACCTTCACCACCTTTGGTTGAGGAAAGTTCTAGTGAGAGTTCCAGTGAAGATGCAGAACAGGTTGCAGTACCTCAAGCTAAGAGGAGGAAGCTTATTCTGACTGATTCTGATGATGAGCCTGTTGCAGAGGCTCAAGAGAAAATCTCATTTGATATTCCTACTGGTGAGCCAGAGGTTATCATAGAACCTGAAATTCCAGAATCAGGAGTCAAGGTTGCTGAACCAGAAGTTGATAAGGCTCAAGACAATGAAGATGCTAGAGATGTTTTATCTCCAATGGAAGAGTTTGCTGAAACTCCAATGTCTTTTAATCATGAAGCATCTACTCCACCACTCATGGAGGTTACAATGTCTATAGATACTGGTGTTGCTGATGGGCCTACTGTTGTTCTTGAAGACACTGTGGTTGCATCACACACTGAGTTGAACTCTGATGCCAATAATATTTCTGCTCATGGTGAGGAGGTTGATAAACCAGAGAAGGTTCTTTCTTCAGAGCAAACTCCAATTGATAAAGGAAAACAGGTTGCTCAAGAACCTATTGTTGCTCAAGAACAAATTGCTCAAGAACAAATTGCTGCTCCAGAACCTAGTCTTTCTGTTGCCTCTACTAGTGAATCAATGAGTGATTCTGTTGAAGCTAATAGTCCAGGAGTTAACCAACCACAAAATCAGCCAGATGGTCAGAAAACAGGTGAAAAACCAGATTTTGCTGGGCCTTCTAATAATGAAATTGATGATGGTTATTTGGCCAAGCAAACTGCTGAATGGTACAAGTCAGACTGTATTTTTCCTCCTGGAAGGGCAGAAAAGTTTCTTGAAGTCAATTCTAAAAAGATTACAAATCCAGAAATTTTCACTTGTTTGCAAGGCACAGTGATTCAAATCAAAACTTTGAATAATAGATTTGATGACACTCAGAAATCTATCGTTGATCTTCGCACAGAGGTTGCCACTCATGAAGAAAAAGCTCAACTAGCTAATGCTAAACTCTTTCAACAGTTTGCCAAAGCTCAATCTAATCTTAATGACAGACTGAGTACAGTTGAAAAGAATCAGACTTTACTGGCTGAGAAAGTTGATTCTATAGCAAATTCTCTTGAGTTAATCACCTCCATACTGATTCAAGACAGTGATGATGTCAAAAAGGGGGAGAGAGTTTCTAAAACCAAGTGTAAGAGAGATCAAATTTTGTCAAAGAAAGATCAAAATGATGATGAAGAAGCCAATGCTGATAAGGGCTTAAGAAATGTGAATCTCAGACAAGGACATGGGAGGTCTTCAAGGTCAAAGCCAAATTTGGTGATAGATTCAAATGCTCAGAGTACTTCAGGATCAAAGCCAAAGGATTTGTTATTCTCTGACAATCCACAAACTGATGAAGAATTGGCTGCAAAACTTTTTCGAGAAGAGAATGCTGAAGCTACACTTGAGGATATTCAAGCTGAAGAAAAGCTGTTGCAGAAAGAACATTTAAAAGCTGTGAAGTCCAAGAAAGTGAAGAAAGTTGTTAAAACTTCAAAGTCTGCAAGGCCTGTGATGAAAGGAATTGTAATCAAAGAAAAACCATCTGGTATTCAAGAAGAAGAAGAAGAAGATACTGGAAAGCTGGTTAGAAAGTCTTCTCTTGATGCTAAGTTGAAGTTAAAAGGGAAAGTTGATGAAGAGAGCAAGGGCAAGATGATAGTTACAACCTCTGTTGCTACACAAGTTGTACAGACTCAAAGTAAACTTTTACCTGGTTTTTCAAGGGCAAAGATTCCAGTGGAAGAAGGAGCAGGAGTGACTGGTGGATATCAGCATAATATTGCCTGTTCAGGAAAGCCACCAGGCAGGAATACTTCTGGTTTAGGATCAAGAAGAGATTTGAGAGTTAGTAACAGTCCAAGAGATCCTTCTGCACTTGTATCTCTTGGTTCTGGTATAACTCAAGAAAATCTAGACAAGTTGGAGTCAGTTCAGGTAGTTCATCAAAGGAGCTTAGATATTCACTTTCTACTATACTTTATGGCAGATGGGTCAGTATATAGAGTGAATGAAGAAGCAATCAAGTTAAAATTATTTGAGGAACTTCAGTATGTCTTGCATATCTTCAGAGTTAGAAATCAAAGAACACAGCTTATTGCTAATTCTATAAGGGAGTATATGCTGAAAGCTAAAGTTGCTACAGGAACAAAGTCTGCTGAAAAGTATGTTCCAAAATACAGAGACTGGAATGGAAATCTGATTGAAATGCAGAAGGGAACTACAAGGTTGAAGACTGATCTTGGAATTACAGTTCTGGATTTCAATGTAAAGTCTGAAGAATTAAAGTACATCAGATTGGGTAATGAAATGAGGAGGAACAAGATCTATGATCTCAGGGCTGCTATTTTTCAAACGGATGAAAATGATCCAGAGTTAAGAGAAATCAAGCAAGCTATGGAAATTGAACTTGAAAATGCTGAAAGGAGATTGTTGATTGATTATCTCAGAACAACTCCAGATCTTGAGGAGGTTAGGTAGACAGAATTTGTAAGTGATTCGTATTTTCTGTAAATTTTGCTAAGTCAAGTTTAAACTCTGATTATATGTTAAACACTGTGTTTTTTATTCGTTTGTTTTGACATCATCAATTATTGTAAACTTGTACATTTTTCTAATGAACAAGTTGGGGGAGATTGTTAGATATAATTGATGTGATTTAATGTCAGTGTTTAAGTGTTTCAGGTAAAGAGAGTTTAACTTGTTATTGAAAGCAGTGTTTAAGTATACGCTGATTGCTGGAAGCGCAAACGCTGACAGAAGAGAGTGTAAACACTGATAGCTGAATACATGGAAGCGCAAACACTGTTAGCGTTGAGAGAACAGAGTTTGCTAAAGTCTGTCTACTGGAAGCGTCTACAAGTCAACAGAGTTTGAAGATTAATTTAATATTAATATGGAAGCGATATCTTTGAAGATTGGATAGCTGTCAAAGAGATCGAGTTGACTTAGAAGACGTGTAGCAATCGTAATTGATATCAATTGTATAGCTTAATTTTAGGAGAATCAATTTACGATTGTACGTAGCTGTATATCTTATAAATACAGTTAGGTTAACCCTAGAAGGGTATTGATCGTGAACGCATATCATTCTTGTAACCTAAGCAGCTCTCTGTGATACTTTACATCACCGAGAGAGGAATTATTAATTCCAAACAGTTTTAAAGAATTAAAACGTGTGTTCTTGTTACTTATTTATACAGTTCTTGATTATTTATTGTGTAATCGACCTAACATTGTCATTACCACCCTTATTCCTTCCTTGAGATCCACCTTTGCTCCCACTCTTGTCCTGATCATCCTTATCTTTGTCTGACTTTCCCTCATTGGCAATAGGCTTGATGTCTGACTGAGAGTTGATAAACTTCACCAGGATGTCAAGAGCCTCTATTTCAGATTTAGATTTTCCACTCCTTGAATGTAGAACTCCAGCCAAAAAATTTATTGTAGACATGTTGTTTGATTTGAGGTGTTGTCCAAATCTGAAAGCAACAATGTCTTGATTCTTTTCATATAAGATACAGTGAGGTTGAGGAATTACTTGAGGCAATTGAGATTTCATGCACTTGGTGAGAATCTCCTTGAGCATGTTGTTGTCTGATGAGTTATTCCTCTCTATCTTCCTGATAATTGTTCCAAGTTCAGAGCTGGATAGAATTTGCAAAGCTTCAATGTGGATGTGAAAGAGGTTCTTGGCAGTGTGGACTAAGACTTCTCTATCATTGGTAGTGATGATGGCATAAGGATTGGTCTGCACAATTTCTCTTCTCACTACAGTGACTAGGAACACATCTTGCACAAGCATCTTGATATAGTCAAAGTAATGGAAGTTTGCCCTTCTTCTCAGGTCATGTAGGTGCTTCAGAAAGGTTATGTCATTGTATAATTTAGAGTTTGCAGTCTCTTGACATACCCTTTGAGTAAGAATATTTCTGAATTCTGAAGGTTCACCTTGAAGAGATTGCTTAGCAATGTCAGGAATGTCAAATTCATATTCTTCCTTGGCAACTTCATCTACAGCCACTTTCTTCAGCTTGTCATCCTTGGATTTTGGCTTAGGTTTCTCAGACAGAGATGGGGGCTCATCAACCTTTGCTTTACCTTTTCCTGGCACATTGGTTATAGATTTTGAGGCTCTTTGATGACCACCCTCATTTATTTTTATGCCCTTCTCCTTAGGTTTCTCCCCCTTAGTCTCCCCCTTTGTCTGAGGCTCCCCCTTAGATTGTGAGTTCCTTGATGTCCTCTTCTCCCCCTTAGGCTTGTTGTCAGGCACAGAGGCTGTAGTAGGAGCCTTTGGAGTTGAAGATTCTTCAAGTAGAGGGAGGCCCATATGCTTCATCATAGCAGTCAGCATCTGTTGTTGAGTGAGAAGAACATTAGCATGAGCAGTTGCTTGAGAGTTTAACTTCTCATTCAGCAGATGGACAGATTCTTTTAGCTCAGCATTGAAGGCTTGTTGTTCAGACACTTTCTTTTCCAACTTCTCCAGTGAGTGATTGAGGTGTTCAGCTCTGAAAGATTAGAGTGATTGTTTCTGGAGCCTTTCCACTTCATATTTACTCATGTTGTGCACAGGTACCTCAGAAAGGACCTTATCTCCATATTGATTCTACCACATAACTTTCAGAAGGGCATTGGCATCCTGAGTTTGATTGGAGAGAGTGGCCATTTCACTTGTGAGCTTTGAGAGACTATCCTTCAAGGAGGGTAGCTCATGGTCCACAGAGGTGCAGGTCTTTTTGCATTCTCTTATTTCTCTGAGTGTGGATGCTAGAGGAGGGAAGTCTTTGATGAATTGACCTTTGAGTTCACTCACTTCTTTGGATGTATCTCTACAGATATTGGCTAGTTCATTTTTCATCCCTTTCCCAAGATAGTGAAGGGCCTTTAGACTTCCCTTGTAGACCTCATTCATGGCTTCATAGACTTCAGTAGGAGAGTTCTAGCATTTGAGCCAAGAGCAGTCACATATTCTTCTCTCAAGTATTGCAGAGCCTCAGCCAGGGTGCAATTCTTTGTAGTGCTCATCCATGCATCTACATTCCCATCTCTCTCAGCCTCATCTGCTATCTTTTCTTGTTGCTTTTCAACATCTTCTTTGTGACAGAGCAAGATGGCTTAATAGTCAGCATTTGGTAGATTTGCTGTGAGGAGATGTTGAGCTATTTTAGAGATCTCATCAAGCTGTTCCACATTTAAGCAATGAAGTGCTTCATCCGTCAATAGTGGTGAAACAGTTGATGATCCCAAGACACTGTCATGTTGCACAGGTCTCAGCAATTCTGACAGGGTGGCCTGAGCCAAGTTAGAGCTAGAGCTAGGCAAGCTAGACTCCTCAGTTACAGATGCAACTTCTGCAACCGGATGGAAAGACTCTACTGCTGGTGTCTCCACAGAAGTGGGATGAGTTACACGAGTAGTTGACACAGCCACAGAGTCTCTAGTTAAAACTATTGGAACCTCTGTGTTTGTGATGGTGTCATTAGGAGATGCCCCAGCATGCATTCCCTCACCATCTAAATGTGGGTCCTGGGTGGTGAGCAAAGTGTCATGCACTAAGTCACTTGAAATCATTGGCTCATCAAAAGAAAGGAATTCTTGATGATCAATGCCTTGCATCTCAGTTGCCTGAGTTGCAGGCTCCAAAGAAATATTTGTGAAAGATTCTGGAAGAGAAGTTTGTTGTAGAGTAGATTTTGGCAACTCCCCCTGAGAAATAGAGGGAGTTTCAAGTGTGATGTGCTCTCCACTCAGTGTTGTGCCAGCCTTATCACTCCCTTGTACTGACTCTGTACAAGAAGGTGCATTGGGGAGGATGCTTGATTCTATAGGTGCACCCTGTTGAGAGGATACACCTAGTGAGCTGTGTGCCCCTGATTTTACAACTTCAGCCATTTGTGTGACTGAAGAGGTGGTCTTAGTTTTCTTCTTCTTTGGCCTTAGTAAGGGTGACTCAGGTTCCTCACTCCCTATACCTAATTCCACAGCCAATGCTGCTTCAGATAATATATTTAATGGTGCAGACATTACTTCCTCTCTCTTCTTTTTACGGACATCACCCTTTTGAGAGGATGATGCAGTTGGCTCAGTGTGTGGTAGAGTGTTTGGTTGAGAGGGTTGGTTAGCAAGCCCTGGGTTAGCATTTTGTTCTACTTGCTTGGGCTGTGCTAACTGAGATTTTGCATCAAATGTTGGCATGTTGTGGGGGTAAGTTCTAAACAAACTCTCCATATGGGGACTTATGTTAAGTCTTACATCCACATCATTCCTAGTCTCCAAATTACCAAAAATGAGTTTGATCATGGATCTAGGATAGCATATTCTACTTTTATCTATCCCAGGCAATTCAATCAATTGAGCATTTTTAAAATTAAGTACAGATTGAATGAAGCGAGGGAAGAAAATATCAGTACCTCTCTTGGCTGTGTTCTTACCAAGTCTCCCATATAGTTCCTGTAGGATGATTAGGCCAACATCTATCTTCTTTCCGTAGGCCAATGCATAGCCAATTTGCTGCACAGGTGCACTGATTTGATCAAAGCTTGATTTCCTGGCAGTGAAGACTTGAAGAAGAGTTGCAAACATATAGCTCCACTCCTTCCTCAGATTCTTTCTGTTTAGCTTTCCAAGATTGATCCCATCTGAGTAGTTGATGAACTCAAAGAATTCCTCTAATTCTGCATTCGTGGCCAGTGTGTCAAATGACTCTTGTTGTAGGCCCAGTGCTTGATTCATGTCTACAGTAGTGATAGTGATTTCCTGATCCTGAATCTTGCAGTAGATGATATATGAAGTGATTGCGTTTTCCAGGGCTACAACCTCCACAGTAGCAGAGCCCCGAAACTGTTCCAGGATATCTAGATATAGAGTTGGGTTGGCAGAGAGTGCATCCTTGATGTATGACTCAGCCATCCATTTCACAAAGCACTTGAAATTGGCATTGGGTGCTTCCACATCACTAGTTAGAGCAATGAAATTGGTGTTGAACTTTACTGTTGCCATTTGTATGAAAGAGAAGAAAGAAATTGAAGGTTGAAGAGGAAATTTCTCTTTTCGCAGTTAGGGTTTCAGAGGTTTAGAGTGTAGATGCTTGAGAAATCGAATGAAATGAATCGAATAGATGTAGAATTGTATAAGTATGAAGTACTTGAATTGTCGATTAGAAGTATGTTTTGTATCGACAAGTCAGGCAATTCGAGAAGTAGAAAACAACTATTCGAGAAGTCAAGAAATGCTTAATCGATAACCCAAGCAGATAGTAACTCACAGCTGGCAGTTATCTAACTCAGAAATAATTCTAAATTAAATAAAATGTGTTTTTATGAGTGAATTAAACTTTTAGATAAAAGTCCAAAATCGGTTAAAATTCAGCGAGAATTCAGCCTTTTTAAATGATTCGAGAACTCAAATATAGTGTTCGAGAACTCAGTCAATCGAGAACTCAGTTACCATATTCGAGAAGTCAAGAATACCTCTATTCGATATCTCCGAAAGGCTCTATTCTAGAACTCAAGAGTACTCTAATGAGACTTGTTAGAGATGTCGAATAGTGAATCATTCGAGAAGTTTGACTTATCGAACTATACCCATCACTCATAAAAATTTATTTTCACTATCTTTTAAAATTTACCAGCCATATTCATTGAAGAATATTCTAGCAAATTAAATAGTGATTTTCTCAAAATTTCATAGAAATTTTAAGTTAGCAAAAATATGATTTTCCAACATATGCAACAGATTTGAAATATTTATAAATCATATTTCAGCCAACACTTACTCCAAAAATATTTAAAATTTAGATAAAGTAAGTGTTTACTGCTGCAACAATCTAGATGATATATTCACTTAGCCAGAATCCGAAGAATTCAGCATTTCAATCTCACTAACCAACCTTGTGAAGGTGGCTTCATCTAGTGGCTTAGTGAATATGTCAGCTAGTTGTTTATCTTTAGAGACATAATTCAACTCAATGGTTCCATTAGTTGAATGTTCTCTAATGAAATGATATCTGATGTCAATGTGCTTTGTTCTAGAATGATTGATAGGATTGGCAACTAAAGAGATTGCACTTGTGTTGTCACACATGATTGGAATTCTTTCCAACACAAGTCCATAATCTCTTAGTTGATTTCTAATCCAAAGCACTTGAGCACAGCAACTTCCAGCAGCTATGTATTCAGCCTCAGCTGTAGAAGTTGACACAGATTGTTGCTTCTTGCTATACCAAGAGACTAACCTTTGTCCAAGAAACTAGCAGCTTCCTGAGGTGCTTTTCCTATCCACTCTGCATCCAGCATAATCAGCATCAGAATAACCAACCAGATTGAACCCTGTGTCCTTAGGATACCATAAACCCAAGTTTGGAGTGCCCTTCAGATATCTAAAGATCCTTTTTATTGCAATCAAATGTGATTCCTTTGGATTTGATTGAAATCTAGCACATAAACATGTGGCAAACATGATGTCTGGCCTACTTGCAGTGAGGTAGAGCAGAGAACCAACCATGCCTCTGTAGACTGAGATATCTACTTTCTTGCCTTTAGCATCTTCATTCAATTTAGTTGCAGTGGCCATGGGTGTCTTTGCAGGTGAGCAATCTTCCAAGTCAAACTTCTTCAATAGATCCTTGATGTACTTGGTTTGACTGATAAAGATACCATCCTTCCTTTGACTGACTTGCAACCCAAGAAAGAATGTCAATTCTCCCATCATACTCATCTCATATCTGCTCTGCATGAGTTTGGAGAATTTCTCACACAGCTTCTCATTTGTAGAGCCAAAAATGATATCATCCACATAAATTTGAACTAGGATAATATCATCACCATGCTTCTTGTAAAACAGTGTCTTGTCCAATGTGCCTCTAGTGAATTGATTTTCAAGAAAAAATTGTGATAAGGTATCATACCATGCTCTTGGAGCCTGCTGAAGTCCATACAATGCCTTAAGCAATCTGTAGACAAATTCTGGGAAATGTGGATCCTCAAAGCCAGGTGGTTGTTGCACATAAACCTCTTCTTCCAACTCTCCATTTAGAAATGCACTCTTGACATCCATTTGATAAACTTTAAAGTTTGAATGAGCAGCAAATGCCAAGAATATTCTAATGGCTTCCAATCTAGCAACAGGGGCAAATGTCTCGTCATAATCAATGCCTTCCTGTTGAGAGTATCCTTTTGCAACCAGCCTTGCCTTGTTTCTTATTATTACACCATCTTCATCCATCTTATTCTTCAGAACCCATTTTGTTCCAACTATGGTTCTATTCTTTGGTGCAGGAACAAGTTCTCATACTTTGTTCCTTTCAAATTGATTCAGCTCCTCTTGCATAGCAATAATCCAATCTGGATCCAACAGTGCATCATCAAGTTTCTTAGGCTCAACTTGTGATAGAAAACATCCATAGAGGCACTCATTTTGAGTTGCTCTCCTAGTCCTTACTCTTGCATTAGGATCTCCAATGATTTGCTCTGCAGTGTGTGATCTATCCCATTTCCTTGAGTGTTCAGCCTGACTTCTCATTCTTGATGTTGCTTCATCATCCACATCTTGGTCATTCTCATTTCCTCCCCATGTGAGGTTGCCATTACTCACAGGTGTGTCTTGGATGCTTGTTTCTCCACTATTGATTGGCACAAATTCTTCTCTTGTATCATCATTCACTTGAGTTTGTTGAACTTGAGTTTCAACTCCAGTTTCAATCTCTTCATCAGAATCATCTAGATTATCAAACCTTAATGGATCTTTATCTTTATCATTGGCTTCTTCTAGTCCAGGTAGTTTGCTGTCATCAAATGTCACATCTGTGCTCTCCATAACTTTCTTTTGGCTGATGACATAAACTTTGTATGCAATTCTTTCCATAGAGTAGCCAAGAAAAATTCCTTCAAATGCCTTTGCATCAAACTTACCAACATATTCAGAGTTGTCCTTTAATACAAAGCATTTGCTTCCAAAAGTATGAACATGCTTTAGAGTAGGCTTCTTCCCAGTCATCAAATTGTAAGGTGTCTTTCCAGTGTTTTTGTTGATGAGAGTTCTGTTCTGGATATAGCATGCAGTGCTTACAACCTCAGCCCAAAAACATGTAGGCATCTTTGCATCAAGTAACATTGTCCTAGCAGCCTCAATTAGAGTTCTATTCTTTCTCTCAACAACTCCATTTTGTTGTGGAGTCCTTGGAGCTGAGAATTGCTAAGAAATGCCATTCCCTTTACAGAATACTTCAAGTATGGCATTTCTGAACTCTGTTCCATTGTCACTTCTTAATGCAGTTACACTTGCATTGTTGGCCTTTGCTTCCTTGTCAACTTTCTTTATGTGCTCAATGATTACTTGTGGAGCCTCATCTTTTGATGCAAGAAATTCCACCCATGTATACCTTGTAAAGTCATCAACCATCACCAAGGCATACTTCTTTCTTCCTAGTGACATAATATTGACAGGCCCAAACAAATCCATGTGAATGAGTTGTAGAGGCTTGGTTATTGATGTCACTGTCTTTGACTTGTGGCTTGATCTTTTCATTTTTCCTTTTTGACAAGCCTCACATACTCCTTCTTGACAGAATTCAAGTGTGGGCATGGCTCTCACTAACTCTCTTTTGACTAGAGAATTAATGGCCTTGAAGTTCAGGTGTGATAGTTTCTTGTGCCACGACCAACAATCTTCATTTGATGCTTTTGAGTAAAAGCAACAAATTTTGTCCTTGTTTGCAGAGTCCATATTGGCTACAAACAGGCTTCCCTTTCTTACTCCAGATAGAGCAAAATCACCAGTTTTCTTGTGGGTGATCAAACATTCATCTTTGTCAAAATCCACCTTGAATCCCCTATCAGTAAACTGACCAACACTTAGCAGATTATGCTTGAGCCCCTTGACTAGTGCTACATCTTCAATGATGACATTACCAACTTTCAACTTGCCATATCCCAATGTGTTACCCATGCTGTCATCTCCAAAAGCAACCATTGGGCCAGTATTTTCCTCATAATGTGATAGTAGGGCCATATCACCAGTCATATGATTTGAGCATCCACTGTCCAAAATCCACATGACTTTCTTTTCGCTTTCTTTGCCCTGCAAACACAAAGGTATTACTTTGTCTTTGGTACCCAAACAAGTTTGGGTCCATGTGACTTAGAAACAGTTTTATCATAAACAACATGCTTGTCAACTTTCTTAGTGTTAGTCTTCTTGTCACTATTAGAAGTCTTAGAACCTGAAGTTTCAGACTTGGGTGACAGAGGTACCTTCCTAGCTTTAGGAGGACTTGAAGACTTTGACCTTGTGTAGTGTGTGTGAGAATTGTGATTGATACAACCATCAATGAATTGCCTTCTCAAATTGAAACAGCTAGTCATCACATTCATGTTGCATGGCATACAGTCAAATTTATCACAAAATGGAGCATCTCTATGTCTTAGAGGCACAGAACAATCATAGAAAGGTTTGGACACACTACCAACAGGTTTCTTGCATGCATGAGTTAAATAATTGGTACTGAAATAGTTCTGACAAGTTTTCCTAGGGGCATTAGGCATATAAACATAGTTGTTATCCTTGTTAATCCCTAGCTTGCCATTTATGTTCTGTTTCTTCTTAGTCACTTTCTTTTCTGATTCACTCTTCCCAGCTGAAACAAACTTAACAAACTTCTTAGGTCTTGATCTCTCAACTACTGGCTCCTTGGCTTTTGACTTGACACTCTCACTCTTGGGGGATGTTTGCTGTTCACTGGCTTGTGCCTCATCCTCATCATTCAACATTTGCTTGATGAGTAAGGCATCCTCATCAATTTCAAATGTTGATTCTTTAAAAATTGGATTTTTAGCCTTTTTCAAAATGTGAGGCACTTCCTCATGAACAACTGTGTCATTTTAATGACAGCATGGCCTTTTCTCTGTTTAAGAGTGTCATAGTCAAGTCCAATAGCAGCCTTGGGTTTAGCTTGAACTTTCTCACAGTAGGATTGCACTAGACCAGAAGATTTCTTGAATGTTTTCATTTTGAATTCATTTTCAGCTAATTCATCTCTAAGAGCCTTTTCAACTTGACTAGCACATAAAACCTTGTTCTGCAAATATTCAACTTCTTTCTTAAGGTTTTGTACTTGCATAGCAGTCAGCTCAAGTTCCTCATTCTTTTTGGTTAACATTTCATTTCTAGTAGATAGTTTAGCAATCTCCTCATTAGCAGCAGTCATACTAGTATGAATATTAAACATCTCAACAGATAATTGTTCAACCATGGATTTATATTCAGAAACAGACATGTCTATGGTAGTGAGAGATGGTACTTGAGAGTTTGATGAAGATGTGTCTTCCTCGGAATTGGCCATCAAGGCATAGTTGCAAAACTCTTGCTCTTCTCCATCACTATCAGAATCATCCCAACACTTCCCTTAAGCTATGTAGGCCTTACCTTGTGTCTGCTTTCTCAGAAGGGCCTCATACTTAGCTTCAAGTTCCAGAAACTCTTTATCCTTCTTTTTAGGCTTCTTGCATTCACTGGCAAAATGCCCTAGGTCATTGCATCTATAACACCTTACAGATGACCTATCCACATAGCTGGTTTTGAATTTATTTCTGTTTGGTTTCACAGGTGCCTTGTTCTTGTTGGCTGAATGGTTTTGAGTTTTGGGTTTGAAGGGTTGATTTCTTTTAAATCTGATGTTTGGAAATTTTCTGGCCATGAAAGCATATGAAGTATTTTCCATCCCATCTAGTTCTTCAAGAGTGTAAAACTCTTCTTCCTCCCTTTCCTCAACAGGTTCACTTACCTCAGCTTCAGTTTCTTCATCATCTGCTACCTCCTCTATCCTTAGATGGCTTGTAGATGTTTCTAGGTCTTGAATCAATTTGTTGACAATCAAGGCACATGATGTGTTTATCATTCTACCTTGGTTGGCTTGGATAGCCCTTTTCTGAAGCAACTCAAGCTCATGAGTCTTTAAGACTCCATAGAGCACATCATAGGTGACTTTGTTCAAATCTCTTTCCCTTAGAGAAATGACTCTTTGCTCTAGATGATTTGGTGAGGATAGCAGAAATTTCATATTCAACTCCTTGGTGTTGTAAACCTTGCCATTCATCTGCAACTCAGTGACTAGCTTGTGAAACCTCTCAAACATCTCTGTAATGCTTTCCTTAGGCTGTGCCATGAAAGCTTCATACTGTGTGACCAGTATCTGTTTCTGGTTTTCCTTAACCTCATCAGTTCCTTTACACAGCACCTCAATGTGATCCCACATTTCTTTGGCAGATGTACATGATGCAATGTTTGCAAATATTGACATGTCCATAGAATCAATGATAAGCAACATGAGGTGACTGTCAAGAGTAACCTTCTCCCTTTCTGATTCTGTCCACTTTGATGGATCCTTGGCCTCATAAGATCTTGGGATAGTTGTGGTTCCAACAGTCTTCTCTGGTATCTCTTGTTGTGGAACAAAAGGACCATTCTTGAGAATCTCAAGATAAAAAGGGTGAGAGGCTTTGATGAACAACATCATCTTTATCTTCCAGAGGTTGAAGTTTACTTTGTCAAACTTAGGGACTTTCACCGTTCCTGTAGTCTTTGGTGTATTCGAACTCATGATCGTTTTTCTGTTTTTTTTAATAAACAGCCCTCTATGATACCACTTGTTGAGTATTGAACACAGAAAAAGAATACAGAGGGGGGTGAATGGATTCTTGAACTTTTCTTGCCTTGAGTCTATGTAGCAAATAAGTGTTGTGTGTGCAGAGATGTAGGTGCGGATAAAGAACAACACAAAACACAATATCACTTTAATCTAATGTATTACTAGATAAAGGTTGCTACAATCTATGAATACAAATGATAGTATTCTCAGCTTCGTTTTTCTCAGAGAGATATATCTTAAAGTGTATGAAAAACTTGACTCTCTTCGTACGTACCTAAGGAAGTGAGGTTGTATCCTTATAGAACATGGATACAACCTACTTACTGCAAATAAGGTAGCTAAAACAAATTACTTTTTAGTCTGTCTATCCTTTTTGAGTAAGTGTCCAAACAGTTACAGATTTGACTTTGCAAAGCCTGTTTAGATCCACTTCTTTAGCTCCTTGTCTCTTCTATATCTCTCCAAGCTTCCTTGTAGGCTTTCCAGCGCACGTTACAGATTGTGGTCCATAAAGTGCATTGGCTTGTTGCAGGTTTCTTACTTGTACAATTTCTTCAGTATTTTGTCTCCAAGAATGTATTCGAGAAGTGACTAAGTAAGTGATTCGAGAACTAGAGTTGGCTTGATCGATAACTCCGAGTTCTCGAACACTGTTATATTGACATATCAAACCACTTCTCGAATAGCTCTTTTCCATCAGGATTCCTTGAGTTGTCGAATAGAACATTTGACTTATCGAATCCTCGAGATATCGAATAGCTTTCTGAGTCCTTGAGATATCGAATGGAACTTTGACTTGTTGACTCTTTGAGAACTTGAATACCACTTTGACTTGTTGACTTCTTGAGTTCTCGAATAGAGTAGTAGACATATCGAATCTCTGAGATATCGAATGAGATATCGAACAGTGTATTCAGAGATATCGAATAGTGTCTTCTAAGATATCGAATCCCTGACTTCTCGAATGCTGGACTTCTCGAATAGACAAATATACTTCTCGAATTGGTACTTAGGCAAATTCTTCATTTCTTCAAATCCCAACTTATGATTATTTGACAGTCTTTATCTTCTTGCTTGAGGCATGAACCTTGGAACTTCTTTCAAGCATTATTCTTGACTATATAAGTACAGTTACACAACTAGGATTTGATGCCTATAATAAGTACAAAACAAATAGAAACTCTACAACTAGAGGTTCCCTCAGTTAAGAGGTCATGTAAGTAATGCAAAGCATTACAAACAATTAGGCTTGTTATTAGATGTATACAGGCATGCCTCTGTGACTAACAAATTATTTTGGGTGTTTGAGTATTTTAAAATGATTTTACGAGTTATACTGCATTTAAAGGATAAAAAAACTTGTAAAATTCATATTTAATTCGTTTTTTATCCTAAAAATATTTTAAAAATATGTGGGTGATCGTAATTTTATTCTCGTTATTTTAAAATTTTAAAATTTAATGTTCCACCCATTTTTTCTATTTAATTTTGATTTTAGAAGTGCTTTTGTGGATTTTTCAGCAAAGTATAATTACCAAACTACTCTTTTGTTTTGCCCATAAATTATCTATTCTTAAATCCCTAAATCACCACCAGTTCCCCAATTTGTCTTCCAAGCTCTGTATTTCAGTTTTATCGAGCTCTCTCTCGAATGTTCTCTACATTTCTCTCTAGAACTCATTCAATCTCTATCCCGTGTATCGCCTAATCTCTATCCCTCTTTTAATCCCTTCAATCTCTCCCTCAATCTCTCTTAATCTCCCTCGCCCTGGTTCTTTTCTCCATCTGTGTGTGTGTCTGTACCGCATACGCGGGTGTTTTGGCAGGGTGTGTGGCTTTGTTGGGCTAAGGGGCTGTTGGAAACTTGAGTATATGAGTGGGTATGTATGTATATGTTGTGTGTATATCGTGTTAGTGATGTATGTGTAAGTGGTGGGTGTGGGTGCGAAACAATGAGGGTGTGTGCTGAGTATTGTACTGCTGCGTGTGTAAAGTCGTGCGTGTTTATCGTTGAATGGGTTGCTTTTGCAGTATTGTCTTGGTCTGTCGTTGATCTTCTTGTCTCGGTTTTGGTGTGTAAGCTCGGTTCCAAGTCGATTCCAAGCTTGGTTCTTATTACTTAAGGCTGGGGAGGCTTTGGTTGTTGATTGTGGAGTTATTGTGGTGTTGACAGAAGTCCGAATTAGTGTGTGGAGTTGTGGTGGTGCTGAATGATGTCCTCTTTCTATTTTACTGCTTGTTATGCGATTTTGAATGTTAATTGTTAAGCAGTTAGAACTGTGGGTGTGATTGATGGTTTTAAATTCGAAGTTTTAATTTATTTTATTTACTTTTTTTTTTGCTATATAAACCTAACTGATATGAGTTGTGGTATTTTAATTTAGATGGACTAATGATATTAAGTATCATCAAGTAGGGGGCTAATGACATAATGATTTTCAAGTTATATTTTTATGAATTTAGTTGATATTTTGGAGGTTGAGTTGTGGACTTTCAGGGATTGGTTTTATACATATCGTCGTATATGATTAATACGATTGGATGATTTTGCGACGTTAATTTGTAAGTAGATTACTTGAATGTGCTAACTTAGAAATTAAATAGTTATTCTCAGATTCAATCTATGATATCTTGATACAATTTGAGTCATAAAAGTGATGGTATGCATGAGTTATTTGATTTTTATATTACTAAAAGTATGTATTGGTTTATTGGATAATCAGTAAGTAATTCACTCTGAGTTATGACTGAGAAGTGAGCTGTAAATCGTAAGTGCAAGTTAGTACTGATATTCGATTATAAAATTTTAGGATATTGCTTGTGATTGGGTCGATTGCATTCCGACAGGTTAGGTCATTTTATAAAGGAGGTGCTGTCCGATTTTCGTCAGAATTATATTGTAAATCTTATAGTAATTTGATAAAGAACTATTTATGAACCAATATGCTATGTGGATATGCATGACTATTTTGAGAATGTGATTAATATGTGCTATTTGTGTTAAGTTGTAAAGCGTTATAGGACGCGTATGGGTAGAGTAGAGCAATAAGTAAGGTTTTGGTTGGTTTGGTACTGAAGTAGTACTTTACCTTGATATAGGTACGAGTAGGAGGCCCGACCAGGAGCAGTGCAAGCGTAGATGGAAATTCAAGTAGGAAATGATTATCAGAGTTGACGGGCGTACTTAACGAGAGATTGACAAATTTTAAGGAAAGATGGAAGTAGAGCTGAGTAAGAGGTCAACGTGCAAAGAAGTAGAAATCGTGGTAAGCGAGTGATGGATCGAGATGTTGGAAGTGGAAGCTTCGTGTATTGAGGCAAGTGTTCTTTTCACTTCTCGTCAAGTGAAGCTGTTCTTTAATTATTTTGATGATGAAAATTTATCACCCCAATTATTTCTATTGAAATTGTTGATACCTGTTGTTGTTACTAATTATTCAGTTACACCCATTTATCGTATCGAACTTGTCGATACCTTTTGAGATTGTTGTTGTTCTTCATTTATTTCCCCATTTATTGTGTCGAACTCGTCGATACCTGTTGACATTGTTGTTTTGATGCCCTACTTATGGGTTGTTTCCTGGAACGTGAGTTTCCAGTTAGTTGTTGTGTTAAGGGTGGTCGATTGTTCCGACACCTAGTGCGTTGCATTTAGAATTGGAATGTTTTCAGATGTCCCTTCGGGGAGACCATAATTATGGTCAGAGGAGTCCCTTCGGGGAGACCAGTTTAATGGTCAAAAGTTGAGGCCAATGTGTGCCGTGGATCCAATTAGAGGGACTTTGCTGTGTGCATTGTCCGGGGTTAGTGCGGGACTGATCAGTCGCCTAACTCCGCTATTTTTTTTAAATTATATAAAAATCCAATTCTAATCTATACATTGAGGTTGAGTTGCTTTAAAGCCTGATTCCTTTGAATCCTATGATGATTATCTTGATTATCAGAACTTTTATCAATTCTCATTGTTGATGCATGTTATTCTAGTGGTGCCCTATTGGCTCATATTGGAGTCACGATATTTAATTTCTTCAGCTGATTTCTTTCGTACCATATAATGATTATCCTTGTTGATCAGAACCTATATTGTTCTTGATATTGCTATAGCTTTTTACACTTGCTGAGCATTGTTGGCTCACTCTTGCTCGTTGTTTATTTTTCTTCAGTTAATAAAGAAGATTATTGGACCTTGTGGTCAGTGAGTTTTCCTGCTCCAGCAGCGAGAGGTGACGTTCGAGTTGTTGGTTTCGTCGGGTAGTGATTTGAGCTTGTCAGAGGTTGGTTTTTTTTTTTTGAAAAATACGCACTTGCATTCCATTAAGAAGACTCAGACAAAATACTCTCCGAAACAAACTCCGGAGGTATATCAACCCACTCAACCACTTCTGACATAGAATGTGTCGCTCTAGCTAACATATGAGCAACCTCATTCGCAGATCTGTGGATAAAACTAATTAGCACGCTATCATAGTGCTTACAAATTTCCACACAATCTTCGACGATAGTATGAAAGAAAGACCGACCACCTCTCCCTTTACAAGCATCTGCTAGATTCTTTGCATTTGTCAGAGGTTGGTTTACTAGTTCGGTAGACGAACTTATTAGTTATTAATTTGTATAATAATTTCATTTTGAGGAATGGATTGTAATTAAGTAATTTGATATTTGTTTCATACCGTAGCCTGTATGCGATCTTGGATCAGGGGTGTTTTATTTATGTTTTTGAGTTATATCCAGGTTTGTTTGTGTTTATAGTGGTTGATGGCCCCAAATCTGTACCCCGGATTTTTGGAATGTCACAGTTGGTATCGGAGCTACAGGTTATGGTCACTGAAACATGGTAGGATGGGTAGGTATACGTGTGTGAGACGGGCGTTAGGTAGAACAATTTAGGATAAGGTTCGCCTTAGGTTATTATGACGAATATTGCGACGTTGTACGGTCTTTCGACATCTTGCACGAGTAGGAGTTCGATTCGTTCAAAGATTTGGTCAAGAGCGAGAAAAATAATCCAGAGCCGCCTGGGCTCAGTAAGCAGTGAAGCTACCAGTTTGGAGGACATTATCTCGAGACTTTCACGTATCTTCTAAAATGTTTCTACAACTTTAGTTACGATGTAAACGTTATAGAGAGAATACGAGAAGACTAGAAATAAGATGTGGGAAGCGATTGTTGGCATGAGTTGGAAGTGTGGGCATAGTTGCATGCTACTAGTCGTTGATCTTGGTTGAATTCTTGATTGATTCCCCATTTGGGAAGTTGAATTGATTCTTGTTCTTGCTCTGAATTGTTGTAAACGAATTCACGGTTTATATTGTCGCTGAAGCATTTGTTGCGCAGTGACGATTAAAATCGAGAATGAATGGAGATCTTCTTATTTATTCAACTCATTATTGTCAGGCCGGTTTTGGCAGCTAGGTATATTAATGCTTAGCCGACAATAGTGAGATTGTGAATAATTATGAATTTCTTGAACATTTGTTTAATCGACCATTCTTCCATTGATGATGAGTTTCGTATATCAGATTCACTTGAATTCAATCCTATTCTTTCAGAAATATCCCTATTTTTCAGAGGACACTTGATCCAACTGTATACTTGATGTGGTATGTTTTTGTGTTCGTTCGCAGGGAGGCAGGTTTTATCAATTTTAATTTAACTGTTTCTGGAACAAAAATGATAATTATGAAAATATTTACTAACTAATTATTTATATTAATTTAACTAATTAATTAAAGGATAAACAAAGAATTTTAAATCTAGGGCAATTAGGTCCACCATGTTTACATAATATCCGGCTTCTAAGCTAAAGCGATCAAAATGGTCATGCAATTTAGAGTTTGTTAATCTCTCTCAAGTATCAACATTCCCGAAAGATGCTTACACATATAATCACTTTTAGTAATTTAATTAATCGGGTAATTAGAACATGTGTTAATCTCTCTCAAGAATTAAGCTCTCGGAAATCCAATTATGCTCTCGCAATAAAATTCAATTCCGCTAACCGTATGTGTGCCTCTAGTGAGTAAAATCTCTCGATCTATTACTCCTATTCGCATATAATTAATATGTGATATTGGCCACTAACACAAATTAAATATCAAAACATAATCGATTAGAATTTACCATAATCAATCAAACCACTATGAAAATCATGCCAGAATTATCATGCAAACATGGCTTCCCTTTATGACCTAAAACAAATTACTCACTAATATAAAAAGTAAGAACAACTAAAATTATATAACAATCCATCTAAAATATATATTTAATAAACAAGAGAAAATAGAAATTACCTTACATTAACGAAGAATTAAGCTGAAGAAAGTGTACATAAAAGAGAAGAAAACCAAGCCCCTAGCTCCAAAGTTGTACTAGCCGAATATTGAATGATATAGAATATATTTAATAATAGTATGCAGTGTTTAAAGTAAGTAAAGAAAAAGCAAAACAATGATCAAAACAAAGATGTCTGGCCAGTGTCTTCCGTGAATCATTTTATAGACTAGCCTTCAGCCTTAGTAAACAATAGCTGCTTCAACTTCAACATCCTGCTTCATTTTGTCTTCCGTGAATGATGCTTGATTTTTCAAAAGTAAACATTGGCTGCTTCTTTAATTCATAAAAAGTCTTCTATCATCACTTCCGTGTATGGTGGAAGCAGTTGACAATTCAGATGTGTCTTAAAGGGATATTTATAGATGAGAATTAGGGTTTTGGGGGTGTGTTTGAAATATTTCTTTTTGCTCCAAACTCCTAATTCTTTTTCTTCTTCTTTTTTTTTTCATTAAAGTCTTTTTTTTATTCTCTTTCCCTTCCTTGTTCTTTATTTCTTTATTTTGCAGCTTCTTTAGTTATTCACGAATTTCCTCATATTTTAGCTCCAAAATAGCTCTTTAAGCCCAAATTCTTCCAAACTTAGAAATTCTTGTCTTCTGCAATAAAACAATAAAATTTATTAAATAAATATCCAAATCAATGCAAAACGCAATTAAATATGAGAATAAAATTATCTAAAATATATATAAAAATACATCTTATCAAATATCCCCACACTAAGCATTTGCACGTCTTCGGGCAAATAAGTGAAATAAAAACTAAATCCTAACTAATATCATTTTCGTAGATGACACGATTGCATTGAGCATATGCAACAAGTCGTTAAACCCCTAGGCAGCCCTAGTAGGACGAGTGTTGTCTCGTGAGGGTTTATAGTGAATTTACCCACAAAATCCATTTTTTTCTGTCAAGTCTCAAGTATGCAACATATCATAGTACTCCACGCCAGTAAACCTCAATTGCACAATACTGAAAGTCCGTTCACTTACACATCATATGCACAAGACTATCCAAGTAAACACACAGTCTAGATAGACAAAAATATCATGAAATAAACATCAATGCCGCATTCAGTGAGTAACATGCTATGGATATAAATGAAGCTCACAAACTCTCAAATCACACATGTGTATAGGTGAAGTGTATTCGCTCAAGTTCAATCAATAAAGTCATGTGCTACCATATGCTTGGTTGTCCACCAAATCTCCACTACTTTGAATACATGCATGCACAAATCAAAAGGTCTTTGTTAAAGGTTGTAACGTGGCTAAGGTGAAGGGTAGGGAATCAAGAAAAAGGCTAACAAGTGGCTAACTCGACAAACTAATAGAGCACAATGTTCATTTCTAATTAAAACACTCAACATGAAATTTCGATCATGTAAAAGCTGATCAGACTCTCACAAGCATTAAACTCCAAGCACATATTACCATGTACTTTTTCACTTTCATATTGCACAAATTAATGAACACAACTCTGCTTGATCCTTTTTTTTCTCTCTCTTTTTTCTATTTTTTTCTTTCTTTTTTTCTTTTTTTTTAGAAATTCCCACCAAATTCTCACACTTTAACAAAGAAATCCCCACACTATGCACTCACCAACCTCCAAAGGAATCAAAATGCTCTACTAGTTAATCAAGAGAAGAATAAACAAGTAGGCTCAAGAATTTAGATTGGTGATATACGAAAAGAACGGATAAAAGGCTCAAAGGGGTTCACTAAGGATATATGATTCAGGGGTACTGTTTGGATAAATACGGTTAATCCTAGTGCCTTTATCATTTTCATGCATACAAATATCATATAATCTCAAAATGGTTTAAAGCAAGTTCTAGAGCGACATACTTAATGATGAACAACACACAACAATAAAATTCGATTGATATAAGATGTACCAATCATAAATTAGGCTCAATATCTCACAAGGTGAAAGCATGCTTTAGTACTCACTAAATTTGACAATGACATGTCTCAAGTTTTATAGTTTTCGCAAGCACGTACAAGGAATCATCAAGTAACAAATGATTTTCTAAAGATGTGACATGTCAAATAATCATGCAAACTAAGCTCACAAGATGTGTACATATCCTTGTTAACATACTATGAGACGAGGCAATTAATTTTCTAATTTTTTTAATTTTTTTGGATTTTTCAATTTTATTTATTTACACACACTAAAAACCCTAACAATATAATCCCCACACTAAAATCATGCATTGTCATCAATGTATGCAAATAAAAATGAGGTATGAACAAAAGTGAACGAAAACTCCCCTGAAAATAAGCAAGGCAATTGTTCCTTTAGACTGAACAAATCTTCAAGTTTTCATTGCTTAATTCTTTCCACATAGCACGAATACTCCCCTTAGCTTTTGCTTCCCCAAAATAAATGTAAATCCATGTCACCAACCTTTTCCTTGCCTTTATTACGCCTATTAGCTTCTTGTTCATCCACCTTCTCCCCCTCAATTGGGTTATCCTCCAGAATAGTTGGATGCGGAGTTGGGAAATTAGACGAAGCTGTCTTCATCAAGGAATTAATTGCATGACTAAACTGGGCTGCCATGGAACTCAATTGAACCTGGAATGCATCATTTTGAACAAGTTGCAAATTTTTGATTTCTGCAATGGACTCACGGATATGTGGCAACTCGTCTTCCAGTGTTTGGACCCGTGCAAGGAGTCTGTTGTATCCCGTTCTGGTTACAGGTGCATGTGGTTGAGTAGGTTGCCCATTCTCAAAACTTCAACCGAGATGCGTATCTGCAAATGAAATCATCCTAGCCCCTTTGTCGGATGGTGCAATGAAAGTTCGGGAGCTTCCATCCTCTCGTGAAGCAGTTTGCCGACCACTGGCAAAGAGTGGTAAATCTGGAAAAAGATCCAGGGATTTTCTCTCTTGGAGGTTAAACTTGAATGGATTAAATGGCACAAGACCCAAGTTTTCCTTGAATGTCTCGGGTTCGCTAGGTTTACTTTGTTTATAATGAGGTAGAGTGGCTGATGTAGCAAACTCCTTATGTGGTGCTGTTCTTACTGGTTTTGGTAACAACGGAAGTGGGACAGTCTTTAGATATTCAGTTAGGACTGTAGGCACATCCGTATAGCTCTTATTGCTTATGTAATTAATTACATTCGTCTTCATGGAAGAACATTCCACATCTCTACCATTGTCCAAGCGTATCCTGTCTGCATCACTCAAAAAATCATTTAATATTAGCTGCAGAAATCTTGGATATAGACATTTGACCCTTTGAGTCTGGACATCCCTTGTTCCTAGTTGATTCATCTTCAAAATGATTTGACCAAGCACTATCTTACCAAAATTAATCCTCAAATTATTGGCGACCGCATATCCTATTTTTTGAATAAATTCAGATATTCGATCTAGATTTGTTCTATCTGAGGAAAAAACATGGTTAAGAATGTGGAAGAAGAAATTCCAGTACTGGGTTAGATATGTTCTAGAGAGATTACCAGTATTGAAATTGCCATCTTGGTACCTTGTAAGACGAAAGAACCTTTTAATCTGGTCAGGTGTAGGATCAGAAACGAGATTTTCCATAGAAAAATGAAGAATTCGATTAACATCTCGTTCAGTGACCCTAATCGACCTACCAAATAGTTGATAGGTGATTTCACACCCGTCCTTTCCAGAAGTGTTAACCGCACTGCCATATAATTCACGCAAGGCATCATGGTTAAGCGGCACTGGTGTAACTAAAGCATAGCAAATTACTGAATGTTCATTCATAAATTGTGCCCAAGCTCGAAACTGCTCATCCCGGATGGTGTTGATTTCCTGAATGGAAGTAGGATTAACTCTAGCAATCAAGAAGCTTCCCTGCAATGCCATTTTCAAGACAGCTAGATTGTGAGATCTTTTCCCTGGGAGGTTGAAGTTTTCAGCAACTGTGTGTATATGCTCTGTATATCTGAAATGATGATATTTAACACAGACAAAAACTCATTGATTATAAGGTTTCAAATATTAGCGGGTTAGGTGATATAGTACAAGCTATGTACTAGCTAGCCGCTTCCTTTTCTTCTTTTAGCTCCAACCCTACTCTCTCTTTTGCCTTCAAAGTCCTCCTCGAGCCACGCAATGCTCCTTCTTTTTCAACAACAAAAATATTTGCATCATTGAGAATTTGTCCTACTCTCATGTCCTGATTGAACAATTATATAAAAGAAGAAAATTAAAAACAAAAAATCCTAAAAATTATAGAATAAATAAAGAAAAATAAAAATAAATTGGAAAAACTCCCCTAATGCATAAGCATGAAGTGTCGAGGCACTGAATATCGAAGCAAGATGCCACTCCAAAAAGACCAAAAATATGTTGCACGGGACCACCACGAGCATCAACGGTTGTTTTAATCCTGCACAAAATCTCCAAACAAGCATTAGCAAATTTTGCTACTACATCAATAAATAATAACTGATCAAGAAAATATGTAGTTTTGGAAAAATTTGTGATAAAGCAACGATAAAATTCATAGCCTCGAAAACATCGAACTCCCTTGACATAAGGTGGAGGCTCTGGTGGTGGCTTTTCTATACTCATCACTTCCACATGAGCCATTCGAACATCTGGGCCGGTCGCATCATTGATTAAGTAGACACTTCCATTTTCTCCCTCTTCCCGAGCTTGACACGTAAGAGCCACTTTGACTGGACCATCAACCAAAATTTGAGAAAGATCATCTTGGACAATTTTTGACATCACGTCAACCTTGAAGCACATATTCTCGTCCATTCTCACAACATCCTTAACCATAACAAAATCATTGATCTTAACATCGGTGGAAAGCTCCTCTTCTATTTCATCAACACACACCGAGAAACTCTTTTCCTCCTGATCATTTGTAAGAATGATCAAATCCATTTCATCTTCTGGTGGTATAGATGGCGGCAGTGTAGAGTCTGGTTGCCATGCAGTAGAAGAACTAGCCAATTTTGAAATTTCAGCTTCCATCATCTTACTATGAGTTTCTAGCTCATCAAGTTTTTGCATGAACTCCTCTTGATCCTTTTGCATTTGAATTAGAATTTTCATCATTTCGCTCATTTGATCAGGTTGCGCATTTTCATTGGTTTGATGAACCTGGAAATTTTGCGGTGGAGGATATTCATATTGCTGCCATGATGATTGCTCAAATTGTTGTTGATCATGATATGAGAAATTCTGAAAATTGTTGTCCGTGTACGAAAAATTTGGTTGACCCGTCCAATCTTGATCATATGCATTAGAGTACGGATTGGACTCGTATCTTTCTCGATAATCATTCACTTGTCTGAATTGAGCATCTTGAGAATTGTAAATATTGTAAGAGCATTCATAACCAGAGTGACCCGGGACACTACAAATATTACAGAAATTGTAAGTTTCAGGGATCACTTGTGACATCTCATTATTACTCAACGGACATGTAAGGGGCTCTGCAGTCTTCCACGAGGCAATTTCTCGAGTATGTGCCTCTACTAAGAAAGAAAGATGTGCAAAAGTATCAACTTCACCCATTGCAGACCTGTGAACACACAACAAAGCCAAGAAACGCAGTAAAATCGGTCTCAATTGGAACTAAAGTTCCAATGAGACAAAGAAAAAATAGGTGAACTAAAAATTTAACAAATTAAACAAAATATAAAATATATATTTTTTTTATTAATTTATTATTATTATTATTATTATTATTATTTTTTAAGTAGAGGTACACGCTCTTTTAAGTAGAGTACGCACTCCCACTTTTTATTTAATATTATTAAATACTATTTACAGAAAATTCAAAATTTAAGCATGACTTGTTTATATTTACAACTACACAAAATCAAACCAACCAAGCTTATTCGAGATTAATAACTCGAAAATTCAGCAAATTCGAACTCAGTCTCCCAGTCGACTCAACAGTACAAAACAACTCAGAAAAATAAAAACAAAAACACACTGAACACAGCTATAGACTTGCCAAAAACCAATCAACACCTTATTCAACTCGCTAAACCAAAAAGATAACCAAAATGGACAAAAGTACAAAATGAATACGGCAAAACAAAACTTAGTAACTACTATTGACAAACCAAACTAAGAACCGAGCCAACTCGGTAGACTCGACAACCAGCAAAACTCAGCAAATTCGAAACCAAAATACAAAGTTTCCATTCGACCCAGTTTGACTCAACACAAGTACGATGGAATCGAAGAAAAACGGGGAATTCGACAGAACAAAAACCATATCAACTTCATAAAATTTCGGACTTCACAGAAAACGTAAAACCAGAACTCAACAAATCGGAACTCAATAGTACAACAAAACTTGTTACAGTCTAATCCTCACTCGGATGAACTCATTAAAAACACCCAACTCGCGACTCAAAAACAAAGCAGGAAACTCCACTACGAACTCTAAACTCGAACACAACACGGCAGACTCGGCATTTTACTCAGCAATGACAAAAACTTGCGTGTCAACTTGCCAACTACGAACTCGGATTCAACGAAAAGAAACAACTATAACTCGGTAACTCGGTAACTCGGATACAACTCAGCAACAAAAGCGAACAAGAAGAAAAACGAAGCCAAGAACAAAGGAAATCGAAACTCATTACATTCTAAAAATCACACAAAAACAAAAATTAATTCTAAAACTAAAGGGTAAAGAGAAGGGGGTGTGAGAGGAGATGTGGTGACTGGTGGCGGAAATTGAGGAGCGAGGACGGAGACGCGGACGAGGTTGGTGTTGGCGTTGGTGTTTTGCAGGTGGAGTAGCGTGTGGCGGACGGATTTTGAATCGCGAAGGACAGGCGTGTGACTGGTGTTTGTGGTGTGATTTGATTTAACCATAATAGAGAGCTGGGTTTTTGTGGGTAAATGAGAAAAGAGGAAGGAGGAGGCTGGGTCTGTGACGAAAACAGGGGAGAAAACAGGGTAATTGCTTCGAATTAACACTGAAAATACGAACTAGAAATTAAAAATAATATTTTCGTTATTCTAATTTTTTTTTACTGAACAAAATAAAATCTAAACTGTAAGAAAGAATTAATTTAAAATCGATAATTTTTGCCTCCCCGGCAGCGGCACCAATTTGATGTGGTATGTTTTTGTGTTCGTTCGCAGGGAGGCAGGTTTTATCAATTTTAATTTAATTGTTTCTGGAACAAAAACGATAATTATGAAAATATTTACTAACTAATTATTTATATTAATTTAACTAATTAATTAAAGGATAAACAATGAATTTTAAATCTAGGGCAATTAGGTCCACCATGTTTACATAATATCCGGCTTCTAAGCTAAAGCGATCAAAATGGTCATGCAATTTAGAGTTTGTTAATCTCTCTCAAGTATCAACATTCCTGAAACATGCTTACACATATAATCACATTTAGTAATTTAATTAATCGGGTAATTAGAACATGTGTTAATCTCTCTCAAGAATTAACGCTCTCGGAAATCCAATTATGCTCTCGCAATAAAATTCAATTCCGCTAACAGTATGTGTGCCTCTAGTGAGTAAAATCTCTCGATCTATTACTCCTATTCGCATATAATTAATCTGTGATATTGGCCACTAACACAAATTAAATATCAAAACATAATCGATTAGAATTTACAATAATCAATCAAACCACTATGAAAATCATGCCAGAATTATCATGCAAACATGGCTTCCCTTTATGCCCTAAAACAAACTACTCACTATATAAAAATTAAGAACAACTAAAATTATATAACAATCCATCTAAAATATATATTTAATAAACAAGAGAAAATAGAAATTACCTTACATTAATGAAGAATTAAGCTGAAGAAAGTGTACATAAAAGAGAAGAAAACCAAGCCCCTAGCTCCAAAGTTGTACTAGCCGAATATTGAATGATATAGAATATGTATAATAATAGTATGCAGTGTTTAAAGTAAGTAAAGAAAAAGCAAAACAATGATCAAAACAAAGATGTCTGGCCAGTGTCTTCCGTGAATCATTTTGTAGACTAGCCTTCAGCCTTAGTAAACAATAGCTGCTTCAATTTCAACATCCTGCTTCATTTTGTCTTCCGTGAATGATGCTTGATTTTTCAAAAGTAAACATTGGCTGCTTCTTTAATTCATCAAAAGTCTTCTATCATCACTTCCGTGTATGGTGGAAGCAACAATTCAGATGTGTCTTAAAGGGGTATTTATAGATGAGAATTAGGGTTTTGGGGGTGTGTTTGAAACATTTCTTTTTGCTCCAAACTCCTAATTCTTTTTCTTCTTTTTCTTCTTTTTTTTCTTTTTTTCATTAAAGTCTTTTTTTTATTCTCTTTCCCTTCCTTGCTCTTTATTTCTTTATTTTGCAGCTTCTTTAGCTATTCACGAATTTCCTCATATTTTAGCTCCAAAATAGCTCTTTAAGCCCAAATTCTTCCAAACTTAGAAATTCTTGTCTTCTGCAATAAAACAATAAAATTTATTAAATAAATATCCAAATCAATGCAAAACGCAATTAAATATGAGAATAAAATTATCTAAAATATATATAAAAATACAACTTATCAATACTTGAAAAATTTAAGACTCTTGAACTCTTTTCATTTTCTCCCCAAATATTTAATCTTCTTTATTCAAACTGAGATGAACAACCTATTTATATAAGGTATTCAGGGACATTTTATCTCTGTGATAGAAGTCTGGTGGGACGCCACTGATTGTGTTTGTCATGAAAGTACTAAAGACTGGCCATCTTTTTGTACAAGGGCGGTTGACCTAAGTGACAAATACAACCTGATAATAGTTCTATGATCATATTGATCTCTCGGTTAAATCCTTTTTCCAAAAAAGTTTTATCGAACAAAATTCAGTGTACATTCATACCTGATACCTATTCATTCTATTGACTTCCTATGTCAGATACCCTGATTATTTTGGATTACCGGTGATGAAGATACGCGAAGATAGACGCGACGACATCCTAAATGGTCAAAACTGCGATTAAGTTGATGAAGAATTGGTTGAGCAAGATTGAGGAGTTGATGTCAAAACAGAGATGGAATATCAAATTGGATTAATTATTGGATTGAGAACAAATATTCAAGATTCGAGATTAATGAAAATTGAGTCAAGAAAGGAGCATGTATCAAGGGCACAAGATCGAGGATTTGTTAAAGATAAAAAAAGAGAATGATGATGAAGATGTTTGGTATGTGATGATTATTGTTGATGAAAGATTGTTTTGGGCACCTGTTTAGTTTTGAGGGTAGTAAATAGATTATCATAAGATTTTGAATGTTTTGAAACCCACTGTTGAGGATAAGATTTTAGAACCAAAAAAAGGATAACTTGAGTAAAGTAGAATGAAGCAGGACAGATGTATTTGTGAGAACTATCGGAAGGAAATGAAAATTTAATAAGAAGTAAGATGATTGTGTTGGAATTAATGATTGGTGTAAACTCAATTTGAAGAGTCGTGATTAGTAGGAGTAGAAGAGAGTTGACAAGATGGAACAAGATGATAAGAAGAGTAAGACAGAGAACCAGGAAAGTTTTCAAAAGCATTTTAACAGAAGACATGTGATTCAGTTAAGGGAAAAATGTGGAATTTCGAAGATTTGGAGCTGGAAGAGTGAGGGCATAGTAGTTGCCCCCATAATGAGAATTGACAGAGATTGGAAAGACCTCACGGTCAGAAGATAAAATTTCGAGAGAGAAACATATGGAGATTTTGTTGAGGTAATTACAGAGAGTTGTAAGTGTAATCGAATAGAATAGTGTGGTAATAAGTGACAGAATCAGAGATCAAAAGTTGTGTGCCATACACGGGGGACGATAAGACATGTTGCCAGAGATTGTATCATATCAATACTAGTGGACCCTATGATGAGAGTCACGGGACTGCTTTCTATAAGTTACTAGGAAGCTAGAAATTCATTATAACTATGAATGATGTTATCAATAATTTAAAAGTGATGGTAGTGAAAAGTGTTAAGTGAGATTCAGGATTGGATTGTATAGCTAACTACGAATTACAAACAAATTATGAGAGCAAGAAAGTGAGATTATGAATTTCAAGGGATGTAGAGTGGTGTTTTAAAGTCCAAAGCAGATAAAGAAGTCTTAACGAGCATGCAGGCCAAAAGATTGTTATACCAAGATTATGGAGTTGTTTTGCACAGAAAGAAATATCAGAAAGAAAATAGTTAAATCGAAGCAGATTACAGTGATTAAATTTTTCGAATGCATAATTTGATGGATTACCCGGATTGTCACCAGGTAAGGACGAAGAGTTTGTTTGTTATTTATTTTCCAAAAATAGAAATTTGTTTCGAGGAGTTCAATATTGAATGACATCGATGGAAATGTTGGAGTTAACAATTTGATTAAAGGATCTTCGTAAGAAAAGGAGTAGTAATACTCAGTGTATCTCAGAATGATGCACCAGTACTGTTCATGAAGAGGAAGAAGATAAATTAAAGTATACATTGATCTTCAAAAATAGAATAAGTGGACCAGTAGTCATGAGGAACTTTGTTTTTATCAAAGTCGGATAAGTTGTTTAACCAATTGAAAGGTGGATGTTTTGCCTAAAGTTGATTTATGAAAAGACTAAGACCATTTGAAGATAAAAACCCTAAGATATTTTTTGAAGCAACATTTTGAGTTGATATGGACATGATAAATTGTTGATGATGGTATTTGATTGAACGAGAGCATTTACCTCTTCATAGGTACAATGAATAAGATTTCAAGCAGTATTCGAATGAAGAATTTAATTATGTTCATAGATGACATTTCAAGATGTTCGAAGACTTGTGAAGCGTATGCAGATCAATTGAGAGTGACCTTAAGAAGTTTCAAGTAAAGGAAGAAGATTTTGCACAAGAATTTTAAGGTGAATGTTGGATGAGAAGGAACCTAATTTCAAAACATGTGGTTAGAAATGAAAAGGATCAAAGTGAAACTTGTGAAGATGAAGCAGTAATGTAGTGGGAAGAACCCTAATGTATGCCAGTAGAGGTTGAAAGTTTTACCTAAATAGCTACAGTACTAATCGATCTTACCAGAGAGAACAAAAAGGTTTGAATGGACAGAGAAGTGAGAAGAGAGTTTCTAAGAGTTGAGGAGGGTAATAACCGCTCCACTGATAGGGAAGCCAGATAAGAAGGGGACTTTGTGAATTACTGTGATGGTTCATAGAAAGGGATTAGGTTATGTAGTGACATAACATAAAGGAGAATTTGTTGATATTCATAAAAAGAAGTATTGACACATGACTTAGAATTGACCGTAATGGTTTTTGTCTAAGAGTTGAGAGGTCAGATGTAGAAGTTGAACGCCTAGTGTAACGGTCCCAAAATCCGGGGTACAGATTTGGGGGCCACTAACCAAAATCAACATATCACTAGCTTGGACATAAACATTAAATAAACTGATAAAACATTAAACCCCTTAACCAAGATCGCATACAGGTTATGGTGTGAAACAAACTATCGAATTACTTTATTACAACTCAATCTCAGAATAAAAATATTATACAATTCTGTGAATATACAAAGCCACTATCTAATTACGTATCCAACCTTGGCAATTTCCCCAAACCACTATTTGACGAAGTCCACAACTCGAACGTCTCTTCTCGCTGCCCGAAGATTAATACCAATTGTCCACTTACTAGGTTTACTAAACTTCTCTATTAACTGGAGAAAACAACAAAAGCAAGAGTGAGCCAACAATGCTCAGCAAATGCATAAAGTTATAACAATTTCAATATCGAAACAAATCTGATAACAAAGGAATTTCAACTCATTCTATGGGAGAATCTGTGAGCTTAACTTTTAAGTTGCCACGAGGGCCAATACTTCACCATTAATGAGGTGCAACAGGAACTAGAACAGATAAAAGTTTTGTTCATCCAAAATAAGCATTATAGACTTCAAGGAAATCAAGCTTTAACAATTCAATAATGATACTCAAAATTCAAGGTCAAATGATAAACATTCAGTAATAATACTTGGAAATTCATGGTCAAGCAATAAGAATCGATGTCCAACTGGATACTCAATTTATAGATTAGAATTGGATTTTTCATTTTGACGCAACGAGTTAAAGTGGATGATCAGTCACACTAAAACTCCGGATATACTCTCTTGGTATATCGAAATACTCAACTGGATCCAAGGCCCCTTTTGGCCTATAACATGATACTCATACTCTGACTGGCATCCACAGTCTTGAAAACATTTTCATTTAATAAAAACATTTCCAATTCTATCTTTAATATTACTCAGGTTAGGTGTCGGAACAATCGACCACCCTTGATTTCCAACAACTGGAACTCACGTCCAGAATAACAACTTATGATTAGGAATTAATAATAAACGACATCATCATCTGGTATCGACAAGTTCGATACCACATAGGGGAAATTATAAAGAACGTCAAATCAAAAGGTATCAACAAGATTGATACGAACACTTCGAATTATAACCACTGCAGATTATGCAAAGAGAAATTTCATTTGAGCAAGAATGGGGATATAATTTGCAATAAGATTCCAACAATGAAATTCTAGACTAAAGCAACGACATGGTCAAGTACCGGCATTTAATAAAATTTATACATACTGAAGAATTTGAGCTTCCATAAGCGGAGAAAACAGATTAGAACAATAATTGTAAAAATAGTTTCAATAGGGAAAGGTTTAGATCAGCACAGGGAACATTGTCCGAGTGGAAGTCCATTGATAAAAATATACTAGATCAGGCATTGAGCCAGCGGGTTTTCATAAAAGTTAAGAGAAACTTAGATGTCCTTGTTTAGAAAATTTCTTAAGAGTATTTGACAAAAATAGAAGTAATGGCATTCCATTGCCAAAATGCGAAAAGGGTTATTTACAAGATTCTTTGTAAAACCGATAGGTGAATTATGGGTAGGGAAAGTAAACAGCATCACGCTCATTTGAAGAAGTTTATATGTCATCTTTCAACTATACTTGACCAAATCATTTCAAACGATAAATAAACTAAATTGCATCACTTGAACAATAAGTGGATAGCGATAACACTTGCCTCGACTTACGGAGTTCTTGATCCTACCATGGATCCTCGACTCAAATTCACATCAGTCCTTACTTCATAAACTCATCGGCTTCGATACTCGTCCTCCTGCTTATCTTTCAGATTACCAGCGCTCTATCCTTGGCCAGGTTTCCTATTCGAACCATTATCAAGGCCAAATGCTAATTTAGTATTCAATCAAGCAAAATCTTATTATCTTGCTTTACTCTACCCATACGCGTCCTATATCGCTTACACATATAACATATACAAACATGTGCAACTACATATAGACATATCCAACCATATCTATATAGTAGTCTTAGTATAGTTACTAGGTCACATAATCACGTCACACAACCATTTCAAAACAGCACACCATCTAATTTCAAAACCATGATATATTCTCGTAATAATCCACTGATACATATACTTAAACCCTTAGTAATCATAACGCACCTTCAAGCATTAAAATCAAATAAGTTAAATAGGTTTTAAATAGATTTGCAGGGGATTTCTAGAAAATTTTGGCATGAAGTATTCGTAAATAGGACTATTCCCCTGTTTTTCAATTCAACAACCCAAGGATAATATCAAGCTGCTTCTATGGCAGCAACATAAAATAAACACATAAGGAAAGTATCCGCCCTGACATGCAGCACATAGCACATAATAATTTACATTAACACTACTACTTATGCTACACCAATGATCGTATTTCTCACTCATTTTAATGATACGCGTGACAATCAATCATTGATGTTCGTAAGCCCTAGGGAACAACCCCTAGCACTAACTATTACTTACGCTATATCAATGATCACATCACTCAAGTATATTAATTATACTCGTGATAGCTAATCATGGATATTCGTAAGCCCGAGGAACTAGTTGAAGAGAATTACGCAAGTCCTTAAATATTGACATTTAAGACTTGTGACCTCATTACAACTCCACGCAGATAAACACATAATAAAATAAATCTAACAATTAATCTTTGATAAATAATATTTAAACCGGAATATACTACTTAAGCAATTCTCAATACATACTCGACTCCAAATATCTAACACATATAGCGTTCAATGAATAATATGACTCGACTACAACATTTGGCACATAGACATTTACCGACTAGTACATCCATATAATTCCACATATTATCCAACAATTAACAATCCTTAAGTCTGAATATAATATTGAAGCCTCAATTACTACTAAAATCATAACTACAATTCACAATCATCAAAATCCCCAAATATTAACAAGACCACTATATAATTCCAATAATTATAATTAACAACCGACAATTTAAAAATCACTAAGACCGAACATATATCGAATTCACAATTAACTCAATAATTATAACTAGCAACTAACAATAATAATCCACTACACTCTCCGAATTAATTCACGAAAACATACAATATCCATAATTTACAACTTTAATCTAATTACGAAAATCAACATATATATTTTGCAATTTAATCCAATTAAATTACAACAATTAAACAACATTTCGTAATTTATACTAGTTAATACGAAAATTGAATGGTTAACAAAATCACACCAATCGGTTTGCTCCGACCCACCGAAAATCTTCACCACAACCATTTATCTCTCTCTCTCTCTCTCTCTCTCTCTCTCTCTCTCTCTCTCTCTCTCTCTCTCTCTCTCTACAGCTGCCTATCCGCGACTGCCACCACTGCACCACCGCGCGACAGCCTCCCTCCGACCGGCCGCGCGGCGCCGCCGCCTCCTGCTACCTACCGCGGCGTTCTCCTGCTGCTGCACAGTCCCATCTCCTTCCCCTTATTCTTTTACCCACACACACATGTATATATGTGTTAGGTCGAATACACAAATTATAATCAAGTACTGTATTAGAGATTAATAAGAACACACGATTTTGTACTTAAAAACTGTTTGGAATTAATAATTCATCTCTCAGTGATGTAAATTATCACAGAGAGCTGCTTAGGTTACAATGAATGAATATTTCAATGTTTTATATACCCTTCTAAGGTTAATCTAACTGTATTTATAAAACATACAGCTGCCATACAATCGTTAATTGATACTCCTACAATTAAGCTATACAATTGATATCAAATACGATTGTTACACGTCTTCTAAGTCAACTCAATCTCTTTAATAGCTATCCAATCTTCAAAGATATTGCTTCCATATTTATCTTCAATTAATCTTCAATCACTGTTGACTTGTAGACGCTTCTGTCAGACAGAGTTTAACAAACTCTGCTGCTTCCATTCGTTAGTGTTTGCGCTTCCACTCATCAGCGTTTATCGAAACTCTGACTGCTTCCAGCTTAAACTCTGATGTATCACTGTATCACTTAAACACTGATTAATATTTACATCAATTATATCTAACAATCTCCCCCAACTTGTTCATTAGCAAAAATGCACAAGTTAATGATAATTGATGATGTCAAAACAAAATAGACAAATGCAGTGTTTAATAAATGATCAGAGTTTAAACTACTTACTTAAGCAAAATCAACTGAAAAATAAGAAATCCTTACAGAGCATCATCCATAAAATCGCCTCAAGGTCTAGTGTTGTCCTGAGATAATCTATCAGCAATCTTCTCTCAGCATTCTCAAGCTCCTGCTGCATTATCTCTTTGATTTCTCTTAGCTCGGGATCATTCTCATCAGTTTGATAAATAGCAGCTCTCAGATCATAAATCTTGTTTCTCCTCATTTGATTACCCAGCCTGATGAACTTTACCTCCTCTGATTGTGAGTTGAAATCAAGAACTGTAACACCCAAATCAGTCTTCAACTTTGTAGTTCCTTTCTTCATCTCAATTAGATTTCCATTCCAATCTCTATACTTAGGAACATAATTGCTGTTGTATGTCATGCCTCTAGTTGCCAAATTTTGAAGCATTTTTCTCTTAAGCACATTTGCAACAGACTTAGTTCTTCGATTTCTCACCTTGAACAGATATAAAACATGTTCTAATTCTTCCCAGTATTTCAGATCAAGATCAAATTCCCCAATCTTATATACTGTTCCATCAGTCATAAAGTATAAGAGAAAATCCTTTTCCAAGCTCTTTTGATAAACCAACTGTACTGATTCCAGTCTGTCCAAACTCTCTTGACTAACACCACGACCTGGAACAGCCAGTGAGGAAGGATCTCTAGGACCAACATATTGACTTGAGTCTCTATGTGAACCTATACCAGCTTTATTTCTTCCAATCCTTCCTGTGAATCCTCTTCCATCAGAAAAATCCATAGGACCTCCAGTATCTGGGGTTGGTTCAAACACTGATGTCTTTCCAAAAACTGATTGTAATCCAGAAGAAGATAGAGAGTTCTGCACAATTCTTTTAGCAACAGAAGTTGTATTTGATTTCTTTGACATGCTTTCCTCATTAGCAATACCCTTAAGCTTTTGCTTAGCTTCTACTTCTGTTGGCTTTTTAAATACTTGCATCCTCTGATCAGCTACAACATTTTCTTTGATTTCAATGCCTTTAAGAATAGGCCTAGAACGTTCATATTTTGCTTACCCTTACCAGACTTCAAAGCTTTTTGATGTTCTTTTTGTAAACTTCTTTCTTCAGCTTGAATGTCTTCAATTGTGACCCCTTCTACATTCTCTTCTAAAAACACTTTGGCAGCTAACTCTGCATCAGTCTGTGGATTATCAGTGAATAGCAAACTCTTGATCTTTGAAGTACCTTGAGTTTCAATGTTTATTCCAGCAGACTATGATTTAAGAGATTTGCCAGATCTCAGAGTTTGTCTCGATTCAGAGTTTAGACCTTTTCCCTTGTCACTTGTTCCTCCATCTCCAGCATCATCCTTTCTGATCAGAGTTTGAGCAGGCTTGCATTTTGACTTAGCAACTCTCTCCCCCTTTTTGACATCATCAGGAATGAGTATAGATGTAATCAGTTCCAAGGAGGTAGCAATGGAATCAATCTTCTCAGATAGTACAGTCTGATTTTCTTCAACTTTACCCAGCCTTGCAAAGAGAGTGTCTTGAGCTTTAGAAAACTTTTGTTGAATAAGTTTATTCTCTCTCTGCACAGCCATTTCTCTTGCAACAATTTCAGCCCTCAGGTCAGTAATAGATTTTTGAGAATTATCAAATCTGTGATTCAGTGTCTTGACTTGAACTATAGTGGCTTTCAAACTAGAGAGAATGTCTGGATTTGAAATGGAGTTAGCAGCCTTCTTCACAAACTTAGCTGCTCGACCAGCAGGAAAAAGACAATCAGTTTAACACCAATTCCTTGAAAATTGATCAAAATAATCTTCCTCAACTTCATGTGCATCTGAGGGTTTTTCAAAAGGTGTGTGCTTGCCTGCAGTCTGAACTGGAACACTATGAGTAGAATCAGATGTAGCACTCCCTTCTCCTTCAATATCAACATTTGCATCTTTAACATTCTCTGCATCAAGACCAACATCAACTTGAGCAACTTGAGCAGGAATTTGAACTAAAGCTTCAATATTATTGGCAATTGTAATATTCTCTGCAGCTTGAACATTCTCAGCAATAGCTGACTCAGCTTCTTCAACAGTTGTAGCTATATTCTCTGCAACAATCTCTGCAGCTTCTGCAACAACTTCAATAGGTTTAGCAAGTTGTTCTTCAGACTCAACTTTCTTTTCAACAGTCTTAGTAAGAGCTTCAGCAATAATATCAGAGATTACTGCTTTGATTGTCTGCTCAACTTCTTCTCCTTTTTCAGAACCCTGGTGAGCATCAGATAATACCTCTGTATGAGTAGCTACTGTTTCATCCAGTACTACAGTAGCTTGATCAGCTGCACCAGTATCTTCAGAAGTAACGGGAATCCCAACATAATCAAAGAATGGCATGGCATTATTAGCAATATCATCCAGAATAAAGCCATCTCTGTTATTGTCATCCATTTGCATATTTACAAGTGATTTCTCAGACTCTTTAGCAGCATCTATTTCAACAGGTACCTCAACAGCAGGTATCTTTGAAGAGATAACCTCTAGAGCTTCAATATCTTCCTCATCAGAATCAGAGATTATCATTTTCCTTTTCTTAACTAGAGGCACCTCATCTATGACCTCTTCTTCTGAAAGATCCCTTTCTGCTGTTTGTCTTGTTCTTTTAGTTCTCTTGGCCCAAACAGAACTGTGTCTTATGTTGTAGGCTGGATGCTTTTTGTTGCCTTTCCTTTTGTATTGTTGAGTCTGTTTGGGTTGAAGTTCTGGTTTTGGTTGTGGTGAATCAGTGTTTAGGTTTGGAGCAGTGGTTGTAGTTGGTTATGAAGTGGTTTGAGTGTATTAGTGGTTGAATGTAATGTTGCAGAGTTTGTGTCTTTGATGTTTGTAAGTTGTGGTTCAGTGATTGGATTTAAGTTTGAGGGTGTAGGTGGTTGAGTAGGTACAATGTTTGTGGGTGTTGGCTCAGGTTGGTGTTCAGTGTTTAAGGGTTCAGGTTGTGGTGATTCTGGTTGTTGTGAATCTTGAGGTTGATGGACAAAATTTTGTAAGGCAAGAGGCAGTACAAATGCAGGTAAATTCTCTTTGCTAGAGTCTTTATTAGTCATATCAGAGAATATCCTTTTAGCAACCTTAAAAGGTTGAAGGACATCATCTGATGCAATATCAAGACCAGGAACACAAGAAGTGAATAGCATTTGACAGAATCGAGCAAAATAGACTGTAGTAGTCTCTGATAGTTTATCACCTAGATTCATTAAGACATATCTACCAAAATCAAAATTACTGCCATAGAGTAGAGAATACTCAATTTGTAGACTGTCCATTGGAATAGCATCCCAGTTGGTGACCTTTTTCTGAAAAGTCCGTGTAATGCAGTCAAAGAAGAAATTCCATTCCTTTCTGAGATTTGGCCTCTTCACACTGCCAAGCCTGTCAAGAGACTCCATGTAGCCTATCTCCTTCAGCATCTTTCGCAGTTGAGCTTCACCAACATAGGCGTATGAAGTGTGATTATAAAATCCTATGATATCTCTGACAGTTTGTGGAGTAATCACAAACTCTGTATCATCATAGGTGAAAATGATGGTTGGAGTCACACTCTCTCCTCCATCAATATATGCCGAGTTTTGCCAGAAAGAGGCAATTTGAGATGCAGAAAGCCGAGAGGGTTCAATCAGAGCTTGCCCAATCTCTGAGTCGCGTAGAAAATTCTGCATAAGATGAAAAGCCTCTGGTACTTGCCCATTGTTGAGCGGAGCAGCATAGTTGTTAGGAACAAACCGTAGACCAAGAGCAGTGAAAGGTTTAGAAGCCATTTGATCAAGAATATAGCAAGAAAATAGCAGTGAATGTGATGTTTATTGAAAGTGTTTGTAAAAATGCTCAAGTGAAAAACGAGAGAACTATTAGATGTGACTGTGAGTGGATGAGGGTAAAAGTGAATCGTTTGACACAAAAGTGATTAGAGTTGTAATTAAAAATTAAAACTCAATCGTTTAAGCATAAAAACACGCAACAGTTTCTTGATTAATGTGTGAGTGGGAAACATTAGTGGGTGAGTGGGACACGTGTCATACATGCAGTGGATCAATTAATCACGCGCAGTAAAATAGCAATTATCACCGTTGTATTCTCTATCCTATTTCCAAGACACTTTAACACATTTACACTCAATAACAATTGTCAAAAATCTCTTTACTCCAAATTTTCAAATTATCTGAATGAAAATTTACCTTAGAGTACTAACCACAATTCAACAGCGTTTGTCAATTCTCCAACTTTATCACTGAAACCCTTTCAAAAATTGCATAGTTGTGAATATATGTGTGTGTGTGTGTGTAGTAGAGTTTACCAAATCAATTTTTAGAGCATCTAATATTTCATAAAATCCATAAGGTAAATCAATAAACACTGGATGCACAAACTCTCATAGTAAACACTGATTGTATGATAAAAGCTAAACTCTGCAGTAACTTAAATACAGAAATCTGAATACACCTATTCCCTTTGATGTCCATGATTATCCAAGTAAGCACATGTTATGCAAAATTTACGCAAGCGCACGTTGTCATAAGTAATATATGATTAAATCAAGTTCGTTCCCACAGAGATCTAGAATGGTGTTCAATTCAGTAAATATGCCTATGCAACAATGTATGGTTTTAACTCACTGCTAAGAAAAGTAACAAATTGGGGTTGATTATCTAAATTACACTAAGATGCGAATTATAAAACTAAGAATTAAACAATTAACGAGAATAAAAATCAAATTACTTATATGAGAATAAACATGGAATCCTAGTTTCATCATCTACTTCACTTAGAGTTGCAGCCTTTAATTAAAACATGTGATGGTTTTGATATCTGATCGGATAACACGAAAATATTAAAAGTTACCTCTCGGTATACTAGTACCAATCTACACATACATCCACAAAAGAGATAGAAGATGAATAGGCACCTATTATGTTTAGACCCTATATCTCTATAGAATTTGAAAACATAAAGGTTGAAGCACAAGTTATCCACTTAGATCACATAGGGTAGCATAATATCTCTATTCATGCCACAAATCATGATGCTTAACACCAACCTATCCTATGCTAGCATGGCAAGTTCTAAATCTCAAGATCCACTCTCGTTTAGCAAGAGATTAACAATTCAATTTAGATGTTAGCCACGCATCCAAAAGCATAAAGATTAACCATACGAGGATATCAAGAATTCACCACACATAAATCTTTAAGGCATGCAAACTACTAAGCTACATAGATAAATCCACTAGGATCCCACGACAACGATTAGTTCATAATTAAACCTTTCGTCACCATGGGATTTGATGAAAACATGGTAAATAACAAGATATGAATAAAAGAAGTAATTATATTAATAAACAAGAGTTTGAGAAAACAAATCTATAATCCAAAGTAACACAAAGGATGAAGTAGATCTAGATCCGTTGCTTGTCACGAGCGTTGAACCCTTCTCTCCTTTTCTCCCTTGCAGATCTAAGCTAGGTTACAAATAATAAAACTATGATAATGTGTATATATTACAATGGTAGGATATGTTTTTATAGGCTCTATATTTCTTGCCCAGCAATAATTTATCTTCTATTACAATTAGAATTTAATTAAGGTGCTAAAACCTGCCCGGAATATAATTAGAACTTGAAAAGGGCAAAACAGGAATTTCCCAGCCATGCTTCACAAAAAATACGCGCGCGATTTTATTCAGCACATTACTTGAACGTGCTTCCTATCCCAGGTTGTAGAAAATCTCTCAAGCTTCGCGTGGGCAGTAAGATCGCTGAAAACGGACTTACAGAACTCCAGATATGGCCAAAACAGTGTAAGCTGCGCAGCCTTCCCAGAAAATCCGAATTTTAATCAATTAATTCCCAAAAAATTATAGAAGCATCCACCTTAATCAACATTCTCTTAAACCTGCACAACTAAGCAAAACACATCAAAACTACAAGAAACTTGAGTACAAGACAATCAATTTAAGCCGATTTAGAATGTTCCAAGTGGATATAAATCCACTTATCACACACATTCTTTATGGACAAAAAGATCAAGAGATAGATATCAAAGCATCATTCAGTGAGTAACATGTCAGGAAATTGATAAACTCGCAAACTCTCAAAACACACAAGTGTTTAGGTGAAGTGTTTACACTCAAGTTCGATCAGTAAAAGCAGATGCTACCATATTCTTGATTGTCCACCAAATCTACACTACTTTGAATACATGTGTGCACAAATCAAAAGGACTTTATTCAGGGTCTTAATTTGGTTAAACTCAAACAGGTGAGAAGAAAGAAATTAATAGAATAAATGGCTTAACTGAACAATTTAATAGAGCAAAGTGTTCAGTTGCACTTGTTAGTACATATTTGTACAAGATGATCAGCACACACACACACACATATATATATATATATATATATATATATATATATAATATATCCAACAGATAAACTTTCCTTTGTAGAGAAACTCTCACCCGTTTGCTCTTTTAGTTTCCAAATGAATATAACTGCTCTTAATACATCAGAGTTTAAAGGAAGCAGTTAATAAGGCTCAAAGGGGTGCACTAAGGGTGTAATTTATTGACATTGTTTGGAGAAATGTGGTAAATTCTAATGCCTTTATCATTTTCATGCACACACATATCATGCAGTCTCAAAATGGTTTAAAACAAGTTCTAGAGCAACATACTTACTGATGAACATCACACAACAATAAAATTCGATTGATATAAAATGTATCAATCACTTATTTGGCTCAAATTCTCGCAGGGTGTAGACATGCTTTGGTACTCACCAAAATAAACAATGACACATCTCAAGTTTTATAATTTTCACAAGTACAAACAAGGAATCATCAAGAACCATGTAAATGTCTTGGGAACAGAGTGTCACTTATCAGAGTTTAGAGTTTATCAACATCAGAAATTATTCATGTGAGGTAATGCACACAGTATTTATAGACTCAGAGTTTAGGAAAAAATAAACTAAGAGATGCTATAAATATGAAACAGTATCATGCTGTGTTGACTTTCTGCACAATCTAAGATTGAATCACAATAACTCAGAAAGATTCATGATTAATTACTGAGAATCATGCTTCATACAAATTTCTTCATTGGTGTTTCCATCCAGACAATAATCAATTCAGAATTCACAGAGTTTTGTTAGGTTAGGAGACTTACACACAATTAGAGATTCACAAACAACCAATACAGAGCGCGCACACACACCAATCAATAATTGACAAGATCTACCAAAGCGCAAAACAAGAACACACAAATACTTGACGTGGAAACACCCACGCCCCAAACTTGTATTATTAATCTTAACAATAATCAACAATACATCAAAACAATAACACCTTAACGGTGTCCCAACCCTGATACTTGAGCCAACAATGCTCAAGCATCTCCCAAACAATACTTAAGACTACATCTCTTAAGCTTTCACCACTATCAAACAAATACAATATGACTATGTATATATAGCCACCCAAAACTTAACCACCAAGACTTACCATACTTGTTCTACAAGTCTTACCATACTTGTTATACAAGTCTTCCAATTCTTGGCACCTAATTTCCAACTTAGTGATCAAGACATACCATTTATAATAATTGTTTACACATACGATTATTATCTTACCCATATATATCTTGGACCACCCAAGCCCATAACATCATATTGGGTTGAAACCCAACAATCAAACGCCCCAAACTCGTATTATTAGTCTTAACAATATCAAAAATACATCAAAACAATAACACCTTAACGGTGTCCCAACCCTGATACTTGAGCCAACAATGCTCAAGCATCTCCCAAACAATACTTAAGACTACATCTCTTAAGCTTTCACCACTCACATCAAACAAATACAATATAACTATGTATATATAGCCACCAAAACTTAGCCACCAAGACTTATCATACTTGTTCTACAAGTCTTACCATACTTGTTATACAAGTCCTCCAATTCTTGGCACCTAATTTCCCAACTTAATGATCAAGACATACCATATATAATAATTGTCTACACATACAATTATTATCTTTCCCATATATATCTTAGACCACCCAAGCCCATAACATCATATTGGGTTGAAACCCAACAAGTTTATCCAACATGTTAACAGTGTATGACATACAGACATGCTGTCAGAGTTTAACAGTGTTTAAACAAAAACATGTTAACAGAGTTTAATCAACAAGGTTCACATAGCACTTAACAATTCACAGAAATATGAGCAACACTTTACACAAGTAGAAGTTTTTGAGTCTAACCAACATCTCTAGTCAAAGCTAGAGACCATTCCTAGTTCATTGACCAGTCTTGTAAATGTAGCTTCACTCAATGGCTTTGTGAAGATATCTACAAGTTTTTGTTCTGTAGACACAAAATAAAGCTCAATATGTCCTTCTTCCATATGTTTTCTGATGAAGTGGTACCTTATGCTGATGTGCTTGGTCATTGAATGCTGTACTGGATTACCTGTCATAGCAATAGCACTATGATTATCACAGTTAATAGGAATCTTACTGTACCTCAATCCATAATCCAGCAATTGATTTTTCATCCATAGAATCTGTGCACAATAGCTACCAGCTGCAATATACTCTGCTTCAGCTGTAGATGTAGAAATTGATTTCTGTTTCTTGCTGTACCAAGAAACAAGTCTGTCACCAAGAAATTGACAACTTCCACTGGTGCTCTTTTTGTCTATCTTGCAGCCTGCAAAGTCTGCATCAGAATACCCAAGAAGCTTGAAATCTGATTCTCTGGGGTACCACAGACCTAATGAAATGGTGCCCTTGAGATACTTGAAAATTCTTTTTATAGCTGTTAGATGTGGCTCTCTAGGATCTGCCTGAAACCTTGCACAGAGACAAGTTGCATACATTATGTCAGGCCTACTTGCTGTCAAGTAAAGAAGAGACCCTATCATGCCCCTGTAGTTTGTCATATCCACTGAAACTCCTGTGTCTTTGTCCAGTTTGGTTGTTGTTGCCATGAGAGTTGATGCAGATGAACAGTCAAGCATACCAAATTTCTTGAGAAGATTTCTGGTATATTTTGCTTGATTTATAAAAATCCCATTATCTGTTTGTTTCACCTGTAGTCCTAGAAAGTAACTAAGCTCTCCCATCATGCTCATTTGATACCTGGACTGCATGAGCTTAGCAAACTTCTTACAGAGTTTATCATTAGTAGATCCAAAAATAATGTCATCAACATATATCTGAACTAAAAGCAAGTCACTTCCAGATTTGAAATAAAACAGAGTTTTATCAATTGTACCTCTGTTGAATCCACTTTCTAAAAGAAATTGAGCCAGATTTTCATACCATGCTCTTGGTGCTTGCTTAAGTCCATAGAGTGCCTTGTCTAGCCTGTAGACATGATCTGGATATTTAGGGTCAACAAATCCTGGTGGTTGTTCAACAAACATTTCTTCTTCAAGTTTTCCATTCAGAAAGGCACTCTTCACATCCATTTGAAATACCTTGAATTTCTTGTGAGAAGCATAGGCAAGAAACATCCTTATTGCCTCCAACCTGGCAACTGGAGCAAAAGTCTCATCATAATCTATTCCCTCTTGCTGTGAATGGCCTTTTGCTACAAGTTTGGCTTTGTTTCTTGTAACAACCCCTTCACTATCAGTTTTGTTTCTGAAGACCCACTTTGTACCAACAATAGACCTATTCTTGGGTCTTGGTACAAGTGTCCAAACTTCATTTCTCTCAAATTCATTTAACTCTTCCTGCATTGTTGTTATCCAGTCAGCATCTTGAAGAGCTTCTTCAACTTTCTTTGGCTCAGTTTGTGACAAGAATGCATGAAACAGACATTCATTTGTTGTTGCACTTCTTGTCCTTACTCTTGCATCTGGATCACCAATAATCAAATCAGGTGTGTGAGATTTGGTCCATTTCCTAGCTGAAGGTAAATGACTTCTCTCAGAGTTTGATCCTCCCCCTCGATCCATGTTCTCCTGATTTCCTTGGTGTCTTTCTTCATTCTCTGAGGCTTCCCCTGAAAGTGACTGCTCAGAGTTTGAACTGTCAGATTTTGGACTATCAGAGTTTGAGTCATCAGAGTTTGATCCAGATTTTTCAGCTGAGTCACTATCAGAATTTGAGTTATCACTATAATGTGATTCTTCATGCTCCCCCTCAACTGGTTCTTCTCTTGTTTCTGGCTAAAAAGTTTCTTCAGTGTTTACCAGTAGAGGTTCAGAATTTAGCTCAACAGAGTTTGTCAGTTTAGATTCATCAGAGTTTATTTCATCAGAGAATAAATCTTCATTTTCAAAGTGCAGTTGATCATGTTCATTTACATCTTCAAGTCCAGTTATTTTCTTGTCATCAAATGACACATGAATAGATTCCATGATCACTTTGGTTCTCAGATTATAAACTCTGAATGCCTTAGTTGACAGTGGATAGCCAACAAAAATTCCTTCATCAGCTTTTAATTCAAATTTTGTCAACTGTTCGGGATGAGTCTTCAGTACAAAGCACTTGCACCCAAAAATATGAAAATATTTCAGATTTGGCTTCTTTTCCCTCACCATTTCATATGGTGTTTTTCCATACTTGTTTATCAGAGTGGCATTCTGAGTAAAACAAGCAGTTTGAACAGCTTATGCCCAGAAATAGGTTGGTAATTTTGCTTCATCAAGCATAGTTCTGGCAGCTTCTATGAGAGTTCTGTTCTTTCTTTCAACTACACCATTTTGCTGTGGTGTACCAGGTGCAGAAAACTCTTGCTTCACTCCTCTATCTTTGCAAAATTCTTCCATTGTTGCATTTCTGAATTCAGTTCCATTATCACTTCTGATTATTTTGACTTTGTGTTTTGATCCTTTGTCCAGTTGCTTTACATGCTCCATCAGAGTTAATGTTGTTTCATCTTTCTTTGCTAGAAAATGCACCCATGTATATCTGGTGTGTTCATCAACAATGACTAAAGCATATTTCTTTCTTCCAAGTGACATTACATTTACTGGACCAAAAAGATCAACATGTAGAAGATGATAAGGATCAATAATTGAAGATTCAGACTTGCTCTTGAAAGATGACTTCCTTTGTTTGGCCTTTTGACAGGAATCACACAGACCATCAACATTCAATAATAATTTTGGGAGCCCTCTTACATGATTCTTTCTAATCAGCTCATTGATGTTGTTCAGATTCAAATGAGAGAGTTTCTTGTGCCACTTCCAACTCTCTTCACTGGACATCCTTGTTGACAGACACACTGCTTTGCCATCAGAGTTTGTTGACAATTTTATTTCATAGATGTTATTGTGTCTGTTTCCAACTAGAGCAGCTTCCCCTGTAGATTTACTGATGACTTGACAATATTCAGGCTGAAAATCTACATGATATCCTCTGTCACATATTTGACTCACTGATAGCAGATCATGCTTGAGTCCTGGAACCAGAGCTACATTTGTGATGATGACATTTCCAAGATCAATATTGCCAGATCCCAGAGTATGTCCTATGTTGCCATCTCCATAGGAAACTTTTGGGCCAGCCTTCTCCATATACTCTGATAGCAGGGCTTTATTTCCAGTCATGTGTCCTGAACATCCACTGTCCACGACTAGGGTACTTTCCCTGGTGCCCTGCAATCATAATAATTACTGAGGATTAGTTTTAAGGATCCAGACTTGCTTGGATCCTTTGGCTTTCTTAACTCTGTTAGCTTTTGCAGCGGAATTCAAATTATCAGAGTTTAAGCTAACTTTATCAGAGTTTACACTTGCAGAATTAACTTTCACCATTTCAAATTTGGCTTGGGTTCATAGTAATTATGATAAATAGCATGATAATCTTTGCACGTATAAATAGAATGCCAAGTACTACCACAGTGTTTGCATAAAGTCTGTGGTCTAGCTCTAACATTAACTTTCTTTACTTCAGACTTGGAAGGTAAAGAATTAATATTTTTGTTCTTCCTGCAAAAACTAGCAAGATGGTTAGTGCTACCACAGTTATGACATAACTTTCTTGGAGCTAATGTAGCAAGCATTGGATAATTACCTTGAGTGATGCCTACTTTTCCATTTCTGTTCTTCCAAGACACTTTCTGTTTCTTATCAGATTTTAACTCCTTAAGCTTATGCTTGAGTTATTTATCTGTCATTGAACCAATATTAACATGTTTAACACTAGCTTTTACTGGTTCTCTCTTAACAACTTCTTGTCCATGTTCAAACCTAGGTTCACTTATTCCATTAAAAAATGTTCCAAATTTCTTAGAAGGAAGTGGTGGTCTAATCTTGACTGTGTTCTAAAACCTAAGAACATCATTCTCAGAATAACCTAGACCTACTGTGTCTGATTGAAAAACCTCTTGAGTGTCTTTTCCAGAGTGTGTCCAAGTTTTAATAATGTGATTTGCATCCTTCAATTCAGATTCTAGTTGCTTATACTTACCTAGCAACTCTTGTTCTAGAAAAATAGCATCATCTCCCTCTTTCTGAATTTTTTGCATGTTTTCAAGTTTTTCTTCAATAAGTTTGTTTCTCTCTTTAAGTTGAGAACTCTCATACTTGATTCTCTCATTCTCTAAAGTCTGATCCCTATAACTGATATGCAATGCTTTAAGATAAATCCTCAATTCAGTTATATTATCAGTATTATAAGCATAGGTAGTTGGGGGTACCTTGAGTTCAGAGTCTTCATTCTGAGTAGAAGCCATGAGTGCATAGTTAATTTCCTCATCTGAGTCTGAAGTGTCTCCCCAGTCTCTGCCTTTTGTATAGAGTGCCTTTTCAGTTTTACCCTTCTTGCACTCAGGAGCATAGTGACCCATCTCCTTACACTTGTAGCATTGAATCTCAAACTTGTCTTTCTTCCCAGATTTGGTATCTCTTCTCTCAGAGTTTTTGAAACTCTTTCTATCATTGGAATCTTTAGAAAACCTTTTTCCCTTCTTGAAGTTCTTAAAACCCATCTTCTTAAAGGTCTTTACCATCAAAACAACCATTTTTCTCATTTCTTCTTCATCATCCTTAGAGTCAGATAAATCAGAAATGTTTAAATCATCATCAGAGTTTGATGATTCACTTTCAGAATGAATGACTAAAGCCTTTCCCTTTGATTTCTTCTTTAAGGGTTTATCTTCAACCTTGAGAGCAACAGCCTTTAACTTCTTGCTTGATCTCCTGTTTCTCTACCCCATTTCCAATTCATGAGTCTTGAGCTGTCCATAGATTTCATTAATCTCAGTATCAGCAAGATCATAGTTATCTCTTATAGTGGTTGTTTTCACATCCCACTTTTCAGGTAGAGAAAGAAGAAACTTGAGATTTGAGTCTTCTAGATCATACTCTTTGTTAACCAATGACAAATCATTGAGTAGTTTACAGAATCTGTCAAATGTTTCTGTCATGGTTTCTTCAGACTTTGCCTCAAAATGCTCATACTCCTGTGTGAGTATGTTCCTTCTATGCTCATACTCAAGTGCATCCCAAATTTCTTTTGCAGTTGTGCAGTTAATCACCTTATTAGACATAACATTGTCTAAAGCACTGTGAAGTAAATGCCTTACTTTTGCATCCTTAGCAATAGATGAAAGATCCTCAGCAGTCAGATCTTTTTTTTCCTTTGGAATTACTTTTGATTCCTCACCAGCAACAGCAGCAGATAACTTTGTAGGTTTATGAGGACCTTCATAAATTCTGTCAAGATATTCTGGATCTGTAGCATCCAGAAACATAGTCATCTTCACCTTCCAGATTGCATACTCTGCTGGCCTAAGTATAGGAACCCTAATTGTCTCATACCTACTCACAATAGTAGGAGCTTTCTCAGAACCTGATGGAGGAGGAATCTCTGCCATTGATTATTATTGTGTTTGGATCTTAAACTGTAATAAAGTAACAGATTTTCTCTGATACCACTTGTTAGGTCAAATACACAAATTATAATCAAGTACTGTATGAGAGATTAATAAGAACACACGATTTTGTACTTAAAAATTGTTTGGAATTAATAATTCCTCTCTCAGTGATGTAAACTATCACAGAGAGCTGCTTAGGTTACAATGAATGAATATTTCAATGTTTTATATACCCTTCTAGGGTTAACCTAACTGTATTTATAAAACATACAGCTGCCATACAATCGTTAATTGATACTCCTACAATTAAGCTATACAATTGATATCAAATACGATTGCTACACGTCTTCTAAGTCAACTCAATCTCTTTAACAGCTATCCAATCTTCAAAGATATTGCTTCCATATTTATCTTCAATTAATCTTCAATCACTGTTGACTTGTAGACGCTTCTGTCAGACAGAGTTTAACAAACTCTGCTACTTCCATTCCTCAGTGTTTGAGCTTCCACTCATCAGCGTTTATCGAAACTCTGACTGCTTCCAGCTTAAACTCTGATGTATCACTGTATCACTTAAACATTGATTAATATTTACATCAATTATATCTAACAATATGTATACACACATCTCTCTCACTTTGATTCCCCAATCCCTCTTTTTCTTCTTCTTCTTCTTCTTTCCCTTCATTTTCTCTCCCACCATCTCTTTTTCTTCCCCCCGCCGCTCTCTCGAAGTTTCTAGCTACTGGTTCTCTTATTGGGCCTAGCCCAATACTCTTTATTACTACTACATTCATTTCGGCCCAACTACACACTAATTAAACGACTTCTACAAATCATAATCAAATAAAATATTTGAAAAATTAAAATTCTCATTTTTAAAATAAAGAATATAAAATTAAGAGCACATGCATATTTTTAAAATATTTTTCGGATCAAAGATGAATTAAATATGAATTTTACAAATTTTGATCCTTTAAATACCATAAAACTCTTTAAATCATTTTAAAATACCACAACACCCAAATTAATTCACTCAACAATTTTTAAAACTCAATAAATATATAAAGGAAATATTTCAAAAGATTTCATGATTTTTAATCCCTCCAATAATTTTATAAAATTGACAGAGGATTAAAAATACATGATTTAAATATATTTAAATCCTCAAAAATACAAATAAAATTACACAAACCTTCACAGCTTACCCAAATCATCATATAAACACGTAAGCATCAATTCACATACATTCCACCTTTATAACAATATTCACATAATATAATTTATAATTTATAAAAATAAATAATTTTAAATTCGAATTTCTAAGGCGTTATACCTAGTCTACTACAAAGGTGATTCATATTGTGTTATTTTAGCGTGAGTTATCATGGAATTAAGAGGTGCCGAGATGAGGTGACGAACCAGAATATGAATGAATTGACGAAAAATAATTAATTAGTCAGGAGAGCAAGTGGTGAACATGTATTTGTTTTGGAATAGTTCTAAATGCAAGCGATGGATGAATGTAATGATTTTGCGGTTAATTTGTGTTGTGTTGAACATTAAAGTTGTAATGCGCAGAGTCAAATTTGAGGACTTGTTGAGTACACAGAGCTATGTTTCGGAAGTTGATCTCAGAGGACGCGGGATAGTGAAGTTTAAACAATTTTCGAGGATCGCGAATTAATTGTTGAAGACGTATTACTGATGTGACGTATGTCAAATCGAATTTTTCTTGTTAATGAAAGTCAGAGTTTATTGAAAGTGTTGAATTGAAAAGTTATTTTGAGGTCGGTATCGAGGGGCTGTGACCCCGGGATGGTCGATATTACAAACCGAGTATTTCAATATTTTGTTCTGTGGTAGATTTATGTCAAAGCCGAGGTTATGGAGTTTATTAGATTTCAAGGATTGCAGATGTCGAGGATAAATTGTTTTCGGAGATATTTTGTTTCAAAAAGTTTTATTTCAAAAATTTACTAATTTAAATGTTTCAAAAAAAAAAGAAGAAAAAAAAGGGAGAAAAGATTTTTGATTTGTTTTAAACCAACAGAATATTCGAAGTTGTATTTTAAATGTTTTAACAAACCAAATTGTTTTTGAGAGAGTGAAAATTGAGTTGTAAACCAAATTGTGGTTGACGCGTGTGTCATGATGGGAGAGTCTGAGCGTGCTGTTTGATTTTAAAGATGTGATTGAGAATAAATGATATGAGGTCAAGTTTTCAGATTGGGTACTCAATAGAACAATATGATTAAGGATTAATACAAGTTTCTGGTTGTTCCCTTCTCGATCGATGCTGTATGTTAAAAGTGGAGTAAGAATGATTGGGGTATTTCTTGAAATTCTTTTCTCAAAATTTTATCTGAGGCAATATGGTTGTGAGTAGGAGCGTGGAAATTGTACAAATTATTTTAGCCGCGTGGATTTGTTCAACTGTATGTTTGTTAGTCAAGACAGATTGCGCATTTGTATTATTATGAGTGATTGGCTTAGTGCTGATAATGTTTAGGCAGGGTATTGTTCGTCATACGAAAGGTCATGCCCGATTTTTGAAGAGAAGATATTCGCCTACTTATGGTAAGCGACTAGATTGAACGAGACTTGTAAACCAAAGGTTTAAGTTGTATTGGAGTTTGAGGGCTTGTAGAATAAGCCTATGGATGTATGAGTTGATATAGAGGAGTCCTAGAGTTGAGAATTCAACCTGGGAAATTGAAAGCGAATGTTTGAGTAGCCCCATTGTTTCTTAGGATTGATTCTGAGGACAGAATCCTTTTAAGGGGGGAAGGATATAACGACCTAGAAAATCGCGTATTTTAAATTTTTTTATTTAATATTAAATGTGAATTCTATTATGAGAATACTGTCGAAAAGGTCAATATATGTGATATCGTGTTTATGTGCCGATATGATGATTTATGTGTGTCATGTAAGTTTGTGTATTTTTATTTATATTTTTGAGGATTTAAATATGTTTAAATCATACATTATTAATCTTCTGAGAATTTTATAAAATCATTGGAGTCGTTTAAAATCACGAAACCTTTTGTGTTATCATATTTATGATATTATATAGTTTTTTAAAATTTGTGGGAGAATTATTTTGGGTGTTTGAGTATTTTAAAATGATTTTACGAGTTATACTGCATTTAAAGGATAAAAAACTTGTAAAATTCATATTTAATTCGTTTTTTATCCTAAAAATATTTTAAAAATATGTGGGTGATTGTAATTTTATACTCGTTATTTTAAAATTTTAAAATTTAATGTTCCACCCATTTTTTCTATTTAATTTTGATTTTAGAAGTGCTTTTATGGATTTTTCAGCAAAGTATAATTACCAAACTACTCTTTTGTTTTGCCCCTAAATTATCTATTCTTAAATCCCTAAATCACCACCAGTTCCCCAATTTGTCTTCCAAGCTCTGTATTTCAGTTTTATCGAGCTCTCTCTCGAATGTTCTCTACATTTCTCTATAGAACTCATTCAATCTCTATCGCGTGTATCGCCTAATCTCTATCCCTCTTTTAATCCCTTCAATCTCTCCCTCAATCTCTCTTAATCTCCCTCGCCCTGGTTCTTTTCTCCATCTGTGTGTGTGTTTGTACCGCATACGCGGGTGTTTTGGCAGGGTGTGTGGCTTTGCTGGGCTAAGGGGATGAGTGGGTATGTATGTATATGCTGTGTGTATATCGTGTTGGTGATGTATGTGTAAGTGGTGGGTGTGGGTGCGAAACAGTGAGGGTGTGTGCTGAGTATTGTACTGTTGCGTATGTAAAGCCGTGCGTGTTTATCGTTGAATGGGTTGCTTCTGCAGTATTGTCTTGGTCTGTCGTTGATCTTCTTATCGCAGTTTTGGTGTGTAAGCTCGGTTCCAAATCGATTCCAAGCTCGGTTCTTGTTACTTAAGGCTGGGGAGGCTTTGGTTGTTGATTGTGGAGTTATTGTGGTGTTGACAGAGGTCCGAATTAGTGTGTGGAGTTGTGGTGGTGCTGAATGATGTCCTCTTTCTATTTTACTGCTTGTTATGCGATATTGAATGTTAATTGTTAAGCAGTTAGAACTGTGGGTGTGATTGATGGTTTTAAATTCGAAGTTTTAATTTATTTTATTTACTTTTTTTTTTGCTATATAAACCATACTGATATGAGTTGTGGTATTTTAATTTAGATGGACTAATGATATTAAGTATCATCAAGTAGGGGGCTAATGACATAATGATTTTCAAGTTATATTTTTATGAATTTAGTTGATATTTTGGAGGTTGAGTTGTGGACTTTCAGGGATTGGTTTTATACATATCGTCGTATATGATTAATACGATTGGATGATTTTGCGACGTTAATTTGTAAGTAGATTACTTGAATGTGCTAACTTAGAAATTAAATAGTTATTCTCAGATTCAATCTATGATATCTTGATACAATTTGAGTCATAAAAGTGATGGTATGCATGAGTTATTTGATTTTTATATTACTAAAAGTATGTATTGGTTTCTTGGATAATCAGTAAGTAATTCACTCTGAGTTATGACTGAGAAGTGAGCTGTAAATCGTAAGTGCAAGTTAGTATTGATATTCGATTATAAAATTTTATGATATTGCTTGTGATTGGGTCGATTGCATTCCGACAGGTTAGGTCATTTTATAAAGGAGGTGCTGTCCGATTTTCGTCAGAATTATATTGTAAATCTTATAGTAATTTGATAAAGAACTATTTATGAACCAATATGCTATGTGGATATGCATGACTATTTTGAGATTGTGATTAATATGTGCTATTTGTGTTAAGTTGTAAAGCGTTATAGGACGCGTATGGGTAGAGTAGAGCAATAAGTAAGGTTTTGGTTGGTTTGGTACTGAAGTAGTACTTTACCTTGATATAGGTACGAGTAGGAGGCCCGACCAGGAGCAGTGCAAGCGTAGATGGAAATTCGAGTAGGAAATGATTATCAGAGTTGACGGGCGTACTTAACGACAAATTTTAAGGAAAGATGGAAGTAGAGCTGAGTAAGAGGTCAACGTGCAAAGAAGTAGAAATCGTGGTAAGCGAGTGATGGATCGAGATGTTGGAAGTGGAAGCTTCGTGTATTGAGGCAAGTGTTCTTTTCACTTCTCGTTCAAGTGAAGCTGTTCTTTAATTATTTTGATGATGAAAATGTATCACCCCAATTATTTCTATTGAAATTGTTGATACCTGTTGTTGTTACTAATTATTCAGTTACACCCATTTATCGTATCGAACTTGTCGATACCTTTTGAGATTGTTGTTGTTCTTCATTTATTTCCCCATTTATTGTGTCGAACTCGTCGATACCTGTTGACATTGTTGTTTTGATGCCCTACTTGTGGGTTGTTTCCTGGAACGTGAGTTTCCAGTTAGTTGTTGTGTTAAGGGTGGTCGATTGTTCCGACACCTAGTGCGTTGGATTTAGAATTGGAATGTTTTCAGATGTCCCTTCGGGGAGACCATATTTATGGTCAGAGGAGTCCCTTCGGGGAGACCAGTTTAATGGTCAAAAGTTGAGGCCAATGTGTGCCGTGGATCCAATTAGAGGGACTTTGTTGTGTGCATTGTCCGGGGTTAGTGCGGGACTGATCAGTCGCCTAACTCCGCTGTTTTTTTTTAAATTATATAAAAATCCAATTCTAATCTATACATTGAGGTTGAGTTGCTTTAAAGCCTGATTCCTTTGAATCCTATGATGATTATCTTGATTATCAGAACTTTTATCAGTTCTCATTGTTGATGCATGTTATTCTAGCGGTGCCCTATTGGCTCATATTGGAGTCACGATATTTAATTTCTTCAGCTGATTTCTTTCGTACCATATGATGATTATCCTTGTTGATCAGAACCTATATTGTTCTTGATATTGCTATAGCTTTTTACACTTGTTGAGCATTGTTGGCTCACTCTTGCTCGTTGTTTATTTTTCTTCAGTTAATAAAGAAGATTATTGGACCTTGTGGTCAGTGAGTTTTCCTGCTCCAGCAGCGAGAGGTGACGTTCGAGTTGTTGGTTTCGTCGGGTAGTGATTTGAGCTTGTCAGAGGTTGGTTTACTAGTTCGGTAGACGAACTTATTAGTTATTAATTTGTATAATAATTTCATTTTGAGGAATGGATTGTAATGAAGTAATTTGATAGTTGTTTCATACCGTAGCATGTATGCGATCTTGGATGAGGGGTGTTTTATTTATGTTTTTGAGTTATATCCAGGTTTGTTTGTGTTTATAGTGGTTGGTGGCCCCAAATCTGTATCCCGAATTTTGGAAATGTCACATCTAGTGTTATAAACAATCATAAACCCTAAACCTTAAACCCTAAGTTCGCATACGATTTATTCCTCGTTCTAAATATTTATAAAATCCAAAACGGAAACGTTGAACCCCAAAAGTTAATTATTGAACCCCTAAAATTAATTAAAATTATTTTTTAATTTTAAAATTACAATTTTAATTGACCATTTAATTATAAAATTTTGGAATAATTTGTAAATATATATTTAAGAGAAAAAAAAACCTTAAACGCCCCCTTTCCCAAAAACGTCACTTCAAGTGGCGTCTTCCTTCCATCCCTCAGCAGACGCTAGGCAATGTAGCGTTAAAATTAAAAAAAAAATTAAAATGTTAGATAATAGTATGTTTTAGAGTGATATTTGAAGCCAATGTTTTGAATTGTAACATTTTAGACCAATTATTCTAAAATTGTGAGATATTAGAAATCTTTTTTCAATATATTGTTCTCCGGCTTGATATTCATTCTCGAATCATTTGTATCCCGCTTTCGGGTTGTTTAACGCACAACTCGGAACAATTTTTTATTTTAAAAATCCAATCAAAGTATTTTTATGTAATTGTCAAAACTCTCTTTACTCTTTAAACTTCATAACTTTTACCGTTCTTAAAATTTTCTATTATCTATTAGGATAGAATGGTACACAAATAAAATTAGGGTTTTTTTCCAAAAATATTAAAATTTCATTTTCTTTTAAAAAAATACAATATAATTTCATATGTGATCCAAATGTAATTGTTTTAACTTAAAATGTAACTGCTTGCAAATTGTTGTACAATCAAATATACAACATTTTTTGTATTTAAAAAAAATTAAAAACATAAATATTTTTAGTAATTTCCCAAAAATTAAGTTGATATTTACCACATAAGCAAGTTAATTCGGATTATTTGATATTTATTTTAAGTAAGTCAATGTTTATTAGATAACTTTGGCAGCCATCAAATATGACGCAAGAACTATCCGTTTTCATAAGGGATAATAAATTATTTTCGTCCTTCAACTTTATGCTGTTTTTGGTTTAGGTCCCTGAACTATGAAAAATAATATACGGATACCTAAACTTTTAAAATTTCTGATTGACATCCTTCCTTTCGCGGAATTAAGTGAAAATTTAACATGTTAATCTTCGAGTGATTATAAGAACATGGGTGGTGAAAGTTTTCAATTTCGAGTTCACTAACATATGCAAATCTGCAGATTTTAGTAAGTTTTTTTTCGTGTTCTTGAAATTAAAGTACAGATTTCTATATGTTAGTGAATTCGAAATCGAAAATTTTCACCACCCATGTTCTTATAATCACTCGAAGATTAACATGTTAAATTTTCACTTCATTTCGCGAAAGGAAAGATGTCAATCAGAAATTTTAAAAGTTTAGGTATCTGTATTTTTCATAGTTCAGGGACCTAAACCAAAAACAGCATAAAGTTGAAGGACGAAATAATTTATTATCCCTTTTCATAATTACGTTTCCCTCTTTGGTTTGGTGTTCTGGTGGGCGAAGAGTGACGTCGTGCTCTATCAATTATGATATTTTGGTGGGCGAAGAGTGACGTCGTGCTCTATCAACTATGCATTATCATTTCTTATATATTCTTACACAAAACTATATATTATTGTACTTAAGGGTGAGCAAAATTTTCCAAACCCGTCCAAACTGTCCAAAACAGAAATTACGGTTTCGTAACGGTTCGGATTGGTAACGGTTTTGATTTTTTAAAAATCGAAAAATAATGGTTGGGTTCGGGTTGCCTCGTCAAACTGACCAATATAACCCGTTCCACCCGAATATATAATAATATATATTATATTATATTATTATTATTTAAGAAATATTATTTAAATTAATAATTAATATATAATTATATAAAAAGAAAATTTGTTTCAGAAACCTATAAGTTATTTCAGATTTGATTTTCACATGTTGTAGTGTCATGGTATGTTTTCTTTTCACTGGTTTTAGGTTTTAGTGTCATGGTATATTATTGGAAATGAGAGTAGATAATTTGATAGTTCAGAGATTCTAATCTTATGGAACAAACGTAGCTCTGTTGACTATTGTGTATTAAGTGGATTATATCACATGTCCACATTGGTTGTGGAATGCATGGTTAGGTACTGGTTAACAAGTCTGAGCCAAGTACTCACTCTATGAGGTAGGCCTTCGAGTTTAGGCATTTACATCCCCAACAGTTACACATCAATTTCCAGTTTGCTATTCATACTTATGAACAAAAAATGATCATATTTTCTAGTACAAATTATTTGAGAATACGGAGGAATTGGTAAATTATATTGAACTTTTGTGGAAGATGATATAAATTTTATAGTTGCTCATTAGGTCCATTGGAATTATATTTTGTGAGACTTTGTATGTTATTTTGCTGGCCTGTAGGTAAGACTTTATATTTGTTACATAATTACCAGATTTTTCATTTTGATGATATTTTGTGATGTCAGTCCATTGATACATTGTACATTTGTGTCCGATTAATTTTTTGTAAGTTTAAAATTTTTTAAGTGGTTTAAAACCCAACCGTCCAATCCAAACCGTTATAATTTGGATGGTTTTATTTAGTACTAACAATAACGGGTTGCTAAATCCAAAACCATAAAATATGAGTTGGGTGGTTTAGTCCTTTCAACCCGACCATCGCTCAACCCTAATTGTACTACCACATTATAAAAATTGGGTCTTTCTATTGTTTGTGATCACTCCTTCCGTCACACCCATTTGTTAACATTTTAAAATAGTGCCTGGCACGCATTAATTTTAAGGTAAATTTTAAAGATAGTTGCATAATTTAATTTTAATTTTTTTTTTGTATAAAAATAGAACAATCCTATTTTTATATAAAAAAAAAATTAAAAATAAGTTATGAAACTATTTTTAAATTCATCTTAAAATGCGTGCCAAAAAGTGACAAAAAAATGTGTTAAGAATTGGATGGGACGGAAGGAGTACTATTTTATGAGTTGGTTATTTTAGTTGGGTGAAATTTGTGTACGTACAAAGAATCATTATTATTAATGAAATTATAATTGATCAAAAAATACAACTAAATTCTTATTGTATGTCAATGAACACACATTAAATAAACTGATAAAAATTATATAATTTATCAATTATCTCCTAACCAAATTGTGAAAACAAATGAACTCAGGGAAGCTTACTCTTCATGATTTTATTGATAAGCTAAAAATACTGCAACAAGTTACAAGCGCAAAATTACAACAAATATTATGAAAGAATTGTATTACGAAAACCCGATCTATATCTATATATATTATAATGCCTGGAGATCGGAAATGCACCAGAACAGTTTAAGGTATTTTTCTTGAATTTTCGTTTTTTTGATTTTTTTTATTAAAATTCTTTTCTTGCATTGAATAGCTATTAATGACATTTTAATTTGTCATTTATTACACCTATTAAACATAAATAAAATTTAATTATAGTTATTTTTTTCAATATTAAATATTAATTATATATAGTTATGTTTATTTTTAGGTAAAATGACGATTAACAATTGTTTATATTGCGTTATTTTTTATTCCCTATTCAAGTTCACTATAATTTTTTTCCGGATGATTATAGGGTACACGATCTTAACTTCTCATGCAATTTTTATTATCAATAATTGTGAAAGTCGTAATAAATTATGGAAATACAAGATATTTACTTAATATATGGATTTGTATACAAACAATACAGACAGATTTTCAATTTTACACATGAATAAATAATACATGAGTTATGATCAAATCTATTAAAATTAAAAAATTCAGTCATTTATCAAAAGGTAAAATTGATAAAAAAGCTATACACCCATTGTTTCGTTATATTGTGTCGAAATAAATTTTTGTTGTAATTAAACAAATTTTTACACTATTATTGAATATGTATATTATAAAAGGGGTGTCGGCTTTAAAAAACATTATTAACCTTAACTTCTAAAATAATCTTTATTATTAATTATTGTGGAGTCATAGTAAATTATGGAAGTACACAAATTTTTACTTAATATCTGAAATTTATAAACAAATCATCAGCATGAATAAATTACACATGAGTTATGACCGAACTAATTAAATTGAACAACCCCAAACATTTTATCGGAAGATTAAATTGATAAAAAAATTATACACCCATTGTTTCATTATAATCTGTCAAAATAAATTAATATTCAAATTAAATAAATTCTTACACTATTATTGAACATGTATATTATGAGAGGGGTGTCGGCTTTAAAAAACGTTATTAAGTTGTATTCAGTATTTATAACTTTTGATCGTAAATATTACGTTCATATTGTAATTTTTTTATTATGTTTTTGATATTTTTAGAATTATCAAAATTTTAGATATATAATGAAAGTATTTTTCCAATTAACAATTCATGTAAATTAATTTTTTTATAAGAGACCAATCAATTTTTAAGAATAATAGAAATTAAATTATCTATTACAATGCTTTTATATAAAAATTTACAAACCGCGCGAAGCGCGGAATAATAGCATGAGATCGAGAAGGCTTTCACTCTGAACCTTCCAAATGTTTTTCTTGATTTTTCACATTTTCTATTTTTTTATTAAAATAATTTCCTTGCACTTAATAGGATTATAAGTAGTCATTAATTGTACATATTAAACTTATATTAAATACACTTTATTTTATACTTATCTATATAAAATCTTTCAATTATTATTATTTCTTTACTAGAACATTATAATTATTAAATTAATTTAAAATATTAATTATCCATATAAAAGTACAATTATTTCAACGTAAAAAGATAAAATAAAATTATTTATATAGTTCATTTTTAATCCTTATTCAAATATTATAATAGCAGAAGATCGGAGAGGCTTTCACTCTGAACCTTCCAAATATTTTTCTTCATTTTTCACATTTTCTATTTTTTTTTATTAAAATAATGCCCTTGCATTTAATAGGATTATAAGTAGTCATTAATTGTACCTATTAAACTTATATTAAATACACTTTATTTTATACTTATCTATATAAAATATTTCAATTATTATTATTTCTTTACTAGAACATTATAATTATTATATTAATATAAAATATTAATTATCCATATAAAAGTACAATTATTTCAAGGTAAAAAGATAAAATAAAATTATTTATATAGTTCATTTCTAATCCTTATTTAAAATAGCTGCAATTTTTTTCAGCAATAATAAATAAACAATTTTAATTTTTTGATAAATTCGTAATTAATGATCGTGAGAATCATGATAAGATACGGAAGTATACAAATTTTCCAATTAACTTCTACAATTTAAATACAAGTAATATTATATAATTTACTTTTACACATGAATAAATTATACATGGGATGTGACCAACTCGATTAAATTGAACCAATCCTTTTCTTTACCGAGTAAATCAATGAAAAAGATATACATTCGTTATTTTATTATATTGTGTTGGAATATATTAATATTCTAACTAAACACATTCTTATACTATTACTAATCAATTAATCACACATGTATGTTATGAGACGGGCGTCGGCTTTGAATAAAGTTTTATTTGATATTTACAAATTTTTATTATAAACATTATGTTGACATTGTAATTTGATATGCAAAAAAAGAGGTCTTTATGGAATTGATGAAGTTGATAATATGTTAGAGGATCTTCATTTTGTTTAAATAATTATTTTTAAACGACTTAGTATTTATTCAGAATCCAATAATTTTTATATTCATTTTTATGGAGATCGAAAATAATTACATGTACATATTTATTATAAGATTTAATATAAAAGTATGAAAATATGTGAGTACCATTTTGAACATGTGTCCATGAATTTAAATTTAATATTACATACAAAAAAAGTTATTACAAATCCTCAAAAAAATTAATCAAATGAATTGATGCAGGTATCGGATCACTACGAAAAACATGAAGCACGACTTACAAAATACATTTGAATTCTGTTTTGTTCGTCTCAGGTTAAGTCAATCACACTTCTAATCACATTTACATTTTGCTTCCTTTTCATCATACAAACAAATTTATCAATAAACTAAGCAATCACATATTTCATAATGTCATCATCAACGAAAAATAATTCAAAAATATTATTTTACTTATCCATTGTCAAACTTTAAAAATGTTTATCAATATTGGATTTCAAAATCATATTTTTATGCAACAAAATAGACGTCACCAATATTTTCGAAAATATTATTATTAACACTTAAGAGTTTAACTGAAACATGTTTTATTTCTGCTAATTCTTTTCTCCATAATTGTTAAACATTCAAATTTAATTACATTTTACACAAGTTTCAATTTATCACATTAATTTTTAAATAATAAAACTCAACAAACAATGATTTTATGTATACGATTTTTAAAAATATTTTTGTGCCGCGCGTAGCGCGGCTTTGTTGCCTAGTATATTATAATGCCAGGAGATCAGAAATGCACCAGAAACGTTTTAAATATTTTTCTTGAATTTTCAATTTTTCAATTTTTTATTAAAAATATGTTCTTGCATTAAATAACTCTTAATGACCTTTTAATTAGTCATTAATTACATCTATTAAATCTATATAAAATTTACTTTATTTCACATTTTTAAAAATTTAGAAAACTTTGTTTGAGCATATAACTATTATTTCAACATTATATATATATATAATTATAATTAAGTGTATTTTTAGGTAAAATAATGACCGAAAATTGTTTATATCGCATTCTTTTTCATTCCCTATAAGACTACATTAATTTCTTTTCGAACGATCGTAAGCAGTAAATATGATCTTAACTTCTCAAACAATTTTGATTATAACTCATTTAGAAATCGTAATAAATTATGAAAATATATAGATCTTCGCTTAACATTTGAAATTTGTATAAAAAAAAATACAAACTATTATTATTTTTGCACATTAATAAATTATACATGGAGTATGACCAAACCGATTAAATTGAACCAACCAAACTATTTTTTCAGCGGATTAATGGATAAAAAAGTTACGCCTGTTGTTAATTATATTGTGTCGAAATAAATTAATATTCTAATTAAATAAATTCATACTCTAATATTGAATATTTTTGTGATGGGAGGGGTGTCGGCTTTAAAAAATATTATTCTATTTAATATTTATAATTTTAATCGGAAAGATTACGTTCGTATTGTCATTGCTAATTTTTATGCTTATTCTATTTTTATGATTATCAAAATTTTATTTATACGATGAGAGTAGTTTTCTAATTAATAATTTATATAAATTGTTTTAAATCAATTTTTGAGGAAATTCTTAAGAGATCAATACATTTTTAAAAATAATAAAAATTATTTTATCTAACTTCAATATTTTCAAATATAAGTTTATAAATCGCGCGAAGCGCGGATTACAATGTCTGGAGATCGGAAAGTTAATAGAAGCGTTCAAAATGGCTTTCTTGAATTTTGGTTTTTTAAATTTTTTATTAAAATTATTTTCCTGCATTAAACAGCTCTTAATGACATATTAATTAGTAATTAATTATACCTAATAAATATATAATTATTTTATTTTATTTTATTTAATTAAACAATTATAAAACTTTCTTTGAGCATTATATTTATTATTTTAATAGTAAAAGTAATTACATTTATAATTAAGTTTATTTTTAGGTAAAATGACGACTGAAAATTATTTACATTGCGTCTTTTTTATTTTCTGTCGAATAACACTCCAATTTTTTTCCGAATAATTGTAATACAGATGACCCTTAACTTCTCAAGCAATCTTCAATATTAGTAATTATGATCGTAATAAATTATAGAAGTATATAAATTTTCGCTTAACACCTATAATAAAAATAATACAATGAGTTTTTATTTTTACACATGAATAAATTACACATGGGTTATGATCAAAGCAATTTAATTGAAAAAACCCAACTTTATTGATAGATTAAATAGTTAAAAAAGTTATATACCCGTTGTTCATTATGTTGTGTTGAAATAAATTAACATTCTATTTAAATAAATTCTTACACTACTATTGAACATGTATGTTATGAGAGGGGCGTCGGCTTTAAAAAGTATTATTATATATAATATTTTTAACTTTTGGTTACGTTTGTATTATAATTGTTACTTTTTATGTTTATGATATTTTTGAAATTATGAAAATTTTAGATATATAAAGAGAGTATTTTCAAACTTATAATTCAAGTAAATTGTTTTGATTCAATTTTTTGTAAAAAAATTTAAGAGACCAATAAATTTTTAAATATAAATCATATATTTTCAATATTTTAAATTAAAATTTATGAACCGCGCGAAGCGCGGATAAGTTTCCTAGTATTGATTTAATTACAGAACATATATTTATGATGGGTTGATATTTAAACCAAAAATAACTACCCATATTTTTTAACTGTGTTCAATTTTTGAATAGACACGTGTTATGATTAGCACGAAGTATTAATTTATAATGTATTATAATATAATTCTAATTGACTCTATATCAAAAAAGTGATTGATTAATAAGTTTTTAATTATGAAATTATTAATTGATTATAATTATATAGTATATATTATGAAAATTAATTTATAATGTATAATATTATAATTCTAATTAACTTTATATTAAAAGAGTGGTCAATTAATTTCTATTTAATTATGAAATTATTTTAAAATATATAGTTGTATGCTTGCCGTGATTGATTCAAATGAAAATAGTGATTTTTTTTAGTATTTTGATTGATATGTATTCTATGGATATGTTAAAATCATTATTATATTTGAATATTATAATTAAGGATATTAACGTGTCTAATAAAACGTGTTTCTTTGACGTAGTCTATTGGAGCAGGTGCATGAGATAAACACATAATTTTAACTATCAAGCTAGTCAAATTGAATTTAATTAGTCGGATAAAAATATATCTTTGTTCAAGGGATTAGAGATTTCAAATCTTCAATCAAGTGTGATATTTTAAAAAAAAAATTAGAAAGGTAAAAACGTGCAGCAGATCCTACCCTTTTGCACTTCAATAAGAATTAATTGTTCTTTATAATTTTTTTATTGTTTCAAAGTATTAGTTTCTTTCTAATTTTCAGTTTCCAAAGTATAATGGGTGTTAAAATATCTATGAAATTATTAGCAAAACTTTTAGATATTGTCATATTGCCCTTGACTCTTGAGTAATGCTCAAGAGGTAACATTGCAAAATAAATTAGTGAAAGTGATATATTTCAAGACTCAAGAGTAAGTAATATATATTAATTTGTGCATGAAAATACGATTGTTTCCATCAGTCCTAAAGAGTAAAATCAAATATTTACAAAAAAATCTTCCCTTATAACTCATATTCTTGATTCTGAAATGGAAAATGCTAATTTTCAAATTCGTTTCCGAATTTATTTATAAATATCATGTGTAAATGTTATTAATACTAATTTAAATAATATTTCCTCCGTCCCGTCCATTTGTTATCATTTCAAAATAGGATGTCGACACGCATTTTAAGGTAAATTTTAAGGATAGTTCCATAACTTATTTTTGAAAGTTTCTTTTTTTGTATAAAAATATAACAATCCTATTTTTATACATAAAAAGAAAATTTTAAAAATAAGTTATAGAACTATCCTTAAAATCCACCTTAAAATGCTTGTCAAAAAGTGACAAAAAAGTGTAAACAAATGGATGGGACAGAGGGAGTAATAATGGATACTCTTGCATTCACATAAATTTCGATCAATTAAAATCTCTCAAAATGTCATGTCACCTCATTCCGGAGCTTAATTCACTTTCGGGTATGTAGCGTTAGTCCTCAATTTTTTTGTTCTAATCCATTAATTCGTGATCAATCCTCTACAATGGTACATGGTCGTTTTAATTTTTTTATTTTTTTTTGACAACTGGTCGTTTTAATTTTAGAAGTTTGATTAGTTGCTCAATAAATTATTAGATGTAAAATAGAATTTTGAATTAAATATAGATAATTATGAAATGTATAATATGACAATTATATATTAATTTGAAAATTATTAATAAATAAAGTTAATAAATTAAATATAATTAAAATATTAATACATCCAATTTTCGATTCTAGAGACAGCAAAACAGGTGAACGGGTTATATTTCATTCCCCGTCAAGAAGTCAAGAATAAACATGTGATTAGTTGCTCAATAAATTATTAGATGTAAAATAGAATTTTGAATTAAATATAGATAATTATGAAATGTATAATATGACAATTATATATTAATTTGAAAATTATTAATAAATAAAGTTAATAAATTAAATATAATTAAAATATTAATACATCCAATTTTCGATTCTGGAGACAGCAAAACAGGTGAACGGGTTATATTTCATTCCCCGTCAAGAAGTCAAGAATAAACATGTGATTCTGGAGACAGCAAAACAGGTGAACGGGTTATATTTTCGATACGACTAGGGTTGAATCTGCACCTGAATGGTTGTTAGAGAGGTTAGCTAATGAGGGAATGGAAGTGCTAGTATTTCTTAATGTGATGGTTTCTTCTTCGCATTATCATATTTTCCTCATATTTTTTATGGTCCATCGAGGATTCGAACTAACAAAATATGCATATGAGTGTGTTTTTTTAGAATCCCGAATTGGTTTAAAAAAAAATTGAATGATGTGTCATAAATGAATTAGCAGTATGGACGATTTTAATTGGTGAGATTGATGTGATTCTGACGGGTCCATTAAAGTTATAGCCAATAAGGTAATGATACATGTAATTTGAGAAAAATTTTGGAATCCAATTCAGTAAACCTAGCATTTTTTTATATTTTTTTTAATCTGCATGTGAGTGTATTTAATACCTCAACTATGAAAAGTTTAAAAAAAAAAAAAAAACTGTATTACAAAGTGATTATGATTTTTCGGCCCAGAATAACTAGCAGTTGGTACACGTTTGGGCCTCTAGTTTTTGCTTTGGTGGACCAATTGACTGAAAATGTAAAATCATCTTATCAAAATTGGCCCCTATTCTTTTTGTCCTTCGGGGTTATCCATTGTGTAGTGAGCATAGGGTTGCACATGAGTTCTAAAAACTGATCAAATCCACCTAAATCAATCCTATTTTTAATCGATCAAATTGAACCATCCAAAACCATGGGTTAAATGGAATAATTTTTAAAAAACCCGAAATAATTGGGTTGGATAAGGGTTTAACAAATTTTAACCCTTACCCAACCCAACCCAACCCGTTAACATAAAATGCAATTTTTTTTACATATTTTATACATATTATGTATATTTGTGGCATATTTTCTACAAATTCTATATATTTTCTGCACTATTTAAACTTTTTGCAACATTTTCTGCAACATTCTGCAACACTTTCAACAACATTCTGTAACATTTTTAGCAACATTCTGCAACACTTTCTGGATTCTGCAACACTTTTTACGAAGTGCAGAATTTTCTACAATGTGCGAAATTTTCTACAAAATTCTTCCGATTAGTAAATTTAACCCAACCCAACCCGAACCAAACCGAACTAATTGGGTTGGGTCGGGGTTAGGTTACATAATTTTTTTTTTCAATTAATGGGTTGATTTCTTATAAAACCGGACTAATTGGGTTGGGTCGAGATTTGACAAAAACCCGACTCAATCCTACCCATATGCAGCCCTAAGTGAGCCTTTCATCAAAGTTAATTTTATTTATAATAAAATTTAAATTTGACTTATCCTTTGGAAATTTGAATTATTCGATTGAGATATCGATTAGGAGTTTTTTAATAAATTAAAAAGTAACTAAAATGATTAATTGAAATAAAATTTGTGTAAGTTTTTATATTTTAATAATGATGAATATATTAATTTTATTTCTAATAAAATATGTCATCCAAAATAATTTTTAACAATTTATCGGATTTTGAAAATTGAATCAATCAAAATTTTTTAAGGGGTTAATCGATTTTTTAAAAAAAATCAAAAAAGTTTTAGAACACTTTCCAATTTTAATACCTCTACAAAATTTGTGCAAAGATCCATATACAGTCAAACTTGGTTAAATTAATACTCGATACACGATAAATTAATATTTCCAATACAAGTTTTTAATCACAATATAATAGTTATAGTATAAATTTTATCTTACTTAATTAATAATTTTAATAAATTAATAAAATTTATCGGTATCAATGAATTTAATTTATAGAAGTTTAATAGTAAAAGAAAAATGGTAGAGTTACATAAAGTTTCACTAAAACTTTTACAAGATGGTAGGTGTCATTGGTTATAATTCAATGAACCCCTGCATTCACATTAATATCAACCAATAAAAACATCCATTAGTGGAATCCAACTCATTACGTACTGTGCATATTTTATGTGCATCTAGCACTACTCGTAATAAAAAGGCATCTAAGAGCATCTCTAACAATGGAGAACCCTTAGTTAAAAGTGGATCTAAATTACCATAAATAAGAATTATGGAGAATATGTAAAAAACAAAAAAATCATCTCCAATGGGACATTCCTGGTAGCTATAATTTTAGAACGTCATCATATTGATTATATTTGTCGAACCTCTAGAGACCTGTAATAAAACTCCACATCACCTATTACCATACTAAAATAAAATATTCTATGTTTAACAACTTAAAATAATAATAACATACTATTTTTAAAATATAAACAATTATTATAGCAAGAGTACAATATCTTACCGGTTCAACAAATTTTACATAATCAATAATTTATATCATTTTAGTCAACCTTTTTGAACAACACCATTGGAAATGATACTCTAATAAAGGTGAATGGGACCATATAGTGATATAGGCATATATGATATATACATATTTCTGAAAATTACTACTCCACTAGCATTGGTTGCTCCGTCAATGAAAATTACTACTGTACTCTAGTGGCATTGGTTGCTCCGTCTTTGTGGAAGGAGAAACAAGTGTTATTTGATCCCACCAATTTATTTAATTCATTTATATATACAATTACACACACATTATATATGTATACAATCTTTCTCAATTTTGATAAGAAGAGAATAATACTAGCATTTTCTTTGATTATAATTCCCTCCTTTCATTTTGCACCCCACAGAAAAAAAAAAAAGATCCAACTTTCTAGATCTTTATGATGGATAATGTTGTTGGATCTTCCCCTCTACTTAAATCTTCAACCCAATTCACTAAAAATTCAGCTGCATCATCATCAGTAATAATAATACTAATTCCCCTTTATATCTCTATACTATGAACACACATTTTATGCACACACAGTGACACACACAGTACTGACTTTTCTTGATTTCTTGAATAGATCTTTGGATATCAATTGAATTTGTCTGAAAGGAAGCTGACCCATTTGAGACAAGCTATTTGTTTGAGGTGGGTTGTTTTTAGAAATTTGAATTATGTGTTTAAGCTCTGGAAAGTTTTTATCTTTTATTTTCTTGGATGATGGTGATTGATTGTGAAATGTACCTTGATCTTATTTGTGTGTTTACATTTATTTACCTTTGTTGTCTAATTACATATTGATTCGGGCGATTCGGAATTTGCTTCTGTGAAATGATTTTTTGGAATTTGGAAATGGTTTGTATAGGTGTTTACATGTATTGTGCTATTGTATATTGAATAGAAGGTGTTTGCAGAAATGACTGAGATAATCAAGTTAATGTTATGGTCATTACTAATTTATCAGTATAAATGAGTACTTCCTGAGTTCCTGTAATTAGATAGTTTTCTTTAGAGTGCTCTCTGTTTTTAAGTTTCTGTTCCTGAGTTTGACTGAGATTGTCTCAAACAAGAATCAGTGCTATAAATGTGTTTCAACTTTCAACTAAAGGCTTTATTAAACTAGTCTCACTTTATTATCTTGTTGTACTAAGTTATTTTTTTTTAAAAAAAAATTAGAATCATAGATGAATGATAGTAATAACTAACAGATACAAGATCTTACTACGGTTCAGCCTAATTTGATAACTTTATTGCTGTACGTAAATTTATTTAGTGTAACTTCTAGATTGCGGAATACATAAAAATTAATACTCTGTGCATCCAGGTTACCTTCAGATAGACTTGAAGATAAGAATGCTTTTCATGATTTATGATCATTTCCTTAAATTTACTACTTCACATACTCCTATATTTCTTTTCTATCACAGGAACAATCCAGCTCTAAGCTTGAAGGCATCAATGGATTCCCCACGGGTGACTCAAGAACTTGCAGATACCAAGCAGAGGAACACAAGTGGAACTCAAAATGGAAATGACTTGTTTAATGAAATGAAACACCGGTTTCTTAGTTTCAAAAGGCATAAATACCAGTATGAACTCATAACTATATCTTCGTAACTGCAGGATGTTATTAAAACAGTCTTCTAATTATGTAAACTTCTTGATAGGGAAAACTTGGAGCACTTCCAAAATCTTGCCAAAAGTCAAGCCCCGAAGGTAATAATGTTTATCCAACATGGTTTATTAGCTCATTAAACACACACATGCTACTTATGTTTATTATCTGTTAATTAGGAATTCAAATTTGGCACCTGGCATTTTGCTATGCTTAATAGTAGTAATTAGTTAACTGACAATATCAAGAACAGGTCCTTGTTATTGCTTGTGCAGATTCAAGAGTATGTCCATCCAACATCCTAGGATTTCAACCCGGAGATGCTTTTGTGGTTCGTAATGTCGCGAATCTGGTTCCCCCTTTTGAGGTACTGATAAGCTGTATCTGCTTTCTCTTTAGCACGATTTCAGTGCTAAATTTCATCATAGATTTAGCAGAAAACATCCACTATTTGGTTGTATATTTGTATTTTAGAATTTTATATTTTAAAAACTCTTTGTATGCAGACTGGACCCACGGAAACAAAGGCAGCTCTTGAGTTTTCAGTGAATACCCTAGAAGTAAGTAGCGGCAGCTGTATCTACTTCAATTTCTCTAATTTTCTTCTTATTTGAAATGAGAACCTTTTTTGAAGATCGGGCAGGTGATAGTCCATCTGTAGCAACTACTCTAAGTGCGGAATAAGTATAGAGTTTGACCCTCACCATCCCCTCCCCCGAGGGTAATTAATTAGAGGAGATTAAAGAAAGGAACCTTGTGTAGTTGTATATTAGGCACTTGGTAATATAGTAACCTAATAGAATTCATGAATTACTGTTTTTAGAAAACCTCTGTAAAATATATGAACTTTATTAGAACACATCAGTGCAAACTCTATGTTACAAGTTAATACCTTTAACCGGACATTTTGTGAATATAGATGGGCCTGGAGAGGGAAACGAATATATTTGCAAAGACTAGTGGACAGAGAATTTAGTACTATTTTCAAGGAAATTGATATGAATTTTAGATAACACATGCTGGCTATCAGATATACTCAAAAGATAAACCAGTCTGCAACATACATTAATACAGAGTACATAAAATACTTTAGCTGACCTCTAAATTATATACTGTCAAATCTCGCATGGTGTCACGTCAGATACTATTTGTTAAATCTAAACTTTTCATTCATCCAAATTTAAGTGCATTACTATTTTCTGCAGGTTGAAAATATTTTAGTAGTTGGCCATAGCTGCTGTGGAGGCATTCGTGCCCTAATGGGTATGCCAGACGAAGACAATTCAAGGTTTTGCCTAAATTCCGTTTATGTTGGTTGGGTTGACCTCTGTGTGTGCATATTATTGCCCTAATATTGTTGTACTGATCTTCTTTTTTTAATCTTATTTATCCACTTCAGAAGCTTTATTAGAAGCTGGGTAGTTACTGGTAAAAATGCAAAAGTAAACACAAAGGCTGCTGCTTCCAATCTTAGCTTTGACCTGCAGTGCAGACACTGTGAGAAGGTATATTGTTTTTGTCTAGTGTAGTACTATTGTTAGTGTACCATCTAATAGTTTTCATTATCAAATCTATTTTTGGGGTCAAGTATTACCGCAATCTTTTATATAGCGTGCGATGGATTGAAAAAAACCCAATTTATTTAGTGTACCCGACTTCTATATCTTTTCCCCTCTGGCACAGTATGTCTTTATTTTTAAATTACCAACTCTCCAATATATTCAAATGTTACCTCATAATTAATATTTGAGATCATCACACAATCTCATGAAGTGCTCGGGCTATCACTTCCTAGCGGTCTTAGATGTGTTTTTTTTAATCACCCAATAAAGGTATGTTGGCTTGATTTTATAGTCATTTCTGAATGGAACTGAGGTGTCCAGAAACGACTTAATAAAATCTAAAATCTCATACTAATTTATCTATTGAACCTCAATACCAACATTGCGTTTGTATATATCTCAGCACATATTTATCTTTCTCCAATCGCCAGTTTTTTTTAATTGGAAAATCAACTTTTGAGTCACTGAACTATCGCGGTCTAGGAGTTTGTCCCTTAACAAAAAAGGTCCATAGTTTAGTCCTTATATTATCCTTTTCTTTTCCTCAAGTCACTGAACTATTGTCCGTTATATTGTTATATGGCATACTGTCACAGCACTAATTTTACCCAATACTCTGCAATCAGGGTTTGTTCTTTGGCAAGATTCGGTGCTCTCAGTGCTCTCTCTATGTATCCACTGAAAGCAGATAACTTCATAGCACGTTACCCTTTATCATTTCCCTAAAGCGAAAATAAAATATTAAAGGTCATAGATGAAAAGGTTTTTCCCTTTTTTATGTGTTGTCCAATTCGGTTCCAACAGTGCATGATCCTTTGGGTAGTTGACATTTTTATGTGTGGGAGGGGGAGGTGTAACTCGAACTTCGGACATCTTTTTAAGCCAACCTTTGCCACCTGTCAGGAATCTGAACTGGACATATGTTTGGGTTTGTATATGTTTATATCATGGAACATAATTAACACTGGCCAAGAAACCAGATTATGTCGCTAATCACAGCCATTAATAATTTCTCAGGAGTCAATCAACCTTTCATTGTTGAACTTGATAAGTTACCCATGGATAGAAGAAAGGGTGTCAAAGGGCTTGCTTTCTATACATGGTGGCTACTATGATTTTGTTAACTGCACATTCGAGAAATGGTCACTTGATTACAAAGCAACTAGCTCAAAGAAGGAAAGTGATGGATACTCTCTTGTTAGTAGAGAATTTTGGGCCTGATTTGTTCTTTTCTTCACTGTATCATTATATGTACTAGTTGTTGGTTGAATATAATATATCTGCAAGACTGTAGAGACTCTTTAGATGTTTGATGCATAAGTATAGCTGCAATAAGACTTGTACTGCTGGGGTAATGTAATTTGTGTGTTGACAGGTAGTTTTGATGTAATTTGTAACGTACTTCATGTTCTATAAAAGCTCTATTGTTTCAATGTAATTTATCCTTACATGAAAGTATGCATATTTTATTATTGTTTAATAGGTGTTGGTTTATATGAAATAAAACTAGCTTTGTAGCCCGTGCAAGACACGGGCATGCTCTATATTACAAATTTATGAATTATTCGTAATCACGTAGGATTGATTTGTTGATATCTTCGATTGTTCATATCTTTGTAGCAATTGTTTGTAATGAACTGGCTACTCAGTTGATTAAAAACAGAACAAGTACGAATTAAACAATTACAAAGGATAACTACTGGACATTCGAGAGGTCCAGCCCTCTCCCAAATAACCCTAATTTAGACAACTCAATTCATTGGATACCCTCTGTGACTTGTTTCCAGGTTTATATATCGATATATTTTTAGAGTTGGGCCTGGGCCTGTCCTTTTGCATTTTGTGAGTCCATTTCAGTCCAGTGCATAACATTACTCCGCCCCCCAAGAACGACCTTGTCCTCAAGGTCGAAGGTGACACTACTGTCATCCAGGAAGGCAGCCATAGTAGTAGATATATAATCAGAACCTCCAATTTGCTTGCATACACTGGATACCAGAGCCACTGAGATCTGTGACCAATTGGGATCTTGCTAGCAACTATGTACCCTGTCCGTGTATGTCCTGCAATTTTGACCTTACCAACTGAACCAATCCCAAGAGTTTTTCCAAGCTTGTAATTCCTCAAGAACATATCCACCGTACTACCACCCTGTCCAGCTAAGCCCTCAATTCTCTTGGCCTAAATTAGCTGAGTTTTTCCATTCTGAATTAGCCTTACAGAAGCCATAGGATTTGAATAAACATCTATATTATAGTGCTCTTTAATCTCTGTAGCAAAATGTTTAAACAAAACCTTATCATAATTTCTCCCTCCCAAATTTCTATCAAGAGAATGAGGCACTATCTCCACCGTCAACCAGCTCATGGAATAGAGGAATCTGTAGGCTACGCTTCCAGTTTTTTGGAGCACTTTGAACGGGCTGTAAAATGTGCAGGTCTCAAAGTTTAGATTCCTCTCAACCTTTCGATCCTTCACTGTAACATTTTCAAATGTGCAATCATGACCATCAAACTCAACACCAAGGTAAATATTATTCTCCACAGCCATTGAACTGTTACATTCAACATTTAGAAAGTTGTATACATCATCTCCCTTCAGTCCAGCCTTCTTGGTTTTCCCAAGATTCAGCTCAGCTAGTTTCTCCTTAAGATACTCCTGAATCGAACCATTCTCTTCTGAATAAGAAAGCATAGACACATACCATGAATTGAAAGAGTCATCTACAAGGGTGAGCTCGTGAGAAACAGTTAAGCCATTGAATTTCGAAGTTCCACAGAACAGCTGTTGAATAGTTTCCACTTTACATAAATATTCCATTACACTGAAAAGGTCAATTTCTTCAAGCACACCAGTTATCAAGACATTTAGTTTTGTTAAAGCTGCAAAAGCACACCAGGTATTATCTACTATCTCAGCTTCACTCTCAACCTTAGTATTGTTTATACATTTCCAAAAAGTAGCAGCTAGATTCAGGAATGTGAAATGTTGATCGTTTGTTTCCTCGGAGTAGACGGCTTTTGCTTCCCCGCCTTCTTCTCCCTGAGCTGCCATTTCAAGCACCATGTACATCTTCTTGATAGGCATATCATTGAGGGCCTCGGTAGCAGTATCAATATCTTCCTCAGAGAAAATTTTAAGTTGCTCCAACACCTTCTTCGCGTCTTCTGTCTTCAAAGTTGGAACATTATACGTGACTGAAAGAGCATCTTGAATACCGACTGAATCCAAAAAACTGAGCTCACTTGTAGTGCCAATTACCAGAACATTTTTCCCCTTTGGAGGAATCCGTTTGAGCAACACCATTAACGTCTTGACAATTTGAGCACACTTGGTGCTTTCACTCAGACCGATCATTGATTCAGCTGAGAAAATCTTGACATAAGGAAAGTCACTGCTAATACCAACAGTGGATGTCATTGCAGTCTTAACGTTTCCGCTTGGTCCTTCCAAAAGACAAGTAACCAGTGGACTCCCTCTGCTCAGCTTTACTTTCTCGGCTAATAGCCTTGTTCTTTTAAATATGTGTGCATGCCTCCCACCAATCTCTACTATGCCATTAAGTCTGCAACGTTCAAGGTCATCCATGGGTGCTCCAAATGATAGAAGTATTTCATGGTGGGCATTCAGAAAATCATCCATTGTGACCTTTATATTCTCCTCGTCCACGGGTTTAGAAGGATCTTCGAGATTCAGTTGCCGGTTTAAAGCATACGAAATTTCACTTTTCACTATACCTTCTAGCTCTGCTCCACAATAATTTTTTGAACGAGCAGCAAGCTCTTGCAAGTACACATCTGGAGCAAGAAAAGAACTCTCTGTCATCTTGTTTGTATGGATCTGAATAATTTGCAGACCGCCTTCCTCATCAGGAAGGCTAATTTCTATTTGTACTTCTAAACGCCCAGGTCTTAAAAGTGCTTCATCAAGAAACTGATTCCAAATTTGCCATTCTGGGAACAAACTATCAAATGCTAAATAGCTCACCATTCCATTGTCAAAAGATTGCCACCACTGTTGTGCGAGCTCATGGGCTACCACAGTTGCAACCCTTTGTTTGTTAGCAGTTGTAGAGTGATTTTCATCAAAACACAAAGTTGTTTTCCTGTATATAACGAATCCGTAATTTTCCATAGCCCCAGCAGTAAGGTCAGGACTAGCAATCATGCCCAATTTGGGTAATGAATAAGGAACTGCAAAGTACTCTTTGTACATGCCAAGTGTTTTAACAACAAACACCTTAGTTCCATTCATCACATTCTTATAATAAACATAGGGTTTCACCAGAATTTTACCGTATTCATTCTCATGAAGATTACAAACCATTTCCTTATCATTCTTAGCAAGTTCATTGCTCAAAACTGGTGTTAGAGCTCTCTTAATTGACTCGACATGAATAACAAAAGAATTAGGGGCATGTAAACTTGTTGCTGGAATTTGGACATCATATACCTTCACAGGACTTTCATCAAGCGTTTGAAGGGCAGATATTGCAGGTTGTGACGCCTCCATATTAACATCAATTAACTTCTCAACTCTACTCTTATTATCCAGATTATCAAAAACTAAAACAAGAGTAAGTGTAGTTGAGGATGGGTTTACCAAATTTGAGGACGTCTCCTTAGCTTGTGTTCTTTCTCCACCAACTTCAATTTCTCTTCCCTCCTTGTCGTTCTCTGCAACAAGCTTTGATACCTCTTTCGCCTCCAATTCAGCCCCCATTTTCTTCGCCTTTGTTGTCCGGCTCTCCATAGCCCACTCCGCCAATGACTTACGTACCGCCTCCCTAGCTTTCTCAAATGCCTCCTCCAACCCTTTCTTAATCAACTCCTTCATCTCCTCTCCAAAATCTGTCAACAACTCCTTCATCTCCTCTCCAAAATCTGTCAACTTCTCTCCCATTAGATCGAATGCTCTGATACCAATTGTAATGAATTGGCTACTCAGTTGATTAAAAACAGAACAAGTACGAATTAAACAATTACAAAGGATAACTACTGGACATTCGAGAGGTCCAGCCCTCTCCCAAATAACCCTAATTTAGACAACTCAATTCATTGGATACCCTCTGTGACTTGTTTCCAGGTTTATATATCGATATATTTTTAGAGTTGGGCCTGGGCCTGTCCTTTTGCATTTTGTGAGTCCATTTCAGTCCAGTGCATAACATTGTTCTGAATAAATCGAATTTATGCAATACCCGATCGTGACATGCAAATTATAATTCTGGTTAAATTAAATCTATTTTATATTTTACGCTATGTTTTGTTTTGTTAAAATAAACTTGAACGATATGTAATAAATTGGTCAATGTTAAGATCAAAACCGTACTTCGAAATATAAATATATAGAGTTAACATGGATGGATACAGAGATACATTCAAGTATTAATTACATAATAATAAATGCATATTAGTTCATATCAGTTATTATTATATATGTAATAAATATGTTAGTGTTGCAATACCTAAATAGCCCCCGGAAATATAACATAGATATAATTAGTAGAGGTAAATATGACTTTTTATATGAATAAATTCGCTCATGGAACCCCCAATTTGCTCTATTATATATATATATATATATATATATATATATATATATATATATAGGCCAAGGTTCTAGAGAGAACACCCTTAAAAAGAGAACGAGAGAACACATCATCTAACCATTGAATCTATTAAATCTAATGGTCCCGCCAGGGGCACCCAATACAAAAAAGTCTTATAATTCTAGTCTCTATCTATTCATAAAAAAAAAATAATTTAAAAACCTGTTGTGACGTCACAGTGACATCATCATTATTATTATTTTTTTCAAAAATTTTTTTTTTATATTTTTTTAAAATGAATGGATAGAGGGTAGAATTATAAGACTTTTTTGTATTGGGTGTTGTTGGCGGGACCATTAGATCTAATAGATTTAATGATTAGATGATGTGTTCTCTCGTTCTCTTTTTAAGGGTGTTCTCTCTAGAGCCTAACCATATATATATGTTTGTTACATTGTTTTATGCGTTTACGTATTAAAGATGTGATTGATGAGTTTTACGATAGTTAATGTTAATACAAGTTTGTATTATACTTACATAGGCATGAAGGTTTTTTTTGTATTGAGATATTTTTTGTAATATTTAATTCGTAAATAATTAAAGTAGATCTAAAATGATTAATAAGATATGTTATATGTTAGTGAATATTATAGTACATTATAACATATCCACATAAATTTATATATGTATTTATGTTTGTACAAGTTTATGTATGTATAATTATGCAGTAATTAATATATTATAAATAATGAAATATTAGTAGATTATACAACATAAATGTATGTATGTATGTATGCTATATAGTATGTATGTATATATGTATATAATATTATAGTAGATTATTATATATGCACATAAATTTATATATGTATGTATTTATGTTTGTACATGTGTATGTATGTATAAATATGCATATTAATTATACAACAATTAATAGATTACAAAAAATGAAATATTAATAGATTATACAACATAAATGTATGTATATATTATATGTATGTATGTATGTATGTATATATGTATGCATGTACGTATGCATGTATAATTAATAGTTATGTTGTATGTATATATGTATGTATATATGTATGTATGTATGTATGTATGTATGTATGTATGTATGTATGTATATATGTATGTATGCATGTATGTATGTAACTATGTATGTATGTATATATGTATATATGTATGTATGCATGTACGTATGCATGTATAATTAATAGTTATGTATGCATGTATGTACGTACGTATGCATGTATAATTAATAATTATCTACAAATATACATTCTAATTAATAATTAAACATTATCTGAGTTAAGCCAACTGAGATTTATCTACAAATTAATACATATAAACAAAAATATGTAGTATGTGTATGTATATAATATTATAGTACATTGTTATATATCTACAAAAATTTATATATGTATGTAGTTATGTTTGTACATGTGTATGTATGTACAAATATGCATATTAATTATACAACAATTAATAGATTACAAATAATGAAATATTAATAGATTATACAATATAAATGTATGTATGTATGTATGCATGCATACATGTATGTATGTATGTTATATAGTATGTATGCATGTATGTATGTATGTATATAATATTATAGTATATTATTATATATATATCCACATAAATTTATATATGTATGTATTTATGTTTGTACATGTGTTTGTATATATAAATATGCATATTAATTATACAACAATTAATATATTACAAATAATGAAATATTGATAAATTATACAACATAAATGTATGTATATATGTATGTATGTATGTATATAGTACTTATGCATGTATAATTAATAATTATGTATGTATGTATGGATGTATGTATGTATGTATGTATAATTAATTAATAATTATGTATGTAGTGTATGTATGTATGTATGTATGTATGTATGTATATATGTATGTATGTATGTGTGTATGTACGTATACATGTATATTTATTTATGTATGTGTAGTATAATTAATAATTATGTATGTATGTATGTATATATGTGTTTATGTATGTAGATAATGATTTTTAATATAAGCTCAAATGTTCACATAGCTCAACTGGTTATGGTGTTGCATTAGTTATGCAAGGTCATGGGTTCGAATCCTTTGAATAAAATTATTTTTACAAATATTTAGAGTTAGGTTTGGAGTGAGGTTCGGAGGGTCCGAGCCTATGAATAAATTTGCTCAGGGAAATCTCTGTTGGTGTATTAGATATATAATAGATAATAGATAATAGATAATAGATTTACGAGTTTAAAAAATTGTGAGGACTATATTTGAATTGAAATGTATTTCAGAGGTTGGTTATTTTGGACACTCTTTTAAATACTAGCAATATAGCCCGTGCTTCGCACACGGGAATTTTATCCAATATACAATATAATTTTTATAAATATAAAAATGAATTTAAATATAAATGTTTTAATTTTTTTTATATAAACAACTGTATTGTACTTTGCAAAGTAATTGATCCAATTGTTGACGGTATTATTGTAAATCAATGATTTGTTTAAACAATTGTAACATTATTTAAAAACATTTTTATAATACTTAAAGGTTTTTATAAAATCAAAACAAAAATTCCAATACATTTATTTTTATAAAAGAAAAAATATTAAGTTAAGGAAGTACTAAAAAGTGGTCTTCAAAAAGTCAGAGTATATACTAATTTAGTATTTGGAATTTGTAAAATTATATATGACTAAATATTATAACCAACAATCATAAATTTTTTATATAAGTAGACTTGATCAACATTTATAAAGCAAGCATACATTAAAGTTTTGATGCAATGAGAAATGAAACAAATATGAAAAGATAATAGTTCAAACCATGATTTTTATTCAACAATAAAAAGAAAAAGTACACCCTTGCTCGATAGGTTCCCTAATGCCAATGCCAGATTTAAAAGTGGAATACACGAAGTGTAATAAAAGAAGCCTCATAGCTAAAAATCTTTAATTTTGTACTTGTCAAAAAGATAATGAGTGCTTCTTCGTTTAATTTTAATTATGATTTGGTGGATTTTTAATTATATAATTTTAATTTAAATAAAATGAACATAAAAAAATTATAAAAAATCATATAGCGAGTTTAAGAGTGTAACTAACATGGGTACATTTTCTTGTCAAAAACAAATATGAGTACATTTTTAACAACAGTGTTAATCTGATAAATGAAATGTAAAAAAAATAACAATACTAAAAATCACATTTGCTAGAAGTGTAAGGATGTATTTGGCTTAACATCTCCAATTCAACAAAACAATTGACTGAAAATACACATGACTTTGCCTAAAAAATTTATAGATAAATGAAATTAGTGTTGGATAAAATTCATTTTATTTTAAGAAAAATGAACATAAAATAAATTTATAAAAAATCATATAGTTTAAGAGTGTAATTAATATGGGTACATTTTAAACAACGGTGTTAATATGATAAATGGAATGTAAATTAAAAAACAAAACTAAGGGTACATTAATTATGAGGTAAATGATAGTTGATATTTTACATCTGTTATTATGAATACGATTAATACAAATTCATTTGTAAAATTAACTTATGATATATCTTATCTTTGGTATTAAAATGACAATTTAATTTTAATTATGATTTGCTGGATTTTTAATTATATAATTTTTAATTTAAATAAAATGAACATAAAAAAATTTATAAAAAATGATATGGCGAGTTTAAGAGTGTAAATATGGGTACATTTTTAACAACGGTGTTAATCTGATAAATGAAATGTAAAAAAAATATCAATACTAAAAATCACATTTGCTAGAAGTGTACGTGACAAGGATGTATTTGGCTTAGAGCATCTCCAATTAAAGAAAACAATTGGCTAAAAGTACATAAGGCTTTGCATTAAAAAATTTATAGGTAAATTTCTCTTAAGAAATTAGTGTTGGATAAACTTCATTTTATTTTAAGAAAAATGAAATAAAAATAAATTTATAAAAAATCATATAGCAAGTTTAAGAGTGTAATTAATATGGGTATATTTTAAACAACGTTGTTAATCTGATAAATAGAATGTAAATTAAAAATTAAAAAAACTAAGGGTAAATTAATTATAAGGTAAATGATAGTTGATATTTTACATCTTAATACAAATTCATTTTTAAAATTAACTTATGATATATCTTATCTTTGGTATTAAATGACAATTTAATTTTAATTATGATTTGCTGGATTTTTAATTATATAATTTTTATTTTAAATAAAATGAACATAAAAATATTATAAAAAATCATATAGCGAGTTTAAGAGTGTAATTAATATGGGTACATTTTCTTGGTGAATTTAATTATATTCTTTATATTTTTTTTTTGATAAAATCGTACTTGCATTAAAATATCTCAAGGTTACAGATGATACAATCTCGAGCGGAAACATTCCACTCCGAAAGACCTGACATAGAATATGTCGTCATCGCTAAACAATGAGCTACAATATTCACAGACCTAAGTGTGTAGCACACTAACACTTCATCACAGTGTTTATCCATATTATCCGTACAAGCCTCCAAAGATAATATAATCCAGCACCAAAACTCACACAAATGGTGAGAGAAAAGCAAACTCACACAAACAAGCGGTGAGATAATAACACACTCACACAAAGGTGAGACAACAAAAAACAAATCGATCTTACAATCGGAAAAGACTTAGAAACCTTAGATCCGAATTAAACGTATATCAACTAAAAACCGGAATTTTCGAGGTTTAACCAACACTCGATTTTATTGAATTAAAAGCAAGCAAAGCGGAGGGACGGCGGGCGGCGGTGGCGGGGCGGCGAAGGGGCGGCGGTGGCGGGCGGCAGATGATGGGCCGGGGAGATATGATTGGGCAGATCTGAAAGAGGGGGAGAGGATGAAGAGGGGGTAGATGAAGAAGATGACGGGATGAAGAAGGGACGGGGAGATGATAGGGTCGGCCGATTCTCATGCGGCTGTGGAGAGAGTTTTTAGTTGACTTTATACAAAAAAAGTGTTGCACTGCATTTCTATATTCTTTATATTTTAAGATAAAATGAACACAAAAATAAAATTTATAAAAAATAATATAGCTAGTTAATTATGCTAAGGAGTACAGGGTATTTTGAATTTGAAATTAAGGTGTTATCAAGTTAGTTTAAATGTAATGCTAAAATTACGTGGAAACAGTGGCACAAATATACTGGGTTGATGATTACATACAAAAAAAAGTGTATTTTGTGATCGTGGGATGACCCGTGAGATTGGACTATCCACATGAGAGGATCCATTTGAAAGTGGAAGGACAAAAAAGGATATAAAGAAAAAGGAGATTTAAAAAAAGTAAGGATAATATGATCATTTGGAAAAGTTAATGCTAGCAAACCTTTAGAATATATTAATTTTTTATTTTGACAATTTTGATTCTCGGTAGTTTTCAGTTGTGACTTGTGAGTAAGATCATTGTTTAGTCTGGTTTCTAGTATTTTAGTATCACCATCAAATCATATACTACTATGAATTCTTTTGATTGAAGAGATTCAAATGTATTTAATCCTCACATAAAATAATACACCCTGCGGTCCACCAATGAATTAATATTAGAACAGCTAATAATTTAATAAATTAAATATTTTAATTTCGACCAATACCAAAAGATAACAGGAGAAGACGTGCAGTGTTTTTTTCAAAAATACCCCTATTGTAATTTTTTTTTCCCCAAAAATATGGTTGCAACATTTACAACCATACAACATTTACGTTACCTTCAATATATATATATAAAGGAGGATACGCGGGAGTTTAGGTGGCGCTCTAAAAGCATCTCAATCTATTTTTCTAATTTTCTAGAATTTTAGAATTTTAAACACTAATAAATGTAAAATTATCATTTAACATATTAGAAGTAGAATATGTGTTCGAATTTATAGAGGAGAAGAGTTCGAATTTATAGGGAAGACATATGATTAGAAGTTCTATTAGAAGTATAATAAGTATTTATAATGCATATGATTAAAAGTTCTATTGGAAGTAGAATAGGATCGAGTTCGAATTTATAGAGAATAAGAGTTCGAATTTACAGAAAAAAAACATATAAATAAAAGTTCTATTAGAAGTAGAAAATTATCATTTAACATATTAGAAATAGAATAGATGTTCAAATTTATAGAGGAGAAGAGTTCGAATTTATAGGAAAGACATATGATTAGAAGTTCTATTGGAAGTAGAATAAGTATTTATAATGCCTATGATTAAAAGTTCCATTGGAAGTAGAATAGGAGTTCGAATTCATAGAGAATAAGAATTCGAATTTATAGAAAAAACATATAAACAAAAGTTTTATTAAAAGTAGAAAATTGTCATTTAACATATTAGAAATAGAATAGGTATTCGAATTTATAGAGGAGAAGAGTTCAAATTTATAGGGAAGACATATGATTACAAGTTCTATTGTTAGTTGAATAAGTATTAATAACGCATATGATTAAAAGTTCTATTGGAAGTAGAATAGAAGTTCGAATTTATGGAGAATAAGAGTTCGAATTTATAGAAAAAAATATATAAATAAAAGTTCTATTAAAAGTAGAATAGGTTCATAAATCCAATACTATTGTCATAAAAAAAAAGTCATCGTATTTAAAAAGAAAATAATTGATGTGTTAACATAATAAAAGAACATTATAATGCAGGAATCCTTTATATATACAGGACTATCTATAATATAAAGTAAAAATAAGATGTATTTTCATTTCTAAAGCTCCATAAATTTTAGAAAGTCTAGAGAAAGTATAAATTGGAATTCACTCTATTTTTTAGGTTTTGATTTTAAGGAAAAAAGTTGTTGTGTAAGATAAGTATCATTAATAATATGTAATGAAGTTGTTCGAATTTATAGAGAATAAGAGTTCGAATTTATAGAAAAAACATATAAATAAAAGTTCTATTAGAAGTAGAAAATTATCATTTAACATATTAGAAATAGAATAGATGTTCAAATTTATAGAGGAGAAGAGTTCGAATTTATAGGAAAGACATATGATTAGAAGTTCTATTGGAAGTAGAATAAGTATTTATAATGCATATGATTAAAAGTTCCATTGGAAGTAGAATAGGAGTTCGAATTTATAGAGAATAAGAGTTCGAATTTATAGAAAAAACATATAAACAAAAGTTTTATTAGAAGTAGAAAATTGTCATTTAACATATTAGAAATAGAATAGGTATTCGAATTTATTAGGTGGCGCTCTAAAAGCGTCTCAATCTATTTTTCTAATTTTCTAGAATTTTAGAATTTTAAACACTAATAAATGTAAAATTATCATTTAACATATTAGAAGTAGAATAGGTGTTCGAATTTATAGAGGAGAAGAGTTCGAATTTATAGGGAAGACATATGATTAGAAGTTCTATTAGAAGTATAATAAGTATTTATAATGCATATGATTAAAAGTTCTATTGGAAGTAGAATAGGATCGAGTTCGAATTTATAGAGAATAAGAGTTCCAATTTATAGAAAAAACATATAAATAAAAGTTCTATTAGAAGTAGAAAATTATCATTTAACATATTAGAAATAGAATAGATGTTCAAATTTATATAGGAGAAGAGTTCGAATTTATAGGAAAAACATATGATTAGAAGTTCTATTGGAAGTAGAATAAGTATTTATAATGCATATGATTAAAAGTTCCATTGGAAGTAGAATAGAAGTTCGAATTTATAGAGAATAAGAGTTCGAATTTATAGAAAAAACATATAAACAAAAGTTTTATTAAAAGTAGAAAATTGTCATTTAACATATTAAAAATAGAATAGGTATTCGAATTTATAGAGGAGAAGAGTTCAAATTTATAGGGAAGACATATGATTAGAAGTTCTATTGTTAGTTGAATAAGTATTAATAACGCATATGATTAAAAGTTCTTTTGGAAGTAGAATAGGAGTTCGAATTTATAGAGAATAAGAGTTCGAATTTATAGAAAAAATATATAAATAAAAGTTCTATTAAAAGTAGAATAGGTTCCTAAATCCAATACTATTGTCATAAAAAAAAATTCATCGTATTTAAAAAGAAAATAATTGATGTGTTAACATAATAAAAGAACACTATAATGTAGGAATCCTTTATATATACAGGACTATCTATAATATAAAGTAAAAATAAGATGTATTTTCATTTCTAAAGCTCCATAAATTTTAGAAAGTCTAGAGAAAGTATAAATTGGAATTCACTCTATTTTTTAGGTTTTGATTTTAAGGAAAAAAGTTGTTGTGTAAGATAAGTATCATTAATAATATGTAATGAAGTTGTTCGAATTTATAGAGAATAAGAGTTCGAATTTATAGAAAAAACATATAAATAAAAGTTCTATTAGAAGTAGAAAATTATCATTTAATATATTAGAAAAAGAATAGATGTTCAAATTTATAGAGGAGAAGAGTTCGAATTTATAGGAAAGACATATGATTAGAAGTTCTATTGGAAGTAGAATAAGTATTTATAATGCATATGATTAAAAGTTTCATTGGAAGTAGAATAGGAGTTCGAATTTATAGAGAATAAGAGTTCGAATTTATAGAAAAAACATATAAACAAAAGTTTTATTAGAAGTAGAAAATTGTCATTTAACATATTAGAAATAGAATAGGTATTCGAATTTATAGAGGAGAAGAGTTCGAATTTATAGGGAAGACATATGATTAGAAGTTCTATTGTTGGTTGAATAAGTATTAATAACGCATATGATTAAAAGTTCTATTGGAAGTAGAATAGGAGTTCGAATTTATAGAGAATAAGAGTTCGAATTTATAGAAAAAATATATAAATAAAAGTTCTATTAAAAGTAGAATAGGTTCATAAATCCAATACTATTGTCATAAAAAAAAAAGTCATCGTATTTAAAAAGAAAATAATTGATGTGTTAACATAATAAAAGAACACTGTAATGTAGGAATCCTTTATATATACAGGACTATCTATAATATAAAGTAAAAATAAGATGTATTTTCATTTCTAAAACTCCATAAATTTTAGAAAGTCTAGAGAAAGTATAAATTGGAATTCACTCTATTTTTTAGGTTTTGATTTTAAGGAAAAAAGTTGTTGTGTAAGATAAGTATCATTAATAATATGTAATGAAGTTGAAATTTCAATCCCAAATGAGAGCGGCTCGAAACGTTTTTAATGGGAAGACAGCTTACTATAAAAGATTATATTAGCTATTAAAATATCATATTGATGTTATAAATTTTATTTTATTTTTAGGATTTGATTTTTATGGATAAACATTATCATACAATTAATATATCTAAAAGTTAGGTTTTTGGTTTTAACGAAAGAGCGGATCAATAATAATAACTGTGTTTAACGAGAAAGCGGTTCATTAGAGAAGATCGTAAAAAAGATGTTTGAATATATAAGGAATACATAAAATAAAATGTTTTATTGGAAGTAGATTACGAGAACGGTGCATGGTGACGTCTTATACGATTTTTTAAAACTATTTATCTTTTTTCCTAGAAATCATCCTTTATTTTAATTTTTTTTATACAAGTTAATTATACTGGCATTAGAAAAATATATCCATAAAAATATTATTTACGTAACGAAAATTCTTCGTATTTTTTTTGATATTTTAACATAACTGAAAGACTTTCCCATGCGAAAGCTGTAAATAAATACAAGAATATCTGTAATATACAGAAAATATAAGATGTATTTTAATCTTTTAAAACTCCATAAATATTAGAAAGTTTAAAGAATATAAAAATTGGAATGGACTCACTCTCTTTATATAATGAAGTTAGAATTTCGGTTCCAAATGAGAGCGGCTCGAAACTTATTTAACGGGAAGACGACTCACTAGAAAATATTGTATTAACTATTAGAATTTGATACTACCGTCATAATATTTTTTATTTATTTTTACGATTCGATTTTATGGATAAATATTATTATATAAGTCTTTATAATATATGTTTTACTTTTACGATTCGATTTTATGGATAAAAATTATTATATAAGTCTTTATAATATATGTTAAAGTTGAAATTTCGGTTTTAACGAGAGAGCGGCTCAATCGAAAAAATCGTATTTAACAAGAAATGGATTCATTAGAGAAAATTATTTAATTATTAAAATTTAATATTAATATTATAATATAACGTAAATGTATTGAATTTTTTAAAAAATATTGTAACGCCGCCGCGAAGCGCGGCTTTATCGACTAGTTTTATGAGAAAGGAGAATAGGAGCAAAAAAATAAATTCGAAAGAATTGTAACTCCAGTACCTTTATATGTGAAAGGAGAATAGAAACAAAAAAATAAATTCGAAAGAATTAACTTGCAATACAAAAAACATCTTTTTTAGGGAGATAGAATCCTTGTAATGTTTTGTGAACTAATGCAATGTATCTTTTTTTTCGTAATGAAAAATGCTAAGTTGAAATATTTATTGAGATTTCTACAAAAAAACTTTTTATTTAAAGTTTAAGTTATTACTCAACAAAAAAATTTAAATTTTCAAAAGATAAGATCAATTCAGAAACACTTTATAATAAAAAATAATAGATAGCAGACAGAATTCCATTGTCTAGAATGAATTCAACTAATATTAATATTTGCAACCTCATATACAATTTTAGGTAATTTTTTAAAAAATATTTTTAAAATTTTGAATATTTTTGTGAATATTCCAATTAATTATTGGCCTCTGGTTTTGGAAGCAAACCAACAGTAATGAGTGAGCCCGCAGATTTGGAAAGCAAACAGCTTTAAATAGTTCCATTCAAAACCGTCAAAGCTCACCCCGCAGATTGCAAAATGTGTGCATTTCCATCATACACACGCATGCTGCACCGCTGCACGCACACACCAAACTTATCTACAACATCACCCACCGTTTTGTGTAATATTCACACACACTTACACATGCACATAAATGTATATAAGAAGCTCATTCTTGTTTATGTTGTATATGAAACAATCTCTCCTAATATTTTAGTTTTTACAGCTGAGAGCAATGTCACCAACTGCAGCAATGCTGATTCTTGTACATCGAAAACCAAGTTCAGGCCTATCTCCAGAGACTTCAGGATCAACGGCTGTTCCATTTTTCGGAGCTAAGGCCTTCGGTTTTAAGCATTTTCTGGATAACATTCACATTTTCGAAGAAAGATCGAGCGTGGAACGAAGTAATGTGGAGACTCGAGGCAAATATGCATCTTCTGAGGCGGGGTTGATGGAGAAGAGGTTTCGTGCAGTTCTTGAATTCTGCTGGTAGCTAGTCGGAAGACCACACGAGGCTAATTCGATTCAAGTTGTATCTTGAGTATGTATATACGCTATGCAATTATGTACATGTTTATAGCAGTTGTTCGTGAAATCGGAGATCCTTTACGGGAAACATCCTCTCCAGTTTTTGGAGGTGTTATGGCCTGGTTTCATCTTTCACCGGAGACCCTGCTTCTGGGTAGGTCTGATTGATTTTTATTTAGTAATAATTCTACCATTTTGTTTTCTTGTAGATTTCATCTCTCTCTCTTTGTACTAAGAACAAGTGAGTAGAAATTAAGTTACAGAATTAATAAAATAAAAAATTGTAAGCAAGATTTGAGCATGTTAAAGCAAATCATTGTGCTAAATTCTCATTTATAACAACAATTTGACTGCACTACTGCAATGGCAGTTTGAGTGACCTTATAAAAGTACTCCAAATGCTAACATGCTGCAAAAACCATGATGTTTGAGAAGAAGAACAAGTATTCTGCGGATTATTGGCTCCATTATGAAATTAAAAGTAGCAAGTGCCTTAAAAAAAATGTATAATGTCTCAATAACTTGTGACTTACCAAAACTGGCAGAATAAGAGTTCTGTTGAATCTCAATATATATATTTCATATCTAAGTCGAATGGGAAGAATTTTGTAACAATAACAATACCAGGCCTGGTCACAAATGGAGATGATACAGGAAGAATTTTAATACAGGCACGGCCACTGATCACCACACAGCAAAAGCTCAAAATTTTTGTTCAGGAAAGTGAGAGTTCTCCGGCAGGAACAGATCTCTTTACAAGTTTAGCCCACGATTCGTTGGTCTCGGTGATAACCTTTAGTGCATAATCCTGTTACATTCAATTAAGTGTTAGAGCTCTCATTCGATGAAAGTGGCATGATCTTTTAAAATTCAGAACTATAGATATCTTTAGCAGACTACGAGAGTAATAAGGGAATGCATTGTGTGTATGAGGAAGCAGTCTGATCAGATACCTTATTCGCTGCCTTGTTTCCAAGACCGAACTTATTGGCAGGTTTTCCATCGGGGATCTTGTAATCTCTAAACCAGTCCCTGATTGCAGTAAGAGTTCCCTGAAAAACGGATTCCAACTCGTACTCATGAGATGACAATTTATTTAAGAGATACGACGACAACATAAAAATAGTATTGCAGCGTACTTGGGTTGTAATTATTAGCAGCAGTGGACTAGACATCAACTACTTAAGTAGGAATAAAGCCATTGACGTAGAGGCTCTTTCAAATCCAACATGACCAACAAGATATGTAGCCCATTAAAGAAAACAGTTACAGATAAATGAGAGATTTAGATATTGAATCTTAAAAAGCGACCCGTATCTGATCTAGTTGAATATAAAAGGCAGCATAGAAATATTTAGCAAAAAAAAAAAGGCAGCACAGAAACAAAATCCGGATGGGTTTGAGATGTGATGAGTCATTTCTATGTAATGTTTTTTTTTGGTATTTATTTACTAGAATTAGATGAGAAAAACTAATTAGGATAAATATTTTATGATATGGTTCACAAAATGTCTTCAATTCCATGAAAGCTCCATGCCACTTTCATATATAATACATGACATTTATTGACTAGGAGTACTAAGCCAACTGCTGACTACCAAAAAATGGTTTTAGTCTAGCCTGTAAAAACACGATGAGGCACTTGAAAGACTGAGTAGAATCTTTACTAATGATTCTTAGGTATTTTTTATGAATGTTTGGTATTTTAAGCCAACCTACAAAGACAACCACTTTTGCATCTTTATAAAATCTGCATCAAAACTGTAGGAACATAAGATATAAACATCATTACATCTTTTGTTGACAAAATCATACCGGGAAATGCTTCTCAACATCATCAACATCATTCACAAGTGAGGCCTTTGGGTCATCCAGTGAAATTGCAACTACTTTCCAGTCAAGTTCTCCTTCATCAATCATAGCTAAAACACCCAATGGCTTAACTTTCAAAATCTCGCCAATTTTTCCTCGAATTTCCCCGATCTCAACAACATCAACTGAAGATCAGGTTAGGAACCATATTAACTTAGATATAACTATCTGGGGATTGGATAACATTATATGTTTCAAACAGAAAAAAAGAGAAAAGGGAGGTATACCTGGATCATTATCCCCAAATGCGCCCTCAACTTCAGAATTAGCTAATGTGGGGTCTTCCCATGTTTGCGGAAGCAATCCATAATTCCAGTTTATATTGTATCTAGGAAAAGAAAAAGAGCTAATAAGAGAACTCGGATCACAGCATATATTTCTTGGAGTCATCGAAGATAAAACTAAGGCCTAAGCTTTATGTTTAATACTATAGAGTATAGACTGAAGCGGAAAACACTGGCATGCCAACTTTACCCGCAGTAGCCAAAGGTAATGGAAAAACTTTACCAAAACAATACACTAATTAATTCTTCAGAAATATTATAATGAAGCATTTCAGGGTAAGCAAGAAAATAATTCAAAATATTTATGTAATGATATAAGTTCACCATTCTCTCTGACCAAATAGTATGAGGTTGACCATCTTCACCCTTTTCTTCATTTATTTCTAATTTTAGTTTCTAGGTGGTTGTACCGTGTACGAAGTCCCCTGGGAGTAGCAAGACACACCAGTGTCGACTTTTGTCACCAAAGCACAAAATATTTGAAACAGGCAGATAAGGATCACTTTTTGTCTCCAGTCTCATGTTTCAAGTTGTATGAAATAGCATTTGCCTAATTTGGTGACATTTTACAGCATTCTTTACCCTTTTCTTTTCTTCTTTTAATTTTGTCCCAACAAGTATAATTACTTCTCAGATTTTACAACTTTTCACCTTAAGGCTTAAGCAGAACCTTCTTGATGCACAAGTAGAAAATGGCATACTTAGACAAAATTTCAAGGATGATTCTTCACTAAACAAAAATTCATCCTCTTTTTTTTTTGGTAACTATCACTTAAACAAGACGATCTAATAGTATGAATAGCTTACGGATAATATCGAAGTTTTCCTTTTTTGGTATCTTGCTTGATAGGAGTGAATGGCTCATCAGTAGCAACCTCCATCTTAGCACTTGATTCTTTAGGAATTTCAACAATAAAATTGAATATGCCATCACCTGCATGCAATGGTATATCATGCCAAGGAGAAACCTGCATAGCAGACAAACACAAATTCACTGAGATTAAATCTAGCTTGTTAAAGAAGCCGAAGAACATCCCACATTGTCCGTGATTTGCCCAATACCACATGTTTACAAAGTTGTGCATTTTATAGTACATTTTCACTAACAGTTTTGGCTAATTAAACATAATACCAACAATTACTCTAAGCAGAGTATTCAAACTTTATATTATTAAACTTAATAGCATTCAGTCAATTCATTTGCAGAACTAACACTTCTGCAAACCATTCCGAATACAAAATATTTAACAACCATAACCATAATATTCAAATTCCGTAAACATTTTGCACTTCGTAATCGTCTTTTGGGTTATTATTGGAGTTAAAGCACAAATGACAACATGCATTATTATCTATTATAACTTCCTAATCATTGATTACCTTTCGAAAATAAGCCCCAAATGTTAGAAATTAAATCTTTAGCAAAAAAACAACTCTGATTTTTCCCCCAAAACTCAAATACTAATTCTACAAACACAAATCAACCTCAAATCTTCATTTATAACAACCATAACATAAAATGCCACAATAACAAAATCAACACATTCCATAAAAGTACAAGCCCAAAACAGAACCAAAAACAAACCCACCCAATAAAAGACACAATAATCAAGCTAAAAAAACCCAATTCATCACCCAAACACACCCTACTCACAAAAATTTCACAACCCCATCAAAATCAAGCTAAAAAAGCCCAAAAAGACAGTACCTTTCTGCCAGATTTTTCAAGAAAAAAGACACGATAATCAAGGGTCTCAGGCAAACCATCTTCTTTAGTAATAATTTCAGGTTTAAAAAGTGATTTGCAGCTAAAAAGTCTTTTCTTGGTAGTGAGTGATGTAAAGTTTGGATTTTTATTGAGATTGAAGCAAAGATTGAGAGCTTGATGGGGCTTTAACAAATGGGGTTTGAGCAAGAATGAAGAAGCAGTGGTGTTTGCTGATACAATCACTCTTGTAGCCGCCATTTTGTAGTGGTTGGTGTGCGAGAGTCGCTGGTGGATCAATGGGTGGATATATAGATACAGGGGTGGGTGATTTTAGTGTGTGTATGGGTCCTCTAATGATTTGTCCACTCAAAGGATTTTTCAGAAAAAAAATGTTTAAAGTGACTTTTTTTTGGCCTTTTGGTAATTTTTATTTGGATAACTATCTATTATATATATAATGTCACGTACCATTTTAATCAACTTAAATTACTATTTTAACCCTCTATGGATTAAATTTTTTTCAAAAAATTGTTGTTCATGAGAATCGAACCTAGGTCTTTAGGTTCATTTGCACGTCACCTTACCACTAGGCTAGCACATCACCTCATCACACGTGTTATAAGTCATAAAATATGCTATGTATGTTTGGTGATGAATGAAGAATCTTTGGTATTTTGATTTCTAAGATATTTTAATCATTTTTCTTCGTTTTACATTTACATATTTATATTTTATTATGTTATAGTTTAGTATAAATGAGTGATATATGGTATTTAGTGAAACTAGATATTTTGAAATTATTCGATTTAATAAAATAATATTAATGACCCTCTATTATATATATAATGCCACAACATGTACCATTTTAATCCAACTTAAATTACTATTTTGACCCTCTGCATTCATTAATGCACATCAATTAAAATTCGTATTTAATATGTATATTCATTATTATACATCATTTAATACTATCTACTTAATTATAACACTTTTGTTATGTTGCAATTAACTAACCATTCGAAGAAATTTGTGTGTCGCACGAGTAAAGAGCCTTACAACTCATTATAAGTGATCTAACATTATTGAAGAAATAATATTGGAACATTAACTTCAGATTGCTAACAGCATATATATTTTTGCTATACAATTTACAGAATAAATTAAGAATAAATTAATTTTGTGTACTGTAATTTAGTATTTTTACTTTATAGAAATGTGTCTAATACAATATTTTTTTTATGCTTTCTTGGCTCCGGTGCATTACTTGACAATCTGTAATATCAAATACAACATATACATGATTTAAGCACTTTGGAAAAATAAAAAGCACATCTGAATGTTTTAATCAAAATGGGAGATCTTGAAAAGGGGACAAAATTAATGTTGGTTAAAAAAAAATGCGATAAACTGAAAAGAATTTTAGACATCACAATATCAATTGCTAATATTAATATCAAAACATAACGAGAAAAAAATAACAATTATAGTATAAAATAGAGCAATCCCGTGCCTTGCACGGGAATTGAAGCTAGTTGATATTAATAGTATGAATAGTAATGTGAATAAATTATCAATATTAAATATAATTAATGAGTATTATTTAAATGGATATTTACCAAAAATACTAGGTTTCAAGTTTCTATTTGCAAAAATACTATCTTCTTTCATTAATTGCAATTTTATTACATTAAATTTCAAAATTGCAAAAATACTACTCCCTCCGCCCGGGCCAATTCTTTACATTTGGTTTGGGCACGGAGACCAAGGATAGTGGGTGTAATATTGTTAAAATAAATGAAGTAGCGGGTGTAATAGTGATTTTATTGTTAAAATAAGTGAAGTAGTGGGTGTAATAGTGTAAAGTGTTGAAAAAGTAGAGTGAAAATACACGAACACGAAAGTACACGAGCGAATTTAGTGTCGGTTTCGGATTTACCATTAGGTACACGGCACGAAACGAAAATACACGAAATAAATAAATATTTAAATAAATATTTTAAATTATATAAATATATATTACAAATAAATATTACATATTTAACTTTTTTACAAAATAAATAGAAAATACACGAAAAGTACACGAAAAGTATACGAAAAGTACACGGTTTTCGTTTCATTTTCGTGTAAACAGAAATATTTCGTGTACTTTTCATTTCGTTTCGTGTTTACACGAAATGTTTCGTTTCGTGTTCGTTTCAGAATTTGAGTACACGAATTTATTTCGTTTCGTTTTCGTTTTGGCCACTTGGTACACGAAACACGAAAGTACACGACACGAATTGCCAGCTCTAGTATTATTTAAAGATAAACTTGTAGAGAATTGAATGATAAAAGTATAGGGTTAAATATCAAATTGGCCATCGAATAACTTGATATATCTCATATTGCACACTGATAAATTCGAGAAAATGCCAAAAATATCTCTTTTTCAGGACCCCTAGCCCAAAATGCCGTTTCGCGCGAACTTCCGCCCTAAATACCCACTGTATGCGCATTATAGTAATGCGTATAGTTCATTTTTTTTTATCCACTGTCTACGCATTACACTAATGCGTATAGGTTTTTTTTTTTAAATCTACAGTCTGCGCATAATACAAATGCACATAGGCTTTTTTTTTTGTGACACACGCATGTCTTCCGTGCGTAGATCAAAATTTTTTAAAAAAATGAAATCTAAGCTATAAACATAGTGTTGATGCGTGGCTCATTTTTTTTAAAAAAAAAAAAATTTAAGTAACACGCATGTTGTACATGCGTGGCCTACTTCAAAAGAAAAAAAAACAAAGAACACGCATGTGAGACATGCGTGTACTGTGTACGCATGTGATACATGCGTGTTCCGTGGGTAAAAAGGGCGGAGGTTTCTCCCGGTAGGTATTTTGGGCAACTGAAATTAAATGGTGGGTATTTTGATTTTTCACCCGATAAATTCGGGATCTCATTTAAAACACTTTTAAAAATATTTATATCAAACGGATACCTTTAAAATGTACTCGGAAAGTAAAAGTAATTTTTCATCGAGTTCTATGCATTTTTCTTAAATGCTACTTGAATCAAATGAAAGATTATGAATTCTAGTATTTTTGATAATATATTTACATTTTAAGAAATTTATTTACTATTTAATTTTAATTAAATGAAAGAAAATAACCATAAAATTAAAAATGAATAGTATAAAATTTTCTTAAAATCTAAATATATTATCAAAAATACTAAAATTATTATCCTTTCATTTGGTTATGGTAGCATTCAAAAAAAATGTGTAGAACTCAATGAAATATTATTTTTAGTTCACGAGTACATTTTAAAGGTATCTATTTGATATTTTTGTCTTTAAAAGTGTTTTAAATGAGACCCCGAATTTATCAGTGTGCAATCTGAGATATGTCAAGTTATTCGGTGGGAAATTTGATATTTAACCCTAAAAGTATATAACAAATAAATGCTATTTAAATATGTGGTTATAGAGAATCGAACATGGGGTGAATTAATGAAATTAAATTAACTAAATAAATCTTTTATAATTATGTAATTGGAAAGAATCAAATCCGAATTAAGTGATAACCAAATTTGCTACATTAAAAAAGAATCAAACCCGAATTTAAATAAAACATGATTTTGTACACTAATAAAGAGTATAGATTTGTAGAAATAAAAAGTGAATCAGTTAATATGCTTTTTCAGAAAAATATTTTGCTTTTTTTTCTCGAAAGAAGTTTTGCTAAGGAATTCGGTATAAATTGTTGCCCGATACCTTGCATATTTGTATACTTAATTTTTTTTTTATTTTTAATTGAAAAAAGAAAAAAATAAAGGATGCTTTTTTCTTTTATATTTGATCGTTTTCAGAGTAATGTTTAAAAATTGCTTTGATTAATTGTTTTGCAAGTCTGATTATTTGTTTGTTTATTATGAGCTTATTGTGTTATACACAATGCACATGACAGCTTCTAAACCAATTTGTTGATAATCTTCTCAGGTTAGTCAACTCATAATCAAAGAAATTTCAGTTTTCTGTAATATTTGTCAACAGCATTCTTCATACTACAAATATATGCTGGAACTGGAAGATCAAATATTAGAATGGAATATAAAAATAAGCAAATTGGATGCATCATCGTACGAATTGAGTGAAAGACAATTTTATTCCGTTGATCAAACACCAAACAAGTTTAAAACAGATCGGAATTACATCTCCAGGTGGTGTTCTGTTACAAAATAATACAGCACCACCAACTCATGTAGTACTGTTTCTGAAGTTTGTAATCCCAGAAACAGTGATTTTTCGGGATATAAATATTCTTATTTATACAACATTATGATAAACTTAATTTCTGATTGATCGAAATTTGGTTTCCCAAGATAAGCAGATAGTGGTACTGGCGGAATCAACTTTGAACACCACTTGGCCATGTCTGATTCTTGACTGGTTTCAATATCTCGTCAACCTCAGACAACGCTTTCTCATCTATTCCAACTGTTGCAAGTTCTGTAGCGGCTGCAACATTTTCTTCAACCTGTTGCAAAATAATGATATTAGTATATTACTGTCCTTAATGAAGGATGAAATAAGTTATATCTCTTATACAACACAACTAATGTATATCATATTCTTCACCTAAACCTGAGAGGTCCCAAAAGCATGATCGGCAATTTGTATTTGTGGAATGACATTTTAAAAATGAACCTAAGTTTGCCAACTTACCTACATGATGTACTTGTGATGCGACTATTTGCTGATGCTAGGAAGAAATTTATGCAGATTATTCACGAATCAAGGGGAAATCAGTATATGTCCTATATTTGATAGGTTGATTTTGATATTCCTTCATACAAGAAAATAGTTTTTCTTATCAAAATAAGGCAGTGTAAGCTACTGGCCTACAGCTACAGTCGGGAGCCTACATTTTTGTAAGTGTACATGTTAGTATCGAATGTCCTCCAAAAGAGATAAGCACACTTAAAATCCATTGGATGGATTGTTTCTACTTCGATACATACACCATACTTACATGCAAACTGTGCAGGTACATACATATTTTAAACACACAAACATCATTTGTACATAAATGCTTTATTCCACATTCTCAAAGCCCAACCACAGGCTACACCTGAATCAGTGATATGAATAGAGATATGAACTTATTCATATATATTAACACATGGTAATGCAAGTCCACATGGGGGAGCTTGACACAACTACGTCCAATGAGGGAAATCTGTAAGTAATTGCAAAGATTTAATTCTCATCCTTCACACTTACAAATATCATCTCCTTTTTTATAAAAGCTAATGAGACAAGAATGAGATAATATGTGATGAGCCATTTCATATTATTCTAATGGATTACTATGAGATAGGCAAGGCTCCTTAAACAGGTAATATAGCTTCAATATGTAATATGTTAAACAAGCATGCATATGAACAGTTATCAGAACCTGTTGAACGGAATTCATTCCAACCAGTACAGAAGAGATGTCTTTGTTTGATAAGCTGTATTGCATAGCTAATTTCGAAATATTTTTCTCCTTCTCCTTGCAAAAAACCACAGCAGCTTGGCATGCAGCCTGCAGAGAAACAGCAAACACGCATGGGAGTATTTTGAGAAGTTAACATCAACTTGGTCAAATAAAGATGACACGCCAAAATTAGAAACCTCTAATTGCATGTCTACTACAAATGATGTATCCCAGTGTATCCACTAATCTCTAGATAGCAGATAACAAATTATCCAACTTAAATTACATAACAATGTGTTACAAGTTCTCACTGTAATCAACGAATATTTCCGTAAAATTATTAATGAGTCCACTATCCTTAGCACAGCCCTCTGAATTTTTAGCTTCTTAACTTCTCTTTCTCTTTCTTTTACTTCGTCTTTTATTTATACAAATTTCTCTTAGTTGTGCCATTTTCTCCTCGCCAGGCATCCAAAATACAAACAAAAAATGTGTAGAAGAAAACACCTACAACTTACATACATACATATACATGTGTGTGTGTGTGTGTCGAGCAAACCAGATTCTATAACCCCTACCCTCCTGAACAAATTGACCATAAACATACTGAGACACAGATCTGGTCATGATTTATAAAATTATAAAACTTCAGATTATAAAGTATAGAAGAACCTTGAGCTCATTTGAAGCTGGGTGCCACTCTGGAGGACCATTCTCTGTAAGAAGCCCCATTGCAAGTGGAGAAGCACTGATCACACCGACACCTTTGTTCTTCAGGTAAGGAAGTAGACCTTCCAAAGATGAATCATTTATACCATAATGACAGTATGATAAGATTACATCAACAGTGCCTGGTGGCACTCGATCTAAGACATAAGTGAAGATCTCCAATGGAAGTCCAGTTATACCGATGAACCTGATTTTCCCAGTTGCCTTGAGTTTTTGCAGGGCTGGAATGGTATCATTTACAATCTGTCAGAAACCAAAAACAAATTATGATAAAGTGCATAATTTTCAATAGCGCCACAAATAAAAAGGCCAATAACGTCTCATGTTGCTAACACCAACCACAGCCAAACACACAGATTTACATGCTTAAAATTGTACATATGTACTTATCCCAAAAATAAAATGTTTATAACAGGTTGAAAACATAAACATGTAAGGATTACACAGCACATAATCAAGATGAGTACAAGACAGGAGGTAAGCAAATTAAACACCTGATCAAGAGACCCAAATTCAATATCGTGGCACTGTAATATGTCAACATAATCAAGCTGCAATCTTGCCAAGCTCTCATCAATGCTTCTAGTCACCCTGTCAGCACTAAAATCAAAACCCTCCTTATACCTTCCGCATTTTGTTGACACAATATACTCATTTCTTGGAACTCCGGAAGCTTTCAATGCCTTCCCAAGTACTTTCTCAGATAAAGTTCCTCCATAGTACCTTGAAACCACCAAACAAATGTGAAATAAGAAAAATCTAGTAACTACCTTAATTAAAAATAAGGTAATTCACACAATCCTACGGGTGTCACTAAATACCATGACAGCTAAATGTAACTTGTTCGGCTTTCCTTCCTTCGTGTTTTAACACAGAATTAGGGGCTCAAGAATTATACTGTACGGTATACATAAGTCATAACATGTGTAATATTCTAATTTGTTTTTAACAATATATAAAATTTCAGTTCTAATCAAAATTAAGTACGAGACAAGCTGTTTGTCAACAGTTCGAGCTTGGCTCATAAATTATACAAATTCAACTCGACAATAACCTAGCCGAGCTCAAACTCGAGCTACTTTAATACTCACTATTAAACCAAACCTGAGCTTCGTTTTACTTGCTAGCCTATATGAGTTCTCATATTTTTATTTTTTACTAATCATGTACTATAAATTGTCCAAATTATTATGTAGTTTACAAATTCAAGAGACTTGAGCTCAAGTCTAAGTTATCATATAAGAACTTTTGTTAAAATTAAGTACATTTGGTTCGAGCTCAACTCGTTTTGTCGAGCTGAAAATGGAGCTTAAAAATTATAGATTGGTCAAGCTTGATCCCGAACTCGACAATATTCGCCCTGTATTGGCTCGATTTCACCCTAATTGTAACAATGATTTGTAGTAGAGTGACATGTGATTTGTAGATGGGTTGTAGGATAAAAACGGTTTGGGGTTGAACATGCCTTATATCATATAAGGATAGAAGTCGAAATATTAAAGGCAATTGGAAACTCCATGGGACTACATATAAATATCTACAGAATACACATATGACACATATGTGCTTGATTGTAAACTCCTTAAAATGATTAGTAGTGATTCGGACGCAAATTAGTAATCACGAGTTATATTAAGGCAAATTAACTATGCAAATCATTCACATTTAAGCGAACTAGATGCAAATTCCACCTAAACATGTCATTACAACTCACACAATAGCAAATATGAGAGAGAGAGAGAGAGAGAGAGATTATACGGAGAGGTATCGAAGAAATTGATGCCAAGGCTGAAAGCTTGACGAACAGTAGCGATAGCGACTTCGTCGGAAACCGGGCCAAATACACTGCCCAGTGGGGAAGCTCCGAAGCCGACAGAGCTGAGTTTGAGACCCGTACTTCCTAGCTCCCGAAGCTCCATTTCAATTGAAGTAATTCTAGGGTTTTGTTTTCAATAAAAGAAAAGGGTACAAGTGATAAGGTTAATGCGTTTATGAATTATGATTTACGAGGTAAATATTTGTTTACATAATTCTCTAACTTGCTGGTTTCTGTGTCAACTTCACAACTCAATTCATTCACCAACTGCCTTAAACATGCTGTTGGATTTAAAAATTGGTAAGCATAGGACTGACCGAGTACTTGTTTCGACGTAATTAGTGATAATCAAAACCAAAACTTGAATATGGGACCACAAAGGATAAATTTGTTATATGAATTTTTGTACAAATTTTGTAGAGTTATTAAATTTGGAAAGTGTTCTAAAACTTGTTTGATTTTTCAAAAGAAATCGATAAATTCCTTAAAAAAATAGTTGATTGATTCAATTTTCAAAATCCGGTAAATTGTTATAAATCATTTTGAATGACATATTTTATTATAAATAAAACTAATATATTCATCATTATTAAAATATTAAAACTTACCCAAATTTCATTCGATTAATCATTTTAATTACTTTTATAATTTACTGAAAAACTCCTAATCGATATCTCAATCCAATAATTCAAATTCCCTATTTTTCAACCACGAAACTCAAAGATGATATATGCTCTGTAAATATAGTCTCTATGAATTTATGTGATTTAGGGGATATTTGTTAAATCTGAATAACATTTTCTGAACGAATGAAAATTCTGGATGAACGATAAATCTGGATGTTGAACGAGTAATGTCGTTTAGGGAAAAAAAAATCAATACCGTTTTAATAAAAAAACTTATTATTTAATTTAGTATTTTTTTAATATTCGTTATCATAGTATTGGAACTTGTACATAATAGATAAATATAATTATTTGACCTGAAAATTGTTATAATTTGTCTTAATAATATGCATGATTCTAATTAATTTAATTGGTTGTCCATAAAAAAAATCATATGTTTACACTTCAAAAAAAATTAAGATCATTTTTTTTATATTTAAAATTTGTAATTTGTAATTTTATTTGTATTATCTTGGGTTTTCAATAGTTAACATTTGGGTTCAACAGTTCCATTTTTGGTTTAGAAAAATTCAGAACGACGAATAAAGCGTATACGAATTTAGGGTTTAGAGTTTAAGATTGTAAACAACCCTAAACCCTAACTTATCCTAGTTTTCGATTTTAAACACAATTTGAATTTGACCATTTGATTACAATTTTTTAATAATGTTTGTAAATACATATTTAGCAAAAAAAAACAAATAGTAACATAGGATAAATTAGTGTTTCATTCCATCCATTCCAACAAAATCATAAAGTAGCGTTTTGAGACCAAGTCCAAACTTAAAGTAGTGTTTTCGGAAAAAAAACAAAAATTCAGCCCAAGACCAAACTTGAAGTAGCGTTTTCAGAAAGAAAAAAAACGCTACACGATGTAGTGTTTTCATAAAAAAAAAATGAAACCGCTACACGATGTAGTGTTTTAGAGTTTTATTTGGGGTCATCCTTTCAGATTGTGATATTTAGGACCATTTACTTTAAAATTGTGATAAATTGGGCTAACACCCTCGTTTCGTGTCGTGTTTTCATGCACTCATAGCTAAAATCAAAACCCACATGAAATCATTTTGTGTATTCATAGCTATTACCGAACCCAAAACATTTTGTTTCGTGTCAACATGATACACGGAATTTTCGTGTACTTTTTGTTTACATGAAACGACCCAAAATGATATGAAACGATTATATTCGAATACACGAAGTACTACTGAATATGTAAAATCAGAGATTAAAAAAAACGAAATACTAATGAATACGTGAAATAAAATACGTATATAATATATATTATGTAATATATAAAAATTTAAGTATATATAAAATTTTGTGTACTTTCTTGTACCCAAAATGAAAATCCATATTCGATACTAAATATTTCGTATAACTTCTTGTTCGTATACTTTCGTGTTCCGTGTATCAAAAACCAAAATCGTATCGTGTCATATGTATGTATGTATGTATGTATGTATGTGTGTATGTGTGTGTGTGTATATGTGTGTGTATGTGTGTGTGTGTGTGTGTATATGTGTATGTATATGTGTGTGTGTATGTATGTGTGTATGTATGTATGTGTGTATGTATGTATGTATGTATGTATGTATGTATGTGTGTATGTATGTATATGTGTATGTCTGTATGTGTGTATGTGTGTATGTATGCATGTATGCATGTATGTATGTATGTATGTATGTATGTATGTAGGTAGGGAGGTAGGTATGTATGTATGTATGTAATCCAAACATCTCAGAGATAGATAAAGAGGTAGGAATTATACATTAATGAATATTAGACATTAATATGTACTAAATATGTTAATGTTAAAACACCATAATAACCCTAAAACTTATAGTAAGGATAAGGGTAAAATTGTCCATGAATTAAATTGCTCAATAAGCCCTCTTATTGTTGTATTAGATATATAATAGATAGATAGATTGATAATTATAATAAAATATTTATTTTTGGAAAAGATATGATATCATATACACATCTTTTGTACTATTTTTTCTCCTTAATTATTGATACATTGATACACGATTATTATAATCGATAATTCATATTATTATAATTAATTTTTGTACTTATCTTCTCATTAATTATTGTAAAATTGATACACTATTATTGTAAACTAGCATAATAACCTGTGTGAGGCACGGGTCAATTTCCAGATATTTTTTGTTTAACACGTAACAATAACATTCTTAATTATTCGTTTATTGAGCATATATATAATGTTTTAGATATATCAAACATAAGTTGACTAAGTATCAACGCTTTTGATTTGTACGTAAGACATTACTAATTTGCACTACGTTGGTAATTTAGCTCATAGAGCGAATGATAAATTTTCTGTTTGTGACATGTAATCTGCATGTATTAAATGAGTATAAATTATGTAGTTAGTGATAAATATTGGGTCACTACGTCGTGTGGAGTGATATCTTTCCTCCCCATCCTGAATCCGTCCCGATCCAGGAATAAAAATTATTTTGCTAACTAATCCCCGTCCCATATGGGATACGGAAATCTCGCGGTAAGTGGAGAATTCATATTTTTTCTTAAAATGAAATTTTAAATATTTTAAAACATATGCGAGTGACGAGCTATTTTCTAGTATCAGACTTAAATATTTGCACTAATGTCGTTCGAGCATTATTTTGATTATGATCGAGTTTCATATATTAATTCAATAATATTGTATGTAATCTATAGCCTATATATTTTTAATATAGGTGATATTTGAAATCAATGTATTTATATGCGATTGTCAAATTGCATTGATCGGTATAATCTTTTTAATTAATAATAAATAGTTTAATTTTTATTCTAAATTGGCATTAAATATTAAATCAAGACAATAAATGACCTTTTTTATAAAAAAAAAATTCACCATTATTAAAATTGACATAAGCTAATATTTTAAACTGTGATATTAATTCAAACTTTTTATAAAATTGTGAAATGTGATAAATGAGTTGATCAATTTTAATTACAATAATCCTGGTCAATTCGAAGTATTTCTTAAAATCATGTCAAGTTCTTGACCTAAAAACTCACCACATACTAAGATTGTAATTTTGATATACATTATATTAACTTGCTCTTATAGAGGCGTCAAATACACTAATTCGTATCGATGTGGAATGTTACAGCCCCTATCGTAGTTGGACGACGATCTCGTCTATCCCACGAACGAACAAACATACTAAATCTTGCAAATGACAATCCAATTCCCTCCAGACAAGGCTAATATTATATGTATAAAACATCAAGTCATACTCCGATTTTGAATCTGAAATATGTCAAATTACATTGGTTCAATGACGTGCATTTAAATGTTCTTATTGTAACGCTTTCATTAACCATTTTTCGAAATAATATGCATTTAAATGTAATGAAAAAAAATTTAAATATCTAAATAGATATCTTATATTTATCTATTAATATTGTAAATACTTACTATTAATATTATTTTATTGAAATGAATGATTTGAAAATTTATAAGTTGACTACATATTATAAATCACTATTTCATACTATAAAATAATATAATACAAATTTGTAAATGTAACACGAAAAAAATGATTTAGAAAATTTAGTGATCATAATACTAAATGTTCTTAATTCACGAACATACATGAACACATAGTATGTGTATAACTCATAACACATATTATTGATTGGTGTAGTGGTAGGATGGTGTGTAAATCAATGGTAAGACTTGAGTTCGATTCCCACCTACCATATTTTTAAAAAAATGAAAATAAAAGGGCAATTTAGACAATTCAAATAGAATAAAATGTGTCACTATTTAAGTTGATTAAAATGTCTCACTAATTTAAGCCCCTTGTTGGGCTATTATATATATAAAATAGATAATAGATAGATGTTCATTATCTTACAAATGCTATAATGGCGCTGACTTTATTTGATACTAATAATTGATAAATATGATAATTTGTAGTTACCTATACTATACTATACTATGATAATTTAAGAAGTTACATATACTATACTATAGTTAATTTTTCCATAAATTAAGAAACATATTGATATCTCTCACACATATTTAATACAAATTCTTCTCCTTAGTTATTGATACATTGATACACTATTGTGATTGATAATTATAATAAAATGTTTATTCGTCATCTGATCCCCAAAATGCTCTTAAAGGGTACAATCTGATTTTACTTGACGAAGATGTAAGTAAAAAAATTTCACTACATTAGATTTGACTATCTTTTCGTATTATTAAGTTTCAGATAACTTTTGTTTGGATCACTTTTTCTTAACGTAAATATTCGTCTTAATTACAGAATTGTCACATGCAAGCATTTGTATATGTTGACAAATGGAAAACCATTTCTGATATACAATAATACATTTGAATCGTTATTATATTTTTTGATTAATTATTTTGTTCCTGAATGCTTTTATGCAGAAGCTTTTTTTGTGCAATGTGAAAATTATATCTCTTGAAGAGAATGAAAGCTGGTGTTTTCATTTCAATTTCCAACAATCATTTCACGGAAAGCAAATTCTGAATTGCCCGAATCAATATGTAAGTAGACAACAGAGGTAAATAAAAGTAAACACACAAATAAGATCAAGGTAAATTACACAATCAATCACCATCAGCTAAGAAAATAATTTTCCAGAATTTAAACACATAATTCAAGATTCTAAAAACAACCTACCTCAAACAAATAGCTTGTCTCAAATGGGTCATCTTCCTTTCCTTTCAAAAAATTCAACTGATATCCAAAGATCTGGTCAAGAAATCAAGAAAAGTCAGTACTGTGTGTGTGTCTAAAATGTGTGTTCATGGTACATATATATAAAGGGGAATTAGTATTATTATTACCGATGATGATGCAGCTAAATTTTTAGTGAATTGAGTAGAAGATTTGAGTAGAGAGGAAGATCCAACAACATTATCCATCACAAAGATCGAGAAAGTTGGGTCTTTTTTTTCCCCGTGTGGTGCAAAATGAAAGAATGAGAGAATTATAATCAAAGGCAATGCTAGTATTATTCTCTTCTTCGGATTTATCAAGATAGATGTCATGTGTTGTAAATTCTAGAATTAAAAATCTTGGAAGTGTTGAAACTAATAAGGCCCCCACTTTGTGTGGCCCATAGTACAATATTATGTAAAGTTTGGACTTTCTTGGCACATGAACATGGACTAATAACTTTACGAGTTTAATTGAATTTTGTTAAAAATAGGATCGTAAATGAGACCAACCAAGTCGAATTCGAGAATGTTTGTGTATCCGTTCGTTATAAATACTAGATTATAATTCATGCGATGCATAATTTTTTTATGATATATACTATAAATTTCATTTAACCATATACCAAACATTATATATGTTATAAATTTTATTTAACCATATAATATACAATATTACTATATCTAATGGTTCTAATTTATTACTAAAAATCTAACGATCATTATTTGTTGTATGATTGAACTGTTGAATCAAAATAGAAACAATTATATCTATGTTTCCTTATTATAAATAACGTGTTTATAATATGCAAAATATGATATGATATTTTTGGATATATATTAATGATTACAGGATTTGTTTTAAACTAAAAGGTAACGTGTTTTAGTAATCGGAAGATGTGGTATAATTGAAATTTTTAGGTTTCATAAAAGGTAATACTCCCTCCGTCCCACCAGGATGTTTACATCCTTGGTGGGCACGGAGACCAATATATATATATATATATATATATATATATATATATATATAAGTTCTATGGAGACCACCATTTGAGTGGAGACCGTGGAGACCATATACATTATGCACTCAAAACATTGCAAAACATATATATTTGCAAATAATGTTCAATTAACATTATTACTTCATTCAAAATCTTTAAAATCATATATAATTTGCAAGCAAAACATGTTTTGGAGAACAATACTTTCTGCAATATTTTGTTTGCAGAACATACATGATTTTCAAGATTTTTAATGAAATTTGCATGTAAAACATATATGATCTTCAAGATTTTCAATGAAATAGATGGTATAGTGATTTTCATAGAACACGATTTTCAATAAATAAGTTTTTGCAATGTTTTGATTGATATTGGTCTCCAGTCTCCACTAAAAATGTTGGTCTCCATAGAACTTATATATATATATATATTTAAGTAGGTAAAGTAATGAAAAGTGAGGAAAAGTGGGTAAAATACGTGGTGGGACCTATCAATATTTAATAATAGATTTGAGAAAGTGGAGGAAGTTAGTGGGTGTAATAGTGTTTTATATTTTAAAAGTTTACAATTTTTGGAATGTAAAGAAATGGATGGAACGGTCCAAAATAGTAACTGTAAAGAAATGGGTGGGACAGAGGGAGTATTTTTAAGTAAAAGTGTAAGTGAAAAAGGTAATCGATTAATTACCATAATAATTGGAATATGTGGTATAATTGAAGTTTTTAGGTTTTCATGAAATGTAATATCTTCAATTAAAAGTATAAGTGAAAAGGGTAATCAACTAATTATCATTCATTAAATTATTTTATTATTTATTTTAATATTTAGGATGATCGTACCGAAAACTAAACCAACAAACTTTCGATGTTTCGACTTTAATATAATAGTACAGATGTTAAATTCGTACTCAAACTTGATCGAACTAATATTTTTATTTGTGTATCGATTCATTAAGAAAAACGTTATTCGCGAACATGTCCCACCAGTTTCTACTTACGAACATCTCATGAATATTAACTCATGAATATCTCATAAATATTATTCATGATTTCGTAATTTTTCGGTTTTTTTCTAAAAAAAATTTAATACATTAAAATATAAAGAAAGTAGGGGCACATAACCTCGAAAACTAGAAACATGTTTCTAGCATGAACTTAGCAACAAATCGAATTTAGATAAGATTTAGGTAGCACATAACCAATTTATGTTATCGTTTACAATATAACATAAGTTATAATTTATTTATATTAAAAATAATTTATAGATTTTAGTAAAAAATTAAACAAACAGATAAAAAAAATATATTATTTTTTAGACATTTAAATATACAATCTTTACAAGTTATCTTGAATTCAAGAACTTTCATGATAATTAAATATGTTCACAACTATATATATCAAATTTGCGAACAAATTCATTCATGAACCAAATCACGAGTTTGTTCACGTACTATATTAACAAACTTATTATGAAATTTATATTTGAATTTGTTTGCGAACTTTTGATCGAACTATGTTATATTTAAGTTCAACCCATTTAAAAACAAACTTCAAAGTCGTGTTGATATTTGGCTCGTATACAAATCGAGCCGAACTCGAATCGAACTATTTTCAAACCAGGCATTGAATCGTGCACCGAACTTAGATTTTTGAAAAAAAATTAAATAAACAAATAAAAAAATTAATATATCATTTTTTTAGACAATTACATATACAATTTTTACAAGTTATCTTGAATTCGAGAACTTTCATGATAATTAAATATGTTCATAACTATATATATCAAATTTGCGAACGAATTCATTCAAGAACCGAATCATGAGTTTGTTCACGAACTATATTAACAAACTTATTATGAAATTTATATTTGAACTTGCTCGCGAACTTTCGATCGAACTATGTTATATTTAAGTTTAGCTCATTTAAAAACAAACTTCAATAACGTGTTCATTTGGCTCGTATACAAATTGAACCGAACTCGAATCGAACTATTTTCGAACCAAGCATCGAATCGTGCACCGAAGTATTCGTAGCGTATCGACTCATGCACTATTAACTCAACTTTTTGGATGTATATAATACTTTATTCTCAACTTTTATTTCGATTGTTAGTTAATATACTCCTAGTATATAACTTCACTATTAAACTAAATTAATATTACTACTATTATTTGAAATAATTAAATTTATATAACTTAACTCTGGTAATATAAGAGTAGTTATATTATTAATTATATTTATTATTAATTTATTATATATGCTTTTTAATATTAATTATTGGAGTCCTAAGTTGTATATATATAATACTATATTCTCGACTTTTATTTCGATTTTTAGTTAATAGACTCCTAGTATATAATTTTACTATTAAATTAATATATAATATTATTATTTTAATTAATTAAACTAGCTTAATATTCAGCAGCATATCGTGTTATGCATGACATACCATACATTAAGGGGGGGTTTCTGCTTCTAATAAATAGTATAGATTCTTTTTGTTTCAGGTCATGGGTTTCCAACATTGTATTCCATAATATTTTACTCTGATTTGTTCTTTAGTTGGACAATTACACGCGAAATTATTATCTTATTTATGAGTTGGAAGTAAAAATATATAAGTAAAATATATCACTAACTTAAATTTGAAATTGTACTTAAAATTTCTAAATTTATTAACTAAATTATTTTATAAGAGAAATTTATAAGAAATGAAATTATATTTAGTATCTTTATTATTTCAAAATAATATTTCAAATATTTTGTATAATGTGTAATAGTGGGTAACTAGACTTGTTACGTGGAGAACCCTCGTGCAGAGTCATACCAAGTCATGTGACTCATGTCCACATCTTCCAATCTCATCCCACCATGCAGCTAAATCAAGTATGTGCACTAAGAATTTGATAATGCTAAATCAATTATTATCATTCTACAATGTTGAGTATTGAATACAGTAAAGAATACAGAGGGGGTGAATGGATTCTTGAACTTTTCTTTTTCTTGAGTTTATGTAGCAGATAGTGTTTATGTGTGCAAGGATGTAGGTGCGGATAAAGAATAACACAAAACACAATCTCACTTTAATCTAATATATTATTAGATAAAGGTTGCTACAATCTGTGAATACAAATGATAGTATTCTCAGCTTCGTTTTTCTCAGAGAGATATAGCTTACAGTGTATGAAAAACTTGACTCACAAAGTTCATAACTAAGGAAGTGAGGCTGTATCCTTATAGAACATGGATACAACCTACTTACTACAAATAAGGTAGCTAAACAAATTACTTTCTATTCTTTCTATCCTTTTTGAGTAAGTGTCCAAACGGTTACAGCTTTGACTTGCAAAGCCTGTTCAGATCCACTTCTTTAGCCCTTTGTCTCTTCTATATCTCTCCAAGCTTCCTTGTAGGCTTTCCAGAGCACGTTACAGATTGTGGTCCATAAAGTGCATTGGCTTGTTGCAGGTTTCAGACTTGTACAATTTCTTCAGTATTTTGTCTCCAAGAATGTATTCGAGAAGTAACTAAGTAAGTGATTCGAGAACTAGAATTGACTTGATCGACAACTCTGAGTTCTCGAACACTGTTATATTGACATATCGAATCACTTCTCGAATAGCTCTTTTCTCTGGGAATCCTTGAGTTATCGAATAGAGCATTTTGACTTGTCGAATCCCTGAGATCTCGAATAGCTTTCTGAGTCCTTGAGATATCGAATGGAACTTTGACTTGTTGACTCTTTGAGAACTCAAATACCACTTTTGACTTGTTGACTTCTTGAGTTCTCGAATAGAGCAGTAGACATATTGAATCTCTGAGATATCGAATGAGATAACGAACAGTGTATTCAGAGATATCGAATAGTGTCTTCTGAGATATCGAATCCCTGACTTCTCGAATACTGGACTTCTCGAATAGACAAATATACTTCTCGAACTGGTACTTAGGCAAATTCTTCATTTCTTCAAATCCCAACTGTGATTATTTGACAGTCTTTATCTTCTTGCTTGAGGCATGAACCTTGGAACTTTTTTCAAGCATTATTCTTGAATTTATATGTACATTTACACAACTAGGATTTGATGCCTATTACTAGTACAGAACAAGTAGAAACTCTACAACTAGAGGTTCCCTCAGTTAAGAGGTCATGTAAGTAATGCAAAGCATTACAAACAATTAGGCTTGTTATTAGATGTATACAGGCATGTCTCTGTGACTAACAATCTCCCCCAAAATTGTGAGTAAGACCCTTAGGCACAATTTCATATCTGATAACAAGCCTATCATACATAAAGATAAAACTTTAAAAAGGTACATGTATGAAATTTGATTGAAGAAAATACATAGAAGTATTCTTACAAGTTATGAGGAACTACTAGCCATATCCTTTTGGATTCATCTCTTGGGCTTTGGCTTACAGATTCTCATTTTTCATCTTTTCTTCAGCTTCTTTAGCTTTCTTCTTTGTATTTTCTTCCATGGCAAGAATAATGTCTTCCATTGCAGTGATTTCTTCAATTAGAGGGGAGCCTGATAAATCCTTAAGAACTTCATTCAGCTATTTCTCAGAATAGGAACTGATGTAGTCCATTCTAATCTTTACATTTCTACCATATTTCTTGTACTCAATGATGTAAGGATTAGACTTGACTCTACACAGACCCATAGCCCTTAATTCATCAGCCTTAGCTTCCATTGCAGCAAACTCCTCCTCCCTTTTCTTTAGTAGCTCTTCACTGTTCTTTTTCAATTCTGCCTGGTGATCTCTCTTCATTTTGACAAAGTCAATCAACTTCCATACCCTTTCCACTCTGTCTTCAGAATCCAACATTGCAATTATCCTTTCTATGTCATATAGCCTGTCTCAGTGCTGACTCCTTGTCTGAATTTCTTCTGTCTTCCATCAGTATATTTAATTTCAAGAAAATCATCAACAATGGCAACATGATATATTCTTTGTGCCCATTGGAACTGCAGTTAGTCTTCATCATAGTTTTCATCCAGAGGTGGTAGTTTCAATCCTGGAATAATTGTCAGTGCCTTTGACTTGGATAACTTCACCCTTCTTGCAGCATGCTTGAATTTAATTCTTTTTACATGGTTGCTAGGCAGAAATTTATGACCATTGCTTTTAGACCATTGTAGTACTCCATTAGCAGTTTGCTTATGGAAACATACAGATGGTTTCTTGACTTGAATCTTCTTCTCTTCTTGAGGTGGCAAAACAGTTGCAGAAGCCATTGAATCAGATTTTGGTAGGTCATTACTAACAGTATTCACCCTAGACTTAGAGTCTTGTGTTGTGGTGAGTTTACTGCTAGCAATGCCTAATGCTTGCTATTTTCCAATCTTCCTCTCATAGACTTTGCCTTGGTCATCACCATCTTTCTTGTGTTTGTTATCTCTCTTCTTCTTCTCATCTCTATCACCCTTATCACTCCTGTGTTGTCTTCTCCTCCCATCACTCTTGTCATCATCTTTGTCATCCTTATTCCTCCTAGGCCTGACAATTTCTGGAATTACACCAGTTGCAATGAAAGATCTGAGAATTTGTAATGCCTCTATCTCTTCAGCATTTCTTGTTCCAGCCTTCTTCTGTAGTTGTTCAATGATTGCAATAATGAGCCTGTGATTTTGAGATGTGAGATCATGAGGAATCACCAGTTGTTTAATGTCATCAATTCTGGTGCCAGCCTGATAGACAATTGTCCATGGTTTCTGAAACACTTCTGGGAGCCTAGAAGGTTGGCCATTCCTCAGGTCATCATATAGACTTTTATTGTTCTCATTTGTATCCCTCTTCTCAATCAGTCTGATCAATGCATCTATCTCTGAGTGTTTCAATGCTTGTAGAGTGTTGTAGGTTAGATGCCAGATACTAGATTTTGTAACCATCATCACTTCCTTGCACCATAAGCCATTGACTTTCCTAGGTATCACAGTGAAGTAGTTAATCTGATCCCTCAGCCTCCTTAGATATATTTGAGTGTCATCAGCCTGTTCCCTTGAGACTTTCAGAAACTTCAAGAATGCATCATCATGATAGACATTAGAGTTTGCAACTTCTTGTAGCTTGGCCTCAGTAACCACCTTTACTTCTACAAGTTTGACACTTTCAACTTTGGAGGATGAAGGTTTGTCAGATGGCATACTCCCTGCAACCACTGTGGTAGTTATGGATTGTTTCTAGCCACTTGGAGTGATGACATGCAAAGTTGGTAGAGTGACAACTGGCAGAGAAGATGGAGGCTCATCAACTTTTGGCTTTCCTTTGCCTGGCACATGAGTTATAGATGTAGCCCTTTGATGACCACCCTCATTTATCTGTATGCCCTTCTCCTTAGGTTTTTCCCCCTTTGTTTTTGAGTTCTTTGTCCTCTTCTCCCCATTAGGCTTGTTGTCAGGCACAGAGACTGTAGAAGTGACCTTTGGGTTTAAAGAGTCATCAGGTAGAGGGAGACCCATATGCAGCATCATAGCAGACAACATAGATTGGTGATGCAGAAGAACCTCAGCTGTGATGGTGGCTTGGGTGCTCAACTGGTCAGTTAGAGTGGTAACCTTGTCTGTCAAATGAGCATTTGATTCTTTGAGAGACACCACCTCCTTTTCAAGAGTATCCACTTTAGTGAATAGCTCAGTTGCCTTGAAACCAGACAAGGATTGGTCTTGTAGTCTCTTTACTTCATACTTGGACATTTCATGCACGGGGACCTCAGTCACTAGCTTGTCTCCATATAGATTTTTGAACATGATCCTTAGCATGGCATTGGCATCTGTTGTCTGATCAGATATAATTTGAAATTTATGCCCCAGACCTATGACAGTATTCTTGAGTATATCTAAGCCATTATCCATCTTGATATAGGTGGTGTTGCAGTGTTTGAGGTCCTTGAATACACTGTCCAACTGAGGGAATTTAGCATCAAAGGACCTCTTGATTTCTTCCACTGTAGTGGCTGTCTTATCACACACTCAGTTTTGACTCCTTTTCCAAGATAGTGTGCAGCCTTGAGGAATCCCTTGTGTGAATCATTCATAGCCTCATACACTTCACCAGGAGTCAAAGATTTTGCATCGGAACCCAGTGAAGTGATGTATTCCTCTCTAAGATATTGAAGAGCTTCATCAAGAGTAATATCATATTTTCCTTTCAACCAGGCATCTACATTGCCATCTCTCTCAGCATCATCAATTATCTTGGCCTTTTGCACCTCCACATCATCCCTATGGCATAGTAGAATGGCCTCATAGTCTGGATTAGGCATGTTGGAGGTGTCTAAGTTCTGAGCAATCTTGACAAACTCAGGTATCTTATCCACAATTAAGCTTTGAAGAGCTTCAACCGTCAATTGTTGTGGAACAGACCTTGATCCTGAAGCACTGTCATGTTGCACAGGCTTCAGCCATTGTGACATAAAGTCAGATCTAGAGCTAGGCAAGCTAGACTCCTCAGTTACAGATGCAACTTCTGTAACCGGATGGATTGACTCTACTACTGGTGTCTCCACAGAAGTGGGATGAGTTATACCAGCAGTTGACACAGGCACAGAGTCTATAGTGAAAACTAATGGAACCTCTGTGTTTGTGATGGTGTCATTAGGAGATGCCCCAGCATGCATTCCCTCACCATATAAATGTGGGTCCTGGGTGGTGAGCAAGGTGTCATGCACCAAGTCACTTGAATCCATTGGCTCGTCAAGAGAAAATAATTCTTGATGATCAATGCCTTGCTCCTCAATTGCTTGAGATGCAGGCTCCAAAGAAATATGAGTGGTAGATTCTGGAAGAGAAGTGTTTTGTAGATTAGAGTTTGGCAACTCCCCCTGAGAGATAGAGGGAGTTTCAATTGTGATGTGCTCTCCACTCAGTGTTGTGCCAGCCATATCACTCCCATGTGCTGACTCTGTACAAATAGGTGCATTGGGGAGGATACTTGATTCTATAGATGCACCCTGTTGAGAGGATACATCTAGTGAAATGTATGCCCCTGATTTTACAACTTCAGCCATTTGTGTGATTGAAGAGGTGGTCTTAGATTTCTTCCTCTTTGGCCTCTGTAAGGGTGACTCAGGTTCCTCACTCCCTATACCTAATTCCACAGCTAATGCTGCTTCAGATAATATATTCAAGGGTGCAGACATTACCTCATTCCTCTTCTTTTTACTGACATCACCCTTTTGAGAGGATGATGCAGTTGGCTCACTGTGTGGTAGAGTGTTTGGTTGAGAGGGTTGGTTAGCAGGCCCTGGGTTAGCATTTTGTTCTACTTGCTTGGGCTGTGCTAACTGTGACTTTGAGTCAAATGTTGGCATGTTGTGGGGGTAAGTCCTAAATATACTCTTCATATGAGGAGTTATTTTGAGTCTTACATCCACATCATTCCTAGTCTCCAAATTACCAAAAATAAGTTTGGTCATGGACCTAGGGTAGCCTATTCTACTTTTATCTACACCAGGCAATTCAATCAATTTAGCATTTTTGAAGTTAAGAACAGATTGAATGAAGCGAGGGAAGAAAATTTCAGTACCTCTCTTGGCTGTGTTCTTGCCAAGTCTCCCATATAACTCATGTAGAATTATTTGACCAACATCTATCTTTCTCCCATAGGCCAGGGCATATCATATTTGCTGTGCAGGTGCACTAATTTGATCGAAGCCTGACTTCCTGGCTGTGAAGACTTGAAGAATGGTGGCAAACACATAGCTCCACTCTTTCCACAGATGCTTCCTGTTGAGCTTCCCAAGATTGATCACATCTGAGTAGTTGATAAACTCAAAGAATTCTTGCAACACTGCATTCGTGGCTAGTGGGTCATATGCCTCTTGTTGTAATTCTAGTGCTTGATTCATGTCTTCTGTAGTAATAGTGATATCCTGGCCTTGAATCTTGCAATAAACTACATAGGAAGTTATAGCATTCTCAAGGGCAATTACTTCCACGGTGGCAGTTCTCCAAAACTGTTCTAGGAGGTCCAGATACAGAGTTGGGTTGGCTGATAGTGCACTCTTGATGTATGATTCTGACATCCAACGAACAAAGCACTTGAAATTTGCATTTGGTGCTTCCACATAGTTAGTTATCGCAATAAAATTGGTTTGAGTGGGTATGGTGAGTTGGGTGTTTGCCATTTGTATATAGAAGAAAAGAGAATGAAGATTGAAGAAGAAATTAAGCTTTTGCAGTTAGGGGTTTCAGAGGATTTGGGAGTTTAGATGCTTGAGAAATCGAATGAAATGAATCGAATAGATGTAGAATTGTATAAGTATGAAGTACTTGAATTGTCAATTAGATGTATGTTTTGTATCGACAAGTCAAGCATTCGAGAAGTAGAAAACAACTATTCGATAAGTCAAGAAAGGCTAAATCGATAACTCAAGCAGATTGTAACTCACAGCTGGCAGTTATCTAACTTAGAAATAATTCTAAATTAAATAAAATGTGTTTTTATGAGTGAATTAAAATTTCAGACAAAAATCCAAAATCGGTTGAAATTCAGCGAGAATTCAGCCTTTTCAAATGATTCGAGAATTCAAATATAGTGTTCGAGAACTCAGCCATTAGAGAAATCAATTACCATATTCGAGAAGTCAAGAGTACCTCTATTCGATATCTCTAAAAGACTCTATTCGAGAACTCGAGAGTGCTCTAATATTGAGACTTGTTAGAGATGTGGAATAATGAACCATTCGAGAAGTCTGACTTATCGAAATATACTCATCACTCACAAAAATTTAATTTTCACTATCTTTTAAAATTTACCAGCCATATTCATTGAAGAATATTCTAGCAAATTAAACAGTGATTTTCTCAAAATTTCATAGAAATTTCAAGTTAAGAGAATATGATTTTCCAACATATGCAACAGATTTGAAATATTTATAAATCATATTTCAGCCAACACTTACTCCAAAAATATTAAGAATTTAGATAAAGTAAGTGTTTAGTGCTGCAACAACTTGGTTGATATATTCACTTAGCCAGAATCTGAAGAATTCATCATTCCAATCTCACTAACCAACCTTGTGAAGGTGGCTTCATCTAATGGCTTATTGAATATGTCAGCTAGTTGTTTATCTGTAGAGACATAATGCAACTCAATGGTTCCATTAGTTGCATGTTCTCTAATAAAATGATATCTGATGTCAATATGGTTTGTCCTAGAATGATTGACAGGATTGGCAACTATAGAGATTGTACTTGTGTTGTCACACATGATTGGAATTCTTTCCAGCACAAGTCCATAATCTCTAAGTTGATTTTTAATCCAAAGCACTTGAGCACAGCAACTTCCAGCAGCTATGTATTCAGCCTCAGCTGTAAAAGTTGACACAGATTGTTGTTTCTTGCTATACCAAGAGAGTAAGAGACTAACCTTTGTCCAAGAAACTGGCAGCTACCTGAGGTGCTTTTCCTATCCACTCTGCATCCAGCATAATCAGCATCAGAATAACCAACCAGATTGAACCCTGTGTCCTTAGGATACCATAAATCCAAGTTTGGAGTGCCCTTTCAGATATCTAAAGATCTTTTTTATAGCAATCAAATGTAATTCTTTTGGATTTGATTGAAACCTTACACATAAACATGTAGCAAACATGATGTCTGGCCTACTTGCAGTGAGGTAGAGTAGAGAACCAACCATGCCTCTGTAGACTGAGATATCTACTTTCTTGCCTTTAGCATCTTCATCCAATTTAGTGGCAGTGGCCATAGGTGTCTTTGCAGGTGAGCAATCTTCCAAATCAAACTTCTTTAATAAATCCTTGATGTACTTGGTTTGACTGATAAAGATACCATCCTTCCTTTGACTGACTTGCAACCCAAGAAAGAATGTCAACTCTCCCATCATACTCATCTCATATCTTCTCTGCATGAGTTTAGAGAATTTCTCACACAGCTTCTCATTTGTAGAGCCAAATATGATATCATCCACATAAATCTGAACTAGGATAATATCATCACCATGCTTCTTGTAAAATAGTGTCTTGTCCAATGTGCCTCTAGTGAATTGATTTTCAAGGAGAAATTGTGATAAAGTATCATACCATGCCCTTGGAGCCTGCTTAAGTCCATACAATGCCTTAAACAATCTGTAGACAAATTCTGGGAAGTGTGGATTCTCAAAGCTAGGTGGTTGTTGCACATAAACTTCTTCTTCCAACTCTCCATTCAGAAATGCACTCTTAACATCCATTTGATAAACTTTAAAGTTTGAATGAGCAGCAAATGTCAAGAATATTCTGATGGCTTCCAATCTAGCAACATGGGCAAATGTCTCATCATAATCAATGCCTTCCTGTTGAGAGTATCCTTTTGTAACCAACCTTGCTTTGTTTCTTACTATTACACCATCTTCATCCATCTTATTCTTCAGAACCCATTTTGTTCCAACAATGGTTCTATTCTTTGGTGTAGGCACAAGTTCCCATACTTTGTTCCTTTCAAATTGATTCAGCTCCTCTTGCATGGAAATAATCCAATCTGGATCTAACAGTTCATCATCAAGCTTCTTAGGCTCAACCTGGGATAGAAAACAGCCATAGAGGCACTCATTCTGAGTTGCTCTCCTAGTCCTTACTCCTGCATTAGGATCTCCAATGATTTGCTCTGCAATGTGTGGTCTATCCCATTTCCTTGAGTGCTCAGCCTGATTACTCATTCTTGATGTTGCTTCATCATCCAAATCATGATCATTCTCATTTCCTCCCCCTGTGAGGTTGCCACTACTCACAGGTGTGTCTTGGATGCTTGTTTCTCCACTGTTGATTGGCACGAATTCTTCTCTTGTATCATCATTCACTTGAGTTTGTTGAACTTGAGTTTCAACTTCAGTTTCAATCTCTTCATCAGAATCATCTAGATTATCAAACCTTAATGGATCTTTATCTTCATCATTGGCTTCTTCTAGTCCAGGTAGTTTGCTATCATCAAATGTCACATCTGTGCTTTCCATAATTTTCTTTTGACTGATGACATAAACTTTGTATGCAATTCTTTCCATAGAGTAGCCAAGAAAAATTCCTTCAAATGCCTTTGCATCAAACTTACCAACATATTCTGAATTATCCTTTAATACAAAGCATTTGCTTCCAAAAGTATGAACTTACTTTAGAGTAGGTTTCTTTCCAGTCATCAAATTGTAAGGTGTCTTTTCAGTGTTTTTGTTGATGAGGGTTCTGTTCTGGATATAGCATGCAGTGCTTACAGCCTCAACCCAAAAACATGTAGGCATCTTTGCATCAAGTAACATTGTTCTAGCAGCCTCAATTAGAGTTCTATTCTTTCTCTCAACAACTCCATTTTGTTGTGGAGTCCTTGGAGTTGAGAATTGCTGAGAAATTCCATTCTCTTTGCAGAATGCTTCAAGTATGGCATTTCTGAACTCTATTCCATTATCACTTCTTAATGCAATCACACTTGCATTGTTGGCCTTTGCTTCCTTGTCAACTTTCTTTATGTGCTCAATGATTACTTGTGGAGCCTCATCTTTTGATGCTAGAAATTCCACCCATGTATACCTTGTAAAGTCATCAACCATCACCAAGGCATACTTCTTTCTTCCTAGTGACATAATATTGACTGGCCCAAACAAATCCATATGAATGAGTTGTAGGGGCTTGGTTATTGATGTCACTGTCTTTGACTTGTGGCTTGATCTTTTCATCTTTCCTTTTTGAGAAGCCTCACACACTCCTTCTTGACAGAATTCAAGTGTGGGCATGCCTCTCACTAACTTTCTTTTGACTAGAGAATTAATGGATTTGAAATTCAGGTGTGATAATTTCTTGTGCCACATCCAACAATCTTCATTTGATGCTTTTGAGTAAAAGCAACAAATTTTGTCCTTGCTTGCAGAGTCCATATTGGCTACAAACAGACTTCCTTTTCTCACTCCAGATAGAGCAAAATCACCAGTCTTTTTGTGTGTGATCAAACATTCATCCTTGTCAAAATCCACCTTGAATCCTCTATCAGTAAACTGACCAAGACTTAGCAGATTATGCTTGAGTCCCTTGACTAGTGCTACATCTTCAATGATGACATTTCCAACTTTCAACTTGCCATATCCCAGTGTGTTACCCATGCTGTCATCTCCAAAAGCAACCATTGGACCAGCCTTCTCCTCATACTGTGATAGCAGGGCCATATCACCAGTCATATGATTTGAGCATCCACTGTCCAAAATCCACATGACCTTCTTTTCACTTTCTTTGCCCTGCAAACACAAAGATATTACTTCTCCTTTGGTACCCAAACAAGTTTGGGTCCATGTGACTTAGAAACAGTTTTATCATAAACAACATGCTTGTCAACTTTCTTGGTGTTAGTCTTCTTGTCACTGTTAGAAGTCTTAGAACCTAAAGTTTCAGACTTAGGTGACAGAGGTACCTTCTTAGCTTTAGGAGGACTTGAAGAGTTTGACCTTGTGTAGTGTGTCTGAGAATTGTGACTGATACAACCATCAATGAATTGCCTTCTCAAATTGAAATAACTAGTCATAACATTCATATTGCATGGCATACAGTCAAATTTATCACAAAATGGAGCATCTCTATGTCTTAGAGGCACAAAACAATCATAGAAAGGTTTGGGCACACTACCAACATGTTTCTTGCATGCATGAGTTAAATGATTGGTACTGAAACAGTTCTGACAAGTTTTCCTAGGGGCATTAGGCATATAAGCATAGTTGTTGTCTTTGTTAATCCCTAACTTGCCATTTTTGTTCTGTTTCTTCTTAGTCACTTTCTTCTCTGATTCACTCTTCTCAGCTGAAACAAACTTAACAAACTTCTTAGGTTTTGACCTATCAACCACCGGCTCCTTGGCTTTTGACTTGACACTCTCACCCTTGGAGGATGCTTGTTGTTCACTGGATTGTGCCTCATCCTCATCATTCAACATTTGCTTGATGAGTAAGGCATCCTCATCAATTTCAAATGTTGATTCTTTAAAAATTCGATTTTCAGCCTTTTTCAAAATGTGAGGCACTTCCTCATGAACAACTGTGTCATCTTCAATGATAGCATAGCCTTTCCTCTGTTTAAGAGTGTCATAGTCAAGTCCAATAGCAGCCTTGGGTTTAGCTTGAATTTTCTCACAGTAGGTTTGCACTAGACCAGATGATTTCTTAAATGTTTTCAGTTTGAATTCATTTTCAGCTAATTCATCCCTAAGAGCCTTTTCCACTTGACTCGCACATAGAACCTTATTCTGCATATATTCAACTTCTTTCTTAAGTTTTCTACTTGCATAGCAGTTAGCTCAAGTTCCTCATTCTTTTTGGTTAACATTTCATTTCTAGTAGACAGTTTAGCAATCTCCTCATTAGCAGTAGTCATACTAGTATGAATATTAAACATCTCAACAGATAGTTGTTCAATCATGCATTTATACTCAGAAACAGACATGTCTATAGTAGTGAGAGATGGTACCTGAGAGTTTGATGGAGATGTGTCTTCCTTGGAATTGGCCATCAAGGCATAGTTGCAAAACTCTTGATCCTCTCCATCACTATCAGAATCATCCCAACACTTCCCTTCAGCTATGTAGGCCTTACCTTGTGTCTGCTTTCTCAGAAGGGCCTCATACTTAGCTTCATGTTCCAGAAACTCTTTATCCTTCTTTTTAGGCTTCTTGCATTCACTGGCAAAATGCCCTAGGTCATTGCATCTATAACACCTTACAGGTGACCTATCCACATGGCTGGTTTTGAATTTATTCTTGTTTGGTTTCACAGGTACCTTGCTCTTGTTGAATGAATGGTTTTGGGTTTGAAAGGTTGGTTCCTCTTGAATCTGATGTTTGGGAATTTTCTGGCCATGAAAGCATATGAAGTGTTTTCCATTCCATCTAGCTCTTCAAGAGTATAGAACTCATCTTCCTCCTTCTTCTCAACAGGTTCACTTACCTCAGCTTCAGTTTCTTCATCTACTATCTCCTCTATCCTTATCTGGCTTGTAGATGCTTTTAGGTCTTGAATAGATTTTTTAACAATCAAGGTACATGATGTGTTTATCATTCTGCCTTAGTTGGCTTGGATAGCCCTTTTCTGAAGCAACTCAAGCTCATGAGTCTTTAAAACCCCATAGAGCACATCATAACTGATTTTGTTCAAATCTCTTTCCCTTAGAGAAATGACCCTTTGCTCTAGATGATTTGGTGAAGATAGCAGAAACTTCATGTTTAACTCCTTGGTGCTGTAAACCTTGCCATTCATCTGCAACTCAGTAACTAGCTTGTGAAATCTCTCAAACATCTCAGTAATGCTTTCCTTGGGCTGTGCCATGAAAGCTTCATACTGTGTGACCAGTATCTGTTTCTTGTTTTCCTTAACCTCATCAGTTCCTTCACATAACACCTCAATGTGATCCCACATTTCTTTGGCAGATGTGCATGATGTAATGTTTGCAAACATTGACATGTCCATGGAATCAATAATTAGCAACATGAGGTGACTGTCAAGAGCAACCTTCTCCTTTTCTGATTCTGTCCATTTGGATGGTTCCTTGGCCTCATAAGATCTTTGAACAGTTGTGGTTCCAACTGTCTTTTCAGGTATCTCTTGTTGTGGAACAAAGGGACCATTCTTGAGAATCTCAGGATACAAAGGATGAGAGGCTTTGATGAACAACATCATCTTTATCTTCCAGAGGTTGTAATTTTCTTTGTCAAACTTAGGGACTTTCACCGTTCCTGTGGTCTTTGGTGTATTCGAACTCATGATCGTTTTTCTGTTTTTGAATAAACAGCCCGCTCTGATACCACTTGTTGAGTATTGAATACAGTAAAGAATACAGAGGGGGGGTGAATGGATTCTTGAACTTTTCTTTTTCTTGAGTCTATGTAGCAGATAGTGTTTGTGTGTGCAGGGATGTAGGTGCGGATAAAGAATAACACAAAACACAATCTCACTTTAATCTAATGTATTATTAGATAAAGGTTGCTACAATCTGTGAATACAAATGATAGTATTTTCAGCTTCGTTTTTCTCAGAGAGATATAGCTTATAGTGTATGAAAAACTTGACTCACAAAGTTCATAACTAAGGAAGTGAGGCTGTATCCTTATAGAACATGGATACAACCTACTTACTACAAATAAGGTAGCTAAACAAATTACTTTCTATTCTTTCCATCCTTTTTGAGTAAGTGTCCAAACGGTTACAGATTTGACTTTGTAAAGCCTGTTCAGATCCACTTCTTTAGCCTTTTGTCTCTTCTATATCTCTCCAAGCTTCCTTGTAGGCTTTCCAGAGCACGTTACAGATTGTGGTCCATAAAGTGCATTGGCTTGTTGCAGGTTTCAGACTTGTACAATTTCTTCAGTATTTTGTCTCCAAGAATGTATTCGAGAAGTAACTAAGTAAGTGATTCGAGAACTAGAATTGACTTGATCGATAACTCTGAGTTCTCGAACACTGTTATATTGACATATCGAATCACTTCTCGAATAGCTCTTTTCTCTGGGAATCCTTGAGTTATCGAATAGAGCATTTTGACTTGTCAAATCCCTGAGATCTCGAATAGCTTTCTGAGTCCTTGAGATATCGAATGGAACTTTGACTTGTTGACTCTTTGAGAACTCGAATACCACTTTTGACTTGTTGACTTCTTGAGTTCTCGAATAGAGCAGTAGACATATTGAATCTCTGAGATATCGAATGAGATATCGAACAGTGTATTCAGAGATATCGAATAGTGTCTTCTAAGATATCTAATCCCTGACTTCTCAAATGCTGGACTTCTCGAATAGACAAATATACTTCTCGAACTGGTACTTAGGCAAATTCTTCATTTCTTCAAATCCCAACTGTGATTATTTGACAGTCTTTATCTTCTTGCTTGAGCCGTGAACCTTGGAACTTCTTTCAAGCATTATTCTTGACTTTATAAGTACATTTACACAACTAGGATTTGATGCCTATTACTAGTACAGAACAAGTAGAAACTCTACAACTAGAGGTTCCCTCAGTTAAGAGGTCATGTAAGTAATGCAAAGCATTACAAACAATTAGGCTTGTTATTAGATGTATACAAGCATGCCTCTGTGACTAACAATCTCCCCCAAATTGTGAGTAAGACCCTTAGTCACAATTTCATGTCTAATAACAAGCCTATCACACATAAAGATAAAACTTTAAAAAGGTACAGGTATGAAATTTGATTGAAGAAAATACATAGAAGTATTCTTACAAGTTATGAGGAACTACTATCCATATCCTTTTGGATTCATCTCTTGGGCTTTGGCTTGCAGATTCTCATTTTTCATCTTTTCTTCAGCTTCTTCAGCTTTCTTCTTTGCATTTTCTTCCATGGCAAGAATAATGTCTTCCATTGCAGTGAGTTCTTCAATTAGAGGGGAGCCTGATAAATCCTTAAGAACTTCATTCAGCTGTTTCTCAGAATAGGAACTGATGTAGTCCATTCTAATCTTTACATTTCTACCATATTTCTTGTACTCAATGATGTAAGGATTTGACTTGACTCTACACAGACCCATAGCCCTTAATTCATCAGCCTTAGCTTCCATTGCAGCAAACTCCTCCTCCCTTTTCTTTAGCCTAGAACTATGGGTTACTATATTACAAATCATCATCACAGTATTACCAACACCCGTTTGTAGTGTGTGTGTGTGTGTGTGTGAAAGTTGTTACACTATGTGAGGATACAGCTGATGTGGAACCAGTTGTACAAGCTGATGTGGCATCGAGTTAGTAATAATAGACATACTGGCATTGTGGCCATCTAGTTAATCTGTTAGTTAGTTATATAATAGACTCTCTCTCTTTCTCTATGTGTATTTTAGTTTCTAAGGAGTGAATATTGATGAACATCTGTGAGATACATCCTAATGTAAATATACATTTTTCTTCCCTCTCTTGAGCTTCTCTGATTGTCAATGGCTATTAGTGTGTAATTACATTTAGTATTTGCAATATTCAATGTTGTGACATGGTATCAGAGTTTCGAGCTCGATTCTTTCAAATTTTTTACTTGATTCGTTCAACAATTAAGTTTTTCAAGTTTCTACCCGTACAACTGTGACACCCCCCAAATCCGGGGTCAGGAGATTTGGTCGTCACGCGAAAATCCTCAAAATAAAACATATGTTTAATAATAATCATTCATTTGTGATTGTCCAACACTAGAAATATATCATCTGTGACCCCAAACATACCAAGATCTTTTAAGATTATAGGGCTAGAAACAAGAATCCAAATTCCATTAGATAAAAAGCATTCATTCTTTACAACATTCTCTTTGATCAAATCTTAAACCACTGGTGTAACTTCGATAAGAAGTACGGCAGGCTAACTAGACCATTACATAATAATAATAAATATTATAACTTAATTATATAAAATAGATCTTACACTAAATGCAGACATCCTGAGCCAAGTCATCTTCGAAATAGCATCACGCCTCTTCTTTTTGTGAACTATGCGGATAAGTCTTGCCAAACTACCTTACTGAAATATTAGGATTTAAAACAGCAAGTATGAGCGAAAGAAATTCTCAGCAAGCATATAAATTTTTTTATATAAAACCAGGATAAGTGGGGCATAAAATCAACTGAAATGTAAAACAGTTTATAGAGAAACTGAATCAACAACTGTGATATAATTCAAATCATAACTGAAATCATTTGGCATGTCATAAAAATGAATCATCTGCTAACACACAATATATAATAGCAGAGTTGTTATTGTGGTCATTTGGTGGCTGTTGGTCAAGAGATCAAACAAAATATGACACCTCAAACTTCAGCTTCAAGATTAAGGGGTTTAAGGAACACAAACAACAACATTGGAGGAGAAATTGTGGAAGTTCAGGGAGGCCACATTGTTCGTTCCACGGGTCGAAAAGACAGACACAGCAAAGTTTGTACAGCAAAATGGCCGAGAGACAGAAGAGTCCGTCTCTCGACCCACACTGCTATTAAATTCTATGATGTCCAGGATCGCCTTGGATACGACCGCCTAGTAAGGCGGTCGATTGGCTCATCAAGAAGGCTAAGGCTGCGATTGATGAGCTCTAGGAGCTTCCTGCCTGGACACCAACAAGTTCTCTTCCTGTTATAAACTAAGCAAATCAAGACTAATCTATGCAGCATCAACAGCTTCAGCAACACCATCTTGACCAACAGCCACCTAATGACCACAATAACAACTCTAGTTTCTTGCCTGCTTCGATGGACTCTAAGATTCCTCACATTCCTCTATCACCCTCCAAAGATATGATAGCTGGATAGAAGAACAACGGATCGCTTGAAGCATCGAAAGACAATCCGTCTCAATTATGGCTGGTAACATGCTTTGGTTTTTAATCCAACTTAACGCCTCCTTAATTCCTAAAGCTTCTGCTAGCTCTGGGACTATACGACCTTCTATGCACTTCGTATTAGCCGATTCCAATTCGCCCTTATGATTTCGAGCTACCATGGACCAACAGTATGTGTTAGAATTCTCGAAAATTGCTGCATCAACATTGATCTTAACCGTACCTTCATGTGGTTGTTCCCAACGCTCTTTGCCGTCCTCCTGGTTTATGAAACCAAGAAAATTATCAAACGACTTATCTTGAGCGTTCTTCCATTGGTTAAGAAGAGCTTTTGCCGACCTGCAAACATAGGAGCATTCTCCCCCACGTTGATTCCAAACTATCTCATTTCTGTTATGCCAAAGCGACCAACAAACCATGACCACTTCCTGAAACTCCCTGCCATTGCATTTCTGAATTACTGTAGATAACCAATTACTGAAACTTAGCTGATTATCCTCCACTAGGTTGATACCCAACAGACGCCAACTATGCTTAGCAAATTGACAGGATACCAAAGAATGATACACTGTTTCAACCTCAAGATTACAGAAGGGACATTTGTCAATTACTGCAATCCTTCTAGATAACAGTTGATCCTTCATAGGAAGAATATTTCTGATTGCTCTCCATATGAAATGCTTCACCTTCAAAGGTACCTTCAGATTCTAAACTCGTTTCCATGGGAAATTATCATTCGAACTGCTATTTTGTTTGATCTCTTGAATAGCTGTGGAAGAGGCGAAGGAGTCCTCGAGCTATCGCTGTTAAACATCTGAAAAGATTGTGAAGAATTAGTGTGTGCACTTACAGAATATCAAAGGAGATAAAAGGAGAAAAGATTTAATGAATAGAAGGCTCTAAGTGTTCTTACTCCGCACACGAGGAATAGGGGGGTCGCGCGACTACTCTAAATTTGGGGTCGTATATCTACTTACTAAAGGGATCACGTTCTCTAGTCTAGCGAGGCAAGGCTCGCACCGTGAAATTAAGTGTGTGGGGTCACAGTTAATCAGGCTCGCAACGCATACAATTACAAGCAAATATTTATGACATTATAAGCTACACATGCATTCAAATGAAGAACAAGAGAGAGAAACTTACTTTTTGATGAAGAAAAGTTGAAGATCTTGAGGAAACTTGGGGTCGTTCTTGATTGAAAGCGAGCAGGGTCTTTGTTTGATCCGGGAGCAAATTGGCAGCACTTCAGTATGGTGTTAATATGGAAAGTGACAAGTGATTGAAAATTTGGAGATTATGTAGTGGTTAGGAGAGAGAAGGATATGTGACACGTGTCATCATCTCAGCAGCCATGAACAGATCTCGAGACGCGACAGTTGTTGGAAACTATTCGAGTCTGTTGGGCCTGCGAAGAGAGCCCAAAGGAGTAATTGATAATGGGCCTTGGCCTCGCATTAAAGTTTCTTCGAAGATATTCTTTGAGTCCACATCGCATTTGTAATTGCAATATGGACTCGGGGGGTAGTTGTTATGCCCGAATTTAGCATAAGTCCTAAACAGGCCTAATGGGCTAGAATAATAGTACATCACACATAATGGGCCTAGGAATGAAGAATGGGTCATTAAAGTCCACCATCAAAGGGAGATTCATCGTATTATTCTCTAAAGGGACATCGCTAGCGATCCCTAGGGGAAGGGGTCGCAATTCACGAGGTCTAGCGAGGCCTAGAGGTCCAGCGTGGCCTAGAGCATATTTGCTACGAAGGCTTGCGGTCAGGCCCATCGAGGTCGCGTGAGTTATCTTCATACAGTTTGGATCGCCTCGCATGACTAGCCCAGCGAGGTCGCATGTGAGGCCATCTAGTCAGTTTCGCCAGTAATGATAAATATGGTATCATGTTAGCCATGGGTACCCTTTAATGGGCCGTGGGTCATGAGCAAGACAAGTGGGTAAAATATATCAACCCAGGGAGACGTCTAGTGGATTTGGGCCAAGCCGAGCCCATAGAAACCCTAGTCCGTCTAGATAACTTCTTCTCTAATAGAACTACGTATTGCTTCATCCCTATAAATAGGGTACGTAGGCATCTTGTAAAGTATGAGAAACAGTTCACCACTGAATATCAATAGACAAGATCAGCCACAAACAGTTACAAATCTCATTCTTGTTCTTCGTGTTCATAACAGAATATCCGTATTTTGCTCCGTGATTCCAGCAACCTCCAAAATATTTTTATACAATATTCTCCCTATAACACATATATTTTATATCGTTTTTGTTATGCCCAAAATTCGGTTCGGGTATTTTAAGATGAATTCGGGCCAAATACGGGTTCAATTTGGGGAATTCTAGGATTAATTAGGGTTTTGGCAGAAAATGGAGAAGTCAGGACGCGCCCTCTCTTTCTCTACAAAGAGGGCGCGCCCTAAATACTAAAACATGATAAAGACTTATATTTACGTTTATTTTCCAAGAAGTCACTGAAGAAATCTCTCCTGGGATTCTACTTAAGTTGGGATTCTACTCAAGTTGGGATTCTACTCAGGTTGGGATTCTACTCAAGTTGGGATTCTAGAAGTTGAAGAATTCCCTCCTGTCGTATCTCAGGAGGGGGATGTCCATCGTAGAAGGCCTCTAGGGGTTTTCCTAGATTTAAGGATCTTTCTTATACACTGAGGGCATGTTCTCCTCGGTGCAAAGATTGGTCTCTCTCTGGTATGTGCTTTGGAGCTCTGTTCCTGTACTCAATGGGCGCGCTCTCATTGGGGAACTTTGGAGTAATCCGCACTTTGCACCCAAAAGCTACGGATCACCTGTCCTGCTATCTGGTGGGTGCTTCTCATTCGGGGGACAGGGATGCGTTCTGCACTTGGGGTAAACCATGGCTTTACCTGCATCCTTGAAATCAAGAAATAGCTTATAACGAATAGGACTAGTCCTCGACGGGGGAAGTTTCCATATTCGTGAAGTCTTGAGATCTTGGATGAGCCTTTGGCCTTTTGTGGTTAGGCCTCATAGTAGAACATTCCGGATGCTGGATCGATATCTAAGCCCATCTAGGTTTCTTGCTCTCCAAGAACTACGTGGGCTTGATCCTCTATAAATATAGAGGTACGTAGGCAAATTGAGGGGGATGGAAGCGAAGAGCTCTATGAGCCACCACCAAAACCCTCTCAATCTCAGCCCCCAATTCATCACAGCTAGCACACTCCGGCGACTTTTCCGGCGAATAGCCACCATCATAGATCTTGATTCCGGTGATGTACCTCAAATTTTGTTGTTACCAAATTCCTCCGTCAACAAATTGGCGCTAGAAGGAGGGGAGCCAATCAAGATCTTCATCTTAGGAGGAAAAGATGTCTCACAATTAAGGTGGAGGTTCTCATTAAGAAGATTATTACGATTCTGAAGATAACTTGGGGGGTAATCAAGCTCGACACGAAGCTTATGTTCCGGAGGAAATTTCTACTTCTCTACACCACCATGGAACTCAATCCACCGCCGGCGGACAGCCGCCCGTTCTTATCAGTAATTCGGAGTTAATGGAGCAACTTTATCGTATGAGAGATTCCATAAATAACTTCGGATCAAGATTGAGTTCTGCGGAGAAAGTGCAAGAAAGTAGGAGAAAGTCTCGGAGGATCCCACGAAATCATCGCCGAACAAGGAAAGCCCTCCAAGTTAGGAAAGTTCTCGAAGTGCTTCTTTGATCCTCAAGAGAGGGCGCGCCCTCATCCCCACCGCTCTGGGCGCACCCTTAGTGAGATTCGATGTGATGAAGAAAAGATGGTTCTAAAGATGATTTTCACGCTGCTGTTGAAAAAAGACAGTTCCGGGTATTTTCAAGAATAGTGATTTCTGGTCAATGACGTCGAACTAGGTTTTCCATGGGGCAATTTCAAATATGATTCGAAGAAGGATGTTCCAGAGAAGAGACGCAGTTATCGAGAACTCGTCCACCATTAGGGCGCGCCCTCACCATCAAGATGTGCCCACAAGGTAACCCTTGACTTGTTTTGTTGAGATTTTTGTTGTTTGTTTTTTGGACTTTTGTTGGAGAATCCTCGAGTTAAAGATGAAATACCCAATAACCCTCAGGGCGCGCCCTGAGGGTGGTAGCCAAGGCTCGGATGATTTCCAACTTCTAGGAAAATTCGATGGTTGAACACGTCCTCATCTCCAGGACGCATCCTCTAGAGAGGGCGGCTCCTCACCCATCTGGTGAAATCCAACGAATTAAGGAAAACCTCGCTACTATGAGGAGGAGCTTTGCTAGCTTGAAGGAACGCCTAGGAATAAGGTTCGGGAGCGAGGCCCCATGATCCACAGCGCGTGCCCCCTGATTATAGGTCGAGGCCCCTTGGACATGAGCGAGCCCTTCCATGGAGTGATAGTCCACAGCGCGCGCCCACTGTTAATAACAGGTCTGGGCCCCTTGGACATGAGTGAGCACTAGCACGGAGTGGTAATCCACAGCGCGCGCCCCTGTTGATAACAGGTCGCGGCCCCTTGGATTCAAACAAATTCTCCCTCGCGATAATACTGGAAGAAAAAATAGCCGTGATAACGGTGATAGAAGAATGGAGATATATCGAGGGGATAGATAAACCTCATTATAAAGAGGGCTCGCCGTCAGGTGGTAGATTCCCTTGTATTTTTCAAGTTCCTTTAGATACCTCCAGTGAAGTGAGGTCGTGCCCTCCCTCGAAAGGAAAGCCTCAAAGATTTTCTAAAAGGTGCAGCATCTCTTATCAAGGGTGCACTGCCAGGACGTGCTACAGGGAACATCCATGGAAGATGATATAGAAGAGAGCTGCAAATGGTGAGTTTTACTAATTCAAGCAGAACATGCCTCAGAAGATTATTACGAAGCGCGCCTTCCCCTGACTGGGCGCGCCTCCAGGTAATCTCCAACCTCTATATTATTTTGCTCTATATATTTATTGCATGTATAAAGTTTCAGGGGTTCACCTGAAGCGAAGGCCTCCAGGGGTTTACCTGATGTGAAGGCCTCCAGGGGTTTACCTGAAGCGAAGGCCTCCAGGGGTTTGCCTGGTGAGAAGGCCTACAGGGGTTTGCCTGGTGGGAAGGCCTACAGGGGTTTGCCTGGCCAAGATAAAGGAAGAGAACTTGGAATCGTGGCCCCGTGATCCACAGCGCGTGCCCCCTGATTACAGGTTGAGGCCCCTTGGACACGAACGAGCCCTTCCTCGGGATGATGTTCCACAGCGCGCGCCCCCTGATTACAGGTTGAGGCCCCTTGGACATAAGTGACCTCAGGGAAATTCTCTACGTCAGGACTCAGCCTCAAGAAAATACACAATTTCAGGAAAATCCTCCAACATAGGACGCGCCCTCGAAGAGCTATCCCTCAGAGGACCTTTCCAATTAGGGTGCGCCCTCAAGGAAAAATGCAAATGCTAAAGTGAACTCCAATACCTACGAGGATAATCTACTGATTGGACTCCAGATGGAAAGAAGTTGTTGAGTTGCGGCCCCACGAACCACAGAGTGTGCCCCCTGATCATCGGGTTGAGGCCCCAAGGTCACGAGTGAGCCCCTCTACACAAGAATGACATTCATCCAGGCTAGAAGAGACTTTGTCATCGCCCTCAGCAACTCCAACGGCTCTCTTAAAATTCCCCTCTTGGTATGCCTCTTTAAGAGATGTTTCTTTAAGGAATGATATTCTGATGCTGGGGGGTAGTACTGATGCACCTCCCTAGCCCTACATATACATGTATTTCAGGACAATTTGTGTGAACAGCGGAATACCCCCACGGGGATGCCTCTTCGTGAGATGCCCTTTATTGGATGCCTCCTAGTGAGATGCCTCTTCGAGAGATGTTATTCATAGGATGCCTCATTTTGAGATGCCCCTTCATGGGATGAGATTTGAAGTAGCCCGTGACCGGAGAATGCACTCTTTCTACTAGAAGTTGATTGAAGTAGGGCAATGCCTGAATAGTAGACTACAAGGTAAATTAATTACCTCCTAGTCTAGGGGGGTAGTCCATGTACACTTTCCCTAGTCTTAGTTGAGTGAAATTTTTAACTTTTTCGAGAACACGCCCTAAAGGCAAAATAATATGCATGCGTGAAATTCGGAACAAAAATACAAGGCATGTCCCCCACTATTATCGAAGAAAGAGTACCCTATATTGAGCATCCTGATGAGGAATTCCATAACTGTAGGATGATTGCTATTCAAAAGAAGGCGCCCCCTCATCCACATCGTTCACAAAGCACCCGCAGTGAAATCCTAAGGGATGAAGAGAGGATAGCTAGGGAAACGAGGGAGGAAGATCTCATATTTTTCAGATTTCATCCCGAAGTACTTCTAGAGAGGATAAGGCGCGCCCTCTATCTAAGGGAAATCCCCAGACTCAAGAAAATCGTCAATCTCAAGGGAATCCACGAGGTTATAACCAATTTCAGCCTTAAGTTGGAATTCCATATTCAAGTTGGAATTACAGCTTCAAATTGAAATTCCGAACTCAAGTTGAATTCCAGATTCAAGTTGGAATTCCAGATTCAAGTTGGAATTCCAGACTCAAACACAGACTCAAGTTGGGATCCCAACATGATTCAAGAGAGTGTTACTCAGAGGAAATAGTTTTAAAGGAATCATGAATGCTATCCCGGGAGAGGTTCATATCCATTAGCCAGAAGAGGATGTGCCCGCTCTTAGGGCGCGCCCTCACGGACAGCGGGCAGAAGAAGCATTTGTTTCTAATGATTTTCAAGAAATGAATTCTAGAGGAAATTGAAGAAGAAGAAAACTCTGATGATATTATTCAATCAGTAATAGAGATGAGCATGTCGAGGAAAATCTTGTCTTTGGAAGTTCCTCAGCCATGATGGAAGCTACATGTAGATGGAGCTGTCAACAATGGAGGAGCTGGAGCTGGTGTTATTCTGGTTACCCCTGAAGGACATCAAATAATGAGTGCTATTCACTCCAAATTTGAAGCTAATAATAATGATGTAGAATACGAAGCTTTAATCAATGGATTGAAGATGCCTCTAGAAATGAAAGTTGTAAATCTTATCATATTGAGTGATTCCAAAATGGTGGTGAGGCAAATTGATGGATGATTCCAAAGTCGTGGTCCAAGGACAGAGCTATACATGAAGTGTGCACAAAGGTTGATGCATAAATTTTGAGAAGTACGATTGGAATGCATACCTCGGATGAAAATTGCAGTGCAAATGTTTTAGCTAAGTTGGGATCTCAAAAGGATGCCATGTTGTTTGGAACGGTGCCCTTGCAGATTCAGGAAATTCCTAGTATTCCAGAGGTAGAAGTCATGGAAATTGCAGATGCTGTGCAGATCACTTGGATGACTCCAATTCAAGAATACATAAAAAAGGGGACTCTCCTAGATGATAAGGTTAGAGCAAGAAGACTTTGATTTCAAGCAGCAAGGTATGTGCATTATGATGGAATCCTATACAAGAGAGGTTTCAACCAGTCATTTCTCAAATGTACTGATGAATGCAATTAAATTTTAAGAGAAGTATACGAAGGAATTTGTGGTAGTCACTCAGGGGGTGGTTCATTGGCTATGAAGATTTTGCGACAAGGATATTGTTGGCTTACTTTGAAGAAGGATGCTTATGAATTTGTAAAAGCATGTGATAAATGTCAACTGTATGCCAACTATTCTTCAAATCCGGTTACAACTTTAACTTCCATGATGAGTCTGTGACCGTTCGCTGTGGGGAATAGATCTCATTGTAGTTACTGTGGATTACTTCACCAAGTGGGCGGAAGCTATGCCCTTAGCCACAATCACTGCTAAGAAGATCAAGGATTTTTTTGTTCAATTCTATTGTGTGTAGGTTTGGAATTCCTTACAAATTTATACCGGATAATGGAAAGCAGTTTGATAGTAAAGAGTTGCAGAAATTGTGTGAAAATCTGGGAATCAAGAAAGATTTTGCTGTGGTATACCATCCTTAAAGTAATGGACAGACAGAAACTATCAACAAGATTTTAAAGCATACTCTGAAGATGAAGTTAGAAGAAAGCAAAGGGAATTGGCCTGAAGAACTTCCAATGGTTTTGTGGTCATACAACACGATTCCAAGATCAACTACAGAGGAATATTCCTTTATGTTATCTTATGGATTTGAAGCAATGGTTCCGGTAGAAATTGGAGCAGGTTCGTTTCGAAGAGACTTTTACGAAGAGGAAGCGCCTTCCTTAGTTCTAGTCGAGACTTGCTATTTTTTCACTTTTTGTTCTCCTTAGACTGGGGGGTAGTGCATGTACACCTTCCTTGGCTTTATCGAGACTTGAGTTATTTGAAGAATTCTATGATTTTCAAGAATTTCAGAAAGTTTTCAAGACTGGAATTTCAAGATTTCTTAAAGTGTAAAGGAAATCCATTAAAGACGCGTCTTGGTTGAGAAACCATAATACATAAATCACTACATAGATAATGTCAATTTGGATTTTAAAAGAGAGGATCTTCCTAATAAGAAAAGTTGAGGGTGTCTGGCTGTGATATAGAAGCGCAAGTGGCTACAAGAATATTTAATCGGTATGTGATTGCTAGGCACACCCTCATGTGATGTTTTGCTACAAAGTTGATAAGCATATTTACTGAAGAAAGAAAAAGGGCGCCCCTTGTTGAAGGAAAAGAAGGTTGTGACCATCTACCATCTTGCAATGAAATTCCCAACACCCAATGGAGTAGTAACTATGCGAGGATCTCAGCATGATTCAAGAGATTGCTATCACAAGGCGATCAAAGTGTTTAGAAGACGGGATGGAGAGCGCGCCCTCTGTGAAAGTAGTTCAGGAGTCATCATGAGCATCATTCCGGGAGAAGTTAAAGTCTACTATCTTGTCCAAGAACCAGGAGAGGAGGCGCCTCCCTACAGGGCGCGCCCTGAGGAGCAGCAAGTGAATGGAATTTCAGCACTGGGTGATTTACAAGATGAGATCCTGGAAGAAATTGAAGAAGATTCAGAGGATATCATATCAATCAATCTTAGAGGTGAGCAGGTTGAAGGTAGACGAATGTTGCTTGAAGGCTTGGTGCACACCCTTGTTGAGGAAGACTTCCCTCTTAAAGAGGACGCGCCCTCCAAGGATGAAGCACCGATTGAAGATCCTCGAAGCTTCGATTTTGATCTTAATTGATCCGAGAACACCGCAGCCGGTTAAGAAGACTGGTCCTGCAGAGGACTCAATTTCAATTATGGTGGATGAAATGGATACGATTAAGGTATTGAAAATCGGATCTCAGTTGAATTCTAAGTTGAGAGGAATGCTCACCAACTTTCTTTTGGATAACCTGGATGTTTTTGCTTGGAGTCATGCTACTATGGTGGGAATTGATCCAAAAGTTTTGTGCCATCATCTGAATATAGATCCCACCAAGAAAGGTATTCGCCAGAAACGTCGAGAGAGCTCTAGCGTTGAAGGAAGAGGCGGGCAGAGTATTAAACGTTGGCTTGATTAAAGAGTCTCACTACCAAAATGGTTAGCTAACTCGGTTTTCGTTAAATGGGAAATGGAGGACTTGTGTAGATTTCAAGGATTTGAACAAGGCTTGCCCTAAGGATAGTTTTCCTCTTCCTCAGATTGATCAGTTGGTAGATATAATAACAGGGCATGTTCTCTTGAGTTTCATGAACGCTTATTCGGGCTATAATCAAATTTCCATGTACGCGAACACACTTCTTTCATCACAAATAGAGGATTATACTGCTACATTAAAATGCCCTTTGGCTTGATTAATGCGAAAAGAACTTGAGAAAACCATAGAAGTGTATGTGGATGACAGCTGAAGGGGTCCGTACGCCTTAATATCATAAGGTGCGCCCTCTGAATATATATATATATATATATTTACCTTTAGTGCGAGCCCTGTAAGAGGCTTACACTTGTGCATAATATCTCTTGTTTCTTACGCCGAGTTAGCTCATGTAAGCTTAGAGATGTTGTGCATTTGTGTTATTCCTCTACGAAGAAGCCAAAATTAGAGATGGATGCAAAAGCTTAGAGATATGAATTGAAGAATTTAAGGACGCGTCCTCCGCATAGAATCTTGAAGACAAGAAGAATAAGGACGCACCCTGAAAAAGAAAAGCTACAAAAATTTTGGTGTTCTTTAAGATTGAAATTCCATGCTTCATCTTTGATTTTGCATGGAATTGGGGGGTAGTTGTTATGCCCAAAATTCGGTTCGGGTATTTTAAGATGAATTCGGGCCAAATACGGGTTCAATTTGGGGAATTCTAGGATTAATTAGGGTTTTGGCAGAAAATGGAGAAGTCAGGACGCGCCCTCTCTTTCTCTACAAAGAGGGCGCGCCCTAAATACTAAAACATGATAAAGACTTATTTACGTTTATTTTCCAAGAAGTCACTGAAGAAATCTCTCCTGGGATTCTACTCAAGTTGGGATTCTACTCAAGTTGGGATTCTACTCGGGTTGAGATTCTACTCAAGTTGGGATTCCAGAAGTTGAAGAATTCCCTCCTGTCGTATCTCAGGAGGGGGATGTCCGTCGTAGAAGGCCTCTAGGGGTTTTCCTAGATTTAGGGATCTTTCTTATACACTGAGGGCATGTTCTCCTCGGTGCAAAGATTGGTCTCTCTCTGGTGTGTGCTTTGGAGCTCTGTTCCTGTACTCAATGGGCGCGCTCTCATTGGGGAACTTTGGAGTAATCCGCACTTTGTACCCAAAAGCTACGGATCACCTGTCCTGCTATCTGGTGGGTGCTTCTCATTCGGGGGACAGGGATGTGTTCTGTACTTGGGGTAAACCATGGCTTTACCTGCATCCTTGAAATCAAGAAATAGCTTGTAGCGAATAGGACTAGTCCTCGACAGGGGAAGTTTCCATATTCGTGAAGTCTTGAGATCTTGGATGAGCCTTGGGCCTTTTGTGGTTAGGCCTCATAGTAGAACATTCCGGATGCTGGATCGATATCTAAGCCCATCTGGGTTTCTTGCTCTCCAAGAACTACGTGGACTTGATCCTCTATAAATATAGAGGTACGTAGGCAAATTGAGGGGGATGAAAGCGAAGAGCTCTATGAGCCACCACCAAAACCCTCTCAATTTCAGCCCCCAATTCATCACAGCCAGCACACTCCGGCGACTTTTTCGGCGAATAGCCACCATCATAGATCTTGATTCCGGTGATGTACCTCAAATTTTGTTGTTACCAAATTCCTCCGTCAACAATTTTGTATCATATTCATGTATCACGTGTCAAATTGCTAGGCCAAGTTGAAACTCCGTCGACAATATTATCCGGCATTTTCAAGTATATTTAGACGAAAGAAATAATTGCACGAGACTGTAGCTAGATCATTTGTGTAGCATTAGCATATTGATTATAGCATTTTGTCAACCCATGAATTGCCTTTAGTGAGGTGAGGACTGAGGATTGCCAAATCACTATTTGGCTCGCCAATAAGAGCGCCAATTCCATACGTACACATTATGCCTGCTCAATAATGTAAGTGTCAACACACAAGCTATTCCTACGGACGGCAATTTGTACCGACCCGATGGATACCCGATCCGTTTCGATCTGAATGGGTCAAATCGAATCCGAAATTTTCGAGTTTGGCTTCGGGTTTGGGTTTGATTTTTAAACCCGAATCATTTTCGGGTCGGGTTTGGGTTTTGCCAGTACCGACCCGACCCGAAAACCCGAAACCCGTATCAAACCCGACAGAACCCGAACCCGACCCGAAACCCGAATTAATATATATTATTATTTCTATTATTTTATACATAATATTTAACATTTAATATATATTATCTATTATTATATATATATATTTAATATTTAATATGTAATAAAAATTAAAATATTTTAAATATTTATGTTTTATACTATTTTTAATATAAAAAATTTATTTTTTATTTATTTTTCTGGGTTTTGGGTACCCGAAACCCGTTTAGTATCCAACGGGTTCGGGTTTATCATTTCGGGTATTTTCGGGTTCGGGTTCGGTCAAAAGAATCGAATCGGATTTGGATTTGGCAAAACCCGACCCGCCCGACCCGATTACCATCCCTGGCTATTCCATCTTGACACCAAATCCGGTGATGTTCGTGCCATTTTTATGTAACATATATATGCGCGGAAAATTTTGCTCCCATCCTATTTCAAATGTTAACAATTATAAAAATGAAAAGAATATTTCATAGAAAAATGCTAGAATTTTTTTTTAAAAAAATCCAAAACGGTTCCTAAAAATTTAGTTATCAAGTTTTGATTGAAAATATATTTTAAAAATAAATAAACCCTCAGATGTTTATATGAGTTCCACTAATTAAAAGATGTCACTTGCCATTCGAGAACAATTTCGGAAATCATTTCGAAATCCCTACATTGCTTTATTTAATATTCAAATCTTGAATTTTGTAATCGGATCCGCAAAAACAAATGCAATTTGTCCAAATCAACAACAACAAAAATTTCTTTTTATTATGTATGAGTATGATGCACGCCAGATATCTTAAAACATATATTAAACACATATATATTTAGGGGTTTGTTTAGGAGAACTTATTTTAAGAATTAGTCAACTTATTATAAGATAAAATTAGAGAATCTTAATTTTTTCCTGAAAAAAATTAATCTTTTTTACAACTTATAGAATTTCAGACATATATTAAATACTTATATAAAAATATTTTTATCAAAATATAAAATTTTTACCCAAAAATAAGTTCATAAAAATTTATTTTAAATTTTTCCAAACAGACCCTAAACTCTACCACGACATTTTAGCAAGTACAGGAGTAAACTTATTATTTAAATAAGTTAATTTACTTAATTTTTATACTTCCTTTGTCTCAAACTAGACCCTTCATCTTTTGCATGTAAGTTGATGGGCATAAAAATGATCATTTATATGTATTTTTTAAAAAAAAATTCTAATAAAAATTCAAATATTAAATTTCAATTTAGAAAAAAATATAAAAAAATATCAAATTATCATTATATACATGTTAAATGATGTGTAACAAAATAAAAGGACTAATATTTTAGACATAGAAATGTTTTAATAAAGAAAAATGTTAGAGATACCGAATTATATATAAAAAATTTACAAAATGATACCAGCTATCTCATTCTAAGTGGTTATAATTTAATTATGGGGCACATGCTAAAAATTCGTGCTTGATGAGTTGTTAAATTTTGATTGGTGGATATTTATGTGAATGCAGTGGGGCCCATCATTATTAATGAAATTTCACCCATTAAAATTTAACAATTAAGCTAGCACGGATTCTTAGCCCCCTTGGACACACACTAGAAAAATTGTTTAATCTATTATATATCTAATACACCAGCAAGGGGTTTTCCTGAGCAAATTAATTCATAGGCTCGGTCTCTACGAACCTCATTCCAAACCTAACTCTAAATATTTGTAAAAATAATGCTATTTGAGTTAATATTAAAAATCATTAGCAACATACATAAATATTTGTATAATGTATAATCCCAATAATTATACATACACATATACATACATACATATGAGAGGGTCACTTATAAGTAACTTATACCTGCTTGTGAGCAAAATGCTCTCTCTAGGAGAAGAGCCTAAGCGCATCCAAAAGCATACCTAAAATGTCTCAAAGCAGTCATGGAGGATATCGTAGAGAGAACAAAAAATATGGAGGTCGAAGAAGAAGATTGGGAGATAGATGAAAACATCGCAGGCTTATCAGAGAACACAATGTGTTTGGGAAGACTTTAGTCAGATCGTAAGTTCAATATGAAGCTCATTAAAACCATTATGAGCAGAGTTTGGGACATTGCTGCGAACGAATGGGCTGTAACGATGAAAGAGAAACTTAATGATTCCGTCATCCTTTTATTCTCCTATAAAGAGGGGAAGAACATGAAGAAAGTCACTGAAAAAGCTCCATGGTTCCTTAATAACGGAATTCTGATCGTGGGACCGTTCATGGAAAACCAAAAGGATTGGACAGAAGTGTTGAACAAGGTGCAACTATGGGTGAGAGTAATGGACATCCCGCTCAAGATGGTGACAGAGAAGAACATTCAGAAGATGGCAAAAACGGTTGGCAAGGTTCTCTCTATTCCAGAAGAAACCCCAACAAAGATAATAGTTCGAGGGCATGTAAAATTCCAGGTGGAGACCTGCATAAACAGCCCCCTGGTCCCCGGCTTAGCAGTCACGTACGAGGGCCAAAGGAAATGGATTAAATTCAGATATGAAAGACTACCATATATGTGCTTTAAGTGCGGTTGCTTCGGGCAGGATCAGAAATGGTGTGAGAATCCAACAAAGATGCTGGACCAAGGGGGAGCCTCGGTAGAAAGGGCGTTTGGCCCTTGGCTGAAAGCAGATTATGATGACAAAGCCCTGTCCTCACATAGTACATTCGAGCCAAGACTGCTCACTGAAAGCACAACACCTTCGAAGATGACAGTTGATCAGAATACTGGGTAGTCTGGCGAAGATCCAATGGTGGAAACCGGAGTAGAGAAGACCTCTCTCGGAAACAGGGAAGTTTCCAATGACATGGCAGTATTATTAAACATAAAGGACCATGCTAACGAGGTGCACGCCATAGATACCAAGTGGGAGTCCAATAAAGCGAAGAATAAAGCATCTGAAGCGCATGCTCCAGCCACCACGTGGGAGGCCAATAAAGAATTACAGAAGACTAATGATAGCAACATGCAAACCACTCGATATGCTGCACATATAGCAAGGGATAGTGACATGTTTAAGAAAGGGGATCTCCAAACTCCTGTACAGTATTCCCTTGGCCCCACGACCACCACCCTAGCAAATAGCGTGATCAAGCAAATAAAACCAACAATCACATGGAAAAGACAAACAAGAGAAAACCCCAATGGGGATGGGAACGACAACCTGAATTTCAACAACGAAGGCACGACTAATAATCTTCAGGATGTTAACTCAAAAAGAAATTTCCAGTGCACTGAAGCATTTAGAGGAGATACTGTAGTTGTCCGCAGCGAAGGGGAGAAAAAGATCAAATATGATAAAGCTCTTCTCTCAGGTGGCGACTCCTTGATAGTAGCGGGTGTTGGGAGCAACCAACCCCGTGAACGACAATGAAAACCATCTGTTGGAACTGTTGGGGAATTGGCAACCCCCGCACAGTTAATGCACTACGCAAGCGGTGTTTCAAGCTAGCCCCTGACTTACTTTTTCTATTTGAAACTGTGATTAGTAAAAACGACTCGGAGAGAATCAAGAGCAAGTTAGGTTTTGACCGTGCTATAGGAGTAAGTAGTAATGGAAAATCAGGGGGGTTATGCATGTACTGGAACAGTGAAAATGTTTCATTTTCCCTGACATCTTTCTCCCAAAATCATATTTCTGGAGACGTTCATAGAGAAAGTGGGTCTTGGAGGTTTGTGGGGATCTATGGTTGGCCTGGTACCTCAGACAAACACAAAACCTGGCGTTTGATGCGTGATCTCAAGGAAAGCTACCAAGGGCCAATTCTTTTCGGTGGAGACTTCAATGAGATCTTACGCCATGATGAAAAAGAAGGGGGATCCTTATCCGAAAGACGAGAAATTTATGCCTTTCAAGAAGCCCTAGACATATGCAACCTGAGAGATTTAGGCTTTGAAGGGCAGTGGTACACCTGGGAACGGGGTAAGACTAGCTCAACTTTGGTTCGGGAAAGGCTTGATAGGTACTGTGGCAATGCTGAATGGTACAACATGTGAAAGTATGCACCTAGAGGGGGGTGAATAGGTGTATTAGGTTAACTATAGTCTATTTTTATTTTTACCGAAATTCTTCCAGAAATATTTCAGCTTGCTGAAATATAGATACTAGAATGAATCAGCTTGCTGATATTAACTAATGCAATGCAGTGCAATATGAAATGTGCAGAAAAATAAAATGAACACAAGATCTTTTAGCCAGGTTCGACCCCTAATCCCCTATGGTCTACGTCCTGGTCCCTTACCAACTTGGTAAGAGAATATATTATTGATCAGCAAATAAACCAATTACAAGATCCAATAATATATCACCCAATTTACTGATAACAGCTTGCTGGAACGAACTGCTCCCCCTGAGTAAAATAGCTCCCTTGAACCTCAAAGCCTTTCTAACAGCCTTGCTCCCTTGAACATTGAATTCCTTGAAGTCCCCCTTCTTGAATTTCTCTAGTTCCTTGAACAACATGTTGTATAGACCAATGAGTTCCCCTTGAGCACAATACTCCTTGATCACCAAGATCCCCTTGCTGTTATGCAGTGAAACCAATTCCCAGTTGTTGATAACAGCTTGCTGAAACCCTGTTTCTGAACCTGCTCTCTAAGTACTATACTACTCCCCGTAGTACAAACTTCTCTAGCTTCTAGTTCACCAAACCCTTGTTTCCCAAGACTACTATCCAACAACTATAATTACAACTTTAACAAGGATTGAATTGATAGATATTACAACTCAAATAATATGACTCTTTATATATATATATATATATATATATATATATATATATAAACCGTGTATGATATATCTTAGAGCTCAAGAATGTTGTTTATAGATTTTGCAATGTAAACAACTGAGTTGTTGTGTATAAACCATATGAAAGATATTCATGAGTGTTCAGTGGTGTGTTTTCGTTTATATCACAAGTGAGAATATATAGAGGCAATGTCCAACGTTCATATTATTCAAGCAAAGAGCCGTTGGGATGTTTTTCAGATTGGATATATGAAAAATGTGGTTTGTATAGAAAAGAAAGATTCTCATGCAGAGAATTCTGAGTTGGTGTGCTGAGAACGTGGGAGTGTGTAAAGGAATGATTCTCCTGCAATTTCTGAGTGGGTGTGCAGAGAATATTTCATTGGTGGAGTTGTGTAAGAGTATGGGCTATTTGTTTAGTGAGAGTGTGTAAGATATGTTTAATGTATCTCCATGCTTGAATGTCTTTGAGAGATGTGTTTACTGAGCTCTTTAGAATATACATTATACACGTAATATATATATGTAAGAGTCCTTACATTTAAATCTAAATAGCAGCTCTTTATATTTCTGGACTTGTTCTTGACAGTTTCTGTGTTCCCAGAAACGGCTTGCTGAATGTCATAACAACTTGCTGAAAATTGAAATCAGCTTGCTGATTTCGTATAACTCCTGTGTTACTAATTAAGAGACAGCTTGCTGAAAGTCCTGTTACATCATGTTAGTATAGCACTAATATCATCCAAAATATATGTAATCACATTATTATCAAAATCAAGATCATGTAAGATAATAAATATCATGCCAAAATATATGTGAACATATCAGCATCAAAATCAATAGCATGTTAATATAATAAATAACATTCCAAAATATATGTGATCAAAGAATCATCAAAATCAAATAGGCCAACAATCTCCCCCTTTTTGATGATTACCAACATATATTTTAGGAGTACATACTCCCCCTCAACACATGCATCCTTGATTTAACATCATGATATTCAATTAAGCACATAAGGATTTATATGAAATAATATCTCAAACACATAACCTCCTTAAGAGTTAACCTCCTAAAATCTCTCCCCCTTAATCATTAAAAAGGGTAATCACGTAGCATATTCAAAAACAAAGTGGTGAACACATAATCACATTGGTAGAATAAAGCAATAAATAATAGGTTGATATTATGCATTTAACTGGAAGGCATTAAATCATCGTGATAATAAAAATCGATGTTACCCATTTCAGCTTGCCGTTTTCCAATTCAGCTTGCTGTTTCAACTTCACACATGCCTAATTCTCTTCTTAGAACAATAAATCTTTCTTCTGCAAGAGGCTTAGTGAATATATCAGCGAGCTGATATTCGGTTGGCATGAAGATAAGTTCAACATTTCCCTTAGCAACATTATCTCTTAGGAAATGATGACGGACATCGATGTGCTTTATTCTCGAGTGATTTACTGGATTCTTTGATATGTTGATTGCACTTGTTCTATCACAACGAATTGGAGTTTTGCCACATTTGATTCCATAATCTCTTAATGTTTGCCTCATCCAAAGTAGTTGAGTGCAACAACTACCCGCAGCTAAATATTCTCCTTCTGCTGTAGAGAGATCAACAGAGGTTTGCTTCTTGCTTTGCTAAGAGACTAAGCTTTGTCCTAAAAATGTTCCGACACCACTTGTGCTTTTACGATCAGTTTGACTACCTGCATAATCTCGAGTGAAGCCATGTTTGATTAAGAATTCACTTAATCTTTCATACCATGATCTAGGGGCTTGCCGTAGTCCATACAAGGCCTTTTTCAGCTTGTAAACATGGTTTGGAAACTCCTCACTTTCGAATCCAGGAGGTTGTTTGACGTATACTTCTTCTTTTAACACCCCATTTAGGAATGCGCTCTTGACGTCCATTTGATAAAGCTTTATCTTCTTGAAGCATGCAAATGATAACAACATTCTGATTGATTCCAACCTCGCTACAGGAGCATATGTTTCATCAAAGTCGATCCCTTCTTTTTGATTGTAACCTTGAGCTACAAGTCTTGCTTTATTTCGAATGATTGTACCAAACTCATCAACTTTGTTCTTGAAAACCCATTTAGTGCCAATGATTGATGCATCCTTTGGTGGTTCTACAAGTTCCCAAACATCACATCTTTCAAATTGGTTGAGTTCTTCTTGCATTTCCACAATCCAATTCTCATCTTGAAGTGCTTCGGTTATGTTCTTTGGCTCTTCTTGTGCTACGAAAGCCGCATATCCACATATATTTGCTTGAGCCCTTCTTGTCTTGATTCCATCAGTTTTGTTGCCAATGATTAGCTCTGGAGGATGATCCTTGACTTTCCTTGGTGCTTTAGGCAATGAATGTGGCACTATCTCTTCATATTCTTATGTTTCTTTATCTACAGAAGAAATTTCAGCTTGCTGTTTTGCAACTTCAGCTTGCTGATTTGCAGTCTGTTGAGTTTCTGGAGATATCAGCTCGTCATTATCTCTTGTTCCTGCAAAATCTTCCTCATTTTCTGGTAGATCAAGCTTAGATTCTTGAAATGAAACATCAATAAATTCTTCAACAGTTAATTTAGATAAATTATAAACTCTATAAGCTCTACTAGTTAATGAATAACCAAGAAATATTGCCTCGTAGGATTTAGCATCGAATTTACCATCCTTGTCGATTGCTTTAAGCACAAAACACCTTGATCCAAAGACCTTGAAGTAGCCAATGTTTGGAGTTTTATTTCTTAACAGTTCGTATGGAGTCTTGTTGAGAATAGGCCTTATCAAGACTCTATTGAGAATATAGCTTGCTGAATTTACTGCTTCTGCCCAGAAACTTCTTGGTAGCTTGCTCTCTTGCAATAAAGTTCTTGCTGTTTCTTGCAGAGATCGATTCTTTCTTTCAACTACCCCGTTTTGTTGAGGAGTTCTTGGAGCTGAGAATTCATGAGTGATACCTCTTTCTTCACAATACGAAACAAACTCCTTTTGGAATTCTCCACCTCGATCACTTCTTATTCTTATAAGATTTGTATTGAGCTTTTTCTCAAGAAGCTTTATTAAAGACTCAAATTCTCTGAAAGCACAATCTTTAGTTTGCAGAAATAAAGTCCATGTATATCTAGAATAATCATCTACTATAACAAGACAATATTGTTTACCTCCCAAACTTTTGTATGCTTCCGGACCAAATAAATCTAAATGCAAAAGTTCTAGGGGTTTAGTAGTTGATACCATTGTTTTTGACTTATGTGGAGTTCTAATTTGTTTGCCTAGTTGACATGCTCCACAAGTTTCCATCTTGACATACTTGAGTTTTGGCAATCCTCTAACAAGCTTTTGCGGAGACAGCTTGCTGATTTGTTCCATGTTAACATGACCAAGCCTTCTATGCCAAATCTCAGGAGATGAGTCCATTGCAGCTAAACAGCATGCTATTTTCTGCATGTCAAAGTCTAGTATATATATATATTTCCTTCTCTTCTAGCAACTAGGGGGACTTTATTAGTGTAAATAATAACAATACATTTTTCACGGCTAAATTTAACCAAATGACCATCATCATATAACTGACTAATACTAAGTAAGTTATATGAAAGACCTTGAACATATTGTACCTTATCAATTGATATAAAATTGTTACCTATTGAGCCCTTTCCAAGAATCTGAAGAGTTTTGTTATTTCCAATTGTTACTTGTCCACCCTTTTTCATCTTGAGATTTTTGAATAGAGGGACTCATGTGTCTAGTGCACCCACTATCCAAGATCCATTGTCCATTTTTCAACTTAGTGGCAAGGCACATCAGCATGCTGAAACAAATTTCCAGGATCTTCATTGATAGCAATTGTTCTTGCTGATTGCAAAATAGCTTGCTGATTAGACAGTACACAATCCAAATGATCATAAATATGAATTCATCATAATAGAATTCTTCTCTCCTATTTCCTTCACAAAATAATGCATATACATATATTTGGCCCATCTATATACTAGAGGAATCTCGTTAGTACCACAATAATAATATACTCAAATTCAAAGACATATACGAGGACAAATAACATACTTACTACTTGAGTACCTAAATTTTGTTGGATCCACCATAGTTTGTTGATAGAACATAAAGATCATGTAGATCAGATTTTTTGATCCACTTTTGTATCACTTTTGGTGCTTGATTTCTGGTCCTTTGTGTTCTGCCATACTGATAATGGTAAGCTGATTGTCTTCTGTCATCTGCTTTCTGGTATGCTGATTTGTTCCTGACTGGTCCATTATGGTATGCTGTTTTCTTTTTCTGAAAAACTTGAGTAGTGCAATTTCTTTCAAGATGGCCCTTTCCTCCACATTTGTTGCATGTCTTCAAAGGCATAGCATAATCGTAAGGTATGCCATTCCTTCCTTCATATTTGAGTGCACTATGCTTCTTGTTGAAGTTTAAGCCCACACCTTCTCTGACCAAAGGTGCATTTGTCTTCTTCATCATTGTCTTTAAACTGTCTTCTCCTTGAATAAAAGTTTCCATCCCTTTCTTGAGATCTTTGACTTCCTTTTCCAGGAGAGAGATCAGTTCAGCTTGCTGTTGGATGAGTTCAGCTTGCTGAATTCTCTTCTCAGCAGATTTTGAAGACTCGGCTTGACTACATTCTTTAAGCTTGAATTTTATAATACATTCATCCTTAGCTTCAATCTCTAACTTCAAATCTTTGAGTTCTTTCATGAGCACCTCATTCCTCCTTAAAATTTCTTTGTTGACTCCTTCGAATTGAATGATTTTTTCTTTTAAATCAGCAAAAAGATCATCATATTTGTTTGTAGGAGCCTTCTCAACCATTAGATCAGAAATGATTTTCCTTAAATGAGTATTCTCTTTTTCAAGCTCGTTATTTTCATTCTTCAATTTCGTGAACTTCACAATAGATATATTACTATGTTCCTGCATGGTTAGCTCATTTAACATAGGAATACTAGAAGATAAATCAAGATTAAGTGAGTGTACTTTACTACTATCGTCATCCGAATTTGACACATCACTATCTACAAGGACTTCTTTGATATTTCCTCGTACGGTTTCTTCTTCATCAATACCAACAAAAGCTAGGTTGACCATCTCATCACTTGAGTCATCATTAGAAGCTGATTCCTCATCATCATTCCTTGTCAGGAGTGCATTAGATTTATCTGTGTCACTTGAGGCAGCTTGCTGTTTGTGATAATCAGCTTGCTGTTTTAGATTGACACATACTTTGTCTAATTTTGTTGAAGCTTGATAATGCATTTCTAAGGTATCCCATATCTCCTTTGCTGTGATGCACGAAGAGACCTTGACAAACTCTGAATCTGAAAGACCACAAATTAGTGTGTATTTGGCATTTCCATTATAGCTTGCTTTTACCAATTCTTCCTCGGTAAGATCATCAACATCTTCTGGCTTGCCGTTTTCATCCAGAAAGGTAAATGGACCATCTTTAACAACCAGCCATTCAAGTGGATTTATGATTAGAATCATCTTCATCCTTAGTCTCCATAAATTATAATTTTCTGTACCAACGAGAAGTGGTGGCATGTTTGATGATTCTCCCTCTTCATAAATGTGTGCCATAGGATCTGTACTTTCCTGTTACAGAAATGTTAGTACACCTCGCTCTGATACCAAATGAAAGTATGCACCTAGAGGGGGGTGAATAGGTGTATTAGGTTAACTATAGTCTATTTTTATTTTTACTGAAATTCTTCCAGAAATATTTCAGCTTGCTGAAATATAGATACTAGAATGAATCAGCTTGCTGATATTAACTAATGCAATGCAGTGCAATATGAAATGTGCAGAAAAATAAAATGAACACAAGATCTTTTAGCCAGGTTCGACCCCTAATCCCCTATGGTCTACGTCCTGGTCCCTTACCAAATTGGTAAGAGAATATATTATTGATCAGTAAATAAACCAATTACAAGATCCAATAATATATCACCCAATTTACTGATAACAGCTTGCTGGAACGAACTGCTCCCCCTGAGTAAAATAGCTCCCTTGAACCTCAAAGCCTTTCTAACAGCCTTGCTCCCTTGAACACTGAATTCCTTGAAGTCCCCCTTCTTGAATTTCTCTAGTTCCTTGAACAACCTGTTGTATAGACCAATGAGTTCCCCTTGAGCACAATACTCCTTGATCACCAAGATCCCCTTGTTGTTATGCAGTGAAACCAATTCCCAGTTGTTGATAACAGCTTGCTGAAACCCTGTTTCTGAACTTTAACAAGGATTGAATTGATAGATATTACAACTCAAATAATATGACTCTTTATATATATATAAACCGTGTATGATATATCTTAGAGCTCAAGAATGTTGTTTATAGATTTTGCAATGTAAACAACTGAGTTGTTGTGTAGGGATGGCAACGGGTTGGATCGGGTTGGATTTCTGTGATATCCAAATCCAAACCTGAATCCTTAATCCAAATCCAAACCCGATCCAAATCCAAATGGATTTGGAAATTCAAAATCCAAACCCGATCCACCGGGTTTGGATCGGGTTCGGGTTTTATCCAAACCCGAAATTTTTAATTCTTTGTAAAAAGTAGTAATAATTTTTTAAGCTAAATTTCATAAAAATTAAAATTATAATAGCAAATAAATATCTAGATTTCAGAGACATGAAAATAAATAAGTCCAAGTTACACCACTATTAATATCTAAAGACATAAAAATTAAAATACAATTGCAAATAAATATCCACATAAATATTTAGAGACGGAGTGTAGACTAGAAGACTAGCAGTAGCACAACATGTGTATCAAAATTGTCTGAACTAAGAAATTTCATAGTAGCACAACATGTGTATCAAAATTGTCTGAACAAAATTACCTAGTGTAACTAAGTAACGGGTATTTATTTTTAAGGAATAAATTATAATATATATTATAATTTATATATGTATATATATCGGGTTTTTTTCGGGTTTCGGGTTTGGATCGGGTTTTCGGGTTTCGGGTTTGGATCGGGTTGGATATAGCTAATATCCAAATCCAAATCCAAACTCTTTCGGGTTTAAAAATCAAATCCAAATCCAATTCCAAAAAATCGGGTTCGGTAAGATCCAATCGGGTCGAATTGGATCGGGTATCCGTCAGATCGGTTTTTTTTGCCATCCCTATTGTTGTGTATAAACGATATGAAAGATATTCAGGAGAGTTCAGTGGTGTGTTTTCGTTTATATCACAAGTGAGAATATATAGAGGCAATGTCCAACGTTCATATTATTCAAGCAAAGAGCCGTTGAGATGTTTTTAAGATAGGATATATGAAAAACATGGTTTGTATAGAAAAGAAAGATTCTCATGCAGAGAATTCTTAGTTGGTGTGCTGAGAACGTGGGAGTGTGTAAAGGAATGATTCTCCTGCAATTTATGAGTGGGTGTGCAGAGAATATTTCATTGGTGGAGTTGTGTAAGAGTATGGGCTATTTGTTTAGTGAGAGTGTGTAAGATATGTTTAATGTATCTCCATGCTTGAATGTCTTTGAGAGATGTGTTTATTGAGCTCTTTAGAATATACATTATACACGTAATATATATATGTAAGAGTCCTTACATTTAAATCTAAATAGCAGCTCTTTATATTTCTGGACTTGTTCTTGACAGTTTCTGTGTTCCCAGAAACGGCTTGCTGAATGTCATAACAGCTTGCTGAAAATTGAAATCAGCTTGCTGATTTCGTATAACTCCTGTGTTACTAATTAAGAGACAGCTTGCTGAAAGTCCTGTTACATCATGTTAGTATAGCACTAATATCATCCAAAATATATGTAATCACATTATTATCAAAATCAAGATCATGTAAGATAATAAATATCATGCCAAAATATATGTGAACATATCAACATCAAAATCAATAGCATGTTAATATAATAAATAACATTCCAAAATATATGTGATCATAGAATCATCAAAATCAAATAGGCCAACAACATGTTCCCAGAAGCAGTGGTGGAACACTTGGTTCGGTACAAGTCTGATCACACTCCAATCTTGCTACGACAAAAGAACTTCAAGAGAAAACGGAAAAAATGCATAAAATCTCTCAAATTTGAAACAGCGTGGCTGCTGGATGAGGCCTGTCTTAACATGGTGAACCAAACTTGGTCAAATTCTGAAGGAAGGCATATTACTCAAAGATTAGACATGATGTTAGAATCTCCAAATAGCTGGAGTGGAGATCAACTCCCAAACCTCAGCAAAGAAATAGAGGAAACAGAGAATCATCTCAAGGAAGTTCAAAAATCAGAAATCTCCGAGGCAAACATCACAAAACGTGCCGAGCTTGAAAAGAAACTAGATGATCTATTCGAGAAGCAAGAGGCCTATTGGTACATCAGGTCTCGTTCAGCTGAAATAAGGGACGGGGACAAAAATACTAAATACTTCCAACACAAAGCCTCCCAAAGAAGGGAAGGAAATGAGATCAAAGGGCTCTTCGACGAGAACGACAACTGGTGCACTGAAGAGGAAGAATATGAGGCTATTGTCCAGGATTATTATGAGAATATGTTCACATCATCAAATCCCGCAGATGCAGATTGCAACAAGGTCCTAGAGGCTGTGCAAACAGTCATCACTCAAGAGGACAATGCCTTACTGCTCGAGCCATTCATCAAAGAGGAAGTGTTTGAAACAATCTCTGAAATGCATCCTTGCAAAGCCTCGGGGCCAGATGGGGTGCATGCGGTCTTTTACCAAAAATTCTGGCATATAATTGGCGACGAAGTAACTAATTATGTCTGCAATATCCTCCATGGCCTCCAATCTCCTGAGCTTATAAACAAGACGAACATCGTACTTATCCCCAAGGTCAAGTCCCCTAAATAGTTATCTGAATTCCGTCCTATTGCCTTATACAACGTCGTTCTCAAAATAGCCACCAAAGCCATAGCCAGAAGAATGAGATTAATCATGCCCCGAGTAATATCCGAAAACCAGAGCGCTTTCATCCCGGGGAGATTGATCACAGACAATGCGCTCGTTGCCCTAGAGCTTTTCTATACGATGAAGAAAAGAAGCAGGAGCCGTAAAGGGACAATTGCCCTAAAACTAGACATGAGCAAAGCCTATGATAGAGTAGAATGGATTTTCTTGGGAAAATTGCTAAAAAAGATGGGGTTCGCAGATAATTGGATCAAGGTGACAATGAATTGTGTATCCTCAGTTTCATACTCTTTTATCATAAATGGAGAGGCTTGTGGCAAGGTCATTCCATCCCGTGGGCTTCGCCAAGGAGACCCCCTCTCTCCTTATCTTTTTATCATGATTGTCGATGCCTTCTCAGGTCTCATGAACAAAGCAGTAGCTGAAGGGGAAATCCACGGAGCTAGAGCGAGTAGAAATGGCCCTTCAGTTTCCCACCTTCTTTTTGCAGACGACAGTCTCCTGTTTGCTAGAGCTAACTGAACGGAATGCTAAAAAATAGTTGATATTCTCAACATTTATGAATCAGCTTCCGGACAAAAAATCAGTTACGATAAATCGGAGGTGTCTTTTAGCAAAGGAGTGACGGAACCGTTAAAGGAGGAGCTGACTAACTTATTGAAAATGAAGTTGGTTGACGAGCACAAGAAATATTTGGGAGTCCCAGCGATCACAGGAAGATCGAGGAAGGTGATCTTTGTGACACCCCCCAAATCCGGGGTCAGGAGATTTGGTTGTCACGCAAAAATCCTCAAAATAAAACATCTGGTTAATAATAATCACTCACTTGTGATTGTCCAACACTGGAAATATAACACCTGTGACCCCAACATACCAAGATCTTTTAAGGTTATAGGGCTAGAAACAAGAATCCAAATTCCATTAAATAGAAAGTATTTCTTTCTTCACAACATTCTCTTTGATCAAATCTTAAACCACTGGTGTAACTTTGATAAAAAGTACGCCAGGCCAACTAGACTATACATAATAATAATAAATATTAGAACTCAATTATATAAAATAGATCTTACTCTAAATCCAGACATCCTGAGCCAAGTCATCTTCGAAATAGCATCACGCCTCTTCTCTTTCTGAAGTGTGCGGATAAGTCTCGCCAAACTACTTTACTGAAATGTTAGAATTTACAACAGCAAGTATGAGCGAAAGAAATGCTCAGCAAGCGTATAAAAATTTGGATATAAAACCAGGATAAGTGGGGCATAAAATCATCTGAAATGTAAAACAGTTTATAGAGAAACTGAATCAACAACTGTGATATAATTCAAATCCATAACTGAAATCATTTGGCATGTCATAAAAATGAATCATCTGCCAACTCACAATATATAATAGCCATTCGGGCGATATGGATTGGATATATAAAAATAAAGACAAAACACCATTGCCCCCTGATCAGGTTCAAAAGCAATGGGACCCTTTATACTACCACCGGTACATTTCTATACCCGTGTGTATAACCCGTATTTCATGAGGGTACCAAAATAGGCAAGTAATCTTAGCCTATAGGAAGATGGAATGGTTACCATATCCTCCTTAAATATTGCTGGACCATGGTAGCAACCATGGCCTCCTACGCTTTCCAATAAATATTGCTGGACCATGAAATCATCATGGCCTCCTACGCTTTACCATCTTCCAATCCAATAGAGCAATTTCCGAATTCAACAGGAAATGCTTAGTTTCACATACAGTTCACATCCCTATTATTTACTACGATAATAAGGATATGAAGAGTTTATCTTAAACAATTCCCCACATCAAGGATACCAATATCAAGCAACTATTTTCGCACAAAAATATTTAAGAACCACAAATAGCTCTGAACAATAACTATTTGTCATGATATGAATAAATGAAACAGAAAATAAAAAGTGTTTAGGATGATAAAGAAAATACTTGCCTCTGGTCCTTAACTATTGCGCAATGCCGAAGTAATACGATTCTCTTCTTCTTCTTCTTCTATCTTACGGCATCACAATCTTCTCTTTCAATCATTCGTTGGTTTGACGCTCTTGCGATTGCCACGAGTCTGATCCGCCGACATCGAGCCCGCGCGTCTACTTCTATAATCAAGCATAAGCTGGTACATCAGTCTTCAGACATCAAGTTCTACTTTTCTAAACACTTACAAACTTCATTCGAACATATTAACCCTGCTTACCAATATCTTTGTTGGAAGAAAATAATTGGAAATGTCCCCTTTGAACATAGACATTTTCCCGGTGTTAAAACACCTCACAAGTAAACCAGCAATTCCACAAATAATACTTTCATCTTCAACCTTCTTTATAACCCACAAAGAATATTACAGCCATCTCCAATCCCTCTTCATTACAATCCACAAACAATACCGCATCCATCTCCAACTTTCTTCGTCTCATACCAACTTAACTCCGCTGACATTCCTAAGTCAATATTTACCAATTAATCCTCGAATTAAACAATATCACCATCGTTGCCGGTAAATCAAAGAAACCATCATCTACTCTTAATGACATCTTATAATATAAACCATATAAACAATTAAGCACACATTAAATATATATCGGTCACAACTCAATTTATAACCTAACCCTTGATACTTAATACCTTGACAATTTACATCGCACATATAAGGACTCCGTAAGTAGATCACATACTCACATAGCACGTAATTCACACAACAGATACGATTCACAAATAAAAGAGCACTCAAAAAATATTTTTAGAACATTTAAAAATATTTTTAAAGCACTAAAAGAATTTTAAAAGATTTAATTAACCCTTTTTGAATCAAAAACGATTGCTAATAAACCCTCCGGGTAAGTTTTGGATTCCCAAAATATTTTAATTAATATTTAATCCTGGTTTATAAATAATTTTAGAATTTTAAAACTATTTTTATCGCTCCCGGATTATTTTTAGAATTTTTAAAACAATTTTATTACATTTTAAACAAATAAAGAAATAAATATTAAAGGTAAAATAATATTTAGAAAATAAATAAATCATTTTATTTTCCAAAATAATTAAATCTGATTATTTTCAATTATATTTAAATAATATTTAATTAATTAAATTAATTGATTAATATTAATTAACCAATCAATTTAAATTAATTAAGATATTAGCTAAATAAATTTAAAATAATCAAATAAAATAAATTTCGAATTAAAAATAATTTATTAAGATTTTAAAACTATTTTTCGAAATTAAAAATAATTTTTCGAAATTAAAAATAATTTTTCGAAATTTAAAAATGATTTTTCGAATTTCTGAAAATAAAATTCGAATTTATAAATAAATTTTGAAAATAATTCCCAAAAACATTTTTCAGAAAATGTTTTTCAGACTTTGAAGATCAAAACGGTACTATTCATCACCACCTTCACATGAATGCTCCAAGAACATCGCCGGCGTTAATGGCAGAAGTCGCCGCCGGCGACGTTTCCGGCTAACTCCGGCGAGCTTAAAAACACTCCGTTTCACAGAGTTTTTGATTGCAAAACGTTCCACAACAACCCAACAATCAAACCAAACTAACAAACGCAGAATCCGGCTAACCAATCGCCGAATCCGGCCAAAATCCGAAGAACTCCGGCGAGCTTCAAAAACTTTCCGATCAAAATTCGTTTTCACTCATTTCTCAACCAAATCAAACGTTCTATATACCAAATCAAAGCCCAGGAGTTCAATGACTTATATCAATCATCAAAAACATCAAACAATCATCAAGAAATCCGGAAAATCGAAATTTATAATCACCCCCACAAAATTCGATTTTTAGTTTTAAGCTACTAAAAATCAAACCAAAATTATCATGATACTCCTGAGATTATATACAATCTATAGACACTAACCACATCAACAACAAATCATCCTACAATCCAAAATAAATTCGAGAAAATTCGAATATTAAACTAAAATTATGAATTTTCGATTAAAGCAATTTAGGATGTTAAAACACACATAAACATGTAGTAGAGATCAAGAGCTTCAGTTTGGTTACCCATATGAACGATTTGGATGCCGGAATCACTGTCAAAAGTGTGTTTGATCTCCAAGAACACCAAGAACAATATTCAAAGAATTTTCCAGAAAATAAAATCAAAAATCTGATTTTTGATTAATTTTAACAATTAAAAATAAAATTCTGCTATTTATATAAATCTGAAAATTAATACCCCAAAAATATTTTTAACCCCTAATTAAAATCATTAAGCCTTAAAAATAATTTTTATGGGATAAAAATGTAAAAATTTTATTTTTAAACAAATATAATATATATGCCAAAATTTCCTAAAAATTATGAATAATACAAAAATTACAACATAATGCATTTTTGAACATCCCATTATTATATAAAAATAGTTTTATGAAAAACAGGGTCTCGAAGTCAATACAGGGGCTGGGTCCGGAATTTAAAATACGAAATAATTGTATTCTAAAAATATAAAAATTACAGAAAAATAGAATAAAATAATCTATGTTACACAGAAGTCACATAACACGTATGGGATAATTTTCCTATTTAATAAAAATCATAACGCATTTAAATGCATTAAAAATAAACTAATACACATTAAAATCAACTAAAAATATATTTTAGTATAATAAATTACACGTAATTTTTCGGGTCGTTACAATCTTTGCAGCATTAAAAGACAGAATCTGGAAAAAGTTACAAGGGTGGAAGGAAAAAATACTCTCCCGAGCAGGGAAAGAAGTTTTGATAAAATCCGTGATCCAAGCAATTCCAACCTATTTAATGGGCATATACAAAATACCTGCTGGGGTGCTTGAAGAAATCAAATGCTTGATGAGAAACTTCTGGTGGGGAAAGTCTGACTCAAACCACAAAACCCACTGGCAAAGCTGGGACTCTATGAGCAAACCGAAGTGGATAGGGGCCTTGGCTTCAGAGATTTAAATGTATTCAACACAGCGCTACTGGGAAGGCAAGCCTGGAGACTAATCTCGTAACCTGACTCCCTTCTTGGTCGAGTTTTCCGTAGCAAATACTACCCGAACAGCGACTTTCTATACTCCTACCTGGGCTTGGCTGGTAGATATGCATGGAGAAGCATATGGGGAGCCAAATCCCTAGTTAAAGAAGGTACTTGCTGGAGAGTAGGAAACATAAGCAACATTAATATCTGGGACTACCCATGGGTTTCGGACAAGCATGGACACTTCATAACATCCTCAAAAACCAACTCTGTTAATCTTGTTCGGGACCTCATCGACTTCGACAGAGCAGAGTGGAACTACGAGCTGCTCACAGAAATCTTCAACGAGAGAGATGTCAATTGCATCATGACTACCCCCCTGTGCACGCGTTATCCAGAAGATAGTTTGAAGTGGATGCTATCTGATGATAGGAACTACACAGTTAGAACAGCCTACAGACTCGGAAAGTCATATAATTTCGACAATGTCCATCGCGTCTGGTCAGATATTTGGCTCTTGAAGGCAACCCCGAAAGTACGCCACTGCCTTTGGAGAATTTTCTCAGACTCCCTTCCGGTAAGAGCACTTCTGAAGCAACGTCATATGGTAGAGAATGATGATTGCCCTTGGTGCCCTGGCCATCCAGAAACGATCAGCCATGCCCTCTTCAAATGCCACTCCATCAGAGATTTATGGAGAGAATGCGATTGCGAGGACCTCCTCAACAATTCAGACGAAGAAGACTTCAAATCTCTGGTGGTCTCATGGTCCATGAAATCTGAAAAGAAACAGCAGATGGGTTCAGTGCTCATATGGGCGATATGGAATAGAAGGAACGATATGATCTTCAAGAACAAAGAAACTCCTCACCAAACCCTTGTCGAACGTGTTAAACGTCATGTGGAAGACTACAACAAATACAACCTCAAGATTTATTGCCATCCTAGAAGAGCCCCTCCCCAATCCCCTAGCACTTGGAAAGCCCCTCCCTTGGATCTCATCAAGATCAACTGCGATGCTTCTATAGACCCAGGGGGCTGGATAGGTCTCGGTGTGGTTGCAAGAAACGCTTCAGGATACGTCGTCTTCGCTGCCACAAGAAGGACTAGAGGTCGCTGGCTCCCAGTGATTGCAGAATGTAAAGCTCTAATATTCGGTTTGCGGCTTGCTCGAAGATATGGCTCATCTAAGATTATTATGGAATCGGACTGCCAAGTCTTAATCAACCGTCTGACTAAGAAATCAACTCACTCCGCTGATCACCTGGATTCCTTGCTGGAAGATGCAATGCAAACAAGTTCTAATTTTGATTTTATTTCATGGATGCATGTCAAAAGAGGTGGGAATGGGGTTGCACATGCCCTAGCTAGGTTTTTGCCTTTCGGTATTGAACAAATATGGGAAAATCACTGTCCCAGAGTTTTCTCTAATCTTGTAATCATGGACAAGTTGTCCCTTATTTTATAAGAATTTTCCTGCCCCTCAAAAAAAAAAACATATACATACATACATACATACACATATACATACATACATACACACACACACATACATACATACATACATACATGAATACGTACATACACACACACATACATACATACATACATACATACATACATACGTACGTACATACATACATACATACATACATCCATACATACATACTTACATAATTATTAATTATACATGCATACGTACATACATACATTTATGTTAAAAAATCTATTAATATTTCATTATTTGTAATCAATTAATTGTTGTATAATTAATATGCATATTTACACATACATACACATGTACAAACATAAATACATACATATATAAATTTCTATGGATGTATAATAATATACTATAATATTATATACATACATACACACATACTATATAACATACATACATACATACATACGTACATACATACATAGATACATACATACATACATACATATATTTATGTTGTATAATCTATTAATATTTCATTATTTGTAATCTATTAATTGTTGTATAATTAATATGCATATTTATACATACATACACATGTACAAACATAAATACATACATATCCAAATTTCCGTGGATATATAATAATATACTATAATATTATATACATACATACATACTATATACTTTTGTTTATATATATTAATTTGTAGATAAATCTGAGTTGGCTTACCTCAGATAATGTATAATTATTAATTATAATGTATATTTGTAGATAATTATATATTAATGTATAATTATTAATTATACATGCATACATACATACATACATACATATATACATAAATACATACAATATATACATACATTTATGTTTTACAATCTATTAATATTTCATTATTTGTAATCTATTAATTGTTGTATAATTATTATGCATATTTATACATACATGCACATGTACAAACATAAATACATACATATATAAATTTTTATAGATATATAATAATATACTATAATATTATATACATACATACTATATAGCAGACATACATACATACATACATACATACATTTTTGTTGTATAATTTATTAATATTTCATTATTTGTAATCTATTAATTATTGTATAATTAATATGTATATTTATACATACATACACATGTACAAACATAAATACATACATATATAAATTTTTGTGGATATGTAATAATGTACTATAATATTCACTAACATACACCATTAACCATATCTTATTAATCATTTTAGATCTACTGTAATTATTTACGAATTAAATATTATAAAAAAATATCACAATACAAAAAAGAACCTTCATGCGTATATATAAGTATATATAATACAAACTTGTATTAACATTAACTCTCGTAAAACTCACCAATCACATCTTTAATACGTTAACGCACAAAACAATATAACAAACACACACACACATACACACACACACACATATATATAATAGAGCGAATGGCGGTAGGGTTCCATGAGCAAATTTATTCATATAAAAAGTTATATTTACTACTACTAATTATATCTATGTTATATTTCCGGGGGCTATTTGGGTATTGAAACACTAACATATTTATTACATAATAATAACTTATATGAACTAATATGCATTTATTATTATGTAATTAATACTTGTATGTATCTCTATATCCATCCATGTTAACTCTATATATTTTTATTTCGAAGTACGGTTTTGATCTTAACATTGACCAATTTTTTACATATCGTTCAAGTTTGCTTTAACAAAACAAAATATAGCGTGAAATATAAACAGATTTAATTTAACTAGAATTATCATTTGCATGCCACGATCGGGTATTGCATAAATTCTATTTACTCACAACAATTGCTGCGAAGATATGAACAATCGAAAATATCAACAATCCAATACTGCGTGATCACGAATAATTCATAAATATTTGTAATTTTGAGCATGACCGTGCCTTGCACGGACTACAAAGCTAGTTAAATATAAGGGGATAACTACATTCACAAGTCACAACCATGCCAACAAATGAAAACATCTTAATATATTAAGACATCATCCTAACACATATTTTGTAACAATTTTTTGTACAAAATTTTATACCTCTAACATTATTCTGTAATTAAGTTTGGGAAATATTATTTCAAAGTCATTTTTTTTATATTCAGAGCTATTTGTAGCATATTATATTATAAAATGCAACACTTTGTGCATACAGAGGCATATGTTATAAATATTTCTCTAAAAATAAAAAAAAACATCTGAAAAAAATAACATTTTCCTTAACTATTGAGTAGTATAATACTCCGTAGGAACTTTTCTTTTCATTAAACTTGACCCCTAGGGATGGCAAAAAAAACCGATCCGACGGATACCCGATCCAATTCGACCCGATTGGATCTTACCGAACCCGATTTTTTGAATTTGGATTTGGATTTGGATTTGATTTTTAAACCCGAAAGAGTTTGGATTTGGATTTGGATATTAGCTATATCCAACCCGATCCAAACCCGATCCAAACCCGAAACCCGAAAAAAAACCCGATATATATACACATATATAAATTATAATTTATATATTATAATTTATTCCTTAAAAATAAATACCCGTTACTTAGTTACACTAGGTAATTTTGTTCAGGCAATTTTGATACACATGCTATGCTACAATGAAATTTCTTAGTTCAGGCAATTTTGATACACATGTTGTGCTACTGCTAGTCTTCTAGTCTACACTCTGTCTCTGAATATTTATGTGGATATTTATTTGCAATTGTATTTTAATTTTTATGTCTTTAGATATTAATAGTGGTGTAACTTGGACTTATTTATTTTCATGTCTCTGAAATCTAGATATTTGTTTGCTATTGTAATTTTAATTTTTATGAAATTTAGCTTAAAAAAATATTACTACTTTTTTACAAAGAATTAAAAATTTCGGGTTTGGATAAAACCCGAACCCGATGGATCGGGTTTGGATTTTGAATTTCCAAATCCATTTGGATTTGGATCGGGTTTGGATTTGGATTAAGGATTCGGGTTTGGATTTGGATATCACAAATATCCAACCCGATCCAACCCGTTGCCATCCCTATTGACCCCACGTCTGGGCCAGTGGGCCCTCATCCAAAGACCCCGGAAATACTTGAACGTTACTAAAATATTAAAATCCCCATGCAAATGGAATATTGATACGCTAATAAAAGACTAAAGAGTAGGTTTTCATGCAAAGCCTACCTGTTACCAGTACTCGGGTCTCGGGGGACCTATCTTTTATAATCCTTCTTTTTATTATTTTTAATTTTGGTCAAGTTAAATCAATCAATTATCAAATACTTTACCAAAACATATAGTGAATTCATATGATTTTTGAGCTATATTTTGTCACATTATTTTCTCTTTCTCCTCGTTGCTCTTGTATGGTTATTTTTGACGCATGTTACATAAAAATGTCTTTAAAGTGAAATGTCACTGGTACAAAAATGATTTTTTACGTCGCCTATTATACATCGGTTCCGTCTAAAGGCGATGTATAAAACACTTATATACGTCGGTTCCGCTTAAAGGTGACGTATAAAACACTTATATACGTCGGTTCCGCTTAAAGGCGACGTATATTTACATTTTTAAACCTTTTTTACGTCGGTTCGATAAAAAGCCGACGTATATGATAATATTATACGTCGGTTGAGGAAAATGCGACGTATATAATGGTACTATATACGTCAATCGAGGAAAAGGCGACGTATATAATAATACTATATACGTCGGTTGAGGAAAAGGCGACGTATATAATGATACTATATACGTCGGTTGAGGAAAATGCGACGTATATAATACTACTATATACGTTGGTTGAGTAAAAGGGGACGTATATAATGCTATTATATATATTGATTTTTTTTTGACGGACATATAAAATTCTCTTTTATGTCGGTTTTTTCTCACCCTACGTATAAAATTTTCAGTTTTTACGTCACTCTTTCTATAACCGACGTATAAAACCTTTAAAGAAATTTTAAATGTTTCAATTTATATTTTGAAATTTTAAATAATTTATTATTTTACATAATAACGTATGCAATGTAAAGGATTCCTTTAAATTTTAGAATATGTACTAACACTATGTACATCTATACTTTTACGTTAAAAAATGATTTATAAATTTAATAATATTATTTAATTTTATGAATATTTTTCATAATATGAAGATAACATCGTTCAATTTAAAACAATAAAGACCATAATGAATGGTTTAAAATTATTCCAAAGAATATTGTTGCTAAAATATTATCATACTCGTAAAATATATAAAAATGTGTATTTTATCAAGGACATCATTTTATGTGAAAGTTGGAACCGAAATTTAACTTTCTAATTTTTTTAAAAATATTAATTATCATGATAAAATAATTTTTAAATTTTAATACTAATCACTATTAGAACGAAAACTTTTTTGCAAGATTAATTATCTGTGTAAATAGCTAACAAAGTTGTTTAATTTATTACGCCTACAAACTCTAGCGAACTTATTTTTTCTCACACAACTAACCGATACTACTTGTAATCACTAACTCTAACATGAATATTTTTCCACACCATCAACTTTCGCAACTCACAAACTTTGTTAGCTAAAATCTTAAAATTATGAGTCGTTGGATACGTTGCAAGTAGGATGTTGGATGTAAACATAATTTTAAGATTTTAAAGTTGAAAATTGTTACTTAATCGATCTTTCTTTTTTTTTTTTAATGTCAGGGTTTTTTAAAAATAATTACACATGAATTAGTATTAGAATAATCACCATGCATGGTCACCTTTGGCTCTTACTTTTATTTTTACTCGATCTTAAATGTATTTTAAATAACATTTTTCCCTCCTTGTCATCGTTGCTTGATTTGGTCTTTACTATTTTTTGCTCATCGCCATATTATTTTAGAGCAACAAATTCTTTAACTAAAATTTTAAATAATTAACCAAAATTAAAATTTATACATAATATGTTAAAATTTTATCACTCCAACCAAACGTACATTTCCTTTATCTAAAATTTTAGTCAATCCTCTATATTTTTTCAATATTGACAATATTTGTTGAAACTCTACAAATCTGTAGTATAGTCTTCCTTGCTGTCACTTGGTCTTTTACATTATTTCTTCTCATTTCGACTTTAGTATATGATTATTTTTCAAGCATGCATACAAATTTTTGTAAAACTAATTTTCACACTACAAACTCTAATAAGGTTTATTTTTTCTCACACCATGAACTCTCCTAAGTCTTGATGCTCATGTTTCTCACAACCACAAACTGTGGCACGAATTTTTTTGCACACCGGCCACAAACTTTCACAATTACTAAGATTTTTCTACAGTGTTTGGGAATAAGTTGCAAGTACGAAGCATTCCTATTTAATAAATTTTGATATTTTTCTAATTAAAATGATCAGATTTAACCAAAATTACATATAATAACAAAAAATATCCATGAATAGTGTTATTAGAAAAGATGTATGAATAGCTAGTGTCATAGTTTGTGAACCACGTAATACTTGGCCTTGCTTCATGAAACCACTTTCATAAATGAAAAATGATATGGAGGGGCAGGACCAAAGATGCTTCGAGGATAATGATGATTTGGTTTCACTGTGAGTACTTATCTTTGTTCCTCGGCTTTAGTACGTAGCTGCACAATTTCCAGAGATTGAGGAGACACAAAATATCAATTTGTAGGGTACAAAACCAAGAGAGAGATAGGGAGAGAGAGAGGGAGAGAGGGAGCAGGCATTTTGCTATGACAATTTGTAATTGTGAGCCTTTAGTCCTTTACGTATGTTTCCATTTCCATGCAAACAATTTCAAAATGTGTTACACTCAACATATGGACTGAACTCATTTTTTTAGTTAGTTGACCACTAGAAAAGAGAGATTGTGAGAGAGAAAGAGAAGAAATTTATTATGAACGTATCACCCTGCTACCATGCGGCCCCATTTTAGAGATTTTTTTGGACACAACCATGCATATGCAGAGGCGGATCATAGAGTAAGCGGGCCCAGCTTCTGTTGGGCGGTTTTTTTGCGGATCAAGAGAGAAAAAAAATTCGCTGGGAATAAATTTCATTTTTCTGTTGGGTAGCAATATAAGCAATATGGTTTGCATTTTTTAATGAATATTTTGGTAGCTCAGCTGGTTTGTTTGTTGTTTGCAAGCATACAGAACATTGAACATTTGTCAATAAAAGTGTTCGACTCCCAAAGAGAACAAAATGCCTTGTTTTTTGACTACTAATGCTAACTTCTTTGTCCATTATCTATATATTACTACTACATACAGAACATTGAACATTTGTCAATAAAATTATCTAGGCAAGTTGGTTTAGACCTTTTATACCTTTTATTTGCACCAAGGAAGCTAAGGTTCGAATCCTGCTAGGTCCGCCTCTGTGCATATGTGTAAACTTCGAATCCTGCTAGGTCCGCCTATGTGCATATGTGTAAACAATGAGAGGAGAGGGGACCAAATCAAATCATAAATAGTTACCCCAGTCTGTTTTTTACCTTTTTACCGCTCTATTTACCCTTCCTTGATAAGTGACTTGCTCCCTACTTTTTGGGTTTACATTTAAAAATTATATATGTAGTAAATAACAACTAGGTTTTCTTTATAAATTAAGACTAAACTTTATTTAGTACCCATAATTACCATACCATATAAAGACCTCATCATTTCATAACAATTTTTTGTACAAAATTGTACCTTTAACATTCTATAAATTGAGTATAAAAAATAGTTACTTCCTTCGTCCCAATTGAATTTTTACATTTCAGAATGCACTTTCTGCCACGCATGTTAAGATGTATTTTAAGGATATATACATAACTAATTTTTTTAAATTTATTTTTTATAAAAATATATACATTATATTTTTATACAAAGAAATAAAATTTTAAAAATAAGTTATGGAACTATCATTAAAATGCACCTTAAAATGCGAGCCAAAAAATGTAAAAAAAAAGGTTAAGAATTGGTTGGAACCGACGACGGAGGAAGTATAAAATATTATGATAAAAGAAATATTTTTAGGAAAATACTAGAGAACCCAAAAGTTCTAATTTTTTCCCCAAAAACTCCCTCTGTTTTTTAATGTTTTTTTAATATCAATCCCATTACTTTTTGACATGCATTTTTAAGATGTTTGGACCACATAATTAAAAATGTTATTTTTAATTTTTTTCCAATTTTTTTTTAAAAAAATAACATTTCTAAGTATGTGGTCAAAGCACCTTAAAATTCGTACCAAAAAGTCAAACATCAAATATTACGAAATAGAGGGAGTAAATATTTGGTGTGTATTCATATGCGCTTATGAATTAAAATGTGCCGATTATACATTTACATGTCAACTCAATGATGCCACATGGAAGATTTTTTTGGGACTTTTTTTGGGATCTCTGGCATTATTAATATTTTTATTAGTTAATGTTGATGTAAATACAAGGAATCAATTATATTTAATTTAATTATAATAAATGAAATTATTTAGTCATAATAAAATACTACTTCATCTGTTCCATAAAACTACTTCTATTTACTTTGGACACGTTTGCCAACACACATTTCTAATCGCTAATATATTTAATTTCGTATAAGTATTAAATATAAAATTTCACTGTATTAAATTTTTATTTTTAAACAAATATAATATAAATATAAAAATTCTCCAAAAATTATGAATATTACATAAATTACAAATTAATGCATTTTTAAATATCCCATTATTATATAAAAATAATTTTATAAAAAACATGGTCTCGAATTCAGTACAGGGGCTAGGTCCGAAAATTATAATGCGAAATAACCATATTCTAAAAATATAAAAATTACAAAAAAATAGAATAAAATATTCTATGCTACATAGAAGTCACATAACACGAATGAGATAATTTTCCTATTTAATAAAAATCATCAAAGTTGTAAAAAATACATGAAAATGTATATTTTATCAAAGACATCAAAGTTGGGATCGAAATTTGTTGTGGATTAAAATCTAGGTCACGAATTTGTAATTAATGCTAGGGTTCGGGAACTTCTTACTTTAATGGCTGTTTCCGTGTTCGAGACTGATCGGTCCTCACAGAGTGCCTACGTATCTCGTTATTGAGAATCAAGCCAAGACGTAGTTCTGAGATAGAGGGGTCAGACCCTTTATATAGGCTGAGAAGCCCTAGAATCGTAGTAGGGTTAGGTGACTTGGTGGGCAAGTCACTGACTAGAAGAAGGTTCTAGTCTCCTTCCATGTATGAATCAGTTTCCATGTTGAAGTATGTGCCTTGGAGGTTAAGTCATGCAAGAGTTATATCCTTGTTTGACTCTTATTTGCTGAGCTGTTTATTACCCATAATATTAATTACGAAATTAATATTATAAATAGGGTTTGGGCCTATCTGGTAGGCCCCACGTTTGGACTGATAGGCCCTATTTTACACATCAAGTTTTTGGCGCCGCTGCCGGGGACTATTGGTATTTTTCACTCCTTGATATTAATTCTTCGGATTAGTTTCTTGTTTTCTTTTGTTTTTTTAGGGAATTGTGAAGCGGAGAAAAGCTTGGAAAAGAAGATCGTTGGAAGGCCTCGCTGTCTCTTTTGAAATTTTTGGAAGCGCTTTTCGGTATTCCGTATCACCTCTCTCTATTTTTCTTTTCTTAATTATTATTGAAAAAACCCAAAAAAATTAAATATTAAAAAACCCAAAAATATTAGTTAGTTAAATTTTTTTTTTGTTAAAAACCAATTTGCTGCATCATTCATTCTTCACATAGGATCACATCATCTAGATTTCTTTATTGTATTTATTGATTCCCACGTAGTGTAGTGCATCCATAAGTGTTTATTTTCTTGTTTTTTGTGTGTTGCATCATTCAATTAATCTTAAGGGTGCCACCCAATTACAAGATAAGGTGAGGGATTTCATCACCCTTTCCTTGGCCCACAAATCACTAATTCATTCATCTTGCATACCCTTTCCTTAATAAAATTAAGTAGACGTTGGCCCCTAGGATCTCGCGCTCAATTAGGAAGAGAATCTGGGAGGAACAAATCACTAAGTATTCTTTCGTTTGGTGTCTAGGCAAGCGTGACGCTTACCTGGCTAATTTGGATTGGTGTCTAGAAAGGTGTTTAGCCTCTTGGCAATGCTTGCACCTGCCTGGCCAGTCAGGACGAATGCTTTTTGAGTTGTGACTTTTAGTAGTATCTTATTGTTAGGAGCAAGGTCTAGATTTTTCTTAGGATAATATAGATTTTTCCTTTTAATTTTCCATTTTTTTAGGTGTTTACTTATAGCTCTTGTCTGCTACGTGATTATTTGATTACTTCTCTTGTATGCAAAATGCTTGGGTTCGAGACACTACATCTAGATTAGTAAGACAAACCAATCTGTCATCTCCTAAAGTAGTAAGGCAACTTGAGTTTTCTTCACCCACTATAATTGAGTCAAAAGAATTAGAAGTTCAACCTGTAGTCATGGCTGTTTCACTCAAAGACCGTTGTTACCCCGCCCGTACCGCTCAACCCTCATGCATAGTCTTACCCGCAGTAACCGCGAATAACTTTGAAATCAAACATCACAACATTAGCATGTTACCTAGGTTTGCTGGGGTAGAGGGAGAGGATCCATATCTTTTCATTCGAGAGTTTGAGGAAGTGTGTGCTTTACAAAAACTTCAACAATTAAGTGAGGATTCTATTAGGCTCAGGCTTATTAACTTTGCTTTAAAAGAAGATGCTAAACAGTGGTTATATAGTCTACCCATTAATTCTATTTCCACATGGGAGGGATTTGTTGCTATCTTTCTTAAAAAATATTTTCCAAACCATAAGGCAAACAGACTTAGGAATGAAATCAACCAATTTCAACAAAATCGGAATGAGTCTTTTTGGAAATATTTTGATAGATTTAAAAAGTTGTTGTCTAAGTGTCCTCAACATGGTATAGAAAAATGGAGACTTTGCAAAATTCTTTATGAAGCCTTGGATAGCCAAACCACTGCTTTGTTAGAGTCTATGTGCAATGGTAAGTTTATGGATAAAGATGAAGATGAAGCTTGGAATTTTTTTGAGGAGTTAGCTGAAAGAACAATGTTGTGGGAGTCAACTAGGGAACCTAATCAGGAAGCTGAAAGTTCTAACTCATCTAAGGGCTTACGCGTAGTTGGTAATTCTATTGCAACCGAAGCTAAGTTAGCTACACTCATTAGACGTCTAGAAGCCTTAGAAACCAACAATGTGTCATCTCAAATGTCTCTCTGTGCAAACTGTAGTTCTCCTAATCATGTGGTAGAGAATTGCCCTGAAATTGAACAAGTCAATGCCATGTTTCAACCTAGAGCTAGGAATGATCCTTATGCACCCACATACAATCCTGGTTGGAAGAATCACCCAAATTTCTCATGGAACCAAGGTCAATACAATCAGTACAATCAAAATCCTCAACCTGCTTTTCAAAAGCCCAATCCTGGTCCATACCCAACTCAAAATCCTAATTCATATCCTCCGCAAAATCTTGGTCATTATCCAAACTCAGTCCCCATAAATCCTCCTGGTTTTAGTGAATCTGATAAGATACCGACTTCTTTAGAAAAGAGTATGGAGGCATTACTTAAATCTCAACAATCTTTCATGCAAGTTATGACCCAAGATAGGCAGCTACTAAATTCTAACACTCAAGCCATATCTAAGCTAGAGGTCCAAGTCAGTCAATTGGCAAACACAATCAGTGAGAGAGAGAAAAATCGATTTCCTAGTCAACCCGAGACTAATCCTAAATTTCATCCAATTCAAAAGTCTCATGAAAATGTGAATCTTGTCATCTCTCTAAGGTCTGGTAATCAATTCAATAATCATGCTGGTGTCAATACTGAAGAAGAAGATAAGCTAACATCTTAACCAAATCCTTTGCTCTTGAATCCTAGTCTTAAGCAATCTTCAATTCCCGAGAATTCTGAAGTAGATAAATCTGATGAATCATCACCATCTAATGAACCACCTTTGAAACCCCAATATGATGTTTCTAATGAAAAAGTCTTTAAGCCGAAAGCCCCGTTTCCTCAAAGGCTTACTTCAAACAAACAATCTGCTCAGTTAGATAAGATTTTGGAAGTCTTTAAGCAAGTCAAGATTAACATTCCTCTTTTAGATGCGATTCAAAAAGTTCCCTCTTATGCTAAGTGTCTAAAAGATTTGTGTACTCATAAAAGAACCACTCATGTTCCTAAGAAAGCTTTCTTAACATCTCATGTTAGTTCTATTTTGTCAAATCAAATCCCTGTGAAGTATAAGGATCCTGGTTGTCCTACTATCTCTTGTGTCATAGGTGATACTTTCATTGATAAAGCTTTACTCGATCTAGGAGCTAGTGTGAATCTTCTTCCATTATCTATCTATCAAGCCTTGGGTTTAGGTGAACTTAAGAAGACTAGTGTCACTCTTCAGTTAGCTGATCGTTCTGTTAAAACTCCAACGGGTATAGTGGAAGATGTGTTGATTAAAGTTGGTGATTTTGTCTTTCCCGTCGATTTTGTCGTTCTAGAAACCGAACCAGTCAAAAATCTCAAAAATCAAATTCCCATCATTTTAGGAAGGCCTTTTCTTGCTACCTCTAATGCTTTGATTAACTGTAGGAATGGTTCGATGAAGCTAACTTTTGGGAACATGACAATTGATCTCAACATTTTCAACGTAGGAAAACAACCCAATGACTATTTTGACCAACCCATAGATATTAACATGATTGATGAGTTAGTTGATAATGAAGTCATGAATGTTGATGATGTGCTTAGCTTTTGTCAAAACTACTTTGGTCAAGAATGGGATGATACTTGTCATAAAATTGAGGTCAATGAAATGTTAGAGTCCACCACTCCTAGTTCCAACCAAGAGTTAGAACCTTCCCCTTTACCACTTTATGAAGCTAATGAATTAGTTGAGACAAGTCCACCAGAATTAGAACTCAAACCTTTTCCCGAAACTCTTAAGTATATGTTTCTAGGTCCTTCTAAATCTCTTCCAGTCATAGTTGCATCTGATCTGACACCTTCTCAAGAGGAAGAGCTCTTACTCGTACTTAGAGAGAATAAGGAAGTCATAGGGTGGAGCATATCCGATATCAAGGGAATTAGCCCTGCCATTGTCCAGCATAGGATTCACTTAGTTGATGATGCTAAACCAGTTAGAGAGCCACAAAGGAGGTTAAACCCGACTCTTAAGGAAGTTGTTAGGAAGGAAATCCTTAAATGTCTAGATAATGGAATCATCTATCCTATATCTGATAGTTCTTGGGTCAGTCCTGTTCAAGTAGTGCCTAAAAAGTCAGGGATCACTGTAGTTGTCAATGAGGATGATGAACTAGTTCCCACTCGTGTCCAATCTGGTTGGAGAATGTGTATTGATTATAGGAAACTAAATGCTGCCACTAGAAAAGATCATTTTCCTCTACCCTTCATTGATCAGATCTTAGAAAGGTTAGCAGGTCACTCATACTATTGCTTTCTAGATGGTTTTTCTGGCTATTTTCAAATTCTATTGCTCCTGAGGATCAAGAAAAGACCACCTTCACTTGTCCTTTTGGAACCTTTGCTTATCGTCGTTTAGCTTTTGGTCTAACCACTACCCCTGCCACCTTTCAAAGATGTATGATGAGCATTTTCTCTGATATGGTAGGAGAGTTCCTAGAAATCTTTATAGATGACTTTTCCATCTTTGGTTCTTCTTTTCATCAGTGTCTTCATCATCTTGACTTAGTTTTAAAACGATGTAAAGAAACGAACCTTGTTCTTAATTGGGAAAAGTGTCATTTCATGGTTAAAGAAGGAATTGTTCTTGGTCATAAAATTTCGTCAAAAGGAATTGAAGTTGATAAAGCTAAAATTGATCTCATTGCTAATCTACCTCCACCAAAATCGATCAAAGAAATTCGTTCCTTTTTATGGCATGCTGGCTTTTATAGGCGTTTCATTAAAGATTTTAGCAAAAAGGCTAGACCATTGACCAATCTTCTTTCTAAGGACATAAAATTTGAATTTTCTAATGAATGTCTGCAATCATTTGATCATCTTAAGAAAGAGTTGACCTCAGCCCCTATCATTCAGTCCCCTGATTGGAATCAACATTTTGAGCTTATGTGTGACGCGTCTGATTATGCTGTAGGAGCAGTTTTAGGACAAAGAATTAATAAGATACCTCATGTCATATACTATGCTAGTAAGACTCTAAATGATGCTCAACTCAACTACTCCACCACTGAAAAAGAACTTCTAGCTGTAGTTTTTGCTCTTGAAAAGTTTAGGTCATATCTTATAGGTTCCAAAATCATTGTTTACACTGACCACTCTGGTCTTAGATATCTCTTCTCTAAGAAAGACTTAAAAGCCCGATTGATTAGGTGGGTCTTGTTACTCCAAGAGTTTGACCTAGAAATTAGGGATAAAAAGGGTTCTGAAAATGTTGTTGCTGATCATCTTTCCCGTCTGGTAGTAGAGTCCACCATTGATATGCCTTTGAATGAGTCTTTTCCTGATGAGCACCTTCTTTCCATATCTACCACTCCTTGGTTTGCTGATATTGTTAACTACCTTGTCACTGGTGATATTCCTTCTAATTGGTCTAAGCAAGATAAATCCAAATTTCTCTCACAAGTCAAATATTTCTTTTGGGATGATCCCTATCTTTTTAAGTATTGTCCGGACCAAATCATTAGGAGGTGTGTTCCAAACCATGAGTTTAGAAGTATACTTTCCTTTTGTCATGATCAGGCTTGTGGAGGTTACTTTAGTGCTAAAAAGACTGCTGCTAAAATACTTCAATCTGGTTTCTACTGGCCCAATCTGTTTAAAGATTCTGCTGAATTTTGTGCCGCTTGTAGTAGGTGTCAACATTTAGGAAAGATCACTAGAAGAAACATGATGCCAATGAATCCAATCTTAGTTATTGAGATCTTTGATGTTTGGGGAATAGATTTTATGGGTCCCTTTCTTAATTCTTTTAGTAACCTCTACATTCTCTTAGCGGTTGATTATGTCTCTAAATGGGTCGAAGCCGTACCAACTAAGTCTAATGATAACAAGGTAGTTCTTAAGTTCTTAAAGGAGAATATCTTCTCTAGATTTGGTACGCCTAGAGTTATAATTAGTGACCAAGGTAAGCATTTCAAAAACCATCAGTTTGAGTCTCTTTTGAGGAAGTATTCCATCACTCATAAGTTAGCCACACCTTACCATCCTCAAACTAGTGGTCAAGTTGAGGTCTCTAATAGGCAGATTAAACAAATTCTAGAGAAAATTGTCAATTCAAATAGGAAAGATTGGTCTGCTAAATTGATAGATGCACTTTGGGCTTATCGCACTGCTTTTAAGAATGTTTTGGGTATGTCTCCTTATAGGATTGTGTTTGGTAAGGCATGTCATCTTCCCGTTGAACATGAACATAGAGCTTTTTGGGCCATTAAAGAGTTGAATTTTGATTTACCCACTGCTGGTAGTCATAGGAAGTTACAACTGTCTGAGTTAGAAGAAATCAGGAATGATGCCTATGAAAATGCTAAGATTTATAAGGAAAGAACTAAACTTTTGCATGATAAATCTATTCTGAGAAAATCTTTTTCTCCTGGTCAAAAAGTTCTTTTATACAACTCTAGGCTTCACTTATTTCCTGGAAAATTGCGATCTAGATGGGAGGGCCCATATGTTGTTAAAGTTGTTTATCCTCATGGTGCTATTGAAATTGAAAATCCTAAAACTGGTGAAACATTTAAAGTTAATGGTCAACGCCTTAAACCATTTTTAGAACTGCCAGTTGATTATGAGGATAAGGTGATCCACCTCATTGATGCGTGATTCAAGTAAGTTTCCTTGTTGTACATAGTAGTTAGTTCTATTCCTCCGTCATCCCTTATCAGGTATTGTCGTCCTTTTACTTTGTCATTTTTCTCTCATTTGCATACATTGAGGACAATGCATGATTTAGGTATGGGGGAGGGATTTAGTAGTATTATTATTAAAAAAAATCCAAAAAAATTGAAAAAAAAAATCAAAAATAATTCTAGCCTTGTGAAATGATTACTTTTTATAAGTAGGCTTGATGCACCCTTACATGCTATAGTACTCTTGTGTTTCTGATGCTTTTGATTGAGAAGTGATATGCTAAGTTCTTGTGCACACACATACACTAGCAAGTTAAAACTAGTAGACTTATTGAATGTTGTAAGTAATTAAAATGACATGAATGTGTGCAAGAAGATTTGGTTTCCATGCTTTGAGTACAAGTAGGTGCATTAAAGAGACTTTTGCTTGGGATTGACTATGTTTTACCACCAAGTGAGATTTTGAGCCTATATGCATATCTTTTGCATTTTATATTCGTTTGCTTGAGTGTCCACATGTTATTTGCATTGCTAGCACTTGTTTGAGACCTTTCTTGAAATGCATGACGTTATTTGATGATAAGATGATAAAGGCATTTAGGAATAACCAATTATTATCCAAATTACCACACCCTTTATATGTGATCAATTAGTTACCCCTTTGAGCTTTATCCTATTTTTTCGGTGACATACCACATTACTTGCCTAGACCTTTTTCTTGTGTAACCTAACGTATACTTGATCCCAATTTGTCAAAGGCTAGTAGGAAGTTGAGGGAGTAATAAGGTGTGTGAGATGGGTTAACTTTTGTTCATTACTTTTGGGGAAATATTAGGTTTTGTTGCTTACTTGTTAGTCGTTCAAGAAATTTTTGAAGGAGGATTGTTGTTGCTTATATTATCTATCTTAGCTCTCCAAAAAAAAAAATCAAAAAAAAAAAGTGAAAAAAAAAGATATCTGAGAGCATACTTATGTTTTTGTGTTTGTGTGATCCTTCTTCATTCGACTAGTCAAGCATTTTGTTGGAAAAAAATTATAAAATACGTGTGGGGAGGATATACGGTGTTGTATATGATTTATAATGGTTCCTACTAGCTTTCGACACTTCACCTTATTTGGCTTTACTTGACATACCTTGTCCCTAGCCCCATTACAACCCAAATAAAAGACCTTTTGATTATCGTCATTTATGTATGTTGTGTTAAAGTTAGATTGATATCAAATGTCAAGCATGCTTATGATTTTGTTGGAGTTGAGTGATACACTTACCCTTGTTCTTGAGTGAAAATTCTTTTGTGAGTGAAAGGTGAGTTGTTGCTTATTTCTGCATATGAGATCCCAAGTTTTGACTCTAAGGTGAACTCTTGTGGTCTTAGCAAGGTTACCAACTTATTTTTACATTTGACGTGGACTTTTGATGACCTATGCATATTTCTTTGAGTAGACTATGTGAATACTTGCACCTTACACACCAAGACATTGCAAATTCACTTTGATTTCTTTAGTTGATGTAGCATGAGATGACTTGTATGTGTGTTGTTGCATTGAGCAGTCTTTTACATGAGCTAGATGAATTTTGTGGACACATTCACTATAGGCCCTCACGAGACCTCACTCGTCCACTAGGGCTACCTAGGGGTTTAAAGGGCTTGTTGCATATGCCAAATGCAACCGTGATCACCTACGGAAGTGGTATTATTCATTAGGTAGTATTTTATATTTTATTTTTCTCGAGGACGAGCAAAAGATAGGTATGGGGGCATTTGATAGGTCCATATTTCATCATATTTTTAATACCTATTTTATGTTTGTTTTCGTAATTTTATTAATTAATAAATTGTTTTATTTTGTTTTGTAGGAAAATAAATAAAAACATAATTCAAGCAGAAAAAGGTGCAAAAAGGGAAAGGAGGTGGAAAATACTTGAAGTCAAAGAAACTGGAGGAAAAATCGAATACTTATCCGAGAAGAAAAGGAAATTGAAGAAATTATATTCAAGATTGGATTGTAATCAAAGGGGTCAAACCCAATATTTTCCCCTATATATATGGCCTTATCTCTTGTATTTGAGACACCACTTTAGACACCAATTTAGGAGTAGGAGTAGATTAAATTATCTTTTAGTTCAATCAGATTTTAAATTTTATTCAAACACTTTTTCGTTATTCTATTCAGTAATTTGCTTCGTTAATTAAATTTTCGACGAGCATTTAATTTCCGGCGTTTGTTTGTTTCCTACGGCTTTATAGTTGACAACCAGGGAGTATCTTTGTTTACTTTAGTTAAATACAACGTGAGATCTTTTGCTTTTATATATTAGTTTAATATTATAAATCAAACTTGACATTCTGTGATGTGCTTTATTATATATTGTTTTGGTTATTCAATAGTTATGCGTAGCTAAATTTGCTCCCTAGGATGAAGATGAAGTTAATTTAATTGCTCTTGATTTCTTCTCGTTTCTATTAAATGATTCTCATAATTTTTCTTGGTACTTAATTGATCGATTGACAAAGTGATTTTGATATATTATTGTTACTGGATTTGTTTTTCATAGCCTATGCTTGCTCTTTGAAGTTTTGATAGGTTATTGTTAAATAACAAGTTTCATAGTATATGCTTGTCTCGTTAATTGATATATCTTATTTGTGAAGGAAAGAGGATTTATTTTAGGGAGAGTTGATATTAATTGTGATTGATTGATGGATTCCGATTCCTAGGTTTTCCATATTATTTGATAATCTTTGCAAATTAGGTTAATTAGGTTAATTAAAACTCATCTCAAACCTATTTGTCTAGTTCGCCTGATTTAATTATTAGGGTTTTGAAAATTCATAGTCTCTGAGGATCGATCTGTATTTGCTACAACTAAACACTGTGCGCTTGCAGTTATTTTACACATCATGGACCATTCTAGGTCTAATTAATGCCACATTAAATGTATCTTTAGGGTTTACTTTTAGCCCATATCATTTGCCCCCCAACTTCTAGGAAAATTGATCAGGTTTTCCTTGAAGTTATAACGGCCTTACTCGAGACTTGGGTCAGGGTTTATTGCTCTTACGTGAGTATTTTCAAGAATATCATCTTAACGTAAAGCGTGGAGCGACCGACACATTCACGACAATGTTGAACGACACTAATCAGTGTTAAACGGCACTACACAGCACTAATCAGCCTTAAACAACGTTTAAACAGTGTTAAACGATGTTAAATGGCATAAAACGGCACTAACGGCACTAATCAGTGCTAAACGGTGCTTATCAGTGCTTAAACAGCACTACACGGTGCTACTCGGCACTAATCTGTGCTAACAGGCACTAATCAGTGCTTAAACAGCACTAAACGGTGCTACTCGGCACTAATCTGTGCTAACAGGCACTAATCAGTGCTTAAACAGCACTAAACGGTGCTACTCGGCACTAATCTGTGCTAACAGGCACTAATCAGTGCTTAAACAGCACTAAATGGTGCTACTCGGCACTAATCTGTGCTAATAGGCACTAATCAGTGCTTAAACAGCACTAATTTGTGCTTAACCGGCACTAATCTGCGCTAATCGGCACTAATCTGTGCTTAACCGGCATTAATTTGTGCTTAACCGGCACTAATCTACGCTAATCGGCACTAATCTATGCTAATCGAAGAAGACTCGGGACAATTGCAGCCTCTTCCAGGCAGCTAGCCAGCCGACAAGGGTCCTGGTCAGCTGCCAGGTGCTCCTGGTCGGCTGCCAGGTGCTCCTGGTCGGCCGCCAGGTGCTCCTGGTCGGCCAGACCCTTCCCATGGCACCTGGTCGGCTGCTAGTGCTCCTTGGTGGCTGACAGGTGCGCCTTGGTGGCTGACAGGTGCACCTTGGTGGCTGACAGGTGCACCTTGGTGGCTGACAAGTGCGCCTTGGTGGCTGACAAGTGCGCCTGCCTTGGTGGCTGACAAGTGCGCCTTGGTGGCTGACAAGTGCGCCTTGGTGGCTGACAAGTGCGCCTTGTTGCATGCCATGTGCTCCTGGTTGCCTGCCATGTGCTCCTGGTTGCCTGCCATGTGCTCCTGGTCGGCCAGACCTCTTCCATGGCACCTGGTCGGCTGCCAGTGCTCCTTGGTGGCTGACAGGTGCGCCTTGGTGGCTGACGAATGCGCCTCGGTGGCTGACAAGTGCTCCTGGTCGGCCAGACCTCTTCCATGGCACCTGGTCGGCTGCCAGTGCTCCTTGGTGGCTGACAGGTGCGCCTTGGTGGCTGACAAGTGCGCCTCGGTGGCTGACAAGTGCTCCTGGTTGCCCGGGAGTGCTTGAACGACATTTCAATCTATGTTGAACGACGTTGAATGGCATAAGACGGCACTACACGGTGCTAATCGATGCTTGAACGACATTTAGTTGGAGGTCGATGTTTGTTCCGGAAAGTGAGAAACCTTCATCAGAACCATCAAACGATTCAACCAACTAACGGGAGGTGCCAGGAGGTCGGCTGCAGCCCCTCTGTGGCACCTGGTCGGCTGCCAGGTGCTCCTGGTCGGCCTGCCAGGTGCTCCTGGTCGGCCAGACCATCTTTCTGGCACCTGGTCGGCTGCCAGGTGATCCTGATCGGCCAGACCTTCTCAATGGCACCTGGTCGGCTGCCAGGTGATCCTGGTTGGCTACCAGGTGCTCCTCAGTTGCTTTGTCGTGCCTCTCGGAGCTTTTCGCAATGCCTGGAGTCTCGTTCTTGAATCACGTCCTCGACGTTTGTATGTTATATACTTCCTTTCAGGGCATAATCAGTCTCTTTATTAGCAAAGACTAATTGATAGTGTTTCATCTTCCTTAAACGTAATTAGCTCCTTAAGCTTAGATGAGTGCTCAAGCGCAGCCTGGCGCAATTTACTCGCTTGTTGAATCCTTGGTCTTGAACCTTGAGTTCATTCATGGTTGTTGGTTATCATCAACCCTTAACTCTCATTCTAAGATTTAAAAATGGTGAAGTCCCTTAGTTCTTGCCCCCCTTGCTACATATGGTATAGATCTTGATTCTCGGTTGATCGTTCAAGAAGTTCCCTTGCCACTCGGCACTTGACTTCAAGTTTGGTGTGCCTTGGCTGGTTGTCAACCCTTTATCTTGATTCTAGGTTTCCAACCTTCTTCTTATGCTCATAGGACCTTACTTTGGTTTGAATTCGATTGACGGCTCTTGATCCAAGTCCTTAAACTCAAACAACAAACTTGATTGGAGGCAGACAGCCTTTTTGGCCATCAAGGCTAAAATTTTGTGTCAGGATTTGAGATTTAAGATTTTAAGTATGGAATGACAAAAGACTTCTTATCTCAACACTCTCACTAACAGTTTCTGTGCCTTCAAGGCATTATTAGGGGGCCAACCAGTTTCAGGATGAGCTTTTAAGAGGGTCTATCCTTCAGCTTACATCAACTAGTGCTGCCAATTTCGAAACAATAGACGGGGCCTTCTAGACCTGAAAGTAAACACTTCCGGCGTAGTTTTCTATCTCAGAAAAAGTAAACTTAGATTAGGCATCAGCCTTAACGTTCTGTTCTCTCGGAATGTGCTTCTCATACCATTCATCAGACTGAGTCATCATGGCCTTCACGACTCTCAAGTACTTTGTCGTAGTTTGAGATTCTTGACTCTCATGATTCTAGCCAAGCCCAATCCAGCTATCAAGGCTTCATACTCAGCTTCATTGCTGGTTGTTGGGAAGTCCAACTTCAAAACATACTCAACTGTGAACCCATCGGGGCTTTACAAGACCAAAACTGCACCACTAGATTTTGTTTTTGATGCTCCATCAAAATAGAGCACCCAATATTCCTTCTGATCAGGTATAAGCTCCTCATCTTTATCCTTTCTTCCAGGGGTGGTTACTGTCTCCTGCCCCCCGACTTCTTGGTTGCGAATGGCACATTCAACCACGAAGTCCGCCAGTGCCTAAGCCTTGATGGTTGTTCGAGGCTTATACGTGATGTCAAATTCTCCAAGCTCAATTGCCCACTTGATCAGCCTTCCACTGGCCTTCGGGCTATGCAATATGTTCCTCAATTGCTGGTCCGTCAGGACTTCAATCTTGTGCGCCTGAAAGTACGGTCGTAGCTTTCTCGAGGCGGTTACCAATGCCAGAGCAAACTTCTCAATGTTATAGTGATTCAACTCAGCTCCGTGCAAGACCTTGCTCACATAGTAGATAGGTCCTTGAACCTTATTCTCTTCTCGAATGAGAACATCACTCAATGCTTGTGCAGATACCGCCAGGTATAGATAAAGAGTCTCTTCAAGACTAGGTTTGGCCAACAACGGGGCTTCAGTCATGAATTTCTTCAGCTATTCAAAGGCCTCTTGGCTCTCAAGGGTCCACTCAATTTTTTTTTTTACTTTCTTCAATGCTTGAAAGAAAGGCAAGCACTTGTCACCAGACTTGGAGATGAATCTCCCTAGGGCTGCAAATCGGATATTTAGCTTCTGTATATCTCGTATAGAGCGGGGTGGTTCCATGTCCATAATTGCTTTGATCTTATTAGGGTTGGCCTCTATGCCTCTTTTTGAAACCATCAGACCCAAAAACTTTCCTCATCCAATGCCAAAAGCACACTTGGCTAGATTCAACATCATCTTGTGGTGTCTCAACACTTCAAATGCCTCTCTCATGTGGCCTCTCGGCTGGCATGCGTTCGGCCTTGAGTGTTGAACGTCAATGTTCGAAGGTTGAACGTCAATGTTTGAAATCAAGGGTTTTCAATCTCAAGGGTGTTTTAAATCACAGAAATATCTATCAGAGCTGCCGGTCCAAGGCCACGGGGTCTTGAACCTTCCCCAGGAGGTTTTCAATCTTCATTTCAGAGTCAGATATTCAACGTCGGCGTTCTGGATCGAAAATCCTGTTAACTCGAATAACTTGTAGAAGGGGGGGGGGGGGTTGAATACAAGTTATATAATCGTGTCTGATTTTTGCTTGATTATATGAACAAGAATAAACGAATGAATCAAACTCTGTTTGTATTAATAAGATCAAATACAAACTCTACCAAAGGTGTACAATACCTTTAGCAGCTGCTGACAATACAAATCTCTCTCTGTTTGTTTCGAACTCTCGAATACAAACCTTATACAGAGCTACGCACATTCACTTATTCAACTCACGAGCTACCCTCTTTTACAATGATATTGAGAGAGTATTTATAATGCTACCTATCAACTAATAACAGAAAGATATAATCTATACATGACAATGTTCTGCCTTCTAGTCGATAGTTTCCTTCAATAGAAAACTCTTTCCTTCATAATATCTTCTTGCTTGTTCTTCAAACAACGATCCTGTTTTATAGCACTTGCCAGTTTCTGTAGCATCCATAATGACATCATCAGTAATACGACTGATATCAGGATCTGCACACTGCATCAGTATCTGATCAACCATCAGTATTGGACCGTCATCAGGATTTGTTCTCTGTTCCTGACACGTAGTCTCCGATACACTGTTCATTCCTGACTAAACTATACAGAAAACTATCTTACACATAAAACCTAAATGCAGTGCTAAATCCTTTATAAGATCAGGATTACAAGAAGTATAATGTGTAAATTCTATTCTTAACATCACAACTTATGAATTATTCCTAACAATCTCCCCCTATTTATGCTTTACAATCTGAAGCATAAATCTAAGTTGTAGATGTCAAAGCATATAACAATACAACCAGAATAGAATTTATGAATGTAGAATTATGAAGTTAAGTACCTCCTTCTCAGATGTAGACGTTTATCTAGTACTTAAAAGAAAGAATTTTAACTATTAATGCTGCTCTTCCTTTACCACTTCCTAGCTGAGATTCACCACTGTCACTCCTGGTTCTTCTTTTTACTTCCCTTTGTCTGCTTTTTATCTCCCCCAGTTTCAGTCTGGTGGTCTCCCCCAGTCTGGTGGTGTTGTTGTTGTCTTTGAATTGTCTTTATCTCCCCCTTTTTGACATCAGCAACATTAATTCCAAGAGATTCAGAAACAGAACAAATGAGATTCATAAGAACTGCTTGATTTTCCATAATTGTGACTTGGTTATCTTCAAGTGATTGAAGTCTTGTTTGAATAGCAATTTGAGAATTCTGAATATCTTTCAAAACATCAGAATGAACTTCAATGTTGGAAGTGCTTCTAGTATCGTCAGTATCAGAATCAGAAAGAACTGTATCTTCAAGTCGTGTAGAAGAAGTTGCTTGAGTTGTATGATATTCAAGTAATAAAACCTGATTAGAAGTATCAACATCTTCATCTTTCTGTTCTGGAACTGAACCATGATCATCATCTCCTTCACCAGTATTCTGTGTACTAACATCTTCAAATCCTGACTCCTCCTTAGAGTGATCAAAGACTGTTGATGTCTCAATTCTAGCTGATATTGGAAGTACATACAAAGGAACACTAGGATCATTAGGATCTTCATCTGGTACATATGTATCAAGAGATTGCTTTATCCTGGCACCTCTTCTGTTAATGATTTCTGCAAGCCTCTCCTTTTGCTTCTGAGCTTTAACTTCTGGCTTTGCATTGTGATGTGCTAGGTCATTCTTCTGATACATTTTGATGAATGAATAAGTACCAGCATCCATACCCAAATTTTCAGACCAAGATTCAGGAAAAACCTGATCCCAGAAATCAAATGATGGTTTCCTAATTTTCTCTCCCTCACTATGGAGTTGATCATCCATACCCTCATTCTCACTTTGACTTTCTAAAGTCAACACTCTTTCTACCTCACCTTTTGCCTGGTCAGGAGCCAGCCGCTCAAATTGTGGATCTAAGTCCATCTTTTCAACTGTATCACTCATATTTAGATAAGTGCTCTCATGACCTACAGAAAAATAGAGTTTAGAAGGAGTTTTTATACCTGAACTCACATGGAGAGAGGGTTCCTCATATGGCATGTGGCTTGAGGTTTTCTCCAAGGAGTGAGCTGCTATAGTCTCTGAACCCATACAATCATCTTCTTTCCTTTCAGAAACTACAGGCTCCAGTATACCACTTTCAGGTTGTTTACTAGACTCTGATGTCTTCAGTAATACTTCATTAGACACCATAGTTAGTACATCACCGTCTTTAAGTGTTGTTTGCTGAGACACACCCTCAAGGTGGATAGACTCTGACTGAACAAAATTTGTTTGATCTTCAGAAAAATCAACCAAAGTCATTCCTCCCATATCATAGGGTATCTCACTTGCATTCTTAGTCATCACAGAAGACCTTTCAACATCAGCTATCACAGCTCCTGAGTCATCCTTCCTCTGACTAGATGGTTCTTGTGTTACAGTGACTGTGATCTGATCTTTCCTACTATTCACCACTGGTGCAATAGTATCTTCTGTTGACTACATTCCTCTATCTACTTCCTCCAGTTGTTCACCTTGAGCTGAAGCATCTTCAATAATTACATCCTTGTCAAATAAATATGCATGAAGTGATTGAAGTGCAACATGCTTCGAGAGTCCAAATTTCTTGACTAATTGTCTTCTGACAGACACATAGAAATACATCTTCATTAAGTCAAGTCTTTGATGTAGAAGTCCATATTCATCTGGAAATAAAAGTTTTGGTACTCTTTCAACCAGAAAATCTAGAACAGGCCTTGACAACTTCACTTTGAGAGAAATTAGTCCCATAGCCAGTCTGTATGATAATGTAGTTTCCCATGAAGAATCAATATCCAGATCTCTCTTGTCAAATACTTACATAGATGTAGCTTGATTTGTAGAAACCTGCATGATATTAGTTGGACTAGACTCTGTGTGTGTAGGTGACAATTGAATCTTTCTCCTTGTTCTCCTGATATAGTGAGCAAAAGATTTATCCTGAGAAGGCTCAAGAGGTGTAGACACAGAAGTGATCTTGAGATGAGATCTTTGTTTAATAGACACAGTATTTTGAGAGACAGTATCTAGTAACTGTTTTCCCTTTTTAAGAACTACAGCCTTTTGAGAGACTGCAGCCTGGCTGTGACTAGGTTTTTCATCTCTTTGTGCTAACAAAGAAAGTTGAATTGCAGCCTTCAATTCTGCTCTCTCTGCAAGAGTTAAATCATCATCATCTTCACTAGAATTACTACTACTACTTGACACAACAAATCTTCTCTTCCTTACAACTGATGTCTTTTGAGAAACACCAGAGGTTGGTTTCTTTGAAACAATAGGCTGTGGATCAAAATTTGGTTCTTGAATTGTTTCAGAGACTATGATGTTTTGGGCTACTTGGGTAGACACAGGTGGGTTCTCCTCCAATTGAGATTCCTGAGCCATTTCACCACAAAAGAAAGAAGAATTGTAGAGAGTAGGAAGATGAGTTTTAAGAATTACCTGAAAATGATGTGGATAATGAATTGCAGGTATTTCATCTAGATTCTTTTCATTGTCCTTCTTTGTAATATCAGAGAAAATTCTCTTTTGCTGTTCATAAGAAGAAACACAATGTTCCCTACCAAATCTAGCTTCAACATCAGGAATAAAATGGTTAATAAACAATTGCATAAATCTATGATAATAAACCATTTTCCTGTTTTGATCTCTTGACCCAAGTTTAATACTCATCTGACTTAAGATAATATGACCAATGTTAATTACTCTGTCATAAAGCAAACTATAAGCAATATGTGATGTAACAGAAGTAATTTGTTGAAAAGAACTACATTTGCCAGTAAAACATTTAGCAATTTGATCAAAGTAAAAAGACCATTCCTTTCTAAGAAAAGTCCTATTCAACTGGCTCATGTTATCTAGAGGTCCACTATAACCTAATTCAGACAACATTGTTCTTATATTATCATCAGATGGTACATTCTCATAACTATCAGTAACAGGTAAGCAAAGTACTGAACTAACAACAGATTCAGTAATGTCAAATGAATCTTGTCCTAAATGTAGAACAATCTTACCTGATTGACTCTGAGTAGAATCAATTACCTCAGCATTCTCCCAAGCTTGTGAAACAGCTACTTGATTAATCTGTGGAGATGCTGTCAATGCATAACTTAATGTTCCATACGCCAGAAAGTCCATGATTGGATGAAAATCAGATGACACTCCTTCCTTGTTGGTAATAGCTGCAACATGATTGTTTGTCATAAAATCAAAGTCACCAAACTTGAAGGCTACTGATTTAGGTAATCTTCTCTGAGCTGCCATTTTTGATCTGAAAAGAAACTTGAAAAATTCTTGAAATGGATTAGTGATTTTGAAAACTCAAGAGTGATTTTTGCTTTAGAGAATGTAAAATTAGAGAAAGCAATTGCACGATTAGAGTTTCAAAACAAATATATTTCACAAATCTTTCAGACCACTATCCCACGTTGACACGTAGATTGACAGGTGTCAGTCCCTGAAAAATGCGGTTACCCACGATTTTTGGAAAATAAAATCCAAAATTGATTTTCATGAAATAAATCAGGGTATAAATAAGCAATACTGATCAGCTTCCTTTTCCTGATGACCTCTCATCAAAATAATCACAAAATGCAATGTGATTTAAAAATATGATTTTCAAATCCTGATGGTCACACATGAAATCCTGACCAATATTATCAGAGACTTAATATGGAGTTTTCCACGTGGCATTTTTCTTTTATCTGAAAAAGAAAATAAACAATTAATCTGAACAGAAAATCAATTGGTTAGATATTTTCAATATTTCTTGAAACAAGAAATACAGTCTCATGCAATAATTAGCATTTGACTTCATTAAGACTTCCAAGTGACTGCTCAGCTTCTCTCGTCTTTCTTTAAAAGAACCAAACGCCTTATGCCATTCTCCATAACCTTTCAATTTCTTTTCTTCTCAACAATGCTTCTCAAACCAAAAATCCCTTCAAACCCATTTTCCAGATTTTTATTGATCGATGAACATCCTGTTCTTGATTATCTTTTTGAACAAACGACTCTTCTCATCGAACTAATCATGAATGGATTGGTTTTTGACAATATCCAGAGGTTTCTCCTAGAACATCCATCTGTTGGATACAATCTTCCCCTAACCTCCTCAAAACTTGAGGATGAAGAATTTGGTCGAGAGTCTGAGGTTGATCTTGATGAGGATGCTATACATTTAAGTTAGCTGCTCTCATTCAAGTCGCCCAGACAAGGAATCCAAGAGCAAACGAGGCTTTCATCCCCTGATGGATTTCTTGAGATGCTCCTTGTCCTGTTCCTCAGAGTTCATATCAAAGACAAGTATAGAGTAGAAATTTAGACAAAAAGATGTTGTATTTCATTTCCATGTAATGATTTTTATTAATGAAAATACAATTTCTTGTTATCTGCTTGTCTTTTGATTTTTGAATGATGTATAAATTATCAGTATGCAATCATCAAAACTTGCTAGCATAGACTTAACACATCACAGAATTAGATTACTACACAAAGTAAACGTCAGGATTTGAAACAATTTTCATAATCCTGATACTGACACAATACTGATGACGTCAGCATCCTGATGACAAATCTAATCCTGATGATTATTAACAAGTCTATCATACTGAAATTTATCAAGGCAATGTGTTATAGCTCAAGCATTTAACAATCAAATATAGATCCTGACAGGAATATCAAGTCTATAAGCTAAGAACAACATACCTTGCTACTTTTGCAGATGTTAAAGATCTAAAAATTTAACATTCCTAACTCACTTACTAGTCTACTGAATGTAGTCTCATCAAGTGGTTTAGTTAGAATATCTGCAAGCTGTTTATCGGTAGGAACAAAATGAAGTTCCACAGTACCATTCTCAATATGTTCTCTAATAAAATGATACCTGACATCAATGTGCTTAGTCCTTGAATGTTGAACTGGATTTTCTGCAATTTTAATAGCACTAGTATTATCACAAAACATAGGAATATTACTAAGTGTCATACCATAATCCAGCAACTGATTTCTTATCCAAAGGAGCTGTGCACAACAACTGCCTGCTGCTATGTACTCAGCTTCTGCAGTTGAGGTTGAAACAGATTGTTGCTTCTTGCTTGCCCAAGAAATCAATCTATTTCCCAAGAATTGACATGTACCTGTAGTGCTTTTCCTGTCTATCTTACACCCTGCATAATCAGAGTCTGAATAGCCAATTAGAAAGAAATCAGATTCTCTAGGATACCACAAACCAAGATTTGGAGTTCCTTTGAGATATCTAAAAATTCTCTTCACAGCAATTAAATGAGATTCCTTAGGATCACTTTGGAATCTAGCACATAAACAGGTAGAAAACATTATATCTGGCCTACTTGCAGTTAGATATAACAATGAGCCTATCATGCCTCTATAACTAGTATTATCCACACTCTTCCCCTTAGGATCAGAGTCTAGTTTAGTGGCTGTTGCCATGGGTGTTTTTGCAACTGCACAGTCTTGAAAGTCAAACCTTCTTAAAAGATCTTTGATATACTTTGACTGATTAATGAAAATACCAGTCTCAGTCTGTTTGACCTGCAAGCCTAAGAAATAATTTAGTTCACCCATCATGCTCATCTGATACTTAGACTGCATAAGCTTGCTAAACTTAGCACACAACTTTTCATTAGTAGAACCAAAAATAATATCATCAACATAAACTTGAACTAAAAGCAATTCACCTTTTATCTTTCTAAAGAATAGAGTTTTGTCAATTGTACCTCTTGTGAAGCCATTTTCAAGAAGAAATTTAGACAAAGTCTCATACCATGCTCTTGGTGCCTGCTTTAGTCCATAGAGTGCCTTGTCAAGTTTGTAGACATGATTTGGAAACTTTGGATCAACAAATCCAGGTGGCTGTTCTACATACACTTCTTCATCAAGTTTGCCATTTAGAAAAGCACTCTTTACATCCATCTGGTATACCTTGAATTTTGAATGAGCTGCAAATGCAAGAAACATTCTGATTGCTTCCAATCTTGCTACAGGTGCAAAGGTCTCATCATAATCAATGCCTTCTTCCTGAGAATAACCCTTGGCCACCAGTCTTGCTTTGTTTCTTACAATCATACCAGATTCATCTAGCTTGTTTCTGAAAACCCATCTTGCACCAACAATAGATCTATCTTTAGGTCTTGGTACCAGTTTCCAAACATTGTTTCTCTCAAACTCATTTAACTCCTCCTGCATTGCAATTACCCAATCAGGATCCTGTAAGGCTTCTTCAACCTTCTTAGGTTCATTCTTTGAGAGAAAACAACTATACAAGCATTCATTTTGAATTGATCTTCTAGTTCGAACACCACTATTTGGATCACCAATTATCAAATCTTCAGTATGATCCTTTGTCCATTTTCTAACAGGTGGTAAATCAACTCTGCTAGTCTCTCCCCCTAAGTTAGTGGTATCTCTTGTAGAAGAATTCTCTCTACCTTCAAAAACTCTCCTTTGATCAATAGAATCAGTAGATTCCATATTGCTGCTAGTTACTGATCTTTTCTCAGTAGACTCTGAAAGGTCAGTTCCTGATGGAGTAGACTCTGAAACGTCAATTCCTGATGGAATAGACTCTGAAAGACTAGTCTGCTCCTGATGATCACTGTGTTCTCTCTGATTGATTTGCTCCCCCTCAACAGTAGCATTCCTTTGAGAAGCAATAGAAATTTCTTCTGGAGAACCTTCATCATCACTTGAGAGTATCTCAGAAATCTTCAGATTTTCAAATTCCAATTTGTCATGGCTTTCATAAGTTTGCAAAATTCCAAATTTCTTATCATCAAATGCAACATGAATTGATTCCATAACAATGTGAGTTCTGAGATTATAAACTTTGAAGGCTTTAGATGCTGAATATCCTAGAAAAATTGCTTCATCCGATTTGGCTTCAAATTTTCCAAGTTGTTCTGGATGAACTTTTAGGACATAGCATTTACATCCAAAGATGTGAAAATATTTCACACTTGGTTTCTTTCCTTTGATCATCTCATAGGGAGTTTTTCCATGACTATTTACCAAGGTACAGTTCTGAGTGAAACATGCAGTGTTAATAGCTTCTGCCCAAAAGTAGGTTGGAAGTTTTGCATCTGCAAGCATGGTTCTTGCTGCCTCTATGAGAGTCCTGTTCTTTCTTTCCACTACACCATTTTGTTGAGGTGTACCAGGTGCAGAAAACTGTTGAGTAATTCCATTGTCTGCACAAAACCCCTCCATTGTAGAATTCTTGAATTCTGTACCATTGTCACTCCTAAGTACTTTGACTTTGTACTCAGAGTTATTATGAATATTCTTGATGAGTTCAATGATTTGCTGAGGAGCTTCATCCTTCTTGTGTAGAAAGAACACCCATGTAAACCTTGTGAAATCATCCACCATAACTAGAGCATATCTTTTCTTGCTGATAGACATAATGTTTACTGGACCAAACAGATCAAGATGTAGCATGTGAAATGGTTCAGTAATTGAATTTTCAGTCTTGCTCTTGAAAGTGGTTCTTCTTTGCTTTCCAAGCTGACATGCATCACAAAGTCCATCTTGCACAAAATTCGCCTGAGGTAGGCCTCTCACCAAATTGTGTTTAACAAGTTGATTAAGCTTCTTGAAATTAAGATGTGAGAGCTTCTTGTGCCAATACCAGCTTTCATCATTTGTTGCTTTGCTGTAGAGACATCTAACAATTCCTTTAGATGTATCACTTAAGCTGGCTTCATATATGTTACCATGTCTTTGACCAGTTAGAACAATGTCTCCATTCTGCATATTCAAGATTTTGCATCCTTCTCTGTCAAAGATTGATTTGTAACCTTTATCACCCAGTTGACTTATGCTTAAAAGAGTATGTTTCAATCCTTCAACCAGTGCTACATCTTCTATGATGACATTCCCCAAAATAATTGAGCCATATCCCAGAGTTTCTCCTTTGTTGCCATCTCCAAAAGATATTACTGGGCCAGCTTTCCTCTCAAACTTTGTAAGCAGGGACTTCTTTCCAGTCATATGTCCAGAGCATCCACTGTCCAAGATAATTGAATGCTTCTTTCCTGTGCCCTGCAAACAAAAAGTAACTAGTTAGAATTTTTTAGGACCCAACTTTGATTGGATCCTTTCTTACTAGATTTAGAGACAACAGACTTTGAAGGTTTTGCATTTATTTTACCTGTTGCAGAGTCAACTTTAGACTCTGATCTCACAAACTGTTTGTGACTAGGAGTTTCAGATTTCAAAGAATAATAGTCATAATACAGTTCATGATATTCTCTACACATGTAAATGGAATGAAGTAAACTACCACAATGATAACAAGCTTTTTGTGGTTGGTATTGAATTTTCTGAGTCTTGGGGAATCTGGACTCAGTTTTCCAAGAAGGTTTTTGATTGCAGTCTAGAGCCAAATGATTATGATTTCCACACTTATAGCATTTTTTTCTAGGTGCATCAGGTACATTCTTGTAATTATTCTCTTTGTTAATACCTTCTTTTCCATTCCTATTTCTCTTGATCTTGCTAGACTCTGAAAGACCATCTAATCTCTGTTTCAACTGAGACTTAGACAGAAACCCTATGTTTACATTCTTAGGTTTCTCTAACACTTTCTCATCTGAATAACTATTGTTAATCCTTTTGTGTACAACAGGGGTACCTTTTGAATCAACAAATTTAACATGATTAGGTTCAGAAACAGTTTTCTTACCTTCAGATTTAGATGTGTTAGCTTCTACCTTACTGTCATCATTGACAATAGCTACTTTTTCTTCTTGTCTAGCCTTATCAAAACCTAAACCATTAACCTTACCACGAATTCCACTCTCAAAGATTTCTATTGTCTTCTTACTGGAATTGTTAATGGTCTTAATCACATCTCTCTCTTCTTCTAGTTCTTTTCTGACATAGTCATAAGCCTCAAGAATAACACTATAATCATGCTTAGCTTTATCAGAACTCAACTTGTATTCTTCCATTTGAATTAATTCAGATTCAAGAAAATTATTTCTATCAACTAATTTATCATTCTTAACTTTAAGTTCATCTCTTTCACAAGTAAGAATTCTAAAATTAGTCATAAGATTCTTAAACTCAGCATGGATAGATCTAATTTCATCAGAATTTAAACTATCAAATGAATCAAGAGAGTGAAGTGATACCTTAACAGAGGATGGAGAAGTTTTCTTTGGAGATCCAGGTTTGTCTGAACTATTGGCCATTAATGCAATGTTTTCATAATCCAATTCATCTTCAGAATCACTGGAATCAGCCCAATCCTTCTGTGTGACCATAAGTGCATTACCCTTTCCTGAATTCCTAGGCTTCTTACACTCACTAGCAAAGTGTCCAAGCTCGCTGCAGTTAAAGCACTTGATCTTGGCCTTATCAAGCTTGACAATTGTACTTTTGCTCTTGTCACTCTTCTTCTCCTCCTTCTTTTGAAAAGGTCCTTTGCTAAATCTTCTCCTGTTGAATTTTCCTTTCTTGAAAGCTTTAGCAAACATAGGAAAGAGTTCTTGCATCTCAGATTCAGAATCATTGTTGTCAGAGTCCATATCAGTAGTCTCTGACTCAGAACTTTCTTTGCTTTTCTTCTTCCTTGAGGTCTTTACAGCAATCTCTTCATGCTGTTCTTCAGGAAGCTTCTTTACTTCAGATTGAGCAGTAAGTGCAATAGTCTTCATCTTTCCTTCACTCCTGCTCTTCTTCTGCTGCTTGTCAAGTTCATAAGCTCTCAATTTTCCATAGACTGCCTCTAATGAAATCTCATCCAGATCATTAGCTTCCTCAATTGCAGATATCTTCTCATTGTAGAAATCAGGCAAGGCTTTCATGAACTTTGTATTCATATCCTCCAAGTCATAATATTTACCATGCATGGCCATCTCATTGATGAGTTTTGTAAACCTATCAAAGGTATCAGTAAGTGACTAACCAGACTTGGATTCAAAGTACTCATACTGTTGTATAAGTAATGTCCTCATATTCTTCCTGACAGGCTTAGTTCCTTCACAGTGAACCTTAAGATTGTCCCATATATCCTTAGCAGTTTTACAAGAGAGAACATAGTTAGTGAGAACAGAATCAAGACTGTTGAATAATATGTTTCTCACTTTAGCATCTTTAAGAACATTCTCCTTGTCCTTATCTGACCATTCAGATTTTGGCTTCTCTGCTGTATGTTCTGGAACAACCACACCATCAACAGTTGCTTGTCCAACGACCTTTGTTGGAACAAAAGGTCCATCTCTGATTCTGTCAAGATAATCAGGATCTGTTGCTTCTAGATGATGCAACATCTTTACTTCCCATAGAGTATTCGTTTCTCTTGAGCATAGGAATTTTAGTATTCCCATCCTTGTAACCAGACATGATTGCAGATCTTTATGATTACTCGAAATCAACCTGCTCTGATACCAATTGTTAACTCGAATAACTTGTAGAAGGGGGGGGTTGAATACAAGTTATATAATCGTGTCTGATTTTTGCTTGATTATATGAACAAGAATAAACGAATGAATCAAACTCTGTTTGTATTAATAAGATCAAATACAAACTCTACCAAAGGTGTACAATACCTTTAGCAGCTGCTGACAATACAAATCTCTCTCTGTTTGTTTCGAACTCTCGAATACAAACCTTATACAGAGCTACGCACATTCACTTATTCAACTCACGAGCTACCCTCTTTTACAATGATATTGAGAGAGTATTTATAATGCTACCTATCAACTAATAACAGAAAGATATAATCTATACATGACAATGTTCTGCCTTCTAGTCGATAGTTTCCTTCAATAGAAAACTCTTTCCTTCATAATATCTTCTTGCTTGTTCTTCAAACAACGATCCTGTTTTATAGCACTTGCCAGTTTCTGTAGCATCCATAATGACATCATCAGTAATACGACTGATATCAGGATCTGCACACTGCATCAGTATCTGATCAACCATCAGTATTGGACCGTCATCAGGATTTGTTCTCTGTTCCTGACACGTAGTCTCCGATACACTGTTCATTCCTGACTAAACTATACAGAAAACTATCTTACACATAAAACCTAAATACAGTGCTAAATCCTTTATAAGATCAGGATTACAAGAAGTATAATGTGTAAATTCTATTCTTAACATCACAACTTATGAATTATTCCTAACAAATCCAAAATTACATGTTGGTTTTCAAGTTTCACCTTTGGATCTTAATTGGAGGTTCATGACCCCCTCAATTTTGGCCTTCATAACTAACCTTGGCTTCATGGCTAATAACTTGTGTTTATCAACCTAGGATTCGGGGTTGATTCCTCGATTTAGATTTTGATAAACAACCCAAGTACTTAAGAAATATTGAAGAGTAGTCAGTCCTTAACATCCTCGGCCTTCCATGGCTTTGATTGTTGCGTGTGGCTTTTATCTGCTTGCAGGGGCGGGGCTGGGGGTGCGCGGGGTGAGCGATCGCACAGGGCCCCCAAAAATATAGGGCCCCCAAAATTATTTCCTCCTTATATATATATATATATATATATATGTATATATTTGTAGATAGATTTTGAAATTTTGACCAAAAAAATTCATATTACTTCATTTTTTTTTGCTCTGTCAAAAAAAAATTGAAAGTTTAACTATTAAAGTTGGAAAATATTGAGAGTAACAATATATAAAGGTAAATTAATTATTGTAATTTTTAAATATATTACCATAAATTGAGTATTGATCATCTTGGAAAGTTGAACAGTTTCTCTAATTAATAGAACTAACGTATTTATTTTTTTAATGTACCTCTCTGCTGAGGGAGTGACAGCTCATATATATGTCTCATAGACTCATATCTTAATATCCTATTTCATCTTCTTCTCCTCTCTGGCTCTCCATATCTCTACTTCTTAGTTCTCTATAATTTATCCTGTTAAATTTTAGTTTTCTAATTGCAACTTTGCAAGAAAGTAGAAGATCGTTGGCTCTTTTAACTTGTAAGTATTATTATTATAAGTTTTTTTTTATTTTTTAGTGTTCTATAATCTATTTACACTTGGTTTTTTTTTAACTTTTATGCAGACACCAGGTTATATGTATTGGTGGATTTCAATTCTCTCTGACTCTCTCTTTGCCTCTTGAATGATTAACTGAGATAATTGAAATTGGATCAATATTTTTCGCAATTTGGCATAATCCCGGTGTTATCTTTTCTCTCTTTTCTTGTTTTGTTCCTTTTTCTTAGTTACTTAGTATTTGCTTTGTGTTTATTTATAAATTATAATGTTGCGTAGATATCCATCTGGGCATGAAAAACGGAAAAAGAAAGAAAAAGCAGAAAAATTGACCCAATCTCAAAAAGGTGCCTTAGATAAGTTTTGTATTAAAAAATCCCAAATAGGTGAAAAGTCTATCAAACATAGAGAGTTAGATGATAGTGGTGAGAGTGTTGAGCATGTAAAAAGTTTGGAGGAAGATTTTAATTTAAAAAATACTAGGATTTCGGAAGAAGAAGAACATGAAAAAAATGATGATAATCAGAAGGTTGAGCAAACTGAAACTATAATTTGTGATATATATGATCCAAGAAATTGGGGTACTCTTGATTCAAGTATGATTGATATTTTGACAGTCAATGGTCCCAAAAGAGACTTGACCATATTAAAAGGCCCAAGAGATAAATTATCTAGGAGGTTTTCCTCAACTTTTTACACAAGATTTTTATCAAACGGTGAAAGTTGTGATAGAGAATGGTTAGTTTATTCAAGAGGGATGGACAGGGTGTTTTGTTTTTGTTGCAAATTTTTTAAGAAAAGTCCTATCAAAAGTAGTTTAGTAAATGAAGGTTTTAATGATTGGTCACATCTTAGTTTGAGACTTAAAGAACATGAAACAAGTGTTGATCATGTACTGAATATGGCAACTTGGTGTGAATTAAGACATACATTGCAAAAAAATGAAACAATTGACAAAGTTGCTCAAGAGCAACTAAAAAAGGAGAAGCAGTATTGGAAGGGTGTAATTATAAGAGTCATTGCTGTTGTTAAATATCTTGCTAAGCATAACCTTGCTTTTCGTGGGAAAAAAGATAGATTATATCAAAATAGCAATGGAATTTTTTTTGGCTTGATTGAGATGTTGGCTGAATTTGATCCCATATTGAAAGAGCATATGGTGCGTATTAATAGTGGAAAGATTCATCATCATTATTTGTCTCATGATATTCAGGATGAGCTAATACTCTTACTTTCTTCTAGAATTAAATCTAATATTTTAAAAAAAATAAAAGAGGCCAAGTATTATTCTGTGATGTTGGATTGTACACCCGATGCGAGTCACCAAGAACAAATGTCCTTAATAATAAGGTGTGTAGATAGTACTTCAAATTCTTATGAAATATGTGAATTTTTTATTGAATTTCTACAAGTTGATGATACAAGTGGTCAAGGTCTTTTTCAAGAGTTAGTAAATGTGTTGCATTCTTATGATCTTGATATAAATAATATTAGAGGTCAAGCATATATATGATAATGGGTCTAACATGAAAGGTAAGAATCAAGGTGTGCAACGAAGGCTTTTAGATTTGAATCCTAAAGCTTTTTATACTCCATGTGGATCTCATAGTCTTAATTTAGTTTTGTGTGACATTGCAAACACTTCAATGAAAGCCAGAGATTTCTTTGGAGTAGTACAACGTATTTATACATTATTTGCTAATTCTACAAAGAGGTGGAATATTTTAAGGGAAAATGTTAAAGGCTTAACTGTTAAATCATTGTCGGCTACACGATGGGAAAGTCGCGTCGAAAGTATAAAGGCAATAAGATTTCAAATTGTTGAGATAAGAGAAGCTTTGCTTCAAGTAGCTCAGGTAGATAATGATGCTAAGATACAAAGTGAAGCTAAATCTTTAGCAATGAATGAGCTTGGTAGTTTCGAATTTTTGCTTGCTATAATTATTTGGTATGAAATTTTATATGTTGTGAATTTAGTTAGCAAAAATTTGCAATCAAAAGATATGCTAATTGATGTCGCTATAAGTGAGATAAAAGGACTGATTTCTTTTTTTAAAAAGTATAGAGAAAATGGTTTTTTAGATGCCATGAACACTGCAAAAGAATTAGCCAATGAAGTTGGAATTGATCCTATTTTTCCTCAAAGGCGTAAAATACGTAGAAAAAGGCATTTTGATGAGATAGATGGCGAAGACACATTATTATCTCCAGAGGAAACATTTAGAACTCAGTACTTTGTGTATATTGTGGATCAAGCTATTGCATCATTAGATAAAAGGTTTGAACAATATGAATTATATGAGAATATTTTTGGTTTTTTATTCAATTATGACAAGTTACTTTCAATGGATGACACTAAACTTGAAGCTTGTTGTATTCATTTTGAAGATGCTCTTAAGGTGGGTGAATTATCAGATATTAGTGGACATGAACTATTCATTGAGTTAAAATTGTTCAGAGAGCTTTTACCTAAGGAGAAAATGGGAGCATTAGATTTATTAAAGTTCTTAAAAAGATTTACATGCTTCCATAATATAACCATTGCATATAGAATATTATTAACTATTCCCGTTACTGTTGCTTCTGCAGAAAGGAGCTTTTCGAAATTGAAGTTGCTGAAATCATATTTACGAACAACTATGTCGCAAAAAAGGCTGAATGGACTTGCTTTGATGGCAATTGAAAGTGACATTTTGAACGAAGTTGATGTTGAAAGTGTTATAGAAGATTTTGTTGTAAAACATGCAAGAAGAGCATCCCTATTTAAATGAATTTGTTAGACTTTGTTTTGAATTATATAGTATTTTAAATTCATATTAAGATATAAGTGGAGGGCCAAATTTTAAGATCTCGCACAGGGCCCCAAATTTGTTTGCCCCGCCCCTGTCTGCTTGTCTTTTATCCAGGGTCCTTCACGGACTTAAACTTTTACTTGGTCTTGCTGTAACCTAACTCTTGACCCTTCGGGGTATGCATTTGTTTGTTTTCCATCCGTGTATTTTTTATCTTCGGTACTCGGTCATCCTTGACTTGCACTCGTCAGGTGCTTGGCACATAAATAAAATCACACCATCAATGAATGGAAATCAAACTTGCATTAATAACTTGAAATGGGTTCAACCCTTACATAGAGTACTACTATCCTACTCGGAGCAACATGCTCTGCAATAGTTTCAATGAACCTTATGTCTACTTCTACTAGATAAATATGAAGCTAAGTCCTACTAGACTAGGCCTGCATCACTTGATTTTATTTTTGATGCTCCATCAAAATAGAGCACCCACCACTCCTTATGGTCTCCACCTTCTTATTCTGAAGTTCACTTCCTGCTTGGGGTACTACCTCCTGCCCCCCGACTTCTTGGTTGTCAATGGTACATTCAACCACGAAGTCAGTTAATGCCTTAGCCTCAATGGCCGTCCGAGGCTTCTGTGTGACGTCCTCTGCTAGCCCTTCTCGGTGTTCCTTATTACTGCGGACATCCATGTCTTCAATCGGAAGGACCTGCCCCCTGACTCCGTCAGGCCTTAACGCGGCTACATAACATCTTCGTGCCATCTTTTGATCGCCTTTATGTTCTCCAACACCACTCCTGGTTGGGAACTTGACCTTCATGTGGTAAGTAGAGGCAACAGCCTTGAATGCATGAAGTCCAGTCCTTCCGAGGATAGCGTTGTACGTTGAAACCGCCTTGATTACCTGGAAGTTTAATATCTGAGTGGCCTTCTTGGGCTCCTGTCCAATAGTCACAGGCAATTGAATAGTCCCTTCAACTTTGGATCCTACTCCATTAAATCCATATATAGGCATGTTATTGGGGGTCAACTGAGAATCATTGTACCCCATCTTCACAAATGCATCATGAAACAGAACGTCAACGGAAGCTCTATTATCTATCAAGACTCGCTTCACCTCTGAGTTTCCAATCACAGGAGCTATGACCAACGGGTCGTCATGGGGGAACTTCACCCCTTCAAGATCATAATCATCAAAACCAATTGCGATTTCAGTCCTAGCCCGCTTCGGGGCCTCTCCCACGATGTGTATCACTTCTCTGGCATAAGCCTTCCGAGAATTCCTTGTTGTGCCTGCCGCAGTCGGGCCTCCTGAGATCATGTTGATTACTGGCCCTCGGGGTTGTGGGTTGCGATCGTGAACGTCATCCCTTCTATTATAATCTCTAATTTGATTAACACGATCTTCACCCTTAGTGAAGTGGCTCAATTTCCCTCTACGGATTAAAAACTCGATCTCATCTTTGAGTTGCTTGCAATCATCAGTGTCATGCCCCACATCTCTGTGGAATCTGCAATACTGATTCTTGTTTCTCTTTGCGGGATCACCCCTGAGTGGCTTCGGCCATCGGAAATCCTTATCATTCTCAATGTCCAACAAGATTCGACTTTTAGGTGTATTCAACCTTGCATACTCAGTGAACCTCGGTCCTTGGTTCTTCTTAGGGGCATAGTCAGAGTCCTCGCTAGTTCGGGGATACTTGTCCTTATCATTATTCTCGTGGTCATCATACTCATGGTCTTGCTTTCGCTTCTTGGAGTCGTGTTACCTCTTCCATTGTTTATCACGACATCCTTCTTGGTACTGTCCTCGGCCTTGATGTACTTATCAGCCCTTCGCTGGAGCTCAGCCATATTCTTGGGAGGATGTTTTGCCAATGATCTCTTAAAGTATAGGTCGGTGGTGCCATGCTCAAGGGCTACCATTGCAACCTTATTGTCCAAATCGGTAATGTTTAAAGTCTCCTTAGTGAACCTCTTAAGATAGTCTCTCAGACTTTCGTTCTTCCCTTGTACCACATACATAAGAGATGCAGAACTTTTCTCATGCGCTCTTCCGCTGATAAACTGACTAACGAAAGCAGCACTCAACTCCTTAAAGGAACCAATTGAGTTTGCAGGTAGCCGACTATACCATCTTTGAGCCATACCTGATAGAGTTTGAGGGAACGCCCTACACTTTAAGGCGTCACTTGCAGGCTGCAATAGCAGAGCGTTTGAGAATGTCCTGACGTGGTTTACGGGATCACCCGTTCCATCGTAAGCTTTAATTGTCGGCATCTTAAACTTCTTTGAGATACGAGCGTTCATCACCTCCTCAGTAAACGGGGGTGTGGGATCATCAGAATCCCCAAGTGGCATCAGATCCTTGGGGTTGCTCTTGGGGGTTTCCACCCTCGTTGTTTTTCCAGTTGGGGCATCAGCCCTTCTTTGCCTTCTTGACGGCCTCTCCAAGTCTATAAAGGGAATCGGTCCTGATGTTGGAGGAGGTTGAGTCTGATTTGACCTGACTTGTTCTCTTGCCATATCTTCCTTTAATCTTAAGATCTCGGCTTCATAAGCCTTAATCCTCTCAGCAGTTGTCGAAGGGAGTTCATCGTGAGTAGTTCGAGTTCTTCTTCGAGGTTCTTTACTTGCACGTCGCCTCCTTGGAGCTTCATCACGATCGTAATCATCATCAAAGGATGAATCATCCGTATAAGGACCAGAAAAATCGCGATTATCTCGATCTCGGATATAGAGAGCATGTCCACTTGATCCAGCTCCTTGAGTAGGAGGGTAGTTAGGCAGCCCATACATCGGATTGGTGCTTATGGGGAGATCCGTAGTGTGGATCTGAACCCCTTGTGGAGGGTTGTTGGGATCTACAATCAAGGGAGAAACCACCACCTGAAGGGGATTAGTCCCTGGATCTGTATGGACGATCGGAGGTAACGTACTCTCAACATGGGAAGTCGTCCTTAGGGGTTGAGAAACTTGATGCGGAACGATAGCCCCGATCGTTGGGGGCACCAGACCTGTTGCTGGCGGGGCGGAGCTGAGTGGAATAGGGTCGGTAGTTGCTGGTGTTCTTCGTGTGTTAACCATGGTTGATGTTTTCTTCCCACAGACGGTGCCAAATGTTGTGGATTAAAATCTAGGTCACGAATTTGTAATTAATGCTAGGGTTCGGGAGCTTCTTGCTTTAATGGTTGTTTCCGTGTTCGAGACTGATCGGTCCTCACAGAGTGCCTACGTATCTCGTTATTGAGAATCAAGCCAAGACGTAGTTCTGAGATTGAGGGGTCAGACCCTTTATATAGGCTGAGAAGCCCTAGAATCGTAGTAGGGTTAGGTGACTTGGTGGGCAAGTCACCGACTAGAAGAAGGTTTTAGTCTCCTTCCATGTATGAATCAGTTTCCATGTTGAAGTATGTGCCTTGGAGGCTAAGTCAGGCAAGAGTTATATCCTTGTTTGACTCTTATTTGCTGAGCTGTTTATTACCCCTAATATTAATTACAAAATTACTATTATAAATAGGGTTTGGGCATATCTGGTAGGCCCCACGTTTGGACCATTCTAGGTCTAATTAATGCCACATTAAATGTATCTTTAGGGTTTACTTTTAGCCCATATCAAAATTTAAAACTATATTTTTTAAAAAGATATTTATTATCACGATAAAATAATTATTAAATTTTAATACTAGTCACGAGTAGAATCAAAACTTTTTTTCGAGAATATCGCTGTAAATTGCTAAAAAAGTTGTTTACTCCCTCCGTCCCAAGTCTCTTTTGGAAAAAAAAACATAAATTAGATTATACATTTTCTCTTATACCTATTATTATAAATGCATTGACTTTTTAAAAATATAAGCTAATTTAAACTTTTGGTCATTTCATTAGTTGTTATACAATTTTCAGGTAATTTACAAAAAATGATCATAAATTTATACGGAGTATTTAAAATTAAAATGAACATGTATTATAGGAAAAAAAATTATCTCGATTTATGAATACTTTATTTGGCTTACAAATTCTAACAAATTTTATTTTTTCTCGCACAACTAACTAATACTACTTGTAATCACGAACTCTAACATTTGCTTCATGAAATCACTTGATACACTTAAATCTGGATAAACGAATATGTTTGGTAGTGAAAAATTTTATTTATTAATTGAGATTATTTATTTATCGAGGTCAAAAATATAATGTCTCTATTATATTGGTATCGGAAAAATTATTAATTTGATAAAGTTATTTGTTTATGGAATATTCAATATCGAGATTAGGTGTACATGGAGAGGGCAGGGCCAAACAAGCTTAGAGGATAACCATGATTTGATTTCACTTTGAGGTACTATCTTGTCCCCCAGCTTTAGGAGGTACGTACCTGAACACCTGCACAACTGCACAACAAATTCACAGTTTTTTTTTTTTACTTTCACCCCTTGTAATTACCCCTCACTGATAAGCATGCACGAAACACGCCGAAGATTCCTTTACTTGTTCCCTACTCCTGGGTTATTTCATTTTTACATTTCTAATATGATACTCAAATCTCAGGTTTGTATTATTATTAGACTAATAATAAAATTTATTTAGCTCCCTTAACTAGCATATAAATATCTTAAATTAATTATTATAAATAATAATAATAATAATAATAATAATAATAATAGTAATAATAATAATAATAATAATAGATAAATAGAGAAGTGGGGCGTTGGACATTGACCTGGAACATAAGACAAACGGCTGAAACTATTAACAGAAAAAGGGTGTTCATCAACCTGTCACCCCTTCGATTGAGGAGACAGAGATATCAATTCGTATGGTACAGAGATAGGAGAGAGAGAGATAGGGAGGGAGCTGGCATATTTGCTTTGACAGTTTGTGGCATATTTGCTTTGACAGTTTGTGGCATATTTGCTTTGACAATGTGTAATTGTGAGCCTTCTTCTGTGGTACGTATGTTTCCATTTTCATGCATGCAAACAATTTCAAAATGTGTTACACTGTGAACATATGGACTGAACTCATTTTTTTAGTTAGTTGACTAGTACAAAAACAAAAAAGAGATTGTGAGAGAGAAAGAGAAAAGATTTATTATGAACCTATCACCCTGCTACCATGCGCCCCCATTTCAGAGAATATTTTGTACCCAACCTGTGCATGTAAACAATGAGAGGAGAGGGGACCAAATCAAAGCATAAATAGTTACCACAACCAGCTGTTTTTTTACCGCTCTATTTACCCTTTCTTGACAAGTGACTTGCTCCCTACTCTTTGGATCGATTTACATTTTAAAATTATATGCATGTAGTTTAATACTCCTAACAACTAGGTTATCTTTTTAAATTAAGACTAAACTTTTATTAGAACCCATAATTATCATATAAATAAAAAAATAGTACATCTCAACAATCCCAAAGTTAAGAAAAGTGATCAGCCATGCAAGTGCACTGTTGTGATCCCATTTGCACATATTTTGTATATTCCTTGCAGCTTTGGATCATTGTACATTTGTACTCCTCGTCACACAGTTTCTACACGCTTTTTATGTTCCTTGCAGACATGATCCGCCGTCTGAAAAAGATTAGCTTTAGTACTAGTACTGCTGTAACCTTAATTGCAAAGAAAATTACTTTTTACTTTTCACTTTTACCTACACTACACTACTACTGTGGTAAAATATATTTTAAAAAGCTACCTCTAGCAAAATAAAAAATTGTGGGATATTCAATTTTAGTGAATTAATACTGTATGATTTTTTTAATTTGGATAAATTATAGGAACATGATTCTAGTATTGTATATGCAAAAATAAATTTTTTGAGTAGAATTATAGGTAAATTCATACAGTATTAATTTTTGCCCCGAACCGTGCCATAACTAGAACATAAAATGTATATATAGAGAAGAAGTGTCTGGAGTGTGGACAGGAGTAGTGGTGAGTCCTGGCAGTCTGACACAGTAACAAATTTTTTTACTACAAGTATTAACTCTCTCTCTCTCTCTCTCTCTCTCTCTCTCTCTCTCTCCCTCCCTCCCCCCATGTATATGCATGCATGTTTATAAATTGTATGTATAAAGCAATGTCACGTGCCACTTTTCTATTTATCTTGTAGACTTGTACTCACACACCCATGTCGTGTTTTCAAAACAATAATGTTCCTAGCTACCACGATTTACGTTGAAATTTAATTTAAAAACAAGATTTGATTATACTTATTTACCAGCTGTTTTTTACTTTTTTACCGCTCTCTCTCTCTCACCCTCCCCCCACCCACTTGCACACTCTCATTCTCTATATAATAGCCTTATTTGTGATTGTAGACTACATGCTCAAGGTACTCCCATATCCATTCTCTTTTTCTTAACTGCACACACAGACACACACACAAATGCACACACAAATTTGTTGAGCTCTACTATTCCTTCCCAACCACCGTTTAATTCCTTTATTTTTAGCTGATATATGTTTGTGTTGATTTACACTCGCGTTGATCTACGATCATTTCTACTTACTCTCACTCATTCTCTATCATTTCTCAGGTGCTTTTCATCATTTTGCGACCCAATATACAGAGCTCTTGAGGTGTACTACTCATTCCCGTCTCGATCTATACATGCCTAATAATTTGTTTGTTTGCGTGTTGATATTATGTACGAGTTTGCCGTTGATGGGCTTTACGTGTTTATGCTCTGGTGTTGGTTGTTATTATGTTGCGTATTCTGAGTTCTTGTCGATTTCGTTGTAATGGCTGAGTCGAGTTGTGTTTTGCTTTCCTCTTTTCTCTTTTCTGTGATTTATGTTGCAGTCTGTGGGCAGGATTTTCGAGTAGTGTCTCTGAGTTTAATTCGCTGAGTTTTTGTCGGAGTTTTGCTGCGTTTCTGCTCTTGTGTTGTTTCCGTATGGTTTGTTGTCTGAGTCGAGTTGAGTCGCTGAATTCATCGTGTACTGCTGTTTGCCGAGTTGAGTCTTTGGTTCTGTGCTGTTTAATTTCTTTTCGTTGGAGTTTAGTTTTGTTAAAGTTTTGCTGCGGGTTATAGTCGACCGAGTCATTTTCTGAGTTCGTTTTTATACTGAGTTGCTTTGTGTTGAAGCTGGCTGAGTCGTTGATGTTTGTTTATTCGTATAAATTGCTGCCCCGTTATTGTTAAGTTGTTTCGATCGAATCCGAGTCCGGTTCCTGAGTTCTCATGAGTTGTTGTTTGCTAAATTGTTACCGAGTCTGCCAGGTCATCGAGTCTGTGTAGTCGAGTTCTGTACTTGAGTTTGTTGCGTCCTGTTTTGTGAGTTGAGTTTGTTTGGTGAAGTATTGTAATGAGTTGAGTCTGCAAGTCCTGAGTTGCTTCGTGAGTTCAGAGTTTGGTGCTTTCCGAGTTCTCGTTGCTGCGTTTTGTTGCTGCTTTTTACTGAGTCACCAAGTCGAGTTTTCGTAGTGTCCGAGTTCGAGTTCTTGTATTTTCTGATTGTTTAAATTGCTGTTTATGTTGAGTAGTTTGGCGAGAGTTTTTTTACTGTTCTGCTAGTGTTTTAATTTCAGTTTTTACTGTTATCAAATTCTGGGTTTTCGAGTCAAGTGGTGTTCTTGAGTTTGTTCGCTATTTTGTGGTCCAATTTCGGCCTCTAAATTGGTTGGATTGATGCTTATTAGTATTTGTTTTACTTCCTCAGTGATCCAGTGTACTCTTCTTTTGACATTCCTCTCCATTTTTTTTAATTAGGTTGACAGCTTCAAATATAAACATAAAAACTTAAGTCTCGAAGACTTGAATATGACTACTAATTATGCGCCTTGATATTTTTTACTTTTACTTGTCTTATTTTTGTCTCGTTTTTTTAGAAAAGTTGGAAATTTTGGGAATCTTCTCACGAAGCTTGGAAAAATCGGAATTTTTGGAAGCGTGTTTCGGTAACCCTTATTTCACACTTTTCGTCTTTTTTATTTTTAGAAAATCACAAAAGAATCAAAAATCACAAAAAAATTGAAAATTGAAAAAAATCCAAAAAAAATTAGATAGTAAATACATATTTGTTGCATCATGCATTTAATCACTTAGGAGCACATCATCTAGATTTTTATTTTCCTATTTTTAATTTTTCGTACCTTATAATTGTGGTGATCGCTGGAGGACCCAAAGGTACGTTAAATTCTTCTTTCCTTTAGATTAGAACACGTAGTTAAGCATCCATAATTGTTTATAGCTTTTTACATCTCGTTGTTTTTTGCATCATTTGTAAATAAATTTTAAGGGCAAAACCACTCACAAGATAAGGGAAGGGATTTCATCACTCTTTCCTTGGCCCAAAAACAATTAATCCATCATTTTGCATGCCCTTAGCCTTAATAAAATTAAATTAGACATGACCCCTAGGAATTTCGCGCTCAATTAGGAAGGTACCTAAAAAACGAAGTAATCTTTAATTATTCCGACTCTTTGGTGTCTAGGCAAGCGAAAGCTTACCTGGCCAATTAAGATTTGGTGTCTAGACTGGTGTTTAGCCTCTTGGCAATGCTTGCACCTATCTGGCCAAATCGGTTCGAATAATTTCTGATTTACCGAATTTTTGGTGGTCCTTACAGTTAGGAGCAAGGTCTAGTTTATTTTATTTAAGGAACCCTAGGATTAGAATTTTTGTTTTGATTTTTCACCCTTTCTTTTTGTGTGTTTTAATTTATCGCACTTATTTGCTACTTGTTTCCTTTCGTGGTTTATACGAATTACTTGGCGTAGGGAAATTCTGCTAGAATAATGATATCATTTGAGATTCTGTCCTCTTCTGATTCTGAATATTTAGAAATTCCGGAAATAATAGTAACCATGGCCATGTCTCTTAAGGACCGTTGCTATCCCACCCGTTTTGCCCAACCCTCGTATATCACTTTTCTTCCCGTTAATGGTAATAATTTCGAGATTAAAGCCCACCACATTAAAAAAAATGGAGACTTTGTAAGATTGTTTACGAGGCCAAATTAGCTACTTCAACTAGAAGACTCGAAACCCTAGAAACTAGTCACTTGTGCTCAAATTATAATCAAGGTTTTCCAAACTTTCCCGATTGTGTAATCAAGTTAATGTGGTGTTTCAACCAATTCCTAGGAATGACCTTTTTACACCTACGTACATACAATCCCGATTGAAAAAATTACCCGAATTTTTCATGAAACCAAGACCTAAACTACCAATCTCCGCTACTTTTTTTCAAAGGCCCTCAAATTCTTATCCAAACTCGACTCAAGGTCCTTATCCAACTCAAGCGGGGTGGGGGTTTTGCTTCTTTACGTAATCCGTTTTAGTAGGTAATGTTAAAATAAAAACAAAACGAACAAACTTACATAAGTATAGAATACATTGCTAAATTTAACCGAGTGCAGAACTACATAATAACAGAAATATATATAGACAGAATAGTAGTCAACTTGTCCATATTTCATATACATGAAATAAATAGTAATGCTTAGTTCTATTCCATCCGATGGTTACTTGTTCGTTAATATGGTTATTTAAGTTACGTGTAAATTGGTTTTTTTTGATTTTTGTCATTTGATTACGACGTTAATTTGACATCTAGCTAGAACTGGGTATTTTTTATATATATAATTGCACTTGTTCAAATTTTTATAATATTAATTTATTTTGTATATGTAACGAAATGAAGACAAGATGATGAGTTCGATTTTGCTCACGAAATTATCGACCCGAGCTAGATCACTTGGTAATTATTTTATTTTTTTTGAATAAATTATTTTCCTCACTTTACAAATTTGTTCAACAAAATGTGAAATTTAATTATTATATTGGTGTAGGAGCCGTGGGTGTTGGACTGGGAAAGTTGGTCTTTACTACTGATGGGCCTAAGCAGCCCACATATGAGACATCACTCTCTTCCGGGGTAAATTATTTGAATTGCTTATTTTTTTAGTGTTTTATTAGTGGCACGTATCAAAATGGACACATAAATGTTTATAATTTTGCAGCTCCACCCACACAAGAGTCTTATCAGTCATGTGCCTACTACTAGATTGGTCTTAACAGGTGGGCCTAAATTGATCCATCAGCCCACATACTCTGGACTTCTAGGTTCTAGGTATGAATCTTATTAGCTATGCTGCTGCACATGTTTCACTATATATTTTTAATTAACACGCACAAAAATAAGTTCTCGTATCCTTAATAATTAAGTATCTAATAACTCTTTTAGATTTATTAGGTGTATATATTAATTAAAGGATAATTCATTACCAAGCACAAGATTATTGATTTTATTTTCAGTTTATTTAAATTTTTTGCAAATACTTTTTTGGACCTAAGTTTAAATGCATAAAAATAGAAATTGAGACTGAAATTATACGTAATTACCTCCACAAATTTTATTTAAAAAGCAAAAAAAGAATTATGTTCAATTGAAGTTTGTTTTCATTTCATTGTTACAAATTTGCAGATTGTATGCCAAAAATAGAGACAAATTGTTTTCGGATAGTGAGGATAGTGATAGTGAGGAGGACCTATTTGCGTATAATCCCTTTGCAAATGTTGGGTCGTTCAAATCAAATTCAGTAAGTCCCTGCATATTATTTGATGTAATTTGTTAAAAAGTGTTAGTAAATTTTATGAAAAGTCAATGACAAAAGCTCCGGTCAAGGTAAATTTGTTAGCTTTTGTACATTTATTTGTATACACCAAGGCCAAGCTATTAGTTATTTCAATAAACTTGATTGATTTCCACCTCAGGCTACACGTCCACCTCAGGTGACACCTCAGCCGACACCTCATCCGACACCTCAGCAGACTAATTTTGATTGGTATCGGTATCTAGGACCAGGCAAGAATCTTATAGGTAATTAATTTTATTTTATGTGATAAATCGAGCACACTTTAAGTTAAATTAGCTAGTAGTAGTAGTAATATTTAATTTTTTCTTGATTGTTAAATATAATATAGTCGACAATATCCCCATCTTTTGTCCTTGTTCCTAAATTTTACTGAACTACACAATAGAGTAATATATACTCCTTTTAAATAATAATAACAATAATATTACTAATTACTAGTCACTAGTCACATTAATTAGATAACTATATTTTTGTTCATGTTAACAGCCAGAAAGAAAGTCATGGTCATGGTATGGGATTACAAAATAAAACATCATGGATTTGTTTTTCATGGACCATGGATCGGAGAAATACTAAATGGTCAGGTGGTTCTTTTGGATAATGAATTGGAGGTCCCCTTCCGAGAGTCTTTAGCTTATCGTCGTGGTACAGGCATGCTTGATAAACTGCCCTCAACTTCTATGGATTATCTCAAGACTTTTTGGGATTGTGGCACGCTCCACAGGCCATATGGCTCAAGCATAGAATACCCTTCCTTTTGGATTTACCAGTTAGTAAAGCATGGCATGCAAGATAGTGAACCCATGTTTGTTGATTACTTTGAGAGATTGGTGAAGTTATCTCAACAATTCGGTTCACCTGATTTAAGTGGAGTAGTAAAAGACTTGAAGGAGAGTAGTCCAACCTACTATCACAAATCCACTGATTTAGCTGAAGCAATTTCAAACAAGTTTGGAAAGAAGACAGATTTAACTTTTCGCAAGGATGGGTACGGTACAACAATTCCATGGAGGCTGTCAGTTATCTATGGAGAAGATGGGGAAAAAATTGATCACCCTTCTCCATCTTCTATTGAAGCGAAGGATGTGTTTCATTTTTAAGTGGCCGGTTAAGCACAAATATTTATTATCTCTGTAATATCATTAGGATCAAGATTTTTATTTTGTACGTGTTTGACTATATATTTTTATGATGTTATTGAATTGTGTGTATGAACTGATTTGCTATTTATGGTTGAAGGTGTTATTTATGGTTTGTGTATTAAGCTAGAAAATGATTTAAAATTAAAAAAAATACTCCGTAGCTTAAAATTATAAGTTGGTAGGATGTATTTTTTTGAATAACTTATTTTATTTGATAAAAGTCAATAACAACATTCAAATTAATTATTTATCAAATTTACTTTTGTTTTAATATTTTTAATAGTTCATAAGTTACCCATAATATAAAATTATTCAAATAAATATTGACTTAAAATTTTTATTTTTCACTTATCACTTTAAGCAACTTTAAATCATAACTAATAATTTGAAGTTTAGCTTTCATATACTCCTATATACTCCAATACTGACAAATAACTCACAAGCATGTTTGGAACTAAATTTGGCAAAAAAACCATGTACACAGCACAAATCCTTTCATTATTTTCCTGCCTATGAAAGTACTTAAGAAAAAGAACTGAACTCTACTAATGAAAACAATAAAGTCAACCGATCATGTACAGTCTATAGCATCAATTGATCCATCCTTGTTCAACATTTAAGAAATTAATAAATTTGAATTATTTTTTTTGTTCAGGTATCCGATAAAACTAACTTGTGCTTAGCATAGACATGCTTTAGATTGCTCAAATTAAGTAATGTTGTTCACATTTGTTCACGGGTGATTTATGTTGGTACTATGTTGGATGAATAATATGTCTTTGTCTCTGGCTCGTACATAATTAAAATGGGACGCATGCATTGCATTAACATAATACGTAGTATTTTGGTTAATGCGTTGACTTCTTTTAAAGGGAATTTCATTACTTTTTCAGTTACTATTTTAAATGACTATATTTCATTTTATTTTTCTTAAATGAAACCTTTTAAAAAATGGTTGTTTTTTTTTAAATTAAAAAAAATGGTTGCTTTAAAACTTTGAAAATCTTTTCTTTAAATTTAAAGTTTCTTTGCCCATTTTAAATTTGAAAATTCTCTTTAAATAATGTTAATTATTCTTATGTAACAATGGAATTGGTTCCATATATGATGGTTTTGTACTCATGCGATTTCGTGTCTTTTGATGACATTTTTGACCATAAACAATGGTATTTTGATCATATATAATACTGTAACAATGGAGTATAATATCTCATCTTCTCCATTACCTGATTCTTCAATTTACACATGATTTCCAGATTTTATCAGTGCGGTCATAGTCCACTTTAATATTGCAGATGTATCAGTTCCATCAAAGAACATACTACTCTACAAGGTAAATGTAACACGTCAAACGAAACAATTAATATTTTACAGGAAATGGCCAAACTTGTACATTTGGAGTCCAAGTGGTAAACTAATGATTTAAAAAAAAAAAAAAAACTCTATAATTGATCTCCCTCTAAATTGCAAAACATACGTGTGGCCATTGTTCCACTACAGTCTGCAAGCCATTTTAGCCTACAAAGTGCAGGTCACAATAGTACGGATCATCATCACAGTATGACAAACGCCCGTTTGCAGTTTGTAAGTTCATTTTGTTGGTACTAGAACAAACATATTCATACGTACAAGTAATTTGTGTGAAAGTATGTAACTCCGTAAAGTAATCATTGAAGGCTAGAGAGAGTTTGAGTACTTACCAAGATTACGCCTCGCCTTTTATGGAATCTTAGATCTTACGGAGTGTGGAAATAGTGTCCTGTTTCTGAATTTTCAATAAATTGAGCAAAGACATTTAAGAAATTAATAAAGCTAAGATTCATCCTTGTTCAACATTTAAGAAATTAATAAATTTGAATAAAACTAGTCCGTGCCTAGCAGAGACATGCTTTAGATTGTGCAAAGTAATATTGTTTTTATCGTATTTGTTGCAGGTCCTATGTTGGATGAATGAAGTAGTGGATCCAGCTTTGAAGTTAAGTGATCATACATATTATTCTAAAATCGATGATTAATCGTTAGATGATAACTCATAATGATTATATTGAAGTTTAAAACGTTTTTTTATAAAAATAAACCAAGAATCGGTCAAAATTGTTGTAATCAATCAAAAATCGGATTAGTCCATCAAAACAAAAATCTAACTGATTAATAACAATTAGTAACATCCGTGAAAAAAACTAACGAAACATTAATTATTTTTACCTCTAATAATTATATTTTTACCCCTAGTCAAGAATAATTCAAATATATACATCCTTCGGATATATATAATATTAAGTATATAAAAATTTAAGAAGGGTCTACTAATCCCGCTTATCCCTATGCATGAATGATGTCTTTGTCTTTGGTGTGTACATAATTTATAATTAAAAGAGTAATGCTAGCTAGGTATCCAAATTGGTACCCAAAAAATGCTCCCAAATGATTGGCACTGATGAGTTGGTTGTATGGAGGATTTTAATTGGTGAGACTAATATGGCCTTGGCGGGCCCATTATAATTATAACCATTCAGATAATGACACACGTGTAATTTGGGAAAAAATTTGGGATCCAATTTGGGGTACCTAGCATTATTCTAATAATTAAAATGGGACACATACAGTTACGGTCTTACGGACGTAGACTAATATGGAAGGGGATCCAAATTTTTTATTTTATATTAACTGATTTTTTATAAATAAATATTAAAAAATATATGGGATAAGAAATATTAAATATTTGTAAGTTATAATTTTAACAAAAAGTAGGTAAAGAACAGTGATAAGTCCTGGTTTCTTTGGTTTAAGAGCATCTCCAACCCATCACACCATTTTAGTGTGATTTTTACATCAAAATGGTATAAAAATTATATTATTTTCAAATTCAACTCCAATCCATTTACTCTAAATTTTACATCATTCTTATACTATTTAAATTATTTTATTGCTAAAGTACAAAAGTAAGGTACAAAAGTAATAAAGTTGATTGAATACATATGGAAAAAATTTGTTTTATAGAAGTAGTACAAGGGTAAAGTTGGGATTAACAAAAACTCTAAAATTTGGTGTAAACTTTGGTGTGACACCAATACGGTATAAATTTCAGTGTTGGATCGGAGAGGAATTTTACACCAAAATGGTATAAATTTTATTAAATGACGTGTAACAAATTAAAGGACGAATATTTTAAACGTAGAAATGTTATAATAAAGAAAAATGCTAGAGGTACAAAATTATATATGAAAAAATTTACAAAATGACACCTGTCTCATTCTAAGTGGTTATAATTTAATTAAATATAATAATTAAATATAATGAGATCACGTACATTCACAAATCACAATCATGCCAACAAATGAAAACATCTCATATTACGACGTCACCCTAACATATCATTTTGTAACAATTTTATATTCCTAACATTATAAATAATTAAATAGTACTCCCTCCGTCTCACAATTCTTTTCTTGTTTAATATGTCGGGATTGTTCATAACATGAGACAAATTACTAATTTACGTCTAATCTATAAGTTCAAATATAGTCATGAGTGATCTTGTTGGATTCGTATTTATGAGTACTTTAATACAGTGAAGTTTTTATATTTAAAACTAATACGAAATTATAGATATTAACGATCAAAAGTATGCGTTGGCAAACTTGATAAAGATAAACAGGAAAAGTTTTAAGAGACAGATGGAGTAGGAAGTTTTCTTTTCAATAAATTTGACCCCACCCATGTCTGGGCCATCATCCAAAGACTCGTAAATACTCTAAGTATCCAGTAAAATATAAAATCCCCATGCAAATGGAATATTGGATGTGCTAAGTCTCAAATTGGACTAGTAGAAGTGTGCACCTCTATTAGTAGACAAGTGTGCACCTCTACTAGTTAAATAATTTACATCTTAAATAATTTATTTAGACGAAGAAATCAACTTGATATTAAATAATAATTTATATAATCAATTTTATGTATTATTTGATATTTTAATATTTAATTAAAATTATACGAACATTTTTAATAAAATATTTGATATTTTATACATATTATTTTTGTTTCAGGTCATCGGGTTCCAACATTGTATTCTATGACTCTAATTTGTTATTTAGTTTGACAATTACATGCGAAATTATTATCTAATTTATGAGTTGGAAGTAAAAATATATAAGTAAAATATATCACTAACTTGAATTTGAAATTGAACTTAAATTTCTAAATTTATTAACTAAATTATTTTTATAATAATTTTTTTTTAAGTAAATGAAGTTATATTTAGTATTTTTATTATTTCAAAATAATATTTCAAATATTTTTATAATGTGTAATAGTGGGTAAGTAGACTCGTTGCGAGGAGATTCCTCATGCAGAGGCATACCAAGTCATGTCCAGATCTTCCAATCACATCCCACCATGCAGCTAAATCAAGTACGTGCACCAAGAATTTGCACATACCAAGTCTCTCTCACCTGATTCTTCAATTTACACATGATTTCCGGATTTTATCAGAGCGGTCATAGTCCACTTTACTACTGCAGATGTTGTATCAATTCCATTAAAGAACATACTCTACAAGGTAACTGTAACACGTCAAACGAATCAATTAATAATTTACAGGAAATCCGTACTGGACAATTGGCTCATGCCGTATTCTTTTTTTGGCAGGTGTTTAGGGGATCTGGGATTGTGTGATGGAAAGCTACCCTTATTCCATTGATTAGGACTTATGGACTTCCAACATTGTTTAGACTTAGACTTAATCATTTATTTAGAGATAATTGTAGTGCTCTCTTTGCAGGTTTATGGATTATAAGTAATATCTCCTCCCATTTTAGGAAGGGCGTGTTACAGTTAATACAATGTAGTCATTTTGTAGTTCTTCCGTTTGTTATACATACGTGTCTTTTATAGTGGGAGTGTTTAAGTAAAGCCCAGGCCCGTTTTAATATATCAGCCTTAGATTTACAGCAAATTGCACATGGTCATTTTGAGGACAATTGCAGTGATATACTGATATGGTGCTCTGTTCTAAAAAGCGGCGATTAATCGGGATTAATCGCCGATTAATCGCTGTTCGGTACCTCTCCGAATCGGAATTAATCGGGATTAGTCGGTAATAATCGTCGATTAATCGTTGTTCGGTGCCTCTATCGATTAAGTCCGATTTTCGCTTTTTACAACACTGATATGGTATAAGTTAAAGGAAAAAAGCCATTTAAATCATGTGCAACGCCCTGATCCAAAAAAAAATCATGTGCAATGGGTTCGAACTCGCGTTTCCTGCATTAAAAACAAGTGTAAAGACCAACTACGTTAAACGGCACAACAACCATTTGTTTGCCGCACATGCCTGGTCCACAATTCATGGTGGTCCACAATTCCCCTGGGTGCCTACCCGGGCTCCGGCTCCATTACATTTCTGGTATAGAATTGAATTGAACTTTCATTTATGGTACACTTTGTTCAACGTTTTCATTTATGGTATAGCTGAAAAAAGTTAATAGAAAACGCCACTTGAACTGGCGGTTTCTATTACATTTGTTTGTTTTCACTTTTCCCAGCACTTGGCATAATTTGTGAGTGCCAAATGTAGTTTGTAGTAGTCATTTTTTATGGCTTAAAAAATGTCTTTGTAAATGAAAATTTTTCAATTTTTTTGCTTTGTATTAAAGAATTGACATTTTACTTTGGTATAATACGAAAATCTCGAAATTTTATTATGTCTAACTAGCTTATTATTTGGTCCGAACATGGCAACTCAACATCAAATTCTTAAAAATTCCTACGCGTATGCATCAAATTCTTAAAATTTTTTACATAAAACAAAACTGCCATGTTTTCATAATTGAAAATGAAATTGATAAGGAGCACACAAATACAACTATTACGAGGCAAAGTACAATGGAAAATTCAAATCACACAAAACAGTTAACAGCAAAGCAAATTAGGATCAACAAACTACATGCATGAAGTAAAATGACATGAGACACGTGAAGACTTGATTTCATCAAGTAGATGGCTCCCGGGGACGTTGTGGACAAAGTCTGCTCCGTTTTGTATGTCCTTCTTGCTTACACCGACTACACTTTATCCCCGATCTTGACTGGTCCATTTCAGTGCGAATTCTTACGGACTGTCCCCTTGTGCCACTCTTTTTCTTGACCTTCTTGTAGGCCGGATTTGGTATCAATTTTCCAAACTGTTGCCACTCGTCAGGTAAAACGTAGTTCCACAAGTCCGTGCTTGGCAATGGAAATATAAGGGGTTCCCATAACTTATGCAATTTCGACGAGTAGTGGTAAGGTCCAACCCACTGCTTCCAATCAATATTGTCCACTAAACAACCGGCCATGACATGAGAACAAGGCATATGGTGACATTTCCATTTTCCGCATGTGCAAGTTTTCTTACTTATGTCCACATTCTGCTGGTTTCCCCCCTTGGTGCAACCTTTCACCCGATAACGTTGAGTGAAGACTGTGAAAATGCCATGTTGACGACTATGTGTTGTCACTGAATGTGCTTTAGCCTTCTCCATATATCGTGTTATCATTTCAATCGTCCTTTGACAAAATTGTTGGCCGTCATGCACAGCTGCAACGGCTTGGTTCCTCTGTGTGTTGACAATTCTAACATTTCTGTAGAATATGTACTCCATCATTGCTGTAACAGGAAGGAAGCGAGCCATTCGTATGTTTCCATTATAGCCTTCCATAATGTTGGTAGTGGTTTGTCCGTAACGAGCACCGCTCCGATCATGACTAATGGTCCACAGTTCAGGAGAAATGTTACAAAGCCACTGCAGAGCAGCAACTGATATCTCCCCTATTCTTTTCATGTAGGCATTGTGTTTTTTGACCTGCGGGGTACTTCCAGCTAACCACATCAAGCGTTTAAGGTCCCCCCCCCGGGATGCTTGCTAGAGAAGTTACTTCTGAAATGGTGAAGACACCATCTATGAATCCCAAAAGGGGGTGCAAAGCCGTTGCCCGGATTGGATATTGCTGCGAGAATTCCAGCAGCATGGTCCGATATTATGCAAACACGATTCCTGTCCTTGCAAACAGTTTCACGCAATAGTCGTAAAAACCAACCCCAGTTATCCTCAGACTCTTCCTCAACCAAAGCATAACATACGGGGTATTGATGATTGTTGGAATCAACACCCATAGCAATGAGTAACTTGCCATTGTATTTGCCCTTCAGAAATGTACCATCGATTGAAAGTACGGGCCGAGCATGTTGCCAACCGTCCATGACTGCTTTAAGGCAAAAGAAAACACGTTTGCAAATGGATTGATGTGCAACTTTCTCATCTGGGACCGCTTCAATCACAAACGCGCTCCCAGGGTTGGAATGAGCAATGGCCATGAAGAACTGTGGTAGTATGTCGTATGTTGTGCTCCACTTGCCATACACATCCTCAACCGCCAACTGCTTACCTCTCCACGCTTTCATGTATTTCACGTTGTGATTTAATTCTTTGGTGACCAAGCTCAAAACATTCTTTATTGGGAGATTCGGTGAGCCTACAACCTGTCAAACATTTTAAGGAACACGTCATAACGAGTTTAGTAATGAAAATGAATTATAATACATTCGAAAATGAAAAACATACGTGTGGTTTGACAATATCTGCAACCAATCTTGCAGTAATCTTTTTGTGGTCCTGCGTAGGATGATCACACAAGCAAACGTGTTCAGTCAATCTTGTGATTTGAAAGAAACCGTGAGTCTTCTTCTTCGCAGCTCTCACTCTCCACGGACAATTCTGCACGGTGCACTCTGCGATGAATTGGTCAGGATTGCTCCTAACCACGATGTACATCCGATTACTCTTAATGTGCATATTTCGCACTGCATGGACAAGCGTAGTTTTGTCACTGAACATCTGTCCGACATAAAGATTTTCATTTTCAGGATCTACCACATTGTAGTTTGCATCCCGGTTGTGTAAAACAATTGGTGTATACGCCTCAGTTTCAAACCAAGGTGCTATGGGGACGTGCCTCCCACCATCAATGACAGCCGTCTGAATCATAGTCATCCTAGGCACCTCCTCTTCGGCCTCGTCTTCCGATACATCTTCGTCAGAATCACTGCCAAGGTTGTCCAAATCCTCACTACTTGAACTACCAAAGTCGAATTCTGCATTCTCATGTACAAGGGCCAACTCTCTACCGGCAACAGGATGCACTCGTGGAGACGGCTCAATGTAATCAGTAGGAGTGTAGTAATCTTGCATTTGATAATCATCTTGTGGCTGGCTTTGTTGGATTGCATAGCTACTTGAACCGCCGACATGACCTTGATATTCGTCTCCTCCACCAAAATAGTAGTCTGACCACCCGGCCGTTCCAAATTCTGGGACTTGGTTGCTAGTCCCAGTATCTTCCTGGTAACTTGAATGGGTTGGTTGAGGGTGCATATTATGCCCGAAACTGTACGGGTCATCCTCTTGTACTTTTTCGACCTCCAAAAACACAGAAACATCACCTAAACCCATCATCATGGTACGAGGGATGCTCAACAGCCGATCCACGTCCATATCGGATGTAATTTGCCCTACTAAAAAATGTGATGCAACATTCCCTATGCCAACTTGGGGGTATTTATAGCTCATTTTAACATCCCAATGATTTGGATTTATGCCCATAACTTCATAAACAATACCCCTAAATTCTTCATACTTCGTGCCCAACATAACGTAACGTTGACCACCCGGATCTTTCGAATATCGAATATCATCCCCCCGTCTAATCATTCTTCCACCCCAAAAGAAATTAACATTAACGTAATTTTCCATTCTCCCGGAAACCTAATAAATGAAGTTAAGAATATTAGCTTACTATTTTACTAATTTGTAACTAACAATGCAGATGCATTTATACAAAGAAAAATACATTTAAGCTAAAATATCTGTCACTTTAAACGAAATTAAGGTTTTATATCGTGTACCTTGAATGAGACGAACAAGGCAAGGTAGCAAGCAAGCAAAGCTTCCAAGGATCGGAATTATGTAGGCTGCATGGAGAAATTATGTAATGGACATACAGAGAGAAAAGAACCAGGAAATGAATGGTGTGAAGAAAACAATTAGCTAGAGGTTCTTAATATAGGCAGTTTCGGATAAGATATGAAGGAGCTGATTGGTGGAAGCCAGATTTTTTTAAAGCAGCTGTCGGTGGATAAGATAGGATGAAATCTCAGATGCATTATTTCAAGTATCTTCACGGGTCATACTATTCATGTACATTTTAAATCTTGAAATTGAAATCTTTAAATATTAATAATTGGTAAATCTTGAAATTGAAATCTTGAAATATTAATAATTGGTAAATCTTGAAATATTAATAATTGGTAAATCTTGAAATTAATATATGTACTATTATCGTTAAAATTATTTGTTTTAATAGAAATAAAGTGTTTAATTATTAATAAATACGAAAATATTTATTTTATTATTGAATATATTTACAATATATTCAATTTAATAATTGGTAAATAGTAAATTAATATATGTAAAGTAATATAGTAAATTAATTTATATATGTAAATTAATTAATATGTGTAAATGTATTTTGTGTAAATTAATTAATATAAAAACAGGACGAAGAAAGGAAAAGAGAACAGGACAGCTTTCAATAGAAAACGCCGTTAGTACTGGTGTTTCCTGTTGAAGCCAATTTTCTTACACGCCAGTTCTAGTGGCGTATCCTGTAGGACTTATAAAACCCAACTGCAACCCAACTCTCACTCACAGACGCAGAAAGAAACACACAAACACAGATCTGGAGCTCGGCGGCTAGAAATATTGAACAAATTGAAAGCCAAATCTCCTCCTTTCATTAACAGGTAACCTCTCCTTCTTTCATAATTACTCAAATATATCCCCTGCAAATTTAGTATAGATGTATATATATGTAATATTTGAATTTTTCTTGTTTATTTTGAATGTAGACTACATGTTTGTTAAAATGCTTGATACAATTTTGGTTCATATGCTAGGTTATAGAATTTGTTACACAAGTGGATTATAACTTTCATTGTATATGATGAACAACCTTGGTAGACTTGAATTTGAATAATTAAATTTTAATTTAGCTTAAGGATAATTGAAATTGGGTGCTAATATATCCACACCCATAATATATCCACACCCATAATTGAAATTGGGTGCTAATTAAATTTAAATTTTAATTTGATGAAATAAAATTTATGCATATAATCTAACAATTCAAGTACGAGATTATTAGGATATTTAATTTGAAAGGAGTGTGCTAAGATGTTACATAAATTTTAAAAAGAAATTGAAATTAATACGAATTTATTTTAGATTACAGAAATTGAAATTAATACGAATATTTTTTTAAATAATATAAATACGAATATTTTATCCAGTACGAATATATCAATTAATTAATAAATTAAAAATAAATTTATAAATACGAATTTATATTAATACGAATTTATATTTTTAATTGATATAAATTTTATATATCAATTAGGAATCAGTGCGTTGAATTGTTGAAGTAATAAATTAAAAATAAATTAGGAATAGTAAGTTCCTTGAATTTTAGATTACAATTGGGTGCATTGTAATAAATTTTAGATATTACATATAATAATAAATTTGCTCAACTATTGTAGATGTCAGACGTAGATGATGACGTGTACGAGCCGGGTCCTATTGACGATTCCATTTTATCCAGTCAGCATGAGCATGTATCTCAGCAGATTTGGGAGGGCCAGGTATAAACCAGTATTTGTTTTCTAGTTTATGCACACATATGTTTAGGTCTTTACGAATGTTGTGGTAATTAACCTGTCCTAAAAAATGTTTTCAGGAGCCCGCACATCTACGACTTCGCACTAACTTCAAGTCATACTGGGATGCAGTAAAGCCCCCCAGGGCACTTCCGGAAGCCGTCTTGACAGCGGTTAGGGACGCTGGTTTGGAGGGAGTGTACCGCATTGGCTCTTTTAGACATGATGCAGGACTGATCACTGCTTTTGTTGAGCGATGGAGACCTGAGACACATACCTTCCATCTACCATTTGGTGAGGCCACTATCACTCTGGAGGATGTTCACTACATCTTAGGACTTCCTACCGTGGGACGTCCCGTGATTCATAGCTTCGGTAGTCCTACTAAGGCTCAGCTGCTAGTCATGGTCAACGATCTTTTGGGTGTTGTTCCTGGAGATAATGAGTGGCAGAAATCGGGTTTGAGGATTTCATGGCTGGTACAGCAGTTTGGTACATGTCATAGGCTAGACATGAGTTCTCCTGACTATCAGACGCAGCTGCTATTCCACACACGGGCACATTTGTTGCTTATCATTTGATCTTTATTCCCCATCCCAGCAGGGAACACGATCCCGTTCCACCTGTTACACTACGTGCATGATCCTGCCCAGGTGGGCACATACAGTTGGGGTAGTGCTGCACTGGGATACTTATACCACCACATGTGCTCTGCAACTACTCTGAAGAAGAAGAAGCGGACAAAGAAAGAGATATGTGGATCGATGACACTACTACAGGTATACCTTCTTTTATATTTCTTGTTAGAAGCATCCATGACTACCTTGCATGTAGACACATGACTTTTTCCCATCAGGTATGGATTTATGAGTGTTGTTGGAGGAATTTCGTAACAACACAAAATCGGAGGTTTGCTGGAATAGTATATTGAAATTATGAGCATGTGGTTGTTTTAGGGGATATAGAGGAATTAGGGTTTATGAAAAAGAGAGGGGGCTGGACTTGGCAGGTGTCTCGATTTGTCTCGTGTATCGGATTCCATATCGTCCCAAGATGCCTGCGTACCTATATGTTTATATAGGATCAAGCCCCACGCAGTTCTGTGAATTAATTGGGCTTATCCCTTAGAGACTTTAGGGATAAGTTACGTTAATGTGGGTAATGATTGATTTTATCTGATTTAATCTTATCGTTATGATATCTTCCTGATTTGAAGAATATCGTTTAGAGATATTTTCCGTTATTGATTGATTGAGATTGATTCTTTCCTCATTTCAGGGAGAGGATAAAACTTAGCGGTTAAGTAACAATTATTAAATAGAATTAATAATTAGTAAATATTAGAAATTTGGGAGATTATTAGACATGCCAAAATATGGCATAACAACTAGCCCCCAGTTCTTCAGTGTAGCTTGCTGCAGTGGAGAACTAAACATTCTTCAAGCTTCCCAAATTTCTTGAGTCGCTGAAAAAACTGAAAATAGATGATTAGAAAAACATTTAGAGCACCATTGTGCTCGTTAGGCGTATGCGGATGCAAGTGTGATAGCATGCGATGTCCACTATAAGATATATTTTTTGCCAAGGTTTTCAAATGTGCGAGCATAAATAATTCGTTTGAAATCCTTTGCGATCCTTGTTGTCTAGTTAGGACCTTGGCGCTTGTATATATCCCGAATTGGCATACACGCTTTTCAAGTGTCTGATGCAACCACATAAGGATGTGTCTGGCGAGGTCTTCACTAAGAGCTGTAGATGTAATTCTGGTGAACTTTCTGGTGAACTTTGCACGCGCGCTGGCTGTGCATGTCTGAAAGATATTTTGCATAGGGATGCCTTCCCACCCATGCGACCTTGAGCTCAAGATCTGGTCATGGGCCTTCAATAAAGATAGTTTGCATAGGGATGCCTCCACCCATTCGATATAGCGATATCTCATGGGCCTTCAATAATCCAGAGGGTGCTGCACTTTACTAAACATGTTGCATTGCGAGATTTATAGCTTGTCCAGGCTACCCTACTTGACAATTTAGTTCGCAAGTTTGGAAATATTTTTGACATATATGTACTATCGCGACGATATATGAAAAATATTGTACAAATCCAAATGCAATAATAAATATGTTCTTTTAAGAATGTCGCGATATTTATTTTCTTCGAAAATAATGCTCCTTTTTGTAGAAAATCTTTTACAAAATTATGCGTCTCGCATATATATTTATTGCTTCAAAGCATGCAGCTCGTACAAGATTGTAAAAAATCCGCAATCAATCAGCATAATATCCTCAATTCATCAACATATATATCTCGTACGATATTTTCCAAATCGCAATAATTTTACAAGCATAAAAATATATTGCTCGCACGAATTTTTAAATAATAAATATTTTTTCTAAAAAATATTTAAAAAATATGATAATTATGCATGCATGGTATAATATTTGCAGAATTAAAGAATTAAGAACTTATCTTTGAGTTTGGTGCCAGGCTGAATTAATTCTCTTAATTTTGTGTCATCACAGCTGTGGGGACTTCGTTGGTCATTCCAATACTTTTTTGTTATTTTCCAAGGCGCGTACCTCCCACTTCCATTAATTCCATTATTTTTTGTACCCTCCTGCCGTTGCATGCTGCTCCTCTTCGTTGATTTTTTTTTCTTTTCTTGCGGATCCCAATAGTAATCCCGACGTCTTGAGCTACTACCTGCCTCCATCTCAAACAGAAGCTGTTGCTTCTAACGTTGTGATTTGTATGCCTCAAAATCGCAGTCGCCATGTTCTTTTTTAATCGTTGAAGCCCCCGATTATAATAAAATCCAAAAATCCCCGTGAAAGTGATATTCGTTTGTCCTCCACAAACGAAAATTGCCCTCCTTCTAGCGCCAAATGTTGTTGGAGGAATTTCGTAACAACACGAAATCGGAGGTTTGCTGGAATAGTATATTGAAATTATGAGCATGTGGTTGTTTTAGGGGATATAGAGGAATTAGGGTTTATGAAAAAGAGAGGGGGCTGGACTTGGCAGGTGTCTCGATTTGTCTCGTGTATCGGATTCCATATCGTCCCAAGATGCCTGCGTACCTATATGTTTATATAGGATCAAGCCCCACGCAGTTCTGTGAATTAATTGGGCTTATCCCTTAGAGACTTTAGGGATAAGTTACGTTAATGTGGGTAATGATTGATTTTATCTGATTTAATCTTATCGTTATGATATCTTCCTGATTTGAAGAATATCGTTTAGAGATATTTTCCGTTATTGATTGATTGAGATTGATTCTTTCCTCATTTCAGGGAGAGGATAAAACTTAGCGGTTAAGTAACAATTATTAAATAGAATTAATAATTAGTAAATATTAGAAATTTGGGAGATTATTAGACATGCCAAAATATGGCATAACAATGAGCATTTCCCCTTCTTGGCTCCTGCGCTGAAGACACCGTGTCCTATCCTCTTTCCTTTAGCTTTGAGGTAATTGTTTTGTTTATTGATTTTATTAGCATTTGTCCATCAGCTATGTACTCTTGTGACAATTTGCTTATGATGTTCATAAATGTTTCAGGTGGAAGGTGCCTAAGAGCACTGTGCGATCCACATCACATAGGGCACGTCACGGTCGTTATGAGTTGGATGATATGCACATTGAGCAGATATGTTGGAGGCCTTATAGGCACTTTCCCACCGTTGATCTTCCATCTATCATGGAGAGGAGGTTATGGTCCGCCCAGTGTCCCTTGATATTTCACACGATCACCGAGTGGTACTACCCTGACAGAGTGACTAGACAGTTTGGATTCGTACAGGATATACCGACTCGGTCACCTCACCGTATGCATGATTCGTCACATGAGTTTTCTTTCTATGCTAATTTAGGTGATGATGTGATGGAGACACGGGACGTACGGATTCGGCAATGGCTAAACCGTGGGGCGGATGCACTATCACCTCCTTTCTATGTGCCCGCCAGGCATAATTAGGCTGTAGATGGTTATGATGCTTGGTTCCAGAGTATTACCCGTCGACGTGTAGTCGATGTGAGCCAGTGGAGGCAGCAGGAAGGTTTCCAGGGGTCTCAGTCCTTTCATGGTGGAGGTAGTACTTATCATCCAGCTAGGCCAGTTATGCCTGAGGTTAGCACATATCCCCAGTTATGGGAGCCTTGGGATCCAGCTCCTTCTGAGGAATTTGGATCAGATATGGGGTATAGAGGTGCTTGGGATCACATGTTGGATGACAGTGGACGTTATCCTCCACACGCTTCTGGTAGTGCACATCATGCTCCACCCCCTTTCCAGTCTCAGATGACATATGCAGGTGGTTCACAGTCTACTTCCCATATGGGTGGGTCTTCTGATGCCTTCCAGGACCACTCTTACATGACATTTCCTGGTGGCTCGCAGTCAGGTTCCCAGATGACGGGTGCATGGGATATGGGTGGGTCTTTTGGTGGATTTCAGGACCCTTCCCAGTTTGAGCAGTCGCACATGACTTTTGGAGGTAGTTCGCAGATGACTTATGGAGGTCATTCGCAGTCACACCTACATACGCCCCAGGCTCAGGGGTTTGACCAGTCGCACATGACTTTTGGAGGTAGTTCGCAGATGACTTATGGAGGTCATTCACAGTCACACCTACATACGCCCCAGGCTCAGGGGTTTGGAGAGTTTGCACCTGTACGTGCTTCATCCAGTAGCGAGGAAGAGCCTAACGAGGAGCCTCATCTTAGGCAACAACCACCAAGAAATGTGAAGGGCAATGGGAGAAGGTGTCACACAGGTAGCCATGTCTTGTGGGAGGCGAGGAAGTGAGTCTTCACAATAAGTATTCGGCTTTATGTTTACTTTAATGTAATTTTCTGTTTTCAATTAAATCTAATTGTATGATGCTTCAATTTTCTGTTTTCAAATTGAAGTACTTGTATGATGTAGTATGTTTACTTAAAGTAATTGAATGTTTTCTAATATGTTTTTTATGCCCCTAAACGTAACTCCGCCAAGGTTTTTTTTTAAGAATTTGATGTGAAGTTGCCATATTCGGATGAACATTTAACGTAATTACACAAATTACTTATGCCTAAAATTTGGCTTACGCAAAAGTACAACGTCAATACTTCAATATGGAACAAAAACAACGTAAAAAAAAATGTACAAGTATATTTTTTATTCCCATAAACGTGCCTACTCAAAAGAATTTTCAACAATTTGATGTTGAGTTGCCATATTCAGACTAAAAAAGAAGAAAATTACACATAATAATTTTTGGAGATTTTCGTATTATACCAAAATACAACGTCAATACTTGAATATGGAAAAAAACAACGTAAAAAAAACATGTACAAGTATATTTTTTATTTCCCTAATCATGCCTACCTGAAAGATTTTTCAACAATTTGATGTTGAGTTGCCATGTTCGTCCCAAAAAATAAGATAGTTAGACATAATAATTTTTGGAGATTTTCGTATTATACCAAAGTAAAATGTCAATACTTGAATACGAAGCAAAAAAAATGAATAAATTTTATTCAAAAATATATTTTCTAAGCCATATAAAATGGCTACTACAAAGTTCATTTTGTGGTTACAAAATAATACTAAGTGCTGGAAAAAGTGGAAAGCAAACAATCTAATAGAAACCGCCACTTCTAGTGGCGTTTTCTGTTGAAATGAAATTCAACAGAAAACGCCAGTAGAAGTGGCGGTTTCTATTAGATTTTCTCAGCTATACCACAAATGAAAAGTCTGAACAAAATGTACCATTTTTGAAAGTTGAGTTCAGTAATATACCAGAAATGTAAGGGAGCCCCCGGCTCCCTCACAAGGCGCATATAATTTTTAGAATTCATGTAATTACCATTTTATTTTAATGTATTATTTGAACTTTGTAGTGTGCGAGTGTACTCAATGAAATTATTTTATGAACGATTCTTCGTATATTTATTTATATATTCTGTAGCAAAAATTATAAGTGTCACGATTCATATCGAGGGATGGAATCAAAATTAATTTTGATGTTAAAGGATGGGATAATATTGGAGGGATTCAAGTTATTTCAAAAAATCTTAAAGTAATAAAGTTTTACATTAAAATTTCTATGAATTTGGATAGTTGTCGGGGCTCATTTTGTTTGAAATAATTAATTTATTTTGTGGGTTGTGATTTTACACCTGGGGTTTATATGATCTTTTCGATTCATATGTTAGATTAGTGAATTTGATTTTGATTAATTTTACTATTCTTTTATTTAATCAGAAGTTTTTTTGTATTAGTGGTTGATCACCATTGTGCAAAAAGATACTCTGTCTATTCTCCTCAGTTGTTTACATTGGAAGGTACAAGGAAAACAAGACAATGCATAAAAAATGAATAAAGTTAAATGAAAAGTGGATAAAATGGTGGGATCTATTAATATTTAATAATAGATTTAAGATAGTGGAGAAAAGTATTGGATGTAATAATAATTTTTATTATTAAATACGAGATAGCGAGAGAAAGTAGTGAATATAATAGTAGATGAATTTACTATTTACGATAATATAAAAAAATGAAGGTGACATCTCAAAATAATAACCATGGAAATGAGAGGGACGGATGTCGGATGGTGTACATAGTTTTCCCCACATTCTTTTACGTGTTTTTGTTTAAGCCGTGCTAGTAATAGAATAAAATATTTTTAAATTTTTTTATTTTATTGAATTTTAAGTTCCATAACGGGTTTTGATTTATGTGAACATAATATTTTGGTTAATGCGTTGACTTCTTTTTAAGGAAATTTCATTACTTTTTCAGTTACTATTTTAAATGCCTATATTTGATTTTATTTTTCTTAAACTAAAACTTTTAAAATATGGTTTTTTTTTTAAATAATAAAAAAAATTGGTTGTTTTAAAACTTTGAAAATCTTTTCTTTAAATTTAAAGTTTCTTTGACCATTTTAAATTTGAAAATTCTCTTTAAATATTGTTAATTATTCTTATGTAACAATGGAATTGGTTCCATATATGATGGTTTTGTACTTATGCGATTTCATGTCTTTTTTTTTTTTTTGAAACCAAAACGAACAATACATTCAAGAAGCATCAAGATTACAAATCTCCACCAAATGGGTAGGGGGAGATGTGAAAATTACAAAGCAATTAATCGAACAAGGCATTTTAGCTAATCCATGAGCTACCTCGTTGGCTTGCTTTCGAACATATTTAACAATAACATTTGGCAGCGATTGGAGCAATATTCTGCAATGGTCAATAATGTGGCCAACCTCCAAGAGAAAATTGTTCTGGCCATTGATTGCATTGACTGCTACTAATGAGTCCGACTCCACTACCACCTTGCGATCGCCTATATTTTTTACCCAGGAAAGAGCTTCTCGAATTCCCAAGGCTTCGGCTTCCAGTGCATTTGCTGCTTGATGGAAGGATGCAGTTCGACCCTCAACAAAGTTCCCAGGATGATTTCTTAAAACCATTCCAATGGAGCAAGAATCGCCCCCCTGAACCCAAGATGCATCGATGTTTACTTTGTATTCCCCAGCAGCTGGTTTGGCCCACTTCCTTAAGTTGCAGGTTGTATGAGGTCTCTGAGATTTCTCCAATCCCCCTCTCCTCATTCTTGCTTCCTTCCAATCTTGCACCATTCTCATACCCCAGTCTACAGCTATCCTCCCTGTACCCACCTTACCTTCCCACACTTGTTTATTTCGCCAATACCAAATTGCATATAACCCAATGCAGACCTGCAGAATTTCGTTCTGAGATGCCGTCTCGAGTTTTTGCAGAAGCCAAACATTAACTTCATGCATCTCATTCATGTCTTTTGATGACATTTTTGACCATAAACAATGGTGTTTTGATCATATATATAATATTATAATGATTGTTATGTGTCCGTTAGTGACAATTGAGTGTATTTGGGGTGACTATTATTTCTGACAAAAGGAAATTAGGAAATTTTGGTATGTCCAACCAAAGAAATTTCCTTTGGTTGAGACCTTAGTTTTGTACTTTATTATTATCGGAACTCTAATTAAAATCAAATTATATATGGGAGAAGGAATATTTTTTTTTATAATTAGAATTTTCATAAATAGGTTGGTAACACTTCGAGAGAACCCGAAGCCCAGCCGACCCATACAAGCCCAAAGGGCTAGGAAATAAAAACCAACCCTAAACAGGGAGGAAACAGAATAAACCCTAAACAGGGAGAAACCCTAGAAATCATGCTGCTGGCTACGCCCTAAACAAAAACAGCAGAAGGGACAAGCACCAGTATACCAGAACTGGAAACAAAAGAAGAGTACTCAGAGGCTTAGTTTGCATCGCCTCCAATGACCGAGACCTGATCTTGAACTGCAACAGCAGGCTCCGTGACAACTTCTGGGGCGAAACCCACAACCAGACCTTGTTCATCGCGCGGGATGGGAGTGACTAGAAGCTGAGGGATAGGTGGACCAAATCCCATGTCCAGATCCATCTTCTCTTGCAGGCGGCCAAAAGGCTCGAGAAAGAAGTGCATTGCTGACCAGTTGTTTAGCCCCACCATTGCTAAGTAATGTGCACACCTGTTGGACGACTCTGAAATGTATTTAATGACATTCTCCCACTCCGGATTGTAGCCCAACAGCTTCTTGATTTGCTCCCATATTTGTAACTTATAATTTTAGCAAAAAGTAAGTAAACAACAGTGATAAGTCCTAGTTTCTTTGAGGATAATGACAGTGGTATGGTACTAGTATGGTGTAACTTGTAAGTTCAAGGAAAAAAGCCATTTAAATCATGTGCAGCGCCCTGACTAAAAAAAGATTCATGTTCAGTGGATTCGAACTCGCGTTTCCTGCATACAAAACTGTAGTAATGACCAACTACGCTAAGTGACGCAACAGACATTTATTTGCAGCACATTCCTATATATGATCTTCTCGATTCATATGTTGGATTAGTGAATTTGATTTTGATTAATTTTACTATTCTTTTTTTATTTAATCAGAAGTTTTCTTGTATTCGTGGTTGATCACCATTGTGCAAAAAGATACTCCGTATGTCCCCCTCACTTGTTTACATTGGAGGGAGACATAGAGATCAAGACAATACATAAAAAATGAGTAAAGTTAAATGAAAAGTGGGTAAAATGATTGAATCTATCAATATTTAATAATAGATTTGAGATAATGGAGTAAAGTAGTGATATTAATGTTTGTAGTATTAATAAGAAAATGGTCTTCAACTAAGAGGTCTTCAAGCTATACAAGTGCAATCGTAGTGTTACTCCCTCTGTCCCACCACACCAGGTTCTTTATATTGGGGGACGGAGGCTTGTCATGTATTTTAAGGTTACCGTAAAGTATAGTTTCATAATTTATTTTTAATTTTTTTTCTTTTAAATAAAAATTTAATGTTTAATTTTTTATTTAGAAAAATAATTTTAAAAATAAGTTATGGAACTATACTTTATATACAAATTAAAATGTATGCCAAACAATGCTAAAAACATGTAAAAAAATGGATGGGATGGAGGTAGTATTAAGATTCACACAATCTTAGAGTCTCACAAGTTCTTCGCTCATCTCCGTCATCAATTGCAAGTTTGTCCAACAAAATTGGCGGGTTTCCCTAACATTTAGTTGGAAAGACTCCTTGACATTAGTTAAAAAAAATTCTCGAGACAACAATGGGAAAGACTTTCAAGTATAATTAATTAAATGGGGTGGAGTAATTAATTCATTATTTGTTGTCCGTATCCTCCGCCACATTTAATTAATTTATTATTTGTTGTCCGTCTCCTTCATGTCTTTATTATCTATTTGTCGTATATGTCAATTGTAGCGAAACGTATCGTACGATTTGTGTTGAATAATATTATAGTTTAAGAGTATAAGATTCTGTTGAGGCCTTCATTTAATACCTTAAGATTTTAGATTAGCTGGTTACTTAACATTCTAAATACAATTATTCACATTATATCCTATATATAATTAGCGTAAGTGACTTTGGGTGGTCGTCTGGTCGTCTGGTCGTCAGGGCTAAAAAGAGAAAGAAAAAAACGAGGAAGAGTGAAACAGGGAGTCCACGTACAAACGAGTCTACGTACAAAAACAAAAAACCACCACCAACAACGACAGACAAAAAAAATAAACAAATACATTGTCAATAAACAAAACATAAGCAAATATACATATTGTCAAAAATAAATAGTGTATCTATAAAAATGCAATCTATAATTATAAAAATGCAATTTATAAAAAAACATAAATAAAAATGCAATCTATAAAAAATATGTGATATTTTAAAATTGTTTTCAATTCAAAAAATAATTTTTAAAAAAACAAGAATTTACATTCAATTACAAAACCAAATTTTTTTTAAAAAGAAAATATTTGATAAAACAAGATATTAAAAAAGTAATCAAAAAACATGTTATAATTGGAAATGACACAAAAATTCAACAAAATATAATTTACAAAACAAGCGCTAATTCAAAACAAAAAAAAAATTAAATTTAGAAAATAAAAATGAATAACAAAATTTAATATAATACACTTAAAATAAATAAAAACCAACACAAAAATACAAAAGATAGTACAAACTTTCTTTATAAAAAGTACAAATAAATGTGTGTTCACATGTATGTTAAATTACAATAAGTTCTCACATGTCTAAAGTATATTATATATATATATATTCTAATAAATAGAAGAAAACACGCTAAAAAATATGAAACAATAAAATATATGTTAGGCTAAACTTTAAAATATAATTTTCAAAAAAAGCGTTTACCAAATAAAAGTGTTTTAAGAAAAACATTATTTTAATAAAAATCATTAAAGATTCTATTATTTGGTTTGACAACAAATATGTTTCTAATATTAATAAATAAGGATAAAATAACAAAAAACCATAATTAAAAATAAGTCGCAGATTAATTCTTTGTATAATAAACAAGTAAACAAAGCATATCATCAGAATTTCAATTAAAAAATAATTTAAAAAAAAACAAGAGTGTACATTTAATTACAAAACAAAAAAGAAGGTTTTAATAAAATAAATGGTAAAATAAGATAAGAAAAAAGTAATAAAAACATTTCATAATTGAAAATGTCATCAAAATTCAACAAAATATAATCTACAAAATAGTCTCCAATTCAAAAAGAAGATCTAAATGTAGAAAACTAAAATCTACAATAAACTTTAATGTAATGCACTTAAAACAAATATATACCAACACAAAAACATAAAAAAATAGTACAAACGAGTCTACGTAAAACAAATACATTGTCAATAAACAAAACATAAGCAAATATACATATTGTCAGAAATAAATAGTGTATTTATAAAAATGCAATCTATAATTATAAAAATGCAATTTATAAAAAAACATAAATAAAAATGCAATCTATAAAAAACATGTGATATTTTAAAATTGTTTTCAATTCAAAAAATAATTTTAAAAAAAACAAGAATTTACATTCAATTACAAAACCAAATTATTTTTAAAAAGAAAATATATGATAAAACAAGATATTAAAAAATAATCAAAAAACATGTTATAATTGGAAATGACACAAAAATTGAACAAAATATAATTTACAAAACAAGCGCTAATTCAAAACAAAAAAAAATCTAAATTTAGAAAATTAAAATGAACAACAAAATTTAATATAATGCACTTAAAATAAATAAAAACCAACACAAAATACAAAAGATAGTACAAACTTTCTTTATAAAAAGTACAAATAAATGTGTGTTCACATGTATGTTAAATTACAATAAGTTCTCACATGTCTAAAGTATATTATATATATTCTAATAAATAGAAGAAAACACGCTAAAAAATATGAAACAATAAAATATATGTTAGGATAAACTTTAAAATTTAATTTTCAAAAAAAGCGTTTACCAAATAAAAGTGTTTTAAGAAAAACATTATTTTAATAAAAATCATTAAAGATTCTATTATTTGGTTTGACAACAAATATGTTTCTAATATTAATAAATAAGGATAAAATAACAAAAAAACCATAATTAAAAATAAGTCGCATATTAATCTTTGTATATAATAAACAAGTAAACAAATCATATCATCAGAATTTCAATTAAAAAATAATTTTTAAAAAAACAAGAGTGTACATTTAATTACAAAACAAAGAAGAAGGAGAATCAATCAGCTTTTGTCCCAGGAAGGAACATTTCAGACAATGTTTTGGTGGCTTTTGAAGTTTTACATTTTATGCAACGGAAACACTCTGGCTCGGAAGGGGAAGTGGCGTTGAAACTTGACATAAGCAAAGCTTATGATCGAGTAGATTGGGGGTATCTTAAGAAAAGAATGCAGCAGATGGGGTTCTGTTCAACATGGATTAAATGGATGATGCTGTGTGTAAGTACTGTTCAATATAGAGTGTGTTTCAATGGTTCACTCATTGGGCCTATAGTTCCTAAGCGGGGTCTTAGGCAGGGGGATCCGATCTCCCCGTATCTGTTTTTGATTTGTGTGGATGGACTCTCAAATGCTCTCAGGAAAGCTGATCTTGATGGTGAGATACATGGTTGCAAAGTTTGTCCTAGTGCGCCCTCGATTACTCATCTTCTTTTCGCGGACGATAGTTTTCTGTTTTTTAGGGCAAATTCGGAGGAAGTTAGCAGAGTTAAAAGGATTCTTAATTCTTACGAGCTATTATCAGGTCAAGCTGTAAATTTCCAAAAATCATGAATTTTTTTTAGCTCGAACGTAAGACGGGATAAACAGCAGGAGATTTCTGGAATCTTGGGTGTCTGGAATGATTTGTCCACCAGTAAGTATCTGGGCTTACCTTCTTTGATTGGTAGATCAAAAAAGGCTGTCTTTAAGTTTGTGAAAGATAGGGTGGAGCAGAAATTACAGAGTTGGAGTGTTAAACTTCTATCGCGAGCAGGTAAAGCAGTGTTAATTAATTAAGAGTGTGGCGCAGACCATTCCTACGTACACTATGTCATGTTTTATGTTGCCTAAAACTCTGTGTAAGGAAATTGAATGTTTGCTGAATAAGTTTTGGTGGAAGTCTGGGTCTTCTAGCTCGAAAGGTATTCATTGGATTTCTTGGGATAGGATGAATATGGCCAAGTCGAAAGGAGGGTTGGGTTTTCGTAGCCTTCATGGTTATAATGTTGCTATGCTGGGCAAACATGTTTGGAGTTTTATGAATAATCCAAGTACTCTGGTGGCCCGTGTTTTTAAGGCGAAATATTTTCCGAACTGTGATATGTTGAAAGCTGAAAGAAATGGTGGAAGTAGTTTCATTTGGTCGGGGATTTGGGCTGCGAAAGAGGAACTGAAGAAGGGGTTTAGGTGGGTAGTTGGCAATGGTCGAGAGATTAATGTGGTGTCTGATCCATGGCTGCTTAATAAGCAGGATTTTATGGTTGACAGAGGGGAGGTAAATCTGGGGAGTGATACCAGGGTGTGCCATCTGCTCAAAGAAAACCATCGAGCTTGGGATGTAGATATAGTGGCAAGTCTATTCTCAAGGGAAGATACTGAAAAAATTTTACAGATGCGCATCCCGAGATATGAAACAAATGACAGGGTAGTTTGGGATTTTACTAAGAATGGCTGCTATTCTGTTAAATCAGGTTACCATATGTGGCAGGAAAACTCGTCTAATCAGTCCCAGGTGACTACATCGATAGGCTGGAAGCGTTTGTGGAATCTCAATGTGCCTTTGAAAGTTAAATATTTTCTTTGGAGGTTTTGCAGGAACAACATCCCAGTACGTTTTCTTTTACAGAAGAGAAGTTCAAATATTCCTGTGGAGTGTCCTATGTGCAATAGTGAGTTTGAATACCTTTCACATGTGTTCTTCGATTGCAATTTTGCTTCGAGTTGCTGGCAGGAGAAGGGAATCCAGTCAAATTTGTGGAATGTTGAGGACGCATCAGGTTGGCTTCTTGACAGATTGTGTTCTGAGAAGTACGAGGTGTTAGTTGATATGGCAATGACATTATGGGGGATCTGGTTTTTCCGAAACAAGATGGTTTGGGATCGCAAGGTGGTCACAGCCCAGTTTGCAATGGAGTGGAGTAGTAGACAGTTGGAAGACTGGAAAGCTGCTAAAAATAAAGTTAGAGGTGTGCAAGCTGTGTGTAGAGGAGGCAATAAAACAGCCCAACCGAAGTGGAAAGCACCAGAAGAAGGAGTCCTCAAAGTTAATGTGGATGCTGCAATCGTTCCTGGGGCTTCCTCATTTGCAGTTGGTATGGTCATTAGAGACCATCTGAGTAGATTTGTAGGAGGCAGAGTGATGCGAGTGGGGAGGGAAGTTTCTGTTCTTGAGGCGGAGGCAATAGGTATCCTCGAAGCTCTCTCGTGGGTGAAGACGAGGCCAGAAGGAAGAATGGAGGTTGAATCGGATTCTCTTGTGGCAATTCAAGCTATAGCAGGAGATATTTCTTACCATTCGGAAGTTGGTCATGTTTTTGCTGAATGCAAGCATTTATTAAGTAGTAGTAGTTCGATTAGCGTTCATCATGTTAATCGTTTAGCGAATTCGGTAGCTCATCTATTAGCTCGTATTTCTTGTGAGCCTAATAGCTACCTTGATATTATGTCTCCTCCGCGACATGTGTTGGAGGCTATCTTGATTGATGGTCATTAATGAAATGCATTTTGTTTTGTTCAAAAAAAAAATAAAATATATGGTAAAATAAGATAATAAAAAAGTAATAAAAAACATTTCATAATTGAAAATGTCATCAAAATTCAACAAAATATAATCTACAAAATAGTCTCCAATTCAAAAAGAAGATCTAAATGTAGAAAACTAAAATTAACATAAAAAATATTCAATATTCAAACGAAAAAAAAATAATTTAATGCCACAGTTATTTAAAAAAAATTCCATTAAATACCATAAAAACACTATAACAAAAGATCTAAAAATTTTAAGATAACCATTAAATTACATAATCAAAAAGATAATAAATAAATAAATTGCCACATGAATATAGTACCTATATATTTCAAGTATATCACATTTAAACTAATAAAATAAAATAAAACTAAAAAAATTATGAAATACTAAAAAATATGTTAGCATAAATTTTGAAATATAAATTATAGAAAAACCATTTACAAGAAAAAATAAATTATTCAAAAAGCTATAAATTAATTTTTTAAGAAATTAAATTATATTCAAAATTGTACTATATAATATTAAAATATTAATAAAGTTACCCGTGCATCGCACGGGTATAATGCTAGTTTATTGTAAAATAGCCTATATAATTCCTGCTGATTGAAAGTAGACCGTTAGATACAACAATATTAAAAATTATTATATACAAAAATCTAAGATTCGATTTCCGCCAATAACATATTAATTTATACTTAATAATTTTATGGGATTACATGGTTTACAAGCTAGTGCTTATAAAGGGTCAAATCTCACATAATTTTTGTAAGAAAAAAAAAAAGTTGTAGGTCTCTCAACTGACAGGTCCAAAAGTCCATGAAAGTTAGTCAACTGAATTGACCGATTTAAAATCCCACTAAGAAGAGTCCATACTCGATAATTATGTAAGGGACTTCACACATGTGACAATTGACATTGATCCTTTCAATCGTACCGCTGTCTTCATAGTTGATTAACGCAACTTATTTCAAACGTACAAGCGAATTCTTACTTTTGAGGGATAACCTTTGGACTACAAGACAAGATATTCCAAATAAATGTCACGCAAAATATACCCCAAATCCCTGATAATGATAATTTGTTGAAATATAAAGCGGGACTCCTAAAAATGTATTAAAATGCAAAAATACCCATTGATCCCCCAATAAGAACGATTCATTAGAATGCATAATCGATTCAAGCTGTATGAGTGTAATCGTAGTGTTATTAAAATTCACACAATCTTAGAGTCTCACAATTTCTTCACTCATCTGCGTCATCAATTTGCAAGTTTGTCCAACAAAATTGGCGGTTTTCCTGACATTTAGTTGGAAAGACTCCTTGACATTAGTTAAAAAAAATTCTCGAGACAACAATTGGGAAGACTTTCGAGTATAATTAATTAAATGGGGGATGGAGGGTCCACCCCATTTAATTAATTCATTATTTGTTGTCCCCATTTAATTAATTTATTACACCCTCCGTCCCACCGGGATCTTTACATCCTTGGTGGGCACGGAGACCAATATATAAATATATTTAAGTAGGTAAAATAATGAAAAGTGATGAAAAGTGGCTAAAGTGGTGGACCTATCAATATTTAATAGTAGATTTGAGAAAGTGGAGGAAGTTAGTAGGTGTAATAGTGTTTTATATTATTAAAAATTTACAATTTTTGGAATGTAAAGAAATGAATGTGACGGCACAAAATAGTAACTGTAAGAAAATGAGTGGGACGGTGGGAGTATTCGTTTTCCATCCCCTTCAAATCTTCATTATCAGTTTGTCGTTTGTCAATTGTAGCGAAACGTATTGCACGATTGAGGGGGAGTGTTGAATAATATTATAGTTCAAGAGTATAAGATCCTATTGAGGCCTTCATTTTAATACCTTAAGATTTTAAATGAGCTGGTTACTTAACATTCTAAATACTAAAATTATTCACATTTAAAATAGCCTATATAATTCCTGCTGATTGAAAGTAGGTCGGCCAATCGTGTCGTTTCGTGTACTTTCGTATTTTTGTCTACTCATAACTAAAATCGAAATCGATTTCGAAATTATATCGTGTACTCATAGTTAAAATCGAATCCGAAACATTTCATTTCGTGTCAACAGGAAAATACACAAAATTTTTCGTGTACTTTTTGTTTACACGAAATGATCCGAAATAACACAAAACGATTATATTCGAATACACGAAATATACACGAAATACTACTGAATATGTAAAATAAGTGATTAAAAATACATGAAATAGTAATGAATACATAAAATAAAATACGTATATAATATTTATTATGATATATAAAAAATATATATATATATATAATATTATAATACGTATATAATATTTATTATAATATATAAAAAATAATATATATATATATATATATATATATATATATATATATATATATATATATAGGCCTTTGCTCCATAAAGAACACTCTTATATAAAGAACAATAAAGAACACTATAAAATCATTTATTCCAATAGATCCATTGGCCCCGCCAGGGGCACCCAATACAAAAAGTTCTTATTTTTTTAGGCTCTATCCATCCAGCAAAAAAAAAAAAAAAATAATTTTTTTGAAAATTTTACTGTTCATGATGACGTCACTGATGACGTCATCAATGAACAGTAAAATTTTCAATTTTTTTTTTTTTTTTTTTTTTGCTGGATGGATAGAGCCTAAAAAAATAAGAACTTTTTGTATTGGGTGGCCCCGCCAGGGGCAATGGATCTATTAGATATGAGGTGTTCTTTGTTGTTCTTTATTTAAAGTGTTCTTTATGGAGTCCAACCCTATATATATATATTATATATAGAAAATGAGAGATTTTACTTGTCCAAACTACCTTTGATTTTCACAGAGAACCAAACAGATGAGATGCAACCATGAATCCAAGCAATAAACTTATCCGAAAATTTCATCTTTCTCCTAGTATTAAATAAGAAGCCCAATTAAGACTATCAAAGGCCTTATGAAGATCTAATTTTATTGCACACCTAGGTGGCCCGTTGTCTAGGTGATAATTCTTACATAACGCCTGGGCCAGGAATATGTTGTCCCCAATGATCGATTTTCAACGAACGTAACCTGATTTTGAGAGATCAGAGATGGCAGAATTTTCTTCACTCAGCAAGCATTTTAGATAGGGCTGAGAAAAAAACCGAAATAAAACCGATCCGAAACCGAAATCGGGGAAAACCGAAATAATCGAACCGAATAAAACCGATCCGAAACCGAAATCGAAAAATAAAAAACCGAACCGATTGAAATGGTTCGGTTTCGGTTATACATTCCAACCGAACCGATAAAAACCGAAACCGAACCGATTATTAATATTAATAAATAAATATTATATATTATAAATATAATTCATAAAATCTATTTGAATTTTTTAAAATCAATTATTATATTGTTATATATATTGCAAGAATCAGTCTGCACACTGTTCTCTTTAATTTGAAAGATAATTTGGGCCTTGGATTGGGCCTGAGTGTTTAGTAGACAAACCTAATAGACTAATACAGTGATACGTAATAGACTAATAATTTAATTAGGTATTTCTATCTCAACACAAATAATTGAGTCGAGCTTACAGATCTAGTTCATTGTTTCACTTTCAGTCTTTCACTCTCACTCAAAGCCACTGTCAATGAAGTTATAATCATGTCCGGGAATGAAATTCCTCGACAAGAAGGAGGATGTCAACAACAAGAAGGAGGTCAATAGCAAGAAGGAGGTCAACAACAAGCCGCTGAAGTGGTATGAATCAGTTACAGTACCTATGAATATATGAATCTATGATGTTGTTTATTATTTCTATATATGTTAATATATTTTCATGTTTCTCTCTTTAAATATTTGTTTATATGTTTTCCCCTTACTGACTTACTGTGCATAGTATTATTATAAATCGATTTACCCCTTCATTTTGTTCATTGTTTATCGATGTATCGTATGCTTTTTTATTGAATTTATGTGTAAAAGAAACTTTTTATTTGTAGATACATGTGGATTTAGAAGATAATGAAGTGAAAGGTGCTGAAAAATGTGAAAATAAGGGTAAAAAGAGTTCACGAGTATGGAATTTCTTCAACGAAATAAAAGGCTGTCCAGCAGGTTACGAGAAATCCAAATGCAAGTTATGTGGTGTGGTTATTGGAAGCAATACAAACCGAAATGGTACATCTGCTATGATGAACCATTTGATGACGGTGTGTCCTAAATCACCATTGCGGAACAATCTTAATAAAATGCAGAAAACATTGCAGTTTGAGAAGCTGTCCAAGGATGAAAACTTTCATGCACTTAAGGCTCATTCATTTGATCAAGAAAAATTAAGAAAGAAGCTTGTCTTGATGTGCATAAAAGATAATCAGCCTTTTAGGATCGTGGAGCATGAAGGTTTTAGGGAATTGTTGAATGAGGCAGAACCGAAATTTAAAATGCCAAGCAGATGGACAGTAGCGAGGGACTGCCTAAAGATTTTCGGTGAGGAGTTATCGAAATTAAAAAAATGTTTAGTTTCTGAAAGAGTATCATTTACAACGGACACTTGGACATCAGTTCAGAATATGAATTACATGTGTCTAACAGCTCACTGGATAAATAAAGATTGGAAGCTTTGCAAAAGAATTTTAAACTTCCGTCAAATTGGAAGCCATAAAGGGGAGGCAATGGTAAGATGCTTGTTGAATTATTTAGAAGATGGGGTATAGACCGTATATTCACCATTACATTGGATAATGCAAGTTCAAATGACACCGCAATTTCATATTTGAAGAAATTTCTTAGAGGATCGGAAGCTATTTTAGAGAACAAATTTCTTCATATGCGTTATTGTGCACATATTCAGAATTTATTGGTGAAGGATGGTTTAAAAGAACAATACGATTCAATTGCAAGGATTCGTAATGCTGTTAGATACGTTCGATAAGGCTGGAAAAATTCAGAAAATGTGTCAAAAGAGAGAAGATAAAGTGTGATCTGATGGTTTGCCTATATGTTGACACTAGGTGGAATTCAACCTACCTAATGTTGGACGTTGCAGTGAAGTATAAAGGTGCCTTTATTAGAATGATCACTGAAGATTCTAACTACGAACCATTTTTCAAGGGGGCTGATCTTGGACGTTCGTGTGACAATGCCAAGAAAAAGAAGAAAAAAATTGTTGAAGGTGCTCCTTTCTTTGTTGATTTGATAATGTCATTCGTTTTATTCAATTTTTAAAAATCTTTTTTGATGTTACACTTAAATTATCGGGTTCCAAGTATTCCACTTCCAATGTGTTTTTTGTGGAGCTTGTTAAAGTGCAAGAGGATATTATTAAATTATGCTCAAATGAGGATATCTTGATGAGAGACATGGCTAATAGAATGAAGGACAAATATGATAAGTATTGGGATAACACGAAGAATACAAATTTTTTGTTGTATGTGACGGTCGTGTTAGATCCTAGGTCTAAAATGAGTTATATTGAGTTCTGCTTCTCTAAAATCTATGGGAGAGGGTCTACTAAATGTTTTATGATGCATGACAAAGTCATGAAGACCTTAAAAGAACTTTTTGAACATTATAAGAACTTGGTAGGCAATATAGATTCCTCTTCTAGTTCCAAGTCAAACCTGCCCGACGATACTTGGGATGATGATTATGATAAATTCATGGAAGATCAGGAGAAAGAGGCAATGGGAAAATCAGAATTTGATGTTTATTTGGCTGATGAAAGGGAGAGAAAAAGTGAAGGTTTCGATATATTATTATGGTGGAAGACGAACTCAACAAGATTGCCAATACTTTCTGACTTAGCTAAGCATGTACTAGGTATGCCGGTTTCTTCTGTTGCTTCTGAGACTGCATTTAGTATCGGTGGACGAACAATTGATGCCTATCGGAGTTCACTTTCACTGAAAATAGCTGAATCTTTAGTATGCACCCAAGATTGGTTAAGAACTTCGGGAGATATACTTGATCTTAGACGGGAACCGGAAGAATATCTACAAATGGAAAAATTGGAAAATGGTAAATTACTGATTCTAATTGATTATCTTAGCATGTTCTGTTAATACTTGTCAATATTGGTTGTCTTATTCTTATTATGACGTCGGTGTTTAATAATTTTATAGATGAGCTCAAAGTTGGAAGCTTATTTGAAAGGTTGGACATTGATGACTGAAGTTTGAAGGTAATGTCTCTGCATTTTCAAATTTAGCATAGAAGTGCAGTTATAGAAAGAATTAGAGTTGCATGCAACTATTTTCTGCATTGATATTTGATACTTAATTTGAAGAGGCATCTGACCCTGTTCTTTTGAAAAAATAAGCTCTTTTTGATATTATGTTTTTGGTTCTTGAATCTTGCATAGTACATTTTATTACAGGGATGTGAGAAGAAAATACCGATCAATCATTTGAATCTCTGTGAATAATTAGTAGTACTGGAGCAGTGAAACTGGAAAGACATGAAACGAAATGTGGGGTTTCGCAAATAATTACAGGGATGCAAAGTCAAAATAAGTAGAGTTGATTGTAATAAAGCTTGTGAAGGAGAGTTGTTGTGGTTAATTAAACTTAATCAAGATTTACATGCTCTAGTAGTAATTTTTAGGATGTAATTAGTAATTACTAAAACCGTTATAGACTGTGATTAGATGCATTTATGTACACACTAGACTAGACTGGACTAAGGCTAGCTACATTGGTTGTAGATCAGTCTTTTTACCAAGTGAAACGAGGATTAGATTAGATGAATTGTTTAAAGTATTCATAGGTAAATAGGGATGACAGTAATAATAATTAGTTGTAGTTGTAAGAGCAAGTCTATTATCCATGATAATGACTGTGATGGCGACCAATTTCCCTTTCAACTTTATCACATCTTTGATATATTATATCCTTGTATATAAAAATTGTAAGAGGAATCCATGATAATGACTGTGATGTCTCTGCATTTTCAAATTTAGCATAGAAGTGCAGTTATAGAAAGAATTAGAGTTGCAGCTTGGAGGCAACTATTTTCTGCATTGATATTCATTACCGGTGTCTCTGCATTTTCAATTTCCTGACAACTATTTTCTGTAATCAGAGTTGCAGGCGCATGGTGCTCACATCTGGCATCAGCAGGGAAGTGCAGTTATCATTACAAGCCCCAAAGCTTAAGTAACATCATCTGGCCACATCAAGGCAGTGAACTTTGTAATAGACAATTATTTTGATAGACTTGTTTATGTTTCCTGTCTTGTCTTTGTGTAAACTAAATATTTATTTAAGCTTTTTATTCAATTTGTAGTACATTGTTCTCGTTTTTATTTTCATCCGATTTTAAAACCGAAACCGAGCCGTTTCAAACCGAACCGGGGTTTCGAAACCGAAACCGACACCAAACTGGTGGTTGCGGTTTTCGATTTTAGAAACCGGGGATTTATGGTTTCGGTTGCGGTTTTACCTTAAAACCGGACCGAACCGACCCATGCTCTGCCCTAAATTTTTAGATACACACTTATACATAGTATTGCAACAGGAGATGGTCTAAGGTGCTAATATCAAATGGAGTCGAGGTCTACCATGACATTTTAGCTAATGCGCTTGAAATTTTTAGCAAGTACAGGAGTAAACTTATTATTTAAATAAGTTAATTTTACATAATTTTTATACTTCCTTTATCTCAAATTAGTCCCTTCATCTTTTGCATGTAAGTTGATGTGGATAAAATTGATAATTTTATATATTATTAAAAAAATTCCTTTTTCAAATAAAAAATCAGATATTAAATTTCAATTTAGAAGAAAATACAAAAAAAATATATAAAATTATCATTATATACATGTTAAATGACGGGTAACAATTAAAAGGACTAATATTTTAGACGTAGAAATGTCATAATAAAGAAAAATGATAGAGGTACAAAATTATATATAAAAAATATTTAAAAAATGACACATATCTCATTCTAAGTGGTTATAATTTAATTAAATATAATGGGATCACGTACATTCACAACCATGCCAACACATGAAAACATCTCATATTAAGACATCACCCTAATACATCATTTTGTAACAATTTTTTGTACAAAATATTTTAGGGAAATTACGCCAAATACTATCTTTTTAAAACTATTTTCAAAAATACTATCACTTTAAAAGTTATTTACAAAAATAATATCTTTTAAGTTTTATTTCAAAAATACTATCTTTTAAGTTTTATTTTGCAAAAATACGATTTGCAACCTATGCAACCTTTTGTATATATGGGCGGCGCCAACCGCAACTTTTAATTTTTGGTTGCAAAGGTTGGAAAGGTTGCAAATGAATTTCCGATTGCAAGTTCTAGTTTTCAGTTGTCATTTTCGATCAGTTTTTTGAAATATATATATATATATATATATATATATATATATATAGGGTGTGGCTCAAAAGAGAACTCTTTTTTTGAAGAAAACCAAGGTACTAATCCTAACCATGGGATGTATTATAATCAATGGCCCCGCCAGGGGCACCCACACACTAATCAAATACACCCTCACACACACAATCCCACCTAATCCCCTCCGTTTTTAATTTGATTTTTCCCGTCAATCGGTGATATTTTTTAAAAATCTAATTTCACCACATTTTTCTCCATCTCCCAACGATCAGTTTGAATACCATATGTGCTATATATATATATATATATATATATGTATGTACTTCAAAAAATTGGTCGAAAATGATAACTGAAAATTGGAACTTGAACTTCCAGTTTTCAGTTTTCGGTTGCATATAAGGTTATGAGGTTGCTACGCAATCTCTTATGCAACCTTATATGCTATACAGGGGAGCACACGAATTTTCGATTTCAAGTTCCAGTTTTCAGTTGTCATTTTCGACCAATTTTTTGAAATATATTATATATATATAATAGTTTTCAAAAAACTAATCGAAAATGACAACTGAAAACTGGAACTTGAACTTCCAGTTTTCAGTTTTCAATTTTCGGTTGCATATAAGGTTGCATAGCAACCTTATATGCTATATAGGGGAGTGGACGAATTTTCAACCTTTGCAACCTCTAGTTTTCAGTTGCAACTTTTGCAACATTTGCAACCTTTGCAACATTTGCATCCTTTGCAACCTCATTTGCAACTCACACGGCTGCACCGCCTGAAGTTATAAATGAGGTTGCAAACCGTATTTTTGAAAAAAGAATTTTAAAGAAATGTATTTTTATAAATAGTTTTAAAATGGTAGTATTTTAAAAAAAATAATTTAAATGATGGGTATTTTTTAAAAAACCCCAAAATTTTATACCTGTAACATCATTTTATAATTAAATAGTAGGAAGTTTTCTTTTCAATAAACTTGACCCCACGTCTGGGCCAGTGGACCCTCATCCAAAGACCCGGAAATACTCGAAGTATCCACTAAAATATAAAATCCCCATGCAAATGGAATATTGGATACGCTAAGAGAGTAAGAGAGTAAGAGGAGGTTTTCATGCAAAGCCTACTCGTACTCGGGGGGACCTACCTTTTTTAATCCTACCCCACGTGTTTTTTTAGGATTAACACATTTTAATATGAGAAATGTTAGAATGCCAAAATCGTTTTTAAAAATTGTCATAGTATTATTTGTTATTTATTCATAAATGAGATGGATCATTCGAACATACATAAGAATCTCATAAATAAAATCACGTTGCGTATTATTTAAAAATATTTTTAAAAACCATTTACAGATATATGACATTACTCTTTTAATATATTAAGTTGCATCCGATTTTCGATTTGGTCTATCAACTCATTTTCATTTCAATTACAACTATAAACATAGGTTTTGTTAATTAAAAGGATCATATATTAACGGAGACATTGACTTTCTCATGGAGTTGCCACATGGCTCACTCAGTGGCGAAGCCAGGATCAAAGTTGAGGGAGGGCCAAGTTACACTATTATTTAAAAAAAAATAGAGAAAGGCAAAAAAAAAAAAACGCATTAAAAAGAGCATAACTAATAGAAATTACCTGTTTACAACGCTCCTCTGCGATCTTTCATGTTTTGGAAGGTTTGAAGTACATCTTCAGTTTTGACATTTAAAAAAATATCTCGTTCAATATATGCTACTAAGAGATCATTCAACCATTCATCTCCTATCCTATTGCGAAGTCTAGTCTTCACAATATTCATAGCAGAAAAAGCCCTTTCCACACCTGCTGTTGCAACTGGCAGAAGCATAGCCAACTTGATAAGCAAATAAACTAAAGGATGATTCAAATGTTTTCTTGTCTCAACCATTCTTTTACCAAGTCCAGCAATTCCATCAATATTAGAAAACCTTTCATCACGTGTCACATCTTGAAAGTAGGTAGGAAGTGCCCATTCAAGTTCCATAATATGAACCGGAGAAAATTCAGAAGGATATAACTTTTCAAAATTTATCAGTCTCTCCTTGTCAAAAGCAGCAAATAAATTATGTGGATCAAGACATGCCATACCTAAAAGTAATTCAGTACCAATTTCACCAAATCGGTCATTTAACTCTTCAACTTGTCTTTCTAATATATATATGAACATGTCACTGCGATAATGGTGTAGATTTGTCAACACCTCAGACTTGCGTAAAACTCTTCTAGGATCAACAAAACTAGAACTCATGTCAACAACAACAATATTATGACTCTCACAAAACAAATTAACTTCTTGTAAAAAAGATTCCCATCCATATGCTCTCATAGATCTTAACATGTTTTTTGTGACATTAACTAAGTTCATCGCATTAACAATGTCCTGATCTTTTCTTTGTAAAGAACGTGATAGTCCATCACTGATTCCCATAATATTTTTCATAAGATGCAAGAGAAAAATGAAGTCAAATTTATTCATGGTTGACAACATTAATTCAGCATTACCTCGGAGATCATGGTCATCTGTGTGCTCAACAATATGCTCCAATACACCTATTACTGGATTAAATAATCTGATCAAGCTCAAGAGTGTACTGTAATAAGAACCCCATCGTGTATCCCCTGCACGCTTCAAAGTTGCTTCTTGGTTAAGTCCTTTCCCAGTGGCAATCTGACCACTCCAAATACCTTCAACCACTTCACTAGTTTGTTTGTCACGAAGCAAGTCTTGGCGTTTACATGAGCCAGCAACAACATTTGTAATGGTATTGAGTTGTGTAAAGAACATAGATATCTTTCGATGTTTTCTCACTGTAGCAACAAGTGCTAGTTGCAATTGGTGAGCAAAATAGTGTACATAGAATGCAGAAGGATTGTCTTTCAAAATTAAACTCTTCAAACCATTAAACTTCACTTGCATATTACTAGCTCCGTCGTATCCTTGCCCACGCACCATTGCTACACTCAGATTATGCTTTCCCAGAAGCTTCTCAACACCAGATTTAAGAGATAAAGATGTAGTGCCACCAATATGGACAACTCCAAAGAAAACGTTCCACTATACATCCACTCTTATTAACATAACGTAAGAGAACGACCATTTGTTCCTTAACTGAAATATCACGTGATTCATCAACTAAAATAGAGAATAAGTCATCTCCAAGTTCACTAAGAATAAGCTTAGTAGTCTCAACAGCCATTGCTTTAACAACATCCTTCTGAATATCCGGAGAAGTTAGCTTATTATTATTAGGAGCTTTATCTAAAACAACCCTTTTGATTTCTTCATTATGATCAGCCAAGAATTATAAAAATGTGAGAAAATTACCCTTCTTGTTGGACTCCTCAGACTCATCATGTCCACGAAACGCCAATGCTTGACTCAAACACAACCTTACAATGTCAACAGTTGCAATCAAACGGGTGCGATAGTCAATTCGACTTTGAATAGTTTGATTTGATAATGCAATTTCTATGTGTTGATTTTGATGCATCAAATCTTGACAAGCTTTAATGCACTTGTTGTGAACACTATTTAAATCTCCAACATGTTCTCTAAATTTTCTCAACGCCTCTTTCCAATTGGTAAACCCTTCCGTAACAAAAATACCACCACCACCTTGGCCTCCACGCTCTGGTTTAAAGAGATAACAACACAAACAATACGCCGAATGATCTTTCAAACTATACTCTAGCCAGCCAGGATGTTCTTTGTACCATGTCAAAACAAATCTACGCTTCTTACCCCCAAAAATTCTCCAAGGAAAAATTATATTTGGTTGACAAGGTCCCTTCTGCAAATAAAATCTTCGAACCTTTTCTTTATCGTTAACATGGAAGTCATAAATATTTTTTCTCTTAAAGGGATCAATTGCTAACTCATTGAAATTAACTTCCTCCCGATTTTGTTGACCATTGTGAACACTAGGTTCACTCACATTTGCAGATTGTACAGAGGGTAAATCATTCGGCAAAATAGTATGAAAAAACCTCTTCATATCTGTGAAAGATTAAAAAAAAATTGTCACTGCAAGTCATATACTACTACAAAATATCCGGAAAGAAAAAAATTTTAATACACAATAAATCAAGTGATTGCAAATATGAAAAATAAATTAACAGTTCACAAATCAAAACAAAATTAATTAAAACTATCATATATACATCAATTAAGTATCATCAATCATGTATGTATTACTAAATCTAGGTCAAAATATTAAATCAAAGTTAGTAGTTAAGAATTAGTGAATTACCTCAAAAAGGAGAAGAATAGCTAATGGCCTGATGATTTAAAAATGTAGAGACTATCAATTAAGTATCATTTATCGATTTAAGAAGGAGAAGATTAGTGAATTGCCTTTGATGTCTATGTCCCCTGTTTCTCTCTTTTCTGTCCGTGGCTCTGTTTTTTTTTTTTTTACAACTGACTCTACTAACCTATTAGTGAGGGAGGGCACAGTTTGATATTTGGGCTTAGGCTTAAAAAAATAAATTATTTTTTGCCCAATTTTCAGGGAGGGCCCAAACCTACTCTGGCCCATGACTACCGCCGCCACTGGGCTCACTTGACACTATCTTTAATTTAGTTACCATGTTTTTTTCATATTAAGAAATTAATCTTAATTACTTTTTCATTAAACTCTAATTTATGCCATATTTTTACATGAATTAAAGATTCCTAAAATTATTTTATTAATAATACATTATTGTAATTTATATTTTAAAATAAAAAATATTAATCAACATTTTAGACACACATTTTCAAATAATTTAAGTAGAATAATTTTAGAAAATTGCCCATAATTCTCTATAGAAACCTTTTACTCTTTTTACATTGGAACCCTGATTAATCTTTAATTTTATTTATTTATTTTTCCTATTTTTTCAATTAAACATTGATAAACATCTTTTTTATATAATAAAAAAAATTGTTGGCGTCCTTCCAAATAAAAAAAGAAGAAATATAATTATACACTAGAATGGTCGCATCTTTGTTAAGAAACTATTGTTCTTAACAGCTGATCATTTTATTTGACAAAGACATGTTCGTGATTGTAATCGAAGCGATAATTGATTGATCAACTAGATCGGAGGTAAGTTTATAGACTAAAATTTGTATTTTGTCTTTTTTTTTAAAAAATGTAGAGTGAAGGCTTCCAAGTTCCCCGTACAAGGGATTAGGGGTGAGCAAAAAATCGAATTCAAACCGAAACCGGTGAAAACCGAACCGAAAAAACCGAAACCGAACCGGCGGTTGCGGTTTTTGATTTTCAAAAACCGAGACTTTCGGTTTCGGTTCCGGTTATAGGTTAAAACCGAACCGGCTAAAATCGAACCGATTATTAATATATATATCTTTGAGCTCTTATGCATGATGCCCTCTTCCCTCTTTCAATAATCAGAAACTGAATTTGTCTGAAAATTCAGTATATACAGTATATACACAATTTGTCACTATAATATAATTTCAGGCTTCATCTAGAACCATTGTCACTTGTCTAATTAACATATATAAGACATACAATTTCAACAGGATAAAGTGGGGGATCATTATCTAACCAGTAAACTTAGGTAACCTAACAACATACAGTTGGTAGCTTCCAGGAGTATGTAAATGACAGAAGGAGACTTAATTTTATTCCCACATTTTGCAGTGAGCACACCGATTAATGTTGGCAGAAGCATTAGTACAGGTGTTGTTTTGACAATAATTTGTGGAGACAATGTCAACAATTTTTGAAGTTGTGTTGTGTAAATTAATATATTGTTCTCATTTTTATTTTCATCCGGTTTTAAAACCGAAACCGAACCGTTACGAACCGAACCGGGATTTTGAAACCGAAACCGAATCCGAACTGGTGGTTACGGTTTTTGATTTTAAAAACCGAGGATATATGGTTCCGGTTCCGGTTTTACCCTAAAACCGGACCGAACCGGCCCATGCTCTACCCTACAGGGGATCAGCCTCATTATAGAATATTATTTCTAATTTTGGTCAAGTTAAATCAATTATCAAATCCTTTAGTAGAAGTCTGGTAAATTTGCTCTCGATCAAGTTATATTTGTTCTTTCACCAGAACATATGGTGAATTCATATATTTTGGAGCTATATTTTATCACATAATTTTCTCTTTGTCCTCGGTATTAATTTTGCTGATCAAGTCGTGTAATATGTCTCTTATAACTCTTGTTGAGTTACAAACTTTGGGATTTTATTTAACTTTGTGGTCACTATTACAAGGTATAATTGTCTGACCAATAGCAATTAATATTTTGTATCCAAATCTGTATAGTTCTCATCAGTAGCGTTACTTCTCTGCTCTTTGTTCATTGTTTATAATTCTTGCTTGTGAAGTTGCATATGATAATTGAGTTTGAAGCAGGACGTAGTACTAAGAGTTCTCCACTTGAAAACTATACCCTTAACAGTGTACTGAATTAACACTAGAAATTAATGGATTTTATAAATGTTTTTGATTTTGAGCTGGCTTATTACGCAGTTTAGTGTGTCGAATTGCAGTTGGTGTTCAGTTCCTCAGTTTTTTACAATGGCTTCCAAAGGTACCCTTGGATAGACATGTCCACATCCAATGAAGACTACGTTAAATGGAGTCTTCCAGGGGGATAGTGATGGGGGATAGTGATGGTTGACTCCACTTTTATGAATGAGCTAATAAGTGGGAATTCAGTGGACAAAATTTGAAGATGTTGCATATGAAAAAATTTACTAGGAGGCAAGATATGAGATATCTGGTAAGAAGGAATTTAAGTAGATTGTGCAAGCCATAGCAGTGATATGCTTATATGCAGCAGTTATGGTGATTGGTGAAGTTGTAGAGGTTGTAGCCTGTAGGAAGTCATGTATGTGCTTTCTTAAAGTAGTGGTATGATTTATGCTTTGTTTAATTTGTGTCAGGTGTTTTAAAAATCAAAATTTGTACTCAAATTCTATTGTCAATATAAGTATGCTTATAAAATAAACTTATCCAGAAAGCTGAGAAAGTATTGACTTAGTCCATAGTATTTGAATGTCATGTAGTCATGTCCATGTACATATATCACTACTATATTGTGTAAGAGTGGCAATGATCTTGGAAAAATTGTTTTTTTATGATTTTATATTATTGGCAGAGAGATGTTATTCCTACTTTTTTTTTCTGATGTAGATGTTATTCCTACTTCAATTGCTCCGAAACAAGTATACAAGAACGATTTTTTTACTCTAAGTCTACAAGAAAACTCAAATCAAGGCACCATGAACTTTTTTCTTATACATATTTGTTGTTTTTTAAATTTTCATTTTGAATATTTGAAACCATGAAGCAGTGAATCAAAAAGCAGGCAATGTCATAGAAATAAATGTCATGTTCACTTCTATGTATCAAGGTTTGGCCAAATTCAGATTGTACTGACCTGTAACATAAAACATTTTTTTTTTGACGAAATGCAGGAGGATATATTCATAAATCAAACCAATACAACAAACCCCCGACTGTCGATACGACGAGTTTGAAAAACAAATAAATTGTTTTCTCATCGTTTAACAAATTGAACTTAAAAGTTCTTGAATCTAAAAAAGAATTCGAAGACCTCCGAAATGATCCAAACTGTGCCAACATCCCTGAGAGCAACGGTGTTACAATTGACCACGTCACGTAAGATCCGTTGATACCCCAGTGTTCAGAAGCCTCAGTTGGAATTCCACTCTAGCTATCTACATGCCAGATACCAGCTATAGACATGCCGAAAATAGGAACCTCCCAAGGATGGGTAATACCCCAGCTATCTACATGCCGGTTAACAGCTATAGACATGCCGAAAGTAAAAACCCCCAATAGATGATGAACAATCTTTGGTTGTGAGTGGTGAGCTTTTGCAATAATCGTCAGCTTCCCAGCTTTGATGCGGACATTCCAGATCACTCAAAGCATCATCAAAGTCATTCTTAGCAGATCTAACCAACCAAACAAACCAAACATGCTCTCACAAGGAGAGAAAACAAGGTCTCACAAGAGGAGAGAAAAACAAGCTCCCACAAGAGGAGAGAAAAACCCAAAAACACTCACAATCCTCACCAAAAGAGGATTGTTATTGAAAGGAATCGAAAATTAGACAGGAAAAGGCCTCCGGCCGGTGGATAAACCACCGCCGGAGGAGAGGAGCTCACTGGCGAAGACTAAGCCGAATAAGGAGACAGAGAGAATTTTGATTTCGGTGGAAAAGTTTCCCTATAGACTTTGACCTGTAACATGAAACATGATCCACCAAAATGTAATTATCTCTATTCTATTGTGATTATAAGTTTTTAAATTTTATAATTTCTTAAATTTTATAAAACAATAATGTTCTCATAAGATATAAAAATCAATAATTTGCTTATGAGCAAGTGCCTTGATTTTTTTAAATTTTTACACATATTTTAAAATGAATGAAAATGATATTTCAACATATTTTTTTACTTTGATATTTTTTAATAAAAAAACCGAGGTACCGCCGGAGGCGATGCAGAGGAATCTTTCGTAACAAAATATTTTATAGTTGTATTTGTTTTCATCATTTCAAAAAATTACAACCACATGACTAATCAAAAAATAAAATCACTAATATATTATTATTCCAAGGACATATATATAAAGAAGTTAGGTCAATTGTCGTACCTTTGATAATACAATAAATATGATTTTAAAATCGGTTAGAAAGAATTAACTCTCCAAGAATTGAAAAGTATTACCCAAGAGAAAATAGTACTTTTAAGAAAAAATAAAATCACGTTAGTTAACTGAGTAAATTATATAAAATTAATATATAATGCAAACAAATTAATTTTTATATACAAATTTCTTTTACATAAGCAAACTGTAATATTTTAAGAAAATTTTTATGATAAAAAAACAATTCCACAAACCATGTGAAGCGGGCAAAATTCCTAGTTTTATATATGGCTCCTTGGAAATGTATACTTATACTGAAAATTAAAAGTTGCATTGTAACATAGATTACAGATATTTTTTAATGATATAAATTTTTTATATTTTTTTCAATTATATAATACAAATAAATTTTACTTAAATTTTGGTCAATTTAACCAATCAAAAATCAAAAGAAAGATGTATTTTGGGACGGAGCCCGAAAATTTTTCCTACTATTTCCTATCACTATTCTTAACGATTTGATATTCGAAATTTGGAAATCTGGAATCGGGTCCGCAAAAACAAATGCAATTTGTCCAAACCAACAATAACAAAAATTACTTTTTATTATATAGGAGTATGATGCAAAACAGATATTAAACACATATTTACTCTACCATGACATTTTAGCTAATGTGCTTGAAATTTTTAGCGAGTACAAGAGTAAACTTATTATTTAAATAACTTAATTTTATTTAATTTTTATACTTCCTTTCTCTCAAACTAGTCCCTTTATCTTTTGCATGTAAGTTAATGTGCGTAAAAATGATAATTTTATATATTATTATAAAAGTTCTTTTTTCAAATACAAATTCAAATATTAAATTTCAATTTAGATTTTTTTAAAAAATACTCCCTCCGTCCCAATGGATTCTTTACACTTACTATTTTGGGCCGTCCCATTCGTTTCTTTACATTCCCAAAATAGTAAGTTTTAACACTATTACACTCACTATTTCACTTATTTTAACAATACTTTACACTATTACACCCACTACTTCACTTATTTTAACAATAAAATCACTATTACACCCACTACTTCACTTATTTTAACAATAAAATCACTATTATATCCACTACTTCATTTATTTTAACAATATTACACCCACTTTATACCCACTTGTCTTGTCCTCCGTGCCCACCAGGAACGTAAAGATCCCAGTGGGGCGGAGGGAGTAGTACATAAAATTATCATTATATACATGTAAAGTGACGTGTAACTACACAAATCAAAAGGATTAATATTTTAGACGGAGATAAATGTTATAATAAAGGAAAATGTTAGAGGTACAAAATTGTATACAAAAAAATTTTCAAAATGATAAATGTCTCATTTTTAGTGATTATAATTTAATTAAATATAATGTGCTTACGTGCATTCACACCCATGCCAACAAATGAAAACATCCCATATTAAGACATCACCATATCATCATTTTGTAACAATGTTTTGTACCCCTAACATTCTATAATATAATGAAAGAGTAATGCTAGGGTAAAAATTGAGTACCAAAAAATAATTACAAATGATATTGTAGAAAGAAACGTTTGATAAGTGACGCAATAGTAATGATGTAAAAAACGAATTTGTAATGGTCAAGATACATTTGCTTGGAAAGTCCCATTTGAAAATATTGGGGGTGACAAGTAATCAAATTTGAGTCTTCTGCCAGCCTGAGTTCTGATACCATGTTAAGTAACTAGTTCTCCTATTAATAAAACTAATTCATACAACGGTAATTGTATCGTTCTATTAAGTTTTTCAATATATATATATATATATATATATATATATATATATATATATATATATATATATATATGTCCATTACTTTGATATTCATTGACTAACTTTCGTTAACATCAAAAAGATATGTTAATCAAAATGATATGTTATCATTAATTACATCAACTCAATAATTCTATATATTTGTCTATTTAGAAAGATGGTGTAGGTGATGTTATATATGGTATTATAACAAATAACATAGATTTATTTATGAGTATTTTAACTAATTGTTATCGTACGTACAGCTGGTCAATATCAAATATTCATAGACGTACAGGTAAGAGAGAGGACTTACAATGAACCCCTTGCCTTCAATTCTTCATCAAATACTCTCGTAGAAAGCTTGTCTTTAAGATCTTCTTTCAAGCCAACTTCGAGTACCTGTAATATTCATTATAATGAGTAAACATTTTACAGTTTACATTTTTTTTAAAAAGAGAGTACTATAATTTTATAATTCGTCCATAACAACAAAAAATTAATGTAGGACTAGCTAGTCATATTCTAAGCATACATGACACGCACAGAACTAATAGTACTACACACTAACACTCATATAAAAGGAGAGTAAGTTCTATGACCTTATATATACAGCTAGCCATACATGAGATAGAGGACTAACCGGGATGACGAAGGAGGAGAGGGAGGGTAACAAAATATGTGGATAACCGGGATGACGAAGGAGGAGAAACATAACAAAATCATGGAAGATTACAAGGTTGCTGATTATCCCACTCAAAAGCACAATCGCTTTGATTTACAAGAAATAATCTCAACCAAATTTTGAAAACAGATCGATCTCAAATTTAAATTACATGAAATACCTTCAGACCCTTGGAACTATGAGTTTCTTCCATGAAAGCTGTCAATGGTTTATGCAGAAAATGGTGAAAGGATGGATCATCCTTCTTCAAGGCCCTACCTTAAGTTTGCAATGTTTCAGTTTAAAACATCTCATTTTTCTAATTACTAGGATCAAAATATTTGTGTCTTTCGTGTTTGACCTTGGCTTTTGTACTTAAAATTCAACACTTTGCTTCCTTCAACAAGGATTAACACAATTTATAAATGTTTGTGCATGTGTGAGAAAGAAAGGCATTTTGGATCTACTGACCGTCCAACTGTGGCATTTTGCAATCACTTGACAAGAAGGCATCTTTTATCATCACGAGTGCCAGAATAATTAGCTGAAATCAAAATTTTTTACTTTAAATATACAGCAAAAAATTGTGCGTGACAAGAATTTTACTTATTTTGCATAGATAAATAATGAAGTCTAATCATGAAAAATCCTAGACTAAAATTTGCGTCGGGCTGCCATAAATGAAAATTATAAAGAATGTGTAAAAAAATTCATCTCCAACCAGACATTAATCTTAGCAAAATTTTTTTAGATACCACATCATATTGGCTATATTTGTCGAATCTCTACAGACATGTAATAAAACTACACATCATCAGTTACCATATTAAAATAAACTAGCATAATAATCCTTGCGAGATATGGATCAATTTCTAGATATTTTTTGTTTAACATGTAACAATAACATTCTTAATTATTCGTTTATTCAGAATATGTTTAATGTTTTAGATATATTAAATATATGTTGACTAAGTATCAATGCTTCTAATTTGTACGTAAGACGTTACTAATTTGCACTACGTTGGTAATTTATCTCATAAAACAATTGATACATTTTATTGTTTGTGACATATAATCTGCATGTATTGAATGTGTACAAATTATGTAGTTAGTGATAAACATTGGGTTATCACGTGATCGTGGAGTGATACCCCCCGATTCTGAATCCGAATGCGATTTCCGAACACGTCCCGATCCAGAAATAAAAATTATTTTGCTACCTAATCTTCGTCCCAGATGGAAAACGGGATCGCTCGGGAAATTGAGAATTCTTATTTTTTCTTAAAATGAAATTTTACATATTTTAGAACTTATACGAGTGGCGAGCTATATTTTTTAGTGACAAACATAAATATTTGTACTAATGTCGTTCGAGCATTATTTCGACCGTGATTGAGTTTCATATATTAATTTAATAACGTTGTATGTAATCTACAATCTATATATTTTTAATACAGGTGATATTTAAAATTAATGGATTTATATGCGATTGTCAACTTGCATTGATCGGTGAAAAATCTTGTTAATTAATGACAAATAATTTAACTTTTATTCTAAATGCGCATTAAATATTAAATCAAAACTATAAATGACCTTTTCTAAAAAAAAATCATCATTATTAAAATTGACATAAGCTAATATTTTAAATCGAGATATTATTTCAAACTTTTTATAAAACTGTGAAATGTGATAAATGGGTTGGTTAGGTTTGATTGCAACAATCCGGTCAAATTCGATGTGTTTTAAATCATGTCAAGTTCTTGACCTGAAAACCCGCCACATACTAAGACAGTAATTTTGGTGTGCATTATATTAACTTCCTCTTATAACGGCGTCAAATACACTAATTCGTATCGATGTGGAATGTTACAACCTCTATTGTAGTTGGACGACAATCTTGTCTATCCCACGAACAAACAAACATACTAAATCTTGTAAATGACGATGCAATAATATCATTTGTATAAAATGATGAAATTTTGAGTACTTTTAAAATATCAAGTCATGCTCTGATTTTGAATCTGAAATATGTCGAACTACATTGGTTCAATGATTTGCTTTTAAATGTTCTGATTATCACGTTTTCATTAACAATTTTTTGTAATAATATGCTTTTAAATTTAATGAAAAATTATAAATATCTAATAGATATCTTATATTCATCTATATATATTGTAAATACTTACTATTAATATTATTTTATTGAACTGAATGATTTGAAAATGTATAAGTTGACTACATATTATAAAATACTAATTTATACTATAAAATAATATGATACAAATTTGTTAATGTAACACCAGAAAAATGATTTAAAAAATTTAGTAATCAAAATACTAAATATTCTTAATCACCAACACACACGCACACATAATATGTGTATGATTCATAACATATATGATTGAGTGGTGTAGTGGTAGGATGGTGTGCAAATCAATGATGAGACTTGGGTTTGATTCTCAGCTATCACATTTTTTCAAAAATGAAAAATATAAGGGCAATTTAGACAATTCAAATTGAATAAAATGTCTCACTAACGAAAAATTATAAATATCTAATAGATATCTTATATTCATCTATATATATTGTAAATACTTACTATTTTTTTTTTGAAATAAATAAATACTTACTATTAATATTATTTTATTCAACTGAATGATTTGGAAATGTATAAGTTGACTACATATTATAAATCACTAATTTATACTATAAAATAATATGATATAAATTTGTTAATGTAACACCAAAAAAATGATTTAAAAAAAAATTATTAATCAAAATACTAAATATTCTTAATTCATCAACACACACGCACACATAGTATGTGTATGATTCATAACATATATGATTAGTGGTGTAGTGGTAGGATGGTGCGCAAATCAATGGTGAGACTTGGGTTTGATTCTCACTTATCACATTTTTTCAAAAATGAAAAATATAAGGGCAATTTAGACAATTCAAATTGAATAAAATGTCTCACCATTTGAGTTGATTAATTAAAATGACTCACTAGTTATACTTAATTGTGAGTGCTAAAAACCCTAATGAGAGTCGACCTCCGACGCCTCCTCTTCCCCTCTAATCCTTACCTAATACACTCAATCTAAACAAATTATAGTCATTATAGGAGATCCTATTTTCTCCTTTCTCTTGTTTACTTTTTCATTTTTCCTTCAATAATCTTCACCTTTTGGGTGAGAATATTGATTCTTGCATCCATTTTTTGGGTGTTTTTATGTCTCTTTTGGAGTGGTTTGTGTCTCTCCTTTTGGAGTGTTTCGTATGTTTTAATATATTTTGGTGTGTTTGTTTTGTTATTTTGGTCCTTTGGGAGTAATTCAATTGGTGTCTCTGGAGATCTGGAAAGCTCGTATCGAGGCTGGAGCGATGGTGATTATTGTAAGAGCTCACCTTTCACAATAGAAGATTGTTCATCTTTTGGGGGATTCCATTTACGGCATGTCTATAGCTGGTACCCGGCAAGTAGATAGTTGGGGTGCAGTTTCTTCAACCTCAGTTTATGCAATTGGGGTCTCTGAACATTGGGCTACCGATGGTTTTTATGTGTTAAGGTTAATTGTGATACTACTGTATTGATGTCAGTGCAATTTGTATTGATTGGGATGTCTTTGATTTCATCATTTGCTTCAAGAATTTTCAAAATTCTATTTGTTAAACGATCAGGAAACAACAGTTGGGGTTGTCCCATATGTGTTTTGTTCTTATTAATGAAAACCGCTATATTTGTTTGTCAAAAAAAATGTCTCACTAATTTAAGGCCCGTGTTGGGCTATTATATATATAATAGATAGATAATAGATTATTTTATTTTTAAGAACTCAAAATAACAATAATATACTATTTTAAAATTATATCCAATAATTACATCCAACTCCATTGAAGCAGATTCAACAAATTTTACATAATCATTATTTTATATCATTTTATCCAATTATTTTAGTTAATATCATTGAGATGCTCTTACAAATTCACTAAAATTTAGCCAATTACTTTTTATTTTATTTTTATCATTTTAGGTAATCATCTTAGTCATCATATTGGACATGCTTTTACAAATTATAATATGCAATATTTATTTTGTTACCCTTGATTTTATGACACACATGTTTAAGAGTTTCATCACATAATTAGAATTTTTATATTTAAAATCTTCCTTTTTTTAAAAGCATTAATTTTATATTTTTAATAAATTAATTATCATCATTTAAACACCAAAACTCAAATTTAATTCGTGTAACTAAAACATAAAAATAAAATGAAAATAATATAAAATTATAAATTAATGATATAAATTCAAAATATAATTAATAAACTTTTTAAATTCAAAATCTATACTATTATATAAAAGCCGAAACATTAAAAGTTTGGTTGGTCAGTCGGTCGGTCGGTCGGTACGGTACCTGTTGATTTTACTTATTTACCCTTACTCAATTACTACTAACTAATCAATTTCTTTTTTCAGATTAAACATATTATCTTTTCTATTTTTAAGAATTAAATAATTTCTTTTTTCAAGTAAAATACAATACCTTTTATATTTTATCTAACTAAAATTTCTCCTTTATGAATCAATTTCTTTTTTCAAGTTAAACATATTACCTTTTCTATTTTTCCGTAATTAAATAATTTCCTTTTTCAAGTAAATTTTATCTAACTAAAATTTCTCTTTTTTAAAAACACTACGTGCAATTTTGTTTAATAAAATAACATAATTATATTATAATTACTATTAACTAATCAATTACCTTCAGTCAAAACACGTTACCTTTTCTATTTTCTCTAACTAAAATCTTTCTTTTTCCAATTATATCATGAACGGTTACCTTTTTCAGCCAAAACACGTTACCTTTTTTCTTTTCTCTTACTAAAACCTCTTTTTTCCAATTATATCACGGGCGTTTCTGTTTAATAAAAATAAAATTATAATATTATAATACTAATAATTAACCGATTATCTTTTCAACTAAAATATATCATTTTTTCTATTTTTTCAAATTAAATTCCCTTTTTTCTAGAAATATAACGGGCAACATTAATTTCTCATTTTCTAAAAACTATGAGCAATTTTATATAGTAAAATAACATAATTAAATTATAATTACTATAAACTAATCAATTGCCATTTTCACATAAATCATGTCATCTTCATGTTACCTTTCTATTTTCTCTAACTAAAATCTCTTTTTTTTCCAATTATATCACCGGCGGTTGTATTTAACACTATTAGCAATTTTGTTTAATAAAATAAAATAAAATATTATAATTACTAATAATTAATCAATTACCCTTTTCAGCTAAAATATGTTACCTTTTATATTTTTCTAATTTTTTCAGTTAATTTTATTTATTTACCCTTATTTAATGGTACATGTTATTTTACGTAATTATCCTTACTTAATTATTTATAAATACTAATAACTAATAAATTTCCTTTTTCAGGTAAAACATGTTACCTTTTCTATTTTTCAATAACTAATCTTTTTTCACATAAAATATAAGAAATTCTTTCCTTTTTCAAGTAAAATATGCTACCTTTTCAATTTTTCAATAGCCAATTTTTCTTTTTACGTAAAATACTATATATATCTAGATTCCAAAAAAGTGGTCGAAAATGACATCTGAACCCCAGAACTTGAAATCAGAAATTCGTAGCATCTCAATTGTAAATGAGGTTGCAAGGCCCCGCCAGGGGCACTCATAATTTGTGAATTTGGGTTGCAAGACCCCGCCAGGAGCACTCATAATTGGTGGATTTCTGATTTGCAACTTTCAGTTGCAAAAGTTGCAACTGAGGTTGCAAAAGTTGCAACTGAGGTTGCAAAAGTTGCAACTGAGGTTGCAAAAGTTGCTACTGAGGTTTGAGGTTGCAAAAGTTGCAACTGAGGTTGCAAAAGTTGCAACTGAATACTGAAAGTTGCAAATCAGAAATCCACCAATTATGAGTGCCCCTGGCGGGGCCTTGCAACCCAAATTCACCAATTATGAGTGCCCTGGCGGGGCCTTGCAACCTCATTCGCAACTGAGATGCTACGAATTTCTGATTTCAAGTTCTGGGTTCAGATGTCATTTTCGACCACTTTTTTGGAATCTATATGTGTATATATATATATATCTAGATTCAAAAAAGTGGTCGAAAATGACATCTGAATCCCAGAACTTGAAATCAGAAATTTGAAAACTGGAAGTTGCAAATGAGGTTGCAAAAGTTGCAACTGAGGAAGGTAGTATTTTTAGAATTTTGAAAACAAGGTCGGTATTTTTAGAATTTTAGAAAGGTTGGTAGTATATATTTAAAAATCTAATAGTTGACATGGGTAGTTTTAAACTTATCCCAAAAAACTATGAGCAATCATGTTTAATAAAATAAAATATTATAATTACTAATAATTAACCAATTACCTTTTTCAGCTAAAATCAGTGTTCCAGAAATCGCTATCAAAAATCGAATCGGTTGGTTACCTTCCAGAAGATTAATCGGGGATTAATCGGCTGAATCGGGGATTTTTAGAACAGTGGCTAAAATACATTACCTTTTCTATTTTTTTTTTATTTCAGAAAAACCTATTTGGTTTGCTTTATTTAAGTACAATAAAAAAAATAACAATATAATAACTAATGACTAACTGATTACGTTTTTCAGCTAAAATATTTCATCTTTTCAATATTTTCAAACTAAAATCCATCATTTTCTAAAAATATCACGGACAACATATATATAATTATATCAGATCATATTTTTAAAAGTTTAAGCCAAGAAAATTTTTAATTCAAATTAAAAAAAATTCTGTTATATTAAATAAAATCTGTGCATCGCACGGGTTTTAAGCTATCTATACTATTATATAAAAGCCGAAACATTAAAAATTTGGTTGGTCGATTGGTCGGTTGGTCGGTACAATACCTGTTTAATAAAATGAAATATTATAATTACTAATAATTAATCAATTACATTTTTCAGCTAAAATATGTTACCTTTTATATTTTTCTATTTTTTTCAGTTAATTTTATTTATTTACCCTTATTTAATGGTACATGTTATTTTACGCAATTATCCTTACTTAATTATTTATAATTACTAATAACTAATAAATTTCCTTTTTCAGGTAAAACATGTTACCTTTTCTATTTTTCAATAACTAATCTTTTTTCACATAAAATATGAGAAATTCTTTCCTTTTTCAAGTAAAATATGCTACCTTTTCTATTTTTCTATAACTAATTTTTCTTTTTACGTAAAATACAGTTTATCTAGCTACAAATTTTCCTTTTCTAAAAAAACTATGAGCAATTATGTTTAATTAAATAAAATATTATAATTACAAATAATTAACCAATTACCTTTTTCAGCTAAAATACATTATGTTTTCTATTTTTTTATTTTTTTTTCTGAAAAACCTATTTGGTTTGCTTTATTTAAGTACAATAAAATAAGAACAATATAATAACTAATAACTAACCGATTACGTTTTTCAGCTAAAATATTTCATCTTTTCAATATTTTCAAACTAAAATCCATCATTTTCTTAAAATATCACGGACAACAAATATATAATTATATCAGATCATATTTTTTAAAATTTTAAGTTAAGAAAATTTATGTCTTAAAATTTTTAATTCAAATTTAAAAAAACTCGGTTATATTAAAGAACATCCGTGCATCGCACGGGTTTTAAGCTAGTATAATTGATATATGTTTAAAATAAACTTTTTATAACATATACAATCAAAAAACGAGAAGCGAGACAGGAAAAATGGATCGAAAGATCCCGAAAATATTATAAAATCTTTCGTCTCATTTCCAAGCCCACATCTTGATATTGAGCGTGCATATACTTTGCAAGCAATTTTGACATGGGAAGACTTTAACGAATAACAATCATCGTTAATAGTTACTGTTTTTGCAATATCTCATCAAACTATATAGGGAAACTGTAATTACCATTGATTATGTACCAATTTGATACATGCAGAGAAAGATAAATTGTGTTTGCGTAAAGCTGGTGCATAATGCAAACTATGAAGCATTTACCACTAAGCAGGAGAAATGTATGTCATACACGAGTAAAAAACAACTTGAAGCATGGAACAAGCAGTGTCAGACATAAACTTAGTGGATGAATCCAACCCAAATTCTAGATGGATTAACAAGAAAACCAACACAACCAAATTGTTAATACAAAAGAAAACCTAACATAGATTCCTATATACTCCAATACTGATGACAAATAACTCAGAAGCATGTTTGGAACTAAATTGGCAAAAAACCATGTACACAGCACAAATCATTTCATGATTTGCCTACCTATGAAAGTTCCTTGGCTCGTCTAGCCTACTCCATGCTCGCCAACTGTATATGTTCAAGAAGAGAGCGACTGCTCTTGTTTGTATTCATTATCTGCACACTAGAACCATACATTTTAAACTTTAATCATCATATTGTATGTTACAAAGTCCAAAAATTACCAAGGAGAGACCGATTTAATCCTCCAACCAACTCTGTCCTATGAACCAAGCCAATGCTGGCAGTGGCCCTATGAGGCAAGCTGCTTATAAAGTGATGAGCATTTGATATTTTAGCTACCTCTTTCAAATCAGCTTCAGTTGCATTATGTCTTGCATATATGATATTCTCTCTTATGCTTGTTGAGAATGTTGCAGGTTCTTGGTGAAGTAGACCTATGTGGCTCCTCGGCCATCTCAAATTGAAAGGTTTAAGATCTCTTCCATCCAATGAAATTTGGCCAGCATTTGGAATGTTGGATCATAAAACCTCTCTATCAATGAAATAATGGTGCTCTTTCCCAAACCAGAAACTCCATCGACAGCTACAGTTTACCCTCCGCTGACTAGACCAAATTGTTCAAGATCATTACCTTCAGAGCACTAGGATAACAATATTAACATTTCTAAACTCAATATTGTAGTAGCATTGCACGGCTTTAATGCAGCACTGTCATGAAGGTCAATTTCTGCGACACGGTCAATCATATCGAATACCGAACCGAGGGATTTTCGATGTTAGAATATGTAAGAGGCCAGACCAAATGGCTCTACCAGAGCGAAAGTTACAAAATAAAAGACCACATACGCACATACTCTTTAACACTACAAGAATTTTCAGTTTTAATAACAGAAATTTCTGTTGGCAAAGCAAGGAAATCTGTTGGGAAAACAGTTTGCCAACGGAATGCTAATCGAAGACAAGGGTTGGTAGAAACGTTGTTGGGAAGGGGCTTGCCAACAGAATTATTTCCGTTATTAGTTTTAGCAACAGAATAGCAATAAACTAATAACAGCTCTCAAAGTTACCAAAAAAAACACCCCGCCAACAGAATTTTCCGTTGGTAATTCTAGCCAACAGTTTACCAACGGAATGCCAACCAAAGAGAAGGGTTGGTAAAAACATTGTTGGGAAGGGGCTTTCCAACGGAATTATTTCCGTTATTAATTGTACCAACGGAATAGCAATAAACTAATAACAGATCTCAAATTACCAAAAAAAATACCTGCTAACAGAATTTTCCGTTGCTAATTCTAGAATTTCTAGAAACAACGGATAATCCGTTGTAAATCCGTTGGTAATTCTAGCAATGGTAACGGATATCCGTTGTTAATTCAGTATATCCGTTGTTAATTCAGTAACGGATAATCAGTTGTAACTCCAGTAACAGAAATTTTTGTTGTTAAATTAATAACATGCCATCAGAAATCAAATGTTCAAATAATAACAAGCTTCCAAAAAAAGCTAGCCATCATTACAAAAATAAGCATCCCATAGCATCATTCATTCTATTATCCCCTTACATCATTCATAACAATATCAACAAAATGGGGGATAATGAATTACAGTACTGAGCAATAATAACATCCTAGTAATAAATCTTAAACTAATAATGTGAAACTGGACATAACATAAAGTCCTGCTAAATTCACCATCAACAAAGTAAATTACTCGTCACCACTCTGACCATCTACATCAACATCAGTGGTAGGGGACTGAGCACGGAAGGAGTTATTCTCGAGAAGTTTGGCTATTTGATTCTCCATTGTGTTCATCTTATCCTTCACCGCATTTAGTTCTTCTAGTAGCTTGTGATTTTCCACATTTGCAAAGGAAGAACCGCAAGGATCAGTCTCCGGTCTATAAAAGAGGTTTTGTGATGAACCTAGTCCATACACCCTCTTTTTCTTGTCAAATCCACCCGCTGCTTCGAGAAACAACGCATTTTTATCAATAGGTAGCCCAGCTTTCACCTGCTCCTCACAAAGCCTTTCAAATTTTTCCTGAATACAAAAAAAGTTAGCGACCAAAAAAACAATCTGCTAAAAACATACTTAATGAACTTAAGTCCATGATACCAACTGGATGTCCATATTACATCTCCAATCCTATTGCAGCAGTTAAAATGACTTGAATATTTGTGTCACAATTTCAGAACGATTGTTAAAAAAGCATGGACTAATATTTTTTTTTCAAACACACAAAATACCCATTTTGTTAAAGCTTGACTCCATTAATATAGATAAACTCCAACAAAAAAGACAGATAAAAACAAAACAGAGCAATAAATATCACATAGCCTTTCTGACAACTTCCCTAACCAAGGCAAAGACTTGGGGTACAGTTCATAACAGCTACTCTTAAAAGGTGCCAAACATCTGATAAACAAACCCAAAAAGGTAATTTCACTTTTCATAAACCTACTATGCAAAATTTTCTTTAAAAAGCACCATCCTTTACTCCAAATATTTGATTTACCAAATATTTGATTTACCAACGGAGTAAAGCATATAAAGCTACAAACTATAAAACTTGCAAGATCATAATAAATAAATTCAAGAATTTAAGTCCATGATACCAACTATATGTCCATATTACATCTCCAATCCTATTGCAGCAGTTAAAATGACTTGAATATTGGTGTCACAAATTCAGAACAGTTGTTAAACAAAGCATGGACTAATTTATTTTTTTTTGATCAAACACACAGAATACCCATTTTGTTAAACCCTGACTCCATTAATATAGATAAACTCCAACAAAAAATAAGATAAAAACACAACAGAGCAATAATTTATGTGCAAAATAATTGTGTAAAACAAACACAATCTTTTTTATACCGTTCAGGAACTTAAACTTTTATAATTTTAGTCTTTACTGATATTGTGGAATCAGGTCTTGTGAGCTCAAAAGCGTTTAACTTGGCTTAATTCTACTTTTTAGTCTGATGTCTCGAATATATACGAGTTTCTAGTTAAACTCGAAAATCCAACTTAATTAATAAGAAAGACATAATAAGAAACCATATAATGTACGTATAAGAAAATATTTAACAAAATGAAAATAACACTCACATATGTTAGTTGGCTTTTTTTGTCAACCCATATCCTTTCGTCATCGCAATTCTCGCCATTTTCTTCATCCTCGTCATTCTCGCCACACATGATTTTATTTATATTCGGATTTTTAAGGTGTGTGATCAAAAATATTTGATCGGCAGTTGGATCACGTTGGTACTTCATTTGCTACAAAATTTATTTATTGGAATTTTAGAGCATGGCAGAATAAGTATGACGAATAAGTTTATGAATCTTTCACTACAATGACATGCTTACCGCACGAGCTGCAATGGTCCTATGAGAAGCAGAACCACTTGTATGTGTAGAAAGGTTGCCATCAACCCCGCTGGAACGATTATTTTTCTGAGTCTTAGACTTCTTTTGAAATTTTGGGGTTTTCCAAAACTCAATCCAGCTCAAGTATACATCCATGCTAATTCTCTTATCTGGTTGTTCGCCTTTTTCCCAAGAAGAATGAGCTAAACTACAAAGCTCAGAATACTTCCTCCGTGCGTTTGCTAACCAGCCCTGATATATCACGGCATCTGATTGCCTCCATGCAAAATATTTCTACAATAATGAAAAAAAGTTAGTGAAAAAGGTAAGGTTGCATCTGATCAAAAACTAAATTAAATCCTAGCCAAAATGCAATTACCTTAAATTCTTCAAAATAAAAGTCTTGAGTCTCTTTGGAAACTGACTTCCAGTTATATCCAGTAGGCTCGAGTTTTTCATACATGATCAGTCTGATCTTAGAAGAACACTCATGTGAAGGTTCCAACCTTAAAAAAATTAAAATTTACGTAAGTCATTGTTATTCCATTGCTTGAATTAGAAAAAAGAACAAGTTTCGCAGCTTACACTTTCTTGATGACTTCTACTCGAGTCCGTCCATTGATATCTATAGAGCCAAAGTTCCAATATATATAATTATTGGCAGCTGAAGACGATACATTTGGTGTGCCTTGGCGTGATTGTGATCGAGGAGTGAGCTGTCGTGATTCCTGTGACTGATCTGGTGAGTGTTGTTGTGACTGAAATTGTGCACAGATCTTCGATCGATCTGTTGGTGTAATCTGTCCTGATCGATTTGCATTTTGTTGTTCTGATTGAGCTGGAATTCTCTGTCCTGATTGAGTTGAATTTTGATGTCTAGGTTTTGTTGGTACGCGCTCTTCAGGTTGAGTTGAATTATGCTGTCCAGGTTTTGTTGGTACACGCTCTGCAGATTTGGCTACGATGCTTTCAGTAGGGCTCCTCAATCTCCTCATTTTTGCCTGTAATGAATAATATTACAACTTTATAATGCTACAGTTTTAAATAAGTATTTGGTGTACCGGAGTAGTACAAATTAAATTAGAATTGTCTTGCATTATGTTATATTAAATTCTGATTCCGTCACTACTCATGACATGATCCTAGAATATGTAATGCAAACAGTAGAAAGGTAAATGTTACAGCAGCCTATAACTGGGAGGAGGTAAACCATATAAATTTAGTGATAAGAGATTTATCAAAGTTATTTTTCAGACCTGACTAATAGGAGCAAAACCATCCACATCACCAGCACTTGCAGGTTTTGTTGATACGGGCTCTGCAGATTTGCCTGGAATACTTTCAGTAGGGCTCCTAAATCTCCTTAATTTTGCCTGTAATAATGCACATTAGACACATATAAGTGATTATGTAAGAGTAAATCAGGTTTTGTTCACTATTTATATTTTCCAGTAAAGTAATAAAAAAATAGAAGAAATAACTTATCTTCGGTTTACAATTATAATATTATAACATATATTACTCGTATGAATCATAAATTTTACTACTAAATTATTTACTAAAATACATTTTACATACCATGATAGCTATATAAAATTACTCGGATGAATCATTATTATATTCATCTTCACGATTACTACTATCTTCCGTTTGTGAAGATCCGTCTTCAGATTCATATTCAATTTCTTCTTCGGGGGATCCATCGTCATCATCTAAATCCACTTCAACTCCAGTTTCATCATCTAAATGTGTGGGAATATCATTAGTACTGATATCATTTAGATGTGTAGGAATATCATCTTGGAACGGCTCTTTATGTGATATCGAGGTTGGAGGAAGTTCAACAAGTGATCGAGCCTTTACTTTGCATACAACTAGCCAATCAACCTTATCTCGTTTAAGACTCGGATAAGTACAAAAGTAAACTTGCATGGCCTGCATTGCTAGTACAAATGGCTCGTACACTCTCAGTCTCTTTCTTTTATTGACCTCAACTATGTTATAGCGTGGATGAATTCTTGTTCCAACATTAAGTGTAGGATCGAACCATTCACACTTAAACACAACTGTTTTCTTGATTGGCGAACGAGGATACTCAACAATTAAAATCTCTTCAATTATTCCAAAGTAATCATTAGATGTCTCACAATAATTCGATCCCTTAATACATACTCCATAGTTGAACGTTGACTTATCAGCCCCATATTCTCGAGTATGGAATTTGTATCCATTCACATAGTAAATCGGTACTGACTTAACCGAACGAAGAGGTCCAAGAGAAATATCCCGAATATATTCATTTGGAACCAGTGATGGATCTTGAGCCTGAAATTATTAGTAGTAATTATTATAATGTAAAATAATAAGCAGCTAGTAGTAATTTAATAGTAATTATAAAAGTGTCAATCAACTTACATATTGTTTAAACCACGGAGCAAAATCACTTTCTAAGCACCGATCAACTTCAACACTAGTAATGCGTGGATTATACCCCCGAAGTTGATTTATGAAAATCCTAATTACATGAAAAAGACAATTAATTAGTTAACATGACTTTTATTCATTAATGGGACAAATAAGTATGTGATTATGAAAAAATTAACATACTCGGTATATGGTGCAACCTCTGAGCAGTTGAACAAGATATAGTTGTGAACTGCCATATATTCTCGATCATCGAGATAGCGAGTACTGACACTACCATGTGAACGTCCAGGATGAGAAAATATAGAAATGTTTGCCCCAAAACTCTGTCCACCTCCACTAAAATCATTTCTAGGAACTTTTCTATGTTTTGTCTGAACATCTTGCCTAAAGTAATGTGAGCAAAAAGTGGAAGCTTCTTCAACCAAATAAGCATTGCATATTGATCCCTCAACTTGAGCTTTATTTTTCACATTATTCTTCAAGTGACGTAAAAACCTTTCGAAATGATACATCCAACGATATTGTACAGGACCTGCAATGCGTGCTTCATATGGCAAGTGCACTAAAAGATGTTCCATGGAGTCGAACAATGCTGGTGGAAATATGCGCTCTAACTTGCAAAGTATAACAGGAAGTCTACGCATATCACTTATCTTCAAAGTAGCTGAAGTGAGATCTCTGAAGAAAAGGCTTAATTCTGTCACAACCTCCCAAACATTATTCGGAAGAAATTCCCGAAAAGCAATAGGAATAAGTCGTTGCATAAACACGTGACAATCATGACTTTTCATTCCAAATAACTTGTATTTCTTCATGTCAATGCAACGTCCCATATTTGACACATATCCATCTGGAAACTTCAGATCTTTCAACCATGCACAAACTTTTTCTTTTTGTTTTTTGTCTAAGCTGTAACATGCTTTCGGATACTTTCCCGTTGACTGATCTTTTGCTAACTCGGGTCTCCGACAAATCATTGCAACATCATCTCTTGCCTTAGAATTATCTTTGGTTTTTCCTTCAATAGCCATGATAGTGTTGAAGATATTTTCAAAGACATTTTTCTCAATATGCATAACATCAAGATTATGTCTAATTGATAATGACCTCCAATATGGTAAATCCCAAAAGATACTTCTTTTTTTCCATCCACAATTGTAAGCTTTGATGATTCTAGCATTGTGCTCATCACTTCCCAGTTCAGTAACTTTCATCAAACCAAGTGACTCAATTTCTTGAAATACATCTTCACCTGTTCGCACTGGTGGGGCAGATTCAGTCACTATCTTTCCCTTGGTAAACCAATTTTTATTCTTTCGAAATGGATGATTGGCAGGTAAGAACTTTCGATGATTATCAAACCATGTAGTCTTTCCACCATGTGAAAGATTATAAGCATCATGATCATGAGCACAATGAGGACAAGCTAAATGACCGGCAGTTTTCCATCCAGACAACATTGAATAAGCAGGAAAGTCACTGATAGTCCACATCAACGCAGCTCGCATACGAAAATTTTGTTTCAAAGAATTATCCCAAGTCTCCACCCCATCTTCCCACAACATTTTTAACTCAGCAATTAATGGCTGGAGGAAAACATCTATCTTCTGTTTTGGATTTTTTGGCCCAGGCACAAGTACAGACAAAAACATGTATTGTTCTTTTGAACACATCCACGGGGGTAAATTATATGGAGTCACTATAATTGGCCAAGAAGAATATTGTCTGCCTGTTGCACCAAATGGTTGAAACCCATCAGCCGAAAGTCCGAGTCTAACATTTCTTATCTCTGAGGAAAATGAAGGGTGTGTTTTATCAAATTGTTTCCACTCCTCTGAATCTGAACAATGACGCATCACATCTTCTTCCTGATGATGTTCGGCATGCCATCTCATATGCGCTGCAGTAGTCGGTGAAGCATATAGTCTTTGCAATCTCGGTGTTAATGGAAAGTAGATCATCCTTTTAATGGGCACTTTCTTTTTCTCCTTTTTTGTTCTGCCAGTTCTTACTTTGTATCTCCCCTGTGAACAAAACTTACACTCCTCCAAGTTGATGTCTTCCCCCCAATATAACATACATCCATTAACACAACAATCAATTTGCTCTGAAGGAAGCCCCAATTCTTCCATATACTTTTTCGTACTATAAAAGCTGTCAAGAAATGTATTATCTTGAGGCAAGATGCCTTTGAAGAACTGAGATGTCTGATCATAACATGCCTCCGACCAATGATGGTCCGATTTCAAACTCAACATCTGAGCCATGGCAGACAATTGAGAAGTTTCACAACCTTCATATAATTCTCTCTCAGATGATTTTAAAGTATCATACAACTTCTGCGTTTCTGCATTAAGCATCTCTGGATCAAAACTTGGACCAGCAGCATCCATCACCATGTTGTACATTAGATTGTCCTGGGTATCTGAGTTATGTGTGGAGGATTGTCCACCACTTTGCCCAACAACATATGGCTCTCCATGTCGATTCCATACATAATAATCACTTACGAACCCATTCTTCATTAAGTGCAATTTTACCATCTCTGCACTCCAAAATCCACCATGATTCTTACACTTTGAACATGGACATTGAATGTTTGTCCCATTCAAGGATGAAGGCTGAGATATAACATATTGCATAAAATTTTCTAACCCATTTAGAAAAACCGGATTTAAGTATCCTCTATTATCTTTTCTTTGATACATCCAAGCTCGATCATTATTCATGTTGAATTTTTTTGTTACCTACAAAACATAAAACATTCACAAAAAAAATAATATACGCCATTAATTGGACTAACTAACATGAGCAAAATATAAATATATTTAATCATATAATTTATATACAAATAATTCCATTATCCTTTTCGATCTAATTATGAAAATAGTAAACCCATTTTCGATCAATTACCCGCGCATGTACTACTCATGATTTTTACATGGATAAATTGGTTATTTAATCATAGGAGAGAGGTTAGACATTTGAGTTTCACCACGTACATAAGTTGTACACTAAGTTGGATCAAACAAATAATCAATTTATAAACAAGTTGGGCATGTGGACTTCCGCCTAATTAACAAAAAATTCCTTGCACTAAGAATATAAACATTGCATAGTTCGGATATGACATGTGCGAAATTAACTATAAGATTTAGACAATACAATCACAAGATAAAAAATAAGATCCAAATATCAACACATATATATCATAAAAAATAATTTTTATAATTACAATTAAAAATTATACTCAAAACAAAAACTATAAATAAGGGATGGTAAGATTAATTACCTTAATAGGTGAGTTGTATAGCTTGAATTTTGGAACTTGCTAGTATTTTTTTAACCGCAGCGATGGAACTTGCTTCTTTTTTTTTTTTGAAAGGGCGATGGAACTTGCAGCTGGTAGCTAGAGAAGGAGAAGCTGAACTGAGTGTTGTGTCTGTTACTAATCTGTTTCGTCCAAAGTAATGGAAAGTAAGTAGTTAGTAAGGTTGTGGAATAAATGAAGGTAGGTGTGATATTAATTGTAACAGTTAAATTACAATGGACTAGTAACAGATTAGTAACGGAATATATAATGACCGATCTACAACTACCAACAGATTAGTAACGGAAAAAATATGACCCTTCCGTTGGAATCCATTGGCATTTCGTTGTTATAAATGGGCGGCATTCTATCAATAATTTTAGCGCCCATTTTTCCTCAATTAATTGGGCGGCAATTTTAGCGCCCAATTTTTTGAACATATTTATCCCAATCAACAGACTAGTAATGGTTTAGTAAAGAAAATATTTTTAATTGTAACAGATTAGCAACGGAATACATAATGACTAATCTAATACTACCAACAGATTAGTAACGGAAATAATATGAACATTCTATTGGAAATCCATTGGCATTTCGTAGTTAGAAATGGGCGGATATTCGATCAATAATTTTGACACCCAATTTTTTCCCCACTTAATTAGGCTGCAGTTTTAGCGCCCAATTTTTTGGAACATTTTCATCCCAGCCAATGGACTTGTAACGGTTTTGTAACGGAAATATTTTTAATTGTAACAGATTTCTAACGGAATAAGAATATGACCATTCCGTTGTTAGTCCATTGGCATTTCGTAATTAGAATTGGGCGGCATTCTACCAATGTATTTAGCGCCCAATTTTTCCTCACTGAATTGGGTGGTAAGTTTGAGTGCCCAATTTTTGGAACACTTTTCCAAACAGAATCCCAACGGAAATGATGTTTGTTAGTAATTCGTTGAATATCCGTTGTTAGAGGGTTGCCTTTTCAATTAACTTGTATTTCATTGTGAATCCGTTAGTAATCACTAACGGACATATTTCCGTTGGCACTTTCCGTTGTTAAATCCAGGAATTCTTGTAGTGTAAGAGCTTCTGGTAGATCAATGTAGCCACTTTTTACCGTAATAGCAGTATACCAGAGTAGGAAAGCATCACAGGCAAAAAAGAAGGAGCTGTTAGAAGCCAAAGACAAAACCAACTGTCATTCAATGTAGGATGTTTTGCCTAAAAATTTTCCTCATCTGCAATCCGTAAAGTTCAAAATGTCACAACAGCATACACACATTCTAAACTAAAATGTATGAAATTTTTTAACAAATCACATTCGTTTCTATAAGTTATACAAAGCATATTTTTTAACCAAGTAACCATAACATAGTGCAAGCAAATTACCAATTTCGCCTTTAAGCTGCTTAACTCATCCTTCTATGTCAATCTTTCTTGCAGTCAAGTCTTATAACCCGAAAGCACCTAAACAGTTGTTACTCTTTTTTCATAAACATACAAATAGGTATGATGGATCGAATTTACTACCATAGGAATTACACCATGAGCAACAAAAGTGGGAACCTATCATATTGTTGCATTGTAGGCCCCACCATACAACGAAAAGCAAGAGAAGAAAATCAATTATGCAAACAATAACAAGTACCTACATGTCTTTTTTATTGAAAGGTAAATCATTCCCCCCCCCCCCCAACTCCTTCAGATTATGTGCTAAAATCTGCCTCTGTCAACAATAATTGAATATATCATGTATATTAAAAGCTTTACGGAAACTCCGTATCTGGCATGCACATAGCCGGGGGTCTTCACGGAAACAGCCTCCCCGCCTTAGAAAGCGGGGGCATGGTCTGCGTACAACTTACCCTCCCCAGACCCTGCTCTGAGCGGGATATACTGGGTATGTTTGGTTTGGTTTGGTTTGGTTTAGATTCCACAACATTATATTATTGTCGAAAAATAGTAGTGGCAAGTGGCAACACAATATAAAACACCATGTCAGTGGAAGTAACTGTAAATACTATATACCTATGAAGAAGAGACATAAATTTTATATAAAGTTTTATAATGTATTTTGGTAGTATGTTATCAGCTTATGCTTATATTGTGCTTAATTTCTTGCATTAACATGATATAAAAGCTCGAATTTTCTATATACTAAACTTTCATATTCTGTTGGAAAAAGAAAGAGGATAAGTAATAAACCTGCAAGCCAAAGGTCATATCACGATTCCTTAATTTATTTCTCCATATGAAAGTATACGAGTAATAAGACACTCATACTTCTTCACAGCGATCATTTTCGTCAATGTCAATACAAGCAGAGTCTAAATTTTTAAGGCATAAAAAAGTCCACTTCAGCAATATAAATCATGATAAGACACTACTAAAAGCAATGCACTTTAATAGAATAATTCGTTAGGAATTTTCGTTTCCTGTTTTTGCGTAAATTAAATACGGAAATTATAACAGTCAATAATAATAACAGATATTGACATATGAACACCAAGATTTATACGTGGAAAACCCCCTTAAGCCAAAGAGGTAAAAACCACGGGACCTGCTCCGAATGTTTCCACTATAATGATAATAATGGTTACAATATTTTCTCTCAAGTTTACGAAGTAACACTTGAGGCACAACTGAATAGAGATACAGTGATTCACTACTCCTTCGGTATTGGACCGGATAACCTGGACGAACTCCCTTTGTAGCAACTACAACAGCTGGACGAACTCCTAATGCTGCAGCGGGACAGATTCCGATGGCTGCAGCCTGACACTCACATAAACTCCCTCGAAACGAAAGAATAGAGTAGCACGAGGGCCCCTTATCCTGACCTGCTTGAAACTACCACAAGGTAAGTTTCCTACTAGACGGACTATCTAGCAGCTATATATACTAAGAATTATGAGAGGAAGAAGAGATTTTGGTGTTTGGTGTGTTTTAGAATGAAGGGAGAGGGGTTATTTATAGGAGGGGGTTTGTAGTAGGTGGGGGGTTGGTGAATGGTAGGTGTGAGTTTGGCAAAGAAAGGTTGGCTTGGTAGACTGCCTAACAATCTCCCCCTCTTTCCAAACTCACAGCTCTTCACTTGCACTCCATACCTGCGCCCTGTTTGCACAGCTCCAACTTTTCTCGCGAAACCACCTTTGTCATCATATCAGACGGATTCTTATCCGTGTGTATCTTCTCTATCTGTATCATCCCATCTTCAACCTGTTCCCGTAGCCAATGGTAACGTACATTAATATGCTTAGTACGACTGTGACAAGTAGCATTCTTGCTCAAGTCAATAGCACTTTGGCTATCACAATACAACTCAAAGTTGTCTTGCTTCTGACCCAATTCTTGGAGAAACCGCTTTAACCAAACCAGCTCCTTGCCTGCTTCACAAGCAGCAATATACTCTGATTCGGTTGTTGACAACGCAACACACTTTTGTAACTTGGACTGCCATGCTACAGCTCCCCCCGCAAAAGTGAAAAGCATCCCTGACGTGGACTTCATCCCATCTGGATGTCCTGCCATGTCAGCATCTGTAAAACCTTCCAAGACTGGTTTACCGTGTCCATACTTCAAGCATAACCCGGAATTACCCTTGAGATATCTGAGAATCCACTTAACTGCTTCCCAATGCTTTCTTCCTGGATTTGACAGATATCTACTCACAACTCCAACAGCATGAGCAATATCTGGTCTTGTACAAACCAATGCATACATAAGACTCCCCACTGCGGATGAGTAGGGAACTTCCTCCATATCCTTCTTCTCCTTGTCTGTTGACGGGCACATTTTCTTGTCCAGTTTAAAATGTCCCGCCAATGGTATGCTAACAGGTTTAGCATCATCCATATTGAACCTTTTTAATACCCGTTCAATATATCCCTGTTGTGAAAGCCACAACCTCCGAGTTGTTCTGTCACGAACAATCTTCATCCCTAGGATTTGTTTTGCTGGACCCAAGTCTTTCATATCAAAGAACTTGGACAAATCTTCTTTCAGCTTGCGGATCATGTTAGCATCTTGGCCGACCACTAACATATCATCAACATAAAGCAGCAGGATAATGAAGTTACCGTTAGGAAACCTTTGCACATGATAAACACAGTGATCGGATGCAGTTCTCTTGAACTTATGATTCCTCATGAATGAATCAAACTTTTTGTACCACTATCTTGGCGCTTGCTTAAGCCCGTATAAACTCTTCTTGAGTTTACAAACCATGTGCTCCTTCCCTTTCACTTCAAATCCTTCTGGCTGATGCATGTAGATCTCTTCCTGCAAATCTCCATGAAGGAATGCAGTTTTTACATCTAACTGCTCAAGTTCAAGATCCATGCTAGCCGCTAATCCGAGAACTGTTCGGATTGATGTCATCTTTACAATCGGAGAAAAGATTTCATCAAAATCAATGCCTTCCTTCTGTGCAAAGCCTTTAACCACCAAGCGTGCTTTATACTTTACAAGCTTTTCATCATCCCTTTTTACTTTGAAGACCATTTGTTCCTCAAAGCCTTCCGTCCTCTCGGAAGTGGAGTCAACTCATAAGTTTCATTCTTGTTTAAAGAATTCATCTCCTCTTGCATTGCTTTCAACCAGCAATTGCTTTCTTTATGAGTCTTGACTTCCTCAAAGGTCTCGGGCTCCCCTTCATCAGCAATTAAGATATACTCGGATGAACGATATCTTCCTGATGGTCTCCGTTCTCTCCTAGAACGTCGTGGCTGAGTTTCTCTAGCTTCAGGCTGAGGCGGTAGCTCCCCCTGCTCAGCAGCCTCATCATCTGTCATATTATCTCCATCATCTTCTAATGTATCTGGATTTCTAGCTTGCCTTGGTTTTTGAGTACTCCCAAAATTCTCATAATTTTGAGACTCATGGAAAACCACATCTCTGCTCCTGAATATCTTCTTCGATTCAGGATTCCACAACCGATACCCGAACTCTAGATCCCCGTAGCCAACGAGAATACACGGAGTTGATTTATCTTCAAGCTTTGTTCTATGCTCCTTTGGGATGTGTGCAAAAGCCTTGCATCCAAATACCCGCAAGTAGGAATAGGAAACATTCTTTCCTAACCAGATCTTCTCTGGAATCTCAAAATTCAGAGGTGCCGACAGAGATCGATTAATCAAGTAGCAAGCTGTTCTTACAGCTTCTCCCCAAAATGACTTTGGCAATTTAGACATTTTCAACATGCATCTAACTCGTTCAGCAATGGTGTGGTTCATTCTTTCCGCAACGCCATTCTGTTGTGGGGTGCCAGGAACTGTTCTTTCATGCCGGATACCATGCTTTGCAAGATACTCTTTAAACTCTTTTGAAGTGTACTCCCCCCCGTTGTCACTACGAAGGCACTTCAGTTGTTTCCCTGTTGATCTTTCAACCATGGCATGAAACTTCTGGAAGTACTCAAACACTTTATCTTTGGATTTGAGTATCTCAACCCACACCTTTCGAGATGCTTCATCAATGAAGGTAACAAAGTACCTATTTCCGCCTAAGGACTCCACCTCAAACGGACCACATACATCAGAATAAACTCTTTCTAACAGCTTCGACTTTTTCTTCATTGGACTGCTAAAAGATACTCTATGTTGTTTCCCGAATAAACAATATTCGCACGGCTGCAATGCAGTTCCTTTAGCAAACGGAATGAGGGATTTCTTTGCTAGAATCTGCAGCCCTTTCTCGCTCATGTGACCAAGCCTCTTGTGCCACAAACTTGCTGAAGCTTCATCTTCAACTGTATTCAACTCATTTGAACACATCGTCACTTGTGTCTTGTATAAAGATCCACAAGTGGAACCTCTTGCAACCACCAACGAACCCGTAGTAAGCTTCCACCTTCCACCACTGAAGGTATTTACGTACCCCTGCTTGTCTAGCGCCATGCCGGAAATCAAGTTGAGCCGTAAGTCCGGAACATGCCTGACATCTTTCAAAGTCATTGAACAACCTGTGTTTGTCTCAATACAGATGTCACCAATGCCTGCGATCTTTTACTGATCTGAGTTACCCATTCTTACAGTACCAAAGTCCCCTGACATGTACGTCGTAAAGAATTCCTGAGTGGGTGTTGCATGATACGTTGCTCCAGTATCTATCACCCATTCGACCTTCTGATCATCAACATGTAAGCATTCTTCTTCCCCAAAAGAAAGGATCACAACATCTTCTGTCATAGCAGCTGTTGTACTTTTCTCGGCATGTTTCCCTTGCTGACCATTGTTCCGCTCTTTGAGCCAGGCCCTACAATCCTTTTTGTAATGACCCTTCTTCTTACAATAGTAGCATTCAACATTGGCATTTGATTTGCCACCGGAATTCCTAAAATTCCTGCTTTTACTATGTCCTCGGTTTGTCTCCTTGTAGTTGCTTCTACCCCTGTTCTCAGTAACAAGAGCCTGGGAATCTTGGCTAACTCCTTGTACCTTTCTTCTCATGGATTCACTAATGATACTCTGCTTAATTGATTGCAACGTTAGTTGTTCAGTTGGTACAGCATTAGTTACTATCACCACTAGCGTATCTGTTTGCACTAAATCACGCAAGCGTACGTGGTCACAAGTAATATAGATATAAGTCGAGTTTGTTCCCACAGAGATCTGGTTATGGTTTCAATTCAGTTCATGCACCTATGCAATAATGTATGGTTTTTATTCACTGCTAAGACAAATAACAATAATGGGTTTAATAAACTAAATTAACTAAAAAAATAAATTTACAAACTAAGAATTAACTAACTAACGAGAATTGGAATCTAATTACTTCAGCAAGATAAAACATGGAATCCTAACTTCATTAAATACTTCGCTTAGATCTGACGCCTTTAATCACTATATGCAATGGTTATGATATCTGATCGGACAACACGAAACAAGTATACGTTGCCTCTCAGTATACGAATACCAAACTAAACATACATCCACAAAAGAGATAGAAGATGAATAGACACCAATTATGCTTAGACCCTATATCTCTATAGAATTTGAAAACATAACGGTTGAAGAACAAGTTATCCATATTGATCACATAGGGCAGCATAATATCTCTATTTACGCCACAAATCATGATGTTAAAACATCAACCTATCCTATGCTAGCATGACAAGTTCTAAATCTCAAGATCCACTCTCGCTTCACAAGAGATTAACAAATTAGATGTTAGCTACGCATCTAAATACATGAAACACAACCATACGAGGATATCAGATATACATCACACACAGATCTGTAAAGCATCAAGATACTAAAGCTCCATAAATAAATCCGTTAGAATCCCATGACAACGATTAGTTCATAATCAAACCTCTCGTCATCATGGGATCTGATGAAACCATGATAAAAACAAAGTATGAAAGAATACAAATAAACCTAAGTAATTGATATGTAATGGTTCTACTCCTAATGATCCAAATTACAAGGGTTGGATGTGTTTATATAGGCTCTATAATTCTTGCCCAGCAAGAAATTCCCCAAAATAGAGTTAAAATAGAATTTCTGCAAAATACGTTTCCTAAACTGCGTCTGTTTTTAAGGAAAATTCGTAGCTGACTTTTCTTCAATATTTCTGGGCCGTTCCAGTTGTATTTGGACCTCTGAACCACTTTAGAATGATAGAGAATCTCGTTAGCTTCGCGTGGAACTCACTAAAACGAATCAAAAACACAACATACTTGAGACCAAAACATCAATTTAAGCCGAAATGGAACGTTCCAAGTGGATATAAAATCCACTTATCACACCCCCAAACTTAAACCGATGCTTGTCCTCAAGCATACACAAATATAACTATATACAACTAGCTAGTACCACTTCCGTAGGTGATCACGGTTGCATTTGGCATATGCAACAAGCCCTTTAAACCCCTAGGCAGCCCTAGTGGACGAGTAAGGTCTCGTGAGGGCCTATAGCGAATGTACCCACAAAATCCATGTAACCTAATGCAATGCAATGCATGCAACTAATATGAAAAATGCAAGATCCCCTTCAAACTCACCAAAACCAACTAACAAGCAAATATCTCAAAGAATGCAACTAAATCCAAATAGAGCTCGACTAAGTCCCCGTATACTAACAATACATGACAGAAACGTGAGTGTGTGCGATGCTCATCATAAATACTCCCAAAACTAGGTCAAAAATCATATATGCCCTTCGCCAAGACAATCACAGGTTTATAAAAAGAATAGACTGTAGACACTTCAAAACTTAAAAACACCTCCATCCTCATTCAAGTTAGCCAGGAATTCATGATTTATTACTACACTACAACATATAATACCATAAACAATACGCATGCTTATTTAACCGTGCAATGAATGAGACCCCAAAAGGCTTATACAATAATACCCATGTAGCGAGTGTTAGGTCAGCAATCCCAAACCACAAGGCTTTAGGTTACTAAGACTAAGTCCCCTCAGACTTAATTACTCGAGTATTAAAGAGCTCACTCGTGGTTAATTTTGCATTAAAACAAATAAATAAAAATTGGACTCTTTTTTTTTTCTTTTGATTTTCTTTTTTTTTAACGCAATCTGGAATGAGCCTTTCTCATTTCCAACCCTAGACTACTCATATAAATATGAGCCGGCTACTAGCCATTTGACACCTAGCCATTATTTAACAAATATTAACAACTAGCATGAAATCCCTGGTTTCCCCCAAACTTAGACTTTAGTGCTCCTACGCCATCAAGGGAATAACGAAAATTCTAAATATAATCAAGTGATTAAATCTCAAAACATCCAAACAAGCATAACCTCAACCTAGCCCAAAAGCACCCAATGAGACTGTGTAAAAGTTTTGTTCCAGTAACATGCAAGTCAATTTCGTAGGAACTATAAATCAACCATCTACTCATCATCACCACACTCAATTAAACATCTACCTATCAAACAGAATCAGCCCGTCCTAAGGGATCATGAATCATGCATGTCATGAAAATGCAACTAAATGAAAACTCACATGGTATACGAAAATAAAATAACAGAATGTCCTATATGAAACAAACATAAATGCATTATTTACTACTACTAATATGCAAAGCATGAAATCCTATATGAACAAATAATACAACAACTACTAATCCCTCAAACCACCCCCAAACTTAAAATATTCAATGTCCGCATTGAATGGAAGTAAATAGGAGGGATAACAAACAAACCTAATCATCGAAACTTGAAAATTCTTACACCGTATCTCTATATGGCCATTTAATTATCTTTTCCGGGGCTACATCCTTGATGACAAGTTTTAGCCTTATTTTCTCTTCAAAGGTATCAGCCACAATATACACTCCACTACCTGCAAAGTTAGCAATAATAATAATAAGTAAAGCAGATGAATGACCCAAATATGCATACCTCTTGTGATCTAGTAATTTAAGCTCAAGTTTGGAAGCTTCTTCAACATGATGATTTTCTACCAAAGACTGATCAAGAATGGAGATAGACGGACTAGGAACAGAAGTGGGTAGTTCACCAACAGAAGTCTTAACCACAGACTTAGGATCAAAAGAACAATCCTCAAGTTGACTTTCATGCTTAGAACAAATAGCATTCAATTCCTCCAACATCTCTTCAGAAGTAAAATTCCTGTACAACTCATGAAGATCTTTATTGCTCTCATACTCTAACAAAGCATCTTCCTCAAGAAAAGACTCAATTGCACTATCCTCAAGATTTGACCATGAAACAACCTCATCAATCAGCACCTTAGAATCCCAGAGATCAGCCAAGCCGAGCGACTCACACTCTTCCTCCTCATCACTATCCACCACAGGTTCTGACAAAACAGAATTTTCTTCTTTTTCTGTAGGATCCTGATCTTGAGTTTCTTCTTCATCCTCAATTGCTGAATTCTGATCGTTCGTGACTTTTCCAGATCTGAGTGTTATGACATTAACCTGCTCCATGTCATCTTGTTTTCCTGGATTTACCTCTGTGGCACTAAGAAGAACTCCCTGCGGCCCGTTGAGAAAGGCACTTGCAATTTGCCCAAACTGATTCTCCAATGTCTTGAGAGATATCGCCTGACTTGTAATCATCGACCTCAATTCATCCAATTCAGATTTTTCATTCGAAAATTGACCATCATCACCATGAAACTGTTGCTGCTGAAAACCTTGATTGTTGTTCCAGCCGAAATTGGAATGATAGGTGGCTGGAGCTGGTTGCGAAGGTTGCTTGAAGTTGCTCACAAACTGTGCCGATTCAGAAGATATGGCACATTGACTCGTCTCATGTGCGCCCTCACATAGCTCACAAACACTAGCAACTTGAGGCACCCCATGCTTTGACATAAAATCCAATTTCTTATTAAGTGCCTCTAGCTGAGCTGCTAGAGCTGTGATTGTATTAACTTCCAGAATTCCTGCTAATTTGCCTTGTGATAATCTCTGAGTTGGATTCTGGTATTCATTCGCAGCCATCATCTCAATTAGCTCATAAGCTTCCGCATAGCTCTTAGCCCATAAAGCTCCACCTGATGCTGCATCTAGCATGGGTCTTGACTGTGCACCCAAGCCATTATAAAAGCAGTTAATCACCATCCAATCAGGCATCCCATGATGTGGACACTTCCTTAGCATCTCCTTATTTCGATCCCAAGCCTCGCACAAAGATTCTTCAAACTGCTGTGAAAATTGAGTAATAGCGTTCCTGATTGCTGCGGTCTTTGCCATGGGGAAAAATTTAGTGAGAAATTTCTGAGCAAGATCCTCCCATGTCAAAATAGAACTTGCTGGTAGAGAGTACAACCAGCCCTTAGCTTTATCCCTCAAAGAGAATGGGAAAAGTCTCAATTTGATATCATCTTCCAACACCCCGTTGATCTTGAAAGTGTCGCAGATCTCAATAAAGTCCCGGATGTGCATGTTACGATCCTCCGTAGGAGCACCCCCAAACTGAAACGAATTCTGCACCATCTGAATTATGCTAGGCTTGATTTCGAAAGTATTAGCTGCAATAGCTGGCCTGACAATGCTAAATTGGATGTCCTTGATCTTTGGTTGAGAATAATACATCAATGCTTTCGCTGCTGCTGCTGGTTCTCCCATTGCTACCTGCAACACATAAAACTAAACAACTATATATAAGAAACAATCTGAGTCAGTGAACTCTAACGACCACTATTGACAAGCACATAAACCAAAAATAAAACACCGATGATCCCCGGCAACGGCGCCAAAAACTTGTTTGCACTAAATCACGCAAGCGTACGTGGTCACAAGTAATATAGATATAAGTCGAGTTCGTTCCCAAAGAGATCTGGTTATGGTTTCAATTCAGTTCATGCACCTATGCAATAATGTATGGTTTTTATTCACTGCTAAGACAAATAACAATAATGGGTTTAATAAACTAAATTAAATAAAAAAATAAATTTACAAACTAAGAATTAACTAACTAACGAGAATTGGAATCTAATTACTTCAGCAAGATAAAACATGGAATCCTAACTTCATTAAATACTTCGCTTAGATCTGACGCATTTAATCACTATATGCAATGGTTATGATATCTAATCGGACAACACGAAACAAGTATACGTTACCTCTCAGTATACGAATACCAAACTAAACATACATCCACAAAAGAGATAGAAGATGAATAGACACCAATTATGCTTAGACCCTATATCTCTATAGAATTTGAAAACATAACGGTTGAAGAACAAGTTATCCATATTGATCACATAGGGCAGCATAATATCTCTATTTATGCCACAAATCATGATGTTAAAACATCAACCTATCCTATGCTAGCATGACAAGTTCTAAATCTCAAGATCCACTCTCGCTTCACAAGAGATTAACAAATTAGATGTTAGCTACGCATCTAAATACATGAAACACAACCATACGAGGATATCAGATATAAATCACACACAGATCTGTAAAGCATCAAGATACTAAAGCTCCATAAATAAATCCGTTAGAATCCCATGACAACGATTAGTTCATAATCAAACCTCTCGTCATCATGGGATCTGATGAAACCATGATAAAAACAAAGTATGAAAGAATACAAATAAACCTAAGTAATTGATATGTAATGGTTCTACTCCTAATGATCCAAATTACAAGGGTTGGATGTGTTTATATAGGCTCTATAATTCTTGCCCAGCAATAAATTCCCCAAAATAGAGTTAAAATAGAATTTCTGCAAAATACGTTTCCTAAACAGCATCTGTTTTTAAGGAAAATTCGTAGCTGAATTTTCTTCCATATTTCTGGGTCGTTCCAGTTGTATTTGGACCTCTGAACCACTTTAGAATGATAGAGAATCTCGTTAGCTTCGCGTGGACAGTAAGATCGCCCAAAACGGAGTTGTAGAACTCAAGATATGGCCAAAACAAAATCCGAAAATCTGGCTGATTTCTCCGCAGCGCTGGCTGCGCCCGTGGCTGCGCTGGCTGCGCTCCTTTCACTGTTCATAGCGCTGGCTGCGCTCCTTTGGCTGCCGGGAGCTGATTTTGGCTGATTTTCTTCGTTTTAACTCTTTTTTCCTTCGTTTCTTTTGCAACTTGTAACTTTTCACTTCTAGAAGTCAATTCCACCATAAAATATGCATTTTTTATCATCCAACCTCAAGATAATAATCCTGCACAAACTCACTAAAACGAATCAAAAACACAACATACTTGAGACCAAAACATCAATTTAAGCCGAAATGGAACGTTCCAAGATATAAAATCCACTTATCAGTATCCCAGCCGGATGGTAAAGAATTGAGAAGAAATATTGCTTGGAATTTCTGTTCAAATTCCATCTTCATATTTGATAGTTGATTTAACAACCCTTGGAATTCACTCATATGCTCTAACATGTTGTTCCCATCCGGGTACCTCATGTTCACCAGCTGACGAACTAGAAAAGTTACATTTTGTGAACTTTTCTCTTGGAACGTAGGCTCTAATGTCGTCCAATGCGTATAAGCGTCTTCTTCTTCAGAGACATGATGATACTCCGAATTATCAATCCATCGACGAATGAGACTGATAGTTTTCATGTTCATCTTCTTCCAGTCAGCATCAGACTTTGCTGCAGGTTTGACTCCTTTCAGCTCCACCGGATCAAGCAAGTCCTTACTATAAAGCAAATCCTTTATTCTGCTTTTCCACATCGGATAATTTGAAGCTGTTAGGCTTACCATTACACTGGAAGAATCATCCATTTCAATTTACCAAAGACTATGAGAATCTCACTTAGAACCACACAAGTTGGCCAGGAAAGTGGATGTGTTTGGGGAGCCTTCCGTACTAGTACGGCGCTTTATCAAGTAACCACTGCGCACAAAGCACTTTCCTAGACACCAACAACGTGGGCCCCATCTCTGATACCAACTGTTAGGAATTCCCGTTTCCTGTCTTTGCATAAATTAAATACGGAGATTATAACAGTCAATAATAATAACAGATATTGACATATGAACACCAAGATTTATACGTGGAAAACCCCCTTAAGCCAAAGAGGTAAAAACTACGGGACCTGCTCCGAATGTTTCCACTATAATGATAATAATGGTTACAATATTCTCTCTCAAGTTTACGAAGTAACACTTGAGGCACAACTGAATAGAAATACAGTGATTCACTACTCCTTCAATATTGGACCGGATAACCTGGACGAACTCCCTTTGTAACAACTACAACAGCTGGACGAACTCCTAATGCTGCAGCAGGACAGATTCCGATGGCTGCAGCCTGACACTCACATAAACTCCCTCGAAACGAAAGAATAGAGTAGCACGAGGGCCCCCTATCCTGACTTGCTTGAAACTACCACAAGGTAAGTTTCCTACTAGACGGACTATCTAGCAGCTATATATACTAAGAAGTATGAGAGGAAGAAGAGATTTTGGTGTTTGGTGTGTTTAGAATGAAGGGAGAGGGGTTATTTATAGGATGGGGTTTGTAGTAGGTGGGGGTTGGTGAATGGTAGGTGTGAGTTTGGCAAAGAAAGGTTGGCTTGGTAGGCTGCCTAACATAATCTTACATGTTGATGAGCTAAAAGCAATTTTTAACATAAAGCTTGCAAATATAAAACATGACTAAGGATAATTGCTGAATATAAATTAGTGTGTCCCGATTCTTTAAATTAGTTGCTTCCGTCCAAAAGCAGTCTATTGGTGGTGTAGTTTGTTCTTAGAGGGTCTGTAATTGCCCAGAGGAAAGGAAAAGAGAGATAGAGTAGGTTAATTGAAATGAAAGATCCCAGACCGAGAATTAGGAAGGGAACTCGGGGGAGTTATATCAAGCTGAATTTGCATGTGAGAGAAAAGCTGGAAGAGTAACACAAGTTTGCAAGTTACATGAACTAGTGTGTATAGATATACTAATTAGCTATATAGTCATCTGATCTGACTGTGGGAAAAAATCACGCATGTCGCCGTGCACCTGATAGTCAATTCATGTTAGCATGTAATCGTGTTGCTTTAATATTGGCAGCCTCCGGGACCAAAATATCATATTACATTTTTTATACGGTCCTTGATTTGTTATATTCTGATGAACATTTACAGCAATAACCTACACCGATACTTATGCTGTCGTGCTCTCTGCAATTACATACTTGTATTTTATATATGGCTCCTTGGAAATGTATATTAGTAGCATCAGCCATTAAAAATTGGTGAGAAGAGCTCAATCATACTTGAGCCTTGCAATCATACCATTTTAAGAAAGACACACCATCAGAGCAACTTTATTAATATCATTTATATATATTTTTATTCCTATTTTATATATTCCTATTTTTATTTAATTTTTTAAAATTTGCGCCCTCAATGAAACATTGAGGACGCCCTCAATGTTTCATTGAGGGCGCCCTCAATGAAACATTGAGGGAAATCGGGTTGGGGGATATACGTAGGGGGCTGTGGAACGCCCCCTATATATATATATATATATATATATATATATATATATATATATATATATATATATATATATATATAGTGAGGTTAAGAGAAGGGGGGCAAGAAATTCGAAACAAATATCAGTTTATCCTTGGCAAGCAGAAGAAGAAATTGATGATTACTACAAGGAGATTAAATAAAAGAGATATATAATGCCTAAAAAACTTAAGCGCAAGATCAAATAGGCATCTAACCTGATCCTCTGCTTTCTTTCAAATCACAATTCAGTTCCATCATACAAGGCTAGCTGATGATCAACTCCGTTTTTTGAAGAAATCTCAAAGATTCAACAGTTAGCCTTGAGTTGTTGTGTAACAGCCCGACTTTTCGACAGTTAACTAATAGACGAATATCAAAATAGATAGTGAGAAAAAGGACCCTGAGATTGATGTCAGGGAACTTTTCCTGAGATATATAGAAAATATATTATATATTTGATTGGGCCCGCAGGGCTAATTAAAAAAAGCTGTTTTTACTAAAATACCCATCCTATATTTTGCATACAAATCTCATACATCTCAGGAAATTTACCTGAGATATATCTCAGGTTCCTCAATCTCATAGATAGTAATAATTTATATTAAATCGAAACAAGAAACCAATCGGTAATCCTGACAAATATCAATAATTTAATCATCAAAATGAAAGTACTATAAAGTCTGAAAACAAAATCTAATAAGTCCTCGAATTTATTTAAATAAAATTAAACTTCAAAATGGTGGTCAAACTTTACACCGATTTTCAAAAAAGTTGCTAGATTTTAAATTTTGCAAAAAGGTGGTCGGATTTGTCTTTTTCCTTTCAAAAAGGTGGCTGGAGGCGAATTTTCAGTTTTTTGGCAGGGGTAAAATGGGAAAAAAATGATAAAAACCCCATTTACAAAGATACCGTTACAAAGATACAGTTATGACTAGTTTAAAAATCTTAAATCCTACATTTACAAAGATACAGTTATGACTTCATACCGGTATTATGTCGTTTGAAACTAAGAAACCGGTGTTTCATTGCATTAAACAGGTCATTTCCTGTGCAATGAGCCAAGCCAATGCTGCCAGTGAAACCGATTTAATTCTGCAACCAACTCTGTGCAATGAGCCAAGCCAATGCTGCCAGTGGCCCTATATAAAATGAGGTTGCATCAACTTAACGTATAGACCTTTTGTTTGGATTAGAGAATCATGACTACTTTGCTCCACAATTTGACCTGCATAAATAACCACAACATCATCAACATATCTCATCATTGATGCTCTATGAGCAATGAGGATGGTTGTTTGTTACCCATAACCAGCGTGTCAAGAGCCTCCTGCACAGCGCGACTATTCGCTTTAAATGGAGGTTGCCTCATCCAACTACGAAATGTGCCCATTCTTAAGCATAACCCCGGCAATTGCAACTCTCTGCTTTTGTAAATATCCAAATGGGTGTCATAATCAGGAGGCAAGCTTCTTATGAAGTGATGAGCATTTGATATTTTAGCTGTCTCCTTCAACTCAGCTTCAGTTGCATTATGTCTTGCATATATGATATCCTCTCTTACAGTTGTTGAGAATATTTCAGGTTCTTGGTGAAGTAGACCTCCGTGGTTCCTCAGCCATCTCAAATTGAAAAGTTTAGGATCTCTTGCATACAATCTTTGGATCATAACACCTCTTTATCAATGAAACAAAGGTACTCTTTCCTGAACCAGAAACTCCAGCAACAGCTAGAGTTTGCCGTCCGCTGAAATTTAAAGACTAAAATTGTTCAAGACATTAACTAATTTGGAGCACTAGGATAACAAAAATTAACATTTTCAAAATCAATATTTTCCATAGACATTGCACACTTTAATGTTGCACTGTCATTAGGGTCAATTTCTGGGACAACCCGTAAAGTTCCAAAACCTTGTTTCCTGCACAAAATTAGTAACAGCCTCCTCAAGAACCAAAAATGCCTTCCTGTGCAGCTCTTGTATACATCTTTTTTTTTTTTTTTTTGTAAGGAGCTTTTGTATACATCTTGAAAATCCTGAAATTAAGCCACATTTTCTACTAAAAGAAAACTAGCAAAAAAAAAATACAAGTGTTTTTTTTTCATTGCAAGCATGCCTTTGAGAGATACCAAAGTAGTCCCTAGTTAGAAGAATAAGCAACATTCTTGAATTACTTTCTCATTTTCCAGCTCCATTTTGATTAATTGATCATAATTGGCTTCTGGAGTAAACCAATTGCAATATTTTATTTATTATCTCAACTAAAAGGGTAAATGACAAATAAACTATCCATGACAATGATGAAGAGAAAGGAGAGTTAGATGTAGTGCAGATGTAGCAGCACAATGCAGCTACACACGGCTAAATAATTACTGTACTCAGTACTCATATATACAAACTGGGTTAAAAACAAATTTGTTTGCGTTGGCCTATATTTATTAATTCGGGTACTAACACAAGTACAAAATAAAACCAATCTGCTTAATGAAGAGGTTTAAGATTAAGAAAACTGCCAAAAGACACGAGGTCTGGATTTTCAGTAATGAGAAAAAAATGTTATTTTTAGGATACATATATATTTACTCCGACTTACAGATGCACCACAAGTTTGTACAAGGTTGTATTTGGAGTACATATATCTCCATATATATTTCAACAGATATATAGTAAGGCTGAACCTAGTGCACAAAGCTTGGTCCCCTTGATATAAGCAGCCCTGCCCTTATTTTTCATAAATGTACTGTTAACAAGGTTCTAATACATGACCTAACAGTTTGAGAGTAGACAATTTACCATTTTGTAGAACACGACCTTTAACAGAGAGTAGTGACAAAAAAAATATACTTGATATATAAAATCTGTGTTTATTTCCTTCCTGTATGATGCATATATAGGTGCAGGTTACCCCTCTCCTCTTGGTAATAAGAGGTCAAGGGTTGGAACCCCAGTAGGGTAGGGTGTGTGTGCTTTTAATTTTCTGCAATTAACCTTTACTAATAACAAAAAAGGTATGTGCTAACCTGAGCAATTCCTGGAAATAATCAAGACAGGTAGGATTGCTAAAGCTACTAAGGCCAGTATCCATCCCAGTAGCATCCCAGTATATAGAAATGGCGACAACAGCTGTGCCATCCTAAACATTAAACAATAACAGAAAGGCGATTTCTGAAAGCAGCATGCATAATTGTGGCATCATTTGCCAAGCGCATGGATAAGATTTCAACACTATTCTCTTCCTTGTCAAACCATCCAACTTCACTGCGCAGCATGCCTGAATAAAAATGAAATGGTATAAGGTTCAGTTGGTAGATCCTTGTTCAGAGGAAAAAAAGAATATTAAACAGCTACATAAGATAGAAAGTTCTCACCTGAGAACATCATCCGCCTTACTCTCAGAGTTATATTTTCTCCCATTATGCCAAAGTACAAGTGCTGAAAAAAATTCGCAACCACAGTTACGACTCCAATGCCTGTGATAATTAAGCACTATTTGTTCACTTAATAATGCAGGTGATGACCTCCATCCCTGTAATAGGCTGTCACTATTCGTGAAGTCACAAAAACGAGGAGAAGATTACAAACTCCAAATATAGCTGCCCCCGGTGCTCCCTAAAACTGTATAAAGCTACTCTGCTAAAGTGAGCTTTGTTGGAAAGATAATCTCAAACATGTGTTTATTTATGTTAATGTTTTATTTGTTTTAGTCGTACCACTGGTGTTCTTATTTTTAGGAACATGAATAAGTAAGTTGTTAGGATTTCATTTGGTTTGTTTTGAACTCCTATTTTATAGGAGATGATTGTCGTAGAGGGTGTTGCTGATTGAGTCTTTATTTCCTATATGTACTGGTTTCACTATCAGAAATAAAATAAGCCTACTGCTAGTTTATGCAGATCAAAACTCTTGTGTCAAAACCTGTTACTCCCTCCGTCCCATATTATCATTCTTGTTTGATATGTCGGGACTGTTCATAACATGAGATAAATTACTAATTTACGTCTAATCTATAAGACCAAATATAGTCATGAGTGATCTTGTTGGATTCGTATTTATGAGTACTTTAATACAGTGAAGTTTTTATATTTAATACTAATACGAAATTCAAGATATTAACGATCAAAAGTGTGCATTGGCAAACGTGTCCAGCCAAAACAGGAAAAACATTAAGGGACGGAGGGAGTATAAGATATATTGTATATGTCTGTTAACTTCATTTTGGTATCAGAGACATAAGATCTTGACGAGAGCAGAGACGAACGAATATGGAGGCTAACAGGATGAAGAATGGATCGTTGGGCTTGAGTTATCCGATGCTTGATAGGAGTAACTATACGGTATGGGCACTCAAGATGAAGGTGTTTTTGAACACTACAAGAAAAACACAATCCTGCAACATATTTTCACCGTTGTCTGAGCTGCGTTTTTTTCGTTGTCTATCCGGCAGTTGTCTGTTTGAAAGCAGACAACGGTTATTTAACCGATGCGTAGAAGAAGGTAACACAACCGTTCCGCAACCGTTGTCCAACAGATTGCAAGACAACGCCACATTTTTTGGACGTCGTTGTAACACCTAGAAACAACAACGCAATGTTTTTGAAAACCGCTGTCCGACAGATTGCAAGACAACGCCACATTTTTTGGACGCCGTTGTAACACCTAGAAACATCACAATGTTTTTGAAAACCATTGTCTGAAATGAAGTCAGTCACGTGTTTTAAAAATAACATCTGTTGTTGTTTAAGGATTAAAACAATGGTTCCTTGAATAAAAAGAGTTGTAAGAACTCCAACACTACAACATATATGCTATCAAATTTGCTGATACCCTTGTTTCCCGTTGTGAAGAATCTCTAAATACAACGTTTTTATATAAGAAAGAGTTATGTGAAAGGAGTCCTACAATGATTTCTTCTGAAGCATTGACTATTGTCTTACATGATTTATAACAACTGTTATTAAAGATGCCTTCGTTGGCTAAAAATAGACTAGACAATGGTTTATTTACGCAAATACAATCAACACACCAAAATTACTATAAATTCTGCATTACTTAATTAACTAAAAAAAATGTCAACATAGTAGATTTAGTACAATCTACTATATATACTAATTTATATACATACATAAAAATCACAATCTTCATCTAATGTTAGCATCACAAAAATTGCATTTTGCTTGGAACTCTTCTTCTTCAACAACAACTCGTCCTTGAAAGCTTTGACAGTAACTGGAAATGTAGCGTAGAACATCAATATTTGTCTCTGGGGAAGATAATCAATTTTCTGCAATTTTTAAGACAAGAACAACCATTTTTAAGAACAAAAAACAATTAATTAACACAAACTATGCAAGATTGATATGGCTTTGCGACGAGTTTTAACAAAGACCAAATGATAGATACATGACATTCAGTCTGTAAGGAAATCTTGCTTGAAGTTTACTAGGCAGTACATCACTTACATTACCAAACTCGGTTGACATTTGAGAGAATTCATCCATGAACCATATCTGTAAATTCATATGTTCAAAGTTATCACTTGAGAAGAAACAGAATTTTAAATAACACATGAGTTCAGCTTTACCTTGTTTTTTTCGGCAGCTGCTCACCTACAAGCTGAATTGACTATGGAGATACAGTGAGGAAAAATCCATCAAAATAATAATATTTGGCCTTCTCAACTGTACAAATAGCTTTATGTATTTGAATAAATTTTGAAAGGGACACAATGAAAAACCACAAACATTATAAAAGCCATAAGGGGGACTTAAGGAAAAGAAGTGGGATCTGGTACCAAGGCTCAGCTTTTTCAAGTGATCTGCCTTGTAGCAGTTTGCAGCACACAAGTTAGCAATCAATGACCTGCATAAGTCCAATTCCAATCTTATAAAATTCTGAAACTAGTTCCATATTCTGAAACTAGATCGAAATGAATAATTCAATTGGATTTCCATGTTTAAAAAAAATGTTATAAAGCCATCATTACGATCAAAAACATGTTCAGCTCGCAGCAGAAGCAAGGGTTTCTGGTTCTGGAACGACCTCGGCTCCCAAGTGTGTAGGTTTCTGCTTGCCATCAAACCACCACAATTTTGTTGATTTTACACCATCCTCGGCCATTAACGTTGAAAATTCCTCGTGGTCATAGTTCAATGTAGTTTTTCCACCAAACTCAGTCGGAAGATTTTCCACATCAAAGTGTGTTTTCATCAGTTCCACGCTATCTTTATTCTTTGGATACACAAACTTTACCTTGTGAAATGTTTGGGTATCCAAGAAGTACTTCACAACCTACACAAATGACATCTGATTATGACATTAATGAGTATAATTTGTCTGACAAATGTGAACTAGATTCACATCCAAGGGAATATTCCCACTTACCCAGTGGATTTCTTCAGGCTTGTAGGTTGATCTCCTAGCTAGAGTCTCTTCCAGTATCTTCTTTGCTTTTTCTACATTCCAGTTACGAGCTTCCAAGAATCTCCTCAAGCAAGCATCTGTGCAGTATCGTAAATTGCGCCCTGATAGTGGGCCAAGAGCAACTCTAATCGGTACCCAGAAAGCAATAAGATTAAAGAAATTAACCAGTAACTGAATATGGAAAATTAAAATAGGGAAAACATTATTAAAAAAAAAGATGAGAGGGAGCAGGGGAGAACATGGGAGAGAGAGAGATTCAGCGAGAGAGGGAGAGAGAGAGAAGGAGATTACCAACTGCCTCTAGGAGAGAACAAGAGAACATCCGTCCGTAGAGCATTTCAGAGGATCTAGGGATTAATCGAGAGAAATTGACAAGACGCTATACACTGCGATTCTTCAAACCTCAAAGATGAATTAGAGTGTCCGTGCGTAGAGTAATTCAGAAGATCCAGGGATTAATTGAGAGAAAGGTATGTTTGATTTGGGGAGGAAAGTGTTTATTAATATTAGAGCAGGCTGGGCGGCTACTGGGGGTGAGAGGCGAGAGAGGGAGACTTGTGACTTTGTGAGGAAGAGATTAGGTATTGGATGATAAGATCTGAATTATTTTTGTTTTGGGGGGAGTTGAACACTTGATATTTTTGTTTGGGGGGGAATATTACCGCCCCTTTTTTGGCCCCTAAAAATATATATTTCATTTTTAAATAATTTTTTTTATAATTTATAACTACATATATTAAATTTCAATACAAGGAAATTAATCGTTGATTTATATTTTTTTAAATTTTTCACACACATCACTAAAATCAATATATAACATCATTTGTATGATTGGATCGTTAAAAAAAAAATTTTAGAAAAATAGATTACATTCAATCGGGACGAGACTAGTTAGAAGGAGTAGTACTTTTGGTGTAAACTCATATAATAATAATTTTAAATATTGTTATTTATTTTTTCACATCATTATATTCATTATATATTATAATTCATACATGAATAAATTTTTTGAAAGATTTTAATACGGGTTGTACGAGATTTTAACAAAAACGTAATATTTTTAAATAATATTTTTATATTTTATCACTGATTGTTGTTTCTGTTTTTTTAAATTATTTTTCGACGATACAATCGTATGGATGTCAAGATATATCTAATTTAATGATATTTTCAAATTTTGAAAAAAAAAATTAATATGATTGAAGATCATAGTAGATCACTACAATGTTGACTTGTACTCGTAACTAGTGCTTTGTCACCGATTGTTGTTACTATTTTTTTAAAACTATTCCTCGACGATCTAATCATAAAGATGTCAAGATATATCTAATTTATTGATATTCCAAAATTTTCAAAAAATAAAAAATTATTTTGATTGGAGATCTTAGTAGATCACTACAATCTTGACTTGTACTCGTAACTAGTGTGTTGTCACCGATTGTTGTTACTATTTTTTAAAAACTATTTCTGGACGATCCAACCATACGGATGTCAAGATATATCTAATTTATTGATATTCCCAAATTTTCAAAAAATAAAAAATTAATTTGATTGGGGATCTTAGTAGATCACTACAATGTTGACTTGCAGGTGGTGATGATCACCCCGGGGGTACTCGTAACTAGTGCTTTGTCACCGATTGTTGTTACTATTTTTTAAAAACTATTCCTCGACGATCCAAAATTATTTTGATTAGAGATCTTAGTAGATCATTACAATGTTGACTTGTACTCGTAACTAGTGTTTTGTCACCGATTGTTGTTACTATTTTTTAAAAACTATTTCTCGACGATCCAACCATACTGATGTCAAGATATATTTAATTTATTGATATTCCCAAATTTTCAAAAAATAAAAAATTAATTTGATTGGAGATCTTAGTAGATCAATACAATGTTGACTTGTACTCGTAACTAGTGCTTTGTCACCGATTGTTGTTACTATTTTTTAAAAACTATTTCTCGACGATCCAACCATACGGATGTCAAGATATATCTAATTTATTGATATTCCCAAATTTTCAAAAAATAAAAAATTAATTTGATTGGAGATCTTAGTAGATCACTACAATGTTGACTTATACTCGTAACTAGTGTTTTGTCACCGATTGTTGTTAATATTTTTTAAAAATTATTTTTCGACGATCCAATCGTAAGGATGTCAATATATATCTAATTTAATGATATTCCCAAATTTTGATAAAAATAAAAATTAATATGATTGGAGATCTTAGTAGATCACTACAATGTTGACTTCTACTCGTAACTAGTGTTTTGTCACCGATTGTTGTTACTATTTTTTAAAAACTATTTCTCGACGATCCAACCATACGGATGTCTAATTTATTGATATTCCCAAATTTTCAAAAAATAAAAAATTAATTTGATTGGAGATCTTAGTAGATCACTGCAATGTTGACTTGTACTCGTAACTAGTGCTTTGTCACCGACTGTTGTTACTATTTTTTAAAAACTATTTCTCGACGATCCAACCATACTGATGTCAAGATATATATGATTTATTGATATTCCCAAATTTTCAAAAAATAAAAAATTAATTTGATTGGAGATCGTAGTAGATCACTAAAATGTTGACTTGTACTCGTAACTAGTGCTTTGTCATCGATTGTTCTTACTATTTTTTAAAAACTATTTCTCGACGATCCAACCATACGGATGTCAATATATATCTAATTTATTGATATTCCCAAATTTTCAAAAAATAAAAAATTAATTTGATTGAAGATCTTAGTAGATCACTACAATGTTGACTTGTACTCGTAACTAGTGCTTCGTCACCGATTGTTGTTAATATATTTTAAAAACTATTTCTCGACGATCAAACCTTACATACGAATGTTATTAAACAGTGTTTAATTTCAGAAAAAAATAAATTTGCTTGATTTGGTAATTCAACGGTCAACTAGTACTTTGATCGTTAAATCAAATTATAAAAGAATATAATATTAATTAAAAATTAAATTATAAAAAAAATATAATATTTATTAAAATTAACTATTTATAATTAATAATAAATTTTGGTGATGTATTTACAAAAGTAATCTTCTAAGATCTCCAGTAAAATTAATTTTTTTATTGAAAATTTGGGAATATCATTCAATTAGGTATATTTTTATAGAAAGCTAATTAATTTTATAAAGTTAATAAAAAAAATTATTTTACAAAAGATTTTATCTTCATTTCCCTCTTCTATTCTGGCTCGTGAACAAACCCAAATTTTCTTGAAATTTGGCCTTTATCCCAAATGTATTCCCCGCCTTGTACCAAATTTCCCCCCCTTAGTCAATTTTCCACTTCCCCTTAATCAAAACAAAACATCAGCGAAACAAAATAAAAAAATAAAATTAACAGCCCTCTCTCACTCACCCCTCTCTCTCTCTCGCGAATCACATCTCAAATCCACAGCTCACCCACAAATCACCACAATCTCAGCCTCAAATCACCACAATCTCAGCCTCAAATCCACAGCTCTCACCCTCAAATCTTAAAGCTCAAATCTCACAACTCTCAAAGCTCAAATCGATTTGTTCGAAACACCCAAATCGATTTGCTTAAATTGATTTTGTTCAAGTCTTGAAACCTCGATTTGTCGGGTTTTAGCCGGTGAGATTTGTGTGTATTATGTAAGTAAGTATGTGTAGATGTTTATGTATGTTGTTTATAAAGTTCTAAGAAGTCAGGAAAGGGAAAGAGGCTCAACACTAATAGGATTACAAAGCAGAAGCTGGAAAGGTAGGGAATCAAACATGGAGCTATATAACAAGCTGTATAATAGGCGTTGTTACAAAACATTAAACTGTTCTGCACCATCTTAGCCTTCTTTGTTTCTATTTGAATTTTTAGTTTAACCAGTGATTAATCTTGTTATAATGATTAATTTTCACATTTGGTCTTCCGTATATGAGTTGTTTCTGTGGTGTTTTTTTGGTTTGGTTCTGGTATAATTTTGTTACTGATTGTTGTAGGCTAGAGATTAAGGCCAGTATATTATTGGGTTTTGGGTTTTGGGTTTTGGGTTTCGGTTCAAGGAGATATCTCAGGCTTATGAGGTTTTGAGTTATCCCAAGAAGCGTGAGATTTATGATCAGTATGGTGAGGATGCGCTGAAGGAAGGAATGGGAGGTGGTGGTGGCGAGCATGACCCATTTGACATCTTCCAGTTGTTCTTCGATGGTGGCAGACCATTTGGTAAGTTGTTTGACAATGTTGTAGTGTGAGATTATGTTGGTACTAGTTAATTTTTGTTTGTTTGTGTTTAATTGCTTAAGTTGTTGACAATTGTTTTTTTGGTTATCAGGTGGTGGCGGTGGCAGCAGGGGACTGAGGAAAAGGAGAGGTGAGGATGTTGTGCATAAGAAAGCTTAAGACTGCATTTAGACTCTTATTTGTCTAGCTATATCATATTAAAACAAGTTATACAATAGATTACAGATAAGAATGGAAAGACAATTTACCATGTTTGTAGAACTTTAGATATCTTTATTGAAGTAAAGTGGTGATGCTTAGCCTGTTCATTATTAAACTTTTGGACTTTTGGTGCTAAAACAATATATACATTAGATTATATATGTGGTTAAAGTACCTGTTGACATAGAAGTACTATAAGAGAAGTGGTTGCCAAGGTGTCCTAAGGTTTTAAATCATAACATAAAGTCAATTATATTGATTTCCAATTGTCATTACAGAGTGTATTCTTATATTGTGAACTACCAGCAAAATGTCCTCTCTAGTTGTTTTATCTACATTCTCCCATCTAGCTAGGGAATTCTCCCTTTAACTTTTCTGTTTTCCTTATTTCTCTATTTTAATTATCTACTTGAATTCTCCACAATTATTTGAATACTCAATTTAATCAGTAAAAAACTGATAGAAGAGTAAATGAAGGGCATCTTTAGTATTATTTATTATTGCTTACATTACATATAGTTTTCTTTGTGAATACAGCAGACCCTGATAGAAATGCAAAAGAGGTAGAAGCTGCTCTATTCCTCTTCCTTGCATTTGGTGAATCTTTAAGCGACGAGGCACTGAGAACAGGGGATGGTCTACTAAAGAGCTGGTACCAATGCTTTTATCATCAAGGTTTCCGGATAATAGTTTCGAATTTTTGATGCAGTCTATGCAATTGAAGCTACTTGCCATGCCCCTGACGCGATACTTAAAATTAGATGATCTGATAAACTAATCATGGAAAATGAAATACATCCTTAAAATAATCATCGGATGATTAAGTTATGGTTGTAATGGATGTTTGTGTTGGATTTTAAGTTTTGATATGGATAAATGATTTTATGTAATGGTATGGCTGAATTTTTTAGTTTTTTTGGTTTGGTAATAGCAGCATGTAGTAGTATTGTAATGGGAGGAATGGACTGTTAGAAAATATGCCCCAGAAAACTGACCAAATATGCCCAGGAAACAGACCAAATGCAAGCTCATTTTTGACCAATTTCAGTGTGTAAAATTTCCTAGAAATCCAGCCATCTTCAAACCAAATTGGTTGGTTATGTGTGGTCGCTTATATAGTTACGTGTCACCTGTTAAAATGCAGCGTTTTTTCATCTCCTATCAATCATAACCGACCACCAACGGTAGGTAATAACATGACGTGTGGTAATATGTACATGTAATTTTTTTTTCTATCCTTACTAAACAGACAACAGTTATTCTAGCAATGTTTATAACCGTCTTCTAAATAGGATGTTCAAATAACGGTATTCTGCTCTGTTGTATGAAACCCATTTATTTGACAATGCTAATAACCATTGTCTATCAACTTTCCTTCTGATAACGGTATTTAAAACACATTGTCTGCTGTTCCATACAACAACGCTTCCAATAAACTGTTGTCTAACTTACACCACGGCTTTGTCCAAAAGCGTTGTCTGAAGATAATATGGAGTTGTCTACACACAACAGTGCTGCACACTTGTATGAAAGGGTTCACACAACACATATATTCTAGAACTGTTGTCTGATTTTATCAGAGCATATCGCTCAGACAATGGTTGCAAAACTGTTGTCATAGAAAGACGCCGACAACAGTTTTACGAGGACAAAACATTCACCGTTGTTTATTTTTCGGGACAACGGTTATTTGTTTAACTGTTGTATGAAAGGTGTTGTCTGATTGAGTTTTTCTTGTAGTGGAAGGCACAAGGGGCGTGGGTCGCCATAGAACCAAAAGATCCAAAGGATGTAGTCGACGAGAAGACTGACAAGATTGCGTTAGCCATGATCTACCAAGGAATTTCTGAAGAAGTCCTGTTGTCACTCGCAGATAAAGAAACGGCAAAAGAGGCTTGGGAGACAATCAAGACTCTTTGCTAAGGTGCAGATCGAGTGAAGGAGGCAAGGATACAGACACTGAAATATGATTTTGAAGCAATGACTATGAAAGATGATGAAAGTGTCGATGATTTTCATATGAGAATGAATGGAGTTGTAACAAACATTAGAGCACTTGGAGAAAAAATGGAGGAATCCTACACGGTGAAGAAATTTTTGAGAGCTGCATCACCTAAGTTCCTGCAGATTACATCCACCATTGAACAGTTTGGAGACCTTAAAACTATGTCAATGGAGGAAGCAGTGGGTTCTTTGAAGGCTCACGAGGAACGTGTGAAAGGGAAAACAGAAACGAAAGAGAATCGTTTGCTGTTAACCGAAGAAGAATGGGCTAAAAGAGAAAAGAAGGAAGAGAAGTTACTTTTGACTCGTGAAGAATGGTTTGAAAAGTCTAACAAAGGAGGGACATCAAATTTCAGAAACAAGACAGGACGTGGTGACAAAAGTACTATAAAATGTTACAACTATAACATTTACGGGCACTACGCTGCAGAGTGTCCTAGGCCAAAGAAAAACAGAGAAGGAAAACAGAAAGCTTACATGGCTCAAATTGATGATGATGAACCAACGTTGTTGTTGGCAAAATGTGTGAAAGAAGAGGGAGTAGTGATGCTCACTGATGAAAATAGGGCAATACACTCGAAGTTGCCAAAGGGAGATAAGGAAACTGGTTGCACAAACTTGTGGTATCTTGACAATGGCGCAAGCAATCACATGTCGGGCTTTCGTGAAAAGTTTACTGTCCTGGATGAAACAGTCACTGGTTTGGTTCATTTTGGAGATGGCTCAACTGTAAAAATAGAAGGGAAAGGAACAGTGACAATGCTATGCAAAAATGGAGAAGAACGATGCTTGTCTGACGTCTATTACATCCCTAGCTTGTGTAACAATATCATAAGCTTGGGACAAATGTCTGAAAATGGAAGCAAGGTTGTGTTAAAGGGAGAAAACTTGTGGGTGTATGATGAGGAAGAACGCTTGTTGATGAAGGTTAAACGTTCACCTAATCGTTTGTACAAAATAATCATTGAGACCAAGAAGGAAATGAACTTATTGTCTAAGGCTGAGGAAACGAGCAAACTCTGGCACGTGCGACTCGAACATGTGAACTATCAAGCTATGCACATGATGTCAAAGGAACGAATGGTTAGTGGAATGCCTAGAATAAATCAACAGGAGAAGGTGTGTGATGGTTGCTTAATGACGAAACAAGCAAGAAAGAAGTTTCCGAGCAAAGCAAATTTTGAAGCTGGAGAGATGCTTGAATTGATTCACGGTGACTTGTGTGGTCCAATTGCACCGGAGACAACTTCAGGCTATAGGTATTTTTTCCTTTTGGTTGATGACTTTAGTCGTTATATGTGGGTGTATTTTCTCAAAACAAAAGATGAAGCTTTGAATGTGTTTAAAATTTTTAGAACTAAAGTCGAGAAGGAAACAGAGAAACAAATTAAAGTGTTCAGGTCTGATAGGGGGGGTGAGTTCATGTCAAATGCCTTTAAAGAATATTGTGAAGGTGCTGGAATAGAACGTCACTATACAACTCCCTACACACCGCAACAAAACGGGGTAGTTGAGCGTCGTAATAGAACGGTTGTAGAGATGGCTAGAGGTTGCTTGAAGGAGATGAATTTACCAATGAAAATGTGGGGAGAGGCAGTACGACATTCAGGCTACATTCTTAACAGAGTTCCTACAAGAGCGTTGACAAACATGACACCATACGAAGCAAGGTATGATCGTAAACCAAACTTAAGCTATGTTCGCATCTTTGGTTGTCTTGCATACATGAAGACACAAGGTAGATACGTGCAAAAATTGGAAGATCGCAGCAAAAAGGTTGTCAATCTAGGAAAAGAACCAGGGACAAAAGGGTATCGTCTCTACGATCCTATTGCTGATCGTGTATGGGTAAGTCGTGATGTCACTTTCAATGAATCAGAGTCTTGGCCTTGGGACAAAACGGATAGTGAAAGAGAACAATTTTCTGTTCAGTTCAATGAAGATGAAGTGGATGATAGTCAGCAACATAATAATGAAGAAAGTGAAGGAAATGGTTCTCAAGAAAATTCTCCAGTCACCTCAGAAAATTCTCCAATCACCTCAGATTTTTCAGCCTCTCCAGTTACCCCAGTTACTCAAATCATTCCACTTAATCGTGATGATTATGATGATAGCACAGAACCTAGAAAAATCAGATTGGTGAGGGACATCTATGAAGATTTAGAAACAAGAGATGAACTGGGATTAATGGGAGTAGACGAACCAGGGAACTACAAGCAAGCAGCTAAAGACGTTAATTGGAAGTGTGCAATGGAACAGGAAATGAAGTCCATTGAAGAAAATGAGACTTGGGAACTCACCAAGTTACCACCGAGTCAGAAGGTTATTGGTCTAAAATGGGTATACAAATTGAAAAAGGATGCAAATGGAAGGATTGTGAAACACAAGGCTAGGCTCGTTGCAAAGGGTTATAGTCAAGAGCAAGGTGTGGATTATGATGAAGTATATGCACCAGTGACAAGACTCGAGACTGTAAGATTGTTACTGGCGTTATCAGCTAAGAAGAAATGGGAGGTTCATCACCTTGATGTGAAGACTGCTTTCCTAAACGGAGACCTCAAAGAAGAAGTGTTTGTAAATCAGCCTGAAGGCTTTGAAAAGACTGGTAAAGAACAGTGGGTGTATAAACTGAAAAAAGCTCTCTATGGTCTTCGACAAGCACCCCGTGCTTGGTATGCAAAATTAAATTCTTATCTTGAAGAACTTGGTTTTACTCGATGTCCCTATGAGCCTGTTGTATACACTAGAAAAGAGAACGATGCAGTGCTAATTATAACAGTTTACGTTGATGATTTATTAGTCACTGGCTCGAGCTCAGTTGTGATCGAAAAATTCAAGGAAGAGATGAGCAACAAATTTCAGATAAGCAGTCTGGGAAAACTGAGCTATTACTTGGGCATTGAAGTTGAACAAAAGGAGAGTTGTATTGTGTTAAAACAGTCTGGGTACGCTCGAAAAATTCTGGAAAAAGCAGGAATGTTGGAATGCAATCCAACAACCTATCCTAAAGTGCAGTTAACAAGTGATGTGAAAGGCGAGGCTGTAGATGCAACAAAATTTAAAAGTTTGGTGGGAGGACTTCGCTATCTAGTACATACAAGGCCTGACATTGCTTTTAGTGTTGGAATTGTTAGTCGTTATATGGAGAGGCCTACAAAACTTCATTTGGAAGCAGTGAAAAGAATCATGAGGTACGTTAAGGGGACTTTGCATTATGGGTTGGTTTATTCTGAGGATAGCAGGAACAATGTCTTGAATGGGTTCTCGGATAGTGACTTGGCTGGACATTTAGACGATAGAAGGAGCACAAGTGGAATGGTTTTCTATCTCAATGACAGTGTTATAACTTGGGTCTCGCAGAAGCAACGTTGTGTAGCTTTGTCATCATGCGAAGCAGAATTCATGGCGGCCGCTGCTGCAGCTTGTCAAGCCATATGGCTTCGAAATGTGCTAAGTCAGATTACTTCAGAGTTTGTTGGTCCAGTGATGCTGTGTATTGACAACAGGTCAGCTATTGATTTAGCGAAAAATCCAGTGTTTCATGGGAGAAGCAAACACATAGATGTACGTTTTCATTTCATCAGAGAATGTGTGGAACGAGGAGAGGTCATTTTGAAACATGTCAATACCAACGAACAGCGAGCTGATATATTGACAAAGGCATTAATCAGAAATAAGTTTGAAGATATGAGGAAGCTTTTGGGAGTTAGAAGTTTGAATGGACATGTTTGAGCCTAAGGGGGGAATTGTTGGAAAGATAATCTCAAACATGTGTTTATTTATGTTAATGTTTTATTTGTTTTAGTCGTACCACTGGTGTTCTTATTTTTAGGAACATGAATAAGTAAGTTGTTAGGATTTGATTTGGTTTGTTTTGAACTCCTATTTTATAGGAGATGATTGTGTAGAGGGTGTTGCTGATTGAGTCTTTATTTCCTATATGTACTGGTTTCACTATCAGAAATAAAATAAGCCTACTGCTAGTTTATGCAGATCAAAACTCTTGTGTCAAAACCTGTTATAAGATATATTGTATATGTCTGTTAACTTCAAGCTTTACCAGTCTCCAGAAAGATGGGAGTCTCTGAAATGCTTTATTAGTTTGCTTCTCTTTTCTACATGCATCATCCATCTGATTAGTTGGATTGGAAGTCTTTGAATTACAAGTTTTAATTTTAAGATTACAGGTCAATAAAAGTGAGACAGCTGATCTAAGATCTTTGGTATTGCAAGATCATTGCACTCAGATTTTATAAGTTAAATTTTAAAATTATATGATTTGATAATAATTATATATATACATGGCCACATTATTTTTAAAAAAGGAAAAATTTAGTTATAAGATATAGATAAGATGATACGTTTTAGCTGAAAAGGGTAATCAATTAATTTTTAATTATTATGGTATTATTTTATTGAATACTATTATTCGTGATACTATTGGAAAGAAAAGAGGTTTAGTAATAGAAAATATAAAAAAATTAACGTGCTTTAGCTGAAAATGTAATTTGTTAGTTGTTAGTAATTACAATAATATTATTTTATTTTATTAAATATAATTGTCCGTTGTATTTTTAGAATATAAAAGATAACGTTTTTTTCCTAAAAATGAAATTAATTAGTTATTAAAACATAAAAAAGGTAACATGTTTTTACCAATAATAAATATTTAAGTAAGATAATTAAAGAAAGTTTGAAAATGAGATATTTTAGTTCAAAAAATATATAAAATATTACTGAAAAGGCAATCAATTAGTTATTAGTTTATTCATTAAATAAAATTTCCCGTGATATTACCTTTTAGCATAATCAATTAGTTATTAGTAATTATGATATTATTAGTTTATTTCATTAATTAAAATAACCATATTTTTTGGGAAAAAAGATTTTGGTTAGAAAAGTTATAAAAGGCGATAGCTGAAAAAGGTAATTGATTAGTTATTATTTTGGAGAAAATGAGATATTTTAATAATTAAGAGTAATAAAGTAAAATAATTAAATAAGGTAAGTATCGTACCGTACTGTACCAAAACTTTTAATGTTTCGTCTTTTATAATATAGTATAGTATAGATTAGTAATACTAGTTTGTTGACATTTATAGTTGATATAATCATTATTTTTAAATTTCTTTTAATTTTGAAAAGCCCTAAAAAAATAAGGCAAAAATAAGTAAAATAATAAAAAATGATTAAATTAAATTATTTTTTTCCTTGATTCGGTTATTTAATTCTGTAATCAATTTTAATCGAAATAAATATTTCAATTCGATAAAATAACTGAAAATATTTTGATTTATTATTCGAATATGGCTTTTCCACTTCAATACTATACTATTATAAGCAAAACAAGGTATATTTATTATTTCGTATGGCACATATGTGCCCGTTTGCCAAATACTTATAAGTTATTTATTTCGGAAAAGAATTTATATTTACATACTTGGAAAAAAAGTGTATAGGGAGTTTAATATTCGTTATCTTAGATCCGGGCGTTGCGTGCTTGTTTTGCCGGCGACTCATAAGCAGTGGCTTGGTTAAGGGAACCCACCGGAGCCGTAGCGAAAGCGAGTCTTCATAGGGCAATTGTCAATGCTTATGGACCCGAACCTGGGTGATCTATCCATGACCAGGATGAAGCTTGGGTGAAACTAAGTGGAGGTTCGAACTGACTGATGTTGAAGAATTAACGAATCTTTCTTGCCCTTCCTAAGAGTCATAGAGATTTTATGCAAAAATAAGTTACCTATTTCAGAAAAAAATACATATTTCTTAACTTTTTTTCATAACAAGTAACTTATTTCTGAAAAATAAGATTTTCCAAACCGGCACTTAGTTGCTGATGTAGCTGTTTTGGGTGGAAAGTTTTTTGGAGTTTGAGAGTTGTCGGCAGCTTCAAACCAAATTACTAATTTACTAGTTTACATGGATCTCTATTATAAACAAATAGTTTTATTAAGATAATTATTAATATTATATTTAAATATTTAATTTGATAAAGTTCATTTCACGTAATTGAAATTAAATTAATAATTTAACAATCATCAGTATTCATATGATTATTATCGTATGAATATTTATCCAAATTTTATGAAATCTATTTAAATTATAAAATATTTGGTTCAAAAATTTGATATGCATTACAAATAACTATAAAAATATTCGATAGATCGAAATCTTATCGTTTATCATATTTTTAATCACAAAATTATTTCAGTATTTACAATTTCGTACGAGAATTAGTTACACAGACATTTACGCTAGTTTATATATATTACACATTACTTGCATCCAATAATGTACCAACGTGAACTAGTGCCAATTAAAGAGAAAAATGTGCAAAATTATAAACAACCTTTGATCAAACATAAATTTTATTCAAACGGGAATAATATTGGCATTGGAAATTGTTCTCATAAACCTGCAAAAGTTATTTAAGCCTGTTGTGATCTTTATTACAATAAATTGGCATTGGCATTTCGCAAATACACGCTGAAATTTTTATTAAGTCAAAATTAGAAAAATCAAGTCAGCCTAGGTAGATATAATGTTTTTCTGTGGTATGAATTGATTAGCGGTCCACGATGATACAAATCCAGATCCGACCAGCGGTAAAAATGATTTAATCCATTGAAAGCCTCCTTTTGCATACCGCCAACATAGAAGGGGAAATCAGTGTGATCAAAAGAAAGCTCTAAAGATTTCCTCACAATTTTTCCATCTTGATCAAAGGCAAGAATTGAAGATCCTCCTAGACTTGATCCATGGTGGCAAAAAGGTCTCCGCTCTAAATGACAATAACAACGATACAAACTACGATCTATAGGTAACAGCTCAGATGCCATTGATACAAACCATTGCATATTTGCAATTTGGTCACTGTAGGGGGACTCCTTTTCAATATTGGTGATGTATATCACTTCAAACTCATCACTCGTATTCTTCATGTGGAGATACCTTTCTTCTAACATGCTCAGGAACTCGACTACCTTTTGCCGAAAATATTCACCTTCGAAAAAGAGTATTATTCTCTTTCCAACAAGTTGAGAAAATCGAACCTACAATGTAGGATTAGTAAGTAAATAAGTTGAGAAAAAACTCTATGTCCATCTTCATGATATAATGCCATGCTTATTATTATTGGATACTCCAACATATAATGAAGACAATCGAGACATGGCATTCATTAAATTGAAAAAGTACGAGTTAATTGCACTATATTCCATAATATATCATCAATGGCACTTCAATATACCTGTAGTGAGACCTTGCAGTTGAGTTACATAATTACTATACCTAAATCACTATGATACGTCCCAGGCCCAATTTTTATCTGTGTTTGCTGTTAAAGTCAAATACCCCAAGGGTAGTTGTGGAACTAATGTGATTGTACTATGTACTAGAGTACTCTACTACATAAGAAGAAATCGAACAAAAGACGACCCTTAGGCAAACCTTTTCTTTTCCTGCTATATAGTCTAGTTACATTGATTGTTTTTTTTAAATCTGAAGACCATGATGAAATTTAAAGAATTCTGGAATCAGAAAGCTGAATATTCAACAAAAACAATTAGACACTGTTCAACAAAAGCTGGATATTCTCTGATATGTAAAAGTAAGGACTCCAAGTAATCTACTATGAATTAGACACTACATGACCATTCGGAGTTGGCAATGCACAGCAGCAAAACAACCAGATTTAAACTGAATTTACTATGAAGCATTTTAAAGCACCAAAGAAACCAATATAAACTTTAAGCTGCAGGGGAGAGCACCAAATTCCAATTTGTACTTGTCCCTTTCTCAGGCTTCCTTATAAAAACAATGCAATTAGAAAATAATCTCAATACCCTTGCAGTTGAAGTGAGTTTAGCGTACGGTAATATGCCGTTTAAGACATTGCTGATAGAGGAGGGTACGAAGCTTTTTCGGAGTTACAGTTGGGTTTTTATAATTTGAAATCTTTATAGAACCTGAAACTTATCAAGTAATTTTTTAAAGTCAAAAAACCAATGGAATTTAAGTGCAACACAAAACTTATGAAGCCTAAAATGTATATTGGGTTCTGATGCATACACTCAGCTCAATATTAATACCAAACATTTTATTTTCTGCATAATTTTAGTTGAATTCAGATGCATGCACTCTACTCAATATTACTATCACACATTTTATTTTCTGCATATTTTTAGCTAAAAACTTCATCAGTCCTTTGTGTTGTGTAAATTTCCAGTGGTTCTCTTGGTAACTAAGTACTTGAAGTACAGGAACAGGTGTTATGAACGGAAATGAACTGCACATAAAAGCTATCTAGCCAAAGAAGAGGGTTAGGACGTCAAAACAACTAACCTCGCTCCCATCTTTTCCTCTGAATAGAGTGTTTGGATCCCAGAGCATATCTAATTTTAGTTCCCTCACTTTTTCAGTGTCCAACTCGGCAAGTTTCTCACGAGTGAACGGGTATGCTGAACGCTTAAATTGGCAAATGATCTCAGCACCCCAAGGTTCAATGAATTTCGCATAAGGCCCAATGATTACAAGTGTAGGAGGTTCCTCCGGTAGATGGATAAAAGGATAACCAAAATAGCGCCCCAATTCTCTGCATTTTGGATCATTGAACGGGAGGGCCAACCAAGGCATGGACTTAAATGTATTCCAAAAAGATTCTTCACTTGTACTAGCACGACGACTTATAAATGTGTCATAAAGATAAACGAGCACAACCTCAAAACAAAAATTATTTTGTCCAAGCTCTTCATACACCTTCTTGATACGTTCCGTAAAGCCATCAAAAGTAAAACCGTTTTCATAAAAATATAGTGCTACCGTCTTTCCTTCAAGGGTATCAATAAGTACCTGTCAGTATGAGCAGTATACATGATTATCTAAATTAAGATATTCCGTAAAAAAAAAAAAAAGAATATTACAAGAATAGGGAGAAATCTCAAATGTCAAATCCATTTCGATGTTAATTTTATACATTCTAATACCAAATCTTTCATCATACCTTGTCTCCCTTGTTTGAGATCAGATAATCACGTTTTGGGGATGCCAAAAGTGACTTTAAAGAGGGCTGCATAACAGTTGCAACAACTTGAGATTTTAGAAATTGTATCCTTTCATCGGTGAAAGGATAACCCAAACCTCCATACTTATCAAATAAATTAAAACCATTGCTTTGCAGAACCATGCCACTTGAATCGATGACAAACGAGCCACCAGCACAACTCTGTCTATCAATACCAAATCTATTTAACAGGTGTTCTCTAGATGCAATATCTGAAAATGGGATTGCAGTCCATGGCATGGAAGAAAATTCAGCTTCAAACATCTCCGCGCATCTTGTTTGAGAATATGAAACTGGAAGTGTTTCTCTCTTAGCCTCATAAGCAACCCACACAATCTCTAAAACGTTATCAGGCAGCAAATAAGTGTATGTTTCTCTCAAGCCTAAGTTGTCATCTGGATCCAACAACCACTGGTTAAATTGGGCAAACTCCAGAACTATAACTTTGCCTGCCAACTGCTCAGCCTTCACCTGCAAAAATACTGAAATCAGGTCGCGTAGCTTTTCCCAACAATCCTTGAGTAAATTAATTATCATTATATGGTCTAGGAAAAAAGTTATTCCATATAGGCTTAATGACCTTTTGGCCCTTCAAGTTTGCACAATTATACCCATAAAACCCTACAGTTTTAAAGCGTTCCTTTTCGTCCCTCCAACTTCAGAAATGTACCTTTTTGCCACAAACCGTCGTCTATTCGTTCTAAAAGACGACGGTTTTGTATCAAAAAGGCGACGGTTTTGTGGCTAAAAGGTACATTTCTGAAGTTGGAGTGGCAAAAAGGAACGAGTTTAAACGTTAGGGCTTTATGGGTATAACTGTGCAAACTTGAAGGGCCAAAAGGTCATTAATCCTTCCATATAAGGTCTAGGAAAAAAGTTATTCCTTTCAATTGTTTTCAAGTTTTAAGTAACAATAACTTAACACTAAGACAACGTTTTGTTTTAAAAAGAAAAGCTTTTCTCTCCCTTCTCTCTCTTCTAACAACAGCCGCCCCCCCCTTTTTTTTCTTCTTCTTCCCCCTCCTTTTCTTCACTGCTTCTGCCGGAATTTGGCTCCGATGAGAGTCGATTAAGCTTCCCCTTCTTGAATAAAAGGGTACTCTTTTTCCTCAATAGGTTTTTAATGAGGCCCTCCAAATAAATCTTCAATTTTCTTCTTCCTTTTCTTCTCATTTTCTTGGTTTTCCCTTTGGATCTAAGATTTCTAAACCTTTTCCGATCTGCATCTGTTCTTAGTTTTTTAAACTTCGGAGCTCCGACTATTTCTCCGTTTCCGACTTCCCCCCGGATTTGTGAGTGGGTTCATCTTGTTTATAGGGGATTCGATTTTTCAGATCTAAGTTTGGAGCTGTTGTATTTTTTTTCTTGTTTCTTCGGTTTTTATATTTTAATTATAATTTTTGAGTTCTTAATCTTCATCTTGTAATGCTTAGTTGTTTGGTTTTCTCGCTTGTAATGCTGAGTTGTTTGGATTTTCTCTCCGTTATGTGGGAGTTTGATTTTCTCTCCGTTTTGTGGGAGTGTGGATTTGGATTTAGTGATTCGAGCTGTTTTGGTTCTGCATTCAAGGTCGATAAGCTCAGACGGGTGTTGGGGATACAATTGTATATATCTCTGTCAAAATTCGCTTTTGGTCTCCTGTGGATGTCCGACGATTCAATTATGTTTGTTCTACTCGATATGAATTGTAGATGCCGTACGGCTTTGATTTATTGAATTTAATACACTTGTTATTCAAAAAAAAAAAAAAGTTTTAAGTAACAAATCATTTATTTGTTTGAATTATAATTAATAAGTATATAGATTTATGTTGGATGGGTACATTATTTTATATACATTCATGGAGAAGGGTAAATAAATGTTGTAACTATTTTGTTTTATAATCTCATGAAGTTCCATTTGAGTGCATCTATTATAAAGAAGCAAATTTTGGGAATGAGATAAAAGTATATAATTTTGTGTGTTTTATAGAAATTGAAACGCCTCTCACTCAAAGTTGTGAAATTAAAAAAGTGGCTAATTATGAGCCAGTCATTGAGGGGAAAATCAAATTTAGTGTCCAATTTAAAATTTTGAGCACTTTAGGGTTATCAAGGTTCGAAACCGACCCTTAGAGGCCGTTTGGCAATCGGTGCTTAAAGCTAAAAATGGCTTTAAGTAGTTTTTGACCCGTTTGGCAACCACTGCTTTAAGCCGGCTTTAAGTTAAAAAAAAACTCCATTAAATCATAAGTTCCATTTTGGTACTTTTGACTTATGAATTATGACTTGAGTTTTTTTTTTTCACGATTCTTCTAAAGTTTAAATATTATGAATTTAAAATTTTTTTAAGTCAAATTTTATTTTAAGTCAAAATTATTAAACCCCCATTTAACTTTAAGTAAAATTACCCTAACACATTCATTCAATTTAAAGTAAACAACTTTACTTTCTCCATTAAGTTAAAAACACTTCCATTAAATCAAAAGTAACTTATTTTAAGCAATCCCAAACGACTTCTTAGATACCTGAAATCCCAAGTTGTAATAAGAATTAAGGGCTTAACTGGATCTATATCATGTTCAACATTATGTTAAGTTAATAAGGTAAATTGTTGTTGTCTATTGTATTTTAAACATGGATTACTTTTATACTGATTCTTATATATTCCAAAAAATTAACTATTTTGCATAAAATATAGACTATTTTTCTTGTATCAATTAAGAATTTTGAGGTTAACATGTACTATTGACAAAAATAGACGGTTTAAACAAAAAAATCCAGTTTTGACTTTGCAGTTAATAGTGATAAGATTAATGACAATCACGGTTGCAATCTGTTAAAAATTGCATATAACTGCCATTTGTAATTCGATCCATTTTTTATCCTCCAACCACAATACACCTACGTGTAAATAGCAAACTTGCAACAATTATTGACATTTAAAAAAATTCAATAAGAGAAACATCGATTATATAAACAACAATATTTAAACTAATGGCTAACCGCTATCAAGGTAAACCATCTTATGCAATTATACTTATATTTTGGGCTTTACAATGTAGAGCTTTACAATGTTTCACCTTTCTTGTTCTCTATTCATTACGTTACCACTACAAAGTTTACAACCAGACCCTTATTTAAAAGTTTAGGAAAAATTTGAAATACAACTAATGAGGAATGAAAATGAAGAATTAATGTATATGTTATTAAGTATTTTAATTAGTATATTTAGTGTAGAGATAAATATTTTATGTATCTGTATATTTTATAAGTGGGATTAGGAGTTTATTGGTAATGAAATCCAATTGTTGGAAAGCCCTTGGGGGTTATCTGAGGTTTATTCATCACCCAAGTTTATATTTTGTATTGTTATTATTCAATAAATGATTGTTTTTACTAGTAGTCTGGCATCAACAACTTCCTCAGAGATGTTTTAATCATAATAAACATTTTTTAATCACGACCTTGTATGCTTCAGGAACATACCTTTTCACCGTTATATCTTACAAGATAATCCCTGTTTTTGGTGAAAAGGAGGTCAAGTAAATTAACGACGTCTCCCTTTCTTATAGGTTTCGGCTCTTCCAACAATTGCTCGTATCCCTTACCTCGAGAATTTCCTGTCAATGTGAGTAATTTTTAATCAAGTTCAAGCAATTAAAAGACAATTCTTACATATTCTCCTATTCTAACAATAAAAAAATGTAAATTACATAGTTGTGGCTGAAACTTAACCACTTTTAGTGGTTGGCATTTGAAATTTGTAATATATTGACCGAACATTATTTTTATTTTTCAAGAAGGTGATTAACGGCCACTTTTTTGAGAAAAAAAACCACTATTTTTTCAAGCTCCGGCCACCATTTTACAATTTAATCAAAAAAAACATACATAAAGATGCAATCTTAAGTTCAATATTTACCATTTTTTTTGCTAAATAAAATTATATTGCAAAGAAAAAAGCTACACAAATAAAAGGGCATACCCCAATAAGCAAGAAAAGGACAGAACAAACCAAATGGAACACTAACAAGTCAACACAGCAAAGAATTTCACCAGATTAATACATTAGAGAAATAAGAGAAAGATTTTTCCTTAACAGCTCGTTTAATAGTCCCATTTTCTTTATCAAGCATAAACAATAAAGATCTTTTTTTTTTTTGAAATAAAACAATAAAGATCTTATTAGCCAACAAAAAGAAACTTGTAAAAAACCAACCATTCATGTAGAGGATCTTAACAAGTGTAATACAATGTTATCAACAAAAGAATTTTAATCAAGCTGAGGCAATTAAAAGACTACTTTACCAACAAAAGAACCTTTTTGCAATAACATATTCCTGTTCCAACAAAAAAAAGAAGAAGAATAAATTAGAAGTGTATATTAATATTAATGGGCGTACCAGGGATATAGGAACAGGGGGATGTTTGCATATAACAGTAAGTCCGTTTGAAAGAAGTGAAGCTGTGAATTGAAGCAGCTTTGTGATGATTTCTTGAAAATACATGAGAGTAGTACGTGTTTGTAGCGTAAATTTTCGTACTTCTTTTTCTGTACAAAAATTTGGCCAGCCCCATCATTTTCACTGAACTATTATACATGTTCATCAATTTACCTAAACAAATTGCTTGTATGGTACTCGTATTTATATTTGCTTGTATGATACTCGTATTTATATATTTGCCCTACTTGTCTTTTTTCTGCGGGCGCGTCGTCCTGATTTCCGAACCCAAAATCAATTCGGCTGAAAATATAGAAATTTTTTATACTTTTTCAAAACAAATCTACATATTTATTAGAGAAATTTAAATTTTTATTATTTAAAATTTTCAATTAAGTGTATTAATTTAATATCTATATATCTATCTATACTATTATATAAAAGCCGAAACATTAAAAGTTCGATTGGTCGGTACCTATTGATTTTACTTATTTACCCTTATTTAATTACAGATAAAATTCATCATATTAACTAATTAATTCACATTACCTTTTCTATTTTTTACTAACTAAATAATTTCTTTTTCAGATAAAACACAATATCTTTTATATTGTATATAACTAAAATTTCTCCTTTCTTATAAACACTACGAGCAATTTTGTTTAATAAAATAACATAATTATATTATAAATACTATGAACTAATAAATTACCTTTTTCAATCAAAACATGTTACTTTTTCTCTATTCTGCAACTAAATACCCACTAATCATTACAAATAAGGGGTCTGTTAGAACTGTTTCATAACATATGGTTCCAGGACCGTTGGATCGTTGATCCAACGGTCCTGATTTAAAAAAAAATTACACCGTACCGCAGAAACTTTCCGCGGTACGGAGCAATTACAAAAATACCCCCACTGTTCACGTACCGCAGAAACTTTCCGCGGTACGGTGAACTGTAGATTTTTTATGTGAAAACAGGGGGCATTTTTGTAATTACTCCGTACCGTGGAAAGTTTCTGCGGTACGGTGTAATTTTTTTTTTAAATCAGGACCGTTGAATCAACGATCCAACGGTCCACAAACCATATGTTGTGTAACAGGTCACTGGCAATTGTTTGCCAGTGACCGGGAGCCTACAAATAATATTCAATACCCACTACTCCACCCACTACATATTAAAAATAATATTCAATACCCACTACTCCACCCACTACACTTTAAAAATAATATTCAATACCCACCACTCCAAAAAAAAAAATATTCAATACCCACTACTCTTTAAAAACAATATTCACTACCCACTACTCCATAAAAAAACAATATTCATTCCCCACTATCTTAAAACCCGTGTTATTCAGCAAATAGGAAAAGAAAATAGGAACTCTTTAAAAACAATATTCAATACCCACTACTCCATAAAAAAATAATATTCATTCCCCACTATCTTAAAACCCGTGTTATTCAGCAAACAGGAAAAGAAAATAGGAACGGAGGGAGTATTAATTAATCGATCAATTACCTTTTTCAACCAAAATATGTTACCTTTTTTCTTTTCTCTAACTAAAATCTCTCTTTTCAGCTAAAACGTATCATCTTTTATATATTTCTAACTAAAATCCCTCTTTTTCTAGAAATATCATGGGCAACAATTTTATTTAATAAAATAACATAATTAAATTATGATTGGGTAAAAGGACATTTTCACCACTGTAATATTTCCGGAATTGCAATTGCACTACTGTACTTCAAACGGACTACTGTACTTTAATGTTTTTAACAAGTTCACCACTCCCGTCAGTCAAATGCCACAAAAACCAAGGGTGAAAATGTTAAAAACGTTAAAGTACAGTAGTGAACTTGTTAAAAACGTTAAAGTACAGTAGTTCGTTTGTAGTACAGTAGTGCAATTGCAATTCCGGAAATAGTACAGTGGTGAAAATGTCCTTTTACCCAATTATAATTACTATAAACTAATCACTTACCTTTTTCACCTAAAACATGCCCATGATATGGAAGCGTCTACAAGTCAACAGAGTTTGAAGATTAATTCAAGATTAATATGGAAGCAATATCTTTGAAGATTGGATAGCTGTCAAAGAGATTGAGTTGACTTAGAAGACGTGTAGCAATCGTAATTGATATCAATTGTATAGTTTAATTATAGGAGAATCAATTAACGATTGTACGTAGCTGTATATCTTATAAATACAGTTAGGTTAACCCAAGAAGGGTAATCATTGTGAACGAATATCATTCATTGTAACCTAAGCAGTTCTCTGTGATATTTTACATCACTGAGAGAGGAATTATTAATTCCAAACAGTTTTAAGTACTAAAACGTGTGTTCTTGTTATTATCAACTAACCCTAACTTTCTTACCACTAGATACAACACCCTCCCAACCCTCTCTTCTTCTCATCTTCTTGGGCCTGCCTCTCAACTGTTTCTTAATTACAGGTAATAGCAGGTCACCCTCCACATCATCCCAAAATTCTTCACCCCTAATAACATCCAAGCAATTACTATATGTCCTCATGTATGTCTCCTTTGAATAACATTTATCAACAAAATCAATAGGGTTCTTCCTAGCTTCTTGAATTACAGTGACTCCATGACAACATGGTATCCCTAGCAAATCCCACACTCTACAAGAACATGACATATTCAGCAGATTTACTGAACATGATGTACCTTTACCTTTAACCACATAAGTCTCCCTCCCATCCCAAAGAACTGTAAATCCACAAGACTCTTTGACAGCCTCATCTAATATAGATTTTGCTTTAGGAACAATAACAATGTCTTGTCCTGCCATTCTATCTCTTTTTTGGTGCACTCTTGTCATGATCATGTCATGAATTTCCACCAACATATCAATAAGAGGCATATATCTTGCTTTCAAAATCCATGAATTAAAACACTCACTCATATTGTTTTCAGTGGAATCAGTCAAAGAAAATGTTTGGAAGTAAGCCTTAGACCACATACCTGCATCTAAATCACTCATTTTCTCAAAAAACTGTCTTTGATGCACGAGAAAGAGTATTCATTGCTTTTTTGAAGGCTTGAGGGTGAGTTGCTGTTGATGCATCCCAGAAGGCATTCATTGCCAAATTGCTTGCTGCTTGTTTCTTTAAGTTGGAGGCTAGGTGCCTAGTGCAAAGTCTGTGCTCCACACCAGGTAGCAACTCCCTCATAGCCTTGTCCAATCCCTGTAATCCATGAAAGAAACCAAATGAGGATCCAAAGAATAAATGTTGAAATTCATGAATGAATTAAAATGAAGAAAATTACCTTTTGTTGATCTGAGATTATGGTCTTCCTATGTCCATCTTGCAGGTCCAGATCCTCTATAAGCTGCTCCAAAAACCAAAACCATGTATCATAGTTTTCACTTTCAACTACTGCCATTGCAACTGGATAAATACAATTATTTGCATCTCTCCCCACTGCAGAAAGCAATTGACCTCCAGTAACTGTTTTTAAGAAGCACCCATCAAGTCCTAAGACTGGTCTGCAACAATCTTTCCATCCATTCTTTAAGGCTGCATAGCATACATAAATTCTTCTGAATCTGTTTGCATCTCCTTCTTGCAATCTTGTAGTTGATATCTTAACTGTGTTCAATCTATTACTCCTTAAGATCTCACCAGCAAACCTTCTTAATTTGGCACAATGTTCCATCATTTTCTCTTCAACACCACTGAGAGCTTGTTTTCTAACTCTAGAGCATTTAGCATCACACACATATACTTGGTACTGACTAGCTTGTTTTTATAGTTCCACACACAATTATGCTCATTTAGTATTGACTTCAACTGCCAATGGTCCTTTACTTTAATGTAACTAAGCCACATTTTAAAAGGGCACCCATGTGCACACCCAACTTGGACCCTCTTTAAGTCATCATGCACATAGTGGTAGGGTCTCCCACTAGCCATTGAACACTCCCTCACAGCTTGTTTAAAATCCTTTTTATCACCAAATATCATACCAGCTTCAAATTTAATGTCTTTACCAGGTGTATTCACATTAAAAACTCCATCTACATACTTCATTTTTTGTTTATCAGGAGGGGGCTAGCATAACAGAACTCTTCATCACTCTCCTCACTACTATGATAAAACCCCTCATCTGATTCACTAGCATTATCAGATTCCATCCCAAACATTTCATCTAGATTTGCTTCTCTCTCATGTTCATCCATTTTCTTTTTTTCTTCTCTACAAGCTTTCCTAATCTCTACAAACTCATCATCACTACAACCCCTTTCTATATCAAAATCATCATCATAAGCAGGTGTTACATGATACACATACAACACAATATTATAACCACATTCCTCAGCTATCTCAAGCAGTGCAGGCTTTGAGTCATCATTCAGCACATAAGTCTTAAGTTCAGGACTTTTAAAATACAAAGAATCAAACTCACCAACAGCAGCACCAAAACTCAATTTTAGTTCATCAATACTTATGTTCTTAAAATCGACACCTTTGAAAACCTTTTTCAAATTACTTGTGTACGACACATAAGGAACATGAACAAAATAAACTCCATAGTATAACATCACAGTATACAATACATTCCTGTAAAATGTAAACAAATAAGAAACACCTAATTAACACAATTACATAGGTAAAGATAAATAAGTAAAGATTAAGAAGCACTTACTGTGTTTCTTCACCGACGGTATCATCTTCACCTTCCACGACTGTTTCCACTTCTTCTTCTTCAGCGATGTTATCATCTTCGATGATGATTTCATCTTCATCAACGTGTTCAACGTGTTTCTTAGTTAAACGAACCTCAATGCCCAATCGAGTTCTCACCATATCTTTAATTTATTTGTAGTTAAACGTTTTTGGATCTCTTAATTAGGGATTACAATGAAAGGGGGTGGGTTACAAGTGTTTGGATCGGGTTTACTTGGATCGGGTTTATTTGGGCGGGTTAAAAAGCTGACCTGGCAGGTGATTTGGCGATGATGTGGCACGAATAACGGTCTCCCGTCTAAAGTCAACACTACTTAACGGTCATGAAAATTTTAATGTGTTTAGTGATTCGATTGAAAATTTTAATGTGTTGAGTGACCTGATTGAAAGTTTTTTGAGTTGAGTGAACCAATTGAAAGTTTGTGGTTAGTTGAGTGACCAAAACGCTATTTAACCAGACAAACAATTAGCAAAAAAAAAAGTAGATCAAACTCAAAGCTAATAATGCATACATGCCATAACCATGCTCAACCTCCATTCAAGTTCTTACATGGTCACTTCAGCAATGGTAATTTGGTATATATCTATTACAATTATAACTTAACCAAAAAAACATATCTATTTATATATATTACATAGAGTAAACTTCAAAGTGGTGATCAGATTTTACACTCATTTTCAAAAAAGTGGTCAGACTTTCAATTTTTCAAAATGGTGGCCATACTTGCCTTTTTCCTTTCAAAAAGGTGGCTGTAGACGATTTTCAGCTTTTTGGCAGGGACAAAATGAGAAAAAAAATGCTAGAGATCCCAAAAATTGTCCACAAAAATTCCCAAATTAATATGTGTCACCATATGATTGGTTATATTCGTAATAATAATAATGCCCCCCATGTATGCAAATCAATTCACCAAAAAATCCACAAATATGAGTTGTCAAGATTTAATTAGTCAATTTATGTGCATGCATGGGGGCATTATTATTATTATTATTACGAATATAACCAATCATATGGTGACACATATTAATTTGGGGATTTTTTTGGATAATTTTTGGGGGTTTTAACATTTTTTTTTTGTAAAACAACATATTTTCCCATTTTACCCCTGCCAAATAAGCTGAAAATCATCTCCAGCCACGTTTTTGAAAGGAAAAAAGGCAAGTCTGACCACCATTTTGCAAAATTGAAAATCAAGCCACTTTTTTTGAAAATGCGTGTAAAATCTGGCCACTTTTTTGCAATTAACTCTATTACTCCCTCCGTCCCTTTTTAGTTGGTACATTTGCAAAAAACACAAATATTAAGAAAGCTTTAATTATATAATTTGTTTCCATACTTGCCCTTACTTAACATTAAATGATGAGTTATGAGGGTGTATATTAAATATAAAGTCAAACATTGGTATTAGAAATAAAGGGGTATATATGGAAAAATTGGTAAAAAAATGTATTGGAATAAGGAATGTGACAACTAATTAAGGACAAATTTTTTTTGCAAATGTGCCAACTAAAAAGGGACGGAGAGAGTACATATTACTTGCATTCGATAAGGTACCAACGTGAACTAGTGCCAATTATAGAGAAAATGTGGAAAATTTTAAACAAACTTTGAAAAAACATAAATTTTATTCAAACTGGAATAATATCACATAGCATATGGCATTAAAAATTGTTCTCATAAACCTACAAAAGTTATTCAAGCCCTGTTGTGAACTTTATTACAATAAATTGGCATTTCGCAAATACACACTGAAATTTTTACTCATATTGTTATTAAATTTTGATAATTAAGCTTATTTATTATTAAATTTAAGAATGATTTCATTTCATTAAAAAAAACTCGTTGATTTAAAAATGTTTTTGTTATTATTATCATCGATGAAATCGATTTTTTTTAAAGTGATTACATTTTACCATTAATTTTGGTAGACACATTGTTTTAACATTCATCTCGACTACATTATTACATCATTAAAAGCGAAACATTTATTTGTACTTAATTATCCTTATTTAATTATTATATTTAATTACTCGGGATTTATAATGTAATTTAATACTTGAACCTACTCATATTGTCATAAGATAGTTTTATTAAGATAATTATTTATATTATACTCAAATGTTTAATTTGATAAAGTCCATTTTACGTAATTGAAATTAAATTAATAATTTAACAATCATCAGTATTCATTTGATTATTATCGTATGAATATTTATCCAAATTTTATGAAATCTATTTAAATTATAAAATATTTGGTTCAAAATTTTGATATGCATTACAAATAACTATAAAAATATTCGATAGATCGAAATCTTATCGTTTATCATATTTTTAATTACAAAATTATTTCAATATATACAATTTCGTACGAGAATTAGTTACACAAACATTTACGCTGGTTTATATATATTACATATTACTTGCATCCAGTAATGTACCAACGTGAACTAGTGCCAATTAAAGAGAAAAATGTGTAAAATTATAAACAAACTTTGATAAAACATAAATTTTATTCAAACTGGAATAATATATCACATAGCACATGGCATTGGAAATTGTTCTCAAAACCTGCAAAAGTTATTTAAGCCTGTTGTGATCTTTATTACAATAAATTGGCATTTCGCAAATACACGTTGAAATTTTTATTAAGTCCAAATTAGAAAAATCAAGTCAGCCTAGGTAGATATAATGTTTTTCTGTGGTATGAATTGATTAGCGGTCCACGATGATACAAATCCAGATCCGACCAGCGGTAAAAATGATTTAATCCATTGAAAGCCTCCTTTTGCATACCGCCAGCATAGAAGGGGAAATCAGTGTGATCAAAAGAAAGCTCTAAAGATTTCCTCACAATTTTTCCATCTTGATCAAAGGCAAGAATTGAAGATCCTCCTAGACTTGATCCATGGTGGCAAAAAGGTCTCCGCTCTAAATGACAATAACAACGATACAAACTACGATCTATAGGTAACAGCTCAGATGCCATTGATACAAACCATTGCATATTTGCAATTTGCTCACTGTAGGGGGACTCCTTTTCAATATTGGTGATGTATATCACTTCAAACTCATCACTCGTATTCTTCATGTGGAGATACCTTTCTTCTAACATGCTCAGGAACTCGACTACCTTTTGCCGAAAATATTCACCTTCGAAAAAGAGTATTATTCTCTTTCCAACAAGTTGAGAAAATCGAACCTACAATGTAGGATTAGTAAGTAAATAAGTAGAGAGAAGTTTTATAACGCTAAATCATATTGAGCACAGTTTTGAGGAAAAACAAGAACTTCAAGTTAACAAAAAACTCTATGTCCTTCATCTTCATATAATGCCATGCTTATTATTATTAGATACTCCAACATATAATGAAGACAATCGAGACATGGCATTCATTAAATTGAAAAAGTACGTGTTAATTGCACTATATTCCATAATATATCATCAATGGCACTTCAATATACCTGTAGTGAGACCTTGCAGTTGAGTTGCATAATTACTATACCTAAATCACTATGATACGTCCCAGGCCCAATTTTTATCTGTGTTTGCTGTTAAAGTCAAATACCCTAAGGGTAGTTGTGGAACTAATGTGATTGTACTATTTACTACTCTACTACATAAGAAGAAATCGAACAAAAGACGACCCTTAGGCAAACCTTTTCTTTTCCTGCTATATAGTCTAGTTACATTGATTGTTTTTTTTAAATCTGAAGACCATGATGAAATTTAAAGAATTCTGGAATCAGAAATCAGTCAACTTGGTTGTAATGTAATGAGATAGCTGGGAATTTTAAGATGGTTTCACTAGGGTAGAGGATCTGTAGTTTGTCTAATTTGATATGTACGTAATTGTCAAATTTCCATAATGATTTGCTTAAATTATGCAATGTATGAGTGTCCAAATGAATTGTCTAGCATAACTGCTATATTTTCAGCCTTAAACTTCTCCCAATTAGAATTTGGCAAACTGGACGCCGAAATAATAATGTTGTAACATGTCTAAATGTGGAAAGCAGAGAACTTTGCCTTGCTCCTAATTAACATTATTTAGACAATTAGACACTGTTCAACAAAAGCTGGATATTCTCTGATATGTAAAGGTAAGGACTCCAAGAAATCTACAATGAAGTGGTCCACTACATGACCATTCGGAGTTGGCAATGCACAGCAGCAAAACAACCAGATTTAAACTGAATTTACTATGAAGCATTTTAAAGCACCAAAGAAACCAATATAAACTTTAAGCTGCAGGGGAGAGCACCAAATTCCAATTTGTACTTGTCCCTTTCTCAGGCTTCCTTATAAAAACAATGCAATTAGAAAATAATCTCAATACCCTTGCAGTTGAAGTGAGTTTAGCGTACGGTAATATGCCGTTTAAGACATTGCTGATAGAGGAGGGTACGAAGCTTTTTCGGAGTTACAGTTGGGTTTTTATAAATTGAAATCTTTATAGAACCTGAAACTTATCAAGTAATATTTAAAGTCAAAAAACCAATGGAATTTAAGTGCAACACAAAACTTATGAAGCCTAAAATGTATATTGGGTTCTGATGCATACACTCAGCTCAATATTAATACCAAACATTTTATTTTCTGCATAATTTTAGTTGTATTCAGATGCATGCACTCTACTCAATATTACTATCACACATTTTATTTTCTGCATATTTTTAGCTAAAAACTTCATCAGTCCTTTGTGTTGTGTAAATTTCCAGTGGTTCACTTGGTAACTAAGTACTTGAAGTACAGGAACAGGTGTTATGAACGGAAATGAACTGCACATAAAAGCTTTCAAGCCAAAGAAGAGGGTTAGGACGTCAAAACAACTAACCTCGCTCCCATCTTTTCCTCTGAATAGAGTGTTTGGATCCCAGAGCATATCTAATTTTAGTTCCCTCACTTTTTCAATGTCCAACTCGGCAAGTTTCTCACGAGTGAACGGGTATGCTGAACGCTTAAATTTGCAAATGATCTTAGCACCCCAAGGTTCAATGAATTTCGCATAAGGCCCAATGATTACAAGTGTAGGAGGTTCCTCCGGTAGATGGATAAAAGGATAACCAAAATAGCGCCCCAATTCTCTGCATTTTGGATCATTGAACGGGAGGGCCAACCAAGGCATGGACTTAAATGTATTCCAAAAAGATTCTTCACTTGTACTAGCACGACGACTTATAAATGTGTCATAAAGATAAACGAGCACAACCTCAAAACAAAAATTATTTTGTCCAAGCTCTTCATACACCTTCTTGATACGTTCCGTAAAGCCATCAAAAGTAAAACCGTTTTCATAAAAATATAGTGCTACCGTCTTTCCTTCAAGGGTATCAATAAGTACCTGTCAGTATGAGCAGTATACATGATTATCTAAATTAAGATATTCCGTAAAAAAAAAAAAAAGAATATTACAAGAATAGGGAGAAATCTCAAATGTCAAATCCATTTCGATGTTAATTTTATACATTCTAATACCAAATCTTTCATCATACCTTGTCTCCCTTGTTTGAGATCAGATAATCACGTTTTGGGGATGCCAAAAGTGACTTTAAAGAGGGCTGCATAACAGTTGCAACAACTTGAGATTTTAGAAATTGTATCCTTTCATCGGTGAAAGGATAACCCAAACCTCCATACTTATCAAATAAATTAAAACCATTGCTTTGCAGAACCATGCCACTTGAATCGATGACAAACGAGCCACCAGCACAACTCTGTCTATCAATACCAAATCTATTTAACAGGTGTTCTCTAGATGCAATATCTGAAAATGGGATTGCAGTCCATGGCATGGAAGAAAATTCAGCTTCAAACATCTCCGCGCATCTTGTTTGAGAATATGAAACTGGAAGTGTTTCTCTCTTAGCCTCATAAGCAACCCACACAATCTCTAAAACGTTATCAGGCAGCAAATAAGTGTATGTTTCTCTCAAGCCTAAGTTGTCATCTGGATCCAACAACCACTGGTTAAATTGGGCAAACTCCAGAACTATAACTTTGCCTGCCAACTGCTCAGCCTTCACCTGCAAAAATACTGAAATCAGGTCGCGTAGCTTTTCCCAACAATCCTTGAGGAAATTAATTATCATATTTAAAATTTTCAATTAAGTGTATTAATTTAATATCTATATATCTATCTATACTATTATATAAAAGCCGAAACATTAAAAGTTCGATTGGTCGGTACCTATTGATTTTACTTATTTACCCTTATTTAATTACAGATAAAATTCATCATATTAACTAATTAATTCACATTACCTTTTCTATTTTTTACTAACTAAATAATTTCTTTTTCAGATAAAACACAATATCTTTTATATTGTATATAACTAAAATTTCTCCTTTCTTATAAACACTACGAGCAATTTTGTTTAATAAAATAACATAATTATATTATAAATACTATGAACTAATAAATTACCTTTTTCAATCAAAACATGTTACTTTTTCTCTATTCTGCAACTAAATACCCACTAATCATTACAAATAAGGGGTCTGTTCTATGGCAAACATTTGCCATAGAACTGTTTCATAACATATGGTTCCAGGACCGTTGGATCGTTTCCTGATTTAAAAAAAAATTACACCGTACCGCAGAAACTTTCCGCGGTACGGAGCAATTATAAAAATACCCCCACTGTTCACGTACCGCAGAAACTTTCCGCGGTACGGTGAACTATAGATTTTTTATGTGAAAACAGGGGGCATTTTTGTAATTACTCCGTACCGTGGAAAGTTTCTGCGGTACGGTGTAAATTTTTTTTTAAATCAGGACCGTTGAATCAACGATCCAACGGTCCACAAACCATATGTTGTGTAACAGGTCACTGGCAAATGTTTGCCAGTGACCGGGAGCCTACAAATAATATTCAATACCCACTACTCCACCCACTACATATTAAAAATAATATTCAATACCCACTACTCCACCCACTACACTTTAAAAATAATATTCAATACCCACCACTCCAAAAAAAAAAAAATATTCAATACCCACTACTCTTTAAAAACAATATTCACTACCCACTACTCCATAAAAAAACAATATTCATTCCCCACTATCTTAAAACCCGTGTTATTCAGCAAATAGGAAAAGAAAATAGGAACTCTTTAAAAACAATATTCAATACCCACTACTCCATAAAAAAATAATATTCATTCCCCACTATCTTAAAACCCGTGTTATTCAGCAAACAGGAAAAGAAAATAGGAACGGAGGGAGTATTAATTAATCGATCAATTACCTTTTTCAACCAAAATATGTTACCTTTTTTCTTTTCTCTAACTAAAATCTCTCTTTTCAGCTAAAACGTATCATCTTTTCTATATTTCTAACTAAAATCCCTCTTTTTCTAGAAATATCATGGGCAACAATTTTATTTAATAAAATAACATAATTAAATTATGATTGGGTAAAAGGACATTTTCACCACTGTAATATTTCCGGAATTGCAATTGCACTACTGTACTTCAAACGGACTACTGTACTTTAATGTTTTTAACAAGTTCACCACTCCCGTCAGTCAAATGCCACAAAAACCAAGGGTGAAAATGTTAAAAACGTTAAAGTACAGTAGTGAACTTGTTAAAAACGTTAAAGTACAGTAGTTCGTTTGTAGTACAGTAGTGCAATTGCAATTCCGGAAATAGTACAGTGGTGAAAATGTCCTTTTACCCAATTATAATTACTATAAACTAATCACTTACCTTTTTCACCTAAAACATGCCCATGATATGGAAGCGTCTACAAGTCAACAGAGTTTGAAGATTAATTCAAGATTAATATGGAAGCAATATCTTTGAAGATTGGATAGCTGTATCAATTAAGTCAAATTTTACTTTAAGTCAAAATTATTAAACCCCCATTTAACTTTAAGTAAAATTACCCTAACACATTCATTCAATTTAAAGTAAACAACTTTACTTTCTCCATTAAGTTAAAAACACTTCCATTAAATCAAAAGTAACTTATTTTAAGCAATCTCAAACGACTTCTTAGATACCTGAAATCCCAAGTTGTAATAAGAATTAAGGGCTTAACTGGATCTATATCATGTTCAACATTATGTTAAGTTAATAAGGTAAATTGTTGTTGTCTATTGTATTTTAAACATGGATTACTTTTATACTGATTCTTATATATTCCAAAAAATTAACTATTTTGCATAAAATATAGACTATTTTTCTTGTATCAATTAAGAATTTTGAGGTTAACATGTACTATTGACAAAAATAGACGGTTTAAACAAAAAAATCCAGTTTTGACTTTGCAGTTAATAGTGATAAGATTAATGACAATCACGGTTGCAATCTGTTAAAAATTGTATATAACTGCCATTTGTAATTCGATCCATTTTTTATCCTCCAACCACAATACACCTACGTGTAAATAGCAAACTTGCAACAATTATTGACATTTAAAAAAATTCAATAAGAGAAACATCGATTATATAAACAACAATATTTAAACTAATGGCTAACCGCTATCAAGGTAAACCATCTTATGCAATTATACTTATATTTTGGGCTTTACAATGTAGAGCTTTACAATGTTTCACCTTTCTTGTTCTCTATTCATTACGTTACGACTACAAAGTTTACAACCAGACCCTTATTTAAAAGTTTAGGAAAAATTTGAAATACAACTAATGAGGAATGAAAATGAAGAATTAATGTATATGTTATTAAGTATTTTAATTAGTATATTTAGTGTAGAGATAAATATTTTATGTATCTGTATATTTTATATGTGGGATTAGGAGTTTATTGGTAATGAAATCCAATTGTTGGAAAGCCCTTGGGGGTTATCTGAGGTTTATTCATCACCCAAGTTTATATTTTGTATTGTTATTATTCAATAAATGATTGTTTTTACTAGTAGTCTGGCATCAACAACTTCCTCAGAGATGTTTTAATCATAATAAACATTTTTTAATCACGACCTTGTATGCTTCAGGAACATACCTTTTCACCGTTATATCTTACAAGATAATCCCTGTTTTTGGTGAAAAGGAGGTCATGTAAATTAACGACGTCTCCCTTTCTTATAGGTTTCGGCTCTTCCAACAATTGCTCGTATCCCTTACCTCGAGAATTTCCTGTCAATGTGAGTAATTTTTAATCAAGTTCAAGCAATTAAAAGACAATTCTTACATATTCTCCTATTCTAACAATAAAAAAAATGTAAATTACATAGTTGTGGCTGAAACTTAACCACTTTTAGTGGTTGTCATTTGAAATTTGTAATATATTGACCGAACATTATTTTTATTTTTCAACAAGGTGATTAACGGCCACTTTTTTGAGAAAAAAACCACTATTTTTTCAAGCTCCGGCCACCATTTTACAATTTAATCAAAAAAAACATACATAAAGATGCAATCTTAAGTTCAATATTTACCATTTTTTTTTGCTAAATAAAATTATATTGCAAAGAAAAAAGCTACACAAATAAAAGGGCATACCCCAATAAGCAAGAAAAGGACAGAACAAACCAAATGGAACACTAACAAGTCAACACAGCAAAGAATTTCACCAGATTAATACATTAGAGAAATAAGAGATGGGTCCTTGCGAACCCCATTTTGAAACCAAGGACTTGAGAAAGATTTTTCCTTAACAGCTCGTTTAATAGTCCCATTTTCTTTATCAAGCATAAACAATAAAGATCTTTTTTTTTTTTGAAATAAAACAATAAAGATCTTATTAGCCAACAAAAAGAAACTTGTAAAAAACCAACCATTCATGTAGAGGATCTTAACAAGTGTAATACAATGTTATCAACAAAAGAATTTTAATCAAGCTGAGGCAATTAAAAGACTACTTTACCAACAAAAGAACCTTTTTGCAATAACATATTCCTGTTCCAACAAAAAAAAGAAGAAGAATAAATTAGAAGTGTATATTAATATTAATGGGCGTACCAGGGATATAGGAACAGGGGGATGTTTGCATATAACAGTAAGTCCGTTTGAAAGAAGTGAAGCTGTGAATTGAAGCAGCTTTGTGATGATTTCTTGAAAATACATGAGAGTAGTACGTGTTTGTAGCGTAAATTTTCATACTTCTTTTTCTGTACAAAAATTTGGCCAGCCCCATCATTTTCACTGAACTATTATACATGTTCATCAATTTACCTAAACAAATTGCTTGTATGGTACTCGTATTTATATTTGCCCTACTTGTCTTTTTTCTGCGGGCCTGGGATTGCGTCGTCCTGATTTCCGAACCCAAAATCAATTCTGTTGAAAAAATAGAAATTTTTTATACTTTTTCAAAACAAATCTACATATTTTATTAGAGAAATTAAATTTTTTATTTTTTAAATTTTTTAATTAAGCCTATTAATTTAATATCTAGATATCTATCTATACTATTACATAAAAGCCGAAACATTGGAAGTTTGGTTGGTCGGTACGGTACCTGTTGATGATTTTACTTATTTATTCATACCTGTTGATTTTACTTATTTACCCTTACTTAATTATAGATAAAATTCATATTAGAAATGGCAATAGTTAAAAATGAGATATTTTAGTTTAAAGCTGTATAAAGGTATTACCTTTTAGCTGAAAAAGGTAATCAGTTCATTTAGTTTATTTCATTAAATAAAATGACCCATGTTAAAAATACTACGAGCAATTTTGTTTAATATAATTACTACTCCCTCCGTTCCATATTTCTTTTCCTACTTTCCTAAGGATATTCAAATTACTTTTCTTGTTTCTATTTTTAGCCATAAAAATTACTCCAATATTCAATACATACTATTCCATCCACTACTCCTTAAAAATAATATTAAATACCCACTACTCCACCCACTAATCATTACAAATGATATTCAATACCCACTACTCCACCCACCACATATTAAAAATAATATTCAATACTCACTACTCCACCCACTACACTTTAAAAATAATATTCAATACCCACTACTCCAAAAAAATAATACGGAGTATTCAATACCCACTACTCTTTAAAAACAATATTCAATACACACTACTCCATAAAAAAAACAATATTCATTCCCCACTATCTTAAAACCCGTGATATTCAGCAAACGGGAAAAGAAAATAGGAACGGAGGGAGTATTAATTAATCGATCAATTACCTTTTTCAACCAAAATATGTTACTTTTTTTCTTTTCTCTAACTAAAATCTCTCTTTTCAGCTAAAACGTATCATCTTTTCTATATTTCTAACTAAAATCCCTCTTTTTCTAGAAATATCACGGGCAACAATTTTATTTAATAAAATAACATAATTAAATTATAATTACTATAAACTAATCACTTACCATTTTCACCTAAAACATGCCCATGATATTTTATCTAACTAAAATTTCTTCTTTTTTAAAAATACTACGAGCAATATTGTTTAATATAATTACTATAAATTAATCGATCAATTAACTTTTTCAACCAAAATAAGTTACCTTTTTTATTTTCTATAAATTAAATCGCTCTTTTCAACTAAAACGTATCCTCTTTTCTATATTTTCTAACTGCAATCCATCTTTTTCTAGATATATCACGGACAACATTAATTTCTCTTTTTCTAAACAAAGATATGAGCAATTTTATTTAGTAAAATAACATAATTAAATTATAATTATTATAAACAAATCAATTACCTTTTTCACCTAAAACATGTTACCTTTTTAATTTTCACGTTACCTTTTCTATTTCCTCTAACTAAAATATCTCATTTTCCTAAATAAACTCTGTGCCTTTGACATGTGCATTGTTCACAATATAATTCCACCTTAGAAGTTAATGTGGTGTCAAGTTCTTCAAACTCTCAATCAAATGTGTCTCATTGTAATAATCATAATGCTGCTACGCTTCTCGAGGCCGAAGCCCGGATATTGTAGGGACTTCCACTAGCAGCAATCATCGATATGATATTCAATATAAATTTCCATCTGATGTATGTGTTAGAGGAGACCATGTTAAGTAACCAACTCATCTAAAACTTTAAGGTGTTAGAGAGATGTCTTATATGGATCTTATATTATATGTCGAAAGCCCATTTTTGGGTCGAAGAATGGATCATGGGCACTCATCTTTGGAGCATAATTTGCCTTCATGTCCATATTAAATATTGAGAATATTGGGGGTCGCAGAAAGTTGAACTTGGGACCTTTGCGTGCCTGAGCTCCAATACCATATTAAGTAACCAACTCATCTAAAACCTTAAGGTGTTAGATGGAGGCCTTAGATGAATCTTATATTATATTGTAACAGTATGAGAATTTTCATTAACTTATTTGTTGTTGGAAATATTGACTACTACAGCAACATAGAGGCAGTTATATATCGTATTTAACAAGCCAAGGCCAAGCAAACAATTAACGAAACAAAACACGAAGGTAAAACACATGCAAATCAGTAACTGATAGAACAAAGGAAGATAAGAAATCATACCAGAAGCCACAGCTATGCAGGTATAAAATAAGAAACAATCAGCTGAGTCACCATGCCTTGCAAAGAAGTCCTGATTGTTCTTGAAGAGATAATTGCCTCCACTTACACTGTGTCAAGATGCTGGCAATATTCTTCCAGGATAAAACAGCTCCGAGTTAGATGGTCACAGTCACCAGAAAACTCGACTTCGACTAGCACCTCAGTCGCCAGAAAAACCTACTGGTGGAGTACAGAATATAAAGGGAGAACAGAGTGTATAGAGAGAACAGAGAATGTATGGTGTGGACTGTATGTTCAGTGTATATCACAATCAGTAGCTTAGGTCTCTATTTATACTAGAGGCTAAACGTAACTGATGCCACCCAATTAATATTGTAACTCCCATTCTAATTAATTAGAATGAAACGGTCGATTTAATATAATCAAAACGGCTGTAACAGCTGATTTTATATTAAATAAATCGTAACAGTTACGTTATATTTATCCACATAATGACTTCCAATTAATAAAATAAACACTCAGACTTTACTGTCAAAATCACGCAGAAGTTACTTTCAACAAGTCTCGACAGTACCTTTAAAGTAACTGTCAACAGTTTGAACTTGACAGTAAGTTTACTTCCTTGACAGTAAGTTTACTTCCTTGACAGCAACCTTGTTCCTGACAGTAAGTTTTACTTTCTTGACAGCAACCTTGTTCCTGACAGCAAGTTTCAGCTCTTGAGAGTTTACAGGACTTAACTAGGAGTATAGTCCAACTCTTGACAGCATGTTTATAATATTAAAATAAATCAATAATCCATGCAATAAAATTCCCCACCCAGGTCGCCTCGCGTACGCGAGACGCCGAGACATTCGCCCAAATCGCCCTTCGACCGAGCCGACCCGAGTCGAGTCGAGACGTGACGTGGCGTGTCGTGACGTGGCGGGGCGGGCAGCGGCGGCGCGCGTGTGTGTGTGTGTGCGCGCGTGGAGCACACAGTAACACCATGCACCATCATACACCTTAGTAGTTGTACACTACCCATGTGTGTGATTCTATATAAAGCCAACAACCCCCCTTATTTATTTCAATGTGGGATAAATACACATTCTCATTTCAAGCTTATTCAAGCTACTAACTTCAACTCCATTTCTCTATGGGTTTCACTAAGAAAATTACTTAGACCCATATATGAAAATTTAAGTTCCCATATCAAGGAACAATTTCCAATCGTTAAAATCCGGAATTAACATAAAGAACATAAAATAATTATGCCCTAAAAACTCCATTTTCTAACAATCCCCCACAAATCCATACAGAAATGCTCCAGGTTTTTCATCATGACTTGTTTTTTAGAGTTGGTACCCTTCCGGGTTTGAACCCTCCTAAGTCCCCTACTTCGATGACTACCGGATTCAGATGGAATGTTTCACCTTGAATCTTAATCCGTTTGATGTAATCATGTTCCATAGACGACGACAAGTCAAAGGCTATGGTGCCAATCTACGGCTTTGAGACATTAAAGGTCTTGTCTCGATCCTGTTCGTCGAATGTTTCAAGGAATAACCCTTCCCTCTAATTGCGACCACACAATTACATTCGCTTAGCTGGGCATCTCCAGAGATGTACTGCTACCATCTCGTCAAATGACTTGACCCCATTCAGAGTTATAATAACTCTTGCTTACTAGCAGTTTCAGTACCTTCTAGGTTTACAGGGGATAGACTCAGATACAAACAGTATCTTCTATGTATCAAAGGTACTACCAATTCATCCTTACAGCTTGTTATTACCACATTGAATACACTTCAAGGGATCTCCTCTCATGTGTATTGGGTTCCCACTGATGATGAACTTTGATGGGTTGACAGCCCCATCCCCAACCTCGACTTGAGGACCATTGCAGGTTCCAGTCCTTTAGTTAAAGGATCAGCTATATTATTCTGAGTTCCTATGAACTCTACAGCTATAATCCTATCAGACACTAAACCCCTTATAGACTTTAGTCTAACTTGGATGTGTCTCTTTGTTTTAGCATTATACTTTTTACTGCTAATCTTGTCGATAGTTGTTTTACTATCACAATGAATAGCAAACGCAGGAAGCGGTCTGCTTACTACAGGTATCGCGGACATAAGTCCATGTAACCATTCAGCCTCCGTCCCCGTGGCATCAAGTGCACACAACTCAGCCTCAAATGTAGACCGAGTTACTATAGTCTGTTTTGTCGACTTCCAGGATATTGCTCCCCCTGCTAAGGTGAACACGTATCCAGTCACTCCATTGGAACCAGACTTCTTAGCTATCCAACTTGCATCACTGTACCCCTCAAGTACACCAGGAAATCTCCTATAGTGTAAACTTAGGTACATTGTGCCTTTCAGATATCTAAGTACTCTATCAAGAGCTTCCCAATGAGTTCTGTTTGGACAGCTTGTATATCTAGCCAACTTAGACACAGAATATGAAATATCTGGTCTAGTGCAGTTAGCAAGATACTGCAAACTTCCTATAATCTGAGAATACCTTAACTGAGACACAGGTACTCCTGAAGTATTCTTAACAAGGGCAACTTTAGGATCATAGGGTGTACTAGCAATTCTACACTGTGAATAACCATATTTCTCAAGTATAGATTTCTCTATATAATGAGACTGCGATAAAGTTATTCCATCAGCTGACTGTGTCAGTTTGAGACCAAGAATCACACTAGCATCACCCATATCCTTCATTTCAAAGTGCCTTTTCAAGAAAGCTTTTGTCTCGTTAATAATCTCAATATTGGTTCCAAACAATAGTATGTCATCTACATATAGGCACATGATGACACACTCACTACCTTTAACTTTGGTGTAGACACACTTGTCACTATCATTAATATCATAACTGAACGGCACTATAGTTTCATCAAACTTTTTATGCCAATCCCTAGGAGCTTGTTTCAAGCCATAGATGGATTTGATCAACTTACATACTTTCCTTTCGTTACCAGATGCAACAAATCCCTCAGGATGATCCATATAAATCTCTTCTTCAAGTTCACCATGAAGAAAAGCTGTCTTTACATCCATTTGATGGATGATAAGACCATGTACAGAAGCCAATGCTACAAGCATTCGGATTGTTGTCATCCTAGCTACAGGAGAGTATGTATCAAAGTAATCAATACCCTCCATTTGCTTAAAACCCTTAGCTACCAGTCTAGCTTTGTACTTATCTATTGAGCCGTCAGGGTTCAACTTCCTTTTAAAGATCCATCTGCACCCGATAGTAGAACACCCAGGAGGGAGATCAACTAACTCCCATGTTCTGTTAGAAACAATAGAGTCAATTTCACTCTTTACAGCGCCCTTCCAGTGCCTAGACTCTGAAGAATCCATAGCTTGTCGGAAAGTTAAAGGTTCATCCTCGACATTGTAAGTGATAAAATCACTTCCAAAATCCTTGACTACCTTTGCACGCTTACTCCTTCGTGGTTCCTCTACCTCCTTAGGAGTAGAGCTACTACTAGGTTCCGCCCCCACATTTGTCATCTTTTCCACATGATCAGGAATAGAACTTGATGTGTGAGTAGGATCTTCATTAGAAGTATCTTGAGGCATACCAGTCTTCATAGGGTAAACATCCTCAAAGAATGTAGCATCACGAAACTCGACTATCGTGTTTGCCACTATACCATCTATGTCAGATTTTAATACTAAAAATCTCATAGCTGTAGTGGTCTCAAGATAGCCTAGAAAGATACAATCAACAGTCTTCGGACCTAGTTTCTTTCTCTTGTGTTCATGGACAAGTACCTTAGCAAGGCACCCCCACACACGAAGATACTTAAGACTAGTCTTCTTGCTCTTCCATAACTCATAGGGTGTCTTATCCATGTGTTTCAGAGGGACTCTATTCAGAATATGGCAAGCCGTATTCAGAGCTTCTCCCCACTAGTATTTAGGCAGCCCAGAGTTAATAAGCATACTATTAATCATATCTTTAAACGTTCTGTTCTTTCGCTCAGCAACCCCATTAGACTCAGGTGTGTATGGTGGGGTAACTTCATGAACTATTCCATTGCTTGCACTAAATTCATTAAAAGCGTTACTCGTATACTCACCACCTCTATCAGATCTCAATCTTTTAAGCACCTTACTAGTTTGTTTTTCTACTTCAGTTTTATATATAATGAATTTACTAAGTGCTTCATCCTTATGTCTAAGTAAATAAACATAACAGTATCTACTACTATCATCTATAAAGGTAATGAAGTATCTAAACTGGTCCTTAGTCAACACACCACCAAATTCACAAATATCAGTGTGCACTAAATCTAACAAGTCTGAATCCCTAACAATATTATGAAAAGGTTTCCTTATTTGTTTAGCAGACACACATACTTGACATTTAGAATTCTTTTCTATAGTGTGTTTTGGAATCAACTCTAAGTTCATCATATTTTTAAGAGCACCAAAATTTAAGTGACCAAGTCTAGCATGCCATAAATCAGAAGATTCAACATAGTTAACAGAAGGAGTAATCTTATTAAAAGCACCCAAAACGGGCTCAGCATTTATCACAAATAAACCATTTGACAAGTAACCCTTGCCAAAAAATGTACCAGTATGAATAAGAACTACTTTATTACATTTGAGAGAAACTTCAAAGCCATTAGCTACTAAACAACTACCACTTATTATATTTCTACGCATGTCGGGAACATGATGCACTCTCGTCAGGGATAGAATACGTCCCGAAGGAAACTTCAGGTCCACGTTTCCTACTCCATGTACTTGAGCAGCACTTGCGTTCCCCATCGTCACTGTCAAGCTATGACTCTGTTGATAAGATACAAATAAACTAATGTTAGCACAAATATGCACATTAGCTCCAGTATCAATCAACCATTCATTTGACAAATAAGTGGAAAATAGTACAGGGTTGTAGCTAACATACCGGTCCACGTTGGTTTCAGAAGCCAAAGCCTCACCAACAACCATGTTCGCTACAGGCCCACTTGAGGTTCCAAGCACAGCATTCGCTTGAGCTACACCCTCTGCTTTCTTTGCTTTCTTCGTAGGGCAGTCCTTACTCCAGTGCCCAACCTGCCCACAAGACCAACATGGTTTGTTTGCCTTTGGTTTCTTGGCCTTATCCTTGTCACTCTTAGGTTTATTACTATTACCCTTCTTAGAGACAGCCTTCCTTTTCTGTTCCTGACAGTAAGTTTACTTCCTTGACAGCAACCTTGTTCCTTCCTGACATTAAGTTTTACTTTCTTGACAGCAACCTTGTTCCTGACAGCAAGTTTCACCTCTTGAGAGTTTACAGGACTTAACTAGGAGTATAGTCCAACTCTTGACAGCATGTTTATAATATTAAAATAAATCAATAATCCATGCAATAAAATTCCTCGCCCAGGTCGCCTCGCGTACGCGAGACGCCGAGACATTCGCCCTTCGACCGAGCCGACCCGAGTCGAGTCGAGACGTGACGTGGCGTGGCGTGTCGTGACGTGGCGGGGCGGGCGGCGGCGGCGCGCGCGTGTGTGTGTGTGTGGAGCACACAGTAACACCATGCACCATCATACACCTTAGTAGTTGTACACTACCCATGTGTGTGATTCTATATAAAGCCAACAACCCCCCTTATTTATTTCAATGTGGGATAAATACACATTCTCATTTCAAGCTTATTCAAGCTACTAACTTCAACTCCATTTCTCTATGGGTTTCACTAAGAAAATTACTTAGACCCATATATGAAAATTTAAGTTCCCATATCAAGGAACAATTTCCAATCGTTAAAATCCGGAATTAACATCAAGAACATAAAATAATTATGCCCTAAAAACTCCATTTTCTAACATTTGTATTGCAGAGTCAGCTCATTGGTATCACTTCAGATGATGAGGATAGCATTGAATTGCATTCTGTATCAATAAAAAATTGCCATTACGTGGATGATGAAAGTTGTAACCTCATTTAGCAAAAAAAAAAAAGAAGGTTGTAACCTCATTAATCTATACTCCTTCCGTCCCAACCAATTCTTTACCTTTTTTTTTACACTGTCTGACACGCATTTTAAGGTATATTTTAAGGATAGTTCCATAACTTATTTTTAAAATTTTCTTTTTTAGAAAAATATATACATTATATTTTTATACAAAAAAAGAAAATTTTAAAAATAAGTTACAGAACTACTCTTAAAATGCACCTTCAAATGCATGCCAAAAACCTCATTCTGAAATATTAAGAATTCATCGGACCGAGGGAGAACTTGTTTTATACTTGAAGTGCATGCATATTCCTCTCAATAATAGGTCATATGACTTATATGATTTTCTAAAATGTGTTGTAGGAGTTACAGTATAATACTTTAAGAGTTAATTGCAAAAAAATGGTCAGCTTTTACACTCATTTTCAAAAAAATGGCTAGACTTTCAATTTTGCAAAATGGTGGCCAGACTTGTCTTTTTCCATTCAAAAAAGTGGCGGAAGACGATTTTCAACTTATTTTGGCAGGGGCAAAATGTGAAAATATGTTATTTTACTAAAAAAATGCTAAAAATCCCAAAAATTATCCAAAAAATCCCCAAATTAATATGTGTCACCATATGATTGGTTATATTCGTAATAATAATAATAATAATGCCCCCATGCATGCACATAAATTGACTAATTAAATCTTGACAACTCATATTTGTGGATTTTTTGGTGAATTGATGTGCATACATGGGGCATTATTATTATTATTACGAATATAACCAATCATATGATGACACATATTAATTTGGGAATTTTTGTGGAAATTTTTTGGGATTTCTAACATTTTTTTTACCATTTTACCCCTGTCAAAAAGCTGGAAATCGCCTGCAGCCACCTTTTCGAAAGGAAAAGGCAAGTCTGGCCACCATTTTGCAAAATTGAAAGTCTGGCCACTTTTTTGAAAATGAGTGTAAAATCTGACCACCACTTTGAAGTTTACTCTAATTAATAATGGATCTATGTTAAAAATGTTTTCAGCTTTATCAGCCGAACGAGTTCAAGTACATTGTTTCGATGGAGTTGAATCCATAAGCATACTATGGCTCTGTTTGGGATTGCTGTTAAAAATTGTTGTGTTGTTAGAAAAAGTGCTGGTAAAAAAAGTGATGTTATAAAAAGCTGAAGACTGTTTGGTAATATTTTTGATATGTGCATGTTTTGATGTAAAAATATATTAAAAATAATGTTTTTGGCAAGGTTTGATGTTGAAATCAGTAACTGCTTTCCGCAAAAGCTGAAAAGCATCTTTTTTCAAAAGCATGGGGGGACCTACTTTCTCTAAAAGCAGCTTTTAAGCCAAAAACACTTTTTTTAAAAGTAGCTTTTAAATTTTACCAAACACATTTTCAAATTTTCAACCGCTTTTCAGAAATAAGCTGATGTTGCTGTCTACAACAGCAATCCCAAACACACCGTATATCCTTTTATTTTATTTTTATAGTGACCTCAGTTTGTTTGATGTATAGTGCCCACAGTTTCTTTCTCTACAAGACAAAGGTGTGGACCTGGAATTTTCAGATCTCCTACACCAGCCTAAGTCCGTGAAATATCCTTCTTCAACGTGACCTATGATTGAAGCAGCTATAAGAAAACACTTCTTGCCGGTTCTCTTGTGTAACCAAAAGCACTGCTCAAACAAGTAGAGGAAGATATCATTGTCGTCGTTACCATAATATAAATTATGCACAAATCCTTGCACAGAAGCTGAAGTATGTCCATCTTGATTAACAGAAGATCTTGAACGGATTATCATCTCAAACCATTTATTTGCAGCAATTCTCCCTTGCTCAAATGAATAGAGATTTGTTGCTGCTAGATTCATCCCACTAGAAAATATATTGCAAGATTGAAGATTCATACATATGATATTTTGTTAATGCAGTGTTAATCCATTGGGCCTTGCATAGAACTTCAAAATCTGGGTTGTTGCAGGGGCGGTACAAACAATTTGGGGCTCTAAAACTCAAAATCATGCCCTTAATTTGTAGTTCAATTTTTTTTTTTCTGAATGAAATAAACTATCGAAATACATTGTAAACAATAATTACACTTTTAATGAAATCATCTACAACACTTTTAACATCAAGTTCATCCAAAAATTCAATTTCATTTGTCATCAAAACAAGTCCATTTATCCGATTTTGTTTTTACCAAGTAACCAATTTTTTTTGTTAAATTCGATATGTTTATATACATGGAGGTATAAATATGGGGCCCTGTATTTTCGGGAGCCCTGTGTGGTCGCTCACCCCGCGCTACCCATCCCTCGGTTGTTGCATGGCCTAGTCTTCTTAACAACCTGTTTTCCATTGTTAAAGTACTTGCCGCCAAAGTATGAACAGACAAACAATTAGCAAGAAAAAAAGTAGATCAGACTCAAAGCTAATAATGCATACATGCCATAACCATGCTCGACCTCCATTCAAGTTCTTACATGGTCACTTCAGCAATGGTAATTTGGTATATATCTATTACAATTATAACTTAACCAAAAAAACATATCTATTTATATATATTACATATTACTTGCATTCGATAAGGTACCAACGTGAACTAGTGCCAATTATAGAGAAAATGTGGAAAATTTTAGGATAAAGGTCAAAAATAACGAAATTAATGTCCATGATTTCAGGAATACCAACGCGCAGAATCTGAGGCCATATCTACCAATCTGTTACGCATTCTTAAGTAAGGTAATAGCTATTACGCATTTTCTAGTAGAGTAATAGCTATTACGCATTCCCCAAAAGCATATTACATATATTTTTTTATATATATTACGCATCTATCAAGAAAGTATCAGACATGTATTACGCATTTTGTTGATGGATAATATGTATTACACTAATTCCAAATGCGTAACATATACTAGCCCACCCAACCTCACGGTTATCCCAGCCCATCATTGTCTTCAGAATACAAACAAGCAAAAGTTATAGTTATTGTATTCTATCTTTCTTATTATTACTCCCAAATTGTGTTTTGTTGAAATTTTGCAAACGTTTGTGTATATATAATGTGTGTGGCGAGTGTTTTTAGATGGATCAGAAAAGCAGGTCGGGTCAATTTTAATATTAAGCATTTGTGATTGGCATAATAGAAGGGTAATATTGGCCATATTCCTGAGTTATGTTATTTTGGTGATAAAAGTGGTAAAAAGTCGGTAAAGATGTCATTATTTCAAAATTTTAAACAAACTTTGAAAAAACATAAATTTTATTCAAACTGGAATAATATCACACAACATATGGCATTAAAAATTGTTCTCATAAACCTACAAAAGTTATTCAAGCCCTGTTGTGAACTTTATTACAATAAATTGGCATTTCGCAAATACACACTGAAATTTTTACTCATATTGTTATTAAATTTTGATAATTAAGCTTATTTATTATTAAATTTAAGAATGATCTCATTTCCTTAAAAAAAACTCGTTGATTTAAATATGTTTTTTTATTATTATCATGGATGAAATCGATTTTTTTTAAATTGATTACATTTTACCATTAATTTTGGTAGACACATTGTTTTAACATTCATCTCGACTACATTATTACATCATTAAAAACGAAACATTTATTTGTACTTAATTATACTTATTTAATTATTATATTTAATTACTCGGGATTTATAATGTAATTTAATACTTGAACCTACTCATATTGTCATAAGCTAGTTTTATTAAGATAATTATTTATATTATACTCAAATGTTTAATTTGATAAAGTCCATTTCACGTAATTGAAATTAAATTAATAATTTAACAGTATTCATGTGATTATTATCGTATGAATATTTATCCAAATTTTATGAAATCTATTTAAATTATAAAATATTTGGTTCAAAAATTCGATATGCATTACAAATAACTATAAAAATCGAAATCTTATCGTTTATCATATTTTTAATTACAAAATTATTTCAATATATACAATTTCGTACGAGAATTAGTTACACAAACATTTACGCTGGTTGAGTTGGGCTCTATAGGGTACTAATTATTTGGAGTACTTAGAGTACTATAAAACCACCGTTGGATTAAAACAAATCATGCGATCAGGATTTTTTTTTTTTGATGGGAATAACGTGTAAATAACTGAACAATTAGGGGCAAAGTACTGCAAGTCAAAATGATAAGAGACGTTATTTTAAAATTGATTTAGAGACGCAAGGGAATAAATATCAATTAAAGCGCAACACTCTTCTATCACAACGGTAGTTCCAACTTGAAGTAAATCCAAACACCGGTTTTAATGGTTAAGCAGTACCTACAATATTCCATTACAAGTCAATCAGAACACTAAACTTGCAACTGGAAACAAAACAAACTATGAGCGAAGGTATGTAATTGGGTCTCAGACACCTTTTATTATTTTTTAATCAACATAATGTTTCGATTACTGATTTCAAATCTGCTTGAAATGGAAACATCAATTCTTACCAAAGGTAATTTCATTACACTAAATTCGGAAAATACATCTTGAAATTGATTGGAATTGCAGAATTTGTTTTTTAGATATGTTTGTCCGTGTATTGCATGTAAAAGATTTTGGTAGATGATAGAAGTATAGATGTGTATTTAGTTAACCTGGGATTTATGAAGTATAGACGTGTGTTTAGTTAATTGCATCATGTAATTTGTCTGCATTCAGTTTGTGGAATGAGACAAAAAAAACATTAATTTGGGTATTAAAAAAATGATGTTGAACAAATAAACTAGCTTATTTTGACAGTGTCAAGAAGAGGATTAAAGTTCTGCAATTGAAAAAATTAGTATGTTGAATTTTTGCAGTGCTATTTGTATTTGATGTACTTCTAATAATATGATCAAAGTTCTGCAACTGAAAACTTTTGGTAGTTTGAATTCTTTCACCGTTGTTTGTATTTGGTATAGTACTCTAATAAAGTACTCCCTCCGTCCCGGTCATTTGTTTACGCTGTTTGGAGAGTGTCTGACACGCATTTTAAGGTACATTTTAAGGATAGTTCCATAACTTATTTTAAAATTTTCTCTTTTTGTATAAAAATAGGATTGTTCTATTTTTATACATAAAAAGAAAATTGTAAAAATAAATTATGGAACTATACTTTATATGCACCTTAAAATGCGTGTCAGACAATCCTAAAATAATGTAAAGAATCTAATGGGACAGAGGGAGTAATACTTTTGCATCACTGCAGTTAATTATTTGGGTGAGAAACTGTGGAGATTCTTGTTAAATTTGGCAATGATCAAAGACAGACCATAGATGGTTTCACATTAATGGGAAGCCAAACAAACTACATTCAAGGATTTGGCTCATACCCAATAGGGGATATTGGAAGGTATGGTGCTGATCAATTCACTGCACCACCTTATTCAGGCAATTGTGTTTCTCTCACTCTTGGTCTTCCACATGGTGAAAACCTTTCGATGTAACTCATCAGAGCTTCCTTTCCAACCAAAACATCCAACTGGGAAGAAGAGTTGATTTTAGCGAAGCAAATGAGTTTGGAGCTATAGAGATTCCAACATCTTCACACTCCGCTACAATGTATGATAACATGAATATTCAAAATCACAAGAGATTTGCTGCACAGTTGTTGCCAGATTTTGTGGCCTAAAAGGAAGAGTTAAGATCTACACTTTCACTACTACTCTCCTCAAGTACCTTCATCAGGAAGAAAGGAAAGTGAAAATAGTGGTGTAAAGAAAGGACATGAAACTTTTTACATAAACGACTACAGGTTTATATATATACTTGGCACAGAACCGTTTGAGTTCTTATAGATAGCCTAGCTAGATTAGAACGTACTATTGTACGGGGATTGTATATTATTTTTGTTTTTAGCAGATGGGTAGATGGATTGGTATAAGGATAATGTAAACATAGGCATTTTGTGAGGGGTGGTATAGAATTTATATATTGCTTTAATGTGTACTTATGCAGATTCCATCTCATGTATGGAACAGAAACATTATTATTTTTATTGGAATCATATGTTTTGTATATGTAGCGTACTACTAGAATTGTCACGTAAATATGATTATCATCTCCACAGTACATAATATACACATCCAGAGTTTGAGAATCAATTTGGCATCATCGAATTTTTTTTTTCCTGATTTTTTTTGTCTTTCAAAGGCTAGCTTCGAGATTTATGTCTATTTTAAGAGATCGAGGATATGTCACAGTAGCTCAACTGGCAAGTTGGAGTATGCCACCGAAATAAACATCGGATAAGAGTCATAGAGTTTTGCATCTCCTTTTCATAGTCTATATTGCAAGGGCCAGGCATTGTTCTGTTACAAATTTCATGACGGTTATTGTTGCCCGATGTCCTTGTTCTTGCATCATGAAGATTAATATACAAAGACACACTTTATATTCCCCACATGTAGACGATAAGGATCCACCGATGACTAATGCATATATTTTATAACAGGTGTCCTCAAGTCGCACCAAATTACAGGCGCCATAACATATTAATTAAGATGATTCAATACGTGGGTTACATTGCGACCCTACAAATGAACAAAAAAAATCAATTGCATGACAAAAATGAAATGCGCACACACACACACACACCAAAGTAAAAAATAGTGCAGGCATGAATATGAAAATACAATGACACACCGCAGTATATTTGCAGGACAAAACATCATAATTAAAGACATTACCTGAACCCCTTCGACCATAGTCATGTTACTGCAGAATATAGACTACAACAATGATAGGCCATAAACAGCCAATGCCCAATAAGAAGCCCAAAAGAATTAGCAAACCATCTCATGAGAATAAGAGCGTCCCAGCCCAGAGTCGTGGACCCCGGGCCCGGGGCCACCACCACGCGGCGTGGTCCCCACCCCGGACTAGGGGACCCCCCCCGATTCGTGGCACTCAGCATACGTGGCATCCCACCTCAGCTGACACTCCCATTTGTGATGTTGACCAACGCTAAAAGACAAAGGAAGACACGTGCCAGATCATACCCACCGCAACGTGGCCACACTCCAGTCAGCGGCCAGACCAGACAAAAGCCACGTGCCCTGCATCCCGGGAGTTCAGCGGTTTGTCCCCCAGATCCAACGGTCAGGGGTGAAGGTAACCCACCCCTAAACCCTAGGCCTACGGCTATAAATACCCCTAGTAAATAGGATTTAGGAGTTAGCCATTATTACACACCTACACACATTCATTACTTTGTGATACTCTACTTGATTATTACCTTCCAAAGCCAACTCTTATTCTCACGCCGGAGGCACCTCGGGGCCAAACCCCCCCTCCGGTGTTGTTTTGCAGATACCCAACTACAGCTACACCACTTCCGAGACAGGAGTTGGCGAGGAAGTACCCGATCGAGATCTAGAGTTATCAAACAATGTTATATAAAACGCAATATTTGGAAGACGCCTGTGATCCGCTGCGATTTGCATAAACCACCACAACTGCAACCCTTAAAAGAAGGAACCACATGTTGAATATACAGACTTAATCTATCCGATATATAAAACTGTTTTTGCTTTGTCATACATAAAATTACAAAACCACCCTTTTGACTTTTATTATAAACAAAAAAGCAAAAAAAACCTGGACCATTAGATTAAAAAAATGAACGGTTAAGATTCAGTATTCCAATATTCCAATTTAAACAGTACTCCATAGAACTTTTCTCTATTATGTATTACTTGCATCCAGTAATGTACCAACGTGAACTAGTGCCAATTAAAGGAGAAAAATGTGTAAAATTATAAACAAACTTTGATAAAACATAAATTTTATTCAAACTGGAATAATATATCACATAGCATATGGCATTGGAAATTGTTCTCAAAACCTGCAAAAGTTATTTAAGCCTGTTGTGATCTTTATTACAATAAATTGGCATTTCGTAAACGAATTTTCTAGTGTGTGCCCAATGGCACATGCTAAGAATCTGTGCTAGGTTAGTTGTTAAATTTTGATTGGTTGAAATTTCATTAATAATGATGAGCCCCCTGCATTCACATAAATATCCACATGTAAATTTAACACATTTACACATGTCATTGATAATATTTTTAAATACATTAAATATAATTTTTTTATGTTTTAAAAATTTTAAATTCAATTATAATAAATTAAAATTATCATACATTCAGAAAAAAATGAACTACTTATATTGAATCTATTTAAAAATATTATTAATGACATGTGTAAATGTGTTAAATTTACAAATATAAAATATAAATTTTTTTATGTTTTTTGATTTTATTTTACTTTTTAGAAAATATTTATTCAAGTAAATGACTAAAATACCCCTGCAAATATCGCTGTTGACTAACATTAACGGTCAACTTTGACGGATATTAGCACAGGGGATGGAAAATGTTGCGGGGTACTAAAGTAGATGGATGCAAAGTGTTGATTCTGAAACTATTGAAACTTAAGTGCAAAAAGCTAAACCAGATGGATGCAAAGTATAAATTACTCATATATATATATACTCCCTCCGTCTCATAATGTGTTTCTCATTTAAAATGTCGGGACTGTTCATAACATGAGACAAATTACTAATTTATGCATAATTTATAAGATCAAATATAGTCACGAGTGATCTTGTTGAATTCGTATTTATGAGTACTTTAATACAATGAAATTTTTATATTTAATACTAATACGAAATTGAAGATATTAACGATTAAAGTTGGCAAACGTGTACAGAGGAAACAGGAAACATATTTAGAGAGGAAACAGGAAACATATTTAGAGACAGAGGGAGTAATATATATTTCGTGTACCCAAAATGAAAATCCATACTCGACACTAAATATTTCGTATAACTTCGTGTTCGTGTACTTTCTTATTTCGTGTACCAAAAATCAAAAATCAAAATCGTATATTTCATATAGTTTTGTATCGTATTCATGTATCACGTGTCACGTGTCAAATTGCTAGGCCCAGTTAAAATTCCGTCGACAATATTATCCGGCATTTTCAAGTATATTTAGACGAAAGAAATAATTGCACGATACTGTAGCTAGATCATTTGTGTAGCATTAGCATATTGATTATAGCATTTTGTCAACCCATGAATCTTCTATGAATCTTCTATCTATTTATTTATATATATAATACACCAACGTAAGAAAAAAACTGAGGTTTTTTAATGCACATGAAAAGTCCAATTTACCCCTACCCATGAAAAGTCCAATTTAATCCCCGTGTCTGAGTGGCTGCCATTCTGCTCTATCACCGTGAAGTGTTTTTTTTTTCATGCCATCCTTTTTGTCCGACCGACTGCCAAACTACTCTATACCTCTGAATTTCTGAAATCCTAAATTAACCCCCTCCCTCCCTGAAACACCTTCTCACCTTGGATTCAGTCTCGACCGTTGAAGTTTTCGATGGCCTCAAACAATCAACAGCAACAGCTCCGCCTCCCTCTGGTATTCTGTATAATTTTAACTACTCCTAAGTTTAGGAGTAATTAAATGGTGGGCTTCAGTTATATATTGGTAGATAAGTTGTTCATAGGATTAAGAAGCGAGCCTCATTATATAATTGATAATTGAAGCCCACCATTTCTTATAATTTTGTTTTAGTCTTATCAAGTTGTTATTCGGTGAGTTGATTTGTGTTGCTGATTAGAGTTTGTTGTTATTGTGTAGTCTTAGAAATGTCTATATAAAGGATAGCCACTGGGTCAAACTGTACTGATTCCAATGTATTTTTCCTGTATTGCATTTTGTAGATTCATGGTTACAAGTGGGTTTTATTCTCACCATTGGTATCAACAGTGCTTATGTGTTAGGATACTCTGGTGCGGTCATGGTTCCACTTGGTTCGATTGGAGCAGTTGTTGGTTTAATTGCAGCCACAGCCATATCATTGTACGCCAATGCTCTCATTGCCAAACTCCACGAATATGGGGGAAAGAGACATATTAGGTACAGGGACCTTGCAGGATTTATATATGGTACGCTTTACATCAACATCACATTATTTGACAGCTCATACTCAGATTATGGCTTACATCTAGAATTGGGATTTTATTTTGCAGGTAAAAAAGCTTATTCACTTAAGTGGACCCTGCAGTATGTGAATCTTTTTATGGTTAATGTTGGATATATTATCTTGGTTGGTCAGGCTCTGAAAGTAAGTTCACTTGTGAACTGCAAATGTTTATAACCAGATAACGAAAAGAGTTTGTGCAAGCTTTTAACTTTTTAATTTTTTACAATAGGAATTTTGTGCAGCGAGAGCTACTTGAATTGACAGTTTTAATGTAGTAAAATAAGTATGAACAGGAAATATGTGATTATTAGAATTATAAGATTTAATATTATTCACTTTTTATATGCAGGCTATTTACGTCCTATGGATTATGTGAACACTGCTATGGAGAGACTTGAGAGGTCAGAATTATGTGAACACTGTCATGGTTTTGAATACATGTACTTGTGTTCGATATTTATATTTTTCGAATAAGGACAGGATGACTGAGATTATATCCCTGAAATCCTTTAAACAGTTTCTGCAAATTGTATGAAGAATTTTGTTTTCAGAGCTAAAATTTATATTCACCTCATGAACAAATCAAGCTACATTCATCAGCACTTTATCTGTTTCATATATTTATGTATTGTCCCACTCAATTTCTATAATTTGTGAATTTGTTTCTAAATTTTTAAATTCAATAAAACTATAAAATTTTAATCGTTCACTACATTACTCTACTGTGGAACTTTCATTACTGTGTAAACCCGCTCAGCCTCTCTCTTTTTTCTCATCATAAGAACTCATTTCTCTTCTTTATCATTTTATAAATTACATATATTCCCTCTGTTTGATCATCACACCCAACAAAAGATTTCAGAAATGGCGAAATTATCAAAAAGTGAACACCCTATTAAGCCTTTTGGCTGGGCTGCTAGGGACACTACTGGAGTTCTTTCTCCACTTGAGTTTTCAAGAAGGTATATATCAAATCCAGTAATATATTTTTTGCTTTACACACACGCCATAGTACAAATCACGGATCATAAGATTACAAATCACCTTCATGGTTCTAGAAATTACAAATTTTCATGATACAAATGTTGTTGCCTAAATTAGTTTATATCTATGCGAAATAATCTATTTCTATATATTTGATGAAAGCATTACACGAATGATATTCTGAGTCGATGGTTGCAGATGAGCACTTCGTTGTTTGTTGGCCAGATAATTTACCCCTGGATTCTGGTGCTCCACTTCTATGTGCTGGGATCACAACTTATAGTCCCCTAAGACACTTTGGACTTGACAAGCCTGGTAATATGGTTGGTGTTGGAGGCCTAGGTGGGTTTGGTCATGTAGCTGTGAAGATGGCGAAAGCTTTTGGTGCACATGTTCCAGTTATAAGTACTTCTAAAAGCAATTAAGAAGCAGGAATCATGGGAAAAACTTGGCGCATATTCGTGTTTTGGTAAGTCCTGACCCTGAACACTGCAGGTAATCTTTGTTCTCTTTAAAGTAGTGTACAGAGTTAAATTTGTTTGTGAGATATGCATTGTAGTTACGCGAAAAAACCTCATAGTTTTACTAAGTTATTTGCAAGTTGAAAGTAATAAGTGTTGATAAATTTCAAAGACCAGATTGCAATCATGTGCATGTTAGTTCTTCATTTTTGTTAACCTATTTTGTACTAAATCACTTGGTTTAAAGGCTTTGAAATCCATAAATGTCATTTTTTTTCTTCCAGGTTTCTCGATCAGATTTTTTTCTAAGGCTAAAGTTTACTGAAATAGGTGTAAACAAGCTGTTGAAACATGTGCACATTGTATAACTTTACAACAATATGATACAGACCTTTTCCAAAATATGATTACTTATGTTGCTGATCTGCTACATCGTTTTGCAACAATAAAGTATGCAGCTTGTTTGCAATTTCAATTCTGAAACTATCAGCTCTGCGGTTCTCACTTGGATTGTCAACACTTTTCAACCTGATATACATTATCGTAGCAGTTGTACTGTTTTTTTGAGATGGTATGATGTCCAATCTTTATATTATAGTTTATATCTAATCTTGCAAATCTGGTATCACTTGTGCTTTTTAGTTGATGCATATTCAACATTAATGGTGGGGAAATGATCTAATACTCGTGCCTCATTAGAAATCAATGTATTGACTCCTTGCAGTTTATCAACATACAAAATTATGGTTGCTTGCTCATTCTTGTATAACTGTTTCACGTTTAAGTTAATTACGCCAAAAGAGGCCACACGATCCACTGCTGGATTTTTGCCGTTAAAATTGATAATTTAGGAATCAGACAGTGAGAGCTATGGTCGGTTAGCTAAAATGAGCCCCCTTTTTCTAATGAGCTCGTTATTGGCAGGGCATGGGCCCTTCTTCCTGTCCTTCATCCATTTGAACTAGAGAGAATAATCGGTTTGGGTCATGACAAAAAAATGGTAGGGAGCTTAAGCAAGGAGAAGGATGATTAAAATCAAGAAATGACGTTTCAACTGATTACCTATAGAAGATTAATACATGTGAGTAATGTTTATTTGATGTATTAATATATTTTTTTGCTAAATTATGTATGAATATTTTTTACTAATGGTTCTTCCTACTTATGCATTCTATTTATGCGGGTTCTTTAGAATAGACCTCTATCAATATATTATAAAGAATTAAAAATACAAGAATAACATCTAATTTGTTTGTACTCTTCTTCATATCTATGATAATATGATTGGGTAAAAGATGCAAGAATGAGTCTCATTATACTATCAGTAGTGAATTGTGTATTGTGACATCAAAGAACAACTTTAGCAAAGTATTAAGAGAGATACAGTGTCAGTGATAAACACTTTGGCCACTTTAGTGGGTTCATCTTTCGAGTTTAAAGTTTAATCTACGTATATAACACATGATGATTAGTACGAGAGGCATGGGCTCCAATGCTTCTGCTCGTGGTCAATAATCCACACATGTTCTGTTCTTATGCTTACTCTGCATTTTTAAAAATTTATGTTCCAACTACAGTATTCAATATGTTTTTTTCTTTATGTATGATTCGGTATCTAAAACCAGGAGAGGGCCCTTCTAGAAAAAGAGGCAAACCTCAGCGTGCACAAACCATTTTTGGGTCCCGCAATTCATCAAGGGTACAAGTTCGTGACTGCCGGCCCTAGGGTAAGTCCACACAAGATTTTTCTTTTTTCTTTTTTAACTTTTAAATTGAGGTTGTGAACAGTGCAGGACATATTGCATTAACAATAATTACTAAAAAAATTCAGTAATGATGTACGTTTATACATACCATTAGTTAAAATTAATTATTAAATAGAAAATTGTATTTTTTTTCGTAAATTTACTAATATATAAAAAATTGTGCTAAACAGTTTGTCTATAATATAAATAAAAAATGAACAATATCTTTATTAATGTACACTAATTATACTGTGATATTTTCTTTGAGGATAAGGGGATTGATAACATTAAAAGGTTATAATTTTTACTTCCCTTCTAAAAAAATGTAGTACCTGTAAGTTAGACCTATAAGCGTTTAAGAACTTTGTTTAATTGTGAAGAGAATCAGTCACTTGTAGCCTCCAATGCAGTTGCTGCATCAAACTCCAATTAACCTACAACCTCTGCACAAGGTACCACCTGTTGCTTTGTTTTTTTAAGACCCTGTTTTTAGTTTCACTGGCCATAACTTCCATGGTCACTTGGTTTTATCCTGCGGGAATTTTTTTGGGCACAGTTGAAAATGATTGTCCTCTGTTACTTACTTAGTAATTTGATAAACTTATTGCTTTATTAGATGTAATCAAATTATATGTTATCTCTTCTGAGCCATAGGCCACCATTTGAGTATTTACAGCAACCTACACCACAAACAGTGTCATTTGATGTAAATGAAATTATACCTGCGCCACTTCCGAGGTTTTTAGTTTCCTCCCGGTCGTCATTTCAAAATCTTGGGGAACTCATTTTGTTGCAAAGTTGCTGCAAACAGATGACGAGCCCACATGTGTTGCGGATAATGGAACTTTGGCTACTGCTTTGGAGGCTAGCGGCAGCAAGTGGAGGTATTTTTCTCTACTCACCCCTTCTTTGTAATGTAATAAACATCATACCGGGAAATATCCTTGACCAGGGAATTATCGGTCTTGCCTAATGCAGTCATGGGAGAAAGTAGTAGAGGTATTATCTACCATGCATGCGCAAATCTGGTGCCGCATAGAATCCCCAAGAATGTGCAATTTCAAGGTTAGAAAAGGAAAGAATTTAGTGAGCCCCTACTTGTCTTTGCTACCATTACATATAAATATCTTCATACTTTTTAGTGCACTTTCAGCGCATAAAGCATTCAACTATATTGCACAATGTATTTAGCTATTCAATTTAGATTCCACACATACAAATCCAGTTGGTCCTGAAACCTAACATATATCATTGTTTTAATGAATCTAGGTCGCAGAAAGCTACTCTACTGATAATTTAGCACAGTAGCAACCCATCAAGAAGTGGAGCATGCTGAGATGAGCGAAATGTACTTTTTTGATGTTATAGAAGCCTTATGCAGCTTAAAGCCTATTAAGTAATGAATCAAATGTTATGCTAATGAAGAGTGTAGATGGTTCTGCACATGATACTGCGAAGGATCCTTATGTCCATTATTTCTTAGTGCTTATGGACATGTACTTCATGTAAGTCATTACTTAAACTCAAAACTACTTAATGTTTTTCCCTTCAACAAATTTGGTATTTTATCTAATCCTTTTAAGTTATTTAACTTGTCTCTTATGATATATAATTCATGTTTGTTCGCACCTGCTGTTAATCCAATGAAACTTTTAAAAATCTATTATTGTTTGGATCTCAGGGCCAAATTTGTAAAAGATTAATGATGCAAATTATTCAGCCTTTTATTAAGGAATATAAACAAAAAAAATATTGTTTAATGAGTAAGGAATTAATTATCACTAAAATAAATAAATTACAAAAATAATCACCAACTTTCTTTTTGCAGTTTACATCACCTCTTAATTTTAATTACAATTGTGTTTTCATTAGTAAATTTGAAGAAGCTAACTAGAATTTTTACTTTCAATACGCCAAGTAGAATTGTGTTCTTTTTCGATACACAAATCAGGACATAGAATATGGAATATAGAAGAGGGAGCAAACAACCTACTACATGTCTTACTCAAATTAGGGTATCTTAATTTCTTATTGACATCTTTTCCAACCAAATATCTCAAACGTTATAAGAAAAGTTAGATACCGTTTAAAGTCTTCGGTATGTTGGATAAAATATCGGTGGCTCAAGTTGTTGCTTATCTGATATGTAAGTTTGTTTACACTTAGATATTCTATAATTGCCTTATATTTCTTTTCAGGAAGCCATTGGATTGATCAAAGCATGCAGCCAAGTTCCGAGTGAAGACAAACACTTTGGCCTAGACATTGCCATTCTCCTCATTCCTGGCTAACTAAAGCATGCATCATTTTTAATACTATTTCAATCATTTACATGTCTGTGTGCACTAAGTAAAGATACATTGTTAGACATGCAGATTATATTTATATTCTAAAATCAGGTAGATTATCGATATACTGATAAGTTATGTATTAACTCTAAATTATGCTGCAAACAACCCGTAGAAATTCGTATTTTTGGACAGACTAATACCTACTTCCTCTACTAGACAGAAAGGACCTATTCACATGCGCTAACTGCATTCCTTAGGTCAACGCCCATTGCAAGAGATTACAAAATGGACAATGGTCTCGCTCTAATAGCACAATGGCAATCACATTTCCCATCTCCACATCCAAAACTCGGCTTACTACAACATATCTAGAGCATGCCCGTGCCTCGCACGGGTTTTCATGCTAGTTCTATATATAATACACCAACATGCTGAAAATAATATGAGATATTTTAATCTCATAAAAAGTCAATTTTACCCTTGTAGCATTTTTACCCTTGCAACTTATTTCCTGTATTGGATTGCTCAAGAATGAAATTGCCTAGCTTTTTATTAAAAAAAAAAAAAAGAATGCCTAGCTTCTGTTTTGGTCATCGTGATTAGGGATCGAAATTTGGTTGGCTGACGTCTCTGGCCGATCGTGTTCGTATGGCTGAGAATCTTGATTATTCCCGGCTCCCAGGTAACTGTATGCTCTGCCCCATCTATTCCTAATTTCCCTCTTTCTCTGCCATGTGATTTCACCTTCCCGGCCCGGCAACTGTGTTGGTGATACGATGGAGCCCAATATGAAGCTTATGTCCCAAATTCGGGTTGTTAAAAGCCCAAGTTGGTTATAGTATTAGATAGTAGATTTTATTTGAAAATTGGGTATGCGAGTATATCTTGTACCTTGTTATAGTCTAGCGTTGGTCAAGATTAAAACTTAGGGTGATATTAATTTGGTTTAGTATAGGCTGCATTCATTTCTTCTCTGCTGTGAAACAGTATACTATTGTAAATTTGAATCTGTTATGTAAGTTTGGAGAGTGATTTGTATGAATTTCAGCTTGATGCTATGGATATAATATATGCTCCCATCACAATTTATATGAATTTTGGCTTGATACTATGGATACATTATCTGCTGTCATCGCAGGCGCAAATACGTGTTGCATTACATATGCTTAGCCTACTATGTTCTTCGTTGTGTGATTGAAAATTAAATATGAAAATTGCTCTATTTTCTAATGTGCCCACAAAATAATTAAATATGGAAATTGCTTTAACATAATCTTTTATTTATGCAGAAGATACCTCTGCTCGAGCCTCCAAAACAGTTCCTGCAGCAGATGACAATCCCCCTACAGGCTCAACGCAAGGTACGGATTGTTGCTCAAATTTTACAGCCCTTTTATTCTCCTTTGCTGCCAACACCTTTCACCTGGTGCTCTATAGCGGCTGGGGAATTTACATATTGCCATTATATGCAACTAATTTGGTTGGAAAGAATACATTTGAATTTGGTTTATAAAGGCGAGTGGCTAGATATAACTGGTTTGAGAGGGAATTTTGGATGAGGGTACTAATCACCCTGACACCGATATGGTGTGTGCTTTAAAACATGAAGCATGAACATACCATTATAAGGTATTCCATTAATAAAGAGATTAGGTTCAGATAATTGGTAACCACAAGGCAAGGATCATATTGAAATTTGATGTAATTTATTTTTTTCCAAAGCAAAGTTTGTGTTGTCCAGTGTCCCTACTCTCTATGTGTTTTGCAATTGGTGGCTATCAATGTGACTGCAGTTTTAATGAAATACAAAGTATGAATTCCGATTGAATCATGGCTCTTCTTATGTTTACTAATTTATATTGTAATAAACGATATCATAGATTACATTATTTTAATGAAAATGATAAAAGACAACATTATTATAAAAGTGATGTTATTGTTCTGTGATTTGGAATTATGGATTCTAGGATTGAACATATAATTTTGATAATTTTGTGATGATTGGATTTAGGGAATGGTCATGGCGTCTATTCAACTTAATGTGTATGAGTGTTTTGGTTCTTAATTTAGGCTAGGTCCATTTATTTAATTCTTTTCATCTCTGAATTAATCATGCAGCAGCAGTCAAAGTTAATCCCAACATACAATATTATATACACATATGAAACTTATACTACTATGCAACAAGGAGTGAAAATCGGTGTAGTTGTAAGTTTGAGTGAGCAAATAATAGGAACAACAAGAAGAGGTTTGTGTTCTTGGTTTGCAAGTATGGATCACAAGAAGGATGGTGCGATTGATGCTAAATCCACTGTTGTTGGTGGTGTGCAAGATGTCTACGGCGAGGATTGTGCTACTGAGGATCAGCTCATCACCCCCTGGACCGTCTCTGTTGCCAGGTCCTCCTTCTATGTCCAGTTCTCCATATATAGGTGTGTCTTTGTTCGTGTGCGCACGACATGATATTGTCCATTTTGGGTCGGTATTTAACTCGCATATGTTTATTTTCTATTATCTTTTGAAAGGACTCACACTGATGGGGAGTTTGATGGACTTAATGTAATTGGCTGAGATAATTCTTCTTATAGCTTATATTTAAGATAATTCTTCTTCTATCTCCTCATTTTTAAGTCAAGACTGTGACCTTGTACAAGTTAATTTAGTATACAAATAGCAAGGCAGTGAATTGTATATGTATTGTTAGTGGAGTAAAATATGTTTCAAATAATCATTTATGCAGTGGGTATAACTTACTGCGAGATCCACGGCATAACAAGGGATTGGCTTTTACTGAGAAAGAGAGAGATGCTCATTACTTGCGTGGCCTTCTTCCTCCAGCAGTTATAACCCAGCAACTTCAGGTTCAAATTTTATCTCCGGCTTTAGGACTAAGTTTTTATCATGAAAATTGGTAATTTTTGTGATAGTGTTTGGTTGGGTCGTCTGAGTTTCTTGAGAATGTTTTTCTCAGGAGAAGAGATTAATGCAGAATCTTTGAAGTTTCGAAGAACCGTTACACAAGTACATAACTTTGATGGAATTACTGGTACTGCTCTTGAACAGAAATTGTATAAAAGATATTCATATATTGACACCTACAAGCCTAGACTTGAAAAAACAAGGTTAAGGGTCCAGACTGCATACACAGGGACCTCAACATTGTGAATTGAATTGCGTATGACCATTATGACCAAGACTCGGATGTTTTCAAGTTTCAAATTTTGTGCTTTTGATTTTTATAGGATAGAGATGAGAGGTTATTCTTTAAGCTTCTGGTTGATAACATGAAAGACCTTCTGCCTATAGTTTACACTCCAACTGTTGGCGAGGCTTGCCAAAAATATGGTAGCCTATTTAGGCGTCCGCGCGGACTTCACATCAGCTTGAATGAGAAGTATGATGATTCAGTTTGAGCTTTGAAATGTAAGAATGTTACTTTCAGAATCCCGATTAAATATGGAATAGTTAATATTTGCAGGGGAAAGATTCTCTAGGTATTGAAGAACTGGCCAGAGAAGAGTATTCAAGTTATAGTTGTGACTGACGGTGGAAGAATTTTGGGACTTGGGGACCTTGGTTGCCAGGTGAATTTGGTGGTTTATTAATTTTCTATTTTTTTCTCAGAGTTGTTTGTTATATTATCTCTGTACACCACACTAGGAGGAGTTAGACCTTCAGCGGTAAGACTATTTGTTATTATATAAGAATGCAGACTTTTTGTACCACACTCTTGCTCTTTTGATAACTATACTTTACTCTAGGGAAGTTTTTTTTTTTCGTTCGTTGTGTTATACGATACCAAGTGAGAATTCTACAATAATTGAGTTCATCTCTTCTATCTTTATCCGACGCTATCTTTGCAAACAGTGTTCTTTATGATTTCTTTTCACTTCATTGTGCAGTGCCTACCTATAACTATTGATGTGGGTACCAATAATGAAAAGTTACTCAACGATGAATTCTACATTAGGATCAGGCAAAGGAGGGCAACTGGGAAGGTACATCTGAACTTAGATGTATAAGTGGTACATCACGACTGATATAATTTCAATAAAACGTCTCTGTCCTTTAATGTTGAAAAAAGTTGTACACATCCTCCAGTAGTACAGTGATTTTCTGCATGAATTCATGACCGCCATCAAGCAAAACTATGGTGAAAAAGTTTTGACTCGGGTCCCTTAGGGTTCTAATTCATCCACTGTATATATGTTGCATTTTGCATGTGTTAAAATTCCATGCATTCTTAAATGGGCCGTATTCAGAAGCTTTTACTTTTCTCCCTGTTAACTCTATATATATACGTGTAGGGCACTGTGTTCCTCAGTTAGCAGAGAGAATCTATGACTATAACAAAGCAACTTCCCAGCCAGCTATCAACCTTAAATGATTTATAGTAAGTTACGTTTTTGTTTTTTTAAGGGACATAGACAAAAAATTGAAATTGAATTTTAGGGATGAAGTTCGATGAAAGCAGTGATGTTTAAATTTACAAATCTATGCCTGTGGCCGGTGGAAAATGCTGTAATAGATAATTATAATGACAACATTGGTACTATTTCATATTGGTGGACACATTCAATGATACTGATTATGAAAATATGTGATTTTAAAGCTGATAAATCTTTTGAGCAGAGTGATACAGCTTATCTTGTGCATCGGATTATGAGTTTGGTGACATTGATCCCTATAACATTTACATGCCATTTTGTAAGCTAAAGAATGACTCCGTAGGAAGTGTATGGCTCAAGAACACTCTTTTGCATTGTAGAGTTTCTAGATACGATCCATGTACTGAAAATAATGCTACGATATAATATAATCGATCAGACGTACAAAGAGATTTGCATACCTATTCTACTGGGATTACATATAAATGGACTGCATGCAGGTTAAGTTGTAATCATTGTTGAAAACTGATGAATTAACAGCATGATGCACGAGGATCATATCAACTATTGTATTTCACTTCCTTGTTCTACAGTGCTTAGTCTTGTATATTACACAGACTATGTTGTGTTCTGATTATTTTCTCTTTCTAAAGCAGCTTCATTAGTTCATTTGTTACGACCAAGAAATGCATTCATTCTTAGGCTATTCTGATTGACCCACCACTTATCCTACAGTGCGTAATAACACCATATTAGATATGTGCAGGCAGGATCAGATTTGTGAATTTTGCCACGCTTTATTATTTTATTTTTATTTTAATATTTATATTAGTAACCCACTGGGGGTCCGCCCCTGCCATCTGGTACTATTATTTCCTCATCTTATTTTATTTACATTCATGTTTTTTTTGTATATGTATTTAAGTGATTTGTATATGTATGTAGGTGTGCAGATCGAAAGAATGGTGGTGGAAGATATGTACGTACGTGTCAACTCCAGTAGGATCGCTTTTGTTTTCGCCCCAACGGCATGCTCCCAAGTGTTCTCATTGCGCCCCTCTTTCCATGAAGGTACACTATTCTTTACTTGAAATCTTGCATTCTTCTAAGTCCTAACTCTATATTGTTAATGAGATAAGCATAATATTAACACTCACCCTTTTACTAATTGAATTTTATTGATTGGGTTGTGTACAAGTATACAATACGTATTACAGATCGTTATTACACTGTAGTTTATGCTCCTCCATAAATTCCTTTAATTTTGCATTCGGAGTATTATGTAAATTTTTGTTACTATTTTCCGCCTTCAGACCTGGTGATATTGCTGAATCTTTTCTTGAATTTGGTGCGGTTTTGAACAAAAAAATTTGTTTTTGGTACTTAAAAGCTAATATTCTAAAACGGTGTCCTAAGGCTTCTGCATTTAATATTTTCCTTATGTATTTACCTTAATTCAACTACTGTAATTAATTCATTTAAATGCATTCTACTTCTTTTGCAACGAAGTTACTAATGTTCTTGCAAATTACTCAAGCCAAGTCACTTGTAACTTACTATATGTCAAGTGATAAATCTTTCCCCTATACCTATATTGAGGATCTTATATGTCGTAATCTTTATTACATTCAGCATTTTTTGGTTAAAAGTAGTTTAATGAATGTTACTCTTACAGGTGAAATATTATTTCAATATAAAGTTTAACCCTTACTCCATTTGACACTTATAATTTAGACATATGAGATGCGTAATGAAGGTGTTGTTATCCGTGGTCAGAGATGGAATCTTGCATCGCGACAATCATCAATCCGTTAGCTAAATAGTTCCCTGTAAGTTGGGTGAATCTTATGATTGAGGATAAAGAGTTAAGCACATTTTCATTAATTCAATACTTTTCCCTAAATTTACTAATTGTATGTCAGTAGCTGTTAAATTTGAAATTGCCATTTTCCTTCTGTTGTTGCTATTGTAGTTACCCTTATTATATGTTTCTTTCCACAAACCAAGCTTGTGACAACAGTTATATGTAGCATTTGTATCGCTTTACACTATATTCTCCCTATTGATTTTCGTAAGTATCCTATGAAAAATATAGCACAAAAATAAAGAAATCATCCCTCGAATCATTTTTAATGTGATCATGCTAGAATACTCTAGACGAAGCAGGGTTTAAGTGAGTCGCTTTACTACAGGTGGTTATAACAGTGTTTTTAGAATGTTTAGGTCCTCCACTTTGATTTCTTTGGCATACATAAGTATTCTCTCTTCATTTACCTATGTGGGATCAGATTAGCAACTAATTATTTGTTTAAATTACAGGGTGATTGCTCGCATTGAGGATGATCCTGGCACAACGACCTCAACATTGTTCAACATGGAAGCTGAACAATATATAAGCGTACCCACTACTAGAAAATTTTGACAACAATGACAGTGTATTCTGTCTTTATTGAATATTCTAAAAATAGTCTGTGAGTTTGTATTCATACAACATACCACACGGCTATAAGGAGTGTACCGTTACTAGCATCTTTGATTATTCACGACCAACTTATATCGATGAGGTTGATGCTGATTCCAGCGGCAAAGAAACATATTCTTTATCTACTTACTGCATGCTGTTACTACATGCTGAGAGCTCCATTGTTACCAACATATACATATGGTGCTAGAGAGTGACCCGTGCCTCGCACGGGTTATTATGCTAGTTGCCTTTTAAGGTGAGGACTGAGGATTGCCAAATCACTATGTGGCTCGCCAATAAGAGCGCCAATTCCATACGTACACATTATGCCTGCTCAATAATGTAAGTGTCAACACACAGGCTATTCCATCTTGACACCAAATCCGCTGATGTTCGTGCCATTTTTATGTAACATAAATATGCGCGAAAAATTTTGCTCCCATCCTATTTCTGAAATGTTAACAATTTTTTAGAAAAGAATATTTGATAGAAAAATGCTAGAATTTTATAAAAAAAGTCCAAAACGGTTCCTAAAATTTAGTTGTCAAGTTCTGATTAAATAAATATTTTAAAAACAAATAAACCCTCAGATGTTCATATGAATTCCACTAATTAAAAGATGCCACTTATCATTTGAGAACAATTTCGGAAACCATTTCGAAATCCCTACATTGCTTTATTTAATATTCAAAATCTAGAATTTTGTAATCGGGTCCGCAAAAACAAATGCAATTTGTCCAAATCAACAACAACAAAAATTACTTTTTATTATGTATGAGTATGATGCACGCCCTTAACCGGATATCTTAAAACATATATTAAACACATATTTAGGGGTTTGTTTAGGAGAACTTATTTTAAGAATTAGTCAACTTATTTTAAGATAAAATTAGAGAATCTTAATTTTTTTCCTGAAAAAAGTTAACCTTTTTTACAATCTATAGAATTTCAGACATATATTTAATACTTATATAAAAAAAAATTTATCAAAATATAAAAATTTTACCCAAAAATAAGTTCATAAAACATATTTTAAATTTTTCCAAACAAACCCTAAACTCTACCACGACATTTTAGCAAGTACAGGAGTAAACTAATTATTTAAATAAGTTAATTTTACTTAATTTTTATACCTCCTTTGTCTCAAACTAGTCCCTTCATCTTTTGCATGTAAGTGGATGGGCATAAAAATGATAATTTATATATTATTTTTTTTAAAAAAATTAAATAAAAATTCAAATATTAAATTTCAATTTAGAAACAAATATAAAAAAATATAAAATTATCATTATATACATGTTAAATGATGTGTAACAAAATAAAAGGACTAATATTTTAGACATAGAAATGTTTTAATAAAGAAAAATGTTAGAGGTACAAAATTATATATAAAAAATTTACAAAAGGATACCAGCTATCTCATTCTAAGTGGTTATAATTTAATTATGGGGCATATGCTAAGAATTCGTGCTTGAAGAGTTTTTAAATTTTGATTTGTGGATATTTATGTGAATGCAGTGGGGTCCATCATTATTAATGAAATTCCACCAATCAAAATTTAACAATTAAGCTAGCACGGATTCTTAGCATGTGCCCTAGAAAAATCGTTTTAATTAAATATAAGGAGATAACTACATTCACAAGTCATTCAGAATCCTTCGTAATCAAAACTTCGATCAAGCTTCCAGGGAAGGTCTGGTATCAGCTATCCAGGCTAATAACGCCTGTAACCCTCTTTTCCCCTCTGATCTTGAACCGGTGTGTAAAATTTATCCCATCTTTGAAGAGAGAAATCAAGTGGCGAGGTTCGCTGCAAATCATGGCATGCTGCACTTCTCAGAGCTAGTGGAAGTGGATTACAGTTTTGTTGCCCTCATAGATCTCCTAGATATTGACATAGGTTGGGGTCCTCACTTTCCTTCCTTGCAGATTCAATTTTGGGAGAGGCGAAGTTCTCCAGGGTCCAAAACCAAAACGCCATAAGAGAGTGGTGGTGGAAGAAAAGGAGTTTGCAACCCTGTTAAAAATTAATGACAAAGTAGCTCATCTGGAAAACCTACTCGAAGAACAGATCAAATTCATAGGTCCCAAGGATTCAGCTTTTGCTCTAAAAGCAGACCCCCACTTTGCTATTAAAGCTAGCCAGTCTAACAAAGGCATCAAAATCTGTGAAGTGGCTCAAGAGAGTAAGACTGTGCTCTCTAACCAGTACAAGATTGAATCTTCGGAGAAGGACAAAGGAAAATCGAAAATTTTTGAAGGTTTGGGTTTTAACAACGGTGGCCTCATGTCCTCTAAAGCCATTGAAATCCTTCAGAGCAGTGGTTTGGATGGGAAAAAATTGGAAAAGCAACAGATTGTATCTACTAAGGCCAGTGTTGAAACCAACTCTATTGATAACATCCTGGATATGGAACTATCTAAGAGGGGTGAGGCAGTTCAAGGTAGTGTGCTTCAAACCGGGTGTGTTCAGAGTGGGGTTAATTCTACTCTAGGTGATTCCCAGGGCTTAGGAGAGGATGCCATGAAATATATCCAGTCCTCTCTGCAAAATATGGTAGACTTTCCTCTGTCTACTTTTGAGTACTCTAGTGCGGAAGACATGCTCCTGGAGTTTGCTTTACTAGAGGAAATTAAGATGAAGAATTGAGAAGATGATGCCAAGAAAATGAAAACTTAAGAAGAAGTCTTAGTATTAGTTGTGTCCTGCTTATTATTCTCTCTGATTCTATTATGTAGTGCTGTTTTATCTAGCTCAATTTTCTCTAAGTGGGCTTGTAGTGGTCTCTAAGTTGATAGGCACTCTAGCATTTTGTTGGGTTTGATATGTATTTCCTTCTCAAATGGTATGTACGGTTTACCCTATTATCAATAATACTAGCTGTTATGCCCAAATCTTGGCATAAGCCCTAATCGGGCCTAATGGGTTTAAATAGAGGTCCACAACTCATAACGGGCCTAGAGATGAAGATTGGGTAACTAAAACTCACCACCAGGATTCAGTCCAATATACTATCAAGCACAATGTGGAAGTTTGCGACCCCAAGCTGCGGGTCGAGTTCGCCAACAAAGTCCCTAGTATGGGATAGCATCTATCATGCATGTCTCTCTACAAGGTCCAGCGTGGCCTAGAATACTCTCTCTGCAAGGTCCAGCGAGGCCTAGAGGTCCAGCGAGGCCTAGAGCATATTTATTATGAATGCTTACGGTCAGGCCCAGCGAGGTCGCGTGAGTATAATTATCTCCGTACATCGTGGACCACCTCGCATGACTAGCCCAACGAGGCCACATGCGAGGCCATGCAGCTTCTCCATTCGCCTCGTCAGCGAGGCCAGTTGATTTAAGCATCATGCTAGCCCGGCCTCAAGGTCACATCTATAGGGATCACCTCTCGTATAACTCCCGTCAAGGGATCGCTTCGCTACGACTTCCCTCATTGGGATCGCTTCATACTATCATCACATCCACATACTACACGAGATCGCTATCTCATTCTCTGCTGGAAGGCTCATGACGCAGCCCCTCGAGGTCGCATGAGTATCAATATACTTGGGTCCGCTTCGCATGACTCAACCCCTCGAGGTTGCATGCTACACCCTTGTTACTTCTCTATTAGCCTCGCCCAAGAGGTCCCGACTCTAGCCATGCGAGACCATTTGCTTCCTTCTTTGGACCATGGATCATGGATAGAATAAATGGGTAAAATATATAAGCCCAAGAAGACGTCTAGTGGATTTGGGCCTAGTCGAGCCCATAGAAACCCTAGCCCGTCTAGATAACTTCTTCTCCAAGAGAACTACGTATGGCTTGATCCCCATAAATAGGGTACGTAGGCATCTTGTAAAGGATGATTGACAGTTCACCCCTGAAAACACCATACAAGATCAGCCACAAACGATCTCCAATCTCCTTCCGTGTTCTTCGCGTTCTTAGCAAAATATCCGTATTTTGCTCCGTGATTCCAGCAAACCTCCAAAATATTGTTATACAATATTCTCCCTATAACAGTAGGTACTATGATTTTGTATCACAATTTTTTTAAGCCGACACCTGTTATATATATATAGAAATACTAAGCGTACAAAAACATAAATACCAAAATCTTCATTGACTTTGATTACGGTTTCTATGCCAATGAGATTTTCTTGGGAAATACTAATGTAAAAAAAAAGGTTAGAACTTGATTTTTATATCCTAACTATAATATAATTTAGAGGCGAGGCTTACATTTAATAACATCAATTATTTTTTTAATCGCATATTCTATGTCTTAAAATTGAGATAATTTAGAAAATTAGGTTAATAACTTTCGAATAATTTTAGAGCTACACCAAATAAAATAAATTATTCATATTATTTTTTATACCAATTTTGTCTCACAATTTTTTTGGCCGACATCCGTTGTATATTTTACAAAAATATTAATCGTACGCAATAAAGAAAATTAAATACCAAAATCCTCTTTTATCTTTGATTTCGATTTGCACGCCCGTAAAATTTTATAGGATTCAATTAGAATTGGGAGATATTGTTTTTTAATAAAACGTTAGAACTTGTTTTTCATATCTTAACTATAATAGGGGGTGTTTGGGATATCTTAAAATAAGCTACTTATCACTTAAATGTAATAAGTAACTTATATGAAATAAGTAATTGTAACTTATAACTTATATTTTCGTGTTTGGGTGTTTAACTTATAAGTCAGTAGAGTGTTTGGTAAATCAGAACTTATAAGTTAACTTTTTTTAAATATTTTCAAAATATTTGTTTTTTAATATATATAAGTGGATATCAATGGATAGATCTCGATGAGTAGAGAAATTTGACATATACATATCAATTTTTTAGTGAACGAATCAAAAGATATATGATTTTAAAGATTTGAAGGATATTATATATTACGTATATCGAGAAATAAGAATAAGTTGAAAGCTAGAATTTCTAACTTCCAACTTATCAACTTATTTGTATAAAATAAGCCCGTTTCATATGTTGGCCAAACACTTCAATATTTTTCGAAAAGGGCGTTTTACCCAGATAAGTCAAAAACGGGGTTGTTCCCAAACAGGCTCATAATTTTGAGGTGAAACTTACCTTTAATAACAACACTTATTTTATTGATTGCATATATTATGTTTGAAAATTAAGATGATTTAGAAAATTAGATAAATAGCTTTCAAGTGATTTAATAGTTTCATCAAATGATCGAAAAATTTTCTTTTTATAATATAAAGATAAGCGTAAGAGAGATTTATCCACAATTTTGGCCCCTTAAAATTGATCCATGTAACGCCAAAATAATCTCAACCGTCGAATCTAATATGTTAGAAATAGACGATCAAGGTTATATCATATTAAAATGAAAATTATAATACAAAAAGAATATAATTAAAAAAAAGTTGGATTAAAGTTGAATTTTAAAAATAAAATTATAATCTAAAAAAGATATAATTAATAAATGTTGCAATAGAATTAAATTTTATTTACTTTTATTAATATTAAAAAAATCATATTTACTATTTGTACACTATTTTGAGATCTAAAATTTAGATTTGGATGGTTTTAGAGCCCACGCAAAACTCATAAAATTATCTTTAATTTATTGATGATTTAGTAATTATTATCCAAATGAAAATACTTAAAATGTCAAGAAAAAATATAATTACAAATTTTTATATTAATCCTATTCAATGTACGATTGTATATAAAAGACGAACCGTGATCACGGTTGTGTATGAAAGACGAATAAAGTTGATGAACATAATTTAGTTGACAGGGTTATATGATTCCATCTCATTAAAACTCATTTTTGTAAACATTTTTAGATATAATCTATATTTGGTATCAAAGTATGCTTTTCCCACTTTTTTGGAAAAAAACGTTAAAAAGCAACTTGTTCAGTGGCTGATGCATAAATGAAAACAAAGAAAAACATTGCAAATAGAGGGAAAAACAGTTCAGTAAAGGACATAGTGTTTGATGACTGTCATAGGTCGGATAACGCAGAGGTTGGAACCACGTATTTTCCCTTCAAAGTCATATTGTGTTCAGTTACCCTTTACTCACAATGATATTAAAACAAGTATAAGGGTAGTGTATAATTTCCCCATTGCATAGTTGGTACATTTGTAATACAAGCATAATTACATAGTTTTATAGAAAAATAGGTTTATTAATTTTATTGCATAATGTTGTGATTTAGTTTTTGGCACTGCATTCGTTTTAATACCCATTTTCTGTTACTACTTTAAAGGTGAAAACAAGATGAAGTAGTTTGTATTATTGAACTCTTATCATTGAATATTTCATTATAAACTTGTACTAGTGTCTCATCTTGAATATTTACTCGGTTAAGCATTTTACAAAACGTCAAAGTAGAGATTTATAGTATAGTAGTTATGAACTCATCAAACACAACTCAGTCATCTTTCAAAACACCACTTTCAAAACACCACTGGATGAATCAAACCTTAACCCATAAAACTCTATCTAATTTTTATCCCTTTTAGTTTTCCAATACTCAAAACTAAATTAGTAATTCACATACGATCAATTCAATTCATATAACCCAAAACTTTCATAATAATTCAGTACAACAAAAAATCTCAATCAGACCAATATTTAAGAAAATATAATACCTTTATTGTTAGCAGTAGGATCAGGAGGTGCTGGATGTAAAAATAAATTAAAGAACCTGAACTCCCTATGGAGTTCCCACCACTCTTTCACCCTCCACCATATAAAGTCCATGATAAACATATCTCCGTTCAATCGATGTCTAACTATAGACGATCGACAATCCTCATAGAAGTCCCCATCACTCCGACGTTGATGGTGCAAATAACAATGTCTCCTCCCTCACCACCAACAATCAAAGTCCCTTCCAACATAAAATTATGTCGAGGATATCAAGTGGCTACCTCCAAATTTCAATCAACGGGGAGGTACCTCTGCATATACCTCTGACCGGATCATGGATCATTATGAAGTCCAACCAATATAGGTTCGTACCTAACTCTAAACATCCCCCTCACTTCAATTTCTTAAATTGGACTGGACCGACAGAGAACTGCGCGGGCAAACAACATCTCTATGAGCTGGGAATTCCGCTATTGTTTGGTTATATGCATCATGATGATCGTTTGGTGGAGCATACAATTCATCAAACCTATTCAAAATAGTTCTTACCGGATCTATTTGAAATGAATTTGTTAGACAATAATGGGTTAGAGGCAGTATTTTCGTCATTAAAGTTAAAATTAATTATTTCCAACGAATCCACCCAAAGAAAGCCTAAAGAATAAGCAACATAAGTAAATACACACACTACTCACATTATCAGAAAGTGCAATGCAAGTCATTCTTCCATACATGAAAAATGGATTAAATGTGTTGGGGATAGCAGCCGCTAGACTATCTAGATCGCCTTCAATTATGGGACAAACTTTGATGGCTCCCTAATCCGTTCCTAAAATAATATATTGTGTACACAGTACACACTTACCAACATGCCTAAAACTATTCTCATCATAGGCAAAAGTATACTTATCCAACAGTATGATAGACAAAGCTCTAAACAATTAAAAATTAAATGAAAGTCAATAACATAGAAGAACTTTACGTGTTCCATTATTACTAGTGTGTTTTTCTTTACTATTTACATAAAAGAATAACTAACTCTTCGTTCCAATATGCATCCTGTTGAGGGAATAAACAGAAATTAGGAATGAAACCTTCAAGTTCCACAATTCTCACTTGGTGTTCAGAATTATAGTTTTGTATTATTTTGTATAGTGTGATATGTTTAATGGTGTTATCTCACGTTGTATTCATATCATAAATTGAATGATGTATGCCTGAATTTAAAACTTATGCATTCAAAATTTAAAATTATGTATGCACTACGAAGTTCTACATTTGAACGTTCTTACTTTTACAATGCAAAATGCATGGAGACTGTGTCCCACACATCCATCCCACACAATCCATAATACTTGTGCAAATTTTAACTGTAATGTTTAAATTTTATAAAAATAATTGATCGTGACATGGAATGAAAAGTCACTTCAAATTAGATGATACGGTAATACTAACATATTTCGTATGATATGACTCGAATGCTTAGCAAACATTTTCATTAGTGGTACGATCTTATTTCATGTAGAAAATGAACATTTTGTTATTGAACTCAATTTCAGAAAATTGTTAACGAACTAATTTTTTTTCGATAATGTTGTTGAACTAAGCAATGTTAAATATTTTTGATTTTTAAATAATTAAGGTAAATGTATCAAGTCTATCAAATATGTTTAATGTAAGCTCTATATTTGAAACTATTGATTAATAAATAAATGTCACATAAAATTTATACATGTAAATTGTTGTGTCCGAGGTATAGCATTCACGCTCGCACCGAATAAGTGATGAAATTTCCATTTTTTTCCTGCAAATGTGGTACATCTCATCTATTACCCAACAAATTTGTGATGGTTATTTTGTTGAATCCAAAGTTTCCTCGAACTTTATTATGTTTGTTTGCAAATATTATGTTAGAACTAGCAATATAGCCCGTGCTTCGCACGCGGAAAACTTAATTTATTTATTCAATTAACTAATGATTAAAAAGCAAAGTATGACGATTATATGAAAAAGATTGTCATAATAACTTGTAAAAATGAATAAATCATGGAGATAAATATAAATCAGTCATAAAAATTTATTATATCTTATGTTTCACTAACTGTAACAATGTATATAAAAAAGTATGAATTCAGTTATAGATTTTTCTTTAAAATGCATTTTCAAAATTTAGTTATTTCTATTCCTTAAATTTGAAAATCATAAAAAGCCAATTAGAAAATAAAATATGTATAATTAATATTATTTAATTTCAGAAATAAGGCAAGACTTAATTTCATTTACCAAGAAGAAATATAAGTGGATTGTATATATTTTAATTCAAAATGAAAAAGTATTATATGAGATATTCCATAACCGCATCAATATATCTAAAAAATTTATATAAAGATTTTGTTCAAGGTTAGATATTGTAAAATTGAGAATTGTAAATAAAAAATAAAAATCGATTATGAAATGATGTCATATCTCAAATTTCACTAACCACATAGTCCATAGATGTATATAACAAAATTTATAAATTCAATTCAAAACTTCTCGTCGTCGTCTCTCACAATTTAGATAATGTAAAATTGAAAATTGCAATTAAAAAATAAAAATCGATTATAAAAATTTATTACATCTCATATTCCAGTAATTGGTAGGTTTCGATTTCGTGGACTGATGCTATTTCAGTTTTTAGGGTTTATTCTTTCGATTATAGGGTTATATGTTTTGCAGGTTCTATATTAACTACATTTTGATGTGCAGTGATGTACGTTTGTTAAATTTGACTAGGTTACAGTTCTAAGATTGGTACATTGGTGCTATTTCTTTGTAGAGTTATTAACTGAAAATTTGTTTTGAAAGAATTCTTATGACCTTATTTCTAGAGTTCCAACATTGCCTAATTGATGTTTAGTTGTTAAATAGATTATGTAAATGAGGAAGACTTTGACACACGGTTGCTATCTTGCCAATTTCAAAATGTGACGGCCATAGTTAATCTGCACTAATAGGTCCAATCCCATCAAAGAAACAGGGCTTAGTCTCTCATAAATGACAGTCTGAAGATTTTCTAGTATAATATTGTACTTGAAATATTTTGAGGCAGTTTGATTCCATTACTTCATATTCTACCATTTGGTCCTCGATCAATACATTGCTTAATTGTGAGCAGCTAGAGCACGACAGTAAAAAAGAAGGTAGCTTGATCATGTTTCCACTAGCTGATCGGCAGACTCTGGAATTTTACTTACAAACAATTGTGCAAGATATCGCTGCTTCTTTGTTGATGGGATTTGAGGACTGGGTTCTTAAAGCAGAATCTGGTGGAACAATTCTGAACACACCTTTAGATTCCCAAGCCAGTCTCGGTTCAGAGGAGGTTTATGTTTTAGGTCTCCTGAAGCTTTGAGTTTGTATTTGTTTGTTAATCACTTCTCATAAATCTCAAGCAGTCATTTACCATTGAATGCATGATTTTTTTACAGAAGTGTCTCACATGGTCATAATATGCAGGTGATCAAGGCAAAGAAGCGGAGACTTGGTCGTGTACAGAAAACAATAGGAGATTATTGTCTATTGTCAGGATCACCTGTAGATGCCAATGCCCATTATTCTACTGCCTTGGAACTTGCCAGGTTGACTGGGGATTATTTTTGGTAGTGTTTGTGCATTGTTGGTAAGCTTCCTCTATGATAAAATCAAGATCTTAAACTATTTATTGGACTGGATATCAGGATATGGATCAGCTTATTCCGTGATGTAGTAAAATACTTTTTGCATATGCATGTCAGTTTTGTGTGGTGCTGTACATTAGGCATGACTGAGAACCTGTGCGGGGTTATTAGCTATATTTCTATGAAAAATGCTAGAGGTACCAAAATTAGGTACCAAAAATTGTTACCAAATGATGTGGCTTTGTTTTAATTGGTTATAGTTATAATGGGCCCGCTAGGACCATCCAATCAAAATATTTTAAAATGCCAAGTGTTTGTTGTCGTGTCATTTGGTACCCAATTTTGGTACCCAATTTGGTACCTGTAGCACTACTCTATTTCTATATACGTTGTTCGTGGCTCCTTGCATGTTCCTAAATTCATCCTTGTATTTATATGCTTATTTGTACATGCTTTATAGGGGGTCCATCAATGATCAACATATGTTTCTGTGTGTATCTCTGAAGTGCTAAAGATACATCTCATACATAGTACTTGTTTTAAAGTTTCTATCTGATGTTTTTACTATATTCCAGTCAGTAACTGAGGAAATTTCGTATGTTTCTGGAGAAAACATCTGCGCCAAGCCGCCAACTCTTTGGTTAGATGCATTAAAGATTATTTACTTTCTAGAATGAGTTAATGTTTTCCCGAGCTAATATAATGTCAATAACTGTACTTAACGATAGTCACCATTTAACTTCAGAATTTAAGACAATAACTTGCACGTGTTTTATGTGAAAAGACAACTAATCTCTAGATCAGAGCAAGTCCAACAATGTCCTACATTATGTCTTATAAATATCATAAAAACAAGTGTCCTAGTGATTTAGGACATTATTTTTATGTATCAACTCCAACAATATGCCTTATCCTTGTGCCTTATTATTAAAATAATAATATATTTGATAAAAGAATGGTAGAAAAGGAGGAAAGTGAATTTTTTTATTGATAAAAAATGAAATAAGGCATGACTAGTGGTGTCTTATAAATAGGGCATGAGATGAATGTCCTAGTATTTTAAGGCACCACTAAGACATTGTTGGAGCACATTTTTTCCTAAATGCCCTAAATTTTAGCTAAAGACATCAATTTAGGACATTGTTGGACTTGCTCTAAGCATGCTATATCTGAATGTACGCCGTGATTTTGACCAGATTGTTGGGATTTTGCATAAACTGATTTTCTTTTGCACTTCTGTAATGAAGACATCTAGCTGAAAGTGAAAATGTCTTGTAATTATTAGTTTTCATTTATATATATTAAGAGTATTACTGATCGTCAGATTTTTTTGCAGGATTGCTTAACCCTGGGGAATCATTCTGCATATGGGCGTCGCTTGGTGACTCCATCAAACATCTGTGTGTTGCAGGGCTTATCTTTTGTAAAAGCTGGTTTACTTGCGATGGAAATTCCTGCACGTGTTGGTGAAAACCCTCCCAATGTAGCTCAAATAGATGATGGCTTAACCGAGGAAGTCGACGGTTCTCAAGTAAGAATGATAAATTGGTAAAAATTGATCCTTACAGAGGAAGCTGGGGTCTACGCTTTCTTGAACTTGAGTTGAACAGAGGAAGTGGAACATTTCAAACTACCCATTCTAGATGGTTCCTTTCTAATAAAAGATTATTCTTTTGACATAAACATCAAAAGAATGAAAATTAATATGAAAAAGTTGCGACTGTGTATTACTGCTATAACGCTGTTGCACTTGAAAATTTACATACCACTTTGCTTTAGCCTAGTATATCTGGATTTTTAAAAATACCTTTACTCTTTTTCTCCCGGTGTTGCAGTCCATGGCCATGACTGTCTTTATTTGATAGCTGTTAATGATGATGCCTAGTTGAGGAAGGAAGCTGGTTGGGGTGAAGGTTACTTGTGTCTTTTCTTTGCCAGACAAGGAGATATTAAGGATAATGTTCATGGGCCTAATGCACAATTTGGGTACTATACCCAAAACAAACATTTGTTTAACCTCCGAAACATTTAGAGAAAAATGATTTAGAGGGGGAAGTGGAAAATGAAATGTTATATGCAGCACTGCAGCTTAGACCTGAAATTTCGTTTTTTTTTTGTAAAAATGATTAAATGAAATTAAATTGCCACAACATTAAAAGTATTATCATATTCTATATACGGGCGTGATTCCCAGTAAATGGAAGCATTTCCTCATGACAATTGCAGTTGCTTCACACAGCAAAAGTCGACTTGTTTCCTCTGCAGACTCGAGGACCTGCCACAATTCAAGAGTTAACCATGTTAATGATATTAAAAAGTATTATCAGAGAAATCATAAGCCAGGGTTCAAAAATGCACCAGGTAGAATTGGGTGGTATAGTGTTTAGGTTTGGTTCATTAATTTCTTTTATCGAATTTGAATTGGGTCCAGTATCGCTTTTTTTTCCCCTAGATATAAACCAATCTCGAATAACAAATTTCGGATTTGAGCTCAACTTCTACCAATCTAATATGAGTTGTGATCCATCTCATATGAACCAAATGTGGATCATGTTTCACTTGAAAAGTATATTTATAAGTAGTCGTCTATAGAGTAATAATAATAATAATAATATAATAAATTCGATGTCCACCTTAATAAATAACATTTTTAAAATATTGTTGGGTTTGGGTCATTACTTGCAAGACATAAATCTGCATTTTCAGAAATTTGTGTTATGGCTCCCTTTTCAAGCTCTGTAAAAAAGTGATTTAATATTATTCCATTTTCAGAAAAATGGTCACTGTCAATTTATATCCAACACTATTAAAAAAAAGGCAATACAGTAACCTGACCAATTTTTCTTATTTAACTTACCTAATTGACCTGCCCGATCCACATCCGACCCAAAAGCCGAAAGCCAACAATTTGACCCAGCACCAACAATGCATAAACCAAAAATGTACTAGCATGACAAGGGATCGAACCCCAACTCAAGCTACCAGAAGCTACCACCACCTCTACTCAAGCTTTTATCAACAAATTTTTACCCACTTATTTATATGGGTCAATTAATTCAATCGTCCCTGAACTACAGAGTTTTTCTAAACTAAGTCTATGAACTAGCTCTAAGTTTAATCATAGTTTCAACTTTCAAACAACTATCTAATACTTATTAGACAAGCCAGATTTATTGTTTCCACTTCATGCTATTTTCATTTTTTTTCTTCTTTTTTACTCCAGTAGAGGGAGGTGAAATTCTTTACTGTAACTGAAGAAAACAACCAGATGCTGAGGTCCCAGAACAGGAGTGCCTTATTTCTACTGAGTTAAAATACAACTTGAGGTGGCATCTAGAAAATTGCATGACTGCTGGCATACACAATCGTAAGTTCTTTTATTTTATTTCTAAAATTTATTACGTACCTCAATTATCTTTATATATACAATTATTTCCCACCAACTTAATTAATCAGATTAGTTTGACTATATTTTGTTAAAAACAAAGTATACGATAGATATTAATAAAAAAAAACATTTTTGATTTTTAATCTACTAGAAAAAATAAGTTTTGTATTTTTAAAATTATAAATAAAAAATTCGCATTCCTTACTCGAAGTACAGTCAATAAGTCAATGACCCAATGTAACCAAATAAAGTTTCAAGAAAACAGTTGAGTAGTGAGACATACTGTAGTGTATAGAATTCGGCAAATAAGATGGTTTAGATCTAGTTATCGAAATTCTTCATTTTTCACAAACTAACAAGTAATAGTATAATACTTTTTAATTTTATTTTTGTTAACTTAAAAATCTTAATCATAATTAACTATAATTAGTCAACAACTTGGAAGCTTATTTTAATTGGTTATTAGTTATTCTCAATTTAATGTAATTAGGATTTAGCATCTTATCAACTAGGTAGTTTTTAATTTCTTTTGTTCAATAATTAAAAAAATCAGGTACATGTTATAATAAAAAGCAGATGAACCAATATATTTAAACCAAAATAGTTAAATTATTGTGCTCGCACAAGTACTAAGCTAGTATTACATAATAATGTAATATAAGAAAAATACAATATATTTATATAAGAAAATTTTCAATATGCAGATATGTTACTAGATAATATACAGGCATATCTGTACAAGGTTTGGATTGGTCATGGACTCCCATGCCAAACCACACAACACAGATTTTTGAAACACCGTAACCCAAACCGAAACCCAAATTCCCAAATTTTAATTTTGATTTCGAATGCTAACCCAGTTTGGTTTGAGCAGTTTTATTGGTTTGACCCAACGCGTGATCACCCCTAGACAGCTACTCATTTTAAGTCAATTTAATGTCAACTTTAGTCAACTAAATAAAATTTCAGTAAATTCATACCTGACAACTGTTATAGAATCTGGCAAAATCCTCAGATAAGCCATACAAATATTCGCATAGCTTATTGGGCAGAAGATTGGCACAAGCATCTTCAACTGTCTGAAAAAAGAAAGGGCAAAGTAATTAACATCATATTCATGTGCATTGCACGGAGTCCTTGTGCCACGCATGAAGACTCTGAATTTTACTTTAAATACAATCTCACCTCGGCAAATTGGAGTAAATGAAGTCCCAACAACCGCTCAGGTTCTTGGGTCAAATCGATTTTGCCAACCTACAAAACATGGACATTTTTATGAAATGCAGGTGAAATGGCAGTAGCAAATGTTATATATTTTCAAAAATTATTGCAAGAAGGTATAATCACATCTTCATTTAAGCAATACATAGGTAAATGTCATTCATATAGATATAGCTATAAAAAGGGATAAATAATCTATTAATCGTTAAACTATTGACCATTTCAGAAACTTGCCACTGAGTTCGATTGGCTTCCATTTCTTGCATAACTCCGATGTGGGTGCTATTATTCATGTAAGATGGCACCCATATTGGCATTCCATTGGACTAACAATGTTGCCAACCAATATTGGCAAATTTTGGCACCCCCTCCATATGGTAAAAGTTTATATAAAGATTCAAAAGACAATTTTTTCCTTAGCTACTTAAATGTGAAGATAAAGTATGCAAAGTAACATGTAGGACCATATTGTCCACTTTTGGAGTTTCCACATTGGAGTATATTTTTATAAAGGGGTCCGTTCCCTAGCAAACATTTGCTAGGGAACTGTTTCCCAACATATGGCTCCAGGACCGTTGGATCGTTGATCCAACGGTCCTGATTTAAAAAAAAAAATTACACCGTACCGCAGAAACTTTCCGCGGTACGGAGTAATTACAAAAATGCCCTCACTGTTCACGTACCGCAGAAACTTACGGTGAACAGTAGATTTTTGATGTGAAAACAGGGGCATTTTTGTAATTACCCCGTACCGCGGAAAGTTTCTGCGGTACGGTGTAATTTTTTTTTTAACCCCAGCCGTTGGATCATCCAACGGCTGGGACATCATATGTTGTGTAACAGTTCCCTGGCAAATGTTTGCCAGGGACCGTGCGCCTTTTATAAAAACTTGCTAAAATTAATATTGATTGGAGGGAAATTAAAAACTAAAATTTAGGTCGATGTGGCATTGACACTCTTGAAATGTCACCACAAGCGATGCTCATAGTATCTTTTTCTATCCAAGGTAAAATTTTAGTGCTTTTTTCCTAATTTAATAAAGTTTGTTGTCTTTTTCTATCCATGGAAAATTTTTAATTACTTCTTCATAATTTAATAAAGTTTGTTGAGTTAAAGTGTAAAAAGGAAGTTTAATGGTTAAAATGAAAAGAAAAAAAAAACTTAAATGGGTTTTTTAGCCAATTACTTCTAATAATATTGCGCTGATCTTCCAAGATAATAAACCATCTAAAACTAGCTTGCGCAGACATAACAATCTAAAGTTCAGTATATTCTCGCTCAAATTAAAGACTTAAAGTTAATACAATCAAAAACAAGCCATTCAGAAATCTAAGACAAGAACAGGACCAAGTTGCAGATGAACTAACCTTCATTAGCTCCTCAATGTTTTTACCAGACTTTTTCATGATAGAACATATCCGAGCATGTGCATAAAGAAGATACACAGCAGTATTTCCCTGCTCCGGAAAACAAGTGCAGGTAAGAACTAAGTAGTAAATCCTATCAGAAGCAGTTATTTTTGTGGCTGCTACAGGTAGTCTACCCGACCAAGAAACAGTAAGCAAATTATGAAACTTGTCAACCAATACTAATTTGAAAATTTGCCTGTTTAGAAACATTTTAATGTTTAAGAAATAATTATAAAACTTGTTAATTAATAAAAATTTGAAAATTCTCCTGCTTGGAAAGACTTTCAATTTAAGAAATACACTCGAGAAACAGCATAAACCAAACACACCTTGTCATTGAGCATCTGGTCAAAGCTGAATTTGTAACTGGTCGTTCTGTTGTTCTTCAGGTCAGCATACCTGTATACATAGCATTAGTATCAAACCAGAATTTGAAAGACCTATCATCCAACTTTTTAAGCAACCAATAAGGAAAAAATACAATCTGCCTAAACTCCAGACGACATATACCACAAAACAACAAAACATATTACTCGCAACAAGTAAACCAACATGCTGGATTTCTTTGGGACCTAAAATTTCAGATTCTTCCAGCAATAGCAGACCGATTGCTTGGACAAAAAGTGACAGAGTTTAACTTCAAGCGAAGCACAAAAATGAAGCTCAAATCCAGAGCAACATAAACTGAGTGGTTCATCTTGTCTAATCCATTTATAATTAAGTTGTATCACATATGTTTGTGTGGCCAGCTTTCCACCATGTTTCACTACTTCATGCTCAATTACATTGAATTTTAACATATAGCTGCTACGTTGCATCACCGCTTTTTCAATATTATGTAAACTTAATAGAGAGGGTTTGCTTCTAAAGAGCATATAGAAGTAAAGGTAGCTTACTTAACAGCACCATATCCAACAGCTTCAGCAGTTTGCTCTAGCTCCTCCTCAGTCCACTCTTTATCCTTACCTGAACAATTTCAAATGAAACAATAACGTACTAAAACCTAAACTAAGACAGAACTTTTACCTCAATGAAATGTTGTTCTACAACATGTCTAGGAAAAAAAAGTTGCAATTGATGCAGAATGAGATATTAAAATAATAACTTGTATTTATTTTATGTTATTAATTAAGAGTAGATTTGATTGTAATTTATTAGGTATTAGTTATATTAGATAAATAGATTATTAAGAAAAGCCTAGATTATTGATGTAGAACAGTTGTCAAAGAAAACATAATCTGCACAGCAGATTGGTACTCATGCATGCATATCACAAATTTCATACTTAGGAGGTGGTACTGTTTCAAGAGATTTAAAGACTTTCAGTGATTTTAAAAGGCATGAGGTATTCAATTCTAACAACTAAAGAATCTCTAAACGTATGGTGTTATTCAATCAAAACTTTTAAAAAATCTTTAAAAGTATGGTGGTATTGAATTTAGACATTTATAGACTCTTTACAAGTACGGTGTTACTCAAAAAGTCAATGATTTTTAATGAGAATGACTTTTAACAAAAATTATAACCATATCACTTGAAAAAAAAAGTCATGAGCTTTTTCATAAGATTTGACATGACTTCTAATAACTCTATAGAAAGTCATCGTGAATTTCACTAACTTTGTAGTAGTTGCTAAAAGTATGTAAAATCCTTGAAAGTCATTAACCTCAAAAAAGTCATTAAAAGTACTAATACAATACCACCCCTTACTCTTTACTAATAAAATTCATAAATATGTATAAGTAAAAGTAAATATTTATATATATATATATATATATATATATATATAGCGTTTTACTTATATGGGCAAAAATATGAAGTACACAATTGTACAAAATTTAAACTAACAAATGTGTTTTTAAATACTATCTAAATCTAAAAACACATTAATAATAGAAGAATAAATATTAATAGTTGATTAAAAATATAGATTTAATAAAATATATACCCGAATGTGCGAAGTGTTCGTAGGCCTCTCCAAAAATATTCATGAGCATTGTACGTATTTTATTATTTTATTAGATCAAAGATATAAAACATAATTAAACAACATACTAAGATTATAATAATATTCTAAGATAAACATTAGTACGCTGTATACCTATATAAATATTCTAAAGAATTTTAGGCGCTACCTAACTAGATTTTATAAACAAATATAATAACATATCTCTATATAATATTATAATAAGACAAAACAATGAATAGACACTTTCTCCGTTCCTTGTTCTTCACAACCCCAACAACAAGACTCTCTTTATAATGAGATTAAGACAAGAGGATGAAAGAGATACATAAAAGACCAAGATATGTGTACATTGTTACTATACCTCGTTGAATAAGAGCATCTTTACATCGTGTCTTGGCTTCCTCCAGTAAATCGACTAGTCGGACCACCTGGGTACTACGAGTACGAAATCGCTTTTTATCTTCTCCACAAACAAGACCAAAGCCTACATGATTTGCTCTAGGGTATGCATTAACATTGGTGGGAAGCCAACCTGCTTTTTTAGCTGTCTGTAAAAGAAATGGTTGGATTAAGTTTCACGGCTTAACAATAATATAGTTAGGGGTATTCGTGAATTGGTTTGGTCTAGATGTAAAATCAAAACAAACTTGATAAGAAGTATCTATTTTTCAAGGCATCAACTGAGACCACAAGCCATTCAAACTAGACAATCAATTTCGGTATAAATGGTTTTGCTAACCGACTGGATTGGATCGCGCTTCAAAGATATATATATCTACAATTCATAAAAATAATATCAAAATGGCCACTTGTCTCCATATTTTATCTTAATATTACAAAACAAAAAATAGAAATAAAAGTACTCACACTGAAACAATAAAATTTACTTCATAGTTCGTACAGTAAAAGCTCGATATATCAAGAACCTAGATTAAATTTGAAAATCTAGCAGTCCTTACTCAGGACCTCATGACCTCTAGGATAGATTAATAACTTGTGAAAATAATAAGAATATACTTTTATCGATGTATACAGTCCTATTACTGTATATCTATATATACATATATACGTTTTAACTCGTTTAAAAATTCGTAATACTCCCTTTTGTCCCAAAATACTAGTCCTTTTGACATTTTACGCGTTTTTAAGCTGCATAAAAAGGATAGCTCCACATTATTTTTGAATTTTCTTTTTCTCAATAAACACTTACTATTGGATCTTTTATTCAAAAAATTAAAAAAAAATGTGAAATTACTTTTTTATACACCTTAAAATACGTATAGAAAGTCAAAGTGAATACTAATTCGGACGGTGGCAGTACCACTTATTTCTTCTATGGACGTTTGGATTAATATTTGATTAAATCCAACATTTTTTCTTAATATATGGAACCTAATAACTATCCTACTAAATTATATATACTATTATACTCATCACAAATAATATAAAATCAAAAAAGAATAGAAATTGTTCCTCATCAATTGTACATATATGTGATGCTTGATACTTACGGTGAACACCATTTCGAAGTGCTCGTGCTGGCCAACATCAGTGACATATATGATCCACTCAGCTTTTTCTTCATTAAGACGGTACCTTCAAGTTTTGTTTGGGATTGAAGCCACAAAGCGTATTTCACTCAAAAAACATTGCAACTCAACGATTCTAAGTTGGAAAATACAATCTTAATATACTAACCATAAAGCTGCCAGATCCGTTGAAGCATAATTGAACCCACCATCCTTTTTCACAACAATAAGCGGTATGCTTCTTCCTTCAATGAAAATAACACGAGCCCCTTCGCTTTCTTCAATCAATTCCTTCTCATTCAGCATATCCAAGACCATTGGAATATAAGGATTATAGAAGCTTTCTCCCTATTAGAAAAGAATTTATGTATAAAATTACATGGCTAAGGTTGAATTTGGAGTACAAGGTACTTGATCTAAACAAAAGTTGGAACTGCTATGACAGTATCATGATGTTAAGACTATGGCCAAGCATAAAAAAATTAGACAGGAATGCTTGTTATCAATCATATCATAATGCACCGGTGAGGATATTTTATGTACTCTATGATTCGTCACATTTCCACGAATGGTAAAAAAAAATCTTATTTCCTTTCTAACCATAACATAACCTTACAATCCAGTTACAATTTAGGAGTCATAGGCTTCAAATACTACTATGATATAACAATCACGGATTCACCATTCGATTTATTCATATACACCCACACAAGCTTCCACATACTCGAAATATCAAAAAATTAACTTAATTTTGTAGTGATAGGAAACATAAAGATGTCACAAAACATTTATTACATTATACTTCCAATATCTTTATTAATCTACAATATTACCAAAAAAACTGGGGAAAAAGATCGATGTTCGTTGGCATGTGCAAGCTCATTCACATGTATTGTAAAAGGACCGTTATAATATAATGGATGGACTAAGTCATTATTCTGTCATGGCTCATTTTCTAATTTTAAATTTCCTTTTATAGCAGACAAACAAAAATTAAAATTACCACTTTTGTTGGGTTTTCAAGGAAAAGGCAAAATTTTAAGTAACTGCTTAAATTGACAAAATAAAAAGAATTTTATAATTTCAAAGTACTAAAAGATTAGGTGACACCACAGAGTTCGATTGAGCATACCTTTTCCTCTAAATGAACTCCAAGTCTTTTGTAAATTTCTTCATATCCCTTTCGACTAGTTTCACAAATTTGTAACCATGCTTTCCGATACTTCTCCACGCCCCCCTTTAGTTTGATCCATCCATAAAAGATAAATATCAAGAAAAATAAATAAATAAATAAACATTGAATTCAACAAACTTAAAAACAATGCAACTCATTCCTCATAAGAAGGGATGTTAACATTCCCACCGTCCCATTTATGTTATCCGCCGTGCAAAAACAAAAGAGCAATATAAGCAAATTAGCGATCATTTATTTACTAATCATTCAATTTTCCTTATTTAACCAAATCAATTATTATTATGAATTTGTGTCATGAATCTAATATTGTTGCAAATATCTACTTTTTATTGACCTGGAGACTGACTACTGCTTCCTGCGCACTCTCCTTGAAATCAGGATCGCTGTCAAATCTTTGCTTTGATGCTTTGTAAAATGCCTAAAGATATTATTCATGTTAGACAATTGTGTTCCCACAAAAAAATAAAAAATAAATAAATAATGATGAATGTTGATATACAAACTGTTCATCTTCTACGAAAGATACTGTTGCCCGATTTTAGCATAATCGAGTCGATTAATCACTGACTTTTAGAACAGAGCATACAATCCCCAATTAGAGCTATGAAATATGTAATATTATGTAACTCCTAAAAATAACACACCTCGAGATCACCAATGGCTTGATCATTAGCAGCTTCCCATTCCGGAAACTTTTCAAATAGAAATTCAATTAACATACCAAACTGCAAAACATAATATTTGGGGTTATGCGAGACAAGAAAAACAAAGTTAACTAAATATAAATATAGATCATATTGACTTATGAGTGAATTGTACATATGTTTTTAAGTTGTTGTATACTAATCACCATAGTTGTACGACGCAATGGCATCCCCCATTCTATGATTTACAATGGTTGACACAACAACAGATGAAATCAACTATATTAGCGTCATTACAATTACTGGAAGGAAAGACCCACTTAAGAAATAAAAACTACATTAAAGACTTGATTAAATACTTAATGTTTAGGAATCTACTTTGGAAACACCCATAACACGAGCACCTGAATTAATTTACTCAAATTATATATAATTTTGTGTATATAGCAAAACACAGCAACAAAAAGTCACACACAACATCTAAAAATAAATAAACTAATACCAAATTACTAATAATAAGTATTTAGAATGGACTTCAAGTTTCAAAAATGGAAAGTTCGAAACAATTGGGATTTTTTTGGAAGTTGGATGCAGTTACTAATTCATGATAAAGGCCACTATAAAAAATCATTTTATTCGAGCAATTTAGAATAATGTTTTTTGATCATTTTTTAGTAAGGATGGTTAGTCATACATCATAAATATTTTTATAAGAGCTATTGTATAGCTAATGGTTGGGTAGTGTAACCATTGTCGATGCCATGACCTGTCGCCACCCCACAACCACACTGGCTAATGGGAAGTGAAAATTCACTTCTTAATAAGTTAACTTCCGCAAAATGACTAGTTAATAATGAAAATATACCTGTGTACCCCAATCACCAACATGATTTCTTCTAAGCACATCGACATTTGCAAACTCAAGCATACGCGCGAGAGTATCTCCTATTATAGTGGATCTTAGATGACCAACATGCATTTCTTTTGCTATGTTGGGTGAAGAGAAGTCAACCACAACCCTTTTAACTGAAAGCTTCGGTGCCCATATTCCAATGCCCTCAATTAACATTTTGTGGATACTCTAGCGCAACAATAATTAGCATTGGATAAGAAAAATATTCAAATGAGCTAGAATATAACAATGACACTGTATCTAGAAAAAAAATCATATAAGCTAAAGAAGATCAATTGCATTCATAAGGAGAAAATGTATACCTTCGATATCCACTGCTTCGATAATATAATGTTTACAAAGCCACGTCCTTCCACTTGGCATGACTCAACCATTTCGGACCTTGGAAGGTTGTTTATGATAGCCTAAAATTAAAATAACCAATATCAACCAAAAAAATTAAGCCATCAAAAAGCAAAAATAAAAACAATCTGCCGTGTAATAAAGAAAATTCTTATCGAGATCATGGTGAAGTCTAAAGGGTGTAAAAAATGACATCTAACCTGCCCAGTAGACAATGCATCTCTAAATCCACTACCACTTGACTTTGCCTCTATCAGTGTCCATAGGCCCATGGCATTGTTGCTACAGCGATAAAAAGGATGACCATTAAAGTTTTGAAATATAAAAGTAAATGAATTGTATTTGTGATTTGACTACTTCATCACATGCAATTGACTAAACGAGCTGAGTCGAGTCGAACATTGTCAAGAGCGGGTTCTAACTCGATTTGATATGTAAAATATATTTACACAAATAGTATTGAATATTTGTACAATACTTAAAAATAACATATAAATATTATATAAATACAAAAACAAATACAAACTCGATTAGGCCAGCGAGCCTCATGAACCGAGTAATTAGAAACTAAAGCTCGTCTTGATACTGAAATTTTTCGTGAGCCGAATTTAGGTAGTTCACGAACAATTTGACTCATTTACACCTTTGAACATAATTGTAAAACAAAATGCATCACTCTATGGAAAAAAGGTTGAATGGCAAATAAACGTCTTACCATTGGTAATCACCATATCCGGGTTTACAAGCAACAATCAAGGGTTCAACGTTAAACTCATCAGGGGCCGTCGCTCTAAGTGATTTTTCAAACAGTTTAGCTACTTGTTGTCTGAGACTACCCACATTTTCCTCCTCCTATCCATAGAACACAATTTAGCAAAAGAAAAAAAGGAACATTCGGGTGTAAGTATGAGTATAATTTGAAGTCTTGTACAATCAGTGAAAGACAACAAACATCACAATGTTTTAAGTAATTAACAATTTTGGCCTTGTTTTTATATGTTGATGTACAAATTAAACCTGTTTTTAGATTAATCATAAACTAAACCTTGTCTTCAGCAACATTTAACAAGTTGAACCTTACTGATATAAGAAAGGACTAGGATAAAATGCCATTATTTGTACTTGTGAATTGCACGCAATTAAACTGTTGGAAATCTTAACATTATATACTATTAAACTGTGCTAGAGAACGAAAGAGAAGAGAAAAGAAATTTTCAAAATTTTCTTTCTAAATCATGCTCCCTAGTTTTATTAATATTAAGAGAAAAGAGAAAAGAAAATTTCCTTGAGTTCCTTTCCAAAATGGGATGATTTGGAGAGAAGCTCATGCTTGTCATTTTTTTTTCAAAATTTTCCCTACACTAAACTCGAGAGCACACTAAAGAAAGTTTGATTACAATAATTTCAATGTTATCTTTTATATTCTATTATAAATAAATGTCAATTCAAATTGTTATCTTTTATCTTTTGTATGATCGAATATAAAATTTTATTTGAAAAAAATAATAGGAATTGCCGATTTCCGTAGGATTTTTTGCTCCCGTTTGGGGCAAGGATCGACGAGCAAAATAATCCCCTATATTCGGAATCGGGGGGTGTTCAAGGATTGAGTTTGGGTTCAAGGATCGGGGGCGGTGTCAATCCCCTAAATTAATTTGAGCACATAATGTAAACATAGTGGTTAAATTTTTTGCAAGCCCAAACGTTTTCCATAAAGAACTATACAAATGGAGTTTGATATTTAAATGAGTTCCAAATTGACTTACAGAGGCCATGCTGGTGGAGATTGCAGAAGATGATTGACTTTGCTTACAAAAATATGAAACAGCTGCTTTAAAATTTCCAATCTACACACACAGTAACCAAAATTAATTCTAAGCACAAATTTTGAATATCATCAAGGTAAATTGACACCATGAACTGAAATCATCTACTAGATGTTTTAATGAATATCTATTATCTACTTACACAGCAAATAAAATTAGTTACAAGCACAAACTTTGAGTATCAAAAATAAACAATCCAACATGCAAAAGATGATACCATGAAAACAATTAAGTAAGACAATGGACTTGATTAACTCTCTTAAACAAACTTTAATAATAATCTTTTAATTCTGGAAATATTCTGTTGAACATATAGAGGCCTAATCAACAAACACTAACGCACGCATAAGCCCCAATTATACCAACAAAGAAATTAAACAATAATGAACAAACGCTAAATCATCATATCAACACCCAGAAAAGAAGAACAAGTCATGTAATTAAGAATAGACACACATATACATACGTAAACGAACAGAACGAAAAATCGTTTTAAATTATTTGGACCAAGAAAAGAGTTAGGAGAAACCGACACAAGGCACTCCTCAGCAACGAGGATTCAATTGGATTATGCCGACAAAACTAGGGTTTAGATACTGACCTTGAGGCCCCACGAAATCAGATCTTTGTTTATGCGTTAATATGGACTCTTTTTATCTCTTTTATAACAAGGTTTTCGAGGGAAAGAAGATGTCAAATACTCAAATTTATAAAGGTTAAATCTCAAAGTGCTCATTGAAGTAGAGGGCTAGTATCAAATTACTCACTCTAATTATCGGCATCTCATTTGAATCATTAAAGTCATAATAAATATCAAATGAATACCTTTAAAATATACTTGAAAAATAAAAATAATTTTTCATTGATTTCTACACATTTTTCTTGAATATTTCCATAACCAAACGAAAGGTTAATAATTCTAGTATTTCTGATAATATATTTAGATTTTTAAAAATTCATTTACTATTTATTTTTAATTTTATTGTCATTTTCTTTGTTTTAATTAAAAATAAATAGTAAATAAACTTTTTAAATTCTAAATATATTATCAAAAATACTAGAATTATTAACCTTTCGTTTGGTTATGGAAGCATTCAAGAAAAATGTGTAGAAATCAATAAAAAATTATTTTTATTTTTCGAGTATATTTTAAAGGTATCCATTTGATATTTATTATGACTTTAATGATTCAAATGAGATGCCGATAACTAGAGTGAGCAATTTGATACTAGCCCTCCACTTCAGTGAGCACTTTGAGATTTAACCCAATTTATAAATTTGAAATACAAAAGAAATTCGTTTAGAGTTGGGGCAAAAGGTCACTTTCCTATTGTACTATAACGAAATTTCCGTATAGCCTACTGTAGTATCGAAGGCATCACTGCACTTTCCTTTTTTTTCATTTACCCCATCGCCGTCAATCAACCATTTGTTTGACTGTTAAAATAATGACTGGGATGCCCTGTCAGCCTGTCACGTAATTTTTTTTATAAAAACTTTACCAAAATCATAAAAATTCATAAAAAATTACAGCATCAGATTTTAGCATCTTAGAATCACAAGAATCACAGCCCATACACAAAAAAAAAAAAAAAAAAATCCGAACCATATACTCAAACCCACTAACACCAATTAGCTGTAGTCACAAGTAACAATCACAGTAATCAAGCACGATTTTTGCAGAGGCGAACCAAGGAGAGAAATAGAGTGTATCTTTGCTGAATAACCATCAAGACAGTCGGAATCAATACACACAACGATCTCACAAATTGACAATAGAACACACATATGACTCATACACATACAGACATTAAACTCACACACATATCACCACTTACACTGAAAAATAACACACACACACTTGTTATGTACACACGCACCCACCAGTAAACACCCACACACCAGTGAAGAGAGGAGGGTTGGGAGAACTTATAAATTTGAGGGACAGAGGAAGAGAGATGTGAGGATTTCAAAGAAAGATTGAGAGCTCGAGATTTATTGAGAGAGAAAAGGAGAAGGTTCGAGAGAATTCTTCTAAGAACTCGGCTGCACAAAATGAATTTGGGGATATATTGCTAATTTAGGGATTGAAATGTTTTTAATGTTTTTACTAAAAATTTATGATTTTTAATGTTTTTATGAATTATAAAAATTACAATTTTTATTTTTTTTAATAAAAAATTATAATTTTATAATTTACAATTTTTATGAAATTTTTACGATTTTTTTCAAAGTTTTTCTATTTTTTATGAATTTTTATTATTTTTGTAAAGTTTTTTTAAAAAAAAATTAGTGCTGGCATGTATGTGGCAGGTTGACAGGACATCCCAGTCATCATTCTAACAGTCAAACAGACGGTTGACTAACGGTGGTGGGGTAAATGGAAAAAAAGTAAAGTGCAATGATGCCTTCGATACTACAGTAGGCTATACAGAAATTTTGTTATAGTACAGTAGGGAATGTGACCTTTTGTCCTTTAGAGTTGTAAACCAGACCGAGCTGTTCGCCAATCAAAAATTGAATTTCCTTTTTAATATCAAAAATATTTATATTTTTTTCTAGAGCGCATTTATTTTAAATATTAAAATTAATACTTCCTTTTTTAATCCTATTTTTTTGGAAAGTAAATCGAATTTTTTTTAAAGCCCGATAAGAGCATCTCCAATGCTACACATCTATTAGCTAAACTTGATGACATGGCACAATTTTTAGATGATATCCATATTTTTTCTTCTCCAACCATACTTCGTGTTAGGTAAAATTTTAGATAATCATCTTGACATCCTCTATATTTGGAGGACATCTATAATATATAGATAATATCTATTATTCATTATCTCCACTTATATCGTGACACATCATCGATCTTATTTACTTATATATATTTATATTATTAAAATATTAATAAAATACTATTTTTAAAATATAACTATTCATTATAGCTAATACCATTGGAGTAAAACATCTTACAGTTCAGCAAATTTTTAGATAATCATTATATAGCTAATGATTTTAGCTATTATCATTGGAGATGCTCTAAGAGAGTTTTATTTATAATCGAAAACTTCCTTTTTTAGCTCCAATGGAAAGAAAGGAAAATCAAAATCTTTTTTAAACTAGATAAGATTTTTTTATTTATAACTGAAATATTAAAACGGTCCTATTTTACTTAAGAAAAAGCGAAAATCGAAAATCAAAACTGGTAGTGGTATATATAGATCACAAACTAGACTTAACTAGCATGATAGTCCGTGCAAAGCACGGGCACCATTTAAATTCATCTAATTTAATTGTTATGATTGTTAAGATAGATGATTCGTAATTTTTGAAATATAATAGATAAAAAGTGTGATACATTTAATAAAATATTTGAAGTATGATATATTGTGTGTATACATCTATAAACTTTATCACTCGACAATTCTTTAATGTCACCAAATCGACCAACACTCTAGAAATAACTTGTAAACACGTTTGTCACAAATTCCAACCACCCTACACCTCCGATCGCTCATTCATCTCACTTTTCATCCTCTCACATAAGATCCGAGCTTATAAAGCCCATTCACCCACTCTACCACCGTCATACCAGCACCTTCGAACACTATTAGATTTTCAGATTTTGGAAATTTTGGTAATTGCGTTCAAAATTTTAGTGATTTAAATTCAAATTTTAGTGATTTAAGTTGAATGTTCGGTCATTCTACTATCATTTTGATTTTTAGTGGTGTAGAGCCTGATATTGATTTGATTGCAATAAAAATTTATTTATTTCACTCGTGATTCTAGCGATTGTGTGTGGTGGTGGCGATGTGGTGGTGGTATGGCCGTGATGGTGATAGTGGTGTTAGCGATGTGTTGTTAGTGTTGATATTGATAATGATACATGTATTCATAGAAAACACATGACTTATATATTTTTTTTTCTTACAAATTGAACAATAATATGAAATATATGATCTACGATTTAGTTACGCATTATTTATAATTTTATAGTTAATTCTTCCTTTAAACTCCATAAGTAACCAATAATAATTATATAAACGTATATATATATATGGTCTTGTTCTAATAGAAACTAACTTAAAATAGAAACTATAAACTAAAATTAAATTAAATATTTCAAGCTAATCTAATGACCAAATTAGGGGTACCCCAATACAAAAAACATTTAAAATTATTGGCTCTATTCAACAAAAATATTAAAATATTAAAAAAAAAGTTACTGTTCACGTGATGACGTGGCACGTGAACAGTAACTTTTTCTTATTATTTTTTAATTTTTTTTTATATTTTTGTTGAATAGAGCCAAAAATTTTATAAGTTTTTTGTGAAGGTGCGCCTCTAGCGAGGCCATTAAAATAAATGAAATATAATTTATTTAGTGTAGGTTTTTAGTTTCTATTCTAAGGTTGGTTTCTATTTGAACGCTAGCCTATATATATATATAGTCTTGTTCTAATAGAAACTAACTTAGAATAGAAACTAGAAACTAAACCTAAATTAAATATTTCAAGTTAATCTAATGACCAAATTAGGGGTACCCCAATACAAAAAAACTTATAAAATTATTGGTTCTATTCATCAAAAATATAAAAAAAAATTAAAAAATAAATAAATAAATAAGTTATTGTTCACGTGATGACGTGGCACGTGAACAATAACTTTTTTTTTATATATATATATATTTTTGTTGAATAGAGCCAATAATTTTATAAGTTTTTTGTGAAGGTGCCCCTAGCGGGGCCATTAAAATAAATGAAATATAATTTATTTAGTGTAGGTTTCTAGTTTCTATTCTAAGTTTGGTTTCTATTTGAACGTTAGCCTATATATATATACTAGCTTATAGCCCGTGCAAAGCACGGGTTACTTTTAATTTTTTATAATTTATTTATAATATAATATAATATTATAAATATTAATTTAAGAGAATGTTGTACCTGAGATTACCTTAGGTATTTTTCCTGAGATGTTTCCATAAAATTAAGAAAAATCTTATGGGTAATCTAGTTTTCACACAAATACCCCTGCGGGGCCAATTATTTTATAAGATTTTATAAAGAAGTAAGGTAAGTACCTTAGGTAAGTTCCTGAGGTAATCTCAGGAACATTATTCTCCAATTTAAATATGTTATTGATTCGAACTTTACATCTTTATATCTAATAATTTTTAGTATTAAATATAAATTAATATGTTATTGGCGGGAAGCGAACCTTGTACCTCTACATATAACAATACCGTTAGATCCGCAACTCAAGTATATTTATTAATCAATTTCCTTTTTCAGTTTAAACATATAACCTTTTCTATTTTTTAATAACTAAATAATTTCCTTTTTCATTTAAAATAGAATATCTTTTACATTTTATCTAAATAAAATTTCTCCTATCTATATCTATACGATTATATAAAAGTCGAAATATTAAAAGTTTGGTTGGTTGGTACATGTTGATTTTACTTATTTACCCTTAACAAATAAAATATGTTATTTTACTTAATTATCCTTACTTAATTATTCTATACTATTATATAAAAGCCGAAACATTAAAAGTTTGGTTCAACGGTACCTATTGAATTTATCTAATTACCCTTACTCAATGACAGATCTATTAACTAATCAATTTCCTTTTCAGGTTACGCATATTATCTTTTCTATTTTCAAGAACTAAATAATTTCCTTTTTCAAGTAAAATAGTTTTCACACAAATACCCCTGCGGGGCCAATTATTTTATAAGATTTATAAAGAAGTAAGGTAAGTACCTTAGGTAAGTTCCTGAGGTAATCTCAGGAACATTATTCTCTAATTTAAATATGTTATTGATTCGAACTTTACATCTTTATATCTAATAATTTTTAGTATTAAATATAAATTAATATGTTATTGGCGGGAAGCGAACCTTGAACCTCTGCATATAACAATACCGTTAGATCCGCAACTCAAGTATATATGCAGAGGTTCAAGGTTCGATTCCCGCCAATAACATATTAATTTATATTTAATACTAAAAATTATTATATATAAAGATGTAAGGTTCGAATCAATAATATATTTAAATTAATATTTATAATATTATATTATATTATAAATAAATTATAAAAAATGTGCTTTGATAGTAATTTATTAAATTTTATTGTTAAATTAAAAAATAAATGAGAAAAGAATACCTTTATAAACAAAGAAAAATAAAAAGAAAGTCATGTTGATTGGGAAAATAGAAGTCCTGTTTGGGTGCGGTAGTGCGGTTAATGATAAAGACGTACAACCTGTATCTCAAATATTCACACGTCTCAGTGTTTTTAATTTTTTTTAATAGTGTGATAACCAAAAAAAAGATAACCAAAAAGAGGGGATAACATTTAAAATTAAATAATTAGAGTGAAAACCAAAACTTAGGAGAAAACCAAAACTTTCAATGTTTCGGCTTTAATATAATAGTATAGATATATATATATATATATATTCTTACAAATTGAGCGATAATATGAAATATATGTTCTATGATTTTAGTTACGTATTATTTATAATTTTATAGTTAATTTTCCTTGAAACTCCATAAGTAACCAATAATAATTATATAAATGTGTATACGCGTAGTCTTATATTAAAAATTCACCTTTTTTAATCTAAAATTTTAGATTTATTTTAAATACTATATAATTAATTGGTTATTTTTTTAATTTAATTTTTAAATTCAACTAACCGATCATTATACTTTATGTATTATATATACAATTTAGTATTTTTTTTTTAAAATATCAATCTTTCATTAACATAACTATACATCTTAATCTCATAATTAATTGTATTGCATCTATAATCTAATTTATAATGTCGTGTCCTAACCAAGTCCAACTACTCTTTTTAATTTAATTAAAAATCAATACAGTGTTTGTATCTCATATGTAAATTATTTAACTGATCACAAAATTATGTTTTAAATTATTATAACATGTATATTGAATTTTTATAACTCGTCAAAAATCATTTTGACCTATACTAAACATAATACACAAACAACATAATTCATTTGATGCTCATACTAAACATAATAGATAGATAACATATTTCATTTGATTAAATTTTTTACCCAAGTCCAACTACGCTTTTTAATTTAATTAAAAATCAATACAGTGTTTGTATCACATATCTAAATTATTTAACTGATCACAAAATTATGTTTTAAATTATTATAACGGGTATATTGTGTTGGTCCAGGAAAGTATTGCAGAAGGGGGGTTGAATGCAATACTAATAAATTTCAAAAACTATTTCAACAACTTAAATAGAATTTGTAATTTACTAGTAGAAGAAATGCAAACACAAGTAAAATCAAATACGAGGATTTCACAAAATAAATGTTTTATTTATTATGCAAAGTTTTGCTACAACCTTGAGAATAAAATAATTCTCAAGCTACAAATACTCAAGAGATTACAGTTGTTGAGTTGTTTTTGTTGTATAAATAGAGTGCTCTATTTATAGTGTGATAATCTACTGTACTACCACCATCAACATGGGTTGTTGAGTTGCTGTTATATTCCTTTTGCAGCTCATTCCATAATTCATTCCCATGTGATCATCACAAAGTAACTTTAAGATACTTTCCACATTTGAGCCACCCAGATCTAGCCATATTCAATTTTATCTGCTCTAGACTTTACAGGTTATTCCATGTGATCTCTCGAGCTTCAGTTATAGACTTTCCAAGCTTGCTGTAAAGGTTGAATATTACAACACGCCTGCTTCTTTTGAACATGTACTCTGTCGCTTAATTTGACTTAGAAAATTCCTAAATCAAGCTGATTCTAAATGACAGTATGTTTGCCACAAAGTTTGCTGTCAATGGATTACGCTTTGGTTGACAGTATGAATTTCCCGCAGATATTACTGTCAAGAATTTTGCTTTGATTGACAGTATGAATTCCCGCAGAGATTGCTGTCAAGAATTGTGCTTTGATTGACAGCATGTATTTCCCACAGAGATTGCTGTCAGGAATTCCAAACTTACTGTCGCAAACTATATATCAAAGTTGCTGTCATCAGAATCTCCGCCAATGTTGCTGTCAAGTTGAAACTTGCTGTCGACTCCGTGAAACTTGCTGTCGACCTAGGCAACATGATGTTTCCTTGTAACCTTACTGTCAGGGCTTGACAGTAACTTTTATTCCTTCTGTCGAACTTATGTATTTCTTGAGGCTTGAACAAAATCGAACTTCTTCCAAGAATTACACTTATTACATAACAGTATTTATTTAAATTACAAGAATACATTTCAGGCTATGAAAGTATGTTCTACTTAGTAAAAACTAAGTATACCAATAAAACTAGTTAAGTTGTCTATTCCATCACCCATAAATCCCAACAATCTCCCCCAATTTGTTTTTATGGACAATAAGGACAAATTTACAAATATCATGCTGACAACTTAACTAACATAGATCAGAAAGAATAAACTCTTCATTTCTGACCAATGATTAAACTGAATTGTTTTCAAACAATATATCACAAAAGTTCACAATTAAAAAAACTTTACTTATCTTAATTTGAACTTTTCACTTTGCTCCTTTTCCCTTAGAGCTCTTCTGAGATTTTCAATTAACTCTTTTTCTTCAGGGGACTGTGCATCATCTTCATTTTCCACAATGTATTTTCTGATCATTGAGGAAGCAGTGTTTAATACATCTCTGAGTTCCATCCAGTAAACATTTTGCTTTACAATTGATCTGAATTTTAGCACATCTCCCTCCATCTTGAATCTCCTGCCAGGAAGCTGATTTAGAGTTTCCCTTCTTTGTTTGTCCAGGCTGGGATCCTCTCCTCTCCTCTGATCAAAAATCATATCAAGCTCCCAAGAACACAGTGTTTCAAGACTGTTAGTTGATCCAACCACTTGCCAGTATAATTCTTTTAACACACTGGTCTTCAACTTAGAGAAGCATAAATTTCTTCTTTGCCATACTTGATTCTCAAAGGATTGTCCAGTACGCATGGCTGATAGTTGGATTCTTCACTGTTGATCTTATTGATTTTACTGTAACTTTCCTTCATTTGAGCTTCAATCTCATCTTCTATCTGTTGACGAGATTTTTTCCTTGATGCTAATTCTTCTCTGAATCTCTGCTCTGCTTCATACATCTTCATTTCATGTTCTGAATAAGGTTTCTCCATTTCTTTCCAGTTATACTCAGGAATAGGATTGTCTTCTTCATACTCCAAACCAAGGATTTGATAGACATCATCATCATTGTGAAGTGTCCAATCACCAAACTTCTCAATAAATTCAACATGCCTGGCTTCATAGTACTTGAGAACTTGATCCATGATCTTCTTTGAAACATTATCATAGGTTTGCAGTAGCTCAACCATCCTTTCCAGATTGAAGAAATCAATTCTTCGTTTTACTGTTTCAGAAGTTTGAATGAGTTTCTTGGAGATCACCTTTGATTTTGTTATCTGAGTGAAGTTAGATTCCACTGTAATCAACCTTTCATTGTTTTGCCATAGAATGTATCTTGCAACTTCTTCTTTTGATTCATCAAATTCTATGGATACAGAGGTGATTGTATCTTTGGCCTTCAGCTGCATCATTTCAAAGCTATTCATTCTTCTTCTCATGAGAGGTTTCTTGAGTCCTAACCCTGTAGCTTTTCCTTCTCCTTTGTAGACAGTCTTTCCCTTTGTTGGTCTTTTTGATTTTCTCTTGATTCTTACTGTCTTGGAGGTTTTGACAGTAGGATCGTTGACAGTATCTTTTATAGGGCTTCTGACAGTGTCTTCTGTGACAGTATCTTTAATGACTGTGACTTCATCCTGACTGACAGCATCTTTGTTGACATCCTTGACAGCATCTTTGTTGACAGTATCTTTTTCAAGTTGTATACTGTCAATTTCCATTTCTTCTTGATTTCCTTTCAATGCTTCAAGTACTTCTTCCTCTTTCTTTTCATCAACTTTCTTGCTTGTGCTAGTATTTTCAGAGGTTTCCTTTGATTCTGCTTCTTTGACTTGAGTTTGCTCTTTTGAAGAGTCTCTCAGTTCTGTTTTCTTAGGTCCTCCAGCTTCACCTCCATCTTGATTGTCATCATCATCTTTTTCCAAGGTGTCATCAAAAGTGCAGTTTCCATCTTGAGCATTTCTGCTTGAATTTGCTTTGGCAATGAGCTTTTTAATTTTGGCATTGTACTCCATATCTCTCTTTGCCAATATCTTGTGAATATCTTTAACTGCCTGAATCCTTTCCTTGGTGATGGGTGCTTTCAGCAATAACTTAAGTACATCCATGATGACTTTGCTTTTTAGAGATGTTTTGCCTTCAAGAGTTAAGAATCCAAGACCTTTAGTTCCTTTGGCTGTTGTCTGTTTAAAGCTTACACCATATGGCTGGAGACTTACTTCTGGAAGTTTGTTGTTGACCATTGTGCCCAGTTGCATATAGAGACTTTCATCAAAGATGGTAGAGTTTTTCTTCACTAGAATCCCAAGGATGTATTGCACTCTGGCAGAGAAAGTTTCCAACAGTTGAGTTGTTATGAATATTGAATGTCCACTCTTCAGGTACACTTCAACTGCCCACCTCTTCTCTGAGCTAATCTTCACAGAAAGATTTACAATCTTTTCTTTCAAAGCTTCTGCCAACTTAGCAGGTTTTCCTTTAGTCACTGTGATTGCTTCATTCACCAGATTGTTGAATTCCTCATCCTTATTATTCAAGGTGCTCTCCATATGACTTACTGTTATTGAGTCAGCTTCTTCTTGGGAATATGTACTTCCATCAGTCCAAGTGATAAACTCTGAAGAAAACACATATTCAGGCAACTTGCTTTTGCTTTTACCCATCCTATTTGATTCCTCTTTTTCTCTCCATAGCCTCTCCAATGTGGATTCTTTCTTCTCAGGAACTGGTTCATTGATTTTGATTGAGGATGCTTGATTTCCTTGTATCTGTCTTAATACCTCCTTAGATACTAACATTTGTTCCCCATCTACTTCAGTTTCAAAAAGCTCCTCAGTTCCAGAGGCTATTGCAATTTTTACTCTTTGCTCTTGCTCCCCCTTACTCCTTTGCTCCCCCTATCTTTTAGCTTCCCTTTGTAACTCCACCTTTCTTTCTGGTTGCTCAGCCTCTTTCTGATCTATTACTTTCTCCCCCTTAGTTAAGTTTGCAGCATGAATCAATGAAGAAAGTGACAGTAGTGTGGCTTGAATTTCAGCAAAACCAGTCTTCACAGTAGATGACAGGTTGTCCAGCTTGCTTTCCATTGTAGCACATCGATTTTCAAGTGCTTGGAGCCTGTCATTTGTGGATGCAGAAGGACCACCAGACCTAAGCCTTTTAGGAGGTAAGGGATAAGTCTGGGGCATGGAGGCTGTTGGGGTTCTCACACTCTCAGTGTTTTTATAGATGATCTCATCATCTCTCACAAAAATTCCCTCAAGGCCTAATGCCTTTTGTTTACTGGCTCCCTCAAGCTCACTCTGGACATGCTCAAGTCCCTATCCTTTTGCCAGCACATTTGGCTGCCTCTCATTTTTATCCTCACTTCTCTGTTCTTTTATCTCTCTTTTATTTTTCACTCCCTCACTCATCCTAAATGCATTAGTATGAGCAGTACTAACATGCAAAAGAGTAGATTTTACCTTGAAGGCCTTGGAAAGAGGCAAGTCATCATCAGAGATATCTTCAACTAATCCTTCTTGTAGTTGTGGTTGAACAGTGATGACAGCATCTTTAGAAATACCTTTGACAGTATCTTTTGTCAGAATGGTACTGTCACTTGATTGTTTGACAGCACCTTCTGTTTTGTCATTGACAGCATCTTTGGCTGTGACAGCAACTTCCCTAGGGTAAGATGCTTTGAGGGAATCGATCAAGATGCTGGCTGTTTCAATTTCTGGCAAATTTGCATCTTGATCTAATCCAGTGTTTGATGGGGTGGTATCCATTTCACTTTGAGAAATGGGTTCTTGTGGACCACTAGATGGGGGCTCATCCAAGATTTGAGATGGATGATCAAAACCTGAGGGGTTGGTACTATCCCCCTCTCTAGGTTGTTTAGAAGAAACAACAGATGTAGGAATGAAAGAAGAAGATTGAATTTCAGATTGATTAATTGGTTGTTCCACAGAAAAAGATTGTGGAACATCAATAGTATGAATGAATTCCTCACTGTGTTCTATCTCAATGTGTGTATCTTCAAATATAGGTTCCTCAAGAGTGAGTTCTTGAGTTTGTGCTGACTCTTTACAAGGTGCCATGGGAGACAGGCCAATTTCAATAGATGTCCCTTGTTGAGAAGAGACACCTAGAGGTGAGTTTATTTCCCTATCATCCTCTACAGTCTTTTGGGAAACTGTAGGGTGGCTGACAGTAACCTTGGCCCTTCTAGCTCTCTTCTTCTTAGGCTCAGAAGGGGCTACTGTGGGTTCTATTCCACTACCATCCTTATTTGCTGCACTTGGTGCAGTAACTCCCTCTTGACTCACCACATTGTCACCAGTTTCACTCTCTAGGGATCTTTTCTTGGATTCCTGTTTGGCAATTTTAAGGGCTTTTGGTAGTCTAGATTCCCTAGGTGGAATGTATGGTGTAGAATGTGGGTTAACTGAATTTGGGTCTAATTCAGCTTCATTCTCAATTGTGAAAACAGTGTAATCTGTTGGAAATGGAAAACCAAGGTTGGGCACTTGATTAACCATGTGTTGTGTGAAACATAGTGGAATATGTGCATTCAAATTTTGTGTGTTAAGAGATGTGTGTGTGTTTTTCTTTAAAACAGGACATTCTTCAAAATTAGAAGTATCTACCACATTTCCACAAATATTATTAATACACATAGTTAAAAATCGAGGATATATAGATACCTTTTTGCCTATGGCGCTTTTCAACTGTGCCAAAATCAGCTTTTCAACGTTCACCTTGTATCCATGGACTACAGAATGAGTGAGTTTCTTGATGTATGATGGTATTCCATTCCAGCCTGTAGACTTGGTAGAGAACACCTTCACCATAACATCAAAGATCATGCTCCACTCTTTTCTTAGATATTTTCTTTCCATTTCTCCCATTTGATACCATTTATCAGAAGTTTCATCAATCTTAGAGCCTGAATATCCAATCTTCAGAAAGAACTTCTTCAGAGTATCATCAGTTGCTAGTTCCTTAAAGCTTTCTTCACTGGTCAACACAATACCCAAAGCCTCATTGATATTCTTTACTGAAAGAGAATGACTTGCATCATCTATATTGAACTTAATTATTTCATTCTCTCCAGTTCCTTGAGCACTTGCAGATTTCCAGAATTTTTCAATTCTAACAGCATCAATTTTGGGGGAAGAGGTTATTGCATGACCTAGGTAAGATTTATTTAAGAAGGAAATAAGTCCTTTGAAGTTTTCACCAGCATCACTAGGAGAAAAGATACCGGCAAAGTTGGTTTGAGCAACACTTTGTTTAGGTGCCATTGTTGAATGCTTTGAAAAATGAGAGAGAAAATGCGGTTTTTTGGATGCAGAAGGTTGAGAGGTTTTTGCAAATGAAAGTGATAGTAGATTAAACGGTAGATTCAGTTTCTAATATGAATCGATTTAACCTCTCTTAATTGAACGTGTGATAATGATATTACCCATTAACTCCACTTGCTATATTACGTGGCAGTTGCTATTAGATCGTGGATTGGTGAAAAGAAATATACGTATATATATATAAATTAATATATATATATATATCTTTCCACTATCTTTGACAGCAACTTCTCGTGACAGCAACTTTCATTGGCAGTAACCTGTGCGCTTTTCTTTCTCTACCAATTCTGACAGCAATTTCTTGTGACAGCAACTTTCATTGACAGCAACTTGTGCGCTAACAACATTTCTGTCAATCAGCTTCACGAGTGACAGTAAGTTTTATCTGACAGTAAACTTATCATAAGATCATGCTGTCACTGTTCACACATAACTTAAGTTAAGGACACATGTTTTCTTAAAATCGTATTAAGTCAGACATGTAAAACTATTTTAGCATAGTCATAGTAAGCATGATATCTAAAAATTCTTTTAGCATAGTCATAGCAAACATGATATCTAAAAATCCTTTTAGCATAGTCATAGCAAACATGATATCTAAAAATCCTTTTAGCATAGTCATAGCAAACATGTTGTCTGAACAAGTAGCACATAGAACCTTAACTTCTCATGACAGTACCTTCTAGTTACAGTACCTTGAAAGTTTCTGTCATGAGCTGCGATTGAGAATTGATAAACCAGTTAGATGATCATACCTGATTTAGCATTCCTAATTCACTCACCAACCTGATAAATGTTGCTTCATCCAATGGCTTGGTGAATATGTCTGCAAGTTGCTTGTCTGTTGGAACATAAACCAATTTTACATCTCCCTTTTCAACATGCTCCCTGATGAAATGATGCCTTATATCAATGTGCTTTGTTCTGGAGTGTTGAACTGGATTGTCTGATATGGCTATGGCACTAGTGTTGTCACAGTAGATAGGAATATTTGACAACTCTAGTCCATAATCCATTAATTGATTCTTCATCCATAGAATTTGTGCACAGCAACTTCCAGCTGCAATATATTCAGCTTCTGCAGTTGATGTAGAAACTGAGTGTTGCTTCTTACTGAACCATGACACCAATCTCCCCCCAAGAAATTGACAGCTTCCTGTAGTACTTTTCCTATCAATTTTGCAGCCAGCATAGTCTGAATCAGAATATCTAATTAGATCAAATCCAGTTTCCTTAGGGTACCAAAGACCTAGATTTGGGGTGCCTTTGAGATATCTAAAGATTCTTTTAATTGCAACTAAGTGTGATTCTTTTGGATCAGCCTGAAACCTTGCACAGAGACATGTAGCAAACATTATGTCTGGCCTGCTTGCTGTTAAGTAAAGCAATGATCCAACCATGCCTCTGTAGGTACTAGAATCCACTTTCTTGCCTTTAGGATCTAACTCTAATTTGGTGGCTGTTGAGATAGGTGTCTTGGCAGGTGATGAATCTTCTAAGTTAAACTTCTTGAGAAGTTCTTTGACATACTTAGATTGACAGATGAAGATTCCTTCCTTCTTCTGATAGATTTGAAGACCAAGAAAGAATTCTAATTCTCCCATCATGCTCATTTCATACTTGTTTCTCATTAGAGATGAGAACTTTTCACACAATTTTTCGTTTGTTGAGCCAAAGATTATGTCATCAACATATATCTGCACAAGAATGATGTCTTTGCCATGGTATTTATAAAATAAAGTTTTATCCACCATACCTCTTATAAATTGATTTTCCAGGAGAAAAGTGGATAATGTGTCATACCAGGCTCTTGGTGCTTGCTTTAAGCCATATAGAGCCTTGAACAGCTTGTAGACAAAATTATGCAGTTTGTCATTTTCAAATCCAGGAGGCTGTTCAACATACACTTCTTCTTCTAATTCTCCATTTAGAAAGGCACTTTTAACATCCATTTGAAATACTTTGAATTTGCAGTGTGCAGCAAAGGCTAAGAAAATTCTTATGGCTTCAAGTCTGGCAACAGGAGCAAATGTTTCATCATAATCTATCCCTTCCTGTTGACAGTAACCTTTGGCCACTAGCCTTGCCTTATTTCTTGTCACATTTCCACTCTCATCTATCTTGTTTCTGAAAACCCATTTTGTCTCAATGACTGATTTTCCTTTTGGCCTTGGAACTAGTTTCCAAACATTGTTTTTTTTCAAATTGATTGAGCTCTTCCTGCATGGCCATCACCCAATCAGAATCCAACAATGCTTCTTCAACTATTTTTGGTTCCATTTGAGATAAGAAACAAGTAAACATGCTTTCAGCAGAGATATTCCTCCTTGTCCTTACACCAGTAGTGGGATCTCCAATAATTAGATTACTGGTATGATCTCTGTTCCACTTTGTTGATTGAGGCAAGCTACTTGTTTGATGAGATTGTCTTTCATCAATATGAGGATTTGATTCTCCACCATTTTCATTGTTCTGCTCATTTAGCTCAAATTCTCCAGTCTCACATTCTTGTTGATTGATGCCTGAAATTGTCTGTGATTGAGCTGAGGTTTGATTTAGATTATGAGTATTGACAGATTCTTTCTCATATCCCATTGATTGAATGAGACTTGGTTCTTCATCAACATATTCTTCTTTTTCCAAGTATCCTTGATTCTCAAATCTGAAGGGTTGCATTTGACCATCCTCATGTAGCCCTGGAAACTTGGTTTCATCAAACGTGACATTGACACTTTCTTCAATTGTTTTGTGCTCCATGATATAGACTCTGTAGGCAGTCCTTTCTATCCCATATCCCATGAAAATGCCTTCATATGCTTTAGTATCAAACTTGCCTTTTCTTTCATGGTTGTCTTTCATCAAAAAGCACTTGCTTCCAAAAATATGAAAGTACTTGACAGTAGGTTTCTTTCCTGTCAAAAGATAATAAGGAGTATTGCCATGAGCCTTATTGATTAGTGTCCTGTTCTGTGTGTAACAAGCAGTGTTGATGGCTTCTGCCCAGAAATATGTTGGTAATTTAGCATTACTCAACATAGTCCTTGCAGCTTCAATAAGAGTCCTATTTTTCCTTTCTACAACTCCATTTTGCTGTGGAGTTCTTGCAGCAGAGAATTGTTGAACAATCCCTTGATCTTTGCAGAAGTTTCCAAGTGTAGCATTTCTGAATTCAGTTCCATTGTCACTTCTTAGAAATTGAACTTTTGCTTCAGGGGTCCTGTCAAGTACCCTTATGTGATCAATGATTTCTTGAGCAGCTTCATCCTTTGATTCTAAAAATTTCACCCAAGTGTACCTAGAATAGTCATCTATCATGACCAGTGCATATCTTTTTCTGGATAGTGATTGAACATTCACTGGTCCAAAAAGATCCATGTGAATCAACTTGAGTGCTTCAGTGTTAGTGTTGACTTGCTTTGATTTATGCATTGCTTTCCTCAGTTTTCCCATTTGACAATCTTCACACAGTCCTTCTTGACAGAATTCCTGTTGAGGTAGTCCTCTCACCAATTCCTTCTTCATCAGCATGTTCATTGTTTTGAAGTTGAGATGAGAAAATTTCTTGTGCCAAAGCATGCTATCTCCAACACTTGCTTTGCTGTAGAAGCAAAATATTCTTTCCTCATTTGTTGAGTTTAAGTCTGCAACAAATAGGCTTCCTTTCCTTACTCCTTTCAGAGATAGGCTTCTATCCTTCTTGTGGTGGATTGTACATTCCATCATGCCAAAGTTTACTTTGAATCCTTTGTCAGTGAATTGACTGACACTGAGCAGATTATGCTTCAAACCTTCCACAAGAGAGATTTCTTCAATGACAACATTTCCAGCTTTTAAACAGCCATATCCCACAGTGTAACCTTTGTTGTTGTCTCCAAAGGTTATTGTTGGGTCCTGCATACTCAGTATCATCAGAAACTTTATCAATATTTGAAACAATATTATCAGAAGATGGTTCCTTGACTTCTTTTATTATCCACTTAGTTTTTGACTTGGGCTTTTTCTTAGTGAGAGCAGACTTCTCACTTTCTTTAGTGGATTCAAAAGTCTTTACAGTTTTCATATAAGAACATAATTCATTAGATGAAATTTGCAAATTAAAACATGTACTCATGGCAGTAATTTTGCATGGCATACAGTCAATGTTATTACAAACTACCAATTCTCTTTGCATAATGGGGGTTCTGTGTAAGTTCCCTTTCAACTCTGTTGCATTAGATATGCTACTAGTTGATTTCTTACAAACATGAGTTAAATGATGTGAGGAGCCACAATTATTGCAAAGTTTCCTTGGTGCCTGCTTAACATACGCATAATTATTCTTTTTATCAATGCCTAGCTTCCCATTTCTGTTTTTGGACTTGGAGACAACTGTCTTGACAATTTGTTCAGAAGATGCTGTCGAGCTATTTTTGACAGCATCTTTTGTACTTGCTGTCTTGACAGTAGGTTTGAAAGTTACTGTCTTGGATGACTTCTTGACAGTATCTTTTGAACACTTGGTTGGACTGTTTAATACTGTTTCTGTCATAGACATTTTGACAGGATCTTTTTCTTTCTTAGATTCACTGTCAATCCTCTCATCTTCATCACAGAGTTCTTGATTAATAATTAGGGAATTTTCATTAACCTCAAACTCTGTACTTTTGAAGATTGGATTGCTCACATTTTTTAGGATGTGAGGTCTTACAGTATTATTATCATCATTGTTCTGTATAACAGCCTCTTTACCAGGTCTCCTGCTATAATCATAGCCTATGCCTATCTTCTTACTTTCAGTATGTTTCTCATGATACTCTTGAACTATTTTAGAGGAATTTCTAAATGCCTTTAGCTTAAATTCATTCTCAGAAATTTCTTTTCTTAGATAATCCTCTATCTCTTTAGCACAGATTAAATCATTTTTTAGTCTTTCGTTTTCCTGAGCTAAAGAATCAATAGAACTGGTCTTAAGCAACAACACATCATTGTTAGATCTGAGTACTTCATTTTCTTTAGTTAATCTAGCAATTTCTTTATTTGCAGCAGATAAACTAGTATGAATATTAAACATTTCAGTACTCATTTCCTCAATGGTTTGCTTATAGTCATTTAAAGACATATCTAGTAATACTAGAGATGGTACCTGACTTGACGAGGTTGATGCTTCTTCATCCTCTCTAGCCATCAAGGCTAAATTCACAAATTCCTCTTCTTCTTCATTATCAGATTCATCCCAGCATTTTCCTTCAACCACATAGGCTTTTCCTTGTCTTTTCTTAAATTGACTCCCAGTTCCTCTCTCCATTCTTTGTATTTGTTTTGGTCTTTTGCATTCAGTAGCAAAGTGACCAAGTTCATTGCAATTGTAGCATCTAAACTTTGATCTATCTACCATTCCTGTTTTGTATCCTCCCTTGGTGCCAGTAGCAGGTTTTGATGAGCTTCCTTGGTTATATTTTGGAAATTGACCTTGAGGCTTATATGGCTTGTTCCTCTGGAACCTTATATTTTTGAATTTTCTTGCCATAAAAGCCATGGTTGGATTATCCATTTTCTCCATTTCTTCTAGAGTGAAGAATTCTTCATCTTCAACATCTTCTAGTTGAAGGACAACCTTTTCTTCATCTTCAACCACCTCTTCAATTTTCACAGATGAAAATTGAGGTTGTTGATCATTTTGAATTTGCTCACTTGCTTGAAAATATGATGGTCCTTGAGCAACTAGAGCACCAGCCATGTTTGCCATCAATCCTTTGGATCCACTTTGTATAGCTTTCTTTTGATAATATTCAAGTTCATAAGATTTTAGAACTCCATACAATGTTTCAAGAGAGACAGAGTTTAAATCTCTTCCTTCTCTTATGGCTGTTACTCTATGCTCAAGGTGTTCTGGAAGAGTTAGCAGAAACTTGATATTGACTTCCTTCTTTTCATAAAACTTTCCATGAATCTGGAGCTCAGCTATCAGTTTGCTAAATCTTTCAAACATGTGAGTTAGCTCTTCTCCATGCTTGCCCATAAATGCTTCATATTGTGACACCAGTATTTGTTTTTGATTCTCTCTGACCTCTTCACTTCCTTCACATAACAGTTCTATCTTTTTCCACATATCCCTGGCAGAGTTGCATGCTATTATATTTCCACTCATAGCTTTGTCCAGGGTAAGTGCATCTAGTAGAATGAGTTGCAGATGATCATCCAGTGCTACCTTTTCTTTTTCTGAGTCATTATACTCAGAAGGCTTCTTAGCAACCCAATGAGCTGGGATTACTACATCATTAACTGTAGCAGATGGAATTTCCTTTTGAGGAATGAAGGGGCCATTTTCCAGAATACCTAGGAATAGTGGATTCTGAGCTTTGATAAATAACATAATCTTCTTTTTCCATATGTTGTAGTTTTCTTTATCAAAAGCTGGAATCTTGATATTACTTGACCTTCGAATACTTGCCATTTGGATCTCAGATATGTGTATTAATCTGATCGCTCTGATACCAGTTGTTGGTCCAGGAAAGTATTGCAGAAGGGGGGTTGAATGCAATACTAATAAATTTCAAAAACTATTTCAACAACTTAAATAGAATTTGTAATTTACTAGTAGAAGAAATGCAAACACAAGTAAAATCAAATACGAGGATTTCACAAAATAAATGTTTTATTTATTATGCAAAGTTTTGCTACAACCTTGAGAATAAAATAATTCTCAAGCTACAAATACTCAAGAGATTACAGTTGTTGAGTTGTTTTTGTTGTATAAATAGAGTGCTCTATTTATAGTGTGATAATCTACTGTACTACCACCATCAACATGGGTTGTTGAGTTGCTGTTATATTCCTTTTGCAGCTCATTCCATAATTCATTCCCATGTGATCATCACAAAGTAACTTTAAGATACTTTCCACATTTGAGCCACCCAGATCTAGCCATATTCAATTTTATCTGCTCTAGACTTTACAGGTTATTCCATGTGATCTCTCGAGCTTCAGTTATAGACTTTCCAAGCTTGCTGTAAAGGTTGAATATTACAACACGCCTGCTTCTTTTGAACATGTACTCTGTGGCTTAATTTGACTTAGAAAATTCCTAAATCAAGCTGATTCTAAATGACAGTATGTTTGCCACAAAGTTTGCTGTCAATGGATTACGCCTTGGTTGACAGTATGAATTTCCCGCAGATATTACTGTCAAGAATTTTGCTTTGATTGACAGTATGAATTCCCGCAGAGATTGCTGTCAAGAATTGTGCTTTGATTGACAGCATGTATTTCCCACAGAGATTGCTGTCAGGAATTCCAAACTTACTGTCGCAAACTATATATCAAATTTGCTGTCATCAGAATCTCCGCCAATGTTGCTGTCAAGTTGAAACTTACTGTCGACTCCGTGAAACTTGCTGTCGACCTAGGCAACATGATGTTTCCTTGTAACCTTACTGTCAGGGCTTGACAGTAACTTTTATTCCTTCTGTCGAACTTATGTATTTCTTGAGGCTTGAACAAAATCGAACTTCTTCCAAGAATTACACTTATTACATAACAGTATTTATTTAAATTACAAGAATACATTTCAGGCTATGACAATATGTTCTACTTAGTAAAAACTAAGTATACCAATAAAACTAGTTAAGTTGTCTATTCCATCACCCATAAATCCCAACATATTGAATTTTTTATAACTCGTCAAAAACCATTTTGACCTATACTAAACATAATACACAAACAACATAATGCATTTGATGCTCATACTAAACATAATAGATAATATAATTCATTTGATTAAATTTTTTAATTCCCAACAAGGTAGTAATATTAAATAAAATAGAACATGAGAGTTATTTGTGCATGTAGTAAATGATTTTTAAAAAGGTAACATAAATTCTTCTTTGGTGTAGTGGTTGGAAATGGGAACATAATTCTTTTCTAATCCAAAGAACATGGGTTCAAATCTTGGTGCCAACATTTTTTATTATATTAAAACTAGGCAACTTATCCGCACTTCGCGCGGTGCATAAATTTTCCTTTTAAAATATTAAAAATAGATAAATTATTTTTTATTATTTTTAAAAATTGATTGATCTCTTAAGAATTTTTAAAAAATAAGATTCAAAATAATTTACATAAATTTATAAGTTTGAAGGTATTCTCTTTATATATCTAAATTTTTTAAAATCTCAAAAATATCATAAACATAAAAAGTAGTAATTATAATACAAACGTAGTCTTTACGATCAAAAGTTATAAATATTATATATAATAACACTTTTTAAAGCCGACACCCCTCTCATAACATACATGTTCAATTGTAGTGTAAGAATTTATTTAATTAGAATATTAATTTATTTCAACACAATTTAATGAACAACGGGTGTATAACTTTTTTATCGATTTAATCTATCGATAAAATTGGATTTTTTTCAATTTAACCGGTTTGGTCATAACCCATGTGTAATCTATTCAGGTGTAAAAATAAAAAACTATTTGTATTATTTATATTATAGGTGTTAAGCGAAGATTTACATACTTCTATAAATTATTACAATTTCCATAATCACTAATGATAAAGATTGCTTGAGAAGTTAATGGTAGTCTATACTACAATTTTCCGAAAAGAAATTGGAGTGGTATTCGATAGGGAATAAAAAAGGACGCAATGTAAATAATTTTTAATCGTCATTTTGCCTAAAAATAAACTTAATTATATATGTAATTAATATTTAATACTGAAATAATAATTATAATGCTCAAATAAAGTTTTATAATTTCTTAAATAAATAAAATAAATTTAATACATATTTATTAGGTATAATTAATGACTAATCAATATGTCATTAAGAGCTATTTAATGCAAGAAAATAATTTTAATTAAAAAATCAAAAAAGCGAAAATTCAAGAAAAATACCTTAAAAGTTTCTGGTAACTTTCCGATCTCCAGGCATTATAATATATATAGATATAGATATTTGAGAAGTTGGTTAATAATGTTTTTTAAAATCGATAGCCCTCTCATAATATACATATTCAATAATAGTATAAGAATTTGTTTAATTACAATAAAAAATTATTTGAACACAATATAACGAAACAATGGGTGTATAGCTTTTTTATCAATTTTATCTTCCGATAAATGACTGGATTTGTTAAATTTAATCGATTTGATCATAACTCATGTATTATTTATTCATGTGCAAAATTGAAAATCTATCTGTACTGTTTGTATACAATTCCAGATATTAAATAAATATCTTGTACTTCCATAATTTATTAACATTTTCACAATTATTGATGATAGAAATTGCTTGAGAAGTTAAGGTCGTGTACCGTATAATCATCCGAAGAGAAATTACAGTGATCTTGAATAGGGAATAAAAAATAACGCAATACAAACAATTGTTATTCGTCATTTTAACTAAAAATAAACATAACTATATATAATTAATATTTAATATTGAAAAAATAACTATAATGTTCAACTAAAGTTTGCTAATTTTTAAACAAATTAAATATAGTAAATTTAATATATGTTTAATAGGTGTAATTAATGACTAATTAAAATGTCATTAATAGCTATTTAATGCAAGAAAAGAATTAAATATAGTAAATTTAATATATGTTTAATATGTGTAATTAATGACTAATTAAAATGTCATTAATAGCTATTTAATGCAAGAAAAGAATTTTAATAAAAAAAATCAAAAAAACGAAAATTAAAGAAAAATACCTTGAACTGTTCTGGTGCATTTCTGATCTCCAGGCATTATAATATATATAGACTAGGCAATTTAGTCGCGCTTCGCGCGGTTAATAAAATTTTATTGTTAGGTACTAAAAATTAATTGATATTTTTAAAATTTCCTTAAAAAGTAATTTAAAACAGGTGTATGAATTATTATTTGGAATAATACTCTCATTATATATCAAAAAAATTATAATCTTAAAAATATCATAAATATTAAAAGTAGCAATTACAATATTAAATATAACTAAATAACGTTTTGAAAGCCGACACCCCTCTCATAACATACATGCTCAATAGTAACATAAAAATTTATATAATTAGAAGATTTAATCGCAGGAGTATGACCTCAACTATTTTATTTTTGCACAAAAATGACCCAAATATTTTTTTAAGCAGTTGCTTGCATTCCGTCTAAATTAGTCTAAATATTGGTATTTATTTTTGGGCCATTTTTGTGTTTAAAAAACATTGTTCAGCCATCATGTTGTAATTAAATCATAAACCGAATACATTCATCTGTTTTAAAAAAATAGTTAGGTCATCACATTGTCTATTTTTATATTTGAACCATTTTTGTGCAAAAAAAAAATAGTTGAGCCCATCCTCCTGCAATTAAGTCTAATTAGAATAGTAATTTATTATGACACAATATAATGAAATAACATCTGTATAACATTTTTATCAACTTAATCGGTCAATAAAATGGTTGAGTTTATTATGTAAAAAATTAAAAATCTGTCAATATTATTTTATACAAATTCTAGATTTTAACCAAAAGATTATGCTTCCATAACTTATAAAGATTTTCACAACTATGGATTAATTTTTTTTTGAGAAGTTAAGATCGTTTGTCCTACAATCGTCCGAAAAATGTTTTAAAAAATATTCAACATGTAATCAAAAAAGGCGCAATGCGAACAATTTTTAATTCGTTAATTCACATGAAAATAATCATAATTTTATACACATAATTAATATTTTAAATTGAATAATAATTATAATGCTCAAATAAAGTTTGTCAATCTTTTCTATAAATAATATGAAGTAAATTTATTATATATATATATATATTCATAAGTGTAATTAATGATTATTAAGATGTCATTAATATGCCATTAAGATGCTACTTAATGCAAAAAAGAATTTAATAAAAAAAATCAAAAAAGTGAGAATTTAAGAAAAATATTTTAAACGCTTCTGGTGCATTTCCGATCTCCTGGCATTATAATATATATAGATATAGATAGATAGGCAACTTATCCGCGCTTCGCGCGGTGCATAAATTTTCCTTTTAAAATATTAAAAATAGATAAATTATTTTTAAAAATTGATTGATCTATTAAGAATTTTTAAAAAATAAGATTCAAAATAATTTACATAAATTTATAAGTTTGAAGGTATTCTCTTTATATATCTAATTTTTTTAAAATCTCAAAAATATCAAAAACACAAAAAGTAGTAATTATAATACAAACGTAGTCTTTACGATCAAAAGTTATAAATATTATATATAATAACACTTTTTAAAGCCGACACCCCTCCCATAACATACATGTTCAATTGTAGTGTAAGAATTTATTTAATTAGAATATTAATTTATTTCCACACAATTTAATGAACAACGGGTGTATAACTTTTTTATCGATATAATCTATCGATAAAATTGGATTTTTTTCAATTTAGCCTGTTTGGTCATAACCCATGTGTAATTTATTCATGTGTAAAAATAAAAAAACTATTTGTATTATTTTTATTATAGATGTTAAGCGAAGATTTACATACTTCTATAAATTATTACAATTTCCATAATCACTAATGATAAAGATTGCTTGAGAAGTTAATGATAGTCTATACTACAATTTTCCGAAAAGAAATTGGAGTGGTATTCGAGAGGGAATAAAAAAGGACGCAATGTAAACAATTTTTAATCGTCATTTTGCCTAAAATTAAACTTAATTATATATGTAATTAATATTTAATACTGAAATAATAATTATAATGCTCAAATAAAGTTTTATAATTTCTTAAATAAATAAAATAAATTTAATACATATTTATTAGGTATAATTAATGACTAATCAATATGTCATTAAGAGCTATTTAATGCAAGAAAATAATTTTAATTAAAAAATAAAAAAGCGAAAATTCAAGAAAAATACCTTAAAGTTTCTGGTAACTTTTCGATCTCCAGTCATTATAATATATATAGATTGTCAGGGGTAAATACGTAATTTACTAAATAAGGGGTAAACACGTAATTTACTAAATAGCCTTGAAAGACCTTGTTGGCATATAATATATATATTGCAGAAGCATGGCTTGAGTTATTTTTTTTTGCACAAAAATGCCCTAAATATAAAAATAGACAGTGTGATAGCTTAACTATTTTTTTTTAAACAGATGAGTGTATTTAACTTATGACTTAATTACAACATGATGGCTGAACAATGTTTTTTTTAACACAAAAATGACACAAAAATAAAAATAAACAACAATTTTTAGACTAATTTAGACGGAATGCAATCATCTGCTTAAAAAAATATTTGGGCCACTTTTATGCAAAAACAAAATAACTCAGGCCATGCTTCTGCAATTGAGTCTCACAAACTATGACCCCTATCTTTAAATCCTTTATATAATTTTGATAATTATATTAATAATTTGCTTTGATTAAGATAATTATGTTGATACAACGTGTTACATGATCTGATTTTTTAGTGATTTCGATGATTATGTTTATACAATGTGTTATGTTATCTATATTTTGCTGAGTAATTTTGACATTCTGATAAAATTACAGGTTTTGATACATAATAATTAAGGTCATCCTCAGGCACATGAAACTCTTGCAATTAATAATGAAAGATGGTAATGTTGCAAATAAAACTATTAAATCACGTATTCTTGATAATTTCTCTAAAAGTAACCAAGTTTTGAATTTAAAGAAAAAATAACCAAGTTTTTTCTTTCTTTTTTTCGCTAAAATGATAAAACATTTTATTGATATAAAATCAGATAATACAACTCAAGAAGATAATAAAAGTTCATTATCTAACCGAAAGGTATGCTTAACCAATTCATGAATCGCACGATCCATAGGAAAGAGATTCCCCCGGAAGCTTAGATAATAAAACCTTTATATCCACCAAACTAGGCCTCGTTAAAAAACCCCAAATGAGCAAAATCCTTTGGGGGGGAAAAAACTAAACTGGGGAAAAAGAGTGTCCAACTAAAATAAAAGTACATAATTTTACATCATGCCTAACTAAACAAAAGGTTAGACTCTTCTTGATTCTTCTGCTATAGCAATCTCATTCCCGACATCAAATATCTCCCTTTCCATCTTCTTCCCATCCATGAAAATCTGAAAAGTCACAAAACCAAGTACAAATCAAGAAAACTAAGTTAAAACAAAGACATAAGTTTGAGATTAAACAAAAAAGTATATAATATTATATTATTTAATAATAAATTCTATATATAGTGATAAGATATTAATAGAAAAAATAAGAATATATATAATCTAACCAAAGGGGGTCCTTTGGTTAGACCTCTATTTAAAATATAAACTAATAATTTAAAATTAAGTAAAGGATATTATTATTGCATTTAGATGAAAATAACTAAAATTGAATAAATTGTAATACTTTTTCGAATACAAAAATTAATAAATAAGATAAAATAAATTTAAATTCCAGCCAAATATAAAATAAAATTAAATACTACGATGTATTACAAAGATAATATATAAAATATAAAAAATATCGTATTAAAGAAAAATTAATATTAAATAGTAACCTAGAACTTAACTAGGATTCCTAAATCTAAGCGACAATTAAGGTCCATTAATATTTATATATTTATATTAATAAAATACATTAAAGCATGTAATCGAGCACGTAACCGAAAACATTAAGTACAATTCCTTAAAATTAGCTTATTCTAACTAATCTTTTAAATTTAAACCCTTTTTCAACATGATGACTCAGTTAAGGAACCACAAGAGTCATTTTAGGACTACACATATTAATAGCAAATCTTCTTCATTTGACTATGGAAAAATATAACTGCCCTTTATTGAAAGAAGCTAAATTAAAGGGCACCTCCCCTGCAATTCAATGAGAAAAAAACAACCCTTGAAGGCACAAAACTATCTTTACCTCTTTAAAGCACCAACAATCCATCTATCATGGCCGCCATGAAAACCTTTTCATGGTACATATAATCCATACTGCCTGGTCAGTAAGTACGACAGGAACAACAATTCCCCACTCAGGACACTTGGCTTATGGGAAGTAAAATAATTAACAGCCAAAAACTTCAATTATTAGGAAAAACCAGTGAAGACAACTTACCTTTTAAATCTAAAGAGGGAAAAACATCCTACCCAGACTACTAAATCAAAGAAAACGCTGGAGAAGCCAAATATGGGACAAAACGAAGCTCTAACCACAAACCCCTTGATGGAAATAATAAGTATAACGAGGCAGTTACATAAGAAATTTAACAAGGCAAGGCCACAGTAACGATTCGCGAAACAAATCATGAAGGTAAAACATATGCAAATTAGAAACTGTAATAACAACAGAAGATTAGCATGCGTACCAGAAACTGTAGGTCGAACTGAATACATAATCGAAGATGCTAAGAACAGTGGTAAAAATATAAAACCGAACAGCTGAGTCGCCAGCACTTGTACGAAGCACTGACTGTTCTTGAAAAGTATATTGCCCCTTACTTACTGTGTGTTAGGATGCTTGCAATATCTTTCCCAGGATAAAACAGCAACGAGCAAAGAGTCCACAGCAACCGGCGATGCTCAACAGCGACTGGTACCTCAGTTGGCCGGAATAACACTAACAGTACTACTGCAGAATACAGAGGGAGAGAGGAGAATGTATGGTGTGTATAAACCAGCAACTTAGCTCTCATATCAGTATCAGTTTTAATATATTAACCGAATATATTATCACGTCCAGGTTCATTCTATATATATATATATATATATTTCCGATTTTAGTCCAACAAATCTGGTCCAGCCCAGCCCAACTGATAAGACAACTATTTTAATTAAAATATTAAATCAATCACGAATAAAATCCCTCGCCCAGGTCGCCTCGCGTACGCGAGACGCCGAGACATTCGCCCAAATCGCCCTTCGACCGAGCCGAGTCGAGTCGAGTCGAGACGAGACGAGACGTGGCGTGGCGGGGCGGGCGGCGGCGGCGCGCGCGTGTGTGTGTGTGTGTGCGCGTGGAGCACACAGTAACACCATGCACCATCATACACCTTAGTAGTTGTACACTACCCATGTGTGTGATTCAATATAAAGCCAACATCCCCCTTTATTCATTTCAATGTGGGACAAAACACACTCTTATTTTCAAGCTCTTTCAAGCTACTAACTTCAACTTCATTTCTCTATGGATTTCACTAAGAAAATTACTTAGATCCATATATGAAAATTTAAGTCCTCATAGCAAGGAATAATTTCCAAATGTTAAAAACCGGAATTAACTTCAAGAACATAAAATAATTATGCTCCAAAAACCCCATTTTCTAACACCCCTTTCATAATTTATCAAAACTAAAAAACTTAAAGGACCCTCCAACACATATGTTAGCGAAATCTAAAAGCAAAAACCAACTACAACAGACACAATCTAAACTAACTAATGAAAACGGACAACAAACTCCAATAAACACCTAAGCAAAAGCATCAGAAACTCAACCAAACTGAACCAGACACAAGCTGGTAAAGACCTACGAATCTATTCTATAATCTATAACTCTATAACTAATACACCAACATGGGGTTTCCCTGAGCAATTTATTCATATGCTCGGTCCCTCCGAACCTCACTCCAAACCTAATTCTAAATATTTCTAAAAATATTGTTATTCAAATGATTTAAAGCCATGAACTTGGGGAACTAAATTCAACACCATAATCAGTTGAGCTGTGTGAGCAATTGAGTTTATAATAAAAATCATTATCTACATCCATAAATATTTTTTTGTTTATATATATTATTTTGTAGATAATTCTCAGTTAGCTTAACTCAGATAATGTATAATTATTAATTATAATATATATTTTTAGATAATTATACATTAATGTATAATTATTAATTATACATGCATACGTACATACATGCATGCATGCATACATACATACATACATACATACATACATACATAAATATATACATACATACATAAATACATTTATGCTGTATAATCTATTAATATTTCATTATTTGTAATCTAGTATCTGTTGTATAATTAATATGCATATTTATACATACATTCACATGTACAAACATAAATACATACATATATAAATTTATGTGGATATATAATAATATATTATAATATTATATACATACATACATACATACATACATACTATATAACATACATACATACATACATTTATGATGTATAATCTATTAATATTTCATTATTTGTAATCTATTAATTGTTGTATAATTAATATGCATACTTATGCATACATACACATGTACAAACATAAATACATACATATATAAATTTCTGTGGATATATAATAATATACTATAATATTATATACATACATACATTTATGTTGTATAATCTATTAATATTTCATTATTTGTAATCTATTATTTGTTGTATAATTAATATGCATATTTATACATACATACACATGTACAAACATAAATACATACATACATACATATATATATATATGTATATATATATATATATATACATAAATTTCTGTGGATATATATATGATGTACTATAATATTCACTAAAATATACCATATTTCATTAATCATTTTAGATCTACTGTAAATATTTACGAATTAAATACTATAAAAAACATCACAATACAAAAAAAGAACATTCATGTGTATATAAGTATAATACAAACTTGTATTAACACATTAACTATCGTAAAACTCACCAATCACATCTTTAATACGTAAACGCATAAAAAATATAATATATATATATATATATATATATATATATAAAATAGAGCACATGGGGGGTTACATGAGCAAATTCATTCATATAAAAAATCATATTTACCCCTACTAACATATTTATTACATAATAATAACTGATATGAACTAATATGCATTTATTATGATGCAATTAATACTTGTATGTATCTTTGTATCCATCCATGTTAACTCTATGTATTTATATTTCAAAGTATGGTTTTGATCTTAACATTGACCAATTTATTACATATCGTTCAAGTTGGCTTTAACAAAACAAAGCATAGCGTAAAATATAAAACAGATTTAATTTAACCAGAATTATAATTTGCATGTCACGATCGGGTATTGCATAAATTCTGTTTTCTCACAATAATTACTGCGAAGATATGAACAATCGAAGATATCAACAAACCAATCCTACGTGATCACGAGTAATTTATAAATATTTGTAATCTAGAACATGCCTGTGCCTTGCACGGGCTACGAAGCTAGTTAAGATAATAAACTAAAACCGAATTAAATTAACAATAACCTACTCTCCCACAGACCACAGTTAAAAACAAATTGACTGAGAAGCCACAAAATCCACATCAATTCAAGCTCAAAACCCAGCCGATCAATTAAAATTGCAACAAAAATAGATAGATATGAGAGAGAGAGAGAGAGATTACTTCAACCTCGGGTCATTCTCTTTTGGTGTTGTTAGTTTGGAGTTTATATTGATTGAGCTTTTTAATTAGTCTCATCTACGTTTGATAAAAAAAATAACCAAGTTTTGTATTTAAAGAAAGAGAAATTATAATTTGTCGACAAGCAAAAAAGAGAAACAATTGGCTTATACCATCACACGCGCGCGTTGTTAATGCCTTTTTCGAAACACTGTCCAGTGGCAATAACTCCCACACCCAAACCGAAGAGAGACGATCGAGATCGAGAGAGATTAGACTAAAATGGAACCCGACGTGAGCATCGAGATAAGATGTATGATTCGAATTGTCGTACTCTCAATCGGCCAAATCGCAGCATCTCAATTCTGCGATTATGTCTCTATGCTCGATCGCCACCACAAAATCGATATCTCTACAATCAATTCTCTACACCGAATATCAAAAATCTCCTTTTTCTCATCAACCTTGGGAATCAGGTAGTCTCAGATACAAGTTCATGATCGGAGGATCCCCGCTGAGTCCGTGGGAAGATTTTCAATCGAATCGGAAAATTCACGCAGTTATCGGCATTGTCCATTGTCCGTCCTCGCCTGATCTCGATTCGGTTGCCGAACAGTTTCAGGTTGCGTGCAAGCCGTATGCTGCTTCGATTGTGCATCGGTGTTTCATTGAAGATATAGCACTGGTTAAAGGACTGAAGCATAATCTGTTGAGTGTTGGTCAATTTACTGTCAGGGGATTCAAAGTGGATTTTGACAAAGATGAATGTTTGATCACTCACAAAAAGACTGGTGAGCTTTCTCTAACTGGAGTAAGAAAAGAAAGCCTGTTTGTAGCTAATATGGACTCTACAAGCAATGATAAAGTTTCTTGCTTTTACACAAAGGCATCAAATGAAGATTGTTGGTCGTGGCACAAGAAGTTATCACACTTGAACTTCAAGGCCATTAATTCTCTTGTCAAAAAAGAGTTAGTGAGTGGCATGCCCACACTTGAATTCTCTCAAGAAGGAGTGTGTGAGGCCTGTCAAAAAGAGAAAATTAAAATGTCAAGGCACAAGTCAAAATTAGTGAAATCTATCACCAAGCCCTTACAACTAATTCACATGAATTTGTTTGGGCCTGTCAATATTATGTCACTTGTAAGAAATAAGTATACCTTGGTGATGGTTGATGACTTTATAAGGACTACATAGGTGAAATTTCTGTCATTAAAGGATGAGACACCACAAGTTATCATTGAGCACATTAAGAAAGTCGATAAAGAAGCAGAAGTCAACAAGGCAAAAGTGGTTGCCTTGAGGTGTGATAATGGGACAGAGTTCATAAATGTCATTCTTGAGACATTTTGCAAATAAAATGGTATTCACTAGTACAAAACTGGCCTATTACGTCGCACATAAAGAAAGGCGACGTATATACTACTTTATACGTCGCATTTTTAAAAGAGCGACGTATAAACCCCTTTTAAGATGACTTTTTACGTCGCACCTAAAGAAAGGCGACGTATATACTACTTTATACGTCGCATTTTTAAAAGGGCGATGTATGAGACATACTTTTTACGTCGGCATTTTTAAGGCGAATGTGTACTTTTTACGTCAGCTTTGTTTAAGGCGACGTATAATATTAGTTTTTTCCCCATTTAACTCTCCCCCATTTTCACCCCCAAATCCCTAAATTAGATAGCAGTTCATCCCAAAATAATTTCATCGGGGCTCTTGCAAAATCCCTATAACTCGCTCCCCTTCCTTCCAAAAATCTCCGAGTTCTCTCCCTCTACCTCTCATCACTTCGACTTCTCTCCCTAATCCGGAGTCCCACTCAATCTGGTAAGCCTTAGATGTGGCTGGTAGCGTTACGAATTTGATATCCTCCATCTTCCCTGTTCTTGCCATCGATTATTCAACACAGGAGGAGTTAAAAAGATCTTCAAAAGAGGATGCTCAAAGCAGTTTTAACATCATCTGTCCTCACTAGCCGTTCTCTCTGAAGCTTCTTTGTATCCCTCACTCTTTAAGCAGCAGTAACCATGGTAACTCATCTAATTCATTCAATTACATCTTGTATCTATACATTCAGTTGTATGTATCGATTGAATTATGTGTTTTTACTCAAGTTTACTGTATTTAGGCGGATGTGGTTTGTAACGATGTTTATGGAACACCTTTGTTATTGTGAATTTTATGGTGTTATTATGAATTTGAAATATAATTAGTGATATGTGTAAATATCGGTCTCTATATTCATACCAGAAACAATTTGTAGTTTTGAATCATCTAGTTTTGAAACAATTGACAAATTTGTCTTCTGTTAACTGTAACTAAAATCAGTCAGGGTACTTTGTCTTCAAATTAATTTACTTTTAAGTTTTAATGATATACAAGCATTTATAATGTTGATGCAAATATTTATAATGGAAAATTCATTATAATTAATGGTAAAAGATGCTTCTATGGAAAACCAAAGAGGAGGTAGGTTCCATTTATCGTCTTGTGTATTATCTGGGACCCTTAGTATGGCGCTTTATTTCTGGTGCTGTATCTTCTCTTAACACACCATTTATGTTCTTATCGGGTTAGTTATTAGTCTGTATGATGCAAACTTAAGTGACTTTTCGATTCTAAATAAGTTGGTGTTATTTTTGCAATTAGAGAACTCCAAAGTTGGTTGGAACTGTCAACTGGGGCACAACAACTGTAATTGGAGTTTTTGCTGGGATGTTATATGGAGGTAGCAAGGAGGCATCCACTTCTGTTGTAAGTATTCATACATTAATTTTAATTATGTTTTGTCCTTTTAAAGTTCCAATATATTGTCTTACACTGCGTGAGTCGGTTTGGGTATACAGAGCCAATGCTTATTTGGGGTTGCATACAAGTCTTATTAATCCATATAATAAGGATCGAACATCTATCGAAGATTTTGAAATTTTAAAGCCAATCAGTATAGGTGCTTTCGGACAAGTTTTTTTTATTAAGGTATAGGACATATGTTCTTTTATTGCACATATGTTTTGATGCAACCATACTATTGTGATGAACAGGTCCGGTTCTTTTATTCTTTCACAGGTCGGGATAATCTCTATTTGGTCATGGAGTACCTAAATGGAGGAGATCTTTACTCCCTGCTAAGAAATCTTGGCTACTTGGAAGAAGACATGGCACATGTATACATTACAGAACTTGTAAGGACATGCTAATTGTCTTTACCTCCTGTACCCTTTAATTTTTGACACAAGTTGCTTACCGATTATAGTTTAATACCTTATCTCAATGTAGACACTATTGCCTTTGTCTTACATTTATTTTGATGCACAGTCCTCAGAAAACCAGACATAGAACATCATAGAAAAAGAAGTACATACAAGAGAGTTCATAGTAAAACATCATTTTATTAATTTGTTGAGGTTAAGAATAAACTGTGTCTGATATAAGAGTAATTTATAGAGATTCTACCGTATCTGCTTGCACTTCAGATAGTTATTTAAGTACAATGCTAGTTAGTACTGATAATTTTGAACCCATTGAGATGTCTATTTAGAATACAGACTGGATATTTTTCATGATGATAAAAGTTGTTCTGGTTGCATTTTATTGTTGGCGTTAGTTTTTTTTGTCTTTTTCGTTATAATTATGTTTTAATTTAAGAGGAACATCTTTATGTGCTAAAAAGGAAATGGAGCCTACCAATGAGGAAGAAACTATTTCAGCTTTGATGGAACCACATAATCAGTTTGTTGGCTCATTGCAGTCTCGGTTAGCAAAATTGGAGGTAATTTCTCCTTGCTATTATTGCTATTAAATCATATAAAAGTTAAATACCAGGTTGTATGCGACTATGCGCAGGGGACTAGGTTTCCTTACTTTATTTCTTACATTCTTTGGAAGTCCATATAAGATAGCAAACTCGTCTTTTATTGATGTGTCCAAGTCAGTGTTTATATTAGTGTCACCTCAAAGCTTCTTCCATCCTAATCATTTGTAGGTTGATTCAATGAAGAAGAAATTGCCCTGGCTGAAGTATGATATGAAGAAGGCCGAGTACATAGAAGCTAAAGAGAAGGAGAAAGATGCTAAGAAAATGTTTGCTAAAGCTATGAATGAACTACAAGGACCAATAGAGTAGGCTATTTAAAGCAAGTTTAGTGTTAATTCTAAATTTGAGAAATTTATGTAATTAAACATGGAGATGTATTTTCAAGTATGTAATTATTATTTTAATTTAGTCACTTTGTTGAGAAATTTGGGTTGCAAGTTTTTTATTATTTTTTAGTTTGTAATAGCAGGAATTTTGATGTATATATAAATATAAACAGGGGAAAATTGTCATTTTTCAATAAACATATACGTCGCACTTTTTGATCTTACTAGTTTAATGCCCGTGCTTCGCACACGGGAGTTCATAATTTAAATAAATTTTATTTTAAATTCTAATAAATTATGTGTAGTTTTATAATGTAGAAATGAAATATGATAGTAGTACTAAAAAGTTTCCTACTTTAATAGTTAAATATGTTAATTTCTTAAAGAACATGAGGTGTTTTGATATTTTAAATTACAATTAGTATAACAAATTATTAATACAATAATCAATTTTAGAAAGATCAAAAAATTGAACATTATTTTAGTAGTGTCAACTATATCATGTTTTATAACTGTAGTAGATAAAAAGAATAAATTAAAACAATTAAATCATAATACGGGGAAAAAAAGAAGTTAGTATGTTCTCACTTAATTTAAAGTTAAATTTTAAGTAAATATATTAAAGTCACATACACGCACAACACAGAAACACGTGGATAGATTTTAAGACATCACAGAATGGGGAGCAAGAAACTCTTCTTCTTCCTTTTTTTTTTTCGATTACTCTCTACCAAATCTTTGAAGCTAGGAATATGCCAATTTTGTCATCTATGGAGTAATTAAAAATTAATTAATAATTATCGACGATCCAACAGTACGGATGTCAATATATTTTTAATTTAGTGATATTACCAAAATTTTAAAAATTAAAAAAAGAATTTGGATAATGAAATTAGTAGTCAACTATTGAACTGCCAAGAAAAATGACACACATCATTAAACAAAATTATTTTTCACAAAATTAAACAAAATCATTAAAATAAAATTGTTTATTTATTTTAATTAAATTAAAATAATTTATTTAAGTAATTTGTTATCATTAAACAAAATTTAAAATAATTTAAAATTTATGCAAGGAAATAATTTTTGGCAAGAATGTTTTAATTGGATGGCCCTCGCGGACCTATTATAATTATAATTGATAATTGTTAGAAAGGAAATAATTTTTGGAAACAAAATAATTCGTGTTTTGTCAAGGAATTTTTTTTTGGAAAGAACGTTTTAATTGGTTGGCCCTGGCGGGCCCATTATAATTATAACCAATTATTTTGCATGTAATAATAACAACTACCAAGAAAAATTGACAATTGTTAGAAAGGAAATAATGTTTGGCAAGAAAATAATTTGTGTTTTGTGAAGAAAATAGTTATTTTTAAAAAAAGAATTTGGATAATGAAATTGGTAGTCAACTATTGAACTGTGAAGAAAAATGACACACATCATTAAACAAAATAATTTTTCACAAAATTAAACAAAATCATTAAAATAAATTGCTTATTTAGTTTAAATAAATTAAAATAATTTATTTAAGTAATTTGTTATTATTAAACAAAATTTAAAATAATTTAAAATTTGTGGAAGGAAATATTTTTTGGCAAGAATGTTTTAATTGGATAGACTTGGCGGGCCCATTATAATTATAATTGACAGTTGTTAGAAAGGAAATAATTTTTGGAAACAAAATAATTTGTGTTTTGTCAAGGAATTTTTTTTTGGCAAGAATGTTTTAATTGGATGGCCCTAGAGGGCCCATTATAATTATAACAAATTATTTGGCATTAACAATAACAACTGCCAAGAAAAATTGACAATTGTTAGAAAGGAAATAATGTTTGGCAAGAAAATAATTTGTGTTTTGTGAAGGAAATAATTATTTGGCATTTTGGAATATTTTAATTGGATGACCCTGGCGGGCCCATTATAATTATAACCAATCAAAATCATTTGTTAACAATTTTTGATATTATCAAGGAAATAATTTTTGGCTTGTATTATCAAGGAAATAATTTTTGGCAAGAAAATAATTTGTGATTTGTCATGATTTGTATTTTAGGGTTTTGGTACATGGGGTGATGGGGATTGTTTAAAATGGTAGGCAATAATTCTAATTTGATCTATTTACGTATTTATTTAATATTAGATTATAGCCCGTGCTACGCATGCGTTAGTTTAAATTTAAATTTTATAATAATTATGATATATAATAATAACGATTAAATAAAGAAAATAACTTTATATTTAAGATCAAATAAAATATTATTGAAAGAAATAATATTAATAAAATATTATTTTATATATTATAACAAATGCAATTAAAGATAAAATTATTTAAATTTTCTATATTTGTTATTATGTGATAATATGTATAAATAAGCTTACCAAAATTAAAAGATTTATTCAAATTTTCATTAATAATCTTACCATAAATATTAAGAGAATATATTAATAGTATTTAAATTTCTATACAAACTTTCTTTAATTAACAATGGATCAAATACTGAATTTGGATCTTTCCCAAACGTAATATGGATACCAAACCTAAAAATGGATTATCCGGTGGGTCAAAATCAATACAAAATTTTGTCCAAGCCTAAATATGGATACCAAACCTTAGGTAAGGGCTATCCACTAATTTATAATATATAGATACGTCACACTTTTTGATCTTATATGTCGCCTTTCTTTGACATTATACGTCGCCTTTTTGATTTTATACGTCGCACTTTTTGATGTTATACGTCGCTCTTTTTATGTCATTATACGACGCCCTTTTTGATCTTATACGTCGCCTTTTTAACCGACGTATATGAAGCTTTATACGTCGCCTTTTAACCGACGTAAAAGATGGTGACTTTATATGACGCCTCTGTATACGTCGCCAAAAGTGCGATGTAAAAGACCAAAAACTGCGACGTAATAGGCCATTTTTGTACTAGTGATTTCACAACAATTCTCAGCTCCATGAACTCCACAACAAAATGGAGTTGTTGAGAGAAAGAATAGAACTCTAATTGAAGATGCTACGACAATGTTGCTTGATGCAAAAATTCCTACATGTTTTTGGGCTGAGGTTGTGAGCAATGCATGCTACATTTAAAACAGAACCATCATCAATAAAAACACTGGAAAGACACCTTATAATTTGATGATTGGAAAGAAGCCACATTAAAGCATGTTAATGCTTTTGGTAGCAAATGCTTTATTTTAAAGGATAATTCTGAATATGTTGAAAAGTTTGATTCAAAGGCATTTGAAGGAATATTTCTTGACTATTCTATGGAGAGAACTGCTTACAAAGTTTATGTTATCAGTCAAAAAAAGTTAGCGAAAAGCAGAGATGTGACATTCGATGACAGCAAGCTACCTGGTTTAGAAGAAGCGACATTTTCTAAAAATATCATGGACAACATATATATAAAAAGGGGGCTACTCCAATACAAACCTTCTTAGAATACAAATCTAAAAACCAAATTCAAATTCAACATTTAAGCTAATCTAATGACCAAACTAGGGGTATCCCAATAAGAAAAAATCTTACTCCGTATAATTCTACCCTCTATCCATTCATCGAAAAAAAAATTAAAAAAAATGATGACGTGGCAACAGTTTTTTTTGTTTTTGTTTTTATTTTTTTTGAATTTTTTTTTGATGAATGGATAGAGTGTTGAATTATAAGATTTTTTTTGTGAAGGTGTCCCTGGCGGGGCCCTTAGAATAAATGAAATATAATATATTTTGTGTTGGTTTGTAGTTCTCATTTTAAGAGTGGTTTGTATTTGAGCAAAAGCCTATATAAAAATTATCAAATCATATCATTTAAAATTTCAAGCCTACAAAATTCATTTCCTAAAATTTTTAATTTAAATAAAAAAATTCCATTATATTAAAGAAAATACGTGCATTAAAAAAAATATCTACCAAATTTTTAAAAAATACCTGGTCTTGAAGAAGAGAAAATGACCAAAATACCTCAAAATGAGGTACCCACTGCCCAAAATGCCTTTTTTCGGAACAGATGGTCCTATCTACCCACGGGATACGCCACTTGAAACGGCGTATCCCAAATCACTGTTCATCCCCCTCGATTGGGTTCTCTACCGTGGCGATTGTTGTCTCCCTTGTCTCTCCGATCTCTCTCCCCCTCGTTCTCCTCTCTCCGGCCATATACACCATAACCGAGCACAGGAAAACAATCTCCACTGATTCCTCTTCATTTTTCCCCAACCGATTTAGCAAGATCTGGCCCCGCAGGGGCGTAATCGACCTCGTCGGAAAATCGATCGGACAATCGAGGGAGATGTATGAGACGATTTGGGGTTTTCAATTCCGGCATACGAAATGATAAAAAATTGGTATGGTTGTGTAAATCGTCGAGAGACGATTCATTTGGTGTATACAATGTTATGGAAAGATGCCTTGACACGAGGATGCCTGAACTTTGGTTTTTCCCGGCGAAATCGCCCGTAAATCGCCATAACTGGAACTGTCGCGTAGAAATTGTGCAAAAATGATGATGACGTCATCACGCTTTTCGAAAATGCGTATCCACTGATACGGGCTACGTGATAGCGTATCTCAGTCAATCCTCCAAGCCTCCCATCAGCGTGTCTTGCTGATACGGTGTTGTCACCGGCGTGTCTTGATGATACGGTGTTATCACATGCGTGTCTTGAGGACACTCCTTCACATGTGGATATTTAGGGCTGCCCAAATTGACGGTAGGTATTTTGGTAATTGGGAGTGGAAAAAAAGGCATTTTGGGCCATCACAAGCTACCAAGTTTTTTTTTTTTTTTTTCCCACAACCAAGTTTTGAATTTAAAGAAAGAGAAATTATAATTTGTCGACAAGCAAAGAGAAACAATTGGCTTACACTATCACACGCGCGCGTTGTTAATGCCTTTCCGAAACACTGTCCAGTCCAGTAGCAATAACTCCCACACGGCCACACCCAAACCGAAGAGAGACGAGAGAGATCGAGATCGAGAGAGATTAGACTAAAATGGAACCCGACGTGAGCATCGAGACAAGCTGTATGATCCGAATCGCCGTACTCCCAATCGGCCAAATCGCAGCATCTCAATTCCGCGATTACGTCTCTATGCTCGATCGCCACCACAAAATCGATCTCTCTACAATCAACTCATTCTACACCGAACATCAAAAATCTCCTTTTTCTCATCAACCTTGGGAATCAGGTAGTCTCCGATGCAAGTTCATGATCGGCGGATCTCCACCGAGTCCGTGGGAAGATTTTCAATCGAATCGGAAAATTCACGCGGTTATCGGCATTGTCCATTGTCCGTCCTCGCCTGATCTCGATTCAGTTGCCGAACAGTTTCAGGTTGCGTGCAAGCCGTATGCTGCTTCGATTGTGCATCGGTGTTTCGCCTTTTGTCCGGCTGATTCACAGGTGTGTTTTTGGTTTCTAGGGTTTGTTTGTTGCTGTTTATGTTGAATGTGTTGTTATGAACTTGTTTGGTGTGAATTTGTGCATTGTGCGTAATTTGGTAGGTTTTGATTTCGTGGACTGATGTTATTTCAGTTTTTAGGGTTTATTGTTTCGATTATAGGGTTATATGTTTTGCAGGTTCTATATTAACTACATTTTGATGTGCAGTGATGTACGTTTGTTAAATTTGACTAGGTTACAGTTCTAAGATTGGTACATTGGTGCTATTTCTTTCTAGAGTTATTAACTTAAAATTTGTTTTGAAAGAATTCTTATGACCTTATTTTGGTGCGAGGGTTCATCGGTTTTAAATTGTTTGATTGTTGTTTTGAAATCATTGTTACGACCTTATTGGATGTGCAAGGGTGCATCTGCACAGATTCTAATATGTTTCAGTTCCAACATTGCCTAATTGATGTTTAGTTGTTAAATAGATTATGTAAATTAACATTGCCTAATTGATGTTTAGTTGGTAAATAGATTATGTAAATTAGGAAGACTTTGACACACGGTGGCTATCTTGCCAATTTCAAAATGTGACGGCCATAGTTAATCTGCACTAATAGGTCCAATCCCATCAAAGAAACAGGGCTTAGTCTCTCATAAATGACAGTCTGAAGATTTTCTTTGTACTTGAAATATTTTGAGGCAGTTTGATTCCATTACTTCATATTCTACCATTTGGTCCTCAATACATTGCTTAATTGTGAGCAGCTAGAGCACGACAGTAAAAAAGAAGGTAGCTTGATCATGTTTCCACCAGCTGATCGACAGACTCTGGAATTTCACTTACAAACAATTGTGCAAGATATCGCTGCTTCTTTGTTGATGGGATTTGAGGACTGGGTTCTTAAAGCAGAATCTGGTGGAACAATTCTGAAGACACCTTTAGATTCCCAAGCCAGTCTCGGTTCAGAGGAGGTTTATGTTTTAGGTCTCCTGAAGCTTTGAGTTTGTATTTGTTTGTTAATCATGTCTCATAAATCTCAAGCAGTCACTTGCCATTGAATGAATGTTTTTTATAGAAGTGTCTCACATGGTCATAATGCAGGTGATCAAGGCAAAGAAACGGAGACTTGGTCGTGTACAGAAAACAATAGGAGATTATTGTCTATTGTCAGGATCACCTGTAGATGCCAATGCCCATTATTCTACTGCCTTGGAACTTGCCAGGTTGACTGGGGATTATTTTTGGTATGCGGGCGCCCTAGAGGGTAGTGTTTGTGCATTGTTGGTAAGTTTCCTCTATGATAAAATCAAGATCTTAAACTATTTATTGGACTGGATATGGATCAGCTTATTCCGTGATGTAGTAAAATACTTTTTGCATATGCATGTCAGTTTTGTGTGGTGCTGTACATTAGGCTTGACTGAGAACCTGTGCAGGGTTATTAGCTATATTTCTACGTTGTTCGTGGCTCCTTGCATGTTCCTAAATTCATCCTTGTATTTATATGCTTATTTGTACATGCTTTATAGGGGGTCCATCAACATATGTTTCTGTGTGTATCTCTGAAGTGCTAAAGATACATCTCATACATAGTACTTGTTTAAAAGTTTTTATCTGATGTTTTTACTATATTCCAGTCAGTAACTGAGGAAATTTTCATAAGATTCTGGAGAAAACTTACATCTGCGCCAACTCTTTGGTTAGATGCATTAAGGATAATTCACTTTCTAGAAAGAGTTAATGTTTTCCCGAGCTAATATAATGTCAATAACTGTACTTACAATAGTCACTGTTTAACTTCAGAATTTGGGTTTTCAAGACAATAATTGCACGTTTCTTATGTGAAAAGAAAGACAAGGCTTTGGGCGGCTACATAACGGCGGCTCTTCTTTTGTTCTTACTTCTCCTCTGTGTATTTCTTCTTCTCGTGTCTGTAACTTTTTCTTCTGTTATTACCTTTTCTTCCTATGTTATATATGTGTGAATATATATACTCTCTGTATCTGCATGTAAACGTTTTTTTTTCCATTTCTATGATAAACTGTTTTGTGAAGGTATTTTTAAAACTTTTTTTGTTTCTTTTATTCATTTTTATTACTTATTTACACACAAAAACCAAATTATTATTACTTACACATACAAAAGATGAATTTTTGTAACTTATTTACACAAAAAACAAATTTTAATTTGACTTTTAAGTTTTAAATTGATTTCATCAGTTTTAAACTTTTATATTTTATATTATCAAAATATTATTTTTGAATTATCAGTTCTATAAATTATAGTTCAAGTGATAAACATATCAGTATACTTCATCGTTGTACAACTTTACAATTTTCAGTTTACAAATTAACTTCCTTTCAATCTTTCACTACTTTACAATTGCTGCTGCATCCTCTGCATTACTTCACTTATTGCTCTTCTGCTTATTAGTTCCTCCGTTCTGCATATATTTATTACTTTTGATATGTTCTATGAAATTGATGTATGTGTAGCTATATTATACATTAAATATGGAAAACATATGTATATGAACGACTTGTTGACTTTTTATGACTAGTTGGGCAACTAGTCGAGTCGATTCCAAGGTACCTGGGCGCCGAGGCTCGACTTTGGCCCCATGATAACCATGTTTGCTTCAACATATTTTTTACAGATGAAAACGAAAATTCGTAGTGCTGCATATTTAAGTTGGTAGCTGGTACGTTGCCAGCTGTAAAGATTAGAAAGTCATTATTGTATTGGGGTTAGTTATAATACAACTAATCACAAGACTTTAAGGTCTAAGCTTTCTTTCTTAATGCTCAGTGTGTCTCTCATATAGTTTTCCACTCTTAAATATACTTAATTGTAATATCTTATATCTCTCATGTAGTTTTCAAAGTTTACGAGTAGATGTATTTTTATCTTTTATTTCTTATTATCTGTTTGGATAGCTTAACTGGTAGTATGTAATTTATTATACTATCAAACAGTAAAAAAAGTTTAAAAGATGTTAGAATTTGCATGTTTGAGGATAATATAAGAAGTATCATGCATTATATTTGGATATAAAAGTTTAAAAGATGTTAGAATTTGCATGTGGATAGTATAAGAAGTATCATGCATTATATTTGGATATAAATTCTGATTGACGTGGATGACGCATCTGTAAGTTATTTATAATGTGTGATTAATTTATATTATGATATTTGGAAGTCGCATGCACTTTATATCATGAATAAATTATAAGTTCATGCATTTACCTTTAGCGTATCGTTTGCAGATAGATAGAATGGGAGAAAAGGATCCTGCTGTAGAGGATGAGGTCAGGTATCGATACAATAGTGTCATCTTGCACTACCGGAAGTCATTTATTCAAGACAACGCTCAGAGGTACATGCTTAATATTGTTTTTCCATTTCAGAGCTTATATCTGAGGTGACTGCTGTCAATGAAAGCTTACTGTAGTGTATCTGTTGACTTTCCTACGTATGTCATGTTTCTATACTCGTGAAAGATCTTGATGGTTGTTTTCTTGGTGATTTTGCTGCAGAGTGTCTCCCCTAAGCTTTGAACTCGAGGCCACCTTAAAACTGGCAAGGTTTCTTAGCAGGTAAAGGATGTTAAACTTTTCCTTATTACAGAAAGTTTGAAGTTTTTTTTTGCTAATTAGTTTAAAGTTTTTTTTCCTTATTTGTTATCATGATTCATGTCTTTGGATACCTTTATCCAAAGTGTACCATCTGAGTTATAATAAAAATAACAAGACACTAGAAGATGTATGTGCCTATGTGGTGAGGCCCTGTGGGTAATAATAATATTTTCAAGCCAAATTACAAACGAAAAAGAAGTCATTAAAATACCTCATAACAACCTCACTAAGTTAGAAGCCTCAAGTTAAAACTTAGTTACAAACGAAAAATAAGTCATTAAATTAGAAGCCTTGAATGGGGATAAACTTCTCCTGGATTTGTTTTAGGTTATAAGCTATTCTCTCTTTTTAATTTTCCCGATGAGTTACATAATTTTATAAGTGGAGGGGAGGGGGAAGCGAGGGATTGAATCAAGGGTTTGGTCATTGGAGAGGAGTGTCTCACAACTAGGCTAAACCCTCAACCTCAGTTATAAGTGCTTCTAAGGCCAAGTTCGGGCTCTCCCTTTTTGGCTCGTTTAGATCTTAGGCACGATTCGACTAGTGTTGAAAAGCTCGAATTGGTGCTCCGTTATCAGAAACATAGCCCAGCTTGGTTCAATATACAACTCTAGATGGAAAGATTATTACCTTGAAATGCTGTCGCTACAGGACTGAAGCAAAATCAGATATACAACTCTAGAACATTCACGTGGTCCCTCCTAGTCCTACATAGTGATTTCAGGAATATTGTATATTTTATAGTTTTGATTGGACTGTGCAGATAATCATTTAAGTTGACTTTAATGGGCCTTGTTTCCTTTAGGCGATCACTTATTCATTGGAATTTAATACTGCAATCTCTAATATTATTCAACTCCAGAAGTATCTCTATTATCTCTGCTTTAAAGAAATTCCTTTATCTCTCGTACTATCTGAGTAAAACCTTCAACTACTTTTGTTCTTCATTACTCTCTCTCTCTCACTCTCTCTCTCTCTCTATATATATATATATATATATATATATATATATATATATATATATATATATATATATATATATATATATCATGACCTTGTTCTGGGAAGTTATTTCCTCGGCACCAGTCTCTGGTTAGAGAGAACGATATTGTTACATTAGTGGTAGTCTATACTAATTCCTATTATTTTAAAGTATCATCGGAAGCCGCTGCTGTCTATCAGCTAAGATTGCTGGGTTTTGTTTCAGTGCATGTGATTTTTGATTATCTGATTGTAAACTATAGGTTGGTGAATTTTAAAACAGGTTTCTGAAAATTAGAATATGTGGCTGAATTTCTTTTGTGACTTTTTTTGGCCCTTACAGAAGCATGCAGGCCAAAGAGGTTGTTGAGTTGCTGACTGCTGCTGCGGATGGCAGCAAATCATTAATTGATGCCAGTGATCGACTTATATTATACATTGAAATAGCTCGTTTATTTGGAACCATAGGTTATCACCGAAAAGCTGCATTTTTTTCGAGGCAGGTGGCCCAGTTATATATGCAACAAGAAAATCGTTTAGCTGCTGTTAGTGCTATGCAAGTGTTGGCAATGACTTCTAAATCATATCGTGTTCAAAGTAGAGCTTCTATAGCGAAAAATCGTCCACAATCTGTGAGTTCTATATAACTTGTGTGCCTTGGAATGTTTGTTACTACATAAATTTGTTTTATTTTATCTAGGATTGGGGGGGGGGGGTGAATATTCAGTGTTCCTGCTGTGTTATGTTACATTTTGAACTATTCATTACAAATGTAATACAAGTTTTGAAGGACAGCTTTTGCTTCACATGAAGCCCATTAGTAGAAACTCCGGTAAATTTTAATATCTACATATAGTTATATACATTCGGCAGTGAAGGGTGGTGCCCAACCCCTGTGGGAGGGCATGTCATTTATTGGTTCCCATTTCCCCCATAGCTGAAAGTCAGATAAAGATTCCGAAGGTGTTACCTGTTTTTAGAGAAGTGGCATGGTTATCTAGCAAAATAGATAGATTAATTGCACTTAGGCCATATCTCATAGAACAGTAGAGCAAGCATAATGCAGTGCGACCTATTTGTCTCGTAAAAAGTCAATACGAAGGAACCAAGTCTTAAAACAGATATTTAATATCCTTTCCCCAATACTTGAGAATTGAGATTCATGACCAGATGACAAATTCTTCTAAAAACTAGGTGTTGGGGAAAATTACTAAATGCTTCAATGACCTGGTACCTAAATAAAGCATCACTACCGTGTACTAGTACAAGCTTCAGTGACATATCAAGATGACCTAAAAAGATCACACAAATAGATATTTGATCATGTATTTTACAAATTACGTGTAGGTTCATTTAATACTTGGATACAGTTATTACTTGTTAAAGCCTCTTGTGTCACTTGTTATAGATGTGTCACGATATCAGGGTTTTTGGAGTTAATTACTTTTACTTTGTTATAGTTGACACACATTACTTGATGCTAGGTTTGATATGTGTTGTGTCTCTGCTGCTTCCTGAAAATTTCTGTCAATTTATCTTTTGTTCAGTGTCGTTGGTGGCCATTCTCCAGACACTCATAGCAGGGCAGGAGAAACCGTCGTTATGTTATATTATTAGTCCACAGATTTTTTTGTTTTAGTCATTGTCGAACTAGTAACGATAAGCTACTGATCTAGTGATACAATCCTAAAAGGCCACCCTGGCACCATCAATACTGAACACAGTTGATAACCAATCAACATATTTTGTCTATTCTATTGATCTGATATCAAAAATGATAAAAACTAATGTAGTTGGTAGTATAATATTTACAAAAATTTTAACAATAATTTATTTGGGGGGGGGTTGCTGTAGGTTGTTTTTCTGTACTACATAGGAGTAGTAAATCTTGCTGTTTGTCAGTTTGATGGACACTTCAAGCCATTATAATTTATTTCTGAAATTTTGTGTTTTCAAGGAAATTGATTCAGACCAGGCTGACAATAGCAAAATGCATCATCATTTGGTAGTCTCATTATTCGAGTCCCAGTGGAGCACCTTGCAGATGGTTGTGCTAAGAGAGATACTTCTTTCTGCTGTTCGTGCGGGAGATCCACTCACTGGTTGGAGTGCAGCAGCTCGTCTACTAAGATCTTATTATCCTCTAATCACTCCTGCCGGACAAAATGGTCTTGCTAGTGCTCTTGCAAATTCTGCTGAGAGACTTCCTTCGGGAACTCGCTGCGCTGACCCTGCATTGCCCTTCATAAGGTATATGCTAGAACTTAAAGTTTACGTCAACGTTCAATTTTGGCACTTCTGTTGTTTTCTTCATGGGCATAATGTATATGCATAAGTATGCATGTATACATAAGAAAAGATTAGGGGAATTTTGAGAAATGACGAGCACAATAGAGCTAATAGTTATTTTTTGATATAACCTAAAATGGTACCTTGCTCAGTTTGTTGGACCATATAAATTTTATTAATAGCCAACTCAGTATCCATCCAAAGTATCACAATTTCTTATAAAAAGAATTAGGTTTACCTGCAGAGTCATGAATTCTTTTGCAGGTAAACGTAATTCTTCAAATAAGAGATAATTAAGTTATGGAATTATATCAGATATGATTATCGCTATCCCTAATAAGAAGAATTATGTTGGATACTTCTATCGACTAGATGGTAGATACTGGACATTTTAGTTAAATAATTTATGGATCTTTATCGCAAAATTAAATAGTATATCTCATCAAGATTACTATTCCTGGCATTTATCTCGTTTCAGAATTGTTTTAGTATAATGGTGTCATTTCGTTCAAAACACTTCAACCCATTAATATTTCTAGAATAGGTATTACCCCATTAATGAAATGAAAATGTCTATACTGGACAGCAGACATCTTACTGGTGTGTTATTTTCTTGTTTCAGATTTCCACATTATAGTTATCTGATGTTTTTCAACTGAGATTCCATTAAGCGTTTAGAGGGATGCAGATCCCCACCTTCATACTTTTAATCAAAACATTACAAGTATATAACTAAAAAACAGAAGGAAAACAAAAAGAAGACGGATGCTCTGTGAATTAGAAATCGGTCCGTTTTTATTTTCATTTTTTGGTTCAAAAGTCATGTAGCGGCATACATTGCTTTCTTTGGTATAACTCCAAATGTTAGGAACAAATAGAAATCTTATTATAAGCATCAGTAGTCTCTGAAGTGTATGTAGATGTCGATGCGCATCCGCTCATTTCAAACAGATAACATGATTTTTTTAAGTAAATATTAGTGAACATGATATTTAATAAGGAATTTCTTAGTAGTATGCTTAAAGAATGATGCACAGTACTTCCAGTTCTACTTTCTGATTGCCTCAAATAATTATAGGGCCCCAGCTCAGTGGGCTCAGGCAGACAAATCTATAGTTCCGGCAGCCCAATCTCTACTGCAACACGTAGATTCGGCATTTGCTAGGAAGGATGAATTGTTGATAAGATTATGTGAAGATTTCCTGTATTAAAATGAAGCTAATCTTTGATACTTACCTAATTTCTATATTCTGCGCACTGCAATTCATACCGTTTTTGTGTCTGCCTTCAAGATTAATTTTGGAGAGGTAAGTGGGTAACGATATCATATGGGCCCTGGCCTTGAGAGCCACTGATGCAATTAGTATAAAACTTCATGCCGAAAGGATTAAATTGTCTAGTTTTGTAAACATTTTTTGGTTATATTGCAATAATTTCCGTGTTAGAGTTCATGTATACATATCTAAATGTTAGACAGTATTCCAATTTTTCAACATGCTAACATAAATATCTTAATGATTTTGATACTTCACATATCTGTGCTATCTAACAGAGGACATGCATTACATAAATAATTTGCGTAGTGCTGATCATACACTTCATTTGATGCTTGACCATAGTGCCATCTGTGTAAATGCTACCAGGTTGCATTCTTTTCCTCTCCATAACTCGCAGATTGACATCATCAAACGCAATCCAGCTAGAGAGGATTGGTGGGCTGGATCTGCTCCTTCTGGTCCCTTCATTTATACACCATTCAGCAAAGGAGAGTCAACCAATAGCTGTAAGCAGGAGCTAATATGGATTGTTGGGGAACCAGTGCAAGTATTGGTGGAATTGGCAAATCCTTGCGGTTTTGATCTCATTGTTGATAGTATATATCTTTCAGTGCATTCTAGCAATTTCGATGCGTTTCCTATCAGTGTAGATCTTCCTCCTAATTCCTCGAAAGTGATCGTGCTATCAGGAATTCCAACCAAAGTGGGACAAGTAAAAATTCCTGGATGCATAGTTCATTGTTTTGGTGTTATTACTGAGCATTTTTTCAAAGATGTTGATAACCTGCTCCTAGGAGCAGCACAAGGCCTTGTACTTTCTGACCCTTTCCGTTGCTGCGGATCTGGAAAGTTGAAAAATGTATCTGTTCCATTGATTACTGTGGTGCCACCTCTACCATTGCTAGTATCTCATGTGGTAGGTGGTGATGGTGCTGTAATTTTGTACGAAGGTGAGATACGTGAAATATGGATCAGTGTGGCTAATGCAGGCACAGTATCAGTTGAGCAGGCGCATATATCATTATCAGGAAAAAACCAAGATTCTGTCATATCAATTGCTTATGAAGCATTAAACTCCGCGCTTCCTCTAAAACCTGGTGCAGAAGTGACCATACCAGTAACCCTAAAAGCATGGCAGCTTGGTTCGGTGGATCTTGATCATTTAAACAGGAATTCACATGGAAATCTAGTAAGGCAAGCAAAGGATGGAAGCAGCCCTTTGTTGATGATCCATTATGCTGGTAACTGTTACATATATGTACAGGATATATATTTGTGTATATATATATATGTGATTTTTTTTAAAAACCATATGTGCAGGATATATCATTACTAGTATATGTGATTCTGGTATAATCGTTGAAACATAATATCCGAAAATTATCCCTAATATCATACTTTTCAAGGTCTGAAAAAGATGTTCCTGGTTTTTCTTATTATCATTAATTCATCACAGCTACTAACAGGAATGTATTACTATGATAATGGTATATATAAGGGTATGAAGCTAGTGCCTTGCACTAATGTATCTTCCGCAACCTTCATCGATCTATTTCTTATCTTTCTTTTATATTATATCCTGTGTGTAATAGGCGTAAGATGAATCTTTAGTCATATGTACTACTACCAAAATCACAAGGACGGTTAGATCTACCACTTTTATATCAATTATATTTTGTGCCAAGAAAGTTCTAGGGTTCAAACCTTCTCAACTTTAACACCACCTTTTCCCTTACATTTAGCTTAAGTACTAGTATAGCCTAGACAACTAATCTCTAGATCATGTAAGCATGCTATATCTGAATTTACGCCGTGATTTTGACCAGATTGTTGGGATTTTACATAAACTGGTTTTCTTTTGCACTTCTGTAATGAAGACATCTAGCTGAAAGTGAAAATGTCTTGTAATTATTAGTTTTCATTTATATTATGAGTATTACTGATCGTCAGATTTTTTTTTGCAGGATTGCTTAACCCTGGGGAATCATCTGCATATGGGCGTCGCTTGGTGACTCCATTAAACATCTGTGTGTTGCAGGGCTTATCTTTTGTAAAAGCTGGTTTACTTGCCATGGAAATTCCTGCACATGTTGGTGAAAACCCTCCCAATGTAGCTCAAATAGATGGTGGCTTAACCGAGGAAGTCGACGGTTCTGAGAGTAAGAATGATAAATTGGTAAAAATTGATCCTTACAGAGGAAGCTGGGGTCTACGCTTTCTTGAACTTGAGTTGTCTAATCCAACTGATGTGGTCTTTGAGATTGGAGTCTCCGTCCAGCTAGAGAACTGTAATGATAAGAACACTGATTTGGTGGATGGTGATATTACGGAGTATGATTATCCTAAAACAAGAATTGACCGAGATTACACTGCACGTGTATTGATACCTCTGGAACATTTCAAACTACCCATTCTAGATGGGTCCTTTCTAATAAAAGATTATTCGCCTAATGCTCCTGCCAGCAGCAAAAGCTCAAGCTTCTCGGAAAAGAATATGAAAGCTGAACTAAATGCTTCTATCAAGAACTTGATATCAAGAATTAAGGTAAGGTGGCAATCCGGACGCAATAGCTCCGGGGAATTGAATATCAAGGATACTATACAGGCAGCTCTTCAAACATCTGTAATGGATGTACTGCTACCAGATCCACTGACCTTTGGCTTTAGGATTGCCAAAAGTACCACAGAAGTTGTTACAAAACTCAATTCTGCTGAAGAATCTGACGTTCAAAACAGCCCTTCTTCCTCTAAAGGTTCTGTAGTGGCACGTGACATGACTCCTATGGAAGTTCTTGTTCGCAATAATACAAAAGATACAATCAAACTAAGTCTTAGTGTTACATGCAGAGATGTAGCGGGAGAGAATTGTCTTGAAGGCAACAAGGCCACAGTTTTATGGGCAGGTCAGAGTCAACTTAACCTCTTTTTTCTGAGTAGGATATGTGTGTGTATTTATGTATTTTCTCTATTGCCCAGATTTATGTCTAAATTTGGATATGTGTACTTTCTAGGTGGTAAGATATTGTATCTGACCCAACTTGCACCGGCCCCCTAGAACATAAACATCAAAAGAATGAAAATTAGTAAGAAAAAGTTGCGACTGTGTATAACTGCTGTAAGCCTGTAACGCTGTTGCACTTGTAAATTTACATACCATGAAGAAGGCAAATTTGCTTTAGCCTAGTATATCTGGATTTTTAAAAATACCTTTACTCTTTTTCTCCCGGTGTTGCAGTCCATGGCCATGACTGTCTTTATTTGATAGCTGTTAATGATGATGCCTAGTTGAGGAAGCTAGCTGGTTGGGGTGAAGGTTACTTGTGTCTTTTCTTTGCCAGACAAGGAGATATTAAGGATAATGTTCATGGGCCTAATGCACAATTTGGGTACTATACCCAAAACAAACATTTGTTTAACCTCCGAAACATTTAGAGCAAAATGATTTAGAGGGGGAAGTGGAAAGTGAAATGTTATGTGCAGCACTGGCACTGCAGCTTAGATCTGAAATTTCGTTTTTTTTGTAAAAATGATTAAATGAAATTAAATTGCCACAACATATTCGAATTTAAATAATTGGGTTGAACAACCCTGAGAAAGATTATTAGTTTTAGTTTTGTTGGTTTTATTATTGTAATACAAAACTTTTGCATGCAATTCTAATTTTTAAACTTGCTATTTCTTAGCGATGACAGTAATAGGAGACAATATTGTTTGTCTAATTCTATATTTGTGTTGGAAATGCTTAAATTACCTGCACTTGGTTGTGTTATCCTTTAATATTAATTTGTTGTCAATTAGATAGGAATGACAAAATGTGTGAATGTTTTGATTTTGTTTTGTTTTGTGCAGAACCAAAATCATACTGAATTACGATTTTTTTAGAAATATGGGTTGGTTTGGTTCATATGGCTATGGTTTGAAATTGGTTTTACCCATATCTGTACTATCTATACTTACTATACAATACAATAATAATCGAAAGGGGGTATAATTTGTAGTTTGGTTAACCCCCCATTTTTGGTGTCATGCCTTGACAAAGTAATTTTCTAGTTTTTCAATGTTTTTGTGTTTTTCTGTGTTTTAGGAGATGAAAAAACAGTAAATCTAGGTAGATAGCAAGAGATAACGGGAGATTAGAGCTAGAAACAGAGATAGAACAGCAGAGAAAGGTAGAGAGAAAGGTAGAAATCAGAGAGATTCTAGAGAGAGATAGAAACCCTAGGAGAGAGAAAATAACAGAATAGAGAGAGAAAGAGCAGAGCTGGTGGAAATGAAGTCCATTTTCTGATAATTGTTCATACATCCATAAACTGAAAATACAAACAAGACATGTATTTATAGACCCTGAACTATGTAACTAACTCCAGAATAGTAAATGACTCTAATGCCCTTACTACTTCTACTGCTCTAGTCTATTACTAGCTAGCGTTAATGTCAGTTCCTGACATATCTCCCCCCTTTAAAATATAACCATGTCCTCATGGTTGTTCTTCACTAGACAACTTCCTTCCACCTGGATCAAAGATATGCACATCTGTCTTGAAATTGCTAAAGTTTTCAGCTGTTGGAAACTTCTCAAAAGCCTCAGCACTCCTTCCCATGTTGGTAGTGATAATTGAAAATACTTCTTCTTTGGCATCTTGTTTCTCGTCCACTTCATGACTACCACAGATGTGTTCTATCCACCTGGGTGTAATAGCAGTGAAATGGTTACAGCTTCCCACAAGTTCCGAGACTGAATCAGATGTGAGTTTTAACTTCTTGCCATGCCATTCAAACTGCATAGGTTGCATTCCATAATTGCAGTGGAGTTCACCTAATTGAGACAACCACTGAACTCCTAGAATCAAATTCCATTCAGGTAACTCTACCTTCCAGCCCTCAACTTGAATCTCCTCTTCATTCAATTTGAATTTATAATCTGAACAATTACTTGCACACTCCAGGGTACCTTCATTAGGTAGCTTAGTAATCGTAGTGTTACAGAAACCCTTGAATTGCAGTGGTGGTTTATGACCACCAGGATCAAAGAGGGTGATTGTTTTGTAGTTCACTAGAATGCCAACAGAGAGAGGCTTCTGAGTGCTTCCAACAGCTTTGCCAGCTCCTGTTGGAACCACAACTGAACTTAAGTAAGGATCACCTTGCAACTTTAGTCCATCCAAATGTATAGACAAGTCCCTTGGAACTTGGAGCTCTGGATTTAGCTCCTTTTTTTCTGTTGTCAACTTTGGCACCACTTCGGTTAAGAGAGCACATGGTCCATGGTCTTCCAATGTGAAATAAGGCCACAATTGGATATGTTGTCCTTCCCATTCAGGCTGCAATATTTGGAAATGATGATTACCTTTCAGTTCTCTTAGTGGAGAAACCCATTCCTTTCCCAAGATCAAGTGCCAATCATTGGAAACATTAATCACCCTGGATGTTTGCTCCTGCTGATGTAAGCCTGTTGCAGTACATGTTTCCTTAGTTACCACATTCAAGCTCCTACCTTCATCTATGAGAATCTGAAGCTTTTTTCCTTGATAATCTTCTCGGTAGTGTAATGGCACTCCCATGTAAGATGGTGGCATTCCTAGAGCTGACAGAATGAATATCTGTTCTTGCCAATCACACTTTTCTTCACCTGGCAACTCATCATAAACAACTTCCTGAACTTCTTCACTTATACCAACTTCTTCACTTATACCAACTTCACTTTTCATGTCACTCCCTATTTCCTCATTGAAGAAGGCTCCAAACTGTTCCCCATTTTTTGCACTTAAACCACTCATCTGGAATTCTTTATAGATTGCGTAGTAAGTATCTTGATGCTCACCCTGAGGAGGTTTACCTCTCATCAATTCTCCTGCATACTCTTGATCCTCCTCTGGTTCTTTATCATAGATTGGTTCCTTATCATAGATAAGTTCAACAGCCTCCCAATCCTGTAACAATGGAAGAACTCCTGCACCTTCTTCACCTTTAGGAAGTCTTAAGTCAAGATATTGTACTGAATCTGATGTAACCCTTGTTTGTGGCACAGTGTTATCCTGCCTGACATTGACCTTCTGATTAAAAGGATTAACAACACCTTCCTTTTGCTGTTCAGCTTGTATACTCATTAGTAAACTCAACTTGTGTTCAGCTACCTCGATCAAGTCTTCCAGTTTTTGAAACTTCTGACTAGTTTTCTCCTTGTACAATAAAAGCTGTTGATGCACATCATGCATCAAATCATTGAAGGCTATATTATCTTCCTCCATTGTCTAAACAAACCTTAGAACTTCAAGAATTGTAAGCAGCTTTTCATTACCAGTTTCAACTCACAACAATAATATCACCACTAATTGAACTAAGTACCACCAGATCTACAACCACAGCTCAATAACAACACCTTCTCACAAACAATTTCTCAAACATATTGTCTACAGTCTACACTACAGAATTCACTTCAAACAAACAAACAAGACACACAGCAGTTCTCCAGCTCTTAGAACAGAACATTAGTGTACTGTACTTCACTAACCTCAGAGTTTCACCTTATACTAACAATGCCTTCCTGTAATTCAAGTAATACTCAACAGATTCCCTCTCAAGCAATATATCAAACACCTTAAGCACACAAGTCACTTCTACCTTCAGATTTACACTAACTCCTCACAGTCACTCCAAATCTCCGGATTACAACACAATCACTTCAACAAACCACAGATCAACTCAGATTCAACAATTTAACACTGAGATTAACAGCAGAACCACAACTCCACTTCAAACAAGCAGTATATGCACAGAAACAGAGTTTTTCAACTAATATCAACACCAACACAGAAGTAAACTTGCTATTTTTGTACTTTTCTCCAATAATCTCAACAGAATTCAACTAATAGCATGTAAACAAACTCTAAACAGCTTAAACAACTCCAAAACTAACTAGTTATCACAGTAAGTCAACAGATCTGTAAGTATAAGAACAGAACAGAGCACCTGAACTGATTCTAACAAATCTCAGGACTTTGAGATGCGATTAATGCAGATCTAGGCTCGTTCAGCTCGCACAGAGATGCACAACATGATTAAGCAGTGGTTGATCGAATTTGAAGAGCTCTGATACCAATTTGTCATGCCTTGACAAAGTAATTTTCTAGTTTTTCAATGTTTGTGTTTTTCTGTGTTTTAGGAGATGAAAAAACAGTAAATCTAGGTAGATAGCAAGAGATAACAGGAGATTAGAGCTAGAAACAGAGATAGAACAGCAGAGAAAGGTAGAAATCAGAGAGATTCTAGAGAGAGATAGAAACCCTAGGAGAGAGAAAATAACAGAATAGAGAGAGAAAGAGCAGAGCCGGTGGAAATGAATTCCATTTTCTGATAATTGTTCATACATCCATAAACTGAAAATACAAACAAGACATGTATTTATAGACCCTGAACTATGTAACTAACTCCAGAATAGTAAATGACTCTAATGCCCTTACTACTTCTACTGCTCTAGTCTATTACTAGCTAGCTTTAATGTCAGTTCCTGACATTTGGTTATGATCTTCAACTCAAATAGATCATGACCGTTAGATACAACAATACTAAAAGTTGTTATATATAGAGGTCTAAGGTTCGATTCCCGCCAACAACATAGTAATTTATATTTAGTACTAAAAATATTATATACAAAGATGTAAGGTTCGAATTATTCTAATAACATATTAAAATTAATATTTATAATATTATATTACACTACAAATAAATTATAAAAATTAAAAGGAACCCGTGCTTTGCACGGGCTATAAGCTAGTTCTATATAAAATGTATTTTTAAAAGTACATATGAACAGTGAACAAAATATTGTATTATTTTTTCCTTAGAGAATCTTGATGTAAAACATATTTTTTTAAAGACTTCAGGTCAACCATCTTAATTAATATTACTATGGTATAGACTTTTGTTTGCTTGTATAGAAGGGAATACATACATATCACATGCATAAAGTTAATATGAATAAATGCGTACACTCATATATAAACTGGTATAGGTTTGTATGTATACACTTATACTGACTTACTTACGTCTACGATGTGTGTTTGGTTGGTGTACACTGCTTATATGTTCAGTAAAATGTTCGTGTACACTCAGACATATTTGGATGTTGGTATATATTTAGATGTGTGTACATCTCTCTATATATAACAAAACCGGTGTAACCTAAAGAATTTGTGGCAGGCCATCCTACAAGCTAACTTCGTTTGTAGACATATACTGGCGTGCACACACATGTATATGCTTGTATCTTAGTCTTTATGTGCACATATATGTATACACTCGTATGGATACCCATATGTTATCATAGCAGGCATTCAAATGTTCATATAGTAATAGATATGCATATTTATGGTACTTTATGTGTTTGTATGATTATGTTAAATTTTAAATTATCCTGCAAACTACAAACTAGTGAATAGTATTTGTACTATTATTGAATTTTGTTCAAATATTTGGTGATGTTTAATTTTTGGATTATTCGGTGAATCAAGTGTCCTTTGATAGTGAAAACTCTAGGTTTGTAATAAAATGATGTTGCTCAGTTGTTTGATATAAGAAAAAGGAATTTATACTATAATCAATTTGCAGACAGTGTATTGATGCACCCAATTTTTTTTTAATATTTAGGTTCTTTGAATGGTGTGAAAATGGAGGTACCTCCACTTCAAGAAATCAAGCATGCCTATTCCCTTTATTATATGGTCCCAGGCGAGTACACACTCTTAGCTGCTGCTGTAATTGATGATGCTAGTGAAGTTCTCAGGGCCCGTGCAAAATGTAAATTGCCTGATGAACCCATCTTCTGTCGTGGGCCCCCATTTCATGTACGAGTTAACGGGACTTTGTAATTATCCCACAAATGCATTAAAGATGAAATCGGGATGTTGGATAACAATTTCAGAGGATAATTTTGGTGTTCGGCCTAGATGGAACCTAGATTTTGTTTTCTGAGGGTGGGGTATGATCAACATCTGAACTCTGAAGTGATTCTTATTTATATCTCTTCTCCAAGTACAGTTCTTGAAGATGGCCTAAACTATATACTTCTGCTTGTTATAAATTCAGTCTGTACATCGTGGCTCGTCATCATCAGCCGGGACCTCCCTTGTCAAATTTTCTCGAACCTTGGTGTGAGAAACCTGTAAAGTTTGTGCTTTATCCCTTTGTTAGAAATATGACTCTTATATAGGAAGCTTTTGTTTCTCTATTCCAGTGGTGATATCTTTGATAATCGTTTGAAATCAGCCAATCTTCGGTTCACTGTTGTAAACTTATTGTTACACTGTTGTATAAATCTGGTAATGCGTTCGAATGGGGCGTACTACTTCATAGGATACCACTTATGTGGAAACTGGTTCAAGTTTCCAGTAGAGTCGCATTAGTTATTCATTCGAGACATTTTTTATTGTTAAAGACTGTGTTACGAGCATTTTTCAGCGATTCTTTTCTGGACTAGTAAATTTTCTACGATTTTGTTTAGGGAAATAAAATATTTTGGGTTTAGTTATGAATATCTTAAAAACATGATGATTCTCAGTTTGTACAATAATTAGATATGTGCTTATTCTAGAATCGGAATTCTGATATCTGCTCGTAACTTGTTTGATAATATGGGTAAAGATGTTTACTGAACGGCTGTTCCTAATGTGTACTTGATGATCGGGTTGGATAATGAAGGTTTTACCTTTTAGGGTGTCAGGGGGATTTTTCGGTAGTGAGGGTTGGTCGAATGCTAAGGCGCTTGTATAATGAAGTTACATAGTAGCAGGTCAGATTTTGAGCTTGGAAGGAAAAATTATGTTTGTAGTGAATCAGGATTGCAGTGACTGGAAGAAGAGAGGAGTACACTACAGTTGCATGAAACTGGAATGATAGTGTGGTGCGTTTACAAAGTTTTTATAAAGATGCGGCGGTTCATACTGTACAAAGTTTGTTTAAGAGACCTGGTTATAAATTATGCTTTCTAGCAAAAAGTTGCTCTCTCATCGGCTCTTGTTTTCGCATGGATGAGTAGGTTTGTAACAGAATTTTTGTGTGCCAGTAAGCGCCTACCAGCAATCACCATTCTCAATTTTGTTGGACTCGGTACTCGGTAGATGCGGACTTCTCACTTAACTTTTTTACTCTTTTATCTTGCAAAATTCATTTATTCTCTTCCACCTTTGTTTTATTCGCAAATTTTCATTTCATTTCTTTAGAAGAAAGATTACTGATAATTCCGAAGTCTTAAACAATACATTACGGTAAAGAGATGACTAATAATTAGGAGTAATGGCACTCAATCGTCAGAGTTATTGAGCTTCATTAGGTATGTCCAGGAGATGACAAAATGGAGGGATGACAGTAGTATGCACGTACAAAATGGACGTATGGTAATCTAGACCCTGAGATTAGGCCAAATAATGGATCGGATTGAACTAAGGTTCGGGTAGTACAAAAATTGTTTGATAAACTTTAAAAGTAGATTTTTTGAAAAATATTTTTGAGTGAAAAGTTGTTTTTAGAGAAAGTATGTCCTGGTATATTCATGTTCATATCCATTTATTTTATCGGATCATATCAGTTAACGAATTTTTTATAGGCCTCCATATATTTGGATCCGTTAGGATCTCGGATCTCGGATCTCGGATCTCGAATTGGATATCTAATCCATTTAAATTTTTAAAAACTTTCTTACTTAAAGTGAAAACTTATTTAATATTGAATATATAATATGAAGCTTCTTGAAATATAAACAAAATAGTTAATTAATAATGTCTAAAGTTTAAAATAATATTAGAAATTTAAAAACAATATAAATTTGAAGTTTTACTAGAATAACAATGAAAAAAACAATGATGTTTCGTAGACTAGTTAAAAGAAGTCGGCAAGGAGCCAAGGATGATCCGGGATTATGAAAGGACTAGAAAGCAATTAATATGGGCACTATTGCACTAAGTCACATAAATACACTATTTAAATTTTAAAAATAATATTTGTTTTATATAATAAATAATATGTAATATAATATTGAAATAATATAATATGCATAAAAACGGATCGGATCACTCTATATTCGTATCCGATAAATTTATTATCTAATTTTTCTAAGCATATTGAATTTCCATCAGTTCTTTTTTTGGCAAATCTATATTTGTTGAAAAAGATTCGGAACGGATCTTCGATACATTGACAGACCTATCCGGGATTTTTTTTTTTTTTTTGAAGGACAATAGAATCATCAATATCAATATATATATATATATATATATATATATATATATATATATATAAAGGAGGATACGCGGACGCTTAGGTGGCGCTCTAAGATCGTTTCAATCAATTTTTCTAATTTTCTTAGAGCTTTACAATTTTAAACATTAAAAAAAAATATCTTTTAACATATTAGAAGTAAAATAGGTGTTCGAATTTATATAGAACAAGAGTTCCAATTTACAAGTACTGACAAATTATTTTACTCTGTATAACTCGACTTTTCCCCATATACGTACAATGCGTCCGCATGACATTTTTTTAGACTTTGCTTTTGATTTTTTATCTTTTTGATTGATCAGTTTATGAATTTTACAATTAGTGTTAGAATATGAGTTAGAATTTATAGAGAACAAAAGTTCAAATTTATAGAAAAAACATATAAATAAAAGTTTCTACTGGAAGTAGAATAAGTATTTATAAAGCATAAGATTAAAAGTTCTATTGGAAGTAGAATAGGAGTTCGAATTTATAGAGAATAAGAGTTCGAATTTATAGAAAAACATATAAATAAAAGTTCTATTAGAAGTAGAATAGGTGTTTGAATATATAGAGCATCCATATAACTAAATATTTTATAGAAAGTATGATCTTCTTAAATTATATATTTTTTATATAAGTTAATTATACTTCTATTAGGAAAATTTATTCATAAATCCAATATTATTATCATAAAAAAAGTCATCGTATTTAAAAAGAAAAGAATTTATGTGTTAACATTATAAAAGAACATTCTCATGTAGGAATCCTAAATAAAAATAGGAGTATCTATAATATAAATAGAAAATAAGATGTGTTTTCATTTTCTAAAACTACATAAATTTTAGAAAGTCTAGATAAAGTATAAATTGGAATTCACTCACTTTTTTAGGTTTTAATTTTAAGGAAAATAGTTGTTGTACGTGAAAGATAAGTATCATTAATAATATGTAATGAATTTGGAATTTCGACCTAAACGAGAGCGGCTCGAAACGTGTTAACGGGAAGACAGTTCACTATAAAAGATTGTATTAGCTATTAAAATATCATTTTGATGTTATAAATTTTATTTTATTTTTAGGATTTGATTTTTATGGATAAACATTATCATACAAGTGATATATGTAAAAGTTAGGCTTTTGGTCTTAACGAGGGAGCGGATAAATAGTAATAACCGTGTTTAACAAAAAAACGATTCATTAGAGAAGACCGTATAAAGATGTTTGAATATATAAGGAATACATAAAATAAAATATTTTATTAGAAGTAGAATACGAGGACGATGGAGACGTCTTACACGATTTTTAAACCTATATATCTTTTTTCTTAAAAATCCTTTATTTAATCTTTTTTATACAAGTTAATTATACCTGCATTAGAAAAATATATCCATAAATTTAATATCATTTTCGTAACGAAAAGTCTTCGAAATTATTATTTTTACATGTTAACATAACAGAAAGACATTACCATGCGAAAGTTGTAATAAGTACATGAGTATCTATAATATACAGAAAATATAAGATTTATTTTCATTTTTAAAACTCTATAAATATTAGAAAGTTTAAAGAATATAAAAATTGAAATTCACTTTCTTTATATAATTAGTTAGAATTTCGGTTCCAAATAAGAGCGACTCGAAACGTATTTAACGGGAAGACGGCTCACTAGAAAAGATTGTATTAGCTATTAGAATTTGATATTGATATCATATTTTTTTTATTGTTCGATTTTATGGATAATAAATATTATATAAGTCTTTATAATATATGTTAAAGTTGAGATTTCGATTTTAGCGAGAGAGCGGCCCAATCGAAATAATAGTGTTAAACAAGAAATCGATTCATTAGAAAATGATATTTAATTTTTAAAATTTAATATTAATATTATAATATAACGTAAATGTATTAATTTTAAAAAAAATATTATAGCGCCGCCGCGAAGCGCGGCTTTATCGACTAGTATATATATAAAGGAGGATACGCGGGAGTTTAGGTGGCGCTCTAAAATCGTCTCAATCTATTTTTCTAATTTTCTAGAATTTTAGAATTTTAAACACTTATAAATATAAAAAGGGTTTCAAGTGCCTGAGGATGACCTCAGGAGAGTACCCTGAGGTTAAAACAATTACAATACAAATGAGAGGGTATTTATGTAAATTACTGGGAAAAAAATTATAATTACAAAAATGCCCCTGCGGGACCCTTACTTTACAATTAGAAATATGTTATAACCTTAGGAGAGGACCCTGAGGTTATCCTCAGGCCCATTTTTCTCATATAAAAATATCATTTAACATATTAGAAGTAGAATAGGTGTTCGAATTTATAGAGGAGAAGAGTTCAAATTTATAGGAAGACATATGATTAGAAGTTCTATTGGAAGTAGAATAAGTATTTATAAAGCATATGATTAAAAGTCCTATTGAAAGTAGAATAGGAGTTCGAATTTATAGAGATAAGAGTTCAAATTTATAGAAAAACAATATAAATAAAAGTTTATATTGGAAGTAGAATAAGTATTTATAGAGCCTAAGATTAAAAGTTCTATTGGAAGTAGAATATGAGTTCGAATTTATAGAGAATAAAAGTTCGAATTTATAGAAAAACATATAAATAAAAGTTCTAATAGAAGTAGAATAAGTGTTTGAATATATAGAGCATCCATATAACTAAATATTTTACAGAAAATACGATCTTCTTAAATTATATATTTTTTATATAAGTTAATTATACTTCTATTAGGAAAATTTATTTATAAATCCAATACTATTATCATAAATCCAATACTATTATCATAAAAAAAAAGTCATCGTATTTAAAAGAAAAGAATTGATGTGTTAACATTATAAAAGAATATTCTCATGCAGGAATCCTAAATAAAAATAGGAGTATCTATAATATAAAGCGAAAATAAGATGTGTTTTCATTTTCTAAAACTCCATAAATTTTAGAAAGTCTAGATAAAGTATAAATCGGAATTCACTCTATTTTTTAGGTTTTAATTTTAAGGAAAAAAGTTGTTGTGTAAGATAAATATCATTAATAATATGTAATGAATTTGGAATTTCGACCAAAACGAGAGCGACTCGAAACGTGTTTAACGGGAAGACGACTCACTATAAAAGATTGTATTAGCTATTAAAATATCATTTTGATGTTATAAATTTTATTTTATTTTTAGGATTTGATTTTTATGGATAAACATTATCATACAAGTGATATACGTAAAAGTTAGGTTTTTGGTTCAAACGAGGGAGCAAATAAATAGTAATAACTGTATTTAACAAGAAAACGATTCATTACAGAAGACCGTATAAAGATGTTTGAATATATAAGGAATACATGAAATAAAATGTTTTATTAGAAGTAGAATACGAGGACGGTGGAGATGTCTTACACGATTTTAAAACTATATATCTTTTTTCCTAGAAATCCTTTATTTTATCTTTTTTTATACAAGTTAATTACACTTGCATTAGAAAAATATATATATAAATTTAATATTATTCCCGTAACGAAAAGTCTTCGAATTTATTTTTTTTATATGTTAACATAAGAGAAAGACATTCCCATGCGGAAGTTGTAAATAAGTACATGAATATCTATAATATACAGAAAATATAAGATGTATTTTCATTTTTAAAACTCTATTAATATTAGAAAATTTAAAGAATATAAAAATTGGAATTTACTTTCTTTATATAATTAGTTAGAATTTCGGTTCCAAATAAGAGCGGCTCAAAACGTATTTAACGGGAAGACGGCTCACTAGAAAAGATTGTATTAGCTATTAGAATTTGTTATTGATGCCATAATTTTTTTTATTTTTATTGTTCGATTATATGGATAAAAAATATTATATAAGTCTTTATAATATATGTTAAAGTTGAGATTTCGATTTTAACGAGAGAGCGGCTCAATCGAAATAATCGTGTTTAACAAGAAATCGATTCATTAGAAAATGATATTTAATTATTAAACTTTAATATTAATATTATATTATAACGTAAATGTATTAATTTTTTTAAAAAATATTATGTTGAGTATTGAATACGGTAAAAGAATACAGAGGGGGGGGTGAATGGATTCATGAACTTTTCTTTGATTGAGTCTATGTAGCAGATAAGTGCCTGTGTGTGTAGAAGTGAAGGTGCGGATAAATAAACAACACAAGACACAATATCACTTTAATCTAATGTATTATTAGATAAAGGTTGCTACAATCTGTGAATACAAATGGTAGTATTCTCAGCTTCGTTTTTCTCAGAGAGATATGGCTTACAGTGTATGAAAAACTTGACTCACAAAAAGTTACTAAGTTATGAAGTGAGGCTGTGTCCTTATAGAACATGGATACAGCCTACTTACTGCAAATATGGTAGCTAAACAAATTACTTTCTAGTTTGTCTATCCTTTTTGAGTAAGTGTCCAAACGGTTACAGATTTTACTTTGCAAAGCCTGTTTAGATCCACTTCTTTAGCTCCTTGTCTCTTCTATATCTCTCCAAGCTTCCTTGTAGGCTTTCCAGAGCACGTTACAGATTGTGGTCCATAAAGTGCATTGGCTTGTTGCAGGTTTCTGACTTGTACAATTTCTTCAGTATTTTGTCTCCAAGAATGTATTCGAGAAGTGACTAAGTAAGTGATTCGAGAACTAGAATTGACTTGATCGATAACTCTGAGTTCTCGAATACTGTTATAATGACATATCGAACCACTTCTCAAATAGCTCTTTTCCATCAGGATTCCTTGAGTTGTCGAATAGAACATTTGACTTATCGAATCCTCGAGTTGTCGAATAGCTTTCTGAGTCCTTGAGATATCGAATGGAACTTTGACTTGTTGACTCTTTGAGAACTCGAATACCATCTTGACTTGTTGACTTCTTGAGTTCTCGAATAGAGTAGTAGACATATCGAATCCCTGAGATATCGAATGAGATATCGAACAGTGTATTCAGAGATATCGAATGGTGTCTTGAGATATCGAATCCCTGACTTCTCGAATGCTGGACTTCTCGAATAGACAAATATACTTCTCGAATTGGTACTTAGGCAAATTCTTCATTTCTTCAAATCCCAACTGTGATTATTTGATAGTCTTTAACTCCTTGCTTGAGGCATGAACCTTGGAACTTCTTTCAAGCATTATTCTAGACTCTATTTGTACAATTACACAACTAGGATTTGATGCCTACTACAAGTACAATACAAATAGAAACTCTACAACTAGAGGTTCCCTCAGTTAAGAGGTCATGTAAGTAATGCAAAGCATTACAAACAATTAGGCTTGTTATTAGATGTGTACAGGCATGCCTCTGTAACTAACAATCTCCCCCAAATTGTGAGTGAGACCCTTAGTCACAATTTCATGTCTGATAACAAGCCTAACATACATAAAGATAAAACTTTAAAAGTACAGGTATGTATTTTGATTGAACACATAAATGAAATTACAAGATAAATACTCTTACAGTATGATGAGGTACTAGCCATTTTCTTTTGATTGCATCTCCATTGCTTTGGCTTGTAGATCATCATATGCTTTCTGTTTCCTTTCTTTCTCCTTTCTTGCAATCTCATCTATTGCTCTCATGATTTCTGTCATAGCATCCAATTCTTCAATCATAATAGAGTTTTTGAAATCTTCAAGCACTGGCTTCAGAATGTTGGCAGGATAGTGACTGAGTAGGTCCATTCTTATATTGACATTGTCTCCATTTCTTCTCCTATACTTCACCACATAGGGATCAAACTGAACTCTACACAATCCCTTTGCCCTTAGCTTTTCTGCTTCAATCTCCAGTCTATCAATTTCTTTCTCCCTTTCTAACCATTTCTCATAGCAGCCCTTTCTTATCTTCTCAGCATAATCTTTCTTCATTTTCACAAAGTCAATCAATTCCAGCTTCCATACTTTCTCCACCTTGTCTTTAGAATACAACAATGCAATGATTCTTTCTATCTCATACAATTTACCCCAATGTTGACAACCCCCTTGTTTGAATTTCATTTCTTTCCCATCAGTGTACTTGATTTCAAGGTGGTCACCCACAATTGCAGCATAGCATATATTTTGAGCTCTTAGAAATTGCAGTTGCTCTTCATCAAAGTCTTCATCAAGTGGCTGGAGTTTCAATCCTGGAATGATTGTTAGGGCTCTAGATTTGGATAGCTTCACTCTTCTTGCAACATGTTTAAATTTCATCCTCTTGACATGATTGCTTGGCAGAAATCTTTGACCTTTGTTGGTAGACCATAGTAGTATTCCACTAGCAGATTGCTTTCTGAAACATACACATGGTTTCTTGACTTGAATCTTCTTCTCTTCTTGAGGTGGTAAGACAGTTGCAGAAGCCACAGATGTAGATTTTGCTAGGTCACTACTAACAGTATTCACCCTAGACTTAGAGTCTTGTGTTGTGGTGAGGTTACTGCTAGCAGTGCCTAAGGCTTGCTGTCTCCCACTCTTTCTCTCATATGTTTTACCTTGGTCATCATCATCCTTTTTATCCTTGTCTCCCTTTTTCTTCTTGTCTTCATCACCCTTATCTCTCCTGTGATGTCTTCTCCTCCCATCACCTTTGTCTTCAGAATCATCATCCTTATTTCTCCTAGGTTGAGCCATCTCTGGAATTTCACCAGTTGCAATATAGGTTCTGAGGATATGCAGTGCCTCAGTTTCTTCAGCATTTCTGGCTTCAACCTTCTTCTGTAATTGATCAATGATAGCAATGATCAGTTTGTGATTTCTAGTGGTGAGATCATGGGGAATGACCAATTGCTTGATATCTTCAATTCTGGTGCCAGACTGATAAATGATTGTCCATGGCTTCTTGATCACTTCTGGTAGCCTTGAAGGTTGACCATTCCTCAAATCATCAAACAGACTTTTGCTGTTCTCATTCCTCTTCTCAATGAGCTCAAGTATGGCATCTATCTCTGAGTGTTTTAGGTCTTGTAGAGTCTGGTATGTTAGATGCCATATCTTTAATTTGGAAACCATCACTATCTCCTTGACCCATAGATTGTTGACTTTCTTGGGGATGATAGTGATGTAGTCAATCTGCTTCTTCACCTCCCTCAGATAAAACTGAGTGTCACCAACCTGTTCCCTTATGGCTTTCAGAAACTCCAAGAAGACTTTATCATGATAAATATCTGAGTTGGCAACTTCTTGCAGCTTGGCCTCAGTAACAACTTTGACTTCTACAGGCTTGGCACTCTCAGATATAGAGGTTGGAGGTTTGTCAGATGGCATACTCCCTGCAACCACTGTGGTAGTTATGGATTGCTTTTGTCCTCCAGGAGTAGTGATGTGCACAGTTGGTAGAGTGACAACTGGCAAGGTAGATGGAGGCTCATCCACTTTGGATTTTCCTTTGCCAGGCACATTTGCTAGAGACTTTGAAGCCCTTTGTTGACCACCCTCTTTTATTATTATGCCTTTCTCCCCCTTTGTATTTGAGTTCCTTGCCTTCTTCTCCCCCTTAGGCTTGTTGTCAGGCACAGAGGCTGTAGAAATGTCCTTTGGGATTGAAGATTCATCAGGTAGAGGGGGACCCATATGCTTCATCATTGCAGCTAACATGGATTGTTGATGCAGAAGGACATCAGTTGTGGTGGATGCTTGAGTGTCCAACTGATCATTTAGCAGTGCAACCTTTTCTGTAAGATGAGCATTGGACTTGGTAAGAGTAGCTACCTCCTGTTCAAGAGTGTTCACCTTAGTGAATAACTCATTGGCCTTGAAACCAGATAAAGATTGATCCTGCAGCCTCTTCACTTCATATTTAGACAGTTCATGCACAGGGACATCAGTCACTAGCCTATCTCCATAAAGATTCTTGAACATTGTCCTCAGCATGGCATTGGCATCTGTAGTCTGGTCAGATAGATTTTGAAATTGATGCCCCAGACCTGTGACAGTATCCTTTAGCAGAGCTAGCCCATTATCCATCTGGGTGCAGGTAGAGTTGCAGTGTTTGATGTCCTTGAACACACTATCTAGCTGAGGGAATTTAGCATCAAAGGCCCTCTTGACTTCTGCTACTGAAGTGGCTGTCTTGTCACACACCCTGTTGACTTCAATTTTGACTCCCTTGCCAAGATAGTGTGCAGCCTTGAGGAAACCCTTGTAGGAATTATTTACAGCTTCATACACTTCACCAGGTGATAGGGATTTTGCATTGGAGCCCAGTGAAGTGATGTATTCCTCCCTGAGATACTGAAGTGCTTCATCGAGAGTAATATCATATTTTCCTTGCAACCAGGCATCTATGTTGCCATCTCTCTCAGCATCATCAATGATCTTTGACTTCTGCACTTCCACATCATCCCTATGGCATAACAGAATAGCCTCATAGTCTGGATTAGGCATGTCTGCAGTGAGAAGGTTCTGAGCAATCTTTGTGAACTCAGGAATCTGATCCACAATTAAGCTTTGAAGTGCTTCAACCGTCAATTGTTGTGGAACAGACCCTGATCTTGAAGCACTGTCATGTTGCACAGGCTTCAGCCATTTCGACATGAAGTCAGAGCTAGAGCTAGGCAAGCTAGACTCCTCAGTTACAGATGCAACTTCTGTAACCGGATGGATTGACTCTACTACTGGTGTCACCACAGAGGTGGGATGAATTACACCAGCAGTTGACACAGGCACAGAGTCTCTAGTAAAAACTAGTGGAACCTCTGTGTTTGTGATGGTGTCATTAGGAGATGCCTCAGCATGCATTCCCTCACCATCTAAATGTGGGTTCTGAGTGGTGAACAAAGTGTCATGCACTAAGTCACTTGAAATTATTGGCTCATCAAGAGAAAAGAATTCTTGATGATCAATACCTTGCATCTCAGTTGCCTGAGTTGCAGGTTCCAAAGAAATTTCAGAGTTAGATTCTGGAAGAGAAGTGTGTTTAAGAGTAGATTTTGGCAACTCCCCCTGAGAGATAGAGGGAGTTTCAAATATGATGTGCTCTCCACTCAGTGTTGTGCCAGCCTTATCACTCCCATGTGCTGACTCTATACAAGAAGGTGCATTGGGGAGGATGCTTGATTCTATAGGTGCACCCTGTTGAGAGGATACACCTAGTGAGCTGTGTGCCCCTGATTTTACAACTTCAGCCATTTGTGTGACTGAAGAGGTGGTCTTAATTTTCTTCTTCTTTGTCCTGTGTAAGGGTAACTCAGGTTCCTCACTTCCTAGACCTAATTCAACAGCTAATGCTGCTTCAGACAAGATATTCAATGGTGCAGACATTACTTCCTTTCTCTTCTTTTTACTAACATCACCCTTTTGAGAGGATGATGCAGTTGGCTCAGTATGTGGTAGAGTGTTTGGTTGAGAGGGTTGGTTAGCAGGCCCTGGGTTAGCATTTTGTTCTACTTGCTTGGGCTGTGCTAACTTAGATTTTGCATCAAATGTTGGCATGTTGTGGGGATAAGTCCTAAACAAACTCTCCATATGGGGAGTTATGTTCAGTCTTACATCCACATCATTCCTAGTCTCCAAATTACCAAAAATGAGTTTGGTCATGGACTTAGGATAGCCTATTTTATTTTTATCAATCCCAGGCAATTCAATCAATGAAGAATTTTTATAATTAAGTACAGATTGAATAAAGCGAGGGAAGAAAATATCAGTACCTCTCTTGGTTGTGTTCTTACCAAGTCTCCCATATAATTCTTGGAGTATGATTTGGCCAACATCAATCTTCTTCCCATAGGCCAAAGCATATCCAATTTGCTGCACAGGTGCACTGATTTGATCAAAGCTTGATTTCCTGGCAGTGAAGACTTGGAGAAGAGTTGCAAACACATAACTCCACTCCTTTCTCAGATTCTTTCTGTTTAGCTTTCCAAGGTTAATCCCATCTGAGTAGTTTATGAACTCAAAGAATTCCTCCAACTCTGCATTAGTGGCCATTCTGTCAAATGACTCTTGTTGTAGGCCTAGTGCTTGGTTCATGTCTGCAGTAGTGATAGTGATTTCCTTATCTTGAACCTTGCAGTAGATGACATATGAAGTAATTGCGTTTTCCAGGGCTACAACCTCCACAATAGCAGTACTCCAGAATTGTTCCAGAATATCTAGATATAGAGTTGGGTTGGCAGAGAGTGCATTCTTGATATACGACTCAGCCATCCATTTCACAAAGCACTTGAAATTGGCATTGGGTGCTTCAACATCACTAGTGAGAGCGATGAAGTTGGTGTTAAACTTTACTGTTGCCATTTGTGTAGAAGAGAGGAAAGAAATTGAAGGTTGAAGAAGAAATTTGGCTTTTCGTAGCTAGGGTTTCAGGGGTTTAGAGAGTGTAGATGCTTGAGAAATCGAATGAAATGAATCGAATAGATGTGAAATTGTATAAGTATGAAGTACTTGAATTGTCGATTAGCAGAGAGTTTTGTATCGACAAGTCAGGCATTCGAGAAGTAGGAAACAACTATTCGAGAAGTCAAGAATGGCTTAATCGATAACTCAAGCAGATAGAAACTCACAGCTGGCAGTTATCTAACTCAGAAATAATTCTAAATTAAATAATATGTGTTTTTATGAGTGAATTAAACTTTTAGACAAAAGTCCAAAATCGGTTAAAATTCAGCGAGAATTCAGCCTTTTCAAATGATTCGAGAACTCAGATATAGTGTTCGAGAACTCAGTCATTCGAGAACTCAGTTACTATATTCGAGAAGTCAAGAATTCCTCTATTCGATATCTCAGAAAGACTCTATTCGAGAACTCAAGAGTACTCTAATGAGACTTATTAGAGATGTCGAATAGTGAATCATTCGAGAAGTCTGACTTATCGAACTATACCCATCACTCATAAAAATTTGATTTTCACTATCTTTTAAAAATTTACCAGACATATTCATTGAAAAATATCCTAGCAAATTAAATAGTGATTTTCTCAAAATTTCATAGAAATTTTAAGTTAATAAAAATATGATTTTCAACATATACAACAGATTTGAAATATTTATAAATCATATTTCAGCCAACACTTACTCCAAAAATATTGAGAATTTAGATAAAGTAAGTGTTTACTGCTGCAACAATCTAGATGGTGTATTCACTTAGCCAGAATCTGAAGAATTCAGCATTCCAATCTCACTTACCAACCTTGTGAAGGTGGCTTCATCTAATGGCTTAGTGAATATATCAGCTAGTTGTTTATCTGTAGAGACATAATGCAACTCAATGGTTCCATTAGTTGCATGTTCTCTTATGAAATGATATCTGATGTCAATGTGCTTTGTTCTAGAATGATTGACAGGATTGGCAACTATAGAGATTGCACTTGTGTTGTCACACATGATTGGAATTCTTTCCAACACAAGTCCATAATCTCTAAGTTGATTTCTAATCCAAAGCACTTGAGCACAGCAACTTCCAGCAGCTATGTATTCAGCCTCCGCTGTAGAAGTTGACACAGATTGTTGCTTCTTGCTATACCAAGAAACTAACCTTTGTCCAAGAAACTGGCAGCTTCCTGAGGTGCTTTTCCTATCCACTCTGCATCCAGCATAATCAGCATCAGAATAACCAACCAGATTGAACCCTGTGTCCTTAGGATACCATAATCCCAAGTTAGGAGTGCCCTTCAGATATCTAAAGATCCTTTTTATTGCAATCAAATGTGATTCCTTTGGATTTGATTGAAACCTTGCACACAAGCATGTAGCAAACATGATGTCTGGCCTACTTGCAGTGAGGTAGAGTAGAGAACCAACCATGCCTCTGTAGACTGAGATATCTACTCTCTTGCCTTTAGCATCTTCATCCAATTTAGTGGCAGTGGCCATGGGTGTCTTGGCAGGTGAACAATCTTCCAAGTCAAACTTCTTCAATAAATCCTTGATGTACTTGGTTTGACTGATAAAGATACCATCCTTCCTTTGACTGACTTGCAACCCTAGAAAGAATGTCAACTCTCCCATCATACTCATCTCATATCTGCTCTGCATGAGTTTAGAGAATTTCTCACACAGTTTCTCATTTGTAGAACCAAAAATGATATCATCCACATAGATTTGAACTAGGATCATATCATCACCATGCTTCTTGTAAAACAGTGTCTTGTCCAATGTGCCTCTAGTAAATTGATTTTCAAGAAGGAATTGTGATAAAGTATCATACCATGCTCTTGGAGCTTGCTTAAGTCCATACAATGCCTTAAGCAATCTGTAGACAAATTCTGGGAAATGTGGATCCTCAAAGCCAGGTGGTTGTTGCACATAAACCTCTTCTTCCAACTCTCCATTTAGAAATGCACTCTTGACATCCATTTGATAAACTTTAAAGTTTGAATGAGCAGCAAATGCCAAGAATATTCTAATGGCTTCCAATCTAGCAACAGGGGCAAATGTCTCATCATAATCAATGCCTTCCTGTTGAGAGTATCCTTTTGCAACCAGCCTTGCTTTGTTTCTTATTATTACACCATCTTCATCCATCTTATTCTTCAGAACCCATTTTGTTCCAACAATGGTTCTATTCTTTGGTGCAGGCACAAGTTCCCATACTTTGTTCCTTTCAAATTGATTCAGCTCCTCTTGCATGGCAATAATCCAATCTGGATCCAACAATGCATCATCAAGTTTCTTAGGCTCAACTTGTGATAGAAAACATCCATAGAGGCACTCATTTTGAGTTGCTCTCCTAGTCCTTACTCCTGCATTAGGATCTCCAATGATTTGCTCTGCAGTGTGTGATCTATCCCATTTCCTCGAGTGTTCAGCCTGATTTCTCATTCTTGATGTTGCTTCATCATCCACATCATGGTCATCCTCATTTCCTCCCCCTGTGAAGTTACCATTACTCACAGGTGTGTCTTGGATGCTTGTTTCTCCACTATTGATTGGCACAAATTCTTCTCTTGTATCATTATTCACTTGAGAATGTTGAACTTGAGTTTCAACTCCAGTTTCAGTCTCTTCATCAGAATCATCTAGATTATCAAACTTCAATGGATCTCTGTCTTCATCATTGGCTTCTTCTAGTCCAGGTAGTTTGCTGTCATCAAATGTTACATCTGTGCTTTCCATAACTTTCTTTTGACTGATGACATAAACCTTGTATGCAATTCTTTCCATAGAATAGCCAAGAAAAATTCCTTCAAATGCTTTTGCATCAAACTTTCCAACATATTCAGAATTATCCTTGAGTACAAAGCATTTGCTTCCAAAAGTATGAACATACTTTAGTGTAGGCTTCTTTCCAGTCATCAAGTTGTAAGGTGTCTTTCCAGTGTTTTTGTTGATGAGGGTCCTGTTCTGAATATAGCATGCAGTGCTCACAGCCTCAGCCCAAAAACATGTAGGCATTTTTGCATCAAGTAACATTGTTCTAGTAGCCTCAATTAGAGTTCTATTCTTTCTCTCAACAACTCCATTTTGTTGTGGAGTCCTTGGAGCTGAGAATTGCTGAGAAATGCCATTCTCTTTGCAGAATGCTTCAAGTGTGGCATTTCTGAACTCTGTTCCATTATCACTCCTCAGTGCAATCACACTTGCATCGTTTGCCTTTGCTTCCTTGTCAACTTTCTTTATATGCTCAATAATTACTTGTGGAGCCTCATCTTTTGATGCCAGAAATTCCACCCATGTATACCTTGAAAAATCATCAACCATTACCAGGGCATACTTCTTTCTTCCAAGTGACATTATGTTGATAGGCCCAAACAAATCCATATGGATGAGTTGTAGTGGCTTGGTTACAGATGTCACTGTCTTTGACTTGTGGCTTGATCTCTTCATTTTTCCTTTTTGACAAGCCTCACACACTCCTTCTTGGCAGAATTCAAGTGTGGGCATGCCTCTCACTAACTCTCTTTTGACTAGAGAATTAATGGCCTTGAAGTTCAGGTGTGATAGTTTCTTGTGCCACAGCCAACAATCTTCATTTGATGCTTTTGAGTAAAAGCAACAAATTTTGTCCTTGTTTGCAGAGTCCATATTGGCTACAAACAGGCTTCCCTTCCTTACTCCAGATAGAGCAAAATCACCAGTCTTCTTGTGGGTGATCAAACATTCATCTTTGTCAAAATTCACTTTGAATCCTCTATCAGTAAACTGACCAACACTTAACAGATTATGCTTGAGCCCCTTGACTAGTGCTACATCTTCAATGATGACATTTCCAACTTTCAGCTTGCCATATCCCAATGTGTTACCCATGCTGTCATCTCCAAAAGCAACCATTGGGCCAGCCTTTTCCTCATACTGTGATAGCAGGGCCATATCACCAGTCATATGATTTGAGCATCCACTGTCCAAAATCCACATGACCTTCTTTTCACTTTCTTTGCCCTGCAAACACAAAGGTATTACTTTTCCTTTGGTACCCAAACAAGTTTGGGTCCATGTGACTTAGAGACAGTTTTATCATAAACAACATGCTTGTCAACTTTCTTAGTGTTAGTCTTCTTGTCACTGCTGGAAGTCTTAGAACCTGAGGTTTCAGACTTAGGTGACAAAGGTACCTTCCTAGCTTTAGGAGGACTTGAAGACTTTGACCTTGTGTAGTGTGTGTGGGAATTGTGACTGATACAACCATCAATGAACTGCCTTCTTAAATTAAAACAACTAGTCATAACATTCATATTGCATGGCATACAGTCAAATTTATCACAGAAAGGTGCATCTCTATGACTTAGAGGCACAGAACAATCATAGAAAGGTTTAGACACACTACCAACAGGTTTCTTGCATGCATGAGTTAGATGATTGGTACTGAAACAGTTCTGACAAGTTTTCCTAGGGGCATTAGGCATATAAGCATAGTTGTTATCCTTGTTAATCCCTAACTTGCCATTTCTGTTCTGTTTCTTTTTAGTCACTTCCTTTTCTGATTCACTCTTCCCAGCTGAGACAAACTTAACAAACTTCTTAGGTATTGGCCTATCAACTACTGGCTTCTTGGTCTTTGAATTGACACTCTCACCCTTAGAGGATGCTTGCTGTTCACTAGATTGTGCCTCATCCTCATCATTCAACATTTGCTTGATGAGTAAGGCATCCTCATCAATTTCAAATGTTGATTCCTTAAAAATTGGATTTTCAGTTTTTCTCAAAATGTGAGGCACTTTCTCATGAACAGCTGTGTCCTCTTCAATGACAGCATAGCCTTTCCTTTGTTTGAGAGAGTCATAGTCAAGTCCAATAGCTGCTTTGGGTTTAGCTTCAATTTTCTCACAGTAGGATTGCACTAAACCAGATGATTTCTTGAAAGTTTTAAGTTTGAATTCATTCTCAGCTAATTCATCCCTAAGAGCCTTCTCTACTTGACTAGCACATAGAACCTTGTTCTTCAAATATTCAACTTCTTTCTTAAGGTTTTCTACTTGCATAGTAGTTAGCTCAAGTTCCTCATTCTTTTTGGTTAATATTTCATTTCTAGTAGACAGTTTAGCAATCTCCTCATTAGCAGCAGTCATACTAGTATGAATATTAAACATTTCAACAGATAATTGTTCAATCATGCATTTGTATTCAGAAACAGACATGTCTATAGTAGTGAGAGATGGTACCTGAGAATCAGATGAAGATGAGTCATCCTTGGAGTTGGCCATCAAGGCATAGTTGCAGAATTCTTGTTCCTCTTCATCACTCTCAGAATCATCCCAACACTTCCCTTCAGCTATGTAGGCCTTACCATGTGTCTGCTTTTTCAGAAGGGCCTCATACTTAGCTTCTAGCTCAAGATAATCTCTATCCTTCTTTTTAGGCTTCTTGCATTCACTGGCAAAATGCCCTAGGTCATTGCATCTATAACACCTTACAGATGACCTATCCATATAACCGGTTTTGAACTTATTTCTGTTTGGCTTCACAGGTGCCTTGTTCTTGTTGGCTGAATGGTTTTGAGTTTTGGGTTTGAAGGGTTGATTTCTTTTAAATCTGATGTTTGGAAATTTTCTGGCCATGAAGGCATATGAGGTATTTTCCATCCCATCAAGTTCTTCCAGAGTGTAAAACTCTTCTTCTTCTTCCTCCTTTTCCTCAACAGGTTCACTCACCCCAGCTTCAGTTTCTTCATCATCTGCCACCTCCTCTATCCTTAGTTGGCTTGTAGATGCTTCTAGGTCCAGGATGGATTTGTTGACAATCAAGGCACATGATGTGTTTATCATCCTACCTTGGTTGGCTTGGATAGCCCTTTTCTGAAGCAACTCAAGTTCATGAGTCTTTAGGACTCCATAGAGCACATCATAGGTGACTTTGTTCAAATCTCTCTCTCTTAGAGAAATGACTCTTTGCTCCAGATGATTTGGTGAAGACAACATAAATTTCATATTTAACTCCTTGGTGCTGTAAACCTTTCCATTCATCTGCAACTCAGTAACTAGCTTGTGAAACCTTTCAAACATTTCAGTGATGCTTTCCTTGGGCTGTGCCATGAAAGCTTCATACTGTGTGACCAGTATCTCTTTCCTGTTTTCCTTAACCTCATCAGTCCCTTCACACAACACCTCAATGTGATCCCACATCTCTTTAGCAGACGTGCATGATGCAATGTTTGCAAACATTGACATGTCCATGGAATCAATGATAAGCAACATGAGGTGGCTGTCAAGAGCAACCTTCTCCCTTTCTGACTCTGTCCACTTTGATGGATCCTTGGCCTCATAAGTTCTTGGGATAGTTATGGTTCCAACAGTCTTCTCTGGTATCTCTTGTTGTGGAACAAAAGGACCATTCTTGAGAACCTCAGGATACAAGGGATGAGAGGCTTTAATGAACAACATCATCTTTATCTTCCAGAGGTTGAAGTTTTCTTTATCAAACTTAGGGACCTTCACCGTTCCTGTAGTCTTTGGTGTATTAGAACTCATGATCGTTTCTCTGTTTTTGAATAAACAGCCCGCTCTAATACCACTTGTTGAGTATTGAATACGGTAAAAGAATACAGAGGGGGGGTGAATGGATTCTTGAACTTTTCTTTGATTGAGTCTATGTAGCAGATAAGTGCCTGTGTGTGTAGAAGTGAAGGTGCGGATAAATAAACAACACAAGACACAATATCACTTTAATCTAATGTATTATTAGATAAAGGTTGCTACAATCTGTGAATACAAATGGTAGTATTCTCAGCTTCGTTTTTCTCAGAGAGATATGGCTTACAGTGTATGAAAAACTTGACTCACAAAAAGTTACTAAGTTATGAAGTGAGGCTGTGTCCTTATAGAACATGGATACAGCCTACTTACTGCAAATAAGGTAGCTAAACAAATTACTTTCTAGTCTGTCTATCCTTTTTGAGTAAGTGTCCAAACGGTTACAGATTTGACTTTGCAAAGCCTGTTTAGATCCACTTCTTTAGCTCCTTGTCTCTTCTATATCTCTCCAAGCTTCCTTGTAGGCTTTCCAGAGCACGTTACAGATTGTGGTCCATAAAGTGCATTGGCTTGTTGCAGGTTTCTGACTTGTACAATTTCTTCAGTATTTTGTCTCCAAGAATGTATTCGAGAAGTGACTAAGTAAGTGATTCGAGAACTAGAATTGACTTGATCGATAACTCTGAGTTCTCGAATACTGTTATAATGACATATCGAACCACTTCTCGAATAGCTCTTTTCCATCAGGATTCCTTGAGTTGTCGAATAGAACATTTGACTTATCGAATCCTCGAGTTGTCGAATAGCTTTCTGAGTCCTTGAGATATCGAATGGAACTTTGACTTGTTGACTCTTTGAGAACTCGAATACCATCTTGACTTGTTGACTTCTTGAGTTCTCGAATAGAGTAGTAGACATATCGAATCCCTGAGATATCGAATGAGATATCGAACAGTGTATTCAGAGATATCGAATAGTGTCTTGAGATATCGAATCCCTGACTTCTCGAATGTTGGACTTCTCGAATAGACAAATATACTTCTCGAATTGGTACTTAGGCAAATTCTTCATTTCTTCAAATCCCAACTGTGATTATTTGACAGTCTTTAACTCCTTGCTTGAGGCATGAACCTTGGAACTTCTTTCAAGCATTATTCTAGACTCTATTTGTACAATTACACAACTAGGATTTGATGCCTACTACAAGTACAATACAAACAGAAACTCTACAACTAGAGGTTCCCTCAGTTAAGAGGTCATGTAAGTAATGCAAAGCATTACAAACAATTAGGCTTGTTATTAGATGTGTACAGGCATGCCTCTGTAACTAACATATTATAACGCCGCCGCGAAGCGCGGCTTTATGGACTAGTTAATTCATAAAATAAAAGCCATACGACATCTACAAAGATAATCGAGTCGAACAAACATAAAATAGAAACAATTGCCTATCATCGTAAAGAGATAGTCTAGCAATTTGTTGAAGATGATGTATTTACATATAACCTTCACTTCACCCGCTTCTTCGAAACCTGTTTGAGCTATCGACCATGATTGCAGTTTCATACAAACCTTCATCCATAAATCAAAACTAGCACTCACAATAAAGGAGAGAAAATCATACCCACACACCAGGGAGGGAAAAACAATACCGAAATTGCAAGAAAACATCTTAGATCTGAAAGGAGAATCCAAGATAATCAATCCACTCTCGAAATCAAACCAAACAAAACAAAGAAAGAATTTATTGAAGAAAATACAACGAAAATGAAAGGATTTGGGGCTTTCCACCGGTGACAATCCGGTGGAAGCCCCGCCGGAAGAAAGAAGGAAGAAGAAAGGTGAGCGGCGCTGGAGAGGAGAAAAGAGAGAAGAAAAAGAGAGCTACCTATCCGGGATTGTTAAAATTACTATTTAGTTTTGAATTCGGTCCAATTATGTATCATAATTTTCTTAAAAGCATAATAATTCAAATAAATCAAAAAATAAAAAAATTTAGAATTCAGCCTGTTTGTTTTAAAAAATATATGTTTATTTTGCTTGTGGCTTGTGAGTATGATTCAGAAAAAATATAATTTGGGTAAAAACAATTTATACCAACACAGTGAAAATAATTATATTCGAATTGGGTGTTGGCCCCCAATATCACAATTTGAAAGGAAATGGCCCCTAATATCACAGTTCAAAAACTTGGCCCCCAATATCACTTCATAACAGAGCTTCGTCCAGCGTTTTCTTTTTTTCCTCAAAACGCTAAAGCGTCTAGCGTTTAGGACTTTTTTATTTTTTTTAAACTAAAAACGCTATTTAAAGTGATGTTTCCAGCATAAAACGCAACATAAAGTGGCGTTCACTTTTTGAAAACACTGTTTTATCTCACGTTTCCACCCCAAAACACAATATTATGTAGCGTTTTAAAAAAAAAAAAAAACTCCCTCCGCCCAAAACGCTAAACGCAATAGCGTTTTTAAAAATAAAAAATAAAAAAAATAATAAAACGCTACACGAAGTAGCGTTTTTGCTAAAAAAAATTAAAACGCTAGACGCAACAGTGTTTTGGAGTGATATTTGGGGCCAAGTTTTTGAGTTGTGATATTGGGGGCCATTTACTTTAAAATTGTGATATTGAGGGCCTTTTTTCATTCGAATTCATGTCACAAGTAAAATTCCTTCGTTCGTTTTAAAATTGATATATGTGTCCTTAATTAAACAAATTGAAAAATTTATCTCTTTTTCTCTCCCTCTCCTCAACAACCTTAATGTTAATTTTTGAGTAGGGGCTTTTGTTGATGAGTGGATTTCGTAATCAACTTATGTGAGGTCTACAGGTAGTTGTATAGGCTAGCGATCAACTGTTCTATGAAAAGGTTTGGGTTGTGTTTGTGGGGGTTGAGCTGAGCTCGAGGGTATCTCCAATAATCTCAGGTGCCTTTAGAGAAAATCAGAGAACTTAGTGCGTCGTACCCTGAGGTGCCTACGTACCCTTGTATATATAGGGATCAAGCTCACGTAGTTCTAATATGATTCTGTCTCTCACTGGAATAGCTGTATTCGGTCACCTAGTTCGTGTAGGACTCAGGTTCCTTTAGAGCCTTTCACGAACTAGTTGGTTAAGTAGAGTAGAACTCGAGTTCGTACCCTACTATAATTCTCTCATTGATCAGAGATATTCTAGGATCATCTGCGCCCTAGAATTATTCTCCAATATCAATTCATTTATCTGTTCTAGATGGCTTCTAGAACTTTCTGTTGGCAACTCGTAGGAACCTGGTACTCAGGAACCTATATCTCAGGAGCCTGTTTCTCAGGAACCTCCTTATTTCGGGACATATCGCTTAGGGACCTCCCTTTAGGTGTCAGTACCTGCACAAATAACAAACTGGTTAGACTGGATAACTCTTCGCATGCTTTTATCATCTCTATGGCTGTTGCTATGCTAACTCGAACTCTTCTGCTGGGAGGAACCTGGTCTTCTAATGCTCAGCTCAGCTTCCTGACCATTGGGAACCTCCTGATACTCATACTTCGTTAGTCATTTCTTCTATCTGATCTTCATAACTCATACTGGATCAATTTCTGGCTCGTATGGATCAAACCCTATAGCTTAATGGGCCTAAATCTAGCCCATGGAGATTTTGGGCACAACAAGTACCCCCCGGTTCCTTGAAATCATGTAATGTGAAAGGAACCTATTCTACGATCAAAAGTTCAATGCTAAACTATTCTAGTAACAATACCTCGCTTCAACATTTTATATCCAAGCCTACATGAGCTAACTCGGCGTAGGAAACAGGACATAAAATATTTTCAGCTTAACATAATATTTTCAGCCTACATGAACCTGTTATCTTGCTATTTTCTTCTTCAGATAGCTGCTCTCGAAGTCAACTCGATGCTTGCATTTAGCTCCCCAGGGAATCTAACTTGTCACTCAACTCCACGTCTCTTTAAATTTAATAATTTAAGAATCTATAGGAAGAGATAATGGTTGGTAGCTGGAGATAACTCAAAATTCGAATTAAACTTATCACTTACCAAAGTTGTAGTTAATGCATGAGTTCCCAAGGTTCACACGCCTTTCACGCGTGTACCTCTTCATTTTTACCGCTCCACTAATGCTCTGACGCGTGTACGGAACTGTCTTGATTATATAAACACACTTCTCACTCCAAGCTTAGTTTTTACCTTTACCAAATATCTTCCAAAACCCTTAGAGAGAGAAGAAGAAGAAGAAGTCCGACGGTCATCTACTCAATCCAAACTCTCCGTCGCCGCTTTCTTCTAATTAAGGTATGACTTGCTTTCTTTCTGCTCTTTCATGATCTTTGACTTCATTTCGTACTGTCTGCACTTTCGTGTCTTGCATGTCGATGTTCTTCGTTTCTAGTCTTTGTATGTATACATTTGTATCTATTCCATGTTTCTCACACAGTCTTTTACTATACCCTGTTTGTTTGATCATCGATTTACGGTCTTGTGACCCTGACTTCTTCTGGGACTCAATATTGTTCATTCATATTCTGTACACACATGTTTTCGACTTATACTGTAGTCGATATGAGTCATTTTAATGGTGCGTAGCTTCTGTGTAATTCACTGACTACCTTGTGTCTCATAGTTATGTCTGTCCAAGAACTTTAGAACCACTATTTCTCTTTTAGAAGACTCAAAACCTGATTTTTCTCCGTCTGTCTTTTGCAGATGTCCTCTGATTCTACACATTCTGACCACTTATCTTCAATTCAACCTTCTATGATGCCAATAGGGGAAAGAACTAGGTCTAGGGTTGTTGTTCCAGACATTGACGAACCTGGAAATATCCTTCTCAAACCTTCGACCTTACCCTCTACAAATCTTCCTACCCCTTCCTTTGTAGATTTGGGGGATGATTGGCCCTCTGACGGAGAAGAAGTGTCTAAGCCTGATCATAGTTTGATCCCAGATCCTGATTTCGATAACGAAGTGTCCGTTGAAAGAGAGTTGTATAAGCAAGAAATTGTACCTTTCTGTGAAAAAATGGATTCTCTTATGACCTTGACTAGGTTAGAGAAATTGTATGAGGAATGTTTTCGTCCATCCTGCTCTATTGTTATCCCTAAGCCAGGTGAGAGGGCTCACAAGTTTGATACCAAGATACCTGATCGAGGTATTCCAAATGTTGTAACCTCTGCTGCCTTCTTCAAAGTTGGTGTGTACTTCCCTCTACATCCTTTCCTGAGAGAGGTTCTTGACTTCTATGGCTTGGCCCCTCTCCAATTGACACCTAACTCATATAGGTTAGCCATTAGTACCTACATTCTGTACACTAGCATGTTCACAACCCCACTATCTGCACATGAATTAGGTTACTTCTTCAGATTGAAGGACACTGGGAAGGGTTCCGGTTGTTTCTATCTGACTGCATGGCCTAGTCATCAAGGCCGATGTATAAAAGGTGTTAAACAGAACTTTGATCAATGGCAAGAGCAGTTCCTTTACTGCTTTGATTGCCCCTCTATCCGCTTTGAATTCAATTGCCGCCCATTAATTCCAAAACAGACTGTTCTTACTGGAGCTTGTTTAATGAGAGCTGAAGAGGCTTTGAAGCACTCTTCGGCCATAAGAGATTGTATGATCCTATTGACCCCTGATAATTTATCTGCCCTAGGTTTTATACCTTCAGCTTCTGGTATGAGTTTCCCTGTTGTTGTCTTTTCTTTTCTATTGCTATACATCTGCACTTTTACCTGCTTACTCTGTATATAAATCTCTGATACTTTCTTGTATTTTCTTTTGCAGATATGGCTCCAAAAGCCCCATCATTTATCAAAAGGTCCAAGAACGTGGATGAGATTTTTAAGACTGAAACTAAGGAGGTTCCGCTGAATGCAACTCCTATTAATCAAATTCCTGGCACTCCTGCTTCCCAAACTACTCATTCTGGTTCTTCAAAGAGGAAGTTTACTCAGTCAACTCTTGACCTCTCAGCAGCTCCCCAGACTCGCTCGTCAAGGAAAAGCAAAGCAGTTAAAACCGACCCTGATCAATCCTCCAACTTGTTCAAGGACATGATTGACACCCATGTTCCTACAGAGACGATAGCTGCCTGGAGTAAAATGAGTTCTACTGAAGCCATGCACGCCATGAGATTTGCTACTGCTCAATCTGCTTTCTTTGCTCTTAGATACTGCGACGAGTTTGCTGTAAAGACCCAATATGACCTTCAACTTCAAGGAGAGATTCGCAAACTCAAAACAGAACTAGCTGCTAGTGAGGATAAGGCAAACATTGCCACTGCGGCTGTCAGAAATGCAAAGATTGTGGAGACCTCTTTAAGAGATGAGAAAATCGAACTTCAAGGTCAGGTCAAGATCCTTAAGGACGAGAAACTATCGATGTTGGAAAGAACCAATGAACTGGAAGCTCAGGTGGACGCCTTGAATGCTGCTGCTGAAGTTGTGACCTCATATCAATCAATGCTTTAATCTTGGCTGGGTTGGCTTCGATACCTCTGTGGTTTACCATGAAACCTAGAAACTTTCCTGATTCTACCCCGAACACACATTTTTGGGGGTTCAGCTTCATTCTGTACTTTCGCAAGATTCCAAACATTTCTTCTAAATGCTTTATATGGTCAACAGCTTCCTTAGACTTAACTAGCATATCATCCACATATACTTCCATAGTATGGCCAATTTGGTCTTTAAACATCATATTCACTAACCGTTGGTATGTGGCTCCAGCATTAATCAATCCAAATGGCATGCATACATAGCAATAAAGACCTCTATCTGTAATAAAAGAAGTATGTTCTTGGTCAGGTTCGTACATAGGGATTTGATTGTAACCTGAATATGCATCCATGAAGCTAAGGAGGGCATGTCCAGCTGTTGCATCCACTAACTGATCAATCCGTGGTAATGGGAAGCTATCCTTCGGGCATGCTTTGTTGAGATCTGTGAAGTCCACACAGGTTCTCCATTTTCCATTAGGTTTCTTTACCAAAACAGGATTTGCCAACCATACTGGGTAAAAAGATTCCTTAACCAATCCTGCATCCAATAATCTGTCGACCTCTTCTTTCAATGCCTGAGCTCTTTCTCCACTAACTGGTCTTCGCTTCTGTCTCACTCCTTTCTTTTCTGGATCAATATTCAGCTTATGACACATGACCCTTGGATCTATCCCTTCCATATCTGCATGGCACCATGCAAACACATCCAGGTTCTTGCCCAAAAAAGTAATGAGAGATTCCTTTAAGGCTGGATCGAGTTGAGCTCCAATCTTCAACACCTTTGTACCATCTTTGTCATTGATCTTCACATCCAAAGTTTCACCAGCTGGTCCAGCCTTAACCATGGTTTCTGGCATTCGAGGGTCTAAGTCTACCTCCATCTCTGTGATTGAGTCCTCTTGAGATTCCTGGACTTTGTGCATGACATTCCTTCTCTTTGATGCTGGCTGACTGTCTTCATTGCTTCCATTATGTTTCAGTTTCCGGGATTTTTCTTCATCCAATCCTTCTACCATACACACGTCGCCATCCTTGTCCGTAGGGGGTGCACTTTCTATCAGTAAGTAGGGGGTATCTGGTCCCTGAAAAACCGGAATCTCAGCATGAGGTTCCTCTTCCATGATCTCCTCAATTCTTATAGCTCTACAGGATGCTGACACAAAACCTTCCAAGGGCGGACTGCGCAGGTCGAGCGTTATTTTGTCTGGGTTCTTTCCTGGAAAATCATCAGGAACCTCGTCCATAGGTTCAGGCAATTTAGCAGCCTTAGCCGCATGTTGCAAAGCTTTGGTGTAACACTCTCTAGACTCATACTGACATCCTCGAACTATACCAATTCCATTTGGTGTTGGGAACTTCATAGTTAGGTGGTAAATGGAGGTTACTACCCTCATCTCCTTCAAAATGGGTCTTCCCAAAATAGCATTGTAATTCATATTCTCTTCTATAACGATGAATTCTGCCAACTGTGTAATGCAACATGGTTTATCACCTAAAGTTACTGGCAAACGAATCTTACCTTTGATAGGAACCTGATTATTAGTGAATCCATATAAGGTATCGTTTGTTGGAGTTAAATCTTTATCCAGAAAATGCATCTTCTTGAAAGCTGAATAAGATAGCAAGTTTACGGAGCTTCCATTATCAACTAGCACTCGATGAACCTCATAAGACCCAATTCCTGCCTCTACTACCAAAGCATCGGTATGGGGATGGTGCACCCAGGAAGCATCTTCTTCAGTGAAAGTAATATCTGCGTCTTCTCCTTCAAACAACCTTGGGGACCTCTGTGACAGATTGTAAATACTGGTTAAAGGACGTTCTTTAGCTTCACGGGTGTACCTCTCCATGGCATTCCTGCTGTTTCCTCCAATGTGGGGTCCTCCTATAATTGTGCGTATGCACCCAGCCTTAGGTGGTCCTTCCATCATGACAGGTTCCTGTGTCTGTGTCTTCTGAGTCTTCTCATCTCTATACTTTTTCCCTTCCTGAGCCACCCATTCACTCAACTGCCCTTGTCTGATTAGAGTTTCAATTAAGTCTCTGAGGTGACGACAATCTGCAGTGTTATGCCCGTTGTTATCATGAAAGTCACAGTATGGGCGTTCATTCTTATTCCCTGGGGGACCAGTTCTGAAAGGCTTCTTAAACCATGAGGACTTCTCATTCACCGCGTAGATATGATCGATCGGGGCTACCAAAGGGGTGAAAGTTTCATAGACAGGTCTCTCATGTTTATTGTTGTTGTAGGAAGCTGGTGGAGGTACCTGACCCATGACAGGTTTAGTGGGATTCACAGCTTCAGGCTTCACCTGGGATGTGCGACTAACCACCTTTTTATTGTCACGACCATTGGGGCTTCTTTGTCTCGACCTCTTGCTTCCACTTTGCCTTACGAAATCTGGATCCTTCCTTAATTCGGCTAGAGATTCCTCCACCAGACGAAAGGGTTCTTCCTGGGCGTAAAAATCTGCCAACGTCTCTGGTTCTTTTCCTTGAAGTGCTTTCCAAAAGTCCGAGCCTCCTTTGACTCCAGCAATTAAGAAATTCTTTATGGTTTCCTCAGATGATTTCCTAACTTTAGGAACCTCCGCATTAAACCTCTTGAAATATTCTGTCAACGTCTCACTAGGTCTTTGTTTGATATTGGCTAAGGTATTGGTCGGTGGTGCGAATGCAACAGATGCTCTAAATTGAGTGACAAAGAGCTTCCCCATACTTGCCCAAGAACCAATCGAATCTGCAGGTAACCTTTTGAACCATTGATGGGCTCCTCCCTGTAAAGTTGCAGCCAGTAACCTGCATCTGGTGGCTTCCTTCACTTGATAGACATCCATCTCTGTGTCAAAACGACTAAGGTACTCAATGGGATCAGTAGTCCCATCGAATTTCAACTCATTCGAAGGCCTATAAGACCTAGGCAGAGCCGACTTTCGAACCTTCTTGGTGAAAGGAGAAGCTGTTATAGGATTCACAGCAAGATTCTTTTCATCCTTGAGTTGAGCCAAAATTTTCTTGACATCTTCTGCTGTCACCTCCCCAGTAGCTTCTGCCTTTGTCTTCTTACTCGTTCCTTCTTCCTCTTGCGACTCTGCAGTGCCTGACTCTTCAGTATCCTCATCTGAGTCCGTACTTTCTTCTTCAATTATCTCGATAGATGGGTCTTTATCTTTCTTCTTTTTCTGTGAGGAACCTCCAGTCTTGGTTTTCTTCTTTTCCTTGGACCCTGTACGGCCCTTGCTAACAGTTTTACTCTTCTCAGGATTCTCTAGCTCTTCATCACCATTATTTTGCTTCGGTTCTCCACCATCGTCTGGAACCTCCTCTCCATTCTCAGATTCTTCAAAATTCAACTGTTTCGGAGTAACCTTCGACTTCTTGCCTTTCTTTGTCTTCTTTTTCTTCTTTTTGCTTGAAGCCTGCTCCAAAGTCGACAAACGTTCTCCCACAGTCTTTAAGATTTCCATCATAGCTGCTTTAGTAACCTTCGGTGCTTTGGGAGGAGATATGTTCCCCTCGTGAACCTGTCGCTCAGAACGGGTTGCTTCGCTATCAGAGTTGCCTGACATCTTTTCCACTCTTAAGATATTAACTAGCCCTCCTTCTAGCGCCAATGTTGATGAGTGGATTTCGTAATCAACTTATGTGAGGTCTACAGGTAGTTGTATAGGCTAGCGATCAACTGTTCTATGAAAAGGTTTGGGTTGTGTTTGTGGGGGTTGAGCTGAGCTCGAGGGTATCTCCAATAATCTCAGGTGCCTTTAGAGAAAATCAGAGAACTTAGTGCGTCGTACCCTGAGGTGCCTACGTACCCTTGTATATATAGGGATCAAGCTCACGTAGTTCTAATATGATTCTATCTCTCACTGGAATAGCTGTATTCGGTCACCTAGTTCGTGTAGGACTCAGGTTCCTTTATAGCCTTTCACGAACTAGTTGGTTAAGTAGAGTAGAACTCGAGTTCGTACCCTACTATAATTCTCTCATTGATCAGAGATATTCTAGGATCATCTGCGCCCTAGAATTATTCTCCAATATCAATTCGTTTATCTATTCTAGATGGCTTCTAGAACTTTCTGTTGGCAACTCGTAGGAACCTGGTACTCAGGAACCTATATCTCAGGAGCCTGTTTCTCAGGAACCTCCTTATTTCGGGACATATCGCTTAGGGACCTCCCTTTAGGTGTCAGTACCTGCACAAATAACAAACTGGTTAGACTGGATAACTCTTCGCATGCTTTTATCATCTCTATGGCTGTTGCTATGCTAACTCGAACTCTTCTGCTGGGAGGAACCTGGTCTTCTAATGCTCAGCTCAGCTTCCTGACCATTGGGAACCTCCTGATACTCATACTTCGTTAGTCATCTCTTCTATCTGATCTTCATAACTCATACTGGATCAATCTTCTGGCTCGTATGGATCAAACCCTATAGCTTAATGGGCCTAAATCTAGCCCATGGAGATTTTGGGCACAACAGCTTTCATCAACCAATTGATTGATGATAATCGCCTATTTATTATTTTCTTTTCAATCTTGTTTTTCTTTTTAATAAAGTTTTTCCTTTTATAAGAGTTCTTTTTTTTTTGGACGAAATGCGAAAGATTATATTACTTAATCAAACCAATACAAAATAAAACAGTGAGACAAACCCCCGACTGTCGATACGACCAGGTTCAAAAACAAATAAATTGTTTTCTGATCGTTTAACAAACTGGACTTAAAAGTTCTTGAATCTAAAAATGAATTCGAAAATATCCGAAGCGGTCCAAACTGCGCCAACATCCCTCAAAGCAGTGGTATTACAATTGACCATATCTCGTAAGAACCGTTGATACCCCAGTGTTCAGAAGCCTCAGTTGCATAAACTAAGATTAGAGGAACAACACCTCAACTATCTACATGCCGGATACCAGCTATAGACATGCCGAAATGGGAACCCCCAAAGGATGAGCAATACCCCAGTTATCTGCATGCCGGCATGCCGAAAGTGAAAACCATCAACAGATGATGAACAATCTTTGGTTGTGAGTAGTGAGCTTTTGCAATAATCGTCAGCTTCCCAGCATCCATGCGGACTTTCCAGATCCCCCAAAACATATCAAAATCATTCTTAGCAGATCTGATCTGTTATAGATCATAACACAAACCAAACAAATCAAACAAACTCTCACAAGGAGAGACAGACAAACTCTCACAAGGAGAGACATATAAACCCAATTAATGGGTAACCAAGCCAAAAACTCACAATCCTCTCAGAAGGATGATGATTATTGAAAGATATAAAAAAAAACTGAACAAGAAAAGGGGCCTCCGATCGGTGGATAAACCACCGTCGGAGGAGAAAGGCCTGAAGAAGACGAAGAAGAAGTAGGGAAGGTAAAGAGCAAAACTTTGCTTTCGGTGGTAATATCCTGTTTATGGGTTTTTTTCTACCTATATATTTGGTTTATTCTCACTCTACTTGTGAGAATCGGTTTGTTTTAGATTGTATATATATGTAAGAGTTTATTGATTCATTAATATAAGTTGTATGAAATCGTGGTCATGTTCATGGTCGAAGGTCTCGATTGTTCGAATACGTTTTAACAAATCAAATAGATATATTTTTCACAACCTACAATAGATCTGTATATTCACAAATTGAAAATTAGTTCAATGATCGTAACTTGGATGAACGAAATCTTGATTTGATCTATTTTAAAATTCCAACTGAAATTAAAAAAAAACATTATTCACTCCATTTCAAATTCCAATAAAATAAATAGATAAATTTTAAGAATTTTATTACTTTTATGTAAAAAGATTATTAATTTATTTTTTCAATTATAATAATATAAAGTTTTTATTTATACAACATCTAGATCAACACTTTATCATGTCTACGCTAACAAGGAATGGATGTTATAGCTAGGCAACTTTCAACATAATTATTGCAACATTTATAGACAGTAACATCATGAAAAATTGTTGTAGAGTCATATATAACGTACCGTGTAAAAAGTCATCTAGGGTGTAATGTGTATATATACAGGAGTTTTATTAGTTCATTAATATGGGTTGTATGGAATCATGATCATGATTGGTTGTTCGAATAGATTTTAAAAAATCAGAATGAATGTACAATTATAACCGACAATTGTTAGAATTTAGATTATACCTCCATATTTTAGCGACATGAATGAGGAATACATCACAATTAAAGATCTGATCAATGATAGTAACTTGAATGAAACAAATCATGGTTTAATTTATTTTAATACATGTTGGATCAATTTTGATTATTTTTCTAGATACATATGATTTTCAATTAATGAATTAATAAATATATATATATAAAGGAGGGTACACAGGAGTTTAGGTGGCGCTCTAAAATCGTCTCAATCTATTTTTCTAATTTTCTAGAATTTTAGAATTTAAACACTAATAAATATAAAAATATCATTTAACATATTAGAAGTAGAATAGGTGTTCGAATTTATAGAGAAGAAAAGTTCGAATTTATAAGGAATACATATGATTAGAAGTTCTATTGGAAGTAGAATAAGTATTTATTAGACATATGATTAAAAGTTCTATTCGAAGTAGAATAGAAGTTCGAATTTATAGAGAATAAGAGTTCGAATTTATAGAAAAAAACATATAAATAAAAGTTCTATTAGAAGTAGAATAAGTGTTTGAATATATAGTGAAGATATATAAATAAATATTTTTTAGAAAGTACGAAATTTTTATAATTATGTCATTTCATATAAGTTAATTATACTTCTATTAGGAAAATTTATTCAATACTATTGTCATAAAAAAAATCATCGTATTTAAAAATAAAATCATTGATGTGTTAATATAATAAAATAACATTCTCATGCAGGAATCCTAAATCCTAAATTAATACAGGAGTATCTACAATATAAAGAAAAAATAAGATGCGTTTTCATTTTCTAAAACTCCATAAATTTTAGAAAGTCTAGAGAAAGTAAAAATTGGAATTCACTTTATTTTTTATGTTTTGATTTTAAAGAAAAAAAGTTGTTGTGTAAGATGAGCATCATCAATAATATGTAATGAAGTTAGAATTTCGATCCCAAACGAGAGCGGCTCGAAATGTGTTTAACGGGAAAACGGCTCACTATAAAATATTGTATTAGCTATTAAAATATCATATTAATGTTATAAATTTTATTTTATTTTTAGGATTTGATTTTTATGGATAAATATTATCATACAAGTGATATATGTAAAAGTTAGATTTTTGGTCTTAACGAGATCGCAGATCAATAGTAATAACCGTACGTGTTTAACGAAAAAGCGGTTCATTAGAGAAGACCGTATATAAGATGTTTGAATAAAATAAATACAGGAGTATCTATAATATAAAGAGAAAATAAGATATGTTTTCATTTTTTAAAATTCCATAAATTTTAGAAAGTTTAGCGAAAGTATAAATTGGAATTCACCCTATTTTTTAGATTTTGATTTAAAGAAAAAAGTTGTTGTGTAAGATAAGTATTATCAATAATATGTAATGAAGTTGAAATTTTGATATCATATAAAAATGTTTGAATATATAAGGAATACATAAAATAAAATGTTTTATTGGAAGTAGAATACGAGGACGGTTGAGACGTCTTATACAATTTTTTAAAATTTTATATCTTTTTTCCTAGAAATCCTTTATTGTAACTTTTTTTATACAAGTTAATTATACTTGCATTATAAAAATATATCCACAAATTTTATGTTATTCCCGTAACGAAAAGTCTTCGTATTTTTATATATATATATATATATATATATTAACATAACATAAAGACATTTTCATACGGAAGTTGTAAATAAATACAAGAATATCTATAAGGGCTTGAGGTGCCTGAGGTTGTCCTCAGGATTTTCCCCTGAGGTTAAAAGATTTACAATATATTCTAAGGCTATATATGTAAATTACTATTAAAATAAATTATATTTACAAAATTGCCCCTGCGGGGCCACTTGATTTATAGGAAGAAAACTTTTTAACCTCAGGAAGATTGCCTGAGGACAACCTCAGGCCCAGTTTTCTCTATCTATAATATACAGAAAATAAAAGATGTATTTTCATATTTTAAAATTCCATAAATATTAGAAAGTTTAAAGAATATAAAAATTTGAATTTACTCTCTTCATATAATAAAGTTAGAATTTCGGTTCCAAATAAGAGTGGCTCGAAACGTATTTAACGGGAAGACGGCTCATTAGAAAAGATTATATTAGCCATTAGAATTTGATACCTATGTCATAATTTTTTTATTTTTACGGTTCGATTTTATGGATCAAAATTATTATATAAGTCTTTATACTATATATGTTAAAGATGGGATTTCGGTTTTAACGAGAGAGCAGCTCAATCGAAAAAATTGTGTTTAACAAGAATTTTTTCTTGATTCATTAAAGAATATTATTTAATTATTAAAATTTAATATTAATATTATAATATAACGTAAATGTATTGAATTTTTTTAAAAATATTGTAACGTCGCAGCGAAGCGCGGCTTTATCAACTAGTATATATATAAAGGAGGATACGCGGGAGTTTAGGTGGCGCTCTAAGATCGTCTCAATCTATTTTTCTAATTTTCTAGAATTTAAGAATTTTAAACACTTATAAATGTAAAAATATCATTTAACATATTAGAAGTAAAATAGATGTTCGAATTTATAGAGGAGAAGAGTTCAAATTTATAGGAAGACATATGATTAGAAGTTCTATTGGAAGTAGAATAAGTATTTATAAAGCATATTATTAAAAGTTCTATTAAAAGTAGAATAGGAGTTCGAATTTATAGAGAATAAGAGTTCAAATTTATAGAAAAAACATATAAATAAAAGTTTCTATTGGAAGTAGAATAAGTATTTATAAAGCATATGATTAAAAGTTCTATTGGAAGTAGAATAGGAGTTCGAATTTATAGAGAATAAGAGTTAGAATTTATAGTTTAGGTGGCGCTCTACGATCGTCTCAATCTATTTTTCTTTTCTAAAATTTTAGAATTTTAAACACTTATAAATATAAAAATATCATTTAACATATTAGAAGTAGAATAGGTGTTCGAATTTATAGAAGAGAAGTGTTAGGTCCAAATGTGTTGTAGAGGGGGGGTGAATACAACTTTTCGATTATGAGTAGCAATAAATACGATGCAATAAATGAACACACAGATTCAAGGAATATATTTCTTTTATATATAACTTGAAAAGGTTGCTACAACATTCATTACAAAGTATAACAGAAGTTGAGAGAGAAGTGAATGATTCTAAGCTCTGTGAATACTCTCTCTCTTTTTCTTGTGTTTTTCTCAATATTGCTCACTAACTAAAACATTACACAAGTGCTTCTATTTATACTACATGTAATCTATGACCTGTAGTCTTCAAAGACTAAGATGTACGTGGCCCAATGATGTCCACATAAATCTTGTCTTATCTTGAAAGCTTGGAAATCTGCCAATCAGAAGATGCCATGTGTCATGTTGAAACTGCACTCTAAGTAGAACTTCTACTTGAGAATTTCTACTTAGCCATCTCGAAATCCTAAGTAGAACTTCTACTTGAGAATTTCGACTTAGCCATCTAGAACATTTCTTACTTAGAAAATATTCTGGTCTTCAACTTGAAACTTCAATGCACATCTTGAGCTTGTGATATCTTCATATCTTCTTTGTTCTTCTACAAGCTCTTGAACATGGATCTTTATTACTGACATAAACTTGCTATCAATGTCCTGACACTTGATGCACTGGTCTGGTTCATAAGTGACTAGTCTTGATAGTGTTTCTGCTTCTTGAATAAATTACCATATTCACTTAGTAACTTGGCTTTCCAATATTTGCTTTCCTTCTTGTTCACTTGAAATCAATTGGTCTTGTTGATACTGATAGTTATGATCTTGATTCTCGAATTCTCAAATCACTGAGGCCTGAACAACTTTGACTTGAACTTCTCTCAATGATTTCTTCTTGGCTTGATCATAGTTAACATGTTCAATTGTATCAATTACCTTGTCTTCATATAGTGTTGATTTCTTGTGACTTCTTGTTCTTGATTGTCTTCTGGTTAAGTATCTTTTCGTTTAATTGAGTTACATTAGTTATAGTGTTACAAGTTAATACACTCTGCCTTTCAATCTCCCCCAATTTGATTGTCTAACAATGACATTCAAATTAATGAAGGATAACTCAACTAAACAAGAGACGAGAAAAGATAATTAACATTACAGTCTTGAAAAATATACAATTTACAAGTACATGAAAACAATACAAAGAACTTAAACTAGAAACAGAATTCGAACGTCGAATTAAAGATCATTTGAATGATTCCTATCACCTGGATTATTTCATATCTTTTAGTCAAACTTATATCACCTTATTGGATTCATTCTAAGATGAATTTTCCTCAAGTGAGTTAAAGCAACCGAAAGACATGAAGTTTTTCCAACTTCAAGTTCACACCACTCTGACCTTTAACCCTAATTCCGTTTCCTCTTCCTAGCTTCAGCAGCTTGATCTTTTTCTTCTTTCTGCCTTCTGCGTTTCTCCTCCTGCTGCTTTTGTTTCTTATATACTGGATTATGAAGTTGCGTCCACCTAGTATTCAACAAACTTACTGCTTCCATCTCTAGAGGGTTCCTGGGTTCTGGGTAAGGATGTTTGAAAAGCCTTCTGATTTTGTCCACCTCCTGAGTAGTTCTGATCTCTGGAATTTCCTCAAATTTCTTCATTATAAGCCGAGGTTTCCTATGAGTTTTATCAGATTTAAACTGACAATAGATCATTTTGGGATAGCCTATGACACGGTTAGTATTGTGGACACTAGCCGCCTCTCGCTCCAATCGCTTCTTTTCCACTACTACATCAGATAGGTAACTCACGAGTCTCTGCTTTTCTGTCACATACTTAACTTCCACATCTTCCCATTTGAACACATATAACACTTTTTCCAGAAATGCAGCATCTTGAGTCTGCTTCAGCCATTCTCTACTCATATGCAAGAGTGTTTGCTTCTGGTCTGCATCTATGAATACTAAGGCATCAGCTGTATTATCAGCAAAAGAATGTATCCAGTATACGCTGTCTCTTCCTGGAACACCAACTGCCTCCCTTATCTCTCCTTGTTCAAGTGCTCCAGAAGGAAGATTCAGAGCTTCATCAACATTCTTCATTGCTTGAAGAATATTCCAATTCCTCTCTATCAGCTCTGGTTCAATCTTCACATTATCAAGAGGGTTCGGAGCAATGACATCACACTTCCACACCTCATTGCTCTTCTTTAGTATGACACTTTCAATGGTCTTCACTGATTTATCTTTAAGCACAGAAGCGAATCCCTTACCCATCATTTGCCTACAGACGGCCTTAAGAGATTCCACTGAAAGTTCCATTAATTCCTTTTCCTCCAGGCTCACCCTCTTCAATTTACTGTCAACCACCATCCGGACAACATTTGGATATGCTGAGAATTCTGGACCCTTGTCCTCTGCTAGCCGCATTAACTGATCCCTATACAGAATGCTTAGATTCTCAGAATGAGAGTATTGAATTTTTGTTGCTAGCAAGAACAACTCTGATGCAGATCTTCTCGTCATGAATTGATCATCCACATACATGAAAGACATTGGGACTCCTTCTGTGAAAGACAAAATAACCTGCCACTCCTTTTGCGTTGAATTGTATCCAACCCTGACTTTAGAAATTAATCTCTTTAAAGCATTTATGTAGTCAGCCGCCATTGGATTCTGCAAATTTAGTTGGTAGAACAGATCATCTGCTTCCTTGTTATGCTCTCCTTTTGTACATGGTCCCATCAAAATCTTTCTTGCGTCATCCCACTTCTTCCCTATCCTTCTATTGTCCAGATCGATTTGAGGATCAGCTAGCCTTGCAAGCTCATAATCGTACTGCTTTCCTTGTAGCTCCGCTTTCTTTTCCTGAAACGCAGCACGACCTTGCATTTGCTTCATTTTGAAGAACTCAGCTTGATCCAAGGCTAACTGTTGAGCTTCAAGGGTTTCCTCATCGACAGTAATTTCTTCAGGCAATCCGAAAGACATTCCAGCACCTCCACCTTGATCCTTCAATGATCTCTTTATAGCATGTTTCAACGGTGCGTCTTCCATATCGGAATCTGAGTCAAGTACCTCCTGTACTTTTTCTTGATGACTCAGATCAACGAATGGCTCATCTGGCTCAGTCGCTATTGCCTTACCCTTTTTCCTTCTTAGAGCCTCTTCATCAATAGACGGCTCAACTTCCATTTCTTTTACAAGATCAGCATGTTCTTGAATTTCTTCGATTTGAACTCCCTGCTGTCTCGTCTCCTTTATACTCTCCCCCTTAGGTGAGTTATCCTGAACTCCACCCTGGTCTCCAGATCCACCAGCTGTATCAAAATCTTCAAACCCGGAACCATAGGCTCCTGTTCCACTAGCACCACCTGTACCAGCATCGGGGGGAGGTTGTTGCGGCGCGAAACATTCCTGGGGCACAAAACTTCTGATTGCGAACATAACTCTGCTTATCTCCACAGCCAGATTATCCATTGTAAGCTCCATTGCTCCCATCCTGTCATTCAGGGTGTTTCCCATGACACCAGCAGCTTGGCCCAAGTCATTTACCTGATTTGTCAAAACAGTAAAAGCTGACGCTTGAATTGCCATTCTTGCTGCGTAGTCGTCAAGTGCCCTTTGATTATCTCCAACATTCATCCCTAACTGCCCCATTGACTGCCCAAACTGCTTCATTTGATTTTCCATAGAAGACAACCGAGATTCAAGATTTTCAGCATTAAGGGACGGTGTTTGGTTTAGGTGACCTCGCTCTAATTCTCGTTCTGTTGGTATTTGGCGCTCGGTTTCGGGCCTTAAAAATGAAGGTCCCTCTCTCCCTAACCTCTCACACACACTCCCTGTCTCACGCTCGTGTATGTCTTCAATAATTGATCCAAAACATGAAGCAGTACCTGCAGAAACTTGATAAGAAATATAATTTGCAGTTACGGGATCAATTGCTGTTTGTTCCTGAGTTGGAATCTCAGGCTGAGAGGCTACAAAGGGTTCTTGTACGACATCAGAACCGATCCTCTTTGTAGCATCAGTACGTACCGGTGAAGGTACGGCTGAAGTTTTTAAAGCTTCATGCCCTTTTGAAGTAACAGCATCTTCAAGAGGTACATACTCATCACCAAAATCAAAATCCCTATGTGCAGATTGTTCATGGGGTGAACCACTCTCGTGAGGTGGAGTGGTTGCGTGTGACACTCTAGGGTTTGACTGAGGTTTAGAAGTAGCAGCATGAGAAGTTTTGGCTTTCTTTCGAATAAGATGCTGCTCTTCGGGTTCACTCTCCTCATCATTTCCTACATCTACATGTGCTGGCTGTTTGGATTCCGGTGACTTGGATGACAAGGAATTAGAAATATAGCTCTTACCCTGGGATAGATTCTGCGGGCTAGCAGTCTCTTGGGTCATGGAATCAGAAACATAGGAAGAGGAATGAGTAGAATGTGGAGAGAGATTACCTGATTCATTACCTTGTTCATCACCGCTTTGCTCATCAGGAATCGCTTCAAATGCCTCAGCATGAGCAGACCGATTCTGAGCATGTGATGAAGCTTGTGAGAAATCCATCAAAGTAGTAACTCCCTCATCATATGTAAGCCACATTTGTAAGGTTTCAGGAACAGACATCGGTTTTCCATGATGTTTATCCTGATTTTCAACTGTTGAAAGTGACTTAGTGCCCATCCCTAGCGGTGCAGATGATGAACCACTGGCAAAACTCCGTCTAACTACAAGAGCATCCTTCGGTACTAAACCATTGATCAGCATCTGTAGGAACCGAGGAAACCAGCAGACAACATCTGTGGTGTTGAGGTCTCTGCTTGCAGGAGATCCCATCACAGCCACTATCTCAGAGAGAACTATTCGTCCATAATTTATATCCAGCTCTCTTGCTAGGGCAATTCCGAGGTTTTGCATGGGAATGGAAATTTGATGGTAATCGCTTTCTCGTGCCCTAAAACATCTTGTGATGGCCTCGAAAAAGTAATTCCATTCCACATGAAGAAATTATTTTTGGATGTTTCCAGTGATCCGGCCAGTCGGAGGATAACACCCTATTTCTTCAAAGAATTTGAGGCGATCTGCAGCTGTAGGTTCTGAATCATAAGCATCTTTAACAGGGAATCCAAGAACCTTGTTGACAATTTGTTCAGTCACCACATATTCCTGACCCGCTAAGGTAAACCTGAAACCAAAGGGGGTTGATTTGCTCCCAAAAGAAACCGCACTAGTCCATAATTGCTGTAAAGCATCATGCACTAGTGTAGGTTTAGCAGTAAAAGCATTGCTAGCTTTGGAATACAAATTTAGAAATCGTATCCAAGACTTAAAGCGCGGGAGTTGATCACCAATTTCCGTAGAAATATTATAAAAATTGTTTTTGGCAAGTGAAAATTGGTGAGCCATTTTAATTAAAAGTTTTTCTTTAAAAAGATGTGAAATTTTAATTTTAATTTCTGAAAAACAATTAATTTTTAATTAACAGTTTTATTCCTTTTAATTTATCAAGAACAACAATAGTCCCTTTTTAGAAAAATTAAACTACGGAATTAAAACAATTAATTTTAGAATAAACCGTTAAATCCCTTTTAATTTATCAAGAACAACAAAAGTTCCTTTTTGAGAAATCAAACTACGGGATGCAATTAACAGTTAATGGAAGGCAAATCTCAAACCAGTGGTTAAATCTGCTTTAACAGTGAAGTGTGCGTGTGTAAAATCGTTTTTGAACAGATTTGAGAAATTGTGTGTGTATATACGTGTGTATATATCTTCAAGAGAAATGAATCGTTACACAAACACACAAAACAGTGATTAATGATGACACACAGAAGATATCAGTCAAAAAAATGGGCATCAATTCGTTGTCCGTATGAGATTTGTCACAAAAATCACTAACAATGGTTTGAATCTATGAAATCGCCTGTATGTATATGTGCGGCTGTAAAACTCAAATTAGGTAAAAGTGAAAGAAAACATCGAGTTAAAGATGTATATATAGACATGACTGTGAAATGACTAAATTGACCCTGTTAAAAATCAAGAGAACTCTAAGTACATACAGGGAGAACTCTATCTCGAAGTCTTATCTCGAAGTCTATCTCGAAGTCTATCTCGAACTTTTTTAAGTCGAACTTCGAGATAGAGTTCGAGATAGCTGTAACTCGAAAAACTTGAACCATTTGACTATTAAGACCATGTAAACAGCACACATCACCAACATTACTAGGGAAACCTATCTCGAAATTCAAGTAGAAATTCGAGATAGACTTCGAGTTAGGAGTTAACTCGAAATAAATCCCCTTAGACACTGAGAACTCTATCTCGAACATCAAGTCGAAATTCGAGTTGAGTTTCGAGATAGAGTCTAACTCGAAGTTATTGACTAACTCGAAGTTATTCTCAGTTCTCTTCAAAAATATCTCCAAAAATGTAACCTGATCTCAACCTTCGAGATAAAGTTCGAGATAGAAATTATCTCGAATATTTTGAAGATAATAAAAAATAGGCACACTGGTAACTCTAAGTCGAACTTTAAGTCGAATTTCGAGTTGAATTTCGAGATAGAGTCTAACTTGAAATTCTTCCCAGACTTAGAATTTTCAAAACTTCACTCTGGAAGCTCAAATCGAAATTCAAGTCGAATTTCTAGATGAGTTTCGAGATAGAAACTAACTCGAAATTTTGAAGATACTTGGATTAATTTGACAATTTTTCTTTGAAAAAACTCAACAATTAATTTTGTCAAATTAATATAAATATCAATTCAAGGATTTTAATATATGACATAATTAAAACATTCCTTGATAATTCTAAGGCCTCTAATTACATGAAAAACACAGGTAAATTCATCTAAAAATCATGCAATATTTAGAATATTATGAATTTAACTCCCCCTATGATCATGCAATCTAACAAGCATAAATTCACAGATTTGTGCTATAAAAGACACTTAAAACACACTGAATTCATGCAAAATCACACTATATGCATCCTATAATAATCATTAATTAGGCATTTTAAAGTCTAAACACATAATGATTAAATAGCCTGCATATACCAACATAACCATGGATTTAACAGAGAGAAGGCTTTACTAACTTGTGTTAAGCATTCCCAATTCACCAACCAACCTATTGAATGTTACTTCATCAAGAGGTTTGGTGAATATATCTGCAATTTGTTGCATTGTGGGCACAAAATGTAGCTCCACAGTCCCCTCCTCGACATGTTCTCTTATGAAGTGATACCTGATGTCGATGTGCTTTGTTCTTGAGTGATCTACAGGATTGTTGGTTATGGCAATGGCACTTGTGTTGTCACACATAATTGGAATTTTCTTGTGCTCCATGCCATAATCCTTCAATTGGTTCCTCATCCACAGTATTTGAGCTACACAGCTTCCAGCAGCAATGTACTCAGCTTCAGCAGTAGAAGTAGATACTGTATGTTGCTTTTTACTTTGCCAGGACACCAATCTTCTGCCAAGAAATTGACAAGCACCAGATGTGCTTTTCCTATCAATCCTGCAACCTGCATAATCTGAATCCGTATAGCCAATTAGATCAAAACCTGTATCTCTTGGGTACCAAATTCCTAGATTTGGTGTGCCCTTGAGATACCTAAAAATTCTTTTGACGGCTATGAGATGTGATTCTCTAGGATCCGCTTGGAACCTTGCACATAAACAAGTTGCGAACATTATATCGGGTCTACTTGCAGTTAAATAGAGAAGTGAGCCAATCATACCTCGATAGCTTGTGATGTCAACTGGTTTACCTGTTTTGTCTTCATCAAGCTTCGTGGCTGTTGCCATGGGAGTCTTGGCTGCTGATGCATCTTCTAGATTGTACTTCTTGAGTAAATCTCTGACGTACTTGGATTGACAGATAAAGATACCATCTTTTCTCTGACTGATCTGTAACCCAAGAAAGAAGGACAGCTCTCCCATCATGCTCATCTCGTATTTGTCTTGCATTAGCTTAGCAAATTTCTCGCACAAGCGCTCATTCGATGACCCGAAGATAATATCGTCCACATAGACTTGAACAAGTATTAGATCATTCTTCACATTCTTATAGAACAATGTTTTGTCAATTACTCCCCTAGTAAAACCACTTTCAATTAAGAATACAGATAGGGTTTCATACCAACATCTTGGGGATTGCCTGAGGCCATAGATAGATTTGAAGAGAAGATACACAAAATCTACAAGTTCTGGATCAATGAAGCCAGGCGGCTGTTCCAGATACACTTCTTCTTCTAACTCTCCGTTCAGGAAGGCACTTTTCACATCCATTTGGAAAACCTTGAAGTTCTTATGTGCTGCAAATGCCAAAAACATCCTGACTGCCTCAAGTCTTGCAACTGGTGCATAGGTCTCATCATAATCAATTCCTTCTCGTTGAGAATAACCTTTTGCAACCAAACGAGCCTTGTTTCGTGTTACAAGTCCGTTTTCATCCATTTTATTTCTGAATACCCACCTAGCTCCAATTACTGATTTGTTCTTTGGTCGGGGTACCAGCTTCCAAACTTTCTGCCTTTCAAACTGATTGAGTTCCTCTTGCATTGCAATCACCCAATCAGCATCACCAAGAGCTTCTTCTATTTCTTTAGGTTCAAGCTTGGATAAGAACCCAGAATATAAGCAAATATTAGCCAGGTCAGCTCTTGCATTTCTTCTAGTAGACACACCAGCATCTGGATCACCAATAATCAATTCAAACGGATGGTCTCTATTCCATACTCGTTCTCTTGGAAATTGTCTTGATGATTCAGCATGACTTTCTGAATTGTGGTGCTGACTACTTTGAATACTTTCACTAACTCCCCCTGAGTTAGTGCCAGCTCCTACAGAACTAGAGTCAACTCGACTCGAGCCTAGAACAGTAGTCCTTGAGCTGCTATTTACTCCCCCTGAGTTGTTGCCGGTCCGTACTGAAGAAGTCTCTCCTGATCTTGTAGAATTAGCTTGTTCACTAGACTCAGGTTCTTCACGTACACTTGGAACATTTAATGGGACAACCAACTCAGGTTCATCTTCAAGATCTTCTAAGTCCAGATTCTGAAATTTTAGGGACTCAGGTTCATTAGAATCTCTTGAAATTGATGAGAGTTTGGTATCGTCGAATCTGACGTTGTAGCTTTCAGTCACTTTTCGATCATTTACTAAGAACACCCTATAAGCTGCTACCACATCTGTGGAGTAACCAACAAATATTCCTTCACGAGCTTTTGCTGCAAACTTACCTAGATTTTCATCATCTATAAGCACATAGCATTTTGCTCCAAATACATGAAAATATTTGATTGTTGGTCTTCTTCCGTTCATAAGTTCACATGGTGTCTTTTCTTTATCTTTTATGATCAAGGATCGATTTTGAGTGTAACACACGGTACTCACTGCTTCTGCCCAGAAGTACAGAGGAAGTTTCGAATCACACAACAAAGTTCTTGCTGCTTCAACCAATGTTCTATTCTTCCTTTCAACTACTCCATTTTGTTGTGGAGTTCTCGAGGCTGAGTACTGACGACGTATTCCTTTAGATACACAGAAGTCATTTAGCACTGCGTTTTTGAATTCAGTGCCATTGTCTGATCTAATCGTCTTCACAGTAAGTGTTGAAACGTTCTCAATTTGAGTGATGTGATCAATAATTAAGAAAGGTACTTCGTCTTTCGTCATTGCGAACAATACCCATGTATACTTGGAGAAGTCATCCACGATTACCAATGCATATCTTTTCCTAGATAAAGATAGGACATTCACTGGGCCAAACAAATCCATATGAAGAAGTTGCAGAGGCTCAGTGATACTAGAAATTTCTTTGCTTTTATGCGATGCTCGTTTTGACTTTCCCATTTCACAGGCTTCACAGAGTCCTTTCGGAGCGAACTCCATTTGAGGTAGATCTCTCACCAATTCTCGCCTCGCGAGAGCATTCATCGTTTTGAAGTTTAAGTGAGATAACTTTTTGTGCCATAACCAGCTTTCATCATCCGAAGCTTTGCTGTAGAAACAGGTAACTTCATTCTGATTTGCTGAGTCCATGTCTGCAACAAAAAGATCTGCCTTTCGAACTCCTCTCAAAGCCAGTGAACCTTCCTTGATGTGAGTGATTGATACACCTTTCTTGTTGAAGACAATTTCGTAACCTTTGTCACAGAATTGACTGATACTCAACAAATTATGCTTTAATCCCTCAACATAGGAAATATCTTCAATGATGACATTGCCAGTTTTCAGTTTGCCATATCCCTTTGTCACACCTCTGCTGTCATCTCCAAAGGTAACATAAGGGCCAGCTTTCATAACCAACTCTGTAAGCAGGGACTTGTCTCCAGTCATATGCCTCGATGCTCCACTGTCTAGCACCCATATAACTTTATTTCTCTTTTGCTTAATGCCCTGCAATAACAGATTGATTAGACTTTCTTCGGAACCCAACTTTGATTGGGCCCGGCTTTTCGATAAGATTTAGAATCAACAGATTTAACAACAGGAGATGCACTTTTCTCAATATTACTAGAGCTTTCGACTTTCTCCTTTCCTTTCTCAGACTTGACATATTTATCAGTCCTAGGATAAGGTTTATCACTCCTAACTTTAGGAGGACTGACAGTCTTAGCTCTCACATGCTTCTTTTTGATGTTTGAACTAGCAGCAGTATTTGAGCATGACTGGCTAGATGCATTCATTAAATTCACAAAAGTTTGCATGACATTAAAAGTGCATGGCATACAATTAGGTTGACCACACTGTGCATGATTCTGATGCAGATTATTCATTGTATGTGTGACAGGCATGACATGTGCAGCAGGAACATTTATGTTAGCTTTACATGCATAAGAAAGATGTTCAGTAGATTTACAGTGATAACATGCTTTCTTAATTCGTTCAACCTTAACCTCTTTTATGCCTTTCTTCCCTTGTTGTTTAACAACCTTAGCTCCTATTCCTAGTCTAGATTCATCTCTAGGAAAATTGATTTTAACTTGTTTGATAGGAGTTATAGGTTGTGTGTTCTGACGATCTTCCATCTCAATCTCATATCTAGCTATCAATTCAGTCTCTTCTTCTTCTATTCTAGGAACAAGGTGTTTGTAGATGGGTTTGACAGAAGGTTTAAAAATGCTAGGAATATCATTTTTAAGGTCACTGGAACTAGTGTCTATAGGTCTCTTCCCATCTTTCTTAGAAAGATTAGAATAATCAAGTCCTACACCTACTCCAGTTATCTTCTTAAACACATCATTATCTACATACACTTTACTAGCAGCTAGTTTGTAAGCTTCACATTTAGTTTCTAACTCAGCTAGTTTGTTCCTTAAACATGATTCTATTTCCTCCTTAAGGACGAGCTTGTGTTCCAATGATTTAATAAAATCTCTTAGGGAAGTATCTACAGTGCAAGCAGCCTCTAACTCTTCCACTTTTGCCTCAAGCATTCTGCTTTTGGCAACAAGTGTTTTCTGTTCCTTTTGAGAAGTGTCTAGGCTTTTGCACAACATGTAGATCTCTTCACTAAGAGCCCCGTTCTGTTCCTTATAATCATCAATAGACATTTCTACTTTAAGGGTTAGAACTGGTACCTCTGGTTCCTCTGATGTCTCAGCCATGAGCGCAAAGTTTGCTACATGAGTAACATCTTCCTCATCTGAATCATCCCAAGCTCTTCCTTCTGTTACTAATAAAGCTCTTTTACCATGTTTTTCTTTCACCAGCGATTCATACTTGCTTTTGAGGGCTTCAAATGTCTCTTTTGGATAAGTCTGTTTAGGCTTTTTGCAGTCCGAGGCAAAGTGTCCAGGTTCTCCACAGTTATAGCATTTGAACTTCATTTTGAAATCCAAAGGAGATTTATAGCTGGTACTCTTGCCTTTACCTTGGTAGCCTGACGAACTACCTCCACCCTTAGCAGCCCGATAATAAGATGAAGAATTTCTCTGTGGTCGGTTGCTCTTTCTGAATCTCATGTTGCTGAACTTCCTTGCCATGTATGCCACGACACTATCGTCCATGTTGTCCAGCTCTTCTTGGGTGAAGTAATCATCATCACTGTTGGATGCGCACTCGTCATCATTATCAACTTGATGTGGTGCAGGTGATGATTTAGGCTTTGCTGCAACCATTGCCTTCTTAGACTCTTCCTCATCAGCAACTAATCCTGATGCAGTTTCTTTTCCTTTTGAATCAATGTCCCATGCTTGATCTTGAAGTGTTTCCAGCTCATAGGTCTTTAGAATTCCATAATATTCCTCCAGAGAAGTTGTATGCAAATCTCTGGTTTCTCTGATTGCGTAGACTCTATGTTCAATGCTCTTTGGCTGGTTCCTCAAATATCTTGTATTGGTTTCAACCATGGGGAGAGTAACACCTCTCAGATTCAAATCTAATACCAACTGACTGAATCGTAGATAGACATCTGTTATGCTTTCTCCTTTTCGTATTCTAAAGGTGTCATACTCCATCTTGAGTATAAGTGTCTTGTTGCTTCTAACCTCTGCAGATCCTTCCATGACAACTTCTATCTTGTCCCAAATCTTCTTTGCTGTATTCAAACCTTTGACTATGTTGAACATTTCATGATCAAGAGATTCCATCAAGGTTTGTCTTACTGCAGTATCATAAGCTATTTGCTCCTTGTCAGCATCCGTAAAGTCCGCTGCCTTTTTAGGCTCAGACCGAGCAGGTATAACCTCCTCTCCTTCCGTACGCTCAGGAATAGCTTTCATTGGAACAAATTTACCCTTCTCAAGGACTTCCAGATACTCAGGGTTAATAGTCTCTAAGTAGAGTCTCATTCTGAAAACCCATTCTTCATAGTGATCTCGGTTGAACATTGGGATCTTGAAAGAATTTTTAGGAGCCATTTCAAATCTTGTCACTAAAAATTTCTAAGTACCCAAGACTAGGCTATGTAGAATATCTATGTAGAACTTCTGCCAAGTCGAAATTTCTCTAAGTAGAAATTTTTGCTCAAGTCGAAATTTCTCTTAAGTAGAAATTGTCCAAGTCGAAATTCACCAAGTAGAAATTGTCCAAGTCGAAATTCTATGTAGAAAATCTCAAGTAGAAATTCTATGTAGAACTTTTGTCCTTAGAATAATTTTCTTCTGCAGATTACTTTAATATTGAATAAACAATATCACCACTAAAACACCCTTTTTGACTTTTGATTACTTTACACGCCGAAAGTGACTAACCCACCTGCTAAGCACTGAGTACACTTTCTTTTGCTTTCGGCTAAGAAATAATAATCAAATCAAAAGTACCAAAAACACCTTTTTGACTATAATTTCTTTGAAAAGGAAATTGAAAAGTTGCTGGGTTATATTCTTTGATAAGAACAGATGATGAACACTCAAGAACACCAAATATTAATGAACCCAGATTAATTCACAAAAATTAATTAAAATACACCCAAGCCAAATAATCACTCCTGGAGTATTTAAATAATTTTTCTGGATGAGTTTTCACTGGAAACGAATTAAAGCTTACTTTTCTAGAAATTTAGAAAAGTAGATCTAGAAAATGAAAACTCACGATTCTTCTACTAAACACAAGGATCTATGTTTTGTATGTCAAACAACTGCTCTGATACCAATTGTTAGGTCCAAATGTGTTGTAGAGGGGGGGTGAATACAACTTTTCGATTATGAGTAGCAATAAATACGATGCAATAAATGAACACACAGATTCAAGGAATATATTTCTTTTATATATAACTTGAAAAGGTTGCTACAACATTCATTACAAAGTATAACAGAAGTTGAGAGAGAAGTGAATGATTCTAAGCTCTGTGAATACTCTCTCTCTTTTTCTTGTGTTTTTCTCAATATTGCTCACTAACTAAAACATTACACAAGTGCTTCTATTTATACTACATGTAATCTATGACCTGTAGTCTTCAAAGACTAAGATGTACGTGGCCCAATGATGTCCACATAAATCTTGTCTTATCTTGAAAGCTTGGAAATCTGCCAATCAGAAGATGCCATGTGTCATGTTGAAACTGCACTCTAAGTAGAACTTCTACTTGAGAATTTCTACTTAGCCATCTCGAAATCCTAAGTAGAACTTCTACTTGAGAATTTCGACTTAGCCATCTAGAACATTTCTTACTTAGAAAATATTCTGGTCTTCAACTTGAAACTTCAATGCACATCTTGAGCTTGTGATATCTTCATATCTTCTTTGTTCTTCTACAAGCTCTTGAACATGGATCTTTATTACTGACATAAACTTGCTATCAATGTCCTGACACTTGATGCACTGGTCTGGTTCATAAGTGACTAGTCTTGATAGTGTTTCTGCTTCTTGAATAAATTACCATATTCACTTAGTAACTTGGCTTTCCAATATTTGCTTTCCTTCTTGTTCACTTGAAATCAATTGGTCTTGTTGATACTGATAGTTATGATCTTGATTCTCGAATTCTCAAATCACTGAGGCCTGAACAACTTTGACTTGAACTTCTCTCAATGATTTCTTCTTGGCTTGATCATAGTTAACATGTTCAATTGTATCAATTACCTTGTCTTCATATAGTGTTGATTTCTTGTGACTTCTTGTTCTTGATTGTCTTCTGGTTAAGTATCTTTTCGTTTAATTGAGTTACATTAGTTATAGTGTTACAAGTTAATACACTCTGCCTTTCAAGAAGAATTCGAATTTAATGGAAGACATATGATTAGAAGTTCTATTGGAAGTAGAATAAGTATTTATAAAGTATTTGATTAAAAGTTCTATTGAAAGTAGAATAGGAGTTCGAATTTATAGAGAATAAGAATTCAAATTTATAGAAAAAACATATAAATAAAAATTTCTATTGGAAGTAGAATAAGTATTTATAAAGCATATGATTAAAAATCCAATTGGAAGTAGAAAAGAGTTCAAATTTATAGGGAATAAGAGTTCTATTGGAAATAGAATAAGAGTTCGAATTTATAGAGAATAAGAGTTCAAATTTATAGAAAAACATATAAATAAAAGTTTTATTAGAAGTAGAATAGGTATCATTAATAATATGTAATGAATTTGGAATTTCGACCCAAACGAGAGCGGCTCAAAACGTGTTTAACGAGAAGACGGCTCACTATAAAAGATTGTATTAGCTATTAAAATATCATTTTGATGTTATAAATTTTATTTTACTTTTAGGATTTGATTTTTATGGATAAACATTATCATACAAGTGATATATGTAAAAATTAGGTTTTTGGTCTTAACGAGGGAGCGGATAAATAGTAATAACCGTGTTTAACGAGAAAGCGATTCATTAGAGAAGATCGTATAAAGATGTTTGAATATATAAGGAATATATAAAATAAAAGGTTTTATTAGAAGTACAATACGAGGACGGTGGAGACGTCTTACACTATTTTAAACTGTATATCTTTTTTCTTAGAAATCCTATATTTTATCTTTTTTATACAAGTTAATTATACTTGCATTAGAAAAATATATCCATAAATTTAATATTATTCCCGTAACGAAAAATCTTCGAATTTAATTTTTTATATATGTTAACATAACATAAAGACATTCCCATGTGGAAATTGTAAATAAGTACACGAATATCTATAATATACAGAAAATATAAGATGTATTTTCATTTTTAAAACTCTCTATGTATTAGAAAGTTTAAAGAATATGAAAATTGGAATTTACTTTCTTTATATAATTAGTTAGAATTTCGGCTACAAACAAGAGCGACTCAAAACGTATTTAACGGGAAGACGGCTCATTAGAAAAGATTGTATTAGCTATTAGAATTTGATAGTGATGTCATAATTTTTTTTATTTTTATTGTTCGATTTTATGGATAAAAAATATTATTTAAGTCTTTATAATATATGTTAAAGTTGAGATTTTGATTTTAAAGAGAGGGCGGCTCAATCGAAAGAATCGTGTTTAACAAGAAATCGATTCATTAGAAAATAATATTTAATTATTAAAATTTAATATAAATATTATAATATAACGTAAAAGTATTAATTTTTTTAAAAAATATTATAACGCCGCCGCGAAGCGCGGCTTTATCGACTAGTTACCTATATAAAAAAGGAAAATTCGCTCAGTCATTATTGACCCAATGTCGGAATTCGAAAAATTCGTTCAATCGAAAAAAGAAATTCCCTAAAAATTTATGGGTAATGCTAAACATAGCCCTTAGGGCTATGGTTAAGAATGAATGTAAGTGAATAAATGCATTTAATATGTCAGTTTTGCACGGAATTCATCAATTTTGCACTTATCTCAATATGATTATTTAGTAATTTGGAAATTTTTATTAATGGAAATTGATGTGAATACATGGGGTCCACTATTATTACTTGGAAAATTAAATTAGTGTTATAAAGAAGTATTGAAAAACCAAAATTAATTAAATAACTAAGACTAAATGTTGAAAACATGAGAATATTTAATGCTTAACCATACGCCTTAGGGATATAATTAGCATTTTCCAAAATTTATATATTTCTATAAAAGGGGTCCGGTCTGTGGCAAACGGTTGCCACAGACAGTTTATTTGGCATACTGTTTCAGAGCCGTTGAATCGTTGATCCAACGGCTCTGATTTAAAAAAAAAATTCGCACCGTACCGCATAAACTTTATGCGGTACGGAGTAATTACCAAAATGACCCTACTGTTCATGTATCGCAGAAAATTTCTGCGATACGGTGAACAATAGATTTTTTTTATGTGAAAAAAGGGGGAGCGCTCCTCTATAAAATTTGAGGGTGTTGGTTCAAAATATCACAATTTGAAAGAAAATGGTTACAAATATCACAATCTGAAAAGATGGTTGCAAATATCACTTCAAAACAAAGTTGCGTGTAGCGTTTTGATTTTTTTTCTTTTTTTTTTAAAAAAACGCTAATGCGTGTAGCGTTTTGGGCCCTGAAAGGAGAGGAAACGCTACTTAATATAGCGTTAACAGTTTTTTTTTTTTTTTTGTTTTAAAACAAACTAGCAAAACGCTAATTGAAGTTAGGTTTTGAATGACCAAAACGCAACATCAAATGGTGTTGTGGTGGAAACACCACTTCATGTGGCGTTTTCAATGACCAAAACGCAAATTAGAATAGCGTTTTCAATGAAAAAAATTAAAAAAAAATGAACACGCTACACGCAACAGCGTTTTCAAAAAAAAAAACAGAACGCCATTTTAGAATGTGTTTTGGAGTGATATTTGGAACCATTTTTTTGAGTTGTGATATTTGCAACCATTTGGGTTGAAAATGTGATATTTGGATCCTTTTCTCAAAATTTGACCCACCCAAACCCCATTAAGAATAAAAAACTCCCCGTCCCGCTCCTCTAAAAATTGAAATCAACAAAGCAAATGTAAATCTGGCGCTCCTCTCTCTTGCCCTGCCTTTACATATTAATCTCACTTCACAGACCACACCTCTTCTTCATCTAGCCCTCCTCCGTCTCGCTAACACAGGTCACTACGTTTCTTTTCTTAATCTGATTATATTTTTAATTGCCAATTTAATCTGATTCATTTCATTCTTAAACCCTAATTTAGATCTAAATAATGTAATTTTGTTGTTAATTGGATTGCGTAATTCATTGTTCTTTCCCATCAACAACATGCCTACTTTGCGTTGTTATTATATCTCGTGTTTACGGTTAATTTAGATTTTTTTTTTATATTGATGACTTGTAATTATGCTAATTTGTGATGTCAATAGAATGCGGTTACAATTTTTGTTACGACATTGGGTCCTTTTTTCGTTGTGTCTGGGGAGACGGATTTACGTAGTTTTTTAGGCAAGCGAGGATTTAAACTCGTGACATTGTGCGTGTTATCCTCAAATTCCTCGACATTGGGTCTTTACTTGCTATTCAATTGAACAAGTGGGGATATTTATCAACATTGTATCTGTTGTGGTTATGGTGTTATTTGCTGGCCTAGGACCTCTTGTTTTGATTCTTTAATAACGAAAATAAGGCGCTGATCCAATTTGGTCTGTGAGTGTTAATTTCGGTATAAGTTTTAGATCTTGCTGAGGTCTCATAAATTGTGACAGTTCTCTTTACCTTCAGTTTATTGTTTTATTATCTGTTTTTGGACCAACCAATCACTCTGTAGCTACAACCGTGTTTTTAGAAGTTGTTCCAAGACGTTTTCTGTTCTCTATAATGCTCCGGAAACCATGTTGATTGACCACATAATTGGTTTAGAATTGTTGTCATAAATATAACGCACAATTCATTATAAAATATAGGATCTATTTGAAAGGGCACTGAAATTATGGTGGGCTATGTTGATCAGTATCTAATTTGAACTTGGTTTTTGCCTGTAGATAACTTTGTATTTTAGTTTTTGTATCCTAGTTGTATTTTTAAGTGTTTCTGCACATTGCTCAGCTATTTTGGATCATTCTTGTGTTTCAGAGGAAGTTCAAGATCACATATCAAAAAGAAGAGGGGATGGATGGAGTTTGCGATGAGCTGGATGAAGTAAGAGCAGAGCTTGAAAAGCTCAAAGAGGAATGCCGGTCCAAAACAAAGGTCATTGATAGTTTGAGAACCGCTCATAATGAACAGAAGAGCAAGCTTCAGGGAGCAATGGTTCAAATTGAGGAACTTTCTCGAGAACTTCACGTCAAATCTGAGGAGATACCTGAACTGAAGCAGCTCTATGAGGACCTCATAGCAAAAGTCCATGAGAAAGATTCACTACTTCGGCACCTCAATTGTGCAAGTGAAAAACTTCGTGTAGATTATGGTGCGAAATTTCAGAAGTTAGAAGCAGAAAACAAGGAGTTGGCAGCAGCGTTAGATGAAGCAACAAAAAGGATCCAAGATTTGGAGATGAAGGATCGTTCTAGAACTGAGGAAGTAGAAGGACTCAAGAGACTCTTATTAAATAAACATAAAAAGGTCAATGAATCAGATCAGGAAGCCCTGGAATCTAAAAAAGTGAAACAGAGAGAAGATATGATACTTAAATTAGAGGAGGAAAATAGGCATGTTGAAGAAAAGCTAAAGTGGAAGAATGAGCAGTTTGCACATCTTGAAGATGCACACAGAAAGCTTCAAGAACAGTTTAGATCTTGTAAGGTTGAATGGAAGAGGGAGAGATCAGCACTAGTTGAAGAAATCTCTTCATTGCAAACAAGTTTAGACTCGCAAACTAGAATTTCAGAAACACTTCAGACCCGGTTAAAGATGTGCAACCAAGCCTTATCTCATGAAGAAAGCAGAAGGAAAATTTTGGAAGTGGAGGTGTCTGAATTGAAATCACATTTTGAAACTGCATTATCAAGTTCTCATGAGACAAGAACAAATTCTGATCATTTGACCCTCAAAAGGGATGAAGATATTGCAAACCTGAGAAGTTTAATTGGAACAAAAGAAATCAATTCCAAAGAGATGGAACACAGAATCACACAACTTGAGCAAGAGAAGCAAGGACTGAAAGAATCTTTCGAAGAGTCTCAAATCAATAATGCTGAATTGACCATGTTGTTGAAGAAACTGGAATACAAGATTCAGGATTTAGAGCAGTTGCATGAGAACACTTTGATGAACCTCCAAAAGAAGGAAGACCAGCACAGTTATCAGATAGAAAAACTGACAGAAGTTGTAGAAGGCTACAAATCCAAATTGAAGGGTAAAAATAAGACACTAAAGGAACTCCAGAATGATCTGGATGGTTACAACTGTCTGTTGGAGGTTCAAAGTGAAGAGATTTCTATTGTGATGATGATTATGAAGTCAGAATATTCTGCAGCTTACTCGAAGCTAATTAATGAAAAATCTAAAATGGAGTTGCAAAACAAAGAAAGTGAAGAAAAGGTTTTACTTTTAACAAAGCAACTGGAGATGAAGGGTAGTGCCATGCATAGTCTTCACCAACTTTTAACAAAGCAACTGGAGATGAAGGATAGTGCCATGCATAGTCTTCACCAAAAGCTGGAGCAGAAAAATGAGGAAGCAACATCACTTGTGGAGAGGGTTAAGGCTTACGACTGCATGAAGCAGCAGTACAGTTTTATGGAGGAAGAACTTTTAAGGCAGAAGAAAATGCTAGCTGAATCATCTGAAAATCAAAATTTCTTGAAAAAACAAGTTCTGGACATGGAAAGTACATTGAAGATGCACAATCATGAGAGTTTTAGTGCTTTAGAAAAAGCAAATGCCGAGTTGGCTAAGAGAATATCTGAAGCTAGTAGTGTAGAGGTTGAGCTGCAGAAGTGGAAATCACTGGCAGAAAACCTAGAGTTATGCCTCAGAGAAATCCAGGAAGCTTCTTGTACAGAAAGTAAGAGTCTTAAAAGCTCTGTAAAAGAACAAGATGAACAAATATGCAGTCTGCAGGAAACAATCGCATTACTAGAATCAAGGTATGCAGAAAAAGTAGATGCATTGGAGGCCTCAGAGGCGGAGAAAGAACACTGCATTCAAACTGCAGAAGATGATCACATCACCAAAGAAAAACATCAAATCGAGATCTTGTGTTTGACAGAAAATTTTAGTGCAAGAGAAAAGGAAATTGTGTGTGCACACGCAGATGCAGTAAAAGCCTTTGAGCAAGAGAAAAATAGCTTACTATCTGTCATAAGAGATAAAGACCAGATAGTAGAACTTCTGTCAGAACAGGTTAAACTAACAGAGCAACATTACACAAATATCTTTGTCTGTTTAGTAAATTATCAGATTGAGATTGATGTGCTGAGTGAAGCTCTGGACAAGGCAGGGATCTTGAAGAAAGCGGAGATTGAGGAGAAGGAAAATATTAGTACCACACTGAGGATGGAAATCAAGATTTTACAGGAGAAACTGAAAGATCGAGAGGAGTACTTGCTTCAGATGAAACAAAAAGCAGAGCAACTTGAAGCTTTACTTCAAGCAAACAACTGTGAGTTGAAACAAGTGAAATATCAATCTGCATTTGAGCAAAAGCATCTGGAGAACCTGGTCAAGGAGCTTGAGTTACAAAAAGGAGCTTTGCTTGAAGACATCACGAAACTATCCGCTGATAGGGATGATTTGCTGACTCAACTTGATCGATTCCTTGAGCAAATAGATGAGTTTTCCCATAAAGATTTTGAATTAGTGGCAAAGTTAGAAAACATGTCACATAATTTCGTGGAAGAGAAAGGAAAAGAACCGGAAATTTTAGCAGATAGGGGGCTCAATAACTCTACCAGCAAAGTTGTGAAACAAGCACATAAATCAGAAGATGGATCTGGAGGGACTATCGAGCAAAGGTTTCCATTAACTGAGCTCAATTCTTAGATGCTATGTTCAACAGAAAAGAAATGTATACTTCAAAAAGAAGTTGATGGTAAGTACTACTTTTTTTTTGTAGCTAGTTTGCTATGAAACTCTAGAATGTCTTGTCTGAGATAATGTGTAGAACTTGTTTTACAGTGATTTTTTTTTTCTGGACTAAACTCCAATCAGGATGATTCTCTTTATCCTAAACAATGAGTTTTATCTGCTTTCAAGTTATTGGTTGCTTTGAATAACTAATTAAGCATAGAAAGTAAACCGACGATCACTTAAAACCCATGACTTTTTATCAAATTTTAACTAACATATCTGAAATTATGCTATTCTGAACAGATTATACTATTTTATTGCAAGTCCTAAGAGTCTAAAATCAATTCAGTTCTAAGAGTCCGGATTCAAGTATTTGAAAGCTATTCCATTCTAAGAGTTGGGATTTAAGTATTTGAAAGCTATTCCGTTTTGACGCATGTTCTGTAAGCAAAATGTATACTTGAACAATGAAAGGACCAGGTATCACAATGCATATCTAGAGATATGACAATGCATATGTAGAGAGACTCGTAAAAGAGACAAAGACAATTCTGGCGATTTAAGTTATGTTTCTTTGCTGCATGTTCACCATACACTATTTGTGAGGTAACTTGAGTTCTAGGGGTTCAATTGTCGATTAAAGAGTCTGCTTTGCTGCATGTTCACCATACACTATTTGTGAGGTAACTTGAGTTCTAGGGGTTCAATTGTCGATTAAAGAGTCTGTGTTCATTGTTCAACGTACCCTTTTTGGCAGATAACTTGAGCTCAGGAGTCTGTTTTCAGAATATCACAACGGGAAGTAGACGCCACTAAATTATTCTTCTACAATTGTTGAACTTAAATCTAATTACATAGGTTAGATATTAATGTTTTCAAGATATATTGTTTTTTACTAGTTAAAAGTCGTAATATAAAACTCTTTGACCTTTTTTTGCTATTAAAACTCTTTGACTTTGTTTTGGAAAATTGGTAGAAGTTTAAGAATTTTAATCTGACAGCATAGAATGATAGAACTAATGTGTACTTTTAAGTTTTTGATTCCTAAAGTGTTTGGATGATGAAACCAAGGTTTACTCCAGTTACTAAGGAGCACCCTAGCCATGAACATTCATTAATTCTGAATGAGAATTACGTTGCTAGGAAGGGGGATGTATGTTGTGCCTGCAACGAACAATTAGTCTCAGGTAAATCATCTGTTTATAGTTGTAGTCGCAACAACATCATCACCAAAATCGAAGGTTATGAAATCTTTCAATTTTTTATTTGGTAGCACTAGTACTACTATAGTATCATGTGCTAAATTCTTACTCCACAAAAGCTGTGCAGAATTATGCTACATTCAAAACCCAACCAATCCTAAAGGATCTCTTAAGCTTGGCTTCGAATATTCCCGTGATATTTTAGATTACTTATTATTGTGAGCCTTCCTGAATACAGGTGTAATGTCTGTTGCATACCACTACCATGGGAAGTGATACAGTTCCTATATTTCAGTTCTGATACTGGTATATATGTTTGCCTCAAATGTGCTCTGTTCCACTTTCAGCAGTCCTTGGAGGACCGCAAATTTCAACCATGTTTTGTGGTTATATTTGATTTGATATCGCTATCCGAAATCGGTGTTCTGATCAATATGAACAGCTTAAGAAAATGTGTAAACCTCAATCAGGAAGGATATGATAGATGTATTTGATGGTATGGGCTGGCAAGTGCATCTCCTAGCATTACTGTGTAATGTAATCGTCACGATACTTATCTGAATCCTATTTTCTTGGAAAATATAAAAATAAGGAACAAGACTTATCCTGGTAAAGCACACACTGAGTCGAGTATGGCATTATCCATGTGAATCAGAAAACAAGTAAATCAAGACAGGAAATGCCATCCTCCACAACTCAGTTTGATTGACTAAACAGAGTTGCTGTTGTTAGAAAATATAAATACAATTGTATTTGGTCAAAATCAACACAAACAAAGAGCTTAAATATTCTCATGTTAATTATAACCCTAAGGACTATGGTTAAGCATTAAATATTCTCATGTTTTTAATATTTAGTCTTAGTTATTTAATTAATTTTTGGTTTTCCAATGCTTCTTTATAACACTAATTTAATTTTCCAAGTAATAATAGTGGACCCCCATGTATTCACATCAATTTCCATTAGTAATAAAAATTTCCAAAATGCTAAATAATCATATTGAGATAGGTGCAAAATTGATGAATACCGTACAAAACTGACATATTAAATGCATTTATCCACTTACATTCATTCTTAACCATAGCCTAAGGGCTACACTACCCTTTTTTTAGTTGTTGTTTCAGAAAAAATAATCTTATTAAATTAGTGATAAAGGACAGGGAGTTTACAAATCAAATTTTGAGTAACATTTATGTAGCACTCTTTTATAGTTTACAAAATCTAAAAAATATATATTAAGGTAAATTAAATGTACTTTTTAATGACATAATTTTTATTATAAATTTGATTTATATTATATATATAATATTTGATCAAATTTTGATCAATTTGACTATTAAAAATCAAAATAACAAAAAATTAAGTAGGTAGGAGTATATTTTTTAAAAACTACTGTTTCCTATTGGGCAAGCAATTGTTGTTGCTGGGCCTTATGGTTCTCCTCTCTCATATTTACTAATAGTATGTTGTGATGTGTTGATTTTTGACAATTTTTGTTTTGAAAAAACACCATTTTTGTTTCGAAAAAACGCATTCCTCACTTGCGTTTTGATACATTTTTAATTTTGTTTTTTTTTGAAAAGGCAAGTTAAAGTTATGTTTTTAGAAAATGTAAGTTAAAGTTGCGCTATGACATAAAAAGTTTGTTTCTTTATGACAAAAAATACATGTGAGATGTGATATTTTGAGACATTTCACTTTAAATAGTGATAAAAAGTGTCTTACATATTTTAAAATTATTTAATGCTTATAAAAAGGCTTCAATAAGATTAACTTATAGTGACATATTACTACAAAAATTTAGTAGCCTATATTATCACCGATCTTTTTGATGCAACATGTATAATAAAAATCATCATATATTTGCACATAAGGGTGAAGAAGAACCAATTATACACAATCTATACTATACTATTATAAGCAAAATATGGTATATTTAGTTTGGTATTCTTTTTTTGGTCACTCTTTTTTGGTACTCTTTTTTTGGTCACTCTTTTATTTGGTTAAATCTCTATTATTAAAAAAATTAAAAAAAAACATACAACATATAAAACATAATATCATATTATTATTAAACATTTATATCATCTTAAAGTAATATTTATATACGTATTAATACGATAATATTTATATACATGAGATTTCTAAAGTAATATTTTAATAATAAAAAATATATCCAACTTAAAATTTTAATAATAAAATATAATTAAAAAATTTACAAGCAACCGTGCATAGCACGGGTTATAGGCTAGTATCTATTATATCATATATCTATTATATTTTAAGTTGTTGCGTAAGATAAGTATCTATCATCAATAATATGTAAGGAAGTTGGAATTTCAATCCCAAACGAGAGCGGTTCGAAACGTGTTTAACGGAAAGACGGATCACTATAAAAAGATTGTATTAGCTATTAAAATATCATATTAATGTTATAAATTTTATTTTATTTTTAGGATTTGATTTTTATGGATAAACATTATCATACAAGTGATATATGTAAAGTTAGGTTTTTATGGATAAATGTTATCATATTATGTTATATAAGATGCATTTTCATCTTTTAAAACTTCATAAATATTAGAAAGTTTAAAGAATATAATATTGGAATTTACTCTCTTTATATTATGAAGTTAAATTTCGATTCCAAGTAAGAGCGATTCGAAACGTATTTCACGGGAAGACGGCTCACTAGAAAAGATTGTATTAGCTATTAGAATTTGATATTGATGTCATGATTTTTTTTACGGTTCGATTTTATGGATTAAAATTAGTATATAAGTCTTTATAATATATGTTAAAGTTGGGATTTCATTCTTAACGGGAGAGCGGCTCAATCGAAAGAATCGTATTTAACAAGAAATTGATTCATTGGAGAAGATTATTTAATTATTAAAAATTCTTAATATTATAAAATAACATAATGTATTGAATTTTGTTTGCACTAAATCACGCAAGCGCACGTGGTTACAAGTAATATAGATATAAGTCAAGTTCGTTCCCACAGAGATCTGGTTTTTAATTCAGTATTGTACCTATGCAACAATGTATGGTTTTAATTCACTGCTAAGACAAATAACAAATTGAGATTTGATTATCGAAATTAAACTAAGAAAGTAAATTAACAAACTAAGAATTAACTAATTAGCGAGAAATTAAATCGAATTACTTATATGAGAAAAACATGGAATACTAACTTCATTAAATACTAAACTTAGATCTGACGCTTTTAATCACTGTATGCAATGGTTATGATATCTGATCAGACAACACGAAACAAGTATACGCTACTTCTCAGTATACGAATACCAAACTAAACATACATCCACAAAAAAGATAGAAGATGAATAGACACCAATTATGCTCAGACCCTATATCTCTATAAGATTTGAAAACATAACGGTTGAAGAACAAGTTGTCTATTAAGATCACATGGGGCAACGTAATATCTCTATTTACGCTACAAATCATGATGTTAAAACATCAACTTATCCTATGCTAGCACGGCAAGTTCTAAATCTCAAGATCCACTCTCGCTTCATAAGAGATTAACAAATTAGATGTTAGCTACGCATCTAAATACATGAAACACAACCATACGAGGATATCAATTATACACCACACACAGATCTTTAAAGCATCAAGATACTAAGCTCCATAAATAAATCCGTTAGAATCCCATGACAACGATTAGTTCGTAATTGAACCTCTCGAAAATAAATATCAATAGGGATGTCAGCAGTATCCAAATATCTATTTAATACATGAAAAAATACATAAAAAGAATTCCACAAACAGATACAGAAGACCAGAACACGAAACGGTCTCTCAGACTCTGAATATCGAACTTGGACAACAAATCTGTATGAAATTGTAAAATACTAGATAAAGAAATGTTCATGGATTGTCTGAGTGAGGGAAAGGGATAGATGGGATGTGCATGTCCTATGGTAGAGTTGGGAGTACCGGCTTGGGAAGCTCAGGAACTTCGGGCACATGAGGCAGCTCAGGGAAATGTGGCAGTTCTGGCTTGGGAAAATTTGGTAACTCTGGTATTGGCAGAGTTGGGACATGGGGCAATGGTGGCAGTTCCACCTTGGGCAATTGTGGGAGTTCAGGTTTTGGTAATGATGGGAGCTCAGGTTTCGGAAGCTCAGGCAAAGTTGTCTCCAAAAGGCGGCGAGCCCCTACATAGACTTCAGTGCTAAACATAGATGTTAGTGAGACAACTAAGAGCAGCAAGAGAGTTGATGAATGATGTGCATTAGCCATCTTTTGAAGAGATACAGTAAAAGTTGATATTAAGAAAAAATTGTTTTAAGCTTGGTTGAGGATGTCCTACTATCAGTTTAGTTAGGCTTATATATACTGATACTTGAGGGAAGTTGTAACTTCATTAGACTAAGCATGGTTTGGTGGGAAGATTTGTACATTAGTAGTTCAACTGCTCCTCCAAATTTATATCCAGATGGCTTCTTGTCATTGATTTGTCATCAGCAAGGATTGTCCACCAACTTATGGATAAAATGTACTACACGTACATAAACACATACATGCAAAACTACTGCAACATTAAGGGTGGAACAACATGTTTTTTGCAGGGATCGTAAATACCTTCAATAGCAGTAGTACATCCAAAGCTTTACAAGCAAGTAATCAACTTGAACTCCGGGCATCATACAGAGCTTTACAACCATTATTCGGTCTGATGTACATTTAAGTAGAGGTATTGGCATTTGTCTCTTTTTCCTTTTAAACAACAATTGTCATAAGCTTAGGGATCCACGAGATGTTGATGCAAAATATAGAGCAAACAATGAAGGTGAGCTCCCTAGGAGATAGCCAAATTAATTTCATTAGTGTTTGTTGTACTTGAAGAAAGCGGAGATTGAGGAGAAGGAGAAGATTAGTACCGCACTGAAGATGGAAATCAAGAATTTACAGGAGAAACTGGAAGATCGAGAGGCGTACTTGCTTCAGATGAGACAAAAAGCAGAGCAACTTGAAGCTTCACTTCAAGCAAACAACAGTGAGTTAAAACAAGTGAAATATCAATCTGCATTTGAGCAAAAGCATTTGGAGAACCTGGTCAAGGAGCCTGAATTACAAAAAGGAGCTTTGCTGGAAGACATCACAAAACTATCCCGCAGATAGGGATGATCTGCTGACTCAACTTGATCGGTTCCTTGAGCAAATAGATGAGTTTTTCCATAAAGATTTTGAATTAGTGGCAAAGTTAGAAAACATTTCACATAATTTCGTGGAAGCAAAGGTTTCCATTAACTGAGCTCAAGTATATAGATGCTCTGTTCAACAGAAAAGAAATGAATACTTCAAAAAGAAGTTGATGGTATGTACTATTTTTTTTGTAGCTAGGTTACTATGAAACTCCACAATGTCTTGTCTGAGATAATGTGTAGAACTTGTTTTACAGTGATTTTTTTTCTGGACTAAACTCTGATCGGGCTGATTCTTTTTATCCTAAACAATGAGTTTTATCTGCTTTCAAGTTATTGGTTGCTTTGAATTACCAATTAAGCATAGAAAGTAAATCGATGATCAGTTTAAACCCAAGTGTTTTTATCAAAATTTTAATGAAGATATATGAAATTACGCTAATCTGAATAGATTATACTATTTTACGCTATTCTCAACCATTCCCTGTCAAATTTGCTCACTTATCACATGGATAGGAGAAAGGGTGTCTAGGGGGGGGGGGGGGGGGGGGGGCTTTCTCTTCATGGCGGATACTATGATTTTGTCAACTGCACATTTGAAAACTGGAAACTTGAATACCAAAGTAATAGCTCCAAGAATGGTAGTGGTAGATACCTGATCAGCAACAGGGAATTTCGGAGCTGAGTAAGATTATTGCATCATTATTGTAATTGCTTGCTGTAAGTTGTATATTATGTACATAACACAAATACTACACAATCGACTTCTATTGTAACTCGTGATTGGAGATGCTAATAAAAATGATTTCTTCTATCAGTTTCAAATATCTAAGCTAATTTATGTTGTTTTACAAGTGGTGTATATGTATGTCCCATAGGTTTCGCATATATTTACGTTTCTTTTTCAAGTAATATTAGATCTGCTTCATATGGAAGAGGATTTCATAGACATCTTGCTTGACCAACAAATATGGGGGTTGGGGAAGGGAATTCAAGTGAATGCTTCAGAACTTTTTAGCTCTATCGAACCCATTAAGGGTACTATACACGTAGGTAAACGCATATATGAAAAACTACAACATTAAGGGTGGAAAAACATGTTTCTTTCTGGGATCGTAAATACCTTAAATAGTAGTAGTACATCCAGAGCTTTGCAAGAAAATAAACAACTTGAACTCCTACCATCATACAGAGCTTTACAACCATTATTCGGTCTGGTGTACATTTAAGTAGAGGTATTGGCATTTGTCTTTTTCCTTCTAAACAACTACTGTCATAAGCTTAGGGATCCACGAGATGTTGATGCAAAATATAGAGCAAACAATGAAGGTGAGCTCCCTAGGAGATGACCAATTTAATTTCATTATTGTTTGTTGTACTTGATCGAGGTGATACTACCACGCATGCCATAGATACATGCCAGAATGTGAGCGTCAAAATGTGTTCATGTTTGCAACTGTAAGCAAGGAACAAAAGAAGCAGAGTATGTGATTGCAACTTAAATCAATGTCCTTACAGAAACAGCTAGAACTAGATGTAGCTAGCATACAGAAGCACCATGAATGTTTTAAATATCCCCTCTCTTACAGTGACATGCAAAACTAGATGTAGGTAGCATACAGAAGCACCCTGAACGTTTTAAAATATCCCCTCTTTGACATTATTTTACACGAATATTTTAGGACTCTTGCTACCATAAACTGTGCCAAATGCCTTATCTATCCAACCAGCAACACACATACCACGAACACACGAGGCAAATCAACAAATTTTGCTTTAAAACTAGTTTCCATAAACCACAGAAGTATACAGAATCCATTGATAAGCTTTTATATTTTGCATTCAAAACTTTGCGACAAAACTACCAAAACTTTTAGGTGAGGCTTCTTGTCCAAAGTTGTTATGTTATTCTTACACCGAAAAACCATATAATGCACATTTTTATAATTAGCACAGGCTATTCACCATCCTGCAAACATTAACGGTAAGCAGTTGCATTTAGACAAGTACAACGTAAGATTGGAAGCATAAATTTTAGTATCTTGAGAACAAAAGAATAACAGCAATTCATTTTAAGACGGATCTGAAAACAAAATATAACAACCATCGAGTTACTGAATGTCTTGTTGATAAATACGAAATAACACCACTTGCAAAGGATTCAGATCACTTCAAGTTCAATAGATCACTTCAAGTTCAAAATAGAAACAACTAAACACGGACAAGTCTAGAAAGTGGAGTCATTCCATCCAACCAGTGGCGGAAGCAGGATTTCATAAAAGGGGGGGCATCACTTGAAAAAAATTTGTATTGAAATTCAAAAAAATAACTTGATGCATAATAATCAATCCAACAAATTTCTAATACTTTATTATTTCCTTTAACGGGGTAATTGAATCATAAGAGAAGACATGTTTTGAAAACGACATTTTCAATTTTTGCAAATACTTTCTTCTCAAAATATACTACCAAACTATCATTCATCCACTCGTCTCCCATTCGATTTCGCAAATCCATCTTCATAATATTCAATTATTCATTGCTGAAAAGACTCTCTAAACGGAGGCAGTGGCAATGGGAAGTAGCAAGGCAAGTTAAATTAAATGGTACACCAATGGATATGTTTGAACTTTCATATTGCAACCATCTTCTTTGCAAGACTTCCCAAATCTTAAATTTTAGAATTAAAGAATGCAGAGAAGTAAGAAAGCTAAAGTCGGGAACTCTGGATAATCAACTCTGCTATAAATTTGATCAGCCTCATTTTTTCCCAAACAAATGATAGATAAAAATAAATTTTAAAATCAATATTTGAATTATTAATTAAAAATTAAAAGATTTATATACAATTTTCAAATTGTTTTACTGAGATTCAAAAACCTATTCATAAAATTAATGAGATTCAAAAACATATTCTAGAAATTAATCATAATTTTTTTTTATATTTACAAACAAATTGTCAATTGTCACTGGGACGTTATATGATTATCCTAGAGTACATAGTTACTACTTCAGGTTGCGTTGTTACAGTTTAGTTCAACAATTAAGTGAAAACCAAATTATGGGGACACTAAACGCTTAAATTTAATTATTAAACGTGATCATGGTTATGAAAATCAAAACATAATCCTAAGAAAGGAAGCAAGAAAAACAAAGATCTATAGAGCAACAGAAAGCATTGGACCCAACAACTTAAATTTAGATCTATAGTGAAAACAAAGGAAAATACACCTGTGAACATGCACTTTCCTCAAGCATGCGGTAACCACCAACACCCAGCTCATATGCTCCATCCACTAAATCCAGCATGACTGTTTCAATTGGCTTGAACTCCTTTTTACTGCTGTGTTGAGCAAGAAGATTTTTAACTTGGCCAATTGAATCAATGTCATTTGCCTATAGTTCACAAAAGTCATCTTTAAAAAAGTTACCAAAGATATTATTACACTTGGTAAATCAAATATACACTTCGTTAAACAAATATAATAATTGGAAACAAACCCGTGCGGAGATCACGTAATGCCCACCAGCTCTAAGATAGAAATGAGCATTATTAACTATATAAAGCGTCTCCATAGCATGCAACTGACAAACACAATACCAATATCAATACCATGTAGAAGAAAAGAAAACTAATGGAACATACAAGGTACCGATGTACACATGAACAATTACGAAACATCACATATGAACATTATTCCAAAGCTATGTTGAATATTCAACTACTAGTCCACGATTTCAAACTTCAAAACTATACCATCTGTCAAATCTTAGAATGGAAATCCGAAAATGTTTTGTGCCATATGAAATAATAAGCAAAACAAAAATGGACCGATGAATTATACATGAGAAGATGATATAGAATTACTCAAAATTAGTTTGTAATCAAAGAAAGGCCCCCATTTGAAAATATTTTTAAAAAAAGTAAATATGAAACTATGCAATTCAATGGGGAACGGAATATTATACATCATACTATGGGGGAAAGTAGATAACCTGGTCAGGACGACGATCAATCTCAGCAAAGATGACATCAACCATACCAACAAGCATGCGATAGTTCCAATGCATACAAGGCTTCCCAATAATTGTCACAACGTTTGGCCTCTTTCCCGCCATGTCTACAACATCATCGGACAACCCCACTACATAGACCAAACCATCCTGTAGATGAAACATGACAACTAATCAATATAATTTCCACACATTCCTTCCTTATCAATATAATTTCCAAAGATATTCAATAAAATTTCATCCGTGATTTAAAAAAAAAAACTTACCGAGCCAACAAGATCAGACAAATCAGCAATCGTAAGTCCACATACATCTCCTATGTATAAAACACGAGCGCCGGGTTTCTGAAAAACATAAAATAAAACATAATTATTTAAATTAATTGATTTGTTGCACAACTCATATGTTATTCCAAGTTCCAAGATATAATAATACTTACAATCCATGTATTGGTAACACCACATAGGATTGCAGCAGCCAACTTCGATTTAAGCGAATCCCATAATCTATACTCGACTTCAACTTCAGTTCCATCATCCTCTACATTCTGTGATATATGAAGATTTAAATAAGTCCCAACACATGAAACTAAAACTTGGCCGACAAATGAAAACATAAAGCTATAAATTATTGTGCATTAAACATTGATAATGTTAAAAAAGGTCAAAGGACCAATTTGTAGCATTTTCGAAACACCAATCGAGAACTAATACATTGGTCTTGAAGGGTTAGCCTTCTTTTTATATAAACCTGTTTATTCATCTTTACAAAATTGGGACTTAATTAACTCTTTTGTTAAAACAGGTCCTAAAAGAATTCTTTTGGACAAAATAATAAATGGTATATATGATTGGTCATATAATCGTGGTTACATAGATGCTTTTTATGCAAGATTCCTTATTGGGGGAATAAGAGGATTGGCCAAGTTAACTTCTTTTTTTGATAGACGAGTAATTGATGGAATTACTAATGGAGTTGGTGTTTTGAGTTTCTTTGTAGGCGAAGGTATCAAATCTGCAGGTAGTGGGCACATCTCTTCTTATCTTTTCTTGTATTTCTTTTTTGTAGCAATCCTTTTATTAATTTATATTAATTTAATTACTACTTTTTTTATGTGATCAGAAAAGTATTTTCAACATAAATATTCATGGATATTCATAAAGTACATAAATAAATTAAGAGGCAATACTAATCATATATAAACAACTAAATATATGGTAAGGTTTCGTGAGAAATAGCTACCAATACAAAGGTATGAAGCTCAGTAAACTAGATCTGAATGATAGACATATATGTGTGTTTTATGAGAAAGTACTTGGTAATCTACTTGTGTGAACAAGTCTTTTTAATTACCTACAATTGTTTCAAGCATTTCATTGATAGAGCTCGTTTCAAATATGATGTTATTTAAATTATCAAATAATTCATTTAAAATGATAAACATATGATATAAATACATGATTCCTATATGAGAGACAACTGTTGAGCTGATTAAAATTACAAAAGTATAAGGTCCTTCTGTATCAGAAAATAGTTTCCCAAAACATAACATATTTATTTAAATTTCTAATAATTTGTATGTAATTATGCTTACATCCTATTACATCTTAATGCGCTGTGATTGTCGTGTTTCTAAATCTACATGCTATGAACTGCATAGCCTAATGCATTATATAGTCTATGTGTACAACACATAGATACTAGGATGTTTCTAAATTAATGTTTGATGTTACCTCTTGAAAGAAGAACTCACCTGAACACGTACGAATTCCAACACATAAAGAAGAACCTCATATTCCAACACATAAATCAACTAACCTGAACACGTACTAATTCTTCACCATAAAGAGCTTCGCCAGGTACTAAATTAATGGCGCACAACGTATTCTCTTTACCCTCAACGTTGAAAACTCCATCAAACCTATGTGGCACAACCTGAACTACTTGTTGTTGTGAAGAAGATGGAACCAAAATACGACATTTGGTGTGAGTTTCAGTACGCATTGGGTTGATGTAAAGGCGTGCCAAATTGACTTGGGCATTTTCCAACTCTCCGCGCTGCAAAAAATCAAAAGTTTGGGTTAGTACAAATATATATGGGTTGTATGAAAAAGCTAGCTTGATACTATTATAATCAAGCTGGGGGATAATTTGGTTGGTCGGTTCAATACCAATATCACTAGTTTATAAGTTAATTACACTAGAACGGTTGATATAACCAATTATCAACAACCCAACTTTCATTCTCTTCTCTGTTTTCTTATTCACAAAGCTCCCCTCTTTCTTTACACACACACACACACACACAAAATACATAGTATATCAATCTAGTTTTTATATTTTTTTTAAAACGGACATACGTATTGAAAAACCAGTAAACCAGGTATACTACAGAAGAACTCTAAAGGATACAAAACACCTACCTTAACATAACTCCTTCGATCTTTACTCAGTCTAAGCCGCTCACTTTTTCAGATAATTCGATCATCAATTGTTCTGATTTGTGTGTATATGGTGTCAGTTACACTGAGGTTTCATCTCTCTCCCGTGCTCTCTACTAATTTATTTATCTTGTTAACAATTATGCATCTCTCATTCATATATATACACAATTCAATACAAACTTCAATCAGGTTAAGAAACAACATACCGTCAGGCCGATGAATTCGTGAATTTTCAACCGCAAACCACGCGTGGCATCTTGGAGCAGAACACTATTTTCGAAGCCCAGACTTGTTTTGTCTGTTATCATCTCTCCCAAATATGAATCAACAGTAGCAATGGAATGGATACTTCCTCCCGTTTTTGGTTGTTTAAGAAAATCCTGGAGGAACTTTTGCAACTGAGGAGTCACAAGTGCTAAAAGAAGGGAAACAAAATACACACAATCAATTTCAATTTTGTTATGTAAAACAGGGGGAGTTAGGGATACAAGGGAAAATAAGATCAAAATGAACTTACAATTGGAAATAGCTTTCATTTGAATAAGAGCATCCTCATCGGATGAAAAGGGTAAATAAGCCTCGAGCTTGAAGGGCTGTTCGGATTGGTTGAGATAATTTTCAACTGATTGAAATGTGTCCAACCCGACTTGATAGATTCCACGAGCATGAAAAAGGGCATATCCAGTTGCACATTCAAAAAGTATATGAATGGGCAAAATATTCTACGAAACAAAGTACAAAATTTTGTTGAAGAACAGGCCTCCAGGAACAAGAACAAACACTTAACAATCAAATCAAACAAACAAATAAAACTAAAACCCCCCAATATAGTTACAAAACACTGGAAAACAAATCAAGAAAATATACTTACAAAAACACGGGCATGCATGCAAATCGTCAAATATAATATTAATGGAAAAATAACTTACCCTCCCTCCCCAAACATCTTCGAGAGTTAGCTCATCTCTGTCTCTTTTTCTTCTTCTTCGGGGAGCGTGTGCAATCAACATCCTCCTCAAATGTTGTCGGTTTGCCCTAGAACCACATTTTCCCTTTCCCCGTTAACATTTTCGTGTTACCGGTATCTAAGATGAATTGAAATAATATAAAATTTTAAAAAAAATATTATTAATACAATAAAGTGTTTTTATTTTTAAATTATTTTAAATTATTTATATTTTGAATAAAAAATTGTTGTTTAAACTTTTATTTAGAAAAGAAAAAATTAAAAATAAATTATGCAACTATACTTATATAAAATGTTAAGAATTGGATGAGATGGAAAAAATATAAATTTTTAAAAGAATATTATTAATACAATAAAGTTTTGTTTTTATATATTTTGATGAGTACATTTTTAAAAAATTTGGTTATATATTTTATTTTTATAAAGTATGCGATGATACAGATTAATAAATTATGTGATGAGATAAGTTATATATAATCTATGTTTCTTAATTAAAAAGAGGATAAAAGGCATAAAGGTATTTAAGATGAATTTAAATAATATAATTTTTTTAAAAAATATTATTAATACAATAAAGTGTTTTTATTTTAAATTATTTATCTTTTGAATAAATAATTTTAAATTATTTTAAATTAAAAATAAATTAGGCAACTATACTTTCTAATTAATGCGCATGTAGTCTTTTATATCAAATGTTAAGAATTGAATGAGATGGGGAAAAAAATATTTTTTTAAAAGAATATTATTAATACAATAAAGTTTTGTTTTTATATATTTTGATGAGTACATTTTTAAAAAATTTGTTTACGTATTTTATTTTTATAAATTATGTGATGATACGGATTAATAAATTATGTGATGACATAAGTTAATATATAATCTGTGTTCCTTAATTATAGAAATAATGACATTTTTACCACATATTTAATCATTTTTAACCAAAATAACGTTTTCTGGAAGAGCTGGCCAAAAATACCCTTTTGTTACGCAACTAAATGCGTAACACAAAACAGTCATGTTACGCATTTGTCATGAGCTTAACTAAAAACTTAAAAAAAAAAAATACCTATTACGCATCCATTAGATGGGTAACAAAAAAAACTTAATATGTGTATTACGAATCCAGAGATACAAATAAGTTAACATATTTTTTTTTTAAAAAATTGATGTTACGCATTTAGAAAATGCGTAACAGGTGTTACGCATTCTCAAAATGCGTAACAAAGAGGTATTATTGGCCATCAGTTTGCGCGCGTGGTATTCCAGTCACGAACATTAAAAATTGTGGTAATCTTGTCCATTACCCTTAATTATATAGAGGAGAAATTAATTTAGATGCATGCTACAGACATATCCAGATAACCGAACTTAACCGTGCTATATAGATTTGGCATTGGAGTAGGCTCCAGTTGTTCCATGTAAGAGTATTTCAATAGAAAAATGCTTGTCGAAGAGCACTTACTGGTGAACGTCGTGATGGCATCTTTAGATTCTCAGATTGCACAGAGTTTAAACATATGACGAATGAGTGGCTGTAGAGAATGAGCAGCTGTTGACATCTTTGGTCTGTGTATCGAAGATGCTAGCTGAAGCACCCTTAAAACTTCTCCATGTAATCGCTTCACCTTGACTACTCTGAGACATTTTTTCTGTTAGGACTTAAGGGTATATCAAGACCCCACAGAAACATTAATGATGTACCCAAGACATTATTGTCTCTTTCCTGGAATTTTACAACTCGATCTTGTAGATGGTATATTACGATGTATCTTCGCTACAACAAATCTGGGCTTTTACGATGGAATATTTACGCTAGATCTGTTGTACAGTGATTTCTGTGGTATATTACTTAATATTAAAATTTTAAACTAAAAAGTTGGGAAAAAAAGAAACCTGATTGTTATAGATCGATTTAAAACACGATCGTTGCTAATTATCTTGTAGGAGCATCAGCAATATTCCTTTCTGTATACATTTGTATCATTCTTGAAATACACAACAAAAGTGAAATGCCTAAGTAAATATTACAAAAGGGAGTTACTTGGTTTCTACACATTCGTTTTCTTTTCTTTTTTAATAGCTTCCATGCCTTGCCTCTGATGACATGCATAAAGATGTTTGCATGCATATGTGCTGTCTTGTATAAATTTATTTAAGTGGAGGTAATAGTCAGGACCTAAACCAAAGTATATTGAGATCTCTACATAATATTTTGTATAAATATCACCTACTCCTAAAGGGAAAGAACCAAGATAGAAGAGAGGAGCGACGGAAGAGATGGAGCACCCTAGCCACCATCATTCACTAATTCTGAATGAGAATTACGTTGCTAGGAAGGGGGATGTATGTTGTGCCTGCAACGAACAAATAGTCTCAGGTAAATCATCTGTTTATAGTTGTAGTCGCAACAGCCTCATCACCAATGACAATAGTGGCGGTATGACAGTCAACACCCATTAGCCTTAATCCAGCGTCCCTCGTCATTTAAATGTGATGCTTGCAAATTGGACGATATTAATAAAGATTCGTCCTATAGATGCACCAAGTGTCAGTTTTGGATGCACAAGAGTTGTGCTGATGCTCCTACCACTTTCCAGTTTCATTTCCTCTTTCCACGAGTTTATCACAAATTTTTGCAGCATTGCAGACTCTGCAAAAAAACACTGAACCGATTAGACTGGATTTACTATTGTTGCTACTGCAGATTTTTTGCACATTTTCAATGTGCTAGATCAAGTCAAATGTTGAGGTACTACTTAAGAGTAATATTAGTATATATGTTGCATCTTTCTACCTATCATTTTTCCATTATATAGTCTTTATCCTGCCAAATTTAACTTCTCCTCTATATATGTTTTAGTATTCTCAACTCTGGTGAAAGTGAAAAAGATAATTCCGATGTGGTGCACCTCCCAGCAGCCGATGAATCATCCAAGAATCTATTAGGTGAACAATTTGTCAAGGAGATGAGTACTTTATACAACAACAATAATAACATCTCTAGCTCAACAAATAGTATCAAACATTGGGCTCATGATGAACATCCTCTGCAACTCATGACTATTAGTGAGTTAAATAATCAGAAAGACAATGATAAAATAATGTGACGGATGCGTCAAACCTATAATTATGTTCTCAGTTTCGGGAAGTCTTAACATGATCGATGATTTGCTTCCCAGACTTTCTAAACAGTTTCCTCACCACTGGTGTTGGTATAAGACCGTGTACCAGAGTGTAGAAGGTATGCAAAGAACTTGTACTACAACAACCTAATAAGCTACTAAATTTCAGATAAAACTGCTAGACAAGCACCTCTAAATCACTAATTTGTTACAGATCATACAACTAAGTTCAGTAATATATCCTCTTGTTGAAGTTAAACAAAAATATTCATGCATACTAAACCTTGCACTGAGAAAGTCAATAGAAACCAATACTCATTCAGAACAGACCCAATTTGTACTATGTATTCTCAGATAAATTCAAAATATAAAATGGCATATCAACCAACTCTACTGAATCAACAAAAAATAGCTACATGATCATATTAGAAGCATGAATGATTATACGATAATACTCCTTGTCATAAAAGTTTCTGATGTTGTTATAACTACGATCTTAAATTGTTTAATGATAGTCCAGGCCTCCAGGTCCAGGGCATGAAAACAAACGCAACACTCTGTCCCAAATCCTGATTATGCTCAAGTTTGTACTTGTGAAGCACATTTGGTGCATAGAATATCTGATTGCTTATGCTTTGTTAATTTCAGTTGTCTGGTAAGAGAACATTGAAAAAGGGTTCTAGTCAAACACCAAAACTATAAATGAAATAAAAGCTATACTTATCAGTACCCTACACCCCCCTCCCCCTCAATAAACTACAGAACCAGAATGATACATAAAATAAAAAAATTGAGGGGAAATATATCCATTTAATCCTATGGATGGACCAAAATGATACATCACATAGACATACATGTTCAGAACAAAAAACTTACTAAGCTGCAATTAAGTAACTTAATTTTATTCACAGATCATATAATATATTCACAGAATATATATAGAAGTCTCCTTATTACACATGCCATTAGTAGTGTGATTAGGACATGTATCATCTAAACAAAGCTATAACCTTCTTAACAGCAAAAACTCAACTGACTCAACTGTCACCCTGTCTTATGTATCAAACTGAAAAACATCCTAGATATTATATGGCCACACTTATTTATATTATCTTTCAGTACCATACCAAACCTTGTACTGACGTTTAGATCCTTTTTTCAAACCAAAAGTTGCCTCTGCATCAACTAATAACGAAACCAGACCAACAGTCTCTTTGTTTTGCATGAACCTAAGCATGTATTTCACCTTTAGAAATCAAGTTCTTAGTGCACTTAATTATAATGTAAAAAACAATCATAAAAAACTGAACTTGTGTGTCAAAACAGCTTTAACCTGGCTGGCTTAAATCAATACCATTGCTGCACATCTTCTAACATGTACTGAGAATAGTTTGTAGATTCGTCGCCTCCAATAGGCTGATAAAGACCAAAATTATTGAAATTGGCACTGAACTACGTCCTTGAACACTTGCTAGAAATCCCCCCTGATAAGTTACCAAAAAATCTATTCCATTGTTTAGACTTCGGAGAGAGTACAAAAGGTGGTGCATCCCTTTCAGGACCTGCTAAAGACATAAGTGTAAACTTTATTGGTCTCCTATATATTAATCTTGTCATCTTTAATCACCTCATTGTTTTGCCAAAATCTTGTGAAGTTACAGGTTGACATCCACAGAGACCGCTTGATTCATACTTTTCCCAAACCTGAAAGTAATGCTGCATCTCCAGAAGGGCAATCTCATATCTCAAGCTTCCACAGCTTTAGACAGCCCTCCAACACTAAGTGCATTTCCAGATCACTTCTTCCAGCATAAGCTGACAAAAAGTATTTCCAAACTTTGGCATATTAGAATACTTTCCAATATAACGTCAAGTTTGTCAATAGTCCTAATATACCGAAAGTCTTGCGAGCTTAGTTCAAATCTTTACCTCTGCATATCAAATGCCCCATCCAGTGGTTCACTTGTTATGTAATCTGACTCGCATGGATCATATGCTGAGGCGAAAGTGAGTAAATTAGGGAACATCTGAACAATAGTTTTAACAGCATTCTAGTCAATTGCGTGTGGATTGCGGAAGTACAGAATATACACTAGCAGGTAGCAGCAACAAGTGTACCAAATTAACGACTTGGAAGTTTTATGAGGTATAGGCAGATTTTTTTTAATAGGGTACTCAGTATATTGATCATACAGAGTTTCGTATTATAAAGAGTTTTTTATGAATGTTTTTCTATACATGTCCACAAAAATAGAATAGCTAGTTTGATATCCCTCACCAATAGTATTCTTTTTTAACTGAACCATTCGGGTTGTTAGTTTGACTTGAATATGTGGGCGGTGGGCCGCGGCCGCCGGCGACGCCACTGTAGCCGCCGGATTTGACTTACTGTAGCCGCCGGATTTGACTCACATATCACACCTAACACCACCTACCCCGTAGATTGTGTCTATAAATAGATATGCATGTAAGGATTGTAAATTCATCTGAAAAAAAACCCTCTATAATCTGTTTATCCTCTCAGATCTATAAACTTATTTTTCTTCTGCATATAATCTTTCTTACTTCCGTTATAACACGGGTAGCAAGTTCAACCGTGTAAAGGTATACAAGATGTATACTTTTGCATGTTTTACCTCCTATTAATTCACGTACTGTTTTCCTTCCAATTTATTCGGTGCCTTTAAGAGATGCATATATGCATGGCGAGGGTACAAAACTTCAGAAGTCAATGGTTTGCTCTACCAATTTTACTTGGGATCTTTCCGAAGTTTATTGCATTCTCTATTTTCTGCTTCTTTAAAGTAGCTTCTGTGTTGTTAACATCAGCCTTGTAACTTCTAATGTACTCTGATCGAAACATGCCCCGCTAGAAAACCAAGGTGAACATTACAGCCACGATAGCACACTGCCCATTATAAAATTCAGGCTTGGGAAGCATCCTGCTGTTTTCTGCTTTTCCAAGGCATTCAGAAAGCATCGTCCGAAAAAGTGGTCTTTGAGGATAATATAACTGACTGATTCGTATTTGTGTCTACTCTGATACTTGGGTTGGTGCTAGAAAAACCAATGGCTTGATGTGGGTGCTTTTGTGATTGGTAGAGGGCCCTTCTTGCATGGTCATGATTACAAAAGGGTGTCAGTCCGGCGCTTAAACCCAAGAGAAATGACATGTCAAGTTCACAGTGTGTGTATTTCTTGGGTGCATCTTGTTGGGTTTTGACGTTGCATGCATGGGTTTAGTATTGATCCAAACTAGATTATTGTTTATGTATATCAACCCATACTCTCCCACATGTTTATTAGCTAGTGCTTTAGTTCTTTTGTGTAGTGCATGTTCTAGCATGTTCATGCTTTAGCATGACAAGTTTTCTTGGTCGGTTACTTTACCTTGGTTTGATGCCACAACTTGTGTGTGCACTATCTATATATCATGTATCTTGTATGCTGTTTTCTATTATCAAGAAGCAAGTTAGTTCCTAGTTCTACTACTTGCATTCTCTGCAAACTTACACAAACACACATACAAGCTCTAGCTTGTACATTTGGTATCAGAGCTTCACGGTTTAGAGGGTGGTTTATGCCAAAGTATCAACCCAAAAACACGGTAGAAGCCATGGAAACAACAACCTCACAGCCCAAGCCTAAGGAAGCAGGTGCAGTAGGTTTAAGCTATCCAATGCTAACGAAGACCAACTACACAGCATGGTCCATAAAAATGAAGGTGTTTATGAAGGCTCAAGGAGTGTGGGAAGCCATTGAGAAGTCAGATCCCACAGCAATCGTTGACGACAAAACGGTTCAAGTAGCTCTTGCAGCCATCTATCAAGGAGTCCCTGAAGAGATGCTGTTGGCCATTGCAGAAAAGGAGACTGCTAAAGAGGCATGGGAGTCAATCAAAACGATGTGTATGGGTGTAGAGAAAGTGAAAGAAGCAAAGGTGCAAACGTTAAAAGGTGAATTTGAATCCTTAAGCATGAAGGATACGGATGATATTGATGAATTCAGTATGAAGTTAAGTGGGATTGTTACAAATATTAGAGTGCTTGGAGAAACAATGGAGGAGTCAAGTGTAGTAAGAAAGATACTACGAGCAGTCCCAGAAAAGTTTGTACAAATTGCTTCAAACATTGAACAGTTTGGAGATGTCAAGACAATGACAGTAGAAGAGGTAGTAGGACGTTTAAAGGCTCATGAAGAAAGAGTCAAAGGAAAGACAGAAAAGTCAGGTGGCCAGTTGCTGTTTGCACAAGAAGAGTGGCCCAAGAAATCCAACCAAAATGCTGGTGCATACTCTGGTAGTCAAAGGGGTCGTGGCACTGGTAATTATCGAGGCAGAGGGAGAGGTTTCTCTAGAGGTGGCAACTCTGGGAGAGGTTATCAAGGTCGAGGAGAAGACAAATCAAGAGGACAAACACAAAGTAGAGATTACAAAGACAAGAGTAATGTAAAGTGTTTTAATTGTAATATATATGGACACTTCGCTGCAGAATGTAAGAAACCATCACGAAGGGACAAGGCTCGAGACAAAGGTCAATCACAGGAGGCAAACTTGACAATTACAAGCCAGGATGATGAGCCAACGTTGCTGTTCACAGAGTGTACAGAAGAGAATGATGAAGTTGTACTACTGAATGAAGAAAGCATGAATCCAAGTCTGATCTCCAGTGGGCATAATGATGATTCAAATTTGTGGTACCTGGACAATGGTGCCAGCAACCATATGACAGGAAGAAAAACTAAGTTCACATCACTGGATGAAAATGTGACAGGTGTTGTTAAGTTTGGTGATGGTTCCAGTGTAAAAATTGAAGGGAAAGGTTCGATCTCACTTCACTGTAAGAATGGGAAAGAAAGATGCCTGAAAAACGTATACTACATACCAACTTTGAAGAACAACATCATTAGTCTTGGACAGCTTTCAGAGTCAGGAAACAAGGTTGTATTACAAGGGGATTACCTCTGGGTAAATGATGAGAAAGGTGAGTTGTTAATGAAGGTCAAGCGATCACCAAACAGGTTATACAAAATTCTTATCAACGATACTTCATCAGTATGTTTGCTGTCAAAAGTAGAGGAAGTTAGTAGACTATGGCACTTAAGGCTTGGTCATGTCAATTTCCAAGCCATGAAATTGCTGTCAAGTAAAGGCATGGCTCGTGGCATACCAGAATTTGCTCAACCTAAAGGGGTTTGTGCAGGTTGCCTACTGTCTAAACAAACACAGACACCATTCCCTCAACAATCCAAGTTTACAGCAAAAGAAAAACTGGAGCTAGTGCACGCAGATTTGTGTGGCCCCATATCACCTCCAACTCCTGCAGGTAATCGCTACATCTTCTTATTTGTTGATGATTTTAGTAGAATGATGTGGATGTTTTTGCTACGAAACAAGAGTGATGCCTTATCTGCATTTAAGAAATTCAAGTCATTGGTTGAAAAAGAAGCTAAGTGCCCCATACAGACATTGCGTACAGATCGTGGAGGTGAGTTTACCTCACATGATTTTCAGAAGTATTGTGAAGAATCTGGCATTCAAAGGCACTTAACAGCTCCATACTCTCCACAGCAAAATGGTGTCGTGGAGAGGAGAAATAGAACAGTGTTGGCTATGACAAGGGGCTTGCTGAAAGAAAAGGAGATGCCATCAATTTACTGGGGAGAGGCAGTTCGACATTCCATTTACTTGTTGAACAGACTGCCAACAAAAACGTTGAAGGGTGAGACTCCATATGAAGCATGGAAGGGCTATACACCTCAACTGGATCATATAAAAGTGTTTGGTTGCATAGCTCACATGAAGGTGCCTAAGGTTCACACATCTAAGCTCGATGACAGAAGCAAAATGGTTGTCTACTTGGGTAAGGAACCTGGAACTAAGGCACACAGGCTGTATGATCCTGACACTGGAAAACTACACGTGAGTAGAGATGTTGTGTTCGAGGAAAACAAGGCATGGAAGTGGCAGGCACAGTCAGTTGAAGGAAGCATAAGTAATGTGAGTTCATTTGTTGTCACTAATGACAATGCCACTGGGATGCAAGAAAATGACAGTGATGATGATGGATGGTTGACACCAATTAACTCAAACACACCTAATTCACCACAAGAGACAGATGGTGACTCAAGTTCAAACGAGTCAAGTAGCAATGCTCATTCAAGCGAGTCAAGTGGCAGTACTCCACCTAGAAGGTTCAGGCTCCTAAGTGATATTTACAATGAATCTGATCAAGTTGAATTACCTGATGAAGAAATGCTACTAGGAATCGAAGAACCTGCAAATTATAGTCAAGCAGAGAAAGAAATTGAATGGAGAAAAGCAATGATTGATGAGATAAGTGCAGTGGAGAAAAACAAGACATGGGTGTTGACAGAACTACCACCCGGGAGAAAAGCAATAAGCTTAAGATGGGTATTCAAGCTGAAAAAGAATACAAATGGCGAAGTAGTTAAGTGTAAGGCAAGGATCGTATCTAAGGGGTATGTGCAGCAACAAGGAGTTGATTTCGATGAAGTCTTTGCACCTGTTACAAGGCTGGAGACAGTTAGATTGCTGCTGGCATTAGCTGCAAAAAACAGTTGGGAAGTCCATCATATGGACGTCAAATCAGCATTTCTAAATGGTGATTTGCTGGAAGACATATATGTAAAGCAGCCTGAAGGTTTTGTTAAAGAAGGACAGGAGCACAAAGTTTACAAATTGTTGAAAGCATTGTATGGCCTTCGACAGGCTCCAAGGGCTTGGTACTCTCGACTCGACAAGTGTTTAAAAAAACTGGGGTTTGAGAGATGCCCTCACGATCAAGCTGTGTACACAAAGAAGGAAGGAAATGAAAATTTGATAGTTGCAGTTTATGTAGATGATCTACTTGTGACTGGCTCGAATATTAAGAACATTTGGAAGTTTAAAGCACAGATGAAGGGAGAGTTCGAGATGAGTGATTTGGGCAAGTTAGCCTACTATCTTGGCCTGGAGGTTGAGCAGTATAAGGAGTATACTGAGTTGAAGCAAAGTGCTTATGCACGAAAGTTACTTGAGAAGTCAGACATGCTGGGATGCAACCCTGTGAAGTATCCAATGGAGCCTCGAGTTCAAATGCACAAAGATGAATATGGCAAGCAGGTTGATGCAACAAAGTACAGAAGTTTGATTGGTGGCCTAAGATACTTGGTAAATACAAGGCCTGACATAGCCTACTCAGTTGGTGTTGTGAGTAGATACATGGAGAGGCCAACCGTGCTGCACATGGGAGCAGTTAAACGAATTTTACGCTATGTCAAGGGAACACTAGACTATGGTTTGAGATACTCAAAGGGCAAAGGAAACTACTTGTTATCAGGGTTCTCTGACAGTGACTTTGCAGGTGACAAAGAAGACAGAAAGAGCACAGGAGGTATGACCTTTTATCTCAACGAAAACCTAATTACATGGGTGTCCCAGAAACAGAAATGTGTAGCTCTCTCCACCTGTGAAGCTGAATTCATGGCTGCAAATGCAGCTGCTTGTCAAGGAGTTTGGCTCCGAAATTTGCTGAGGCAAATAACCAACCTTGGTTCAAGTCCAGTGGTCATATATGTGGACAACAAATCGGCAAATAATTTGTCAAAGAATCCAATTTCTCATGGACGAAGTAAGCACATTGACATACGTTTTCACTTCATAAGAGACTGCATTGAGCGAGGAGATGTCATGCTGAAACATGTAAAGTCTGAAGAGCAAAGAGCAGATGTGCTCACAAAGCCAATGTTCACAAAGAAGTTCAATGAAATGAGGACACTCCTGGGAATCAAAAACCTGATGGAGTGAGTTTGAATCAAGGGAGAGATTGTTGGGTTTTGACGTTGCATGCATGGGTTTAGTATTGATCCAAACTAGATTATTGTTTATGTATATCAACCCATACTCTCCCACATGTTTATTAGCTAGTGCTTTAGTTCTTTTGTGTAGTGCATGTTCTAGCATGTTCATGCTTTAGCATGACAAGTTTTCTTGGTCGGTTACTTTACCTTGGTTTGATGCCACAACTTGTGTGTGCACTATCTATATATCATGTATCTTGTATGCTGTTTTCTATTATCAAGAAGCAAGTTAGTTCCTAGTTCTACTACTTGCATTCTCTGCAAACTTACACAAACACACATACAAGCTCTAGCTTGTACACATCTCCGCTGGTTTGCATCGTGAGATATTTAATCCCCCATGCTGTGCAACGGTCTTCCTCCTCTTCAGTTCCAACAAGCTCAATTACTCCTGTGTCTAAAATTGACTGGAAAGAGTAATATCCCCCTTTCAATGATTTAATTTTTCTCAAATTACGGACATGCCACAATGTGAGGCCGGGTCAAAATATGTTCATGTTTGCAACTGTAAGCAACGAACTAAAGAAGCAGACTATGAGATTGCAACTTAAATCAATGTCCTTACAGCAACAGCTAGAACTAGATGTAGCTAGCATACAGAAGCACCATGAATGTTTTGAAATATCCCCTCTCTTATAGCGACATGCAAAACTAGATGTAGGTAGCGTACAGAAGCACCCAGAACGTTTTAAAATATTCCCTCTTCGACATTATTTTACACGGATATTTTAGGACTCTTGCTACCATGAACTGTGCCAAATGCCTTATCTATCGAACCAGCAACACACATATATACCACGAATACACGAGGCAAATCAACAACTTTTGCTATAAAACTAGTTTCTATAAACCACAGAAGTATACAAAAACCATTGATAAGCTTTTATATTTTGCTTTCAAAACTTTGCGACAAAACTACCAAAACTTTTAGGTGAAGCTTCTTGTCCAAAGTTGTTATGTTATTTTTGTCGAGTATACAACAACGAAAGCAAAACCCAAAGCGAATAAACAAGAACAAGAAAATAAACGACAATCACACAAGACAAAGATTTACGTGGTTCGAAAATTCCTACTCCACAAGCCGGGCACTAATTTTGTATTGATCTCTCACGTTGTGTTGTGTTGTTATGTTACAATTACATGAGTATTTATAAGAGAAGAAACTGGGTCTAAGAATCAGAGTCTAATTCTGAAATCCTAACTCTAATCCTAACTCTAATTAATTAGAGTCCAATTCAGGATTCCTAACTCAAGTCAGAATCCAATTCTGAAACCTGATAAACTCCACAATAACCCAACAATCTCCCACTTGGAGTCTGACCACATCTTCACTTCACTCTTGTAAATCTAGTAACACCCAATCCTTCGATCAATAACTCTAACTAGTGCAGCGCCTTCTCATCAATCAGTTCTGAAGGCCAGTTGAAGCTATGTAAAGCTTCAACTTTTCATTAGTAACCACCTTAGTCAACATATCTGCAGGATTCTTTGAACCAAGGATTTTCTTCAAGGACAAAGTACCATTGCTAATCAACTCTCTTGTAAAGTGATATCTCAGCTGAATATGCTTCGTCCTAGCATGAAACACAGGATTCTTCGCAAGATGAATAGCACTCTGACTGTCGCTATACAAAGCACTGTCCGCCTGTTTCTTGCCCAACTCCTCAAAAAAATTCTTCAACCAAATCATCTCCTTGCTAGCTTCAGAGATAGCCATATATTCTGCTTCTATGGTTGAAAGAGCAACACTCTTTTGAAGTCGAGACATCCAACTAACTGTTGTGCCACCCAAAGTGAAAATATATCCCGTAGTACTTTTCCTTGTATCCAAACATCCACCCAAATCTGCATCAGAGAACCCTTTCAAGATAACATCTTTCTTGCTAAAACATAATGCAACCTTGGACGTGCCTTTCAAGTAGCGCAACAACCACTTGACTGCTTCCCAATGCTCTCTTCCTGGATTAGACATGAACCTGCTAACAACTCCCACTGCATGAGAAATATCTGGCCTTGTACACACCATAGCATACATCAAACTGCCAACTGCAGATGCATACGGAACTTTAGCAATATCTTTCTTGCCTTCATCCGTTTTAGGTGACTGCTTCTTCGTGAGATTAAAGTGAGTCGCCAACGGTGTACTTCTAGTCTTCGCATCTTGGAAACTGAATTTCTGCAACAATTTCTCAATATACTTCTCTTGAGATAATTTCAAAGTACCTTCAGATCTATCCCTTATGATGCTCATACCAAGTATCTATTTTGCTACACCCATATCTTTCATCTCAAACTCCTCAGACAACTGTCTCTTTAACATGTTGATTTCCCTCATGTTTGATTCTGCTATCAACATGTCATCAACATACAACAACAATATGATATAAGATGAATCAAATTGTTTAAAATAACAACAATGATCCATAGCACTCCTAGTGTACCCATTCTTCATCATAAAGCTATCAAACTTCAAGTACCATTGTCTTGGTGCTTGCTTCAAATCATACAAGCTTTTTATAAGCTTGCAAACGTGGTTTTCTTTCCCAGCTACCTGAAATCCTTCTGGCTATACCATGTAGATGTCTTCCTCAAGATCACCATGTAAGAACGCGGTCTTAACATCTAGTTGCTCTAGATGTAACTCCTCTGCAGCCACAATGCTTAGCACAATTCTAACAGTAGTCATCTTAACAACCGGAGAAAATATATCAGTATAGTCAATACCCTTTTTCTGTTGATAACCCTTGACTACTAACCTCGCCTTGTATCTCTTGTTGCCATCAGGTTCTTCTTTGATCCGGAACACCCACTTATTCTGTAAAGCCTTCTTTCCTGCTGGTAATTCAGTTAAAGACCAAGTTTCATTCTTCTCAAGAGAACTCATTTTTTCTTCCATGGCTGATTTCCACTGAACAGAATCATCCACCTGAACTGCCTCTGAATAACACTGAGGCTCTCCATCCTCGGTCAATAACATATAATATGCTGAAGGAGAAAATCTTTGTGGCGGCCTCACAATTCTGCTAGATCTTCTTACCTCAGCCTGTGGAGTAACTGGAACTGTGTCATCACCATTCCCCGAACTTCCACTATTTCCTGCAAGATCTTCTTCTGTAATATCTTCAAGCACTGCATTCTCTTTCTCAGGTTTTTCTTTTGCAAACTCAGAATCGACTGCAAGCTTATCCTTGTACACTGCACTTTCGTTAAAAGTAACATCTCTACTTCTAACGACCTTCTTCGTCAGTTCATCCCAGAAACGGTAACCCATATCATCTGAGCCATAACCAATGAAGATACACTTCTTTGCTTTCGGATCAAGCTTGTCCCTGTCAGAATCTTTAACACGCATATAAGAAACACAACCAAAAACTCGCAAGTGTGAATGATTTACCTCCTTTTTCTGCCACTCTTCTTCAGGAATCTTGAACCCCAAAGGAACTGAAGGTCCTCTATTTATGAGATACGCTGCTGTGCTAATTGCATCTGCCCAAAAAGTCTTTGGCAACCCTGCATGCAACCTCATACTCTTGGCCCTCTCATTCAAGGTTCTATTCATGCGCTCTGCAACACCATTCTGCTACGATGTCTCTGGAATTGTTTTGATCATTCTAATCCCATATTCTGCGCAATAGCTTTTAAACTCGTCACTACTGTACTCACCACCATTATCTGACATCAGACTCTTAATCTTCAAACAGGTCTGATTTTCAACTTCGGTCTTCCACTTCTTAAAAGTAGCAAACACATCTGATTTATTCTTAAAGAAATAAACCCATGCCTTTCTAGTGGAATCGTCAATGAAAGTGACATAGTAGCGAGATCCTCCAAACGACGCAACTGCTGTTGGACCATATACGTCTGTATGAACTAGCTCTAACCTCTCAGCCTTGGGTGTCCTCCCTGATTTTGCAAAAGTAACTCGTTTCTGCTTTCCAAGAACACATGGCTCACAGAACCCAACTTCCACATTTTTCAGCTATGGAATCTTTCCCTTCGAAGTCAACAGCTTCATACCCTTTTCACTCATATGACCAAGTCTTTGGTGCCACAAAGTTGAAGACCCAATTTCATCAGCAACTGCATTTGCTTCATAGCTAGATTGTTCAACTATGTACAACGTCCCCTTTTTGTCTCCACGAGCAACAACTAGATTCCCCTTTATAACCTTCCATTGTCCGTCTCCGAAAGTAACTCGATACCCTTCCATATCTAGCTGACCCACAGATATCAACATCTTCTTCAGTCCAGGAATGTATCTCACATCTTTCAACGTCCAGCTAGTCCCCAAAGAGGTCTTGAGATTAATATCTCCCATGCCCGTAATATCCAAAGTCTCATCATCAGCAAGACGGGCTTTACCAAAATTTCCAAGTCTGAAATTTAACATCAAATCCTTGCAAGGGGTAGCATGGAATGATGCACCAGAATCCATAACCCATGATTCAACGAAACATTCAACACAACAAATCAAAGCATCGTCATCCACCACTTCTTCAACTACATTAGCTGAATTATCCTCTTTCTTCTTTCCTTTAAGAGCTGCAGGAGCCGTACACTGATTTCTGAAGTGACCTTTCTTTTGACAATTCCAACAAACAATCTCCTTGCGATCTTTGGACTGTCCTCTCTTCGGTGACTTCGATATGCTACGCCCCTGATTCTGCCCCCTATCGGACTTTCTGCCTATACTCTCAGTACTCAACAAGGAACCTGACGACTCTCCTGAGTTTCTTCTACGAATATCTTCTCCAAGAATCGCATCTCGAACTCCATTAAAAGTCATCTTGCTGCTCCCAGATGAATTACAAATAACAGTGACAAATCCTGACCAACTGTCAGGTAACGAGGATACCAACAACAAGGCTTGTACTTCATCATCGAATTTAATATCCACTGATGTCAATCTTGATAGGATAGAGTTAAATTCGTTCACATGATCAGCAACACAATCACCTTCATTCAATTTTGTGGCAAACAACAAGCGACACAAATATACCTTATTCGAAGCAGACGGCTTCTCATACATATTTGATAATGCCTTGATCAATCCATAAGTTGTCATTTCCTTGACGATATTGTAAGCAACGTTCTTCGCCAAAGTTAATCTGACAACACCCAGAGCCTGCCTATCCAATAGATTCCAATCTTTGTCATCCATCTTTTCTGCCTTCTTCTCCTCCAGCGGTTCGTGTAGTTTTTTCTGATACAAATAATCTTCAATTTGCATCTTCCAAAACCCAAAATCTTTGCCATCAAATTTGTCGATCTTTACTTTCCCTTATTCTGCCATCGCTCCCACTCGCCTGAAAACCTAGGCTCTGATACCAGTTGTTGAGTATACAACAACGAAAGTAAAACCCAAAGCGAATAAACAAGAACAAGAAAATAAACGACAATCACACAAGACAAAGATTTACGTGGTTCGAAAATTCCTACTCCACAAGCCGCACTAATTTTGTATTGATGTTTCATGTTGTGTTGTGTTGTTATGTTACAATTACATGAGTATTTATAAGAGAAGAAACTGGGTCTAAGAATCAGAGTCTAATTCTGAAATCCTAACTCTAATCCTAACTCTAATTAGAGTCCAATTCAGGATTCCTAACTCAAGTCAGAATCCAATTCTGAAACCTGCTAGACTCCACAAACCCAACAATTCTTACAACGAAAAACCATATAATGCACATTTTTATAATTAGCACAAGCTATTCACCATCCTGCAAACATTAACGGTAAGCAGTTGCATTTAGACAAGTACAACGTAAGATTGGAAGCATAATTATTACATGTATCTTGAGAACAACAAAAGAAGAACCGCATAATGCATTTTAAAGCAGATCTGAAAGCAAAATATAATAACCATCGAGTTACTGAATGTCTTGTTGATAAATACGAAATAACAGCACTCGAAAAGAATTCAGATCACTTCAAGTTCAAAATAGAAACTACTAAACAAGGACAAGTCTAGAAAGTGGAGTCATTCCATCCAAGGTTAAATCTCTGCACACAACAGAGATATGAAACTATAAGAACATCAGAACAATAGTAGTTAAATTACAAATAGTTGGTCAATACTCATTCTTGATATAGAGAAACAGTCTTAAGAATTAAAAACAATAATAATAAACTACGGTATGTCATCATCACAATTTGTGAAATGCAATTAGACCTTAGCCACCTCAATATTATTACTAGGTATTTCCAAATTCTTCAATTTTTCATTTTTTTCATACTCGGATACCTAATAATAAATAAAACTTTCGGCCGCAAAATATGCAAAAAATAAAACAATAGAAAACAACATTATAAAATGCAAGCATTGTTGAAGATAGTACAATCAACTACATAACATGAACAAATACCGCTTAAAAATAACAAAATGCCCATAAGACGGTCTTTTAGGAACAAGAAGTTTAGACTAGACGGGGCGGGGCAAGACTGGGCGGGGCGGTTGACTTGCCGTGACCAATCACGGAGAAAGAACTCCTCAGATCCTATTATCATAACATCAATATATGCACATACACATGGATAACGTCATTGGGACATTATATGATTGTCCTAGAGTACATAGTTACTATTTGAGGTTCCGTTGTTACAGTTCAGTTCAACAATTAAGTGAAAACCAAATTATGGGGACACTAGAGGCTTAAATTTATTAAACGTGATCAAGGTTATGACAATCAAAACATAATCGTAAAGAAAGAAAACAAGAGAAACAAAATCTATAAAGCAACAAAAAGCATTGGACCTTACAGCTTAAATTAAGATCTATAGTATTGAAAACAAAGGAAAACACACCTGTGAACACGCACTATTCCTCAAGCATGCGGTAACCACCAACACCCAGCTCATATGCTCCATCCACTAAATCCAGCATGACTATTTCAATTGGCTTGAACTCCTTTTTACGGCTGTGTTGAGTAAGAAGATTTTTAACTTGGCCAATTGAATCGATGTCATTTGCCTATAGTTCACAAAAGTCATCGGCATGGTTTAAAAAAGCTACCAAAGATATTATTACACTTAGTAAATCAAATATAATAATTGGAACAAGCTCGTGCGGAGATCACGTAATGCCCACCAGCTCTAAGAAAGAAATGAGCATTATTAACTATATAAAGCGTCTCCACAACATGCAATTGACAAACACAATACCAAGATCAATATTATGTAAAAGAGAAAACTAATGGAACATATATAACAAGTTCCTGAGTAAGCTGTAATTCTCTGATGCACACATGAACAATTACGAAACTGTTGGAAATAATCTAATCTAAACTTGTCTTTGATTGTCAAAGGTGGTAATCAGCTGAGTTGGTTGGTATGTGAATAAAGATCTTGATTGGAATGATATCTCAGAATGGAGATAATCGAATAAGTTGTTATCAATCCAGTTTGTTAGGATTGCTTCTGTTTAGATCCTAGTTTCTAGGAGTCATTTCCTTTTGTCATTTCATTTCTCTGTTCTTTGTTTTCTATATATTGTAATCGTCTTTGCTTGAATAAATGAGAAAGAAAGTAGTTCAGTCATACTCTTTGTGTTCTCCAGTTTATACATTTTTGTATACAGTTCGTTTTATCCAATAATCTGGTATCAGAGCTATGGATACATGCAAGGCAAAGAATGGCTCTGTTGGGTTGACGTATCGTACGTTAACCAGGGAAAACTATATAGCGTGGGCGTTGAAGATGCGTGTGTTCATGCAAGCACAGGGAGTGTGGATTACAGTGGAACTAAGTGACCCAAAAGCTGCGATAGAAGAGAAGAATGATAAGGTAGCCTTGGCAATGATATACCAAGGCATACCCGAGGATATGCTGTTGTCCATTGCAGAGAAAACAACGGCAAAAGGAGCATGTGAGGCCATCATGTGTCTTTGTGCAGATCGAGCCAAGCAAGCAAAAATACAAACCTTGAAAATGGAGTTTGAAGCACTAAGCATGGGAAATGCTGATAAGCTGGATGACTTTTAGATGAAAATGAATGGAATCGTGTCAAATATACGTACACTAGGAGAAGTGGTCGCAGAAAGCTATGTAGTCAAGAAACTACTGCGCGCATTGCCATCGAAGTTCTTACAGATTGCCTCCACTATTGAATAGTTTGGAAATCTGGATACTATGACAATGGAGGAGGTTGTGGGCTCCTTGAAGGCTCACGAGGAGAGAATTAATGGACAAACAGATACAGGGGGAGGAAAACTGCTACTCACCAGGGAGGAATGGATTGAACGTGAAAAAGAAGATGAAAGTAAACTCTTGCTCACAAGGTTGGAGTGGGCGAGACGTTCAAACAAAAGTGGTACTGAGACATCACAGAGAAACAGGGGATTTAACCGAGGAGCTTGTGATAAAAGCAAAGTACGGTGTTTTAACTGCAATGCTTTTGGTCACTATGCATCAGAATGTAAGAAGCCAAGACGTGGTGATGTTAAAGAGGAAGCAAACATGGTGCAGATAACGGATGATAAACCTGCTTTGTTAATGGTTGAAAGCATGAAGGAAGAAAAGGGTACATTATTGATCAACGAGGAACAAGTCACACCTAAGTTAAATCAGAGAGAAGATACGAAGGAGATGGATACTAACTTGTGGTATTTGGACAACGGTGTCAGTAACCATATGGCGGGCCAATTTTCAAAATTCCACAAGCTCGACACAAATGTGACAGGTTAGGTCAAGTTTGATGACGGATCGATGGTTCAAATCAAAGGGAAAGGATCAATAATCTTGAAGTGCAAAAACGGAGAAAGCAGAACTCTAAACGAGGTATACTACATTCCATCCCTTCGAAGTAATATTATTAGTCTTGGACAACTTTCAGAAGCTGGATATGGAATAACTCTTAAATGTGAATATCTCTGGGTACATGAGAGCAAAGGTTGTCTGTTAATGAAGGTAAAGCGATCTCAAAATCGCTTGTATAAGATCATCATCCACAGTGGCGAGTCGAGTTGTCTAATGGCAAGGTGTGACAATGAAAGTTGGTTATGGCATACACGACTGGGCCACATAAACTTTAAGGCTTTGCAACTCATGTCTACAACAGATATGGTGCATGGAATGCCCAAGATCAATCAGCCAGGAGAAGTCTGTACTGGATGCTTAATGGCAAAATAGGCTAGAAAGTCATTTCCACAAAAATCAAGTTTCACTGCTAAGAAGGTGCTCGAACTAGTCCATGGGGATTTGTGTGGACCCATAACACCTTGTACTCCTGGAGGTAACAAGTACATATTTGTTTTAATTGATGATTATAGTCATGTAATGTGGACATTTCTGTTGAAGAGTAAGAATGAAGCATTTGATGCTTTTAAGCGATTTCGTGCTTTGATTGAAAATCCAGGGAAGAAAATTATCACTTTCAGAACGGACAACGGGGGAGAATTCACTTCAAGAGAATTCACTCAATACTGCGAAGAGGCTGGAATCATCAGACATTTCTATGCACCTTATTCACCACAACAGAATGGTGTGGTTGAGAGACGTAACATAACTTTGATTGAAATGTCACGAAGTTTATTGAAAGAAACAAAAATGCCAGATTATTTTTGGGGAGAAGCTGTTCGACATGCCACATATCTGATTAACAGGCTCCCTACTCGTACTATAAATGGGATCACACCCTATGAGGCTTGGTCGAAGGAAAAGCCTCATGTAGATCACATAAGAGTTTTTGGGTGCGTGGCACATATGAAATACCTCTTGTAAACTTAAAAAAGTTGGACAACAGAAGCAGAATTGTTGTTTATCTAGGTAAGGAACCAGGGACCAAGGCTTTCAGACTATACAACCCCGAGACAAAAACTGTGTATGTGAGTCGTGATGTTGTGTTCGAAGAAGGGAAGGCTTGGGATTGGTCTGAAGAAACTAAAGAATCATTGACAAAGTTGGGAACATTCACTGTAGATACAAATATCAGTGAGACACCAAGTCAAGGTGGTCAAAATAGTGATGTTATTACAAGCGATAGTGAAGCCAGCTCTGTGTCAAGATCTTTGTCTCAAAATGACAGTGACACCACTGGAAGTGGCACATAAAGCTCAATCTCTGGAGGTGAAAGATCAGTTGAAGGTATGCCAGAGTTTACGGGAACTGCTTCTGGAACTACTTCGAGTTCAGAATCTGAGGACAGGCCTCGAAAGTACAGGCAATTGAAAGAAATCTATGATGAGACTATACCTTTTGAGCTCGAAGATGATGAACTATATCTAATGGGGATAGATGAACCATCTAATTATGCTTAGGCAGCAAAGGGGAATGAGTGGAGGAAAGCCATGGAAATTGAAATGGAGGCAGCTGAGAGAAATGGAACCTGGGAATTAACAGAACTACCTCGAGGTCGTAAAGCCATTGATTTAAAGTGGATTTACAAGAATAAGCGTGATGCAAATGAGAACATTATCAAGCACAAAGCTAGGATTATAGAGAAGGGTTATGTACAGAAGCAAGGCATTGACTTCGATGAAGTTTTTGCACATGTCACTCGAATTAAGACAATACGACTATTGCTTGCACTTGCTGCTAAAGGAAACTGGGAAGTGCATCACCTCGACGTCAAACTAGCCTTTTTGAATGGAGAAATCGAGGAGGAGGTTTATGTAAAGCAACCTGAGGGATTTGTTAAAAAAGGAAAAGAACATCTTATTTACAAGCTCATTAAGGCCTTATACGGTCTTCGACAAGCCCCAAGAGGTACTCGAAGCTAAACAAATGTTTGGAGGAGTTGGGCTTTGTCAGGTGTGCATACGAACAAGCAGTGTATACAAAGAATGTGGGAAATGGAGTATTGATAATTGGGGTCTACGTCGATGATCTTCTTGTGACTGGAGCAAACGTGACGATTATAACAGAGTTCAAGAAGCAGATGGCAAGCAAGTTTGATATGAGTGACTTAGGAAAACTAACCTACTACCTTGGCATTGAAGTTGAACATGGTGATGGATTTATTCAACTGAAGCAAACGGGGTATGCTAAGAAAATTCTCAATAAAGCTGGTATGCTACACTCCAACTTGACCAAAGTTCCAATGCATCCTAAGGAAGTTATAAATAAAGATGAGGGAGGAACAGAGGTCAACCCTACAGAGTTTAAAAGCATAATTGGGGGTTTGAGATATCTTGTTAACACCAGACCTGATATAGCATATTCTGTGGGCATTGTGAGCAGGTTTATGGAGAGACCAACACTGCTACATCTAGCAGCAGCTAAACGCATACTTCGTTATGTAAATGGAACGCTCGATTATGGTTTGATTTACTCCTAGGATAGTGAAAATAAAGTGTTAATTGGCTACTCGGATAGTGATTTGGCTGGCAATGTGGAGGACAGGAGAAGTACTGGGGGCATGGTGTTCTACCTCGACAAAAGTCTTATAACATGGGCTTCGCAGAAACAAAGATGTGTTGCACTCTCATCTTGTGAGGCTGAGTTCTTGGCAGCCACTGCAGCAGCTTGTCAAGCTGTTTGGTTGAAGAAATTGCTATCCCAGATTACTGAATATGATATTGGTCATGTTACATTGTTCATTGATAACAAGTCTGCGATTGATTTAACAAAAAATCCTGTTTTTCATGGTAGGAGCAAACACATAGACGTTCGATATCATTTTATACGCGAATGTGTGGAGAATGGAGAGATAGTTGTGAGGCATGTATGCACTGAAGAGCAACGTGCTGATTCCCTTACTAAAGCTCTTACTACTGTGAAATTCGAAGCTATGAGAAGTTTGCTTGGAGTTAAGAAATGCATTCAGACAAGTTGAGATTAAGGGGGAGTTTGTTGGAAATAATCTAATCTAAACTTGTCTTTGATTGTCAAATGTGGTAATCAGCTGAGTTGGTTGGTATGTGAATAAAGATCTTGATTGGAATGATATCTCAGAATGGAGATAATCGAATAAGTTGTTATCAATCCAGTTTGTTAGGATTGCTTCTGTTTAGATCATAGTTTCTAGGAGTCATTTCCTTTTGTCATTTCATTTCTTTGTTCTTTGTTTTCTATATATTGTAATCGTCTTTGCTTGAATAAATGAGAAAGAAAGTAGTTCAGTCATTCTCTTTGTGTTCTGCAGTTTATACATTTTTGTATACAGTTCGTTTTATCCAATAGAAACATCACAAATGAACATGATTCCAAAGGTATGTTAAATATTCAACTATTAGTACTCCATTATTTCAATCTTGAAAACTATACCATCTATCGAGTCTTGAAGGGAAATCCGAAAATGTTATGTGCCATATGAAATAATAAGCAAAACAAAAATGGACTGATGAATTATACATGAGAAGATAATCAAAGCAAGGCCCCCGTTTGAAGATATTTAAAAGGGATATTTCATTTGGTACCATTATACAATTAGATTTTTCATTTGGTACCACTAAAAGGTTTTGACTCTTCCAAGTGGTACTATTATGCTTTTGGCTTCATCCACATAATATCACTCCGTTAACCAAACGTTAGTCAACTGTTATATAATTATGAGATTTTTCGTATGGTACCACTCAGAAATTTTTGACTTCTAAATGGCACCATTCTACTTTTGCCTTCACTCAAAAATATCACTGATGAATTTAGATTTTATACCCCTCAAAATATTGTTGGGCATCATTTTACCACCAAAAACCAAGGAGTTTGATCAGAATCATTAGATTCATTAATATGGGTGGTATTATGGAGCTAAAACCCAAAGTATAGTGATGCTACTTTGAACTCAAAAATTTCGAGTAGTATCAAATTGAAAATTTTATAATTTTATAACGGTCGACTGACATTTAGTTAACGGAATGATATTCTGTGAATGAAGCCAAAAGTAGGGGGTGAGCAAAAAAACCGAAACCGGACAAAAAAAAAATCGAAAAAAATTGTAATCGAACCGAACTGACGGAACAGTTACGGTTTTATCCCAATAACCGAACCGTTTATATAATATGATATATATATATATATATATATATATATATATATAATTATATTAATATAATATAATTATATAGTAGTACATTATTTACTATACATAATCTATTATAATTAGATATAATAAACATAATAAACAAAAGTTATTATTCATCCTTTTTACTATAAATTGTTGTTAATCCTTTTTATATCCGTGTCCTTATATAGTACTCCCTCCGTCCCATTTTGTACGACACTCATCTTTTTGCACGCATTTCAATATGCTTGGACGGGGTACTTATAGATAATATTTTTAATTTTTTTTATTTTGTATAAAAATATAGATTCTATATTTTTATACAAATCGAAAAAAATTAAAAAATATAATTCACAAGTATCCGGTCCAAGCACATTGAAATGCGTGAAAAAGTTAGAGGGTCTTACATTTTGGTACGGAGGGAGTAATTACTACTAATATTGTAGTCTTTAATTATAAATTTAAAAGTAAACTCACCTATAATTTTATGATAAACAAACGATGTCATTGTAAATTCTAATTTTTTTATGTTATAATATCTTAAAACATATTCCTGTTTAGTATGTTGTTTTTGTTTATTTTCATTACATGCCATTGTCTAGTATTGGTAAAGTTTGTGATTGGTATAGTAATTCTGCTCCAATGTAAACTCACCTATAATTTTATGATAAACAAACGATGTCATTGTAAATTCTAATTTTTTTATGTTATAATATCTTAAAACATATTCCTGTTTAGTATGTTGTTTTTGTTTATTTTCATTACATGCCATTGTCTAGTATTGGTAAAGTTTGTGATTGGTATAGTAATTCTGCTCCAATGTACTTGATTTTTTTATGTACTCTCCCCATTCTTTTAATGAAGTTTAGCTTATAGAAAAATATCATTATTTAATTTATAAAATATTTTTTAATTAGGTGGATAATAAAAAACCCGAAAAAATCCGAAATCAATAAACGGTTAATCGAACCGAAAAAAACCGTTCCTAGCGGTTCGGTTACGGTTAATAGATAGAAACCGAACCGACATATACAGTTTAGTAACGGTTTCCGATAAAAACCGAGCCGAACCGACCCGTGCACATCCCTAGCCAAAAAGTATAACGGTGGCACATGAAAGTTAAAAACTTCGAGTGGTACCAAATGGAAAAGCTAGTTGTACAATGGTAACAAATGAAATATCCCTATTTAAAAAGCAGTTAATATGAAACTGTGCACTTTAATGGGGTATGGAATATTAGACATCATACTATGGGGAAAGTAGATAACCTAGTCAGGTAGACGATCAATCTCAGCAAAGATGACATCAACCATACCAACAAGCATGTGAATGCACAAAACACTTCCCGATAATTGTCACAACGTTTGACCTCTTCCCCGCCATGTCTACAACATCATCGAACAACCCCACTACATAGACCAAACCATCCTGCAGATGAAATATGACAACTAATCAATATAATTTCCACACATTCTTTTATCAATATAATTTCCAAAGATATTCAATAAAATTTCATCCGTGATTTCATAAAAAAAATAAGATACCGAGCCAACAAGATTAGACAAATCAGCAACAGTAAGTCTACATAGAACTCCTATGTATAAAATACGAGCGCCAACATAAAATAAAACAAAATTATTTTAATTAATTAATTTGTTGCACAACTCATATATTATTCCAAGTTCCAACATATATGATAATACTTACAATCCATGTATTGGTAACACCACATAGGATTGCAGCAACCAACTTCGATCTAAGCGGATTCCGTACTGTACTCGATTTCAACTTCAGTTCCATCCTCCTCAACATTCTGAGATATGAAGATTGAAATAAGTCCCAATACATGAAACTAAAATTAAGCCGGAAAATGAAAACATAAAGCTATGAATTATTGTGCATTAAACATTGATAACGCTAAAAAAAGGCCAAAGGATCAATTTGGAGCATTTCCAAAACACCAATCGAGAACATAAATATTCAACATAAATATTCATGGATGTTCTTAAAGTACATAAATATTCAACATAAAAACATTTTCAACATAAATAAATTAAGAAAAACATTTTCAACATAAATATTCATGGATGTTCATAAAGTACATAAATAAATTAAGAGGCAATACTAATCATATATAAACAACTAAATATATGGTAAGGTTTAATGTGAAATAGCTACCAACACAAAGGCATGTAGCTCAGTAAACTAGATCTAAATGATAGACATATATGCGTGTATTTTATGAGAATGACTTGAGTACTTGGTAATCTACTTGTGTGACCAAGTCTTTTTAATTATCTGCAATTATTTCAAGCATTTTATTGACAGAGCTCTTGTAATCTGACGTTTCAAATATGATGGTATTTAAATTCACAAATAATTCATTTAAAATAATAAACATATGATATAAATACATGATTCCTATATGAAAGTCAATTGTTGAACTGATTTAAATTACAAAAGTATAAGGTCTTTCTTTATCAGAAAATAGTTTCCCAAAACATAACATATTTATTTAAATTTCTAATAATTTGTATCTAATTATGCTTACATCCTATTACATCATAATGCATTATGATTGTTATGTTTCTAAATCTACATGCTATGAACTGCACAACCTAATGCATTATATAGTCTATGTGTATAACACATAGATAAAGTGTTTCTAAATTAATGTTTGTTATTACCTCTTTGAAAATGTGTTGTAAATACAGGGTACTATGCTCTATAATTTCCTGAAACAAGTGTAAGTGTGTATATATACAACTGTTATGTTATGAAAAATATGGATGATGAACTTAACAAAATCGAGCCGTAAATATTATATTTACGAGATCAACAGATATCGAAGCCTAAATGTTTCCTACAAGTGCAATATATGATCTACAGAAGTGGCCACGCATTACAAAATCTTCATCCTGGGGATGCAAAATGCATGTGTGACAGGACTCCAACTTCTGATAGCAAAGGCCTGGGGGCCATTAACAAGATGATAAAAGCAGCAAAAAATAAACTACGAGAGGGAGACACTTGAAAATACCATATAAAATACTAATATAATGAAAGAAGAACCTCATATTTTAGCACATAAATCAACTCACCTGAACACGTACTAATTCTTCACCATAAAGAGCTTCACCAGGTACTAAATTAATGGCGCACAACGTATTCTCTTTACCCTCAATGTTGAAAACTCCTTCAAACCTATGTTGCACAACCCGAACTACTTATTGTTGTGAAGAAGATGATGAAACCAAAATGCAACTTTTGGTTTGAGTTTCAGTACGCATTGTGTTGATGTAAACGCGTGCCAAATTAACTTGGGCATTTTCCAACTATCCACGCTGCAAAAAATCAAAAGTTTGGATTAGTACAAATATATATGGGTTGTATGTAAATGCTAGCTTGATACTATTATAATCAAGTGGGGGGATAATTTGGTTGGTCGGTTCAAACCTTCCAAAAAGAAATCTAAATACCTTCCTAAAAATTAAATTTAATTTATCAAATTAGCATTAAATGAGATGTATATGTAACCCAGAATAAATATTACTAAACTCTAACCTCCCAACTCTTAGTTACAATGAGGTTTCATCTCTCTCGCCGTGCTCTCTACTAATTTCTTTATCTTGTTAACAATTATGCATCTCTCATTCATTTATATATACAATTCAATTATTCAACACTGATTACAAACTTCAATTAGGTTAAGAAACAAAATACCATTAGGCCGATGAATTCGTGAATTTTCAACCGCAAATCACGTGTGGCATCTTGGAGCAGAACACTATTTTCGAAGCCCAGTCTTGTTTTGTTTGTTATCATCTCTCCCAAATATGAATCAAAAGTAGCAATGGAATGGATACTTCTTCCCATTTTTGGTTGTTGAAGAAAATCCTCGAGGAACTTTTGCAACTGATGAGTCGGAAGTGCTAAAAGATGGGAAACAAAATACACACAATTTTGACATGTACAACATGGGGACTTAGGGATACGAGGGAAAATAATATCAAAATGAACTTACAATTGGAAATAGCTTTCATTTGAATAAGAGCATCCTCATCAGATGAAAAGGGTAAATAAGACTCGAGCTTGAAGGGCTGTTCGGATTGTTTGAGATAGTTTTCAACTGATTGAAATGTGTCCAACCCTACTTGATAGATTCCACGAGCATGAAAAAGGGCATATCCAGTTGCACATTCAAAAAGTATATGAATGGGGAAAGTATTCTGCGAAATAAAAAAAAAGTACAAAATTTTGTTGAAGGACAGGACTCCAGGAACAAGAACAAATACTTAACAAATCAAACAAACAAATAAAACTGAAACCCCCCCAATATAGTTACAAAACAATGGCAAACAAACAAATAAATTATACTTACAAAACACGGGCATGCATGAAAGTCGTCAAATACAATTTTAATTGAAAAATAACTTACCCTCCCCCAAATATCTTCGAGAGTTAGCTCATCGTCTATGTCTCTTTTTCTTCTACTTCGGGAAGCGTGTGCGATCAACATCCTCCTCAGATGTTGTACCTTTCTGCTTACTTTCGCATTATGTGATGATACACAATTAAAATCTACCATCTACTATATATATATATATATATATATATATATATATATATAATGTGACAACATGGAACATTTTATTGAAGAGTATATTACCGTTGCATCCTTTATAATTAGTATATATCAATTAATAGCTCAAAATTTAATTGGTCCATTTCTATTTATTAACTATAACACTTTAATTGACTTGCAATTAATACTATCCAACTTATTATTGAATATTAAATTTTACAATTTATATATTTACATTTTTTATTTCATGATAAAAATTTAGACCCTACCGGTAATCGATTGAATTATAAAGTCGTAATGTAACATAATGCAGCATGTATACTTACGAATAAGGTAACGAAGATAGATAGATAAGAGAAAAAAAACATAAACACTTTGTCTATGAAAGATGATTACGACTTTAATTAAGATAAATTATTTCAAGAAATATTCTATAACGAATGATGCCGATAAAGAGTTCGGAAAACATTTTGAGTAAAGATTAGAAACACTCAGCTAACACTTTGAACACGAGCAAAGTAGATACTCTAATTGAACTGAACGACGAATACGAAAGTGGTCCACTGTAAAATTGTATTGTGTACTAGAATGAGTTATGTTGTATTCTAATTTTTAATAAGGATTATATTGAGAAATGTAAAACATTTTGTACATCTAAAAAATTTAGTAAAAGATTCACTTTCTGTTTAAATGATATCCTTAAAATTAAAAAAAATGGACACGATTTAACGAAACTCATTTTTTTTTTTGAATTATTAGACTTATATGTCTTACAAATGAGTATTTGTTCTGATAAATCTTGGGATGAGCGAGAATCGAACTCATTATCTATATAAATATATAAAGATATATATAATAGTTATCTCATCGCTCAAGTTAAAGATATATAAATATAAAAAAAATATATTATATATATATATATAATAGTTATCCATATAATTATTATACCGAATGTTATCTCCATAATCGAATATATTGAAACAAGCCCGTGCCTTGCACGGGTATGGAAACTAGGTTTTATTAATAATACAAATATTATAAATTGCATTCACTACTCATGTGTAAAGGCCCATATATCACATATTCCACGTTTCGAGTCGTTCTCGTTTGGGATCGAATTCATAACTTCATTATATATTATTGATACTTATCTTAAATGATAACTTTCTTTCTTAAAAATTAAAAATGAGAGAGAATTCCAATTTTTATTTTTTTTTAAAACTTTCTAATATGTATGAAATTTCAAAAAATGAAAATAAATCTTCTTCACTACATATTACAAAAACTCATGTACTTATTTTTTCTTACCTAACATTTAAAACCTACAAGTAGAGTAGATTTTATATTTTGTCTATCCACCTAGAAGAAAGAAAAAGGAAGCAAAAACTATATGATCACGGTTATCATTGAACATTAGTGATCAATCTTTTTATGTATAGGAGTATAAATTTAGGAATTTTTATAGAATAAATAATTGAATTTTATCTTTTTGGGAAGGTTTCATCTTGTTATTAAAATTCCTCCCTAAACGTCCCTCCTTCATTATATTTGAGTTGACTGTTGCATAGTACAGTTCAAATTGGAAATCAAAGCAGGGTATTCTAGTTTTTTGATATTTAAAATTCAATTTTTTTAAAAAAATATATATATTTAAAGGTTTGTGAAAACTTCAGGTGTTTGAACTCTTCTTCTACTCTAAAAATTTAACACTTATTATGCTTTTAATAGAATTTTTGATTATATATTTTTCCAAAAAATTCAAACACATACTATATTTCTAACAGTAAATTTAAATATCTACTATACTTCTAATATATTAAAGATATTTTTTTATTTAATAATATTTAAAATCTAAAAATTCTTAAATATTAGAAAAGTGGATTTAGATGATCAAAGAAAAGTTAGAAATTTAGATTGAGATTAATTGAGAAGCCAGTCCTCGAATGCAAAGCCATATTTTGTGAAACTTGCCATCCACGATCGTTGCAGTTTGTATAGCAATTTTGTATCTGTGGCTGGTTAGTTTGTTTTCCATTGGTTTAAAGTCTATGAATTATTTGTATCTGTGAATTTATTAATTATTTGTCTTTTCACTGGTTTTAATTTTTAAATACTGTAATAATACGTGATTGCTTGACTTATTTCAAGAAATTTCTAAAAAAAACATTTTTTTGTGTAACGTATGAAATTTCAAACAACATTAAAAATATTCATAATTTTTTTTATTAAAATGTGAAATTTTTACCAAAAAAAAAACTTATTTTAAATTATGTCAAATAGCACCTGTATATAATGAAGAACATCATCTTTTGTCTCTGTAAAACTACTTATTGTCTTCATGACATAAGTTAATATATGGTGGGTGTTTGGGGTATCTTAAAAAATGTAGCTTATGACTTATAAGCACTTATGTCATATAAGTGATAAGTAGAGCATAACTTATAAGTTAGTAAAGTGTTTCGTAAATCAGAACTTATAATCAGTAAACTGTTTGGGTAAATTAGAACTTATAAGTTAACTTTTTTCTATAATTTTCAAAATATTTGTTTTTTATATTTAACAATGGATGTCAATGAATAGATCTCGATGAGTATAGAAATTTGAGATATACATATCAATTTTCTAATGAATGGATCGAGAGATATATGATTTTGAAGATTTGAAGGATATTATATATTGCGTATATCGAGAAATAAGTTATAAGCATAAGTTGAATGTTAGGATTTCCTAACATTCAACTTATGGGATTATAAGTTATAAGTTGAGCCAAAACTTATTTTGACAAACACCCCCCATAAGTGCTTATGGCCTTATAAGCCATAAGTCCCTTGAAATAAGGGGAAACAAACAGCCCCATAATTGGCCTGTTTGGCATAGCTTAATTATGCCGACTTATGACTTATTTCCTCCTTAAAATTCAATAAGTTGTAAAAATAAGTTGGAAAATAAGTTGGAATGTTAGGAATCTCTAACTTTGTCTTAAAATAAGTTGACTGGAAAAAAATTCCTCCAAACACCCCTAATATAGGTTCCTTAATTAAAAAGAGGAGAAAAGACATAGAGAACGGAATAATTAATTTAGGGATCCTGTTAACAACAGCCCTTAGGGCTATGTTTATGGATTAATTTTTGCCATGTGGTGGATTTTTATTGGATGATTTATGTGAATGCATGGGGGCACATACTTTTTTGCAAGTGGGGCACAACCTTGAGCCAATTAAAAACTATCACATAACACCTTAACCATAGCTATAAGGGCTGTGGTTAACATTTTCCTTAATTTAATTGGATGCTACATATATACATATTCCAGATAACTAAAACACCTAACGAACTAATCAACAAATTCAAAAAGAATTCAAATAATTTTGAATTATTTTCAACATTGCCCAAGAAGAGAGCCTTATAATTAAAAACGTTTCAATTATCAGTTTAGTTATTGTAGCTATATGATTGGTTCTCTCTTTAGTTTATCATTCTCATTAGTCATTAATACACGCACAAAAAAAAAGTGCAGACACTTGTAGCCCATGCATGGTTTTGTGTCCATGCTAGTGATGTTAACCTAGCCAGCTACTTCATCCGAATCAGTAACACGATCACCATCATAACAAAACCAGGATGCGGAAGCAATTAGTGCAGGAACTTAACCGTGCTATATCGATTTGGCATTGGAGTAGGCTCCAGGTGTTCCATGACTATAAGTAAGACTAAGAGTAGTAGTTCACCTTGACTACTCCGATGAGCACTTACTGGTGGCATCTTTAGATTCTCAGATTGCACAGAGTTTAAACAAATGACGAATGAGTGGCTGTTGAGAATGAGCAGCTGTTGTACATCTTTGGTCTGTGTATCGAAGATGCTGAAGCACCCTTAAAACTTCTCCATGTCATCGCTTCACCTTGACTACTCAGACATTTTTTCTGTTAGGACTTGGGGGTATATCAAGACCCCACTGAAACATTAATTATGTACTCAAGACATTCTCGTCTTTTTCCTGGAATTTTACAACTCTTGTAGATGGTATATTACAGCTCAACATATGCATTCTTCTTTTTTGATTAAATTGTAATAAAAGAATTATAATTGTAATAGGATTTCTTTTATTCATTTTATAATATAACATAGAATTCTTCTTTTATTCATTTTATAAATAATATAACAGAGAATTCTAGGAAAAATAGGATTTAGTGGCGAAACCATAATATAATGTGAACCAAAATTTTAGAATTGAAACCAAAATATAGTGCGAACCAAATTTTAGGTACCATTAAATGAGTGTTTCGCTTATTAATAAAAAGTTATAAATTTGTTTTTTACTAGTTTAAAGTTGTAATATAAAACTCTTTGACCTTTTTTTGCTATTAAAGCTCTTCACACTTTGTTTTGGAAAAATGGTTGAAGTTCAAGAATTTTAATCTGACGGCATAAAATGATAGAACTAATGCTTACGTACTTCAAGTATTTGATTCCAAAAGGGCTTGGGTGATGAAACAAAAAGGTTTACTCCAAATATTATTCCTATATTTTTTTTTGTCAGGCAAAGTATTATTCTTATATTGAATCCAAAGTTGTTATTTTAAACAAATAGTAATACTTTGTTTCTACACATTCGTTTTCTTTTCTTTTTTAAAAGCTTTGATGCATAAAGATGTTTGCATGCATGTGTGCTGTCTTGTATAAATTGCTTTAAGTGGAGGTAATAGTCAGGACCTAAACCAAAGTGTATTTAGATCTCTACTTAATATTTTGCATAAATATCACCTACTTACTCCTAAAGGGAAAGAACAAGTAAGATAGAAGAGGGGAGCGAAGGAAGAGATGGAGCACCCTAGCCACCATCATTCACTAATTCTGAATGAGAATTACATTGCTAGGGAGGGGGATGTATGTCGTGCCTGCAACGAACAAATAGTCTCAGGTAAATCATCTGTTTATAGTTGTAATTGCAGCAGCATCATCGATGAAAACAGTAGCGATGGATTTTAAACAATCCGCCATAAGCAAAGTGTTTATATTGTAGAGGTAGCCTTACGATTTTAAATTATTGTAATACGAATAAGTACCGGTACCAAACCAGGAGTAGGTGGATTTTACATTCCTATCCTTACTATTATGTTCCCAGAAGGAGTCCGTATGACATTCAAACAAGTTGAGTACATCAAAAGACCTTTAAGATATGGTGGGAAAGACATTTAAGATATGGCGGTGGGAAAGACATTTACAGGAGAAACTGGAAGATCGAGAGGATTACTTGCTTCGGCAGAGCAACTTGAAGCAAACAACTGTAAGCTGATATAAGTGAAATATAAATCTGCATTTAAGCAAAAGCATATGGAGAACCTGGTCAAGGAGTTTGAGTTACAAAAAGGAGCTTTCTGGAAGGCATCACGAAACTATCCGCAGATAGGGATGATTCATATGCTGACTCAACTTGATCGATTCCGAGCAACTAGATGAGTTTTCTTATAAAGATTTTGCTAGTGGCAAAGTGAGAAAATATATCACATAATTTCGAGGAAGAGAAAGTAAAAGGAGGATCAGATATCATAATGCATGTATGGAGACTCCTAAAAGACATGTAGACAATTTTAACGATTTAAATTACTCCCTAAAAGACATGAAGATTTTTGGCCATATTTAAATTACTCCCTCCGTCCACGTCCTTTCAGACACATATTTTTAGGTGTAAATAAAATATAGTTCCATAATATTTTTTTTATGAAAAAGAATTTTTTTAAAAAAAGAATTGAAATATATTTTATTTATACTTTGTTTTGGAAAAATGGTAGAAGTTTAAGAATTTTAATCAGACGGCATAAAATGATAGAACTAATGCGTACGTACGTACTTCAAGTATTTGATTCCAAAAGGGTTTAATTGGGTGATGAAACAAAGGTTTACTCCAAATATTATTCTTATATTTTTTTTTTGTCAGGTAAGTATTATATATTCTTATATTGAATCCAAAGTTGTTATTTTAAACAAATAGTAATACTTTGTTTCCACACATTCGTTTTCTTTTCTTTTTTTAAAGCTTTGATGCCTGCCTCTGATGACACGCATAAATTAAAGATGCATGTTTGCATGAATATGTGCTGTCTTGTATAAATTGCTGTAAGTGGAGGTAATGGTCAGGACCTAAACCAAAGTTTATTCAGATGTCTACTTAATATTTTGCATAAACATCACCTACTCCTAAAGAGAAATTAAAGAACCAAGATAGAAGAGAGGAGCGAAGGAAGAGATGGAGCACCCTAGCCACCATCATTCACTAATTCTGAATGAGAATTACATTGCTAGGGAGGGTGATGTATGTCGTGCCTGCAACGAACAAATAGTCTCAGGTAAATCTTCTGTTCATAGTTGTAGTCGCAGCATCATCGATGGAAACAGTAGCTATATGCTTGAAGTTTATGGATTTTTCTCATGTGCTGAATTCTTACTCCACAAAAGCTATATGCTGGATTGTGAGCCTTCCTGAATACAGGTGTAATGTCTGTTGCATACCACTACCATGGGAAGTGATACAGTTCCTATATTTCAGTTCTGATACTGATGTAGTACATGTTTGCCTCAAATGTGCTCTGTTCCACTTTCAGCAGTCCTTGGAGGACCGCAAAATTGAGCATCCAGCTCACAGTCAACACCCATTAGCCTTAATCCAGCGTCCCTCTTCATTTAAATGTGATGCTTGCAAATTGGACGATAATAATAAAGATTCGTCTTATAGATGCACCAAGTGTCAGTTTTGGATGCACAAGAGTTGTGCTGATGCTCCTACCACTTTCCAGTTTCAATTTCACCATCAACACCCTCTTGTCCTTTCATTTTCTCTTCCACGAGTTTATCACAAATTTTTGCAGCATTGCAGACTCTGCAAAGAAACACTGAACCGATTAGACTGGATTTACTATTGTTGCTACTGCAGATTTTTTGCACATTTTCAGTGTGCTAGATCAAGTCAAATGTTGAGGTACTACTTACAATAATATTAGTGTCTATTTTGCATCTATCTACCTATCATTTTTTCCATTATTAGTCTTTATCCTGCCAAATTTAACTTCTCCTGTATATATGTCTTAGCATTCTCAACTCTGGTGAAAGTGAAAAAGATAGTTCCGATGTGGTGCACCTCCCAGCAGCCGATGAATCATCCATGAATCTATTAGGTGAACAATTTGTCAAGGAGATGAGTACTTTATACAACAACAATAATAACATCTCTAGCTCAACAAATAGTATCAAACATTGGGCTCACGATGAACATCCTCTGCAACTCATGACTATTAGCGAGGTAAATAATCAGAAAGATGATGATAAAATAATATGTGACGGATGCGTCAAACCCATCCGGAATGACGATGATCATCCATTCTACGGTTGTGTACCCTGTAAATACTTTCTGCACACATTCTGTGCGGAGTTGCCCGGAGAGATTGAGCACTACCCTTGCCCGGGTATGAAGATGTCTGCATTCCACAGAAAAAATATATATATTTGTTTTTGTGATGGATGTGGAGTTTCGGGCAATGGTATATTCTTCCTTGATAGTAAAGATCAATATTTACATATCGGATGCGCAGCACTACTACCCAAAATAATCAAACATGAAGCTCACAGTCACAAACTTAATCAAGTTCTGAAACATGTTTACTACACCTGTTGCAGAGCATGTGGACAAACTTTTTTGTATGCATGTTTCCACAGGTGTGACCAATGTGATTACTATATATGTGATGGATGTATTATGAAGTCGAGAACAATTAATCACCCGTGGGATCCTCACCCACTGCACTTGATATATGATCCTAGCATGATCATTGGTGATCATGTGCACGACTTCAACTGTGAGTTTTGCTCTCAAGACATAAACACAAACTTTTGGTTTTATCATTGCTCTGATTGTGATCTCTCATTTCATCTCGACACATGTTTTGAAAGATCACGCTATCAAGAATACTCGGGCATCAAGTTTGGGGCGACTGATATTATTATAGAAAAACTCCATCCTCACAGCCTCACATTTGTTTTGAACAAAAAAGTTCGCAGTTGTGAAAAATGTGGCAGCAAACTACTTGGGAAGCCAGTCCTCGAATGTAAAGCACCATGCAAAGCCATATTTTGTACAACTTGCGCACGAATATGATTGTAAACTTGTAATTTGTATATATATCACATTCGTATCTTTGGCCAGTACGTTAGTCTGTGTTCCTTCATTTTTCAAGATGACACGTTCTAGTTTATTCATTTTTCGTCAATTCTATAGACTATGTTAAGTCTTTGCATTGGTTTTTTTTTACATTTTTAACTTTAATAGTTTAATTTTTAATGTATGTAGAATATAATATTCCCTACTACTATGTTTTCATTTTCATTTAATGAAAAGAATAAAAGAATAACTCCGTCCGATTCTAGTATCAAACAGTGTTAACATGGCTAGCTTAAATCAATACCATTACTGCAGTACTTCTAAGTTCTAACACTGAAAAAAGTTGTAGATCGTCGTCGCCTCCAATAGGCCGGAACAGACCAAAATTATTGAAATTGGAACTGAACTACGTTGAACACTTTCTGGAATTCCCCCTTAATAAGTTATCAAAAATTCTATTCCATGGTACAGACTTCAGAGAGAGTACAAAAGGCGGTGCATCGCTTCCAGGACCTGCTAAAGACCAATAAGTGTAAACTTCACTAGCCTCCTTATCTTGTCATCTTTAATCACCTCAACATTCAATTTTGGCATTTGTTCTGCCGAAATTTTGACAAGTTACAGGTTGACATCCACATAGACCGCTTGAAAGTAATGCTGCATCTCCAGAAGGGCAATCTCATATCTCAAACTTCCACCGCTTTAGACAGACCTCCAACACTAACTGCATTTCCAGATCACTCCTTCCAGCATTAGCTGACAAAAAGTATTTCCAAACTTTTGCATCTTAATACTTTCCAATATAAGGTCAAGTTTGTCAATTCTCCTAATATTGAAAGTCTCTCGACCTTGGTGCAAATCTTTACCACTGCTGTCTTACCTTATAAGAATATAAGTATTGGAGTATATGAACAGTCCTGTTGCTGTCTTACCTCCTATTAATTCACTGTTTTACTGCCTACTTGTTCAATGGCTACTAAGAGAGGCATGGAGGTACAATACTCTTCAGAATTCAATGGTTTGCTCTAGCAATAACCATTGATTAAGTTGCTATTACTAATACTGTTTTCAAGATAATGTTCTTATTATTCGACCAAAAAAAAGACATACACTGCATTTTCAATTTTCTTTGTCTAATCAAAAATTTTCAATTTTATATTTGTTTCATTACAACATACACATTGTTCACACACTTAGCCCGCAGTCACATTAGCAACCCTCCTCAAAAAAATTCTTTCAACAAATTAAGGTTGTTTTGCCGGCTCTTGTCATGTTCCCATTTTTGCAGTCACAATAGCCTATAGGTAAAGACTCTTCCAAATCGACTGACTTCCTATCCAAAAAAACAACTAAATAGCTGCTCCTCCTCCAACCTGAAAATATCAACAAGATGCATATAAATACACAAGTGGTGACGAAATAATACATAGTAAATGGGAAAGAAAATCAACAAAAAAACATACATTTAAAATGGTACAATAAATTTGTAAATAAATTTATGTATTTGTTAAGGTGCTTGTGCATCCCCGACTTTTATGTCCTATTGAACGAGTCCGTATGAACTGTATAATAGGGCTGAGCATTCGGTTCGGTTAACCGAATACCGAACCGAAATAACCGAAATAATTCGGTTCGGTTAATCGAACCGAAATAATTCGGTTTTAATTCGGTTATGGTTTTTTGGGTATTTCGGTTTTTCGGTTTTTTCGGTTTTTTTACCGAATTAACCGAAAAAACCGAATTAACCGAAATATATTAAAAAATCAAAATTATTATATATATATTTATATCATATATGTAAAAATAATATTAAATTTGGTTTTTATTTATATATAAAATATATTAATTATTATATATATATAATATAGTATGTATAAATTATTATATTATACAAATCATTATATTTTATCGTATATTTATATATTAAATATATATTTATATCATATATTTATATATTAAATACATATTTATATTAATTCGGTTTTTTATTTCGGTATTCGGTTTTAACCGAAATATTTAATTCGGTTCGGTAAAATAATCGAAATTATTTCGGTTCTTGATTCGGTTATGATTTTTGAGCTATTCGGTATTTCGGTTATTTGGGTATTCGGTAATTTGGTTCGGTTATATCCGAATAATCAGCCCTATGTATAAGGGCACTCGAGGTATGCATGCATAGTGTGTAGAATGTAAATTCAAGAAACATACACTCTTAAAACTAGAAAAAATAAAGTGAGTTTTCTTAGAGACATTTTGTCAAACAGGTTCAGTATACTGGAAAACAAAATGTCAAAATAAGATCCCTTTGAAAACGAAAAATTCTTTATAAATCTGACAAATTTATCCCCACAATTTGCATGGTCGTTTTTTATTTTACATAAAATAAATTAAATATATCTTTCAACGGTATAAATTTTATTTTTAGTTAAACTTTGATCAAATTAACTACGAAAAAGTTAAATATGACGTACAAAATGAAATTGAGAGAGTAATTTATTAGTATGAATTGGAAAAGTTGATATACAAGTTTAAACGTTTTCAAATAACAGTCTCGTGGCAAGAATGTATAAGGCAAAGTACTTTGCGAATGATGATATTTTTCACCTTGCTATTGGCCACAACCCCAGCTTCATATGGCGAAGTTTACTGGCAGCAAAACAACTGCTGGTGGATGGTCTTCGATGGAGAGTTGGTGATGGATCAAAAATTCGAATTCTTGATCAGCCATGGCTCGTAACAAAAGAGAATCCTTATATTTCATCTGATAAGGAACCGCTGCAGAATGGGTTTGTGGCGTCTCTCTTCTGCACAGACAAGAAAGAATGGGACTTGGAACTGATCTCAGATGTTCTTAATGAGAGTGACAAAGCAGCTGTTCTGGCCATTCCGTTGTCTGAATGGAACTGTGAGGACAACTTATTCTGGTATCTCGAAGACACAGGAATTTATTCGGTAAAGTCTGCTTATCGCCTTTTGCAATCTCAGAAGGGAACGTGGAATTCCCAGGAAAACGAGCTGGTTTGGAAGACTCTATGGAATATAAAAGCCCCTCCAAAAACTTTAAACCTAGTTTGGAGAGCTCTTTCAGGCTGCTTGCCAACGTTAATTCAACTCCAGCAAAAACATGTCCCCGTTCAAAGCTTGTGCCCGGTTTGTCAAGAAGCAGAAGAATCCATTCTTCACAGTTTAGTGACATGCAAAGTGGCTCGAAATTGTTGGGCAATTTTATTACCAGGCATCCATGTGCACGATTTTACTTGCTTCAGATCATGGCTGTTAAAAATTTTCAACAAGGTGGATGAAAACAAGTATGCTGAAATCATTACAGTTTGTTGGGCTCTCTGGAGAGCACGAAATGATCTTGTTTGGAATCAAAAAACCACAAAAATCCTCAGAATTGTTGCAGCAGCAAGGCAGTACCTTGCACAATGGAAAGTAACCCAAAGGAGAACCTTTATGACTCCTCTTCATCCCCATGGTCAAGGAGATGGAGCAACGAAATGGGTTAAGCCCCAGCCAAACGTAGTCAAGGTATCAGTTGATGCAGCGGTGTTTGAAGATCGAGGTGGTGTTGGGTGTGGAATGATTGCCAGAAACTCGAACGGGGAATTGATTGAAGCTACGGCAAGGTTTTTAACCAGATCCTTGTGTCTCCTACTGTAGCAGAAGCCATGGCATTCAAGGAAGCTCTGAGCTGGATGGATCGCCAAGGATGGCATGAAGCTATCATCGAATCTGATTGCTTAGTTGTAGTGCAAGCAATCAGGTCTGCTGTGCCTATGAAGTCATACTTCGGCTTGATCATTGAGGAATGTCGATGCATTCTTCAACGCTTGAACAAAATTGTTTTGTTATTTGTTAAACGATCTGCTAATGTGGTCGCTCACCATTTGGCTAGGGACTCATATTATCTGTCAGGTCGTAGCTTGGATAGAAACTCTGTTCCTAGTTTCATTCGAAGTTGTATTGCTATGGATTTGTGTTCTTAATATAATCTAAGCTTTTCGTCAAAAAAAAAAAAAAAAAATTGTACTGTAATGTTTTTCATGTATAAGTATTGCTGGGAGTTTTCATTATTAAAATTTAGAGCTTATTTAATTTCTCTTTAAAAATGGACTTGACCAGCATAGCAAGACTGTCATTATCTCTTTAGTTAATCTTTAATTATTGGAAAATGCTACATGTCCCAAATTGGGTACAAAAAAAGTTACAAAATGCCATGTGTTTTAAGTTAATTGGTTATAATTAATTGGGGGGCCCATACACATTAACTTCACCAATTAAATCTTTCCATACTGCCAGATCATTCTTGTCATGTCATTTTGTAACTTTTTTTGGTACCCAATTTGGGTTACCTAGCAGCACTCTTAATTATTTGACATGTATATAACACAAACGTTTTCTTTAAAAAAATTATTAACACATTCGTTAAATGAGTACAAAAGCAGAAAAACGGAAGAGAACAAAAAGGGAAAAGGTATGTCGTCTACTGGCTTGATACTCACACAGAACACCTGAAGAGGGTCTGCTATATTTATATACAAGTTTCCTGCACATCGGAATCAAGGTAAACATGAAAGCCTTTCTAGATTCTACCAGATTTGCGCTAACAAAACTGTAAAGGTTTTCACCTAGGCGAAACTGTGAAACATACATCTTTGCCGACTTATCTACATCGCTATTACTACACGCATCTAACTATTAATCATCTATAACAATAGTTCCGAACCTTTTGTGAAGCGGTTCTTTCTCTTCAGGAAGCATATGCTTTGGTCGTTTTGCACTCATTCGTTCCTTAGTATCTGAAATGAGCAGAGTATGCCTTTCTACCGAATCAATTATCTCGATAAAGTTTGATTCTTCATTAGACAAGGCACGTTTTACTCCCTGCTGATACGGGCATCCAAAATCGACTTTGACCCCAGGTGTCCTAGGTTGCTTCTCCTCAGCAGCACTGACAACGCACTGTGCAAGACCAACATTTAGCATATACTCTGATGGAAGGGAAGTTGTTGCAATTGAGTTGGCCACTTCTTCAGAAGAGGCAGCTTCGTTTTGATGGTTAGCAGAGCTTTGACACTCATTGTCGTCTTGTGTCTCATGAATCTCCACAGAATCCTCAACTACACAAGCTGCAAATTCGTCGCTTGAGGTTGAAGAAATTTCATCAGAGTCTTCAACATCCAAATCCAGAACTGCAAATTTCCGGTCTCCATTCACATAAAGACTGTCTTGCTTCTCCACTTCCTGAAGATCTACAGATATACCTGGCAGCAGTTTTGACTCGGTTGCATTTTGTACCTTGTCACAATACAATATTGCTGACTTCTGTTCCTCATACTCTTCATGTTCCTGCTTCAAAGAACAACAGATTAAACGGATAAATAAATGTTTTCTACCACAAAAAGAAATATTCGGATGTCGATGCATAAAACCCAACATAAGCTGTGAAGTTTCATGATTAAAGAACCAGTAGTTAAGAGGTCAACTGCAGTATAACCTAGCCAGAATCAAAATACACGAATTCATATCTATCGTGTCTATTCCTGTGATATTGGTAGCTCTTGTTGCTATTTTGTTTGACATCACCAATGGCTACCAAGTGGCTTCACAATTACTAGATCTCACGGACTCTCATTTATCCCTTTATTTAGAGAATGAGATGCATCTTTGTTATTAGTGCTTCTATTCTCGGGTTATGATTGCCACCCACCCACTTATAAATTCACATTAAAAAGAATTCTGCTGAGATAATTATTAAGAATCATGAAGCAGATAAGTTGAATAAACATGATGTTCTCCCTCCTTTTTCCAGTAATTCAGAACGATTACTACGAAAGAGTTTCACTCAAGCTTCTGGAACTCAGCATTATAATTTACAAGGGAAATGGCACATTATAACCAAGTATGGTGTCCATGATGATTCACCTAGTGGTCAATCATGCAAAGTAATCAAATGGCCTAAGAACACCTTGAAATATATATATATTCATATAGCGAAAACCCCTTTAAAAGGAGAACTTAGAAAACTAAATTAAAATATAGCACATATGGTATTCAAACTGATCGTTGGGAGATGAAGAAAAATGTGGTGAAATTAGATTTTAAAAAAATATCACCGATTGACGGGAAAAATCAAATTAAAAAAAGAGTTCTCTTTTGAGCCACACCCTATATATATATATATATATATATATATATATATATATATATATATATATATATATATTTTCAATTAGAACCATTTGATAGGTACTTCCACTGTAATAATATAAATTCTCCTTTTGCTAATTTCACTTCAATTAAGAACAGGTCTAAATGTCTAATATGTTGACTGAAAGCATATTACAGTTCACGCCCACTCCCTTTCCTCCACTACGCCGGCTGACAATGTTGTAATCAAAGTGCAGAGTTGACAAACTATTCTTACTGTCAAAAGAAAAACAATAATGGGTAATTACCTCTATTGGTGACATGACACTCTTAAATTGATTATACTGCCTTGCTAGATGACAATATCGATCAGAAGGCGGCGATCTTGCATTATATCTAGAATCTGATATCTCATCATTATTCAATTTGTGTTCTCCATCACACTGTAGAATAAAAGGAGCCTCAGCCACTGGTTTAGCTCCAAACTTCTGATGAGATGTACAATTGGAGCTATTCACCAGACATGTATCTGTTGAAGTATGAACTTCATTAAGAAACTGCCCACTGTTATTGCATTCATTAACTTCAGTAAATTCTGAAGGACTTCTTATATCAAAAGCACCAACATCACAAGAATGGTCGACAGAAATCCTATGAATTAATCCTTTGATATGAGCACGTTTTGAAGAAGCTTCTGCAGGGATGAACCAGTGCTCTTTTAGCTGCAAGACAGAATGACACGACTTAAATAAATGTCATAGAAAAATGCAGGTAAGTTTTAAGGAAAGTTGTTAAATTACAGAGCAAAACAAAACATGTTTGTAATAACAAATACAACTCTTCACACAACAGAGCAGACAGCATATCACTGAAACAAATGATATTCACAGTGAATTTAGTTAATTTCTGTAATGCACAGGATTCATGATCACATTTTGTTGGACAAATGGTTAAAACTTAAACAAGAGGAGCAGCAAACTTCTAGTCAGCCAGCAGCTAATCTTTTGTATTATATCTAAGGAGTTAACTAAGATCTCTTGGAGGTGCTTTTATGGTTCAAAGTGTTGGTTTGAGGGGATTGGGTTAGGACAACCCTAACTTGAGATTTCTCCTAAATTTAAGCTATGATGTCATGTTAACTTACCAACTCTGCCAAATTCGTAAGGTGTTAAAAGAGGGGTTTATTTGGCTCATAAATCTTCATCAATATGATCATATACAATCAAGTATAAAATATATATCATATCAACATTTATGTACTTAGAACATGTATTTTATTATCCACAACCTGGCATCAAAATGTTGTTTTGAACGGAAATTTATTAGAAGTTCCAATTACCAAATAAACGGAAACTTAAAGCCTATAGTAAATTTTAACTAGACTAAGTTGTGAAAAAGATGAGATCACTTACAAAATTGGATGATGACTTGAGGATCCGAGAATAATTAAAGTTCTCGGGAGCCTCCTCCATAAAAAGTTCCGCATAATGAAGCAAAAATAGACCACAATCAAATAAGTTCTGCTGTTGCGGTACCTGAACCAAGAGAAGTACAATTACTGAAAAGTAATACTGAGTTAATCATTTTTTTAAAAAAATACTGAGTTCATCATATTACATTGAGGAGCAATTCTGGAAATTTGAAAAAATACTAGCATGGAAGATAGCAAAGTGCCAACAAAAGTGAACCTGTGAAAGGCTTAGATGACCAAAGTTGTTGCACTGAATCTCTAATTTAAGTCTTAGAAACCATTAGTTTATACTCATGGCCTCATGGGTAACCATTGTGAATTATGGTAATAAACAAGACACTAATCATGGCATCATGCCCTTATTCAAATTCAGATCAGAATTTGACATACATGTTACAGAACTTCTATACATTACTATATACTAGCTTTACACCCATGCAATGCACGGAATGTTTTATAAATCATTTTAATATTTTTATTTTTTCTTAAATGCCGTCCTTCAATTTAATCAGTTTTCCAAGGTTTTATTATATTTTTTTTCAATATTATGACGTTATTTTTTAATATATCAATTATTATATGCTTAGATATATAAATTGTTTTTCATTCATTTGTACCTTTAATTCTTCCTAAGAGTACAATTTATGTCACAACTCAATTTCATATATTATTTGTACGTTTTTTTATAGACAACAGTAATTGTTTTGCTCTACCGGTATATAAGATATAACTCTTTATTTCTATTTTAAAATGTTTTGAAAAATATTACTATATTTACAATTATTCTATTACTAAAAATATTTTATTTAATTTGTATATCTATTTTAAATTGTATTAAATATAATGTTTACACCTACTATACTTTTTTCCTACATTTTAGCTATTGTAAGATCCACGGACAACCATACCATGCCATACCACATAACCCTTTTACTCCAATTATATATAGGTATATAACTTATTGAAGAATTAACTTTTTTAGAAGACATCCAAAACAAGTCAAAATGTATTATTATTTATTGACTTGCAGAAATGGGTCAATAAGGAAAATGGCTATATAATTATATATGGGAAGCAAGTCCCGAATGTGTCACGTAATTTCATCTAACAAGCTCATGAACTTTCTCTAATTAACAATGAAAAGAAAGCAACCCAAAATTACTATTATACCCTACAACGTAATTATTGTTTTCAATAATTAGACTAATATTAGATGATAACCCGTGCGAAGCACGGGTCGAGATAATTTATTAAAATTGATCATTTTTTTATTAAATTTTTATAAGAATTATTTTATTTATCATTAAAAAATACTTTAAAAAATGAACAAAAGAAAACTACGTTATTTATGCAACTTAGTAGTTTATTATAATAAATTGTAATTACATCAGAATTCCAATAATTCTAGGAGACACGAATCTAGAATAAATTACCATTAAAACGTTTTTTCAGTTATTAATAAGATATTAGATGATAAGGGCCCGAGAAAATTTAATTAAATTGATCATTAATTTATTATAAAAAATTACGTTATTTACAAAGAATTTGCTTAATAATAAAGGTCATTTTATATATTATTTATATAAGTTTATTTAAGAAATCGAGAAAAAAACTAAATGATTCCGATATATAAGTAAAAATATAAATGATTATGATAAATACGTTATCTGTGAACTGAATAGAGTTATAAAAAAAATATTACAATTATAATAGTAGAAACAATTTTATTATTTTATTAAAAAATAATATAGAATTCTCGGAGAAATAGGAATCTTAGGGGTGGAACCAAATTTTGGTACCGAAGTATCATTAAAAATGTATTTCCTTTGTTATATATAAGCATGTCACCCGAGATCAACATATGTATTCATAGTCTTTTCTTGATTAAATTGTAATAAAAGAATTATAATTGTAATAGAATTTTTTTATTTATTTTATAAAATAACATAGTATTCTAGGGGAAATACGAGTTTTGGGGTGAAACCAAAATATAACCAAATTTGGTACAGAGTAGTACATTAAAAAGGGGGTTTTGCTTATTAATAAATGTTATAGATGCCGTACAAATGAGTATTTATTCTATTGGAGTGAGCAATAATCGAACCCAGAAAATGGGACGACAATGACAACAGACAAGAGATAAAAATATAGCAATTTTCAAAAAAAAAGTAATATAATAATACTCCAAAACGATAAACAACTGTACAGGCAAATATACAAGAAAAAATCTATTTTGAACTCATATTCTAAGCTATGTTATAAAGACCTCTATAGTGTAGTTTAACACTTCAATTTCAGATATCCTTTCTTGTTAACAAATTTTTAAAGTAACGCCTACACCGATATATTTTGCGAACTTAATTTTATATATTACAAATTTATAACATCGAGCGAATATCAATTCACAAATCAATGAATTAAAAAAACCAAAAACATATATTTTATACAGAGTAAAATGGGATTGAGGTCATCCTCAGATAGCAACCATTGCTAACCATGAGGTTTTTTTACATGTAAAATTGTAAGGGTATATTTGTAATTTCAAAGCCCAGTTGTGTAATTACAAGATTATCCTTATGCATTGTATGGGAAAATAACCTAACCTCAGGGTGCTACCTTCAGGCATGTCTTTCTCTTTTATATATTATATATGTAATTAATTAAAAAAACCAAGAGTAGCATTCAAATTTTTTTAATAACATGGGAATCAAGCACTCTACACAAACACACAAATAGGCGGTAAACGAACAAATACATATGTTCAATAACAGAAAATGAATAGAGCAAAAATTTGGTAATCACCTCAAGGCTAAAAAAGGGTACATCCCAAAATCTTGAAGATATATCTACCACCAGATCATTACGCCTCTCCTTCCATTCTTCCGACAAATAACTGAAAATTCAAAAAGAAAACAGTAAAGGCTATAACATGATATATGTATCAATAATTTAGCATTCCTGCCTAGTGTTCATGTCGCTCATATACTATCAGTCCTTTTCATTAAGCTTAACATACCCTCAAAGGTATTTTTGTCGTCAATCTCAAATGTACTACTTATATGATTTCTTACTATAAAATATCAAATTCACTTCAAAAACAACAACAAAGTAAACCCCGAGAAGTGACATGAATAAATTAAAGCCAACTATTAAAAAAGCTTGTAGTTTTAAACTTTTAATATATCACATTAATAGATTGCATATGAAAATTTACTTTCGAATCTTATACACATACAAAAGTAAATATATGTGAGTTTAGGCTGGAGGATAATAAAAAAATTGGCCAGTTTAGGGAAAAGAAAATTAGTTGAATTCTTAGTTCCATGGTTCACATCTATGCACTATAATGTGATAAAAATAACGTGAACGTCGGGAATATGCTTTCACCAAAAGTAAGTATATAAGTGAGTTTAGGTAGGAGGATGATTAAAAAATATTATTGGCCAGTGTTTATGGAAAAAAAATTTAGTTGAATTCTTAGTCCCGGCGTTCAAATCTATGCAATATAATGCGATAAAACTAACATGAACATAGGGAATATTATTTCATAATTAAAAAATCCAACATTGACACTAACTAATGTTTGTTTTGCTAAATAATGAATTTATAATTTAAAAAAAGCCCAAACACATCATACAAGGGCATACCCGACACTAACTGATGTTTAAGATTCAACAGCAAAATATTATCCTGTACCCCATCTCATCAACCAAGCCCAAGTATGTTTAAAGCAGTATTAATGCGAGAAAACATAAATTAAGTTACCCCTGAAACAGTTTTCTGAGACCTCTATGGCTTCCTTTGAGAGAATCCATGTGCAAAATGCATGGCATCTTACACAACTCCTCCATTTCCTTTTCTGCAATAATAGATAATTAAAGACTGCAAAAACAAAAATAATCAAATTAACAACGGCAGAAGATCTTGCCTTCAGGATTAGCCAACTTCTTCAGTTCCTCATCTGTAAATATTTTAATAAATTAGAGATTGCAAAACAGAAATAAGGTTCATGTTTACGATGGTTAAAGATCTTGCCTTTGAGATTGGCCACTTCTGCAGGGTGACATATAACAATTAAACTCCAATGGAAACTGAAAAATGATGAAGTCATTTGCACACGAGATATATAATCTGAATTTTATACAGCATAGTGCATATTTCTCACCTGAAATTAACAGGAATTAAGATGTAATCCTTTTCAAACAAATCTAGTTTCCTTGTCCATTTATGAACACGTAGAAAAGCTTCCCTTCCTTCACTTTCGATGGACAAATCTCCATCCAGATCAACCAACTTCCGAAAGAAAAAGCAATTAAAGAAGTGGAACCGAGGCACCTCCTTATGTTTGACTTTGTCCTTAAGGTATCTGTCAAATATCCAAATTCTACGAGTTCAAGTTAAAATGTCAAAAACAAAAAAAGAAATACAAATGCATTTTTTAACAGGCATTATTTTTAGGTCCTTATGTTCTTAGGTCCGTATGTTTCACAGGCATAATTTTTTGGCATTCTGATCTAACTAATTGTAAGTCAATTTCTTCCGGAACAAAAAAATAGCATTATGAAGTATGAACTAAAGAACTCCAAGCCTAAGACTGAATTGGATTACACAAGTTGTTTTCACAAATCTTTGAATTGTTGACAAGAATAAAATAAAACGTAGTCGATATACACATACAGAAAAGAAGGCACATGCACACACAACCTACACTGGAATATAGTTAGCCCTGAAGAATATGTTTCTCAGAGTTACTTGAATGGTATAGACAAGCATCAAAGTTTGTATGCCCAAGCACATTAATAAACATAATATTTTTTTTAAAAACAAAACCTAAAAAATTATGCATGAGTAGTACATGTCTCATAGTCTGGTACAGTTTATAGAATATCTAAGAACCTATTACTAAAAGCCCACATTTTTCTTTAATCTAACTGAACATTTTAATCCAATTATACACACACACACACACACACACACATATATATATATGTATGTAGAATTTAATTTATGAGAACCTGCTGTTTCTAAAACTAAATAGATACTATAAATCAAAAAATTTACATACTATCCAGGATCCCGTTTTCAAAAATCCATCTTTCTTGACCTAAATATATATATTATAACTCGATTATTAAACCGGCTCAGAGTTATCTTTTTAAACCCATATATCCAGGATCTTTTCATAAAAACTCATCTCTTTTCAACCTAATTACATAGATTAGTTCAGTTATACAATTATCCGGCCCACATACCCAAAGTACATTACTATAATTGTGAAATACATAATGTGGGGGGGTTTGATTACATCTTCGACCCCTTACAGTGTAAAGCTCGAGTGACCAACTAAGTAAAGCTTTCATAGGAATAGTATATATGGTACAGATAGTCCTGTCCTCAAATAGAAAATAATAACACCTAGGAACTCATCGGAACTATCTCTATTAGATAATCCAATTATTTAACTACTTGTGGCAAGTCATGATTTGTACCTTAGTAATCGCTGATTTGTATAAAATCATAAACCAAATTATATCCTAATCAGCATAAAGGTATGGTATGACATGGTCATGGTTGTCAATGGATCCCACAAGTTAAAAGCTATAAGTGAAATATTAAAAAATAGTAACATACATACAGTATTTCTATGAGGATTACAAAAAATTGAAATAAAAACATAGCAATAAAGAAAAGTGGATATAATTAAATAATGACTTTTTTTCACACGATATTAAATAAGATAAAACATATTGTTAAAATAATAAACACAAAGGTAAATAAAAATATTTTAATTACATCATACCCTCCTCAAACCCTGTGGTTAAGTAGATTAAGAAAGGGAGGCTGGCAAGGAGCCTGAAATGCATCAAGAGGAGGCTGGTAGGATAATAAATTCCCCCATCTTGATCTTTCAATTGTCTTCTTTATTGAAATAGATAAAAAAAAACAAAAAAAAGGTGGCTTCTTCTTTGTAACAAGCACCTTTAAGTGGAAACTAGTATTTAAACAGGGACTTGCATTCTAATATAAGTATTTTATACCCAGGGACAAACACCCTCACAATGTAGTTCAGTATAGTCGCATAGAGAAACAAAAAAAGACTTGGAACATTGTAGATTAGTGTAACAACTTCATCAACTTCCAAATTTTATTTAAAATCTCCTCACTATCTTTTTCAAAGTATAGAAGTTGTATTTTCCCTTGCTATCTACCTGATTCAAACAAACTTGTTTTTCTACTTTACAAGAGCAACAAAGACATTGAGCTGGGGCTTAGATAGGGTAATTCATACCTATTTATTGTCAACTTAATATAATTAGTAACTAGTTCACGATAAGATATATCATATTTACAATTTTGAGGGTCTGAAAGTTAAGATGGCAGGTTAATAGGTAATAATTATTTATTTGCTTCAAACACTTGACTTATCATACAAAGCATTTCACTCACAACAATTTTAAAAAGAAGGCTAGATTTGTCGGAAGCCTTCACCCCCATTCGGCATCGTCTTCTTTTTTTCCAAATTATCTAACAACCCTCAAATCATGTCTAACTTATACACAATCTACTATACATAATAGAAACACAGCATGATATAAGTTTTAAGACATCTAACTTACTTCATGTAAAAGTCAATGATAGTATCATTGATAAAAGTCTTTGGTTGTAATAATTGGACATCACTCCAACAAATGGATACAGCATCAGGATCCCCTTTTGGAAATGTAGCAATTAAATCACCGGCACTGCAACGTAATTTATTTGAGGGGTCAATATTTTAGGAATTTCAAATGTAAATTTGGAAGAAGTGTGAAAAAAAAAAGAAGGCAGATGCATTTTCTGGGATTAATAAAGCTGAGCATGTATTACTGCATTAGAGCATATCAGCATATATAGTAGCAGCATTCCCACTTCCAATTAAACTTGATATATCATATATCATATATATAGTAAGCTCTCAACAATGTACGTTTCTATCTTCTCAACCAAGTGTACTTCTAAGCCCATTACCCTTCCTTCTTTTTGGTCAATCTCAGCCTTCTCTTGGCTACACATCATCTTCAAACTGCATTCTCTACAGTGTACATAGATTTCAACCACCACTGGTTTAGACAGGTTTTCGGACTTTACGTCGAAATGACAAAAAGATTGGGGGGGGGGGTGTTCTAATACAAAGGTATCAATAATAGGGAAAAATGAAATTCATACACTAAATTTCTCATTGAGGACCATACTTCTCCGAGATTTCCCAAGTGGAAAAAGATAGCACTAAGCAGAACTATACACATGCCTAATTCAGTTGTATTTTCACTATAATTGACATGGAAGATGCTCACACAAAACCTTCACCACACTTACTCACGAAAATGATGACTTGAAAACTTGTCCATTAAAACACCTTCTATATTGACTGCATCAACACTGAGACAAAAACATCAAAAGCCATCAGATGCCATGCGCCCATGCCAAATTCATAAAATAGTTTCAAAACTTAATATGCTATATACACCAGGCAAAGTCAACAACAAAATAAGAGAAACACGAAGTTTAACAATGTTGAGCAATATTTTGTTTTGTTGGACTAAATATGACATAAATAAACAAAAGAGTACAAGTTAAGCCAAAAAAAATATTTTTGCATGCATTAGAGGATTAGTGACCAATGACACTCACGGAGAATCAGAAAGCCATGCATCTTTATATCTACTGTCCAGTGCCCAAATTCTATTCCGCAGTTCCTGCCAGTCTGCATAAGATACTTCCCAGTCCAACTTGATAATGCCTGCATGTAGTTCATTGTAAATTAGTAATTTGGTTTGAAGTTGACAACAACTCTCAACCCCATAAAACTTTTCACGCAAAACTGCTACATCACTGGCAACTACATCAGTTTCCCATGCGTTTGAGGCTAAAGTATCTAAATTAAATAAACTATCCTATATATAGTTTCTCAATCCATGAAAGCATTAGGTACTTCCAAAAAGCTTTCCTAGCCACCACAAATGAAACAATCGCATTGGAGTAATCCACAAAATATGTACACAAATATGTGCAATGTCATCTAAAATTTGCGGTCATCTTGTAGAGCACAAATCCCATACCAGTTTAGGCGCATGTACAAATTAGAAAAACACTACAGACACGCAGAGCAAAAACAATTCACGTATGGTAGTCCAAATTCCGCTTGTATCATCAGTCACATGCCTGAAGAGAACTAAAACTAACGCACTAGGTTCAAAAGTAGTTGCATGCATTTCATTTATTTTAATCAATGAACTTGAGCTCGCAGACTAGTATGAAATTTCAAGATGTCTAGCAATTTTTAAATTAAACTCTAAAGTAGTGCATTAGTTGATAAAGAAATAGAAAAGATTGGAATTTGAATATAGAATATAAATAAAAAATAATAATAGAGACGGAGACCCCTGCCTGGCACGGATTGTAAGCTAGTAAGGTTAATATTCCAAAATGAGTGTCTGATCCTTTTGGCAATTTTGACTAAAACATTTCCTAAACTAACCATTGAAGATAATAACTAAATATGATTTTCTATTTATATCATTATCGCATAGTTATCAAGTCCTCGACTAGTTGGTGTCTAATCGTCCAGTTATAGAATATGAACCCACTTACGTATTAGTCAATTAATGTCATATGACTGACGAGTTTGAGAAATGGAAGAGTAATTAAATATGGATAACTCTTCCGAATACAGCATCATCATGCAACCATTTCAGATGAAAATCATCTTTTATATAGATCATATTTCATTATACTGTTAATATCAAAGACTTATCTCTTATCACCCAACATATCATATCCGAGATATAGGATCTTCCTGCAACCATTTCCGATGACATGATTTAAAACATTAAACAACATCCCGAATCTAAAATAGCATCTACCTCACAGCTTGTAGGACACATCAACTCACAAGAAAGATGCGTGAGATCAGAGTATGTTAAGCAAACTACAACAGTTTAGATGTTTATATAGCTGCATCGAATTTGACCACAGAAAGGGCCATCAAGGGAAGCCCTACCTGAATCTTCAACATTTATAACTGATTCTCCGTCCTTGGATTTTAAATGGAGATGCAAACCAACATGTGAAATCTGAAATCGGTTGAATGAGAAACACTAAACTAATCAACAATTTGAAAGCTGCATCTGGAGATGCAAATTAAATATGGTAATATTAGGCTTACATTTTTAGACCACACAGACTTGATGCCAACAATATCAGAAGTTGTCCATTCACAGGTTATAGGGCCCCTACCATGTACTGAACCCTCCGCCTCAAGCTTAACATGGTTCCTCGTAAGGGTCAACCGGGCATTCCAGAAGATCTCATAACCAATAAAAATGTTAACTGGTAAAAACTTAATTACCCTATCCTGCAAATTACCATAAATAAATAAAAAAGTACTTAATAAAAACCATATAAAATGCTGCACCTCGCTAAACCTAATAATATAAAATTCGTACAGGAAATCAGCATTAATCCTAATTCTTGCATATCATAGATTTATCATAGTAGTTCTGCGATCAAATATATTAATACTTCCACTACAATTCACCAATTATCCTCTATAATTTTAAATTCTTTATCCTACTTTAGTACTTTACTCCTTATTTAAAGCTTAAACTAATCCAAATGCCACGTTTTTAACTAAAAATTAACATCCAATGGTTTACTATATTAGGAATCTAAGCAACTGTAATGTCTGCTCATCTCTATCCAATGCATTAAATGTACTATCCAACTGCAATATTGATTTTAGCTAGTAGCTTTAGCAGATGTAATATTGATAATTATATACACAAAATCAAGGCCAGCTTTGGTGAATGGTGATGTGTAGACAAGGTTCTATGTCAACAAATATATCAATCAGAAGTAGTACTACCGATCGAAAAACTCAAACAGGCAACCACCAGCATAGAGAAAGAAACTGTGGGCACTATACATCAAACAAACTGAGGTCACTATAGATATAAAAATAAAAGGATGTGGTATGCTTACGGATTCAACTCCATCGAAACCATGTACTTGAACTCGTTCTGCTGATAAAGCTGAAAACATTTATAACATAGATCCATTTAGTATATACTACAACTCCTACAACACATTTTAGAAAATCATATCATTAATATGACACTATTACTGAGAGGACTATGCACTTCAAGTAAAACAAGTATAGATTAATGAGGTTACAACCTTCATCATCCACGTAATGGCAAATTTTTTTTGGTACAGAATTCAGTTCAATGCTATCCTCATCGTCTGAAGTGATACCAATTAGATGACTCTGCAATAAATAAAGATCGAACTATGATTTGGATATACACAAGTAATATACATAAGTTAATGAAGAAGTCTCGTACATCAGATGGAAATTTATATTGAGTATCATCTCGATGATTGCTGCTAATGGAAGTCCCTACAATTTCCGAGCTTCGGCCTCGAGACGAGTAGGAGTTTAATTTAGATACACAGCATCTGTCACTATGATTATTACAAAAAGAGACATTTGAATGAGAGTCTGAAGAACTTGACACCACATTAACTTCTAAGCTGGAGGTGCAGCCTTTCGCAACTTCTTCAGTAGCATCAATTTGAATTGGTTCCTTGCCAGGTTTCTTGTCTTCATCCTTATTTCCTCTTGAAACTACATTAAAACTTAAGTTATCATGATTTTGTTATATAGCGAACAATGCATAGGTCAAAGGCACAGAGTTTGCATGTCTAAATAATGATCTTGCAGCTCCAGACCAATATGAAAACAATAGAGGATGATTTAGTTCATCTAGAGGTCCAAATAAAGGAAACTCCGCTCCTTTTTGAGAAAAATATAAGCTGTCAATGGCAAATCAATTGGATGCAACCCCTCTATTGACATAAATATCACATAACAATAAGAATTAACATTTATAAACTTAAAGAGCCATAATCCTCTGAGATGATAATAGAAATCTAGGTTGACTGTTTCGAATACTACATCATGGTCATTGCTTAGCTAATGAGACGTCCTGAACATTGACCTTACACAACCTAATAAAGCAACTAGTTTCACTCCGAGCACTTTATTGCAACTATTCTCCATAAGCTTCACACCCCCAAGAAGGAAAAACTGAATGTTACTGAACAAAAGAATTGTCAGAAAAATTTTCTGCGTAAATAACAATGAATTACTGAGTTTGCAAGTTGAGTCCCTACATAGACAAATTCGGGATAGTTTAATAACAACAATGCAACTCTATCAGCATCACTATATGATCTCACTAGCACCATTATTAACGTCCAAGAAACTTACATTTAAACAACTCAGTGCAAAAGCATTCAACACGCACCGATGTTACCCCAAATACATACATTTCCATTTACTCATTTAGACATGAACTTTCCAAAATAATAAACTAAAACACACATACCTTCGTGCCATTAGGTAAACCACACACTGACTATAAATCACATAAATACTTATCAGTCAAAATAAAATGATTAGAATCACAATCATTTCCACACACACATACCGAACTCCAAATCCTCGTCACTCGCTGTCACTCGCTATCGTAAACATGACAATCACAAAATCATAAACACAAACACACACACACAACACGCATGTTTAACTACAAAATCATCACAATCATGCAATCATCACGCACATCATACAAAACTATTAATCCTCAACACTCACTATCAAATGATCACAATTACACAACACAATTAATCACAACAAACACACATACAGAGAGAGGTGGAGAGAGAGGGAGAGAGAGAGAGAGAGAGAGAGAGAGAGAGACTTACAGAACTGAAGGAAAGTGTATTTGTCGATTGGAGAAGAATCGGTGGTTTTGTTAGGGCTAGGAATAGATTTGAACTTCTCCAGAACCAATTGAGAATGCTTCTCCACATTAATCTGCTCCTCCTCGCCGTCGAAATCGAACGCCGAGAATTTACTTTTACTTTTACTGTTGCCGCCTCCTCTGCTCATCGTCTTCCCCATTGAAAACCCCTTTTTTCAAATACACTACTAAAAACGTCTCTTATTTTAACACCCCCCTTTTTTACGAGCACGGTGTGTGTCAGTGTGTGTTTCAAAAGTCAGGGGAAGGGATTTTAAGGACAGTTTGGGGAAACTCCTTTGTCACTTTTAAATAAGGGAGAAAAAAAATAATTAAAAATTTAAAGTAGACTCTTAATTTTATTCATATATATATTTTGAAATTTTTTATAATGACTAAAGTAAATGAAAATGAATACAAATTGATTTTATTTTCACTTCAGATGTTTCATTCCGAAAATGAAATGAAAATACTTTATTCTCTCCATACTTATTTTTTCCTTTTTAAAAACTAGTACTTCCTCTGTCTCTAAATACTTTTCCCATTTGAGTTGGACACGTTTGCCAACGCACACTTTTGATCGTTAATATCTTCAATTTCGTATTAGTATTAAATATAAAAACTTCACTGTATTAAAGTACTCATAAATACGAATCCAACAAGATCACTCATGAATATATTTGGTCTTATAGATTAAACGTAAATTAGTAATTTGTCTCATGTTATGAACATGGCCGACATTTCAAATGGGTAAAGTATAAAGAAACAGAGGGAGTAGGATTTTGGGAGGCATTCGGATTGTTAGTGAAAATGGGAATCGGGGACGAGAATGCTAGATTGTTAGGAAAGCCAATGAGAGTAAATGGGAATAAATTTACCGTTACTGTTTAGGTCGTGTTAGAATCGAAATAATGTTATCAAAATAAGATATTGCTTGGTTCACTTATATTTTCACTCCAAATTTTTCATCCCGAAAATGAAATAAAAATACTTTATTATCTCAATAGTTATTTTTTCCCATTTAATTTAATAAATTAATAGGGCTTTAGAAGTGTTTGATTTGTTGGTGGGAATGGGCAATGAGAATGAGAATGATAGGAAAGTGAATGAGAATAAATGGGAATGAAAATCATTTATCGTTACAAAATTGTTTTTGATAAAATTGAATTAAAATACTGAAGGATTAAATTAACTGAATGTGATAATGGTTGAATGATATTATGGTGAATGGAAAATCACGTTTGATAATCTATATATTTAACTATCTGAATAACTAATAATTAACACATTTATTTTTATCTTAATTTCACTCTTAATAAAATATAAATATTTTTTATTTATATTTACATATTTGACTTGCAAGTTGCAAAAGAACACTTTATTTATACATGTGTTAGAAAAACACAATAATTTATACTTTGTATAAAGGAAAAATGGAGTATGCATGAAGTTAAATTTAACAAAAATATCATTAAATAAATTAAACTTTATTTGTTCATTTTGAATTTTACATGTATTTTAATGCACATTGATTATACAATTTTAAAATTTAATTTTCTTATAAATCAAAGTGTGTTTAAATAAATGTAAATAAGTGTGTTTGAATTTTAATGGTATTTATTAAGTAGAGCAAGATTACACGTGTTTATCACCCCATAAACCAGACGAGTAATAATTGATTCGGTGATTGTGCTTGTTCATGTGATTTTTAAGTGACTAGCAATATTGCCCGTGCTTCGCACACGGAAATTCATTTCTGTCTATATATATTTTGAAATGGATTCACTCGTTACAACTAACACGAACATTTGAGAATGACAATAATTCCTATAATTTTTCTTGTTGAATTAGTTGATGAGACAAACGCATTTTTTAACGAAAGTTATAAATTTGGCTCATAGGCTTCTTAGCGTACATTTTCCCGTCCCATGCATCAACAACACATTGTTGCAATTCTTTTTCTTTTCACCTTCCTTGCACGAAATTGCTCATTCAAATCTATTGAATCTTAAAAGAAAGTTGCAGAAAAAATATATCATATATAAGCAAGCTTGAAGGTTTCTTTTATCTACATAAAATGGATCATGAAATACTTATGTGTTGGAATCATAAAATCATCCTCCTCAAGTTTTTCCGCATAGGTAGAAGGTGAAAAATTAATTAGAATAAGCGAAGAGACTGGTTTAAGCGATCCATTAGCTTGTTTTGTATAAAAATTGGACACAACATAGAGTGCTTCTTCACATATTGTATCAGTGTGAGTTTTCCATGTATCGGCATAATTGAAAGCATGTACATGACAATCCTGTATATCAGAATATCATAATAATTCTAGTTTTACTACAAAAAATGTTAAAATGATTACTGAAATGATTGTGGAAGGATTTAAAACAGATTTACACTTACATCAACATCCAACCAAATGAGATTGTATCCTTTTAGTCCTTGATTTCCATTTGATCCATTAGACATCGAAGGCCACTCTGATTTTTATTCTTCATGTTGTTCTTGAAGTGTCAGGAAGGACAGCGAATCAAACATAATGACTGTAAATTTGTACAACATTGATATGTATTGAAGCAAAATTGTATTTTACAAAAGGGCTAAGGCTCGACCTCTTGACCAATTATAATGTAAAAAACAGATTAAACAAAAGAAGGTTAAAAGGTTAGAAAGATTATACACATAGAACTGCAGGAAAACAAATTAGAAATTAAAACAGAGAAGCATTAGACCATATGCGTGCTCAAGGTTGAAATGAAGTTGATACTCTCGCTCTCTCTCTACGCTTGAGATTGTTGGAGACTAATATCGAGATTGTGGTTATATAATAATACAAATGTTTAAAAATAATCATACGAAAAAAAACGACCATATATGTAAAGTCATTTTTATAAACAGTGCATTAAGATATTGACTACGATGTCGCTAATTATTAATCATTTTTTAAATCATTTTCTTTTAAACAAATTATAAAAATTAAAAGTTTGAAACAATAAATTTTCTATTTAAAATATTCATTGGTGAGATTCTTTAACTTATTAAAAAATTTAAAGAACCATTATTTATTTTCATTTGTTTCTTAACTTTGTAAGTAATTTAAGTTATTTAGAACATCCATTTTTCAAGACGTGTTCAAAAATTTATTAGAAAATTTAAGTTACTTCGACAACGCCTCGCATTTTGTTAGCAAAAAGAGGTATAACAAATAATATGTTACATTATTAACGGTTGCATGTATAGTTTCAAAAAATCACAAAATACTTTTTTTATACGGTTGCATGTATAGTTTCAAAAAATCACAAAATACTTTTTTTAAACATATGACATTTGAATATATAAATGTACATGTTTTATTGAAATGTATAAAAGGTAGATAATTATTATAATGCAAACAATGAGAAAATTTTAAATTATTTATTGGCAATTTCTAAGCGTCGTCCTCACATTTTGTTACTTAAAAAGGGTAATATGTTATATTATGATAGTTGTACTAAAAAAACAAATATCTTCATTAAAATAACTATATTCTAATTAAAGAATTAATTGTTAAGAATAGAATCACAAATTTTAAGAATAATACGTGGAATTTCATCTAACTTTCTAAAAATCAAATTTACCAAAATAATAACTTTAGATCTTTATATACATTTTGGGCATGTTAAACTGTCTAACAAAGTCTTTATCATTATCATTATTTTTTCTAACTTTAAATCGAAATATATTAAAATATTTAAATAATACATACTATGTCATTTATTATTTTAAAATAATTTAGTGGGTAAAACTAAAAATTTCATTTGGTCGACTAACGATGATGCCTCATATTTTGAACATTGTAATTAAAAACACCATCTAGAAGCGAATAATACTTTCCTCCATTCCATATTAAATTTAAGCACATTTATTGACGATTTGTAATTGAAAACACCATCTAAAAAGGAATAAATTTATCTTACCTTCCATATTAAAATTTTGCATAAGTAGCTTCAAAAAAATAGAAAATACATTTATCAATAAAAAATATTTGAATATATAAACGTATATGTTTTCTTGAAATGTATAATAAGTGCATAATAATTATAATGTGAAAAATAATATTAAATTAATTTAAATGATATATTGACGATTATTTGATGTTGCATTTTGTTAACTAAAAAATTAATATATCTTAATTATAATAGATTTGCTATATAAGAGTTTTCAAAAAAAAAAAAGATTTGCTATATAAGAAACATTTTCACCAAACTAATTATTTTTTTTATAAAAAATGAATTGCTAAAAATAGAATCACAAATTTTAAGAAAAATTAAGCATAATATATCCAATTTAACTTAGAATTTCATTTATCTTTTTAAACATCCAGTTTAACAAAATATCACCTTCAGATTTCTATCCAATTTAACTTAAAATTTAATCTAACTTTTTAAGAATCAAATAAAATAAAATTTCACCTTTTGCTTTCTATATACATTTTTGGCATGTTAATCCACACATTTATGATTTATGTGAGTCTATATTGATAACTAATTATTTAAATTTGTTAAACTATTAAAAAAAGAATATAATGTCATAGATTTTAATTTATAAAAAATAATTTTAGGCTTGTCTATATTTTGAAAATGGTACAATAAAAAGAATCCGGTGAAAAAAAAATAATTATTGAACATCCAAATTCGAAATTTGATAAATTTATAATTTAGTATAAGTAACATAATATCGAAAAAAAACATTGTTGAGAAATAAATCGAAGAAAAATAATAATTTGATTAATTCTTTTTTTATCAAATATAGGTTATCAAACAATACACAACATGATTCAAAAAAAAAAAAACAATACCCAACATTCTTCTTTTAATAATCTTGATAAAATCTTTTACATATAAATATCAGTGCATTTGATTTAGTTGTCCAAGTTTTGAATGAATGAGATCCAAAATATCGTGATAAAATATAATTTCCATAATTTTATAAAAAAAATTCAAGTTTTGTAATTCCTCATATTTTGTATAATAATATTTATTGAATCTATTACATACTAATTTTGTGTATATGATTTCATTTTAATTCCACATATTTTTAGATCATTTTTCTGTTCTATAAAATATTGAATAATGCTTCAATCATATATTTACACAAACACTTTAAAATATTATTGAATATTATTTGTGCATCTTAAATCTTTGTTAATATAATTTATTAAATTATGGAAACATTACACCAACACACGTAAACACGTTCATATAAGTATATAACCGACCTATCAAGAATTGTAGAAACATATAACAATTTTGTAAAATTTAAGATATACTCATGTAATCTTAAAATTGATCCTTCTTCCTCAAACTACACCAAAAACAACCTCTTCCCTCGTCAAAGAGAAGGAACAACTTAAAGACACAAATAAGGTTGTTGATATAATGATTTAGGGAGCTGAAGTCTGTACTTGTAATGCATTTGGAGAAAATTAACAAATTATATACAAACATCTACATATAAACATCTACATATTTCTGCTCCTTCCAACATTAATTAGAATATCAATCTTACTTGGGTTGGACTTTTGGAGGCTGATAATTTTGTGTTCTACTAAATAAAAAAAAGGCTTTTCTCATTGTAACCCTACTCGATCCTTCATATCCCAATGAACATGACCTGGGATCAGCTTTAGGGTCCAAACCAGCTAATGACATGATGGATTCAATATCTTTCACTACCTTGCTCATGGGTGGCCTCTGATCTCCGTTTTCATCAATACAACTCATTGCTAAATCAACAAACTTCCCTAGACCTTTCAGTGGGTTGATCAGATCAAATGTTGGGTCAAGAACTCCATGTAAATTATACATATCTTTTGTTTTATCCATTGCCAGCTTTTCTTCTCTTACGATATATTTTTCATTCTCTATTGGCCTTCTAGAAGTCATCAGCTCCAGCATCACAACTCCAAAGCTATACACGTCACTCTTCTTGGTCAACTTTTGGGTCATGTAATATTCAGGATCCAAATAGACCTATAATAGCAGTTATTCCACCTTTTAATCAACTTGTATTATGGGAAAATTGTACAAAATAAATTTTTAAAGAGGAAGAGAACTTTTTAACAGAATTAAGTGTCAATGCAAATAAAATAACTCAAACAAAAACTCGTCAATGGTGGCAAAGAGTAAGGGTGTGGGGAAGGTTTACTAACCATTGTCCCTTTGACTTGAGTAGTGACATGGCCTCTTGAACGGTTAGCCATTGGCTTGGAGAGGCCAAAATCAGCAACTTTTGCGTTTAAGTGTTCATCCAGCAAAAAATTATTATATTTGATGTCCCTATGTATGATTGGAGGGTTGGCTTGGTCATGTAGATACTGTAAACCTTTGGTTGCTCCTAGAGCTATTTGAAGTCGTCTATTCCATTCCAACCTGATCCCAGACTTTCTACAAAGTCAGATTAAATTATTTCAGTACCTAATTCATATGTACATGCAGTCATCAATTTTATAAAAGGTCACACATAATATTCACCAAGATTTCATCTTGCTTACCATAGATACACCACACAAATCCCATAGAAAAGTATCTTTTTGCGAGGTGCTGGTGCTGCTTTACTCTTTACAAGTTTTTCCTATATTTATGGCTTAGAAGATCCAAACTTAACATCTAATGATGGATGCTCCGATAAGGGATCCTGAGACTTAACATCAATCAGTAACATCGCCTATACAAATTTGCTCTTTCTTTGACTTGTTATCTGGAGGTTGGTCCTCCTTTGTAGTTTCAGATTCCTTCGGTATAGCGAGACTCTGGTCCTTGGAACATTTATATCCTTTTACATACAATTCATTGTCAACAAAGGAGCATGAAGCTTTTGATCCTATCGCTGACTGATCAGGATCAACCGTCAGCCATCATTGTGGTTTGAAGAACCAAGTGATGAAGGCAACTTATTCATTTGGGTCACGGGCTGAGCATTCATATTAAGTTCTCCTGCAAACTTTACATGTATATTGGAACTATAATTTTGATGAGGATAGGAACATTACGTAGTAGAATTACGGATGAGAGCAGAGGCTGAATGTACCAACGTTGTGGTAGGGCATGATGATCCAACAGCTGAGGATTGAGTCATATTGTTGTTCAAATCACCTTGTAAAAAGTTCCTGAATTTGTGCAACTGATCTTGAGTTTCCTTTGCCAACAAATACGAAACCTGAACATCGGACCTGATATTATTAAGTTTTATGTCTTGACAGACAGCGGGTGTAGCTTCCACAGCGGGGGTAGCTTCCATTTAATTGCTTACATCCCTGTACATTTCTGTGAAAGCAAATGAATCCACATTATTTCTTAATGATTATAAGTCTACATCTATTTACCAGCTCAATATAGGACACATGCATGAAGATCTAAACTGATAATCAACAGTATATGTCATAAGTTGCATACTATTATTTTATATGGAAGAATATTCAAACCCAAATGTTCCCATGACGCGAGTTGTAATGTGACTCTCTCCAGTACCAAGCAGCTTTGCCAAACCAAAATCAAAAATCTTGGAACTGAAGTCATCTTCAGTCAGTATGTTGACTTTATGTCTCGGTGAACCACTTTTGGCTCAACATCCTGTATACATTAGAAAATACATCACGGCGTTGTTGCTCAATAATTTGTTAAATTATTGTAGAGAATGAAACAAAAAAATTCTTGAGATTTATAAATATGTGTAGTAAATTACATTTCTGCTTTAAAAACTCAGCAACATCTAAATTGCACTACCTCACCAACATCTGAATTGTAAATAAAATGAAAGCAATCAAAATGTATTCACAAATCTCACTGGAAATAAAAACATCAAAAACTGGAATGGAATTAACACTAAGGGGTCATTTGTTAAATCTGAACAGTTATTTCTGAATGATTGGAATTTCTGGATGATCTGGACCAGAGGTAATCTGGAAATCTGAATGAGTTATGCTGTTTGTTATTAATTTTTCTAAATTATCTGGATGATGTTAATTTCCTATAATGTCATGCTGTAACATTATTTTTTCTAGATTATCTATTTCTTATAATTTTGTATGATAAATTATGCTCTTTGAACAGTTATATTAATGAGACGATAAAAAACAAGAATGTCAATGTTACTTAAGTTTATTGTACCATAAAAAAAAGTCTTTTTGGAAATTACAATCCTAAAAAAACTATGAAATTATTAAAAATTTCTTTATAAATTTGAAGCAATATGATCCCGAAGGTCGTTCATGTATTGAGTGGCTTGAGATCCCCATTGTGTTTCATTTATTGGTCCTTCCAGATCTTCTTCATTTTCTTCTCCATCACTGCTTTCATCGCATTGATCAAATAATTCATCTGCTAATTTCGTTTTTCTTATAAAATTGTGAACAGCAATACAAGCAATCACAATATCTCGTTGCGTAGAAAATGTGTATGGAGCCATCTGTTTCAAGATTGGGAATCTTGCTTTGAGCACACCATAAGCACGCTCGATAACATTTCTTAATCTTGCGTGAGCGTGATTAAATTTTTCCTCCTTACTTAAAGCACGTTGACGATGAAAATCTGCTAACCAATATCTTGTATTACGGAATGGGGTTAAATAACCACGGGTGTTTGTATACGCTGCATCACAAAGATAATATTTATCTGCAATATAAAGTGATTACAAATTATTCTACATTTATCTATATTCAAATAACATCATTTTAAAATATTAGGAGATACATACTTGGTGGAGGAACTGGAAATCCGGAATCGGGATCGAGTGTAACCTCTGTTAATATTCGTGAATCATGTGCTACTCCCTCCCATCCAGCCCAAACAAATGTGAATATCATATTAAAATCACATATACCTAAAACATTTTGGTAGCATTCACCTCTTCCCCGTCCTCTATATCGAGCTTGTTGGCCAACTGGAACTATAGCATGAACAAGTGTACCGTCAAGTGCACCAATTGCTCCCTGCAAAAAAAAACATGTGAAAACTCATTAAAGAACATTAAAGTTATATCAGCAAGCTAATTATTAAGAAATTACATAATACAAATAAAAAAATGACACTACTAACCGGAAATATTTTTAGCAGCTCTCTTTGTCTCCTTGAAACATTTGAGTTTTGATTGAATGGTGTAGGAACTATCATTTCTTTTGCAAACTCCATCATTCCATCCAACACCTCATGAAAGTATTTATGTATTGTTTGTGTAGAATGCTGGAATCTACGTTTTACCTTTATAAAACGATCATTGTGGCTTATAACATGTAAAAATATAGCCATTTTTTCTTCAACGGTTGAATATCGACTATCTTCAAGCCAACCGCGTTGTTTAAAGAGGTTGCAAATTTGAATATATGCAACACGAGAAAGACGCATCATTTCTTGACATTGAGTATTAGAACCTTCTAATAACTCTAATGTATAAGCAAATCCGCGCAATGATGAATTATTATCTCTTATTCTTGGCACATTTCTAGGGCGAAGTTTTCTTATGTAACAGTACATAATCATGAAACATAGTAATTGATCCTGTATTTCCATGTTTATCCTGTAAAAAGTACTATCAACTTATAAGTACATACCAAAATTAATAACAAATCATGACAACTAAAAATGCATTTATTAAAAGTGTTCAATATGCATTACAACTGAAAAGTATGGAGTTCAAAACTAAACCAATTTTCAAGTTCAACAACTCCAAAAAAAGTACCAAGTTCTAAGACAAATCAAATACGAAGCAGAAAAATATGGAGGAAATGAACGTAACAATATGAAAAACTAGTCATCAAATCCTAATTTTTTTGACACCATTTTTACCCAATGCTCATTCTCATCTGCATCAAGAAGCATCCACTGTTCTCTATACTTTGCATTTTCGCAAAAAATCCCAAGAGCCTTACGATGCAAGGAATTTGTTGCTCCCCATCCAAGACTGTTCAATTTCTCTTTACATTCTTTAAGTGATGGTCCACTATTGGTCTGAACCATAAGTTTTAAAGCACTGGTCATCTCATCTTCAAATTGTGTAGTTTTTGTAAGTTTTGATGATTTTTTAGCTTTTTTCTTTGGATTTTCTTCAAGAATTGGATTCGAAATATTTGGATTCGAAATATTTGGTTTCGAAGTATTTGACTGAACTTCTTCGATTCCAGGAATCTCTATGTCATCAACTAGATCAATAGTCCTGCTCTTCTTAGAGCTAGGTCCCCATCCACTAACTCCTGTGGCAGCAATTCCATCGTAAAGATGGGTGCAAAGGTCAGGAAAGCTCAAAGGTGTTGTTCTTAAAGTGTCTACGATCTTATTTCCCTGTGGACAAGAAAATAGAGTCAATTTTATTTATGAAGTTGTCACTAGATTTTATTGAATATAAATTAAAAAAATACCTTTCGAAGTTCATCCCATTCTTCTTTTGTGAAGTTGAATGTATTAGTTGTCGGATCATAGTGATTTCCAGTTTTAGATTTGAGCCGACACCAAGCAACATATCGAGATCTTAAATAATCATATCGGTTTCTCATCTGTCTAGCGTCAACCTCAAAATTGTGCATTTTCTTAAGAATTTCTCCCACTTTTATCCATGAATGTGGCTTAAGATTGCTTCCTAGCCTACCACTAGCAGTAACTTCCTCAATGCACGCTTCAAGAAAAGTTTTAGTTATAAGTTCACACCTCCACAACACTTTTTTCTTTTTTTGAGTTTCACTAGCTTGATTTTCGCTCTCACTAACTTGATTTTGGGTTTCACTATCTTGGTCCATATCTACAAACCCTTTTTAAAATTAGTAGATGACAATAATTACAATATTAGATTAAATAGGAGCAAGCAGAAACATGGAAGGACAAACAGAAGCAGAAACATGGCAACCCTGTATTTTAGAGATATAATAAATAGGAGCATATATGACTACCTCCTCTACCTGTCTAATTACTTCTCTTTTTCTGCTTCAGTAAAATTCATAAGATAATGAGGAAAAGGCTTGTTTTTAAGGTAACAATTAACTCTTGCATAATCCAGAACAACTCGGTAACCTGAAACTTTCAGGTGGTAATAAACTATATACAGGACTTCTATTATAGTGGGAGTGGAGCCTGGTCACAGACATGGGAAGGTACACAGTACACTACAGTTGAACAAACATGACTAATATCATCGTGCTTTATGTTTAACACGAACTTGAACACTACTTATTTTAACAAACTGTACTTGAACACAATTTTGGTTTCAAAACAACTAGAGCCCAAACTCAAAGACTATAACTTCTTAACAAGCTGAACTCAAGCTCACTGGTTTGGGAAAAGGTCTTTCACAACCCAAATTTGGAGAAAAATTCTTTTTCAATTTTCAGTGAGAGATAATATGTAACAAACTTTGATATATAATGTACCCAGCAGATTTTAAATTTTCCAAATTGTATCTTTCTTTGCTCTAATAGTGCATGCATCTTATATGTCCACGTTCAGATAGATGAACATGTAGGTGTTTTTACTATACTAATTTTCTAATAATTCAGACCTGCACAGAATACTCACACAAAATAAATAAATAAAATCTCATATCTGGCGTAATAGAAGCCCTCTAACAAGCAAGAGTGAGTTTTCATTCTTTCTACCAACTCTTGACATAGTATTAGGAGGTTGAGTACCCCCATAAACAGGCTTTTTAAATTCTGTATGGCTATCCTGGCATATTCTCTCTAGCAGAAAAGTATCACCACATGTGGAAAAAAAAACGCTCCTATTCCATCTTTCACCTAATTGAAAAAGAAAGGCCTGATACTTCACGTTGGTTTCACATGACTTATTGCAACCCCGTGAAGCTTAAAAATGGTCTGGTCATATATAGTTAACAAATAAATGCTCGTAACTGTCGGAACAAGAATGACCTTCCTACAATTCACCAAGATTCATAATCTATTTCTTAATATATTGAATAAATTTGCTAACTCACAAATGAAAACTGTTGCTCACTCGACAACCAATCAATCATAAGTCAATATAAATTTAGGCATAAAATCAATCAAAACAAGAACAAATATAAAAGCAATACACATATAATTATTAACAATTTAGGTAAAGAAAGGAATAGCTCGTACCTGATAGAATAAGAAGTGATGAGAAGTGATGAGAATTGATGAGAATATAGCGCTTATATAAGAACCAGAACTGAGGAAGAGCGGCAAAAAAACCTAAGAAAGCCGCCAAAAAACTAAAAATCCCGCGAAAAATGATGTATATGATAATTGGATAGTAGCGGGTTTCCTTAGGATAGATGAATTGGGGAGAGATCTGGATGACAGAGGGAAAAATTTTAGGATGTATCGTCCAGCTGATTTTTTTTTATCGTCCAGGAGTTTTTTTTCATCCAGAATCATTAAAATGTTATCAAACAATCTGGACCAGCCCAAATCTGAACGAGCCCATAAAACCTTTCATCCAGTTATTATCAAATGGGCCCTAAGGGGTCATTTGTTAAATCTGAACAGTTATTTCTGAATGATTGGAATTTCTGGATGATCTGGACCAGAGGTAATCTGGAAATCTGAATGAGTTATGCTGTTTGTTATTAATTTTTCTAAATTATCTGGATGATGTTAATTTCCTATAATGTCATGCTGTAACATTATTTTTTCTAGATTATCTATTTCTTATAATTTTGTATGATAAATTATGCTCTTTGAACAGTTATATTAATGAGACGATAAAAAACAAGAATGTCAATGTTACTTAAGTTTATTGTACCATAAAAAAAAGTCTTTTTGGAAATTACAATCCTAAAAAAACTATGAAATTATTAAAAATTTCTTTATAAATTTGAAGCAATATGATCCCGAAGGTCGTTCATGTATTGAGTGGCTTGAGATCCCCATTGTGTTTCATTTATTGGTCCTTCCAGATCTTCTTCATTTTCTTCTCCATCACTGCTTTCATCGCATTGATCAAATAATTCATCTGCTAATTTCGTTTTTCTTATAAAATTGTGAACAGCAATACAAGCAATCACAATATCTCGTTGCGTAGAAAATGTGTATGGAGCCATCTGTTTCAAGATTGGGAATCTTGCTTTGAGCACACCATAAGCACGCTCGATAACATTTCTTAATCTTGCGTGAGCGTGATTAAATTTTTCCTCCTTACTTAAAGCACGTTGACGATGAAAATCTGCTAACCAATATCTTGTATTACGGAATGGGGTTAAATAACCACGGGTGTTTGTATACGCTGCATCACAAAGATAATATTTATCTGCAATATAAAGTGATTACAAATTATTCTACATTTATCTATATTCAAATAACATCATTTTAAAATATTAGGAGATACATACTTGGTGGAGGAACTGGAAATCCGGAATCGGGATCGAGTGTAACCTCTGTTAATATTCGTGAATCATGTGCTACTCCCTCCCATCCAGCCCAAACAAATGTGAATATCATATTAAAATCACATATACCTAAAACATTTTGGTAGCATTCACCTCTTCCCCGTCCTCTATATCGAGCTTGTTGGCCAACTGGAACTATAGCATGAACAAGTGTACCGTCAAGTGCACCAATTGCTCCCTGCAAAAAAAAACATGTGAAAACTCATTAAAGAACATTAAAGTTATATCAGCAAGCTAATTATTAAGAAATTACATAATACAAATAAAAAAATGACACTACTAACCGGAAATATTTTTAGCAGCTCTCTTTGTCTCCTTGAAACATTTGAGTTTTGATTGAATGGTGTAGGAACTATCATTTCTTTTGCAAACTCCATCATTCCATCCAACACCTCATGAAAGTATTTATGTATTGTTTGTGTAGAATGCTGGAATCTACGTTTTACCTTTATAAAACGATCATTGTGGCTTATAACATGTAAAAATATAGCCATTTTTTCTTCAACGGTTGAATATCGACTATCTTCAAGCCAACCGCGTTGTTTAAAGAGGTTGCAAATTTGAATATATGCAACACGAGAAAGACGCATCATTTCTTGACATTGAGTATTAGAACCTTCTAATAACTCTAATGTATAAGCAAATCCGCGCAATGATGAATTATTATCTCTTATTCTTGGCACATTTCTAGGGCGAAGTTTTCTTATGTAACAGTACATAATCATGAAACATAGTAATTGATCCTGTATTTCCATGTTTATCCTGTAAAAAGTACTATCAACTTATAAGTACATACCAAAATTAATAACAAATCATGACAACTAAAAATGCATTTATTAAAAGTGTTCAATATGCATTACAACTGAAAAGTATGGAGTTCAAAACTAAACCAATTTTCAAGTTCAACAACTCCAAAAAAAGTACCAAGTTCTAAGACAAATCAAATACGAAGCAGAAAAATATGGAGGAAATGAACGTAACAATATGAAAAACTAGTCATCAAATCCTAATTTTTTTGACACCATTTTTACCCAATGCTCATTCTCATCTGCATCAAGAAGCATCCACTGTTCTCTATACTTTGCATTTTCGCAAAAAATCCCAAGAGCCTTACGATGCAAGGAATTTGTTGCTCCCCATCCAAGACTGTTCAATTTCTCTTTACATTCTTTAAGTGATGGTCCACTATTGGTCTGAACCATAAGTTTTAAAGCACTGGTCATCTCATCTTCAAATTGTGTAGTTTTTGTAAGTTTTGATGATTTTTTAGCTTTTTTCTTTGGATTTTCTTCAAGAATTGGATTCGAAATATTTGGATTCGAAATATTTGGTTTCGAAGTATTTGACTGAACTTCTTCGATTCCAGGAATCTCTATGTCATCAACTAGATCAATAGTCCTGCTCTTCTTAGAGCTAGGTCCCCATCCACTAACTCCTGTGGCAGCAATTCCATCGTAAAGATGGGTGCAAAGGTCAGGAAAGCTCAAAGGTGTTGTTCTTAAAGTGTCTACGATCTTATTTCCCTGTGGACAAGAAAATAGAGTCAATTTTATTTATGAAGTTGTCACTAGATTTTATTGAATATAAATTAAAAAAATACCTTTCGAAGTTCATCCCATTCTTCTTTTGTGAAGTTGAATGTATTAGTTGTCGGATCATAGTGATTTCCAGTTTTAGATTTGAGCCGACACCAAGCAACATATCGAGATCTTAAATAATCATATCGGTTTCTCATCTGTCTAGCGTCAACCTCAAAATTGTGCATTTTCTTAAGAATTTCTCCCACTTTTATCCATGAATGTGGCTTAAGATTGCTTCCTAGCCTACCACTAGCAGTAACTTCCTCAATGCACGCTTCAAGAAAAGTTTTAGTTATAAGTTCACACCTCCACAACACTTTTTTCTTTTTTTGAGTTTCACTAGCTTGATTTTCGCTCTCACTAACTTGATTTTGGGTTTCACTATCTTGGTCCATATCTACAAACCCTTTTTAAAATTAGTAGATGACAATAATTACAATATTAGATTAAATAGGAGCAAGCAGAAACATGGAAGGACAAACAGAAGCAGAAACATGGCAACCCTGTATTTTAGAGATATAATAAATAGGAGCATATATGACTACCTCCTCTACCTGTCTAATTACTTCTCTTTTTCTGCTTCAGTAAAATTCATAAGATAATGAGGAAAAGGCTTGTTTTTAAGGTAACAATTAACTCTTGCATAATCCAGAACAACTCGGTAACCTGAAACTTTCAGGTGGTAATAAACTATATACAGGACTTCTATTATAGTGGGAGTGGAGCCTGGTCACAGACATGGGAAGGTACACAGTACACTACAGTTGAACAAACATGACTAATATCATCGTGCTTTATGTTTAACACGAACTTGAACACTACTTATTTTAACAAACTGTACTTGAACACAATTTTGGTTTCAAAACAACTAGAGCCCAAACTCAAAGACTATAACTTCTTAACAAGCTGAACTCAAGCTCACTGGTTTGGGAAAAGGTCTTTCACAACCCAAATTTGGAGAAAAATTCTTTTTCAATTTTCAGTGAGAGATAATATGTAACAAACTTTGATATATAATGTACCCAGCAGATTTTAAATTTTCCAAATTGTATCTTTCTTTGCTCTAATAGTGCATGCATCTTATATGTCCACGTTCAGATAGATGAACATGTAGGTGTTTTTACTATACTAATTTTCTAATAATTCAGACCTGCACAGAATACTCACACAAAATAAATAAATAAAATCTCATATCTGGCGTAATAGAAGCCCTCTAACAAGCAAGAGTGAGTTTTCATTCTTTCTACCAACTCTTGACATAGTATTAGGAGGTTGAGTACCCCCATAAACAGGCTTTTTAAATTCTGTATGGCTATCCTGGCATATTCTCTCTAGCAGAAAAGTATCACCACATGTGGAAAAAAAAACGCTCCTATTCCATCTTTCACCTAATTGAAAAAGAAAGGCCTGATACTTCACGTTGGTTTCACATGACTTATTGCAACCCCGTGAAGCTTAAAAATGGTCTGGTCATATATAGTTAACAAATAAATGCTCGTAACTGTCGGAACAAGAATGACCTTCCTACAATTCACCAAGATTCATAATCTATTTCTTAATATATTGAATAAATTTGCTAACTCACAAATGAAAACTGTTGCTCACTCGACAACCAATCAATCATAAGTCAATATAAATTTAGGCATAAAATCAATCAAAACAAGAACAAATATAAAAGCAATACACATATAATTATTAACAATTTAGGTAAAGAAAGGAATAGCTCGTACCTGATAGAATAAGAAGTGATGAGAAGTGATGAGAATTGATGAGAATATAGCGCTTATATAAGAACCAGAACTGAGGAAGAGCGGCAAAAAAACCTAAGAAAGCCGCCAAAAAACTAAAAATCCCGCGAAAAATGATGTATATGATAATTGGATAGTAGCGGGTTTCCTTAGGATAGATGAATTGGGGAGAGATCTGGATGACAGAGGGAAAAATTTTAGGATGTATCGTCCAGCTGATTTTTTTTTATCGTCCAGGAGTTTTTTTTCATCCAGAATCATTAAAATGTTATCAAACAATCTGGACCAGCCCAAATCTGAACGAGCCCATAAAACCTTTCATCCAGTTATTATCAAATGGGCCCTAAGAAACAAACACCAAATATGAAGAATAAATACAAAATTAGAATAACAAAATCAAGAATCAATTGTGAGACAACATATATAAAATAAATTAAGTACAACTTGGAGATGAGATCACCAGATGAATATTACAAATGCCATGTATATTATATCTCAAAGAAACCCAAAACCCCAAATGCAAAAAAAAAAAAAAAAAAAAGGAGTAATCGCTGTTCACCTTCTTCTTAATCATAAAATAAATACATTATAACAATAAAAATCACAAGAAGATGCAACAAAAATGATACACAAACACATATACACACAGTCCATTTAATTTCACAAAAGGGTACAATAATCTTGCCAAGAATTCAAATAAAAACCATCCTAACAACTATTAAAACTTAAATTAAATCCAAAAAATAAAGAACCAAAATGACCCATCTGAAACAACAAAACATATAGACACAAAGATACTGCATATGTGTATATATACCTTGGATGATTCTGCTTTCAATGGATCCATGGTAGTGAACCTCCTTCGTTTGAAAGCAGATGGAGAATCAATTAACATCGAGTATAATAAATAATAATAATAATAATAATAATAATATGACAAAGTTCATATACATATACAAACATAACTTGCAAACCTGATTTATCCATGATACGATAATGGATGATAAGAGAAAGAAAGGGCTGAAGAAACAATGACAGATCTGATCTGTTTAACAATGGATACGTATGTTTAAATTTGAAATCAAGAAAACTGATGAGAAAAAAATAACAGAGCCTACGTGAAGCCTAAAATCAAGCCCATGATCCACGATACCTGCATTTTGAATGGTAGATTGTAGATGTATGGATATTACCCGATTGAAAACGGGTTTAAAGATTTTGTATAGGAAAATAGGTGGATCCGACCCATTTTTATTTGGATGACCCGATTGAGGGTAAAAAGACCAAAAAGTATTTGAATGTATGTGAATAGAAAAAAAATAGGAAGGGTAGTTTAAGTAATTTTGAAAACTCCATGCTAGCACAAATTTAGAATATATTGATATTGATTCCTAATTCAATAAGCATGTTTGATATCCGTCCAAAAAATATATGTCTCTTTTGAAAAATATTAATTTTTAGCTTAAAGATAAGTTATTTGGTTCACTAAGAATAGGAATCTCATTTTTTTTGTGAAACTTTATGATTTTTACAAATTTTAAAATTAAAAGATAATAGCATATAACTTATTGTCATTTTTTTAATTGCTCAATTTTTTATTTGAAATAACAAAAAAAAATATAGGTTAAAGTTCAAAAATTTTAAAAGTATAATATAAGGATATAAAAATTACATAAAAGCATTCATTTTAGAGAATACAATGAAATAAAATTTATGGGAAATGCTAGGTACCCAAAATTGGATCCCAAATTTTTTCTCAAATTACATGTGTTATTATCTGAATGGTTTTAATTACCATGGGCCCGCCAGGACCATATAAATCTCACCAATTAAAATCCTCCATACATCCAACTCATCAATACCACATCATTTGTGAGCATTTTTTCCAACTCATCAATGCCTTGGGAGTATTTTTTGGGTACCAATTTGGGGTACCTAACCAAATCACACGAAAATATATACTTTCAACTACAAAAAAATTAGTATCCTCTTTGACAAGAATCATGTTTTCTCATCACAACGAAAAGTTGAGATCAGCAGTAGAGCAAATAAAAAACTGGATGTCATGAACCAAAAAAACAAGAATTGAACTTGTAATTAAACATTTAAATATTAATAAAATATCAAATTAGTGTCAACAAAATGCATATATACAAAATCACTGGAATTTAATAGCAGCAACAACAAAATGAAAACAGAAAACTATTGTCAACAAAAACATACCAACATAAGCAATCTATCGTATAACTAAACAGAAAATGCAATCTCAACAGTTCCTTTACATCTGTAGTTAATATAAAAATAACAAAATTTGCATTCCTAACTTTACGAAAAATTTGCAAGCAAGCTGACTGATCTGGATGGAATTTTCGTTGATATCAGTTCACCCTCATTAAGTAAAACACGTATACAGAACTAGACTGGAACAAGGATTAGTATGACATTCAAAGATACGATTTATTTAACACTGTTTTTTTACTGTTAAACGCATCCTATTAAAGTAATCACACAAGTTTCCCCAACACAGAATTCATGACACTGAATTTCTCTATTTTCACATTACTTGATAGAGAACGTTAGACAACAGTCTCTGCTGAAGTTATTTCTAATGACAGATTTTAGCTTTGACGCTTATGATGCCTTGTATAATAGGTGATTCGTTCTAGTCTGCAAGGACAAGGGCAGTTCAGAAATTCAAAAATGCAATACAAGGGTGTCATTGATTGCATTAAGAAAGTGTTGCAAAGAGAAGGTCTTCCTGGATTATACCGGGGATGTGCTACTAACTTAATGAGAACAACTCCATCTGCTGCCATCACGTTTAATTACAACATATGAGATGATAAAAAGATTTTTGGAGCAAACTTTACCTTTTAGTGAGAAGCATGCAGAAGCGCATTTTTAACCTAATGGCAATATCAGATCTCACTTGGCCAAAAATCAGATCTCGTAATGGTACTGGAGAGGGTCAAGGCCCTCTTTTTTTTCTTTTTTTTTTTCAAAATATAATCCAAGGTGAATTTTTGAACATAGCGGGGGGTCAGATTCAAGGATACCAGTGGGACAATCAGTTGGAGTTAAGGTAGCAACACCACTTTGTATAGCAGCCCAAGAAGGACATGTATCTACTCTGATAAAACTTAAGCTATCATTGCCACACCTTTGTGCTGATCGAAGTTTATAATGATCCAGTACATAAGTGTAGTGCACAGGCATGTGAGTAAAAATGAGGCAGAAAGTGTATAATTATGCAGAACTAGTATTCACCAAACTTGCAAGAACTTAAAAAATATGGGGAAAAAAACAACAGTCTGATGGCTTAAATAACGTAAGGGTCAACTGGGGATCCCAGAAGATCTCATCACCAATAAAAATGTTAACTGGTAAAAACATTATTAACCTATCCGGCCTGCAAATTACCATAAATAAAAAAAAAGTACTTAAAAAAACAAAATAAATAAAAAATAAAATAAATAAAAGGCTTTATTTCAAAAAAAAAAGGCTGTACTGCCTGTTTCAAAAAAAAAAAAAGCTGTACTGCGATAAACCTAAGAAAAAAAGGAATGCATGGAAAAGATAAATGTGAGTTCAAATTGCTAAATTACTAAAAATTGCTATACATAGAAGTGATTCGAGATAAATCAGTTACAAACATGTGGCTATGGACTTTGGTTAGAGCATCTCCAACCGGACATGCCCTTGTCTATATGATCCTAGGTGGCATAGCAACAGTATATATTATACATAATATGTCTAGATTGTAGCACTCCAACCCGCAAAAGCCTTTAGCCATAATTATAGCCAATTTCAATTGATTGGCCAAATTTGCTGAAGTTCACCACACCTGTAACAAAACCCTAGGAATAATTTATACTTATTTATGGATGAGTGCGTTGTCAGTATGTCCCCGTACAAGAGACTTCATGTTATGTTTAAAATAAAAAAAATATTATTTTAAATATAGCCAACCATTATAGCCAATTCCATTGGAGTACAATACCTTACAGATTCAGCAAATTTTAACCAACCATTATTCTATATTATTTTAGCCAACCATTATAACCAACCCCATTGGAGATGCTCTTACAGAGGATATCAATATATTCTTAGTGAAGGGTCCCTCAATTTTACATAGAAAAGGGTATTAAAGTAATTTTCTTTTTGAAAATCAACCAATTTAATCCCATTTAATGATCATTTTTTAATATTTTATCTACTCACACTACTAATAAAAATTGATATTTTGTCTAATTGGGTTTGCACGCTATGCTGATACTTTCCAAAATTGTTGTGATTTGAATGATATATCATATCTTGCGTAGCTGTAATATCAAGTTGATGACAAACTTTCCCAGTATGAATTCAAAATGAAATTTTGTTCCCCTAATTACTCTCCTCATTAATCAACTTTCCAAAATGGTTTGTGTGATCTCTTCCACATTATTGGTTTGCTTTTCAAAATTCAAAATTGGATTTCTATTTTATTATTACCACCGAAGAATCAAGTTTTTATATTCTCATGGTGCATAACAACTTATTCATTGTAATGGAACACAAACAAACGTCGGCTTCGGAAAAGGATTCTGAGATAGGTATGATGTCTTTATTTCACCAATGAGTGGTGTTGTTTGTTGTTCTTGATTGTTTTCGTATCCTGTTTCCTCAAGTTTGGTGCTAATATTTTGTTTAAGTCGGAAACGAAGTGTAGATTACTCTTACATGGATTCCTTAAATGGTAAAAGTTGATTCTCACTTCTTGACTTAATGTTAAACAGGATGTGATGTATATGATTTTGACTTGATTATGTGATGTATATGATTTTGTCTTAATTATGATCTTGAATTAGTTGCTAAACGTCGAGAGAATGGGTCAGCTTTGGATACTTACTTGCGTAATAGGATGATTAATATGCAGAGGGATAAAGAGCTAAATGTTCAATCTCCAACTAACATTATGTCTTCAAAACAACATGGTATTATTCTTCAAATTATAACTTTTTTAAGTCATAAGCTATAAACTTTATTCATAATGTATTAATAATTCATGTTGGAAGTTTCCTTTGTATTTTAGTTTTGCTTCGGTTATTATAGATTCTTTCATTCATGTTAAACATACAGGAAAGCAAGTCGTTGATGATGCATCTCCAAGAATACCATTGGTAATGGCTGATATTACTAATATTGTTGGTGATTTTACTCCTTGAAGACCATTGATAATGTCTGATATTACTAATAGTGTAAGAAGTCGTTTTCACAAACAAGGTAAAATTGTCACTGTATATTACGATTTTAGGATATTTCAAAACTTCATTTTCTGCTAGATGTCCAATGTAAGTTTATTAGAATTCTATAATCCATGTTGTGATCCTATTACTCCAACATGAATCCACATGTATTAATCTGTAAAATTTAATTAACTGCGATGTTTTTTTTAACAGAATATCACAAGAATCCAGCATCAAATAAGATTGCACCTGTAACTACAACTCGAGGGATTCTATGCCAAACAAAGAATACCGTAAAGAAAGATTCAACTTTCCAAAATACTCGACTATCATCATGCATATCTAATTGTAAGTTTGTTAAAGTTTACACATATTTAATCACAGTTTATATACGAAATTGTTGTATACGATTAAATTTCTAATTGTTTATCTGATTGCTTGATACTCAGTGTCTGCAAAAACACCTCTCACATCCATGGATAAAATGCTTCGTACTACAGATTGTACCAGACACACGACACAGGGTAAATTTAATCAGCATTTGCTAAGCGTTAATCTGATCAGAGGTCACTTTCCATGATTAACTCTAAAGTTTGCAGGTTTAAAGGCTAGAGGACATATAACAAATAGTAATCAAGAGAATGTTGAAACGCAAAGTCAAATATTACATCCTTCAAATGATCAGAATTTTCAAACTCCCACTAATGGTATTTAATTATTTTTCTTGCTATGTTGCATTTGTTGTCCAGTTACTTAATATAGTACTCTAACGTTTGAGCAGGACAAGGATTGACTGTGAGACAAGGTATTTCCAAATCACACGTACATTCTCATAAAGGAAAAGCAATTCTACGCGGTATACCTAACGATTCGAAGAAAACAGGTAATATTTTAAACCTGCAAACTATATGTATCATTTTGTCTTTAAATAGCTAATACGTTATAAACTTAATTTATAACTATGGTATTTGATATGGTTTTGTTAACAGGTTCACGACCAAAAAAGTCCGTCCGAATCTCTTCTTTTGTGAAATCAAACATCATTATATCAGGTAAATGCTATTTTATATAAATTTATTAATTTAATAAATTAACAAGTGTGCTTAATGATGCCTAATATTTTTTTAATGAAAAACAGATAGTAAGCAGGATTGCTTGAAGGAGATTAAGAATATACATGGAAATCATGGGTCTTCAACATCGGGATCTAAGAATTTATTGGATAGTTTTAATGACGTTGAAGAGGGCTTCGAGTATAATGATGAAGCATTTGATGAAGGTAAGCCGGTTTAATGATCCAAGATTGTTAGATTAAATGTGTAATCATACAAATATGGCCAAAATAACTCAAAGTTCTATGAGAATGTTGTCAGGTTATATGGATTTCGCTGAGGAGTCACATATAGATTTTTGGGAAGGATACCAGAATTTAGGAGGCCCTGATGCCCTTTGCTCAAAGTGCGGTTCCGTTATGTGGAATATGGAGCGTAACAATAAGTCGAACAAAAATCTCATGCCAACCTTCTCTCTATGTGGTAAAAATGGACAAGTAGAGCTTCCAAAAGAAAGACATCCACCAGAACCTCTTGCTTCTCTTCTTCGTAATTCACCTCATTTTCGTCTGAACATAAGAGTATATAATTGTATCTTTGCAATGTGTTCCAGTGGTGGTAAGGTTGATCATAGGATAAACAATGGGAGAGCACCTTATTGCTTCAAGGTTAGAGGTCAGAATTTACATTTTATTGGTAGTTTGCTTCCATTGGAAGGAGAAACTCCTAAATTCTGTCAATTATACATTTACGACACTGAGAATGAGCTCCCTAATAGACTGAATGACATTGGTGAAGTCAGAGATCAGGTTGACCATACTATTATTGAGGCGCTTATGCAGATGTTGCACGAACATAACAAGGTTGTGGCGCAATTTCTTACTGCGCGTGAAAGATTTAAAGACAATGAGTTGGATGAGTTCAGGTTAATTGGTTCTACTTTCTTCAGAATCAGCGAGTGGAAGATCTAACATAATTGGTCCATCAAACGAGGTTGGAGGCTTAATAGTGAATAAAAATGATGACACCCCAGGTTTTAGAGATACTATTGTTCAGACACGAAATAATGTGCTTAAACGAGTATGGGAGACTGATTTGTTCTTTATGCAACTTCAGTATCCAATTCTTTTCCCACATGGAGAAGATGGTTTTCATACGAAGATTCCATTGAAGAATATAAAGAAACAGAAAAGAATAATTGTAGAAGACGACAATGAAGATGAAGAGAAAAGGCATAGAGAATTTGTTTCAATGAAAGAATACTACTGCTACAAATTAATGATACGTCTTACTGAAGGTACAAATCCATATAATTTAAAACATCATAGTTGAATTCACGATTTAATATAAATTTTTTGTAGTTAATGGTGACTTTGGTTTTTTAATAATTACGCATGATTAACTCCTCATCTTGGTGGGAGATTGTGGCAACAATATGTGGTTGATGCATTTACAGCTATTGAACAATATAGATTGGATTGGATTAGTAGAAATCAGACCACAATTCGGTCAGATCTATATACTTCAGTGCGTGATGCAATAAAAAAGGGAGATAATGATCCAACTCATGTCGGGAAATGCATTATTTTACCAGCTTCTTTCACTGGATCAAAACGTTACATGTCTCAATACTTTAAGGATTCATTGGCTTTGTGTCGTGTAATTGGACATCCTACTTTGTTTCTAACAATGACGTGTAATTCTAAGTGGCTTGAAATTAAAGAAATGATGAAGCACTTGCCAAATGTTGATGTATGTGATGCACCTGACATAGTAGCAAGAGTATTTAAGATGAAGTTGGAACAACTCATTGATCTAATCAAGAAAAAAAACTACTTTGGGAGGTGCATTGGAAGTGAGTTTGAAACTTTAACTCGCTTTAATATTATAGAATTAGAAGTTCATATTCCATGTCATGAATATAATATTATATGTTATTATCATGATTTATCTTTATAAATTCTTATTTGTTCATGAACAGTAATGCATGTGATTGAGTTTCAAAAAAGGGGTTTACCACATGCCCATATGCTGATATGGTTACACCCAGATGACAGGCCTAAGATTGTAGAACAAATAGATGCTTTGGTCTCTACCGAAATTCCAGATAAAAATTCAGATCCTATCGGCTATACAGCAGTTAAAAATTATATGATACACAGACCATGTGGTCAAGATTTTACCTATTCTCCGTGTATGGTAAAGGGGAAATGTATGCGCCATTTCCCAAAGAGGTACCATTCAACCTCTAATACTTTTGCTAATGATTGAATATGCACATTATTAATTTTAAGTTTTGGTGATTTTACAAGCTATGTTTTAAACTAATGAATGTGTATCCCCAGGTACAATGGAAATACATGTTTTGATGATTCTGGATTTCCAGTTTATCGGAGACGCAAAACTGGTGCGCATGTCAAAGTCAAAGGTGCATTACTAGATAATCAGTATGTGGTACCTTTTAATAGAGATTTGTTGGTCCGTTTCCAATGCCATATAAACCTGGAAATTTGCAACAATTCAAGGTCTTTAAAATACTTATTCAAGTATTGCTTAAAAGGACATGACAATGCAACTATGATGCTTCAGAAAAAAAATGGACCTGCATCGATTAATTCAAATTCAAAAGGACAAAAATCTCTTGATGAAGTTAAGCACTATCTTGATGGACATTATGTATGTGCTTCTGAAGCATCATGGAGAATTTTTGGTTTTGACATCCATTCACGTTGGCCATCCGTGGACCGATTACCTGTCCATCTTCCCGATTCTAAATATGTTAGTTTTAAAACCGGGGAGTCCTTGCAAAAAGTTTGTGATCGTGCAACCACAAAAAGGAGCAAGTTGGAAGCTTGGTTTTTAGCAAATAAGGATATTCCCACTGCTCGGCAATACACATATTCAGAGTTTCCAAGTCACTTTACTTGGCTTCCCAGGGAATGCAAATGGAGATTAAGGCAGAGAGGTGATGTTGTTGGTAGGCTTTCGGAAGTACATGCAACTGCTGGAGACTTGCTATATCTACGTATGTTACTAATGAGAAAAAAAGGATGTTTGTCCTTTGAAGATTTGAGAAATGTTGATGGCCACGTTCACCATAGTTTTAAAGAAACATGTAGAGCACTTGGCCTTCTGCAGGATGGTAAACAGTGGCATGAGGCATTGCTAGAGAATGCGAACTCATCATTCCCTAATCAGTTACGTGAAATGTTTGTCAACATATTAGCCTATTGCTCTGTTTCAGATCCTTTGAGTTTATGGAATGAACATTGGAGGTGTATGTCAGATGACATTCTTCATAATAGGCGGCGACTCACTGGAAACAATGATTTGCAACTATCTGATCCGGATTTATGAAATTATGCTCTTGCAGGTGAATCTAAAATTTTATACATTTATAGATAGGCACCAAAGCATTTATTTACATAGTTTTATCTTATTTACATTTACTTGAATGTCAAATTAAATTTGCTTATTAAAATTACATATAAGATTAATTTTGTACATCATGATAGCATATTGTTATTTATATATTTTAACAATAACAAGTACTATGTTTTTTCAGAAATAGAAAAGCTCATGAACGATATTGGTAAAAGTTTGAAGGATTACCCAACAATGCCTTTCCCTCCTGATATTTTTAGATGTACAGATCTAAATCGTCTCATAATTGAGGAAACTGGATATGACAAGGCTGAGATGAAAGAAAAACATGATGTTAATTATGTTAAATTGAATGTTGAGCAAAAAAAGGTTTATCATTCTGTTCTTGATAGTGTTGAGCATGATAAAGGTGGTCTGTTCTTTGTTTATGGAAGTGGTGGTTGTGGCAAAACCTTTTTGTGGCAGACTATTTGTTGTCGCTTGCGTTCTGAACAGAAGATAGTACTTCCTGTGGCATCATCTGGAATTGCTGCTGTGTTGCTTCCAGGTGGTAGGACTGCTCATTCTCGATTCCATATTCCACTAAAACTTGATCAATACTCAACTGCTGGAATATCGCATGGAACTGACATTGCAGAATTGTTACAACATGCAAGTTTGATTATCTTGGATGAAGCACCTATGCAGCATCGTCACGCTTTTGAATGTGTTGATCGAACTTTGCGTGATATCATGTCCTCTATTGATCCTGTTAGATCCAAAAAACCATTTGGCGGTATTACAGTAGTATTTGGTGGAGATTTTCGTCAAATCCTACCTGTTATACCGAAGGCTACGAGAACAGAAATTGTTGACGCGTCGTTGAATAAATCCAGATTATGGGATCATTGCCAAGTTTTTTTGTTGAAACAAAACATGCGTCTTCGTTCTGGGAATTCACCTCAACAAAATGAAATAATAAAGAAATTTAGTGAATGGTAGTTAAAGGTTGGAGATGGTAAGTTGAATAATGTTATCCAAGCTGAAAAGCATTTTTCGGTTCATCTTAAAATTCCTGACGAATTTGTTGTCCGTTGTTCGGATAAGCCGAAGAGTCTTTGTGACATAGTATATCCAGATTTTGTCAATAATGTGTCTTCACATACATATCTAAGATCCAGAGCAATTTTGACTCCAATAAATGCTATTGTAGATGACATCAATTCAGTACTGCTTGACAAGATTCCAGGTACCACACATACCTACTTTAGTCAAGATTCCATTGAAGATAGTGGTGTTGATGAAAATGAATTTGACGAGGCTTTTCCAGTTGAATATCTGAATTCAATTAATATGGCATGTCTACCCAAACATGAGTTGAAGATCAAGGTTGGTTCTGCTGTGATGCTTATGAGGAACTTGAACCAGATTCTTGGACTATGCAATGGAACTCGAATGGTAGTTACATCATGTAATAAAAATAGCATAGAGTGCCAGATTCTTTATGGATCTAACGTTGGTAGGAAACACCTCATTCCAAGAATTGATATGGTTCCAACTGACACAAAATGGCCATTTGAATTTAAGCGGACTCAGTTTCCGTTGCAGCTGTGCTTTGCCATGACCGTTAACAAAAGCCAAGGACAATCACTTGATACTGTAGGTTTGTACTTGCCCAAATCTGTTTTTTGCCATGGCCAGCTCTACGTTGCCATTTCCAGAGTTACTTCTCCAAAGGGCCTTTACGTTCTAATCGATAGTGACGATGGTTTAAGCACTAATGTTACAGAAAACGTTGTTTTTGAAGAAGTGTTTTACAATTTGCCTACATTATACTAAATTAGATCATCGGATGTAAGTACTTAAATTTTTATCACTTTTATGATGCATATGGTTATATTTCATAACTTTGGTTATTATTTTTAGCGACAATTGTAATGTGTGAAATATTATTCACCAATGAATATTTATTATTTATTCTTTTTTAACAATAGTAAAGAAATATTTTATTAATGTTTTTTTTAATCCAAAAAAATATATATAAGCGCTAAATGTAATATTTACATGTTAAAATTAAATAATAAAATAAAAAAATATTTAAATAATAAATGAATTAGTGAATGTCATATACAGTATTTAGTTTATCAACTCATATCACAAACAGAGATAAATTACTGACAAGGAAAATTTTATGTCTATCAAATTTTTAATTAAATATAAAAGAGTATATTATAATATCTTCTATCAATCAAATTGCTAATTAACAAAGAACAAACTTTATTTTCCCATATCAAAACACATCCAATCAAGCACAAGAAATATATTTCGTGAATCAAATTTCTAACTAAATCAAAAAGAATATAAGATTATAAGATTATATTATAATATCTTCTATCAATCAAATCCCTAATTAACAATGTGTTAGTAAATTTTATGAATTTCTGTTACAATGATTGATAAATCAGCAACAAAGCTACGCACTACACTATATAAACAGAGGCTTTAAGCCACTATGGTTTAAGGCTTTTAACCTACATTCTTGATTGAGTTCTTCACCTGCAGGTTAATTTTTTTATGTTTACATTATGCTTTCACTATAGAATCAACCACAATTAAACTATATTGATTGCACGATAAATATTAGACTTTTGAGATTATATTGTCCATTGTTCTATCATTTTATAAAATTTTGTTAAGGTTTTTTTTACAGACGCACATGGAGAACCATCTTGACATTCATGAGCATGACCATCTTGACATTCATGAGCATGACCATCTTGACACACTAGACGAATCTAAGATAGGGTGGGTACTATTGGTTCGTGTTACAAGGATGTGGGATACATTATCCAATACAGGTGCTGTAATCAGACACAACTTGATGCTTTTGGATTGTCTGGTAATACTTAAGACCTATTACGTTTTAGTTTTTTTCATTTGTATTTTAAACACCTGTAAAGCTATCAAAAATATTTTCATTTAATGTTTGCTTCGTAAGTAGAACACTCATATGCATGCAATGGTCACTCCTGATCTTTGGATTAATTATCATGGAGCTATCTTGGAAGGAGGCTTATATGAGATTACCAATGTCCGTGTTCGCGAAGCATTTGGTTATTATAGGCCTGTTAGTACCGCTAAGTGCATCAATTTTGTTCCTTCGACTATTTTCGCTCCTCCAATGCATGATGACCATATCATTCCTGACCACAAATTTGAGTTAAAACCTCTGGGAGATTTATTAGAGAACGTTCATGTATATGAACCTTTTCATACACCTATCTATGCTACAGGTGATTTTAGTTTCATATTACACTGTTTTATTAAGTCCATTATTTAGCCAATTTATTTTTATTGGAATTTATTGTAGATGTCATGGGAGTCATGGAACACCTGGAACTACCACGAACAATTCAGACAAAATTTGGTGCAAGACAAGTTGTGAAATTCAGAATAACGGATGGAAGGTAGTTGAAATTTAAATAAATGCAATTCCTACACCTATTGTTCAGTACTTTTCACTTAACTAAAACCTTTTTTATTTCAAATAAAATAGTTTGTATATTTAAATGTATCATGCACTTCATTTGATGTCTTTTTAATAGGGTGTCGCACAAAGTTTCATTCTGGGGGCCGCTAAATGCAAATACAGAACCTTTGTACATAGATCATGTGGAGAGACCAGTGATTGTAACATTTGCAAGTATCAAGATTTCAGCTTCTCCAGGTATTCATGAAATTTCCACTATAATTTGTTTACCATATATATACTACCCTTATTTCTTAATGTTCATATGGCTCATGTACCAGGTGGTATTCAAATTTCGAGTTTGCCTTCTTCGAGGATTTTTATTAACCTGCCGAACAATGATGTTCTCATGCTGAGGAATAGGTTGGTCGAAGAAGGATATCAGCCTCCCTTGAATGGTCCTTGAAACATTACCAAGCATGTTTTCTTATGGTTGTGATGTTGAGATATGAATGTGCCGTACTACACAAATTTGGTTTTTCAACAGTCTTTTTTACATTTAATTTTGTGCGAATAAGGTTTTAATAAACGTGTAGTATCATCGCAACAGAGTAATGCTGTAATATTCCAGTTATTTGTGGACATTGAGTACTATCTTATTTTATATTTAAATTAAATTTATTGGAATTCTGATAAATATGCAAATCAAAAGTTCTTATGAAACCAGCAACATCCATGTAATAACTCATAACTAAATTTTTATGAAAGGTCAAATACTGCTTAATATGTGGTTGATTCTGGCTTCTTTCCTATTGTAGCAATAAAGGCCGGAAAAAGTTAATGACTTTAATGGCAAGTCCTCTGGAACTATTTCTTTCGGCCACCTCTTTATAAATCAAGATTACAAATAAAGAGAATAATCCAGATGAAATTACAAATACAAATAATGGTATATTGTTAGACTTTGAGCTCTATGAAAGCAGCAACATCCATGTAATAACTCATAAGTTGTTATTCACCGGAATTATCTCATACCTGATTCTAATGAACAATTAAAAATTAACAGTCAAATCCAATATAGGCTTAGAATATGCATTTCTAAGATGACATATGTACGAATTTTACACCCAATTCATTATATTGAAAAAGAAAATTACATATCCATGGCAACAATGACAAAGATGACTTAACGTTTTTTCTCTTTGCTTAATCAGATTCCCTCACTTGGCAATCAACTCATTTTATTATCTAATAAAGGTGATAACAATTTACTATAGCATAATTTATTATCATACAAGCAATCACTTAAGAAATTACAGAAATTAGAGATTAGAGATTAGATATTGGTGATATACACTTTGCAATGAGATGTAGAATAAGATACACATTAACAATCATAATAACCTACTAAACCTATCTTACTACCCGTAAATTAAACATAATGCTTTATTTTCCAACATTGTAAAGAGAACATTATTCAAAGAAGTAATAGACATGCTACATGTTCCAATAAACAATTCTGAAATGAATTAGTTTGTTATCTATAAACTATATATTACGACTTAAATCATTGAGTATAACGCTGATTTTTTCCCTATTTTCCACCATTATGTCTGCCTGCATATTGAGGTTATTTATCTTTTCCTTCCAAGCATCTCCAAATTTTTGAAATGTGCTCATCATTTTCTCCATCTTATTTTTAAAATCTTTAGCGTGACTGCTTAGAGAAGTAGATGAATCAGTAAGAAACTTGCCCATATTTGTTGTGTATCCTGTTGGAAGTTCCATTCTCTGCTCCGATGATTCTACATCTGTTGATTTCTTCCCGTCCATCAAGATATCAATGACCTCCCTTATAGGATTTGAAGGATAGCGTAAAATATTAATACAAATCCATGTTAAAATGACAAGAGAAAGGTTATTTATTTGAAAGTTATAAAGAGATAAGATAAAATGAGAGGAGTTGAGTACCCATATTTTTCTTCCAGCCCAACTGAACGACCATAAAGATGAGATTGTCGTACTTCCATTGTTTTGAACATTTCATCGAAGAATTCATTTGCTTCTTCAAGATCGTTGTTAAAATCCTCAAGAGTAACGTTCAGGGTTTGCAAATCATGCACGACTCTGTCCTTGATTATAGACCATCTCTTTCGTTTTGCACTTCTTGAACTCATTGTTTACATCTTAGATAATTTGCTTGCAACACACAATTGATGAAGAATGAATATCTCATACAAGTATTTATTGAGTTTTCTCGCAAGTTATTTGGAGCAGTTGTTAATTCATTTAGAGCAGTTGTCAACTGAATGTAATCTTGATAAAAAATAACTTCCAATCTGTTAGCGATTTATATATCATTTTATATTGATTTTATTTTAAATAGTTGTCTCATTTATTTGATTATTTGATTTAGTTAATTGATTTAGTTAATTTGATTCAGTTGATTAGTTTATTAATAGCTGTTTTAGTTGACTTATTTTATTTAAGTGGTGATGCACACTATCAATCCAAATATTCTTTTAATCAATGATGATAGATTTATAAATGAAAATGATTACAAGCATTCAATAAAAAATCAATTTAAGATCATTAAGAATAAGTTAGTTTTAGGTTGCAATTTAAAGATTCTAATGAGCCTTATTAGAATCATTCAATAAAAAATCAATTTACGATCCTTATTATTAAATCAAAATTAGGTTGCAATTTAAAGATTATAATCATCATTCATATTAACCGACATGAGCATTAACGTATAGATACATTCATTAAATGTGTCATTAAAAAAATAGATTATAATAATGGATTAAAACAATTTTGTTACAATATAATCAATTAAGGATTACATATGCAGAATTTGTGATTTTATCTTGAATGATATAAGTTTGAGTACTTGATATTGATATTATGACACACAAAGGTTTTGCATATAATTTAGTAAAGTTGTTACATTTAAAACTTTCAGACAAGTATACCATCTAGGTTTACTCATTATAAGAATTCCTGACTTGCTCAATCATTTAGTTTTACTATCTATTGCATTTTGATATTGCATTTTGAATTATTTTTACTGTAAGTATAACTCTTACTATCAATCTCATTTATAAATGTTTAAGTTTCATGTATGAAATTATATATTATACATATTGGGGATAAGATTATGTTTTTTTGTATTGTTATTCATATAGTTCAAGCCAAATATGCAAGAAATTATGTTTGATCGTATTCAGAGCCTTGAGAAATCAAGAACGACTTGGAGACTGAAGGTTAGATTGAGCAGAATGTGGCCTACTATATCGCCAGAAACTCAAACTGTGAAAGGATATAATCTTATCCTGTTGGACGATGATGTAAGTCCCATTGCCTCTGTTATTTTAAAGTTATATTCATGTTTCTCTTATGTAATATTTGCATGTTTGATATAAAATATAGTTAACTTGGTTATTGTTATTATTGTTGTAGAACTCACATGTCCATGCTTATGTCTATCCTGATAATTGACATAACATTGGGAAGGGCGTTACTGAAGGAAATGTCTACATTATTGAGAACTTTCAAGTTAGGGACACAATCGGAAGGCTCAAACCTGTCTCTACTAATTTCTGTATTCGTTTAATAAACGATACTAAGATTCTATCGGTGGAAAATGATGCCTTGATTCCTAACCACAAGTTTGAGTTGATGGATTTAGGAGATTTATTTCAAGAGTGCAACAAGTATGCCAATGATGAGAATCCAGAATTTGCAATAGGTTTGTTTGTCATTTTTCCATTTTTTTCCCAAATAATTGTACAACCAGGTAATATGATCTTTGATAATTTGCATTAATCCTATGTTATACATTACAGACGTGATTGGTGTTATTGAAAAGTTTGAGAAAGCTAAGCCAATTACAACCAAATTTGGCCAACGAGAAATCGTGCGCTTTAAAATAAATGATGGAAGGTTTGTAATTTTTGTTCTAAACATACTTAAATAATTTAGTGTATTTTAATTGTATTATTTTAGATTGTAATGACATCAGATTTTTTTTATATTTTTTCAGTGTGTCTCACAAAGTTAGCGTTTGGGGAGATTTGGCTACAAGCGTAAACGAGGATTATGAAAAGCAAGTGGACAAACGTGTTATAGCCATCATAACAAGCACTAAGCTGACTTTATTCAGGAGTATGTTTTGTACATTTGTATTTTATCCCATTACAATGTATATTATATGTTATTCAGTTAGTATCTAATATTGCAATGTATGACACAGATGAAGTACAGATTGCTACATTGCCTTCTTCTAAGATATATTTGAATTTAGACATTGATCCTGTTAATGAGTTGCGAGAAAGGTATAGGATGTCTCCAATTACCATTAAAATGTCGTGTATTTTATTCAGAAAATGATAAACGTCATAAGCATTTTCACAGAACTAAAATGCTTTAACTACTTTAAATGTGTTGGTTTACATATGTCGACTAATTTCGACCAGTACTAACAGGTTAGACGAAGAAGGGTCTTGCGAAATAATAGAAGTCCAAGGAAATGAGTATTCCATACCGAAAGTCTCACTGAAAGAATTGAATGAGAATACTGCTGCCTATTTTGCAAAGGTGTCCTTTGGTGAAGATTTTTTTAATACTACATTACCATAATCTTATAAACATGCATTATATTACATTTCGATTGTACATTCCATGTTTGTCCATCATTTATAATATTCTTATTCTTAGTTAAGCTCTGTTTTTAGAAATATGTAGTTGTCACTTTCAAAATAAGCAAGCTTGAAGATGAAGAAAATTGGTGGTACAATAGCTGCAATAAATGCCATGATGAGGTTGAGAAGATTGAGAAGAAGTTTAAATGTTCTGAGTGTAAACGTAATTTTCCATACGCTGAAAAAAGGTAAATAATTAAATAGTTCTACTATGTGTGCACATATAACATGCAACGTTACAAAGGTTTACTATTTTTGGTATTGATTTAATTCTTTTTCGTGAACACAGGTTTAGGATTTTTGTTTTGGCTGATGACACCACGTTTGCATGTAATGTCATACTAATGGATCGTGTTGTTAAGCACATTGTGGCAACTACAGCAACTAATCTCATAAATGAAAACAAGAAAGTAAGTTTTTCGAATTTTAGCCTAAATCTGTTTGTACCTTTAAAAATTAAAAGTTTTAATGACCATGTATCTTTTTTTGTAGGCTGCTACAAATAGTGTCATGCCAGCAATCTTGAAGCAAATAGTTGCAAAAGAAATCACAGTTAAAATAAAGCTTTCTGATGCTAATATTAATGGTGATAGTAACATCTATGAGGCTGTTGATCTATATGATACGTCCATGATAGTGTCAAAGGATCAATTCAATTCACCAATGCCTAAGACCCCTTATTTCAGCCAAGCCGTGGTGAGAAAATAATTAAGACAATTTACCAATCTGTTACAAATTACTACCTTTTACTTACTTTTGCAATAAATCAAGATAAAATATTTGTGTTCTATTTTTGTAGATGTTGGATGGAATTGATTTGTTTGAAACTCCAGGAACAAGCACATCTGTAACCAAGAAAATTAAGAAGGTCACACATTATTGTTGTATTTGATCTTTTCATTGTTTGTGTAAAGTTTTTGTTTGGTTTCCATATGACACTACTCTTCATTTCTGTTAATGCAATGTATACTAACTGCAGTTTATTGAAATAAATATAGGAACCTTGAGCGTTGGTCATGAGCTTAAGTTGGTGGTGCTGAGATTGAGAGTATGTGTAGTTTATTGATGCTTGAAGCAATTTGGCAAATATCATCCGGTTTAGAATAAATGAAACAAGCACATATTGTTTGTTTTCAGCCATTTTCTTTGTTATTTGAGTTTGCTTGCTCTGTTTCTGAACTCAATGGATTGAGTCACATTTTGCAATAATGTTTGTAATGATTTTGGAACTCCTTTTAATATATATTTGGTTTTTTAATAGTCCATATTTTACAGTTAACATATGGCATTATTATCAAATGTAAAAACAAATCTTTGCACAATGACATAATAGTGCCAAAAAAAAACACATTTTCATAGCCAAGTCTATTGATATCTCAAATACATAGCACTAATGGCTTAATTCATATCAAAAAGAATACATTGCAAAATAGCTTAACAAATTAAAATATTTCAGAAACTTAATAAGTTTACTAATTCCACCACTGGCAAACTTAATAATTGTTATAGTTCTGAAGAGACCTCTTTCGATCGGAGCAAAAACAATGTTTGTTAAGCCAATGCTTAAGGACTCAAGTAAAAGATCAGTTAACTTATTTTGTAACATCAAAGATCATTCCTTATGCTCCCTCAATCATATTAAAAACCAGGATCTGTCTCTTTCTTAACTCATTATCCTTGGCAAATTTGTTCCATCCAGCAGAAAATCCAGCTCTCCCATCATTCACCGCCAAACCAATGCTCCATGATCTATTTGCAACCCTCAACAAAACCCTTTCACCTCCTATCCAATCTCGATTTGCAGGAGCTATGTTTCTTGGAATGTTCTGTAATAAAGCAACAAAAAACAAAGAATAATAATCTCATAATAAAACTGCCCAATAAATAAAATTATCTATCGGAATTACAACATTTCATACCACTCCTTGGGTCTTATTATTGACATGGCACTTTGACAGAGCTGTAGAAAAAGAATGGACATCGTTGTTGATTCCTACAGCAACCACAACATTTTCATTAATAGGAACTTCGACTTCTGGTACTTCTTCCTCAACGCTATCTTCAGATTCAGATTCTGCATTCAAAACAAAAGAAAAAATAAAATCAGAATTTAAACTTATTTTGGTTTGTTTTTATCATATTAAAGTTGTAGTACCATCATCGGATGGCCAATCAATATGCCAGAACCAAACACTGTCAGAATTGTCCGTTAATCCTAGAGGACGAGTTAAGTAGTCAATCTCCATTCCATCAACTCCATATACTCTTGCAGTGAGAATGTTGTTGTCTTGTTCCATGGTGAAGAAAATTGTTTCTTTTTTTCGGATATTGAACATGTCCGTAATTTTCTCAGTCCTTTAAGACAACCCTTCCGTTGATTATAGGAAACCGATGACTCCACACCACAAACTTCCATCATACTGATTTGATTCAGTGTATCAGAGTAGTTTTCTTTCACCAATTTTGGTACAATCTGATCATTCAAAGACATATGTATGCTAAATTAACATGTTAAAGATTCTATATTTTCTTACTAATCCAAAGCCATATTGCAAACACAATAATATATGTTAAATCAATATGGTAAATTTATATTTTCTTACAATTAGTTCATCATCCAAAGAAACAGGTGACACGACTTTGTAGAACGATCTTGGGAAAATCATTGATCCTGTTTCAAATATCATGTCCAACAGTGAATCACTTAGTATATACCGATTAAAATTTTTTTTAGACATGGAATCTAAATTTTAAGATAAAGATATGCGTAAATAAAGAATATTTTAAAGTAGTAATGGTAATTACTAAATACCTTAATTAACAAAATATAAAATTGAAGACTACATTATGTTTTATCCTATTATAGAACATGTTTATTCTATTAAAGACAATGATTGCTAACCTTCTCCGTGATCCATTATGTACTCATCGCCTTTGAATATGCAAACATTCAAGAGTTGATCATCATTTGTAAATTTATATAAAATCAACGAGTCCCCAGCAGCAAGCTCTGTTTCTGTTGCAAACTCCAGCCATCCCTTCCGAAACAAACATCTACCAACTCTCCATTCTACATTGATTTCCCATGTTCTTTTAAGAAATCTAAGATGGACCTTACTTCCATGCTCCCATTTTTTGTAAAAGCTATCCAGACTTTGATTCAAGATCTATCATGAATGTTCAAAGTACATCACATGTGTTATATATTTTCACAGTACATTTGGTCAAAGTGCTAAATTTTGTAAGTTATGCAAACTGACCAGCATTTTATTTCTTGGATCAATGTCCATTGACATGATGTCTATCTGAGCATAGTGCGGATCCAGTATGAATCCGTTGAACGTCATTAGAGCTAGACGCTTATCATACTCCAACGAATCATAATTAACTAAAAACTGATCTACATTGATCTCCTTCGCAGCTCCATTTTTTTTAAATGCTATTGGATCACTCAAAGGATAGTGACATTCAATAGCACTTTCTTTATAAATCTTCACATTGAACAAGCCATGACCGTAATAGTCAAACTGAACTATGCTAAAGATCCTAACGTCATAAAACTTTACAAAGGTACGCAAGCCATAAATGCAGTTAAATTCATTATCATATTTAGCGGTCCACGTATTGGACTTGCACCTGATCTTCAAAAGAGATGGTAATTTCATTCCAAATTGTTTATGGAAAGGCAAAGGAACCCTCTGTGAATGTTAATGTATTATTTAAAATCAGTAAATCACGATAAAAGTTTTAACATGATACTAAAGTATGCTTGACAATGCTAAAGGGTCGATAAACTTACAAATGATCCTAAACGCAGGCATTCAACATTTGCCGATACAAAACTTGATTCTGGAAATGATCCCCCTAAAAATACATAATGAACTTCATTTCACTCTATAATCTATCTTATTAATTTTATAATTACTTTTTATGAAACCTGAAATCATACCTATGTCCTTTGCAGGACGAGTTTCCGATTTTGATTTGCATCCATGCTGAAAAATATAAAATATGATATGAATTTTGCTAAATTAGGTAATTTGGTTAGTATCAGCCTCTTACATATTAATTAAACATTCGTATATACAATTGACCTAATTTGATCACAGAGTAAAATAATTTTTACTTTTATTCAATTTTATAAGAACATAGTATAATAAACATTAGGTTATACAAAAGCCAATTAATCATTGTAGTGATTAACATTTACAATATGAGGCAAAATCCTATATCGGTATTTGTCATGGATAAAGAAGTACTAAACCAGATATTAGAATGGTATGTGCATATTTCTTGATGATTAGTAACTATCACAAGAGTTTACTTAGAATCCTAAATCAAAAGTCAGAAATCATATTCACAAACGTCGAATTTCGATTATAAATATAGTTAACCTTATTTATCAATTAAGAAGCTTAATCCTCAACATCGATTACATAAACCAAAAGCCTGATTCAACATGCATCATTGCTAAAGATGAATTCAATCATAAACAAATACATATTTATAAATCAATTACAGAATATGAATGTTAGATGAAGAACATGTATAGTAGATGGGTAATCAATAATTATAATTTTTCATAGATGAATCAAAAGTCCTCCGTAGATCAGTTTTAGAACAAACCTCCATTTTTGAAAGAGCTATTGATCCGAGATTGAAGTTTTTTCTAACCTCTAAGCTTGACTGAACTTGAATCGTGCGAAGAGGAAGACAGTTGCATGCAAGAAAGAGTTTTGTACTTTGGGATGTAGCTATACAATTAATTGTAATGTCGAATACTGTGTAAGTATTAAATTTCTTTAAATTTAATTTACACACTAATCTAGGTATAGCATGTCATAATCCTAATTATGTATAAATTAGAAAAGTTATAAAAGCAAAATAACTATTTTTTTTGCAAGTTTTAATTATACAAATTTACCGAAAAATAAATATTTATTTTCTACTAAAATGTTTTGAAATTATTTTTTTTAGTATATAAAAAAATCAGTTTTAAATTTCACACCCTACTTATAAAATAATTTTTAATTCGCAGTCAATACTAAAAACAGATATGTTTTTAAATAATAGGATTTTTTTGGCCTTTCTTACAAAATGTTGAAATTTATAAAATTATAATATTGTTTATATAAGTTCATCAAAAAGCACATTTTAATTTGATAATTTAAACGTTCCTATTTATAAAATGATAAATTTTTGTTTTTAACAAATATATTCTTCACGCAAGTTTGACCCAAAAATATATATTTTGGATTTAGATATTATATGATTTAACTATTTATAAAACTTCAGTAGGTGTCCAATAAATAGTGAACGATGTTTTCAATTAACGGTGTTGTGGACCAAAAGCATTATTTAACGTGTATATATATTATAAATGTATTGAAGGTCTTAGCACGCCTAGCGCGGGCATTAGTCCTAGTTAGGATATAAAGTGTAGAAAACGGAACGACCTAAGTTTCCGGTTTAAAACACTACCAAAGAATTGTAATAATTGTATTTTAAAAAAAAAAATCAAGATTCGACCATTTACGGATTATCTGGACAACAGAGATTTTTCTTCCTGCTTTATTTAGTTGGGAACTTCTTGGTTAATTCTTTAACATCTAACATAATTTACCAATTTATGTTTCTTTTATTATTTTTACTTGTCTCATAATTTACCATATCTTTTCTATATTTTAATATCTTTTCTATATTTTTAACTAAAATATCTCATTTTCAAACTTACTTTTTTTACTTTTTTTTCGGCTGTTATATTTTCTAACTAAAATCTATTCTTTCCAAAACTTGCATTTTTACTTCTTTTTCAACTATTACCTTTTCTAATTTTTTCAAATTTATTCTTTGCAAAAATATTATGTTTAACTTGAAAAAAAAATTGATTAGTTAGTAGGATGAATTTTATCTGTAATTAAATAAGGGTAAATAAGTAAAATCAATAGGTACCGTACCGAACGACTGACCAACCAAACTTGTTTCGGCTTTTATATAATAGTATAGATAGTTTGTTTTAGGTGAAAAAGGTAATTAATTAATTTATAATAATTATAATTTAATTATGTTATTTTACTAAATAAAATTGCTCATAGTGTTTTTAAAAAAGGAAAAATTAATGTTGCGCATGATATGTCTTGAAAAAGAGGGATTAAAAAATATAGAAATGATGATATGCTTTAGCTGAAAAGGGTAATCGATTAATTATTAGTATTATAATTTTATTATTTTATTTATTAAATAGAACCGACTGGGATATAATTGGAAAATGACATATTTTAGTTAGAGGAAATAGAAAATGTAACGTGAAAATTAACAAATTAACATGTTTTAGGTGAAAAAGGTAATTGATTGGTTTATAGTAATTAAAATTTAATTATGTTACTTCACTAAATAAAATTGCTCATAGTTTTTTTAGAAAAGGAGAAATTAATGTTGCTCGTGATATCTATCTATATATTATAAATTGCTGGATAACCCTTTCCTTAGCTTCGGGATCCATATTTAGGTTCGTTGAAATTTTTAACTATATTTTGACCCATGGACTATCCATTTTTCAGGTTTGGTATCCATATTTAGGTTTGTAAAGATCCATGTATTTATATAACCCATTCTTAATTATGAAAATCTACATATCCATTTAAATATCATTAATGCCAATTAAAATGTTTATGGTAAGCTCATTAATAAAAATTTGAATTAAACTTTGAATTGAGGTAAGTTCTTCAATGTCTATCATCATATAATATATATAATAAAATATTTTAATTGAAATAATCTTTACATGTATTTTTTATAATTACAAAAAGATAATCTTTAATTTCATTGATATTATTTCTTTCACAATTATAATTAGAAATTTACAAATGAGCTTCTTATATCTATAATTTTTAAAGAATTATTTTTTGAAATACCCGTGTGCATAGCACGGGCTATAATCTAGTTTCTAGAAAAAGATGAATTGCAGTTAGAAAATATATAAAAGATGATACATTTTAATTTAGTAATTATAATTTAATTATGTTATTTTAAATAAATTTTTTGCCCGTGATATTTCTAGAAAAAGAGGGTTTTTAGTTAGAAAATATAGAAAAAATGATACGTTTTAGCTGAAAAGAGATATTTTAATTAGAGAAAAGAAAAAAGGTAACACATTTTGGTTGAAAAAGGTAATTGATCGATTAATTAATAGTAATTATATAAACAAAATTGCTCGTAGTACTTTTAAAATGGGTTATTCTATTTAATGAAATAAACTAATAATATTTTAATTACTAATAATGAACTGATTACCTTTTTCAACCAAAAGGTAATACCTTTTATATAGTTTTAAACTAAAATTCGCATTTTCAAACTTATCTTTTTTTACTTCTTTTTTCTCTATTATCTTTTCTAACCAAAATCTATTCTTTCCAAAACTTTTTTTTTTACTTCTTGTTCAGCTATTGCCTTTTCTAATGTGGATTTTATCTATAATTAAGTAAGGGTAAATAAGTAAAATCAATAGGTACCGTACCAACCGACCAAACTTTTAATGTTTCGGCATTTATATAATAGTACTAGCATATAACCCGTGCAAAGCACGGACTATCATATATTATTATCATAAATTAATACATTAATTATTATATTTAATGTAAATTTTAATTTATTTTAATAAATTTTATAATTAATCTTAAATTTAAATATGTTCCATATTTAATTTCTTTACATAAATAAATATTATTAATTTAAAGTTATTTTTAAATTTATTGTTAAATATCTTAAGAATTCAAAAGATTTTTTTAAAAAAATCATTAATTATAATCTAAAATCAAAGAAGAAAGAATCGTAGGAAGAAGTGTGATTCTAATCGGGATATAATTGAAAACGTTTATAATTCTATAAAACACGTGGTAATTTATTTTTAATAAATTATATACAATTTAACTGAATTTGGAATTTTTAACACGTTTGTTTAATTTCTTAAAAATATATTTTTGTATCTTGATTTGTTGGTTATTTGGTTAACACATTCCTAAAAAGTTTGTTAACACCTTTCTAAAAATAAAACACAAGTCAAAATATATTTAATTTTAATTAAAAAATAAACTACTATTTTACATACTATTTCGATTATATTTCAATTAGGATTTTTCACCAACACCCAACTTCGCTTCAGACTCTTTCGAGAAACCAATATCTTTTAAAATTAATTTAAACAATTTTAATATAAAAATTATTAATAATAAAAAAATTAAAAAAAATAGAAAAATAGAAAGAAAAATAATTATGCTGTCTATCTATTCTATACTTTTATAAGGAAAATAGGGTATAATTGGTTGGTTAGTTAAAACCTTTATAGAAAACTTATTCAAACCTTCTAAAAAAACAAATTAAAATATATGCTATAATTAATCAAAAAATTAAACATGTATTTTACATAAATATATACTCTATTAGTTATACTTAACTCAAATTCAACAACATACTTTTTTAATATTTTTTTTAATTTATAATTTTTAGGAATGTGTTGACAATTTTTTTGGAAGGCGTTAACCAACAAAATATACTTTGTTTCGCTTATAATAGTATAGTATCAGCTTATAACCCGTGAGATGCACGAGTTTCTTTTGATATGTTATAAATTTATTTTATTTTATAATTATGTTTTATAAAATCATTATTTTTAAAAATTATTTTAATATTAATTTAATAAAATTTGAAGTAAATTTAATAAATGATTTGCATGATTTAAAATTTATATAATAAAATTTTAAATTAAATATGTCGTTGACGGGATTCGAACCTTGAATATCTAGTAAAGTAATTTAATCATTAAATATACCTTATAATTACATCTAACGGTTTTCATTAATTACTAAAAATAAACAAAATTGCTCGTAGTGTTTATAAGAAAAGAGAAATTTTAGTTAGATATAATATAAAAGATATTGTGTTTTATCTGAAAAGGAAAATTGTTTAGTTAGTAAAAAATAGAAAAGGTAATATGAATTAATTAGTTAATATGATGAATTTTATCTGTAATTAAGTAAGGGTAAATTAGTAAAATCAATAGGTACCGATCGACCAAACTTTTAATGTTTCGGCTTTTATATAATAATAATAATAATATAGATATAGATAGATATTAAATTAATACACTTAATTGAAAATTTTAAATAATAAAAATTTAAATTTCTCTAATAAATATGTAGATTTGTTTTGAAAAAGTATAAAAAATTTCTATATTTTCAGCCGAATTGATTTTGGGTTCGGAAATCAGGACGACGCGCCCGCAGAAAAAAGACAAGTAGGGCAAATATATAAATACGAGTATCATACAAGCAAATATAAATACGAGTACCATACAAGCAATTTGTTTAGGTAAATTGATGAACATGTATAATAGTTCAGTGAAAATGATGGGGCTGGCCAAATTTTTGTACAGAAAAAGAAGTATGAAAATTTACGCTACAAACACGTACTACTCTCATGTATTTTCAAGAAATCATCACAAAGCTGCTTCAATTCACAGCTTCACTTCTTTCAAACGGACTTACTGTTATATGCAAACATCCCCCTGTTCCTATATCCCTGGTACGCCCATTAATATTAATATACACTTCTAATTTATTCTTCTTCTTTTTTTTGTTGGAACAGGAATATGTTATTGCAAAAAGGTTCTTTTGTTGGTAAAGTAGTCTTTTAATTGCCTCAGCTTGATTAAAATTCTTTTGTTGATAACATTGTATTACACTTGTTAAGATCCTCTACATGAATGGTTGGTTTTTTACAAGTTTCTTTTTGTTGGCTAATAAGATCTTTATTGTTTTATTTCAAAAAAAAAAAAGATCTTTATTGTTTATGCTTGATAAAGAAAATGGGACTATTAAACGAGCTGTTAAGGAAAAATCTTTCTCAAGTCCTTGGTTTCAAAATGGGGTTCGCAAGGACCCATCTCTTATTTCTCTAATGTATTAATCTGGTGAAATTCTTTGCTGTGTTGACTTGTTAGTGTTCCATTTGGTTTGTTCTGTCCTTTTCTTGCTTATTGGGGTATGCCCTTTTATTTGTGTAGCTTTTTTCTTTGCAATATAATTTTATTTAGCAAAAAAAAATGGTAAATATTGAACTTAAGATTGCATCTTTATGTATGTTTTTTTTGATTAAATTGTAAAATGGTGGCCGGAGCTTGAAAAAATAGTGGTTTTTTTTCTCAAAAAAGTGGCCGTTAATCACCTTCTTGAAAAATAAAAATAATGTTCGGTCAATATATTACAAATTTCAAATGCCAACCACTAAAAGTGGTTAAGTTTCAGCCACAACTATGTAATTTACATTTTTTTATTGTTAGAATAGGAGAATATGTAAGAATTGTCTTTTAATTGCTTGAACTTGATTAAAAATTACTCACATTGACAGGAAATTCTCGAGGTAAGGGATACGAGCAATTGTTGGAAGAGCCTAAACCTATAAGAAAGGGAGACGTCGTTAATTTACATGACCTCCTTTTCACCAAAAACAGGGATTATCTTGTAAGATATAACGGTGAAAAGGTATGTTCCTGAAGCATACAAGGTCGTGGTTAAAAAATGTTTATTATGATTAAAACATCTCTGAGGAAGTTGTTGATGCCAGATAACTAGTAAAAACAATCATTTATTGAATAATAACAATACGAAATATAAACTTGGGTGATGAATAAACCCCAGATAACCCCGAAGGGCTTTCCACAATTGGGCTTCATTACCAATAAACTCCTAATTCCACATATAAAATATATATAGAATATTTATCTCTACACTAAATATACTAATTAAAATATTTAATAAAATATACATTAGTTCTTCATTTTCATTCCTCATTAGTTGTATTTCATATTTTTCTTAAACTTTTAAATAAGGGTCTGGTTGTAAACTTTGTAGTCGTAATGAATAGAGAACAAGAAAGGTGAAACATTGTAAAGCCCAAAATACAAGTATAATTGCATTATAAGATGGTTTACCTTGATAGCGGTTAGCCATTAGTTTAAATATTGTTTTTTATATAATCGATGTTTCTCTTATTGAATTTTTTTAAATGTCAATAATTGTTGCAAGTTTGCTATTTACACGTAGGTGTATTGTGGTTTAGTGTGGTTGGAGGGTAAAAAATGGATCGAATTACAAATGGTAGTTATATACAATTTTTAACAGATTGCAACCGTGATTGTGATTAATCTTATAAATATTCTTTATATGAGGCTAAGAGAGAAACACTTCCAGTTTCATATTCTCAAACAAGATGCGCGGAGATGTTTGAAGCTGAATTTTCTTCCATGCCATGGACTGCAATCCCATTTTCAGATATTGCATCTAGAGAACACCTGTTAAATAGATTTGGTATTGATAGACAGAGTTGTGCTGGTGGCTCGTTTGTCATCGATTCAAGTGGCATGGTTCTGCAAAGCAATGGTTTTAATTTATTTGATAAGTATGGAGGTTTGGGTTATCCTTTCACCGATGAAAGGATACAATTTCTAAAATCTCAAGTTGTTGCAACTGTTATGCAGCCCTCTTTAAAGTCACTTTTGGCATCCCCAAAACGTGATTATCTGATCTCAAACAAGGGAGACAAGGTATGATGAAAGATTTGGTATTAGAATGTATAAAATTAACATCGAAATGGATTTGACATTTGAGATTTCTCCCTATTCTTGTAATATTCTTTTTTTTTTTTTTACGGAATATCTTAATTTAGATAATCATGTATACTGCTCATACTGACAGGTACTTATTGATACCCTTGAAGGAAAGACGGTAGCACTATATTTTTATGAAAACGGTTTTACTTTTGATGGCTTTACGGAACGTATCAAGAAGGTGTATGAAGAGCTTGGACAAAATAATTTTTGTTTTGAGGTTGTGCTCGTTTATCTTTATGACACATTTATAAGTCGTCGTGCTAGTACAAGTGAAGAATCTTTTTGGAATACATTTAAGTCCATGCCTTGGTTGGCCCTCCCGTTCAATGATCCAAAATGCAGAGAATTGGGGCGCTATTTTGGTTATCCTTTTATCCATCTACCGGAGGAACCTCCTACACTTGTAATCATTGGGCCTTATGCGAAATTCATTGAACCTTGGGGTGCTGAGATCATTTGCCAATTTAAGCGTTCAGCATACCCGTTCACTCGTGAGAAACTTGCCGAGTTGGACACTGAAAAAGTGAGGGAACTAAAATTAGATATGCTCTGGGATCCAAACACTCTATTCAGAGGAAAAGATGGGAGCGAGGTTAGTTGTTTTGACGTCCTAACCCTCTTCTTTGGCTAGATAGCTTTTATGTGCAGTTCATTTCCGTTCATAACACCTGTTCCTGTACTTCAAGTACTTAGTTACCAAGAGAACCACTGGAAATTTACACAACACAAAGGACTGATGAAGTTTTTAGCTAAAAATATGCAGAAAATAAAATGTGTGATAGTAATATTGAGTAGAGTGCATGCATCTGAATTCAACTAAAATTATGCAGAAAATAAAATGTTTGGTATTAATATTGAGCTGAGTGTATGCATCAGAACCCAATATACATTTTAGGCTTCATAAGTTTTGTGTTGCACTTAAATTCCATTGGTTTTTTGACTTTAAAAAATTACTTGATAAGTTTCAGGTTCTATAAAGATTTCAAATTATAAAAACCCAACTGTAACTCCGAAAAAGCTTCGTACCCTCCTCTATCAGCAATGTCTTAAACGGCATATTACCGTACGCTAAACTCACTTCAACTGCAAGGGTATTGAGATTATTTTCTAATTGCATTGTTTTTATAAGGAAGCCTGAGAAAGGGACAAGTACAAATTGGAATTTGGTGCTCTCCCCTGCAGCTTAAAGTTTATATTGGTTTCTTTGGTGCTTTAAAATGCTTCATAGTAAATTCAGTTTAAATCTGGTTGTTTTGCTGCTGTGCATTGCCAACTCCGAATGGTCATGTAGTGTCTAATTCATAGTAGATTACTTGGAGTCCTTACTTTTACATATCAGAGAATATCCAGCTTTTGTTGAACAGTGTCTAATTGTTTTTGTTGAATATTCAGCTTTCTGATTCCAGAATTCTTTAAATTTCATCATGGTCTTCAGATTTAAAAAAAACAATCAATGTAACTAGACTATATAGCAGGAAAAGAAAAGGTTTGCCTAAGGGTCGTCTTTTGTTCGATTTCTTCTTATGTAGTAGAGTACTCTAGTACATAGTACAATCACATTAGTTCCACAACTACCCTTGGGGTATTTGACTTTAACAGCAAACACAGATAAAAATTGGGCCTGGGACGTATCATAGTGATTTAGGTATAGTAATTATGTAACTCAACTGCAAGGTCTCACTACAGGTATATTGAAGTGCCATTGATGATATATTATGGAATATAGTGCAATTAACTCGTACTTTTTCAATTTAATGAATGCCATGTCTCGATTGTCTTCATTATATGTTGGAGTATCCAATAATAATAAGCATGGCATTATATCATGAAGATGGACATAGAGTTTTTTCTCAACTTATTTACTTACTAATCCTACATTGTAGGTTCGATTTTCTCAACTTGTTGGAAAGAGAATAATACTCTTTTTCGAAGGTGAATATTTTCGGCAAAAGGTAGTCGAGTTCCTGAGCATGTTAGAAGAAAGGTATCTCCACATGAAGAATACGAGTGATGAGTTTGAAGTGATATACATCACCAATATTGAAAAGGAGTCCCCCTACAGTGACCAAATTGCAAATATGCAATGGTTTGTATCAATGGCATCTGAGCTGTTACCTATAGATCGTAGTTTGTATCGTTGTTATTGTCATTTAGAGCGGAGACCTTTTTGCCACCATGGATCAAGTCTAGGAGGATCTTCAATTCTTGCCTTTGATCAAGATGGAAAAATTGTGAGGAAATCTTTAGAGCTTTCTTTTGATCACACTGATTTCCCCTTCTATGTTGGCGGTATGCAAAAGGAGGCTTTCAATGGATTAAATCATTTTTACCGCTGGTCGGATCTGGATTTGTATCATCGTGGACCGCTAATCAATTCATACCACAGAAAAACATTATATCTACCTAGGCTGACTTGATTTTTCTAATTTTGACTTAATAAAAATTTCAGCGTGTATTTGCGAAATGCCAATGCCAATTTATTGTAATAAAGATCACAACAGGCTTAAATAACTTTTGCAGGTTTATGAGAACAATTTCCAATGCCAATATTATTCCCGTTTGAATAAAATTTATGTTTGATCAAAGGTTGTTTATAATTTTGCACATTTTTCTCTTTAATTGGCACTAGTTCACGTTGGTACATTATTGGATGCAAGTAGTGTGTAATATATATAAACTAGCGTAAATGTCTGTTTAACTAATTCTCGTACGAAATTGTAAATATTGAAATAATTTTGTAATTAAAAATATGATAAACGATAAGATTTCGATCTATCGAATATTTTTATAGTTACTAGTTTAATGCCCATGCTTCGCACACGGGAGTTCATAATTTAAATAAATTTTATTTTAAATTTTAATAAATTATGTGTAGTTTTATAATGTAGAAATGAAATATGATAGTCGTACTAAAAAGTTGCCTACTTTAATAGTTAAATATGTTAATTTCTTAAAGAAAATGAGGTGTTTTGATATTTTAAATTACAATTAGTATAACAAATTATTAATACAATAATCAATTTTAGAAAGATCAAAAAATTGAACATTATTTTAGTAGTGTCAACTATATCATGTTTTATAACTGTAGTAGATAAAAAGAATAAATTAAAACAATTAAATCATAATACGGGGAAAAAAAGAAGTTAGTATGTTAATTAATTATTATTTTAGAAACTCTTCTTCTTCCTTTTTTTTCCCGATTACTCTCTGCCAAATCTTTGAAGCTAGGAATATGCCAATTTTGTCATCTACGAAGTAATTACCAAAATTACTCCATAGATGACAAAATTTTAATTTAGTGATATTACCAAAATTTTAAAAATTAAAAAAAGAATTTGGATAATGAAATTAGTAGTCAACTATTGAACTGCCAAAAAAAATGACACACATCATTAAATAAAATTAAACAAAATCATTAAAATAAAATTGTTTATTTATTTTAATTAAATTAAAATAATTTATTTAAGTAATTTGTTATCATTAAACAAAATTTAAAATAATTTAAAATTTGTGCAAGGAAATAATTTTTGGCAAGAATGTTTTAATTGGATGGCCCTGGCGGACCTATTATAATTATAATTGATAATTGTTAGAAAGGAAATAATTTTTGGAAAAAAAATAATTCGTGTTTTGTCAAGGAATTTTTTTTTGGCAAGAACGTTTTAATTGGTTGGCCCTGGCGGGCCCATTATAATTATAACCAATTATTTGGCATTAATAATAACAACTGCCAAGAAAAATTGACAATTGTTAGAAAGGAAATAATGTTTGGCAAGAAAATAATTTGTGTTTTGTGAAGAAAATAATTATTTTTGAAAAAAAATTTGGATAATGAAATTAGTAGTCAACTATTGAACTGTCAAGAAAAATGACACACATCATTAAACAAAATAATTTTTCACAAAATTAAACAAAATCATTAAAATAAATTGCTTATTTAGTTTAAATAAATTAAAATAATTTATTTAAGTAATTTATTATCATTAAACAAAATTTAAAATAATTTAAAATTTGTGGAAGGAAATAATTTTTGGCAAGAATGTTTTAATTGGATAGACCTGGCGGGTCCATTATAATTATAATTGACAATTGTTAGAAAGGAAATAATTTTTGGAAACAAAATAATTCGTGTTTTGTCAAGAAAATTTTTTTTGGCAAAAATGTTTTAATTGGATGGCCCTAGAGGGCCCATTATAATTATAACCAATTATTTGGCATTAACAATAACAACTGCCAAGAAAAATTGACAATTGTTAGAAAGGAAATAATGTTTGGCAAGAAAATAATTTGTGTTTTGTGAATGAAATAATTATTTGGCATTTTGGAATATTTTAATTGGATGACCCTGACGGGCCCATTATAATTATAACCAATCAAAATCATTTGTTAACAATTTTTGATATTATCAAGGAAATAATTTTGGCTTGTATTATCAAGGAAATAATTTTTGGCAAGAAAATAATTTGTGATTTGTCATGATTTGTATTTTAGGGTTTTGGTACATGGGGTGATGGGGATTGTTTAAAATGGTAGGCAATAATTCTAATTTGATCTATTTACGTATTTATTTAATATTAGATTATAGCCCGTGCTACGCATGCGTTAGTTTAAATTTAAATTTTATGATAATTATGATATATAATAATAACGATTAAATAAAGAAAATAACTTTATATTTAAGATCAAATAAAATAATATTGAAAGAAATAATATTAATAAAATATTATTTTATATATTATAACAAATGCAATCAAAGATAAAATTATTTAAATTTTCTATATTTGTTATTACTAGCTTAAAACCCGTGCGATGCACGGATTTTTTTTAATATTATATTAAATTTTTTAATTGTTTGAATTAATTTTTTTAAAACATGATTTTTGGAGACTTAAATTTTTAAATGACACCCGTGCGATGCACAGATTTTTTTTAATATACATTAATTTTTTTAATTATTTGAATTAAGTTTTTTAAAACATGATTTTTGGAGATTTAAATTTTTAAATGAGATTATATGATGATAATTATATAAATGTTATTCGTGATAATTCTAGAAAATGGGGGATTTTATTTAAAAATTTAGAAAAGACGATGGATTTTAGTTGAAAACCCATGATATAATTGGAAAAATGGAGGATTTGGTTAGAGAAAATTAAAAAGGTAACATGTTTTAGGTGAAAAAGGTAATTGATTAGTTTATAGTAATTATAAGTTAATTATGTTATTTTACTAAATAAATTGCTTGTAATGTTTTTAGAAAAAGATAAATTATTGTTGCCCGTGATATTTCTAGGAAAAGAGGGATTTTAATTATAAAATATAGAAAAAATGATATGTTTTAACTGAAAAAGTTAATCGATTAATTATTAGTATTATCATATTACTATTTTATTTCATATAATAGAACTGCTCTTAATATACTTGAAAAATGAGATATTTTAGTTAGAGAAAATAGAAAAGAAAATGGGAAAATTAAAAAGGTGACATGTTTTAGGTGAAAAAGGTAATTGATTAGTTTATACTAATTATAATTTAATTATGTTCAATTACGAATTAAAATTGTTTCTAGTGTTTTTTAGAAAATGAGAAATTAACGTTGTCCGTTATATTTCTAGAAAAAAAGGAAATTAATTAGAAAAAAATAGAAAGATGATATGTTTTAGTTGAAAAGGTAATCATTAATTATTAGTATTGCAGTGCACGGGTTTCTTGTATTATGTTATAAATTTCATTTAATATTAAAATTATGTTTTTATATAATCATTATTTTAATAATTTTTTTATTTTAATTTGTTATAATTTAATATACCCATGTTTACCGATTATAATAATGTTTCCTTATTATAAACAACGTATATGATTTTTAATATATTTTATTAATAATTGAAAATTTTGGTGTGATATTTTCGAGTATATATTAATGATTATAAGATTTGTTGTAAATTAAAAAGGTAACGTGTTTTAATTAGAAATATTAATGATTGAAAAATATGATACAATTGATCTTTTTAGGTGTTTATAAAAGGTAATATCTTGAACTGAAAGTAAATATGAAAAATGCAATCGACTAATTACCATTTATTATATTATATTGTTATTTATTTTAGGTGTCACATTTTACTTGAAAATTATGGTGTGACATTTTCGGTTATATATTAATGATTGAAAGATTTATTTTAAATTAAAAAGGTGATGTGTTTTTGTTCGAAAGAAAATATTAATGATCGAAAGATATGATATGATTCATGTTTTTACGTGTTTATAAAATGTAATATCTTCAACTAAAAGTAAATATGAAAAAGACAATCGACTAATTACCGTTAATTTTATTATATTAATGTGATACTTTCGAGTATATATTAATGATTGTAAGATTTGTTTTAAATTAAAAAGATAACGTGTTTTAATTCGAAAGGACATATTAATGATGGAAAGATATGATACGATTAGTGTTTTTAGGTGTTTATAAAAGGTAATATCTTGACTACTTACCATTAATTATATTATGTTATTACTTATTTTAGATTGTAAGATTTGTTTTAAATTAAAAAGGTAACGTCTTTTAGACTTTTAGTTCGAAAGGAAATATTAATGATGGAAATATATGATACAATTGATGTTTTAAGTTGTTTATAAAAGGTAGTATCTTGACTAATTATCATTAATTATATTATGTTATTCCTTATTTTAGGTGTATTTTTTTATAATGAAGGGTAAATAATTAAATTCACGAAGTACCAAAAATAAGTACCAAAAAATTGGTACCAAAATTTTAATGTTTCGACTTTTATATAATAGTATAGATTTGTTTTAAATTAAAATGTAACGTGTTTTAGTTCGAAAGGAAATATTAATGATGGAAAGAAATAATACGATTTACTCCCTCCGTCCCTTTGAATTCTTTACGTTTGCGGACCAGTTTCTGGCACGGATTTTAAGGTGCATTTTAAGGATAGTTCTATAATTTATTTTTGATATTTTTTTGTATAAAAATAGGATTGTTCTATTTTTATACAAAAAATAAAATATCAAAAATAAGTTATAAAGGAGTATATTTTTAGGTGTTTATAAAAGGTAATGTCTTGACTAATTACCATTATTTATATAATGTTATTACTTACTTTAGATTGTAAGATTTGTTTTAAATTAAAAAGGTAACGTGTTTTATTTTTTTAATATTATATCAGATTTTTTAATTATTTGAATTAATTTTTTTAAAACATGATTTTCGGAGACTTAAATTTTTAAATGAGATTATATGATGATAATTATATAAATGTTATTCGTGATAATTCTAGAAAATGGGGAATTTTAGTTAAAAATTTAGAAAAGATGATGGATTTTAGTTGAAAAAGTTAATCGGTTAATTATAAGTAATTATAAAATAATTTTTTTATTAGATAGAATGCCCATGATATAATTGAAAAAATAGAGGATTTGGTTAGAGAAAAGTAAAAAGGTAACATGTTTTAGGTGAAAAAGATAATTGATTAGTTTATAGTAATTGTAAGTTAATTATGTTATTTTACTAAATAAATTGCTTGTAATGTTTTTAGAAAAAGAGAAATTATTGTTGTCCGTGATATTTCTAGGAAAAGAGGGATTTTAATTATAAAATATAGAAAAAATGATATGTTTTAACTGAAAAAGTTAATCGATTAATTATTAGTATTATCATATTACTATTTTATTTCATATAATAGAAATGCCCTTAATATACTTGAAAAATGAGATATTTTAGTTAGAGAAAATAGAAAAGAAAACGGAAAAACTAAAAAGGTGACATGTTTTAAGTGAAAAAGGTAATAGATTAGTTTATACTAATTATAATTTAATTATGTTCAATTACTAATTAAAATTGCATCTAGTGTTTTTTAGAAAATGAGAAATTAACGTTGTCCTTTATATTTCTAGAAAAAAAAGGAAATTAATTAGAAAAAAATAGAAAGATGATATGTTTTAGTTGAAAAGATAATCGATTAATTATTAGTATTGCAGTGCACGAATTTCTTGTATTATGTTATAAATTTTATTTAATATTAAAATTATGTTTTTATATAATCATTATTTTAATAATTTTTTTAATTTAAATTTGTTATAATTTAATATACTCATGTTTACAGATTATAATAATGTTTCCTTATTATAAACAACTTCACGCATGTTTACAGATTATAATAATGTTTCCTTATTATAAACAAAGTATATTTTTAATATATTTTATTAATAATTGAAAAATATTGTATGATATTTTCGGGTATATATTAATGATTGTAAGATTAGTTTTAAATCAAAAAGGAAACGTATTTTAATTCGAAAGGTAATATTAATGATTGGAAGATATGATAAAAGATAATATCTTCAACTAAAAGTAAATATGAAAAAGACAATCGACTAAATACCATTAATTATAGGATTTTTTTTAATATTATATTAAATTTTTTAATTGTTTGAATTAATTTTTTTAAAACATGATTTTTGGAGACTTAAATTTTTAAATGAGATTATATGATGATATTTATATAAATGTTATTCGTGATAATTCTAGAAAATGGGGAATTTTAGTTAAAATTTTAGAAAAGATGATGGATTTTAGTTGAAAAAGATAATCGGTTAATTATAAGTAATTATAAAATTATTTTTATATTAGATAGAATGCCCATGATATAATTGGAAAAATAGAGGATTTGGTTAGAGAAAATTAAAAAGGTAACATGTTTTAGGTGAAAAATGTAATTGATTAGTTTATAGTAATTATAAGTTAATTATGTTATTTTACTAAACAAATTGCTTGTAATATTTTTAGAAAAAGAGAAATAATTGTTGCCCGTGATATTTCTAGGAAAAGGGGGATTTTAATTATAAAGTATAGAAAAAATGATATGTTTTAACTGAAAAAGTTAACCGGTTAATTATTAGTATTATCATATTACTATTTTATTTCATATAATGGAACTGCCCTTAATATACTTGAAAATGAGATATTTTAGTTAGAGAAAATAGAAAAGAAAACGGAAAATTAAAAAGGTGACATGTTTTAGGTGAAAAAGGTAATTGATTAGTTTATACTAATTATAATTTAATTATGTTCAATTACTAATTAAAATTGCTCCTATTGTTTTTTAGAAAATGAGAAATTAACGTTGTCCGTTATATTTCTAGGAAAAAAGGAAATTAATAAGAAAAAATAGAAAGATGATATGTTTTAGTTGAAAAGATAATCGATTAATTATTAGTATTGCAGTGCACAGGTTTCTTGTATTATGTTATAAATTTTATTTAATATTAAAATTTTGTTTTTATATAATCATTATTTTAATAATTTTTTAATTTTAATTTGTTATAATTTAATATACTCGTGTTTATAGATTATAATTATGTTTCCATATTATAAACAACGTATATGATTTTTAATATATTTTATTAATAATTGAAAATTTTGGTGTGATATTTTCGAGTATATATTAATGATTGTAAGATTTGTTGTAAATTAAAATGGTAACGTGTTTTAATTAGAAATATTAATGATTGAAAAATATGATATAATTGATCTTTTTAGGTGTTTATAAAAGGTAATATCTTCAACTGAAAGTAAATATGAAAAATGCAATCGACTAATTACCATTTATTATATTATATTGTTATTTATTTTAGGTGTTACAATTTACTTGAAAATTATGGTGTGATATTTTCGGTTATATATTAATGATGAAAAGATTTATTTTAAATTATAAAGGTAATGTGTTTTAGTTCGAAAGGAAATATTAATGATCGAAATATATGATATGATTCATGTTTTTACGTGTTTATACAATGTAATATTTTCAACTAAAAGTAAATATGAAAAAGACAATTGACTAATTACCGTTAATTTTATTATATTATGTGATATTTTCGGGTATATATTAATGATTGTAAGATTTGTTTTAAATTAAAAAGATAACGTGTTTTAGTTCGAAAGGACATATTAATGATGGAAAGATATGATACGATTCGTGTTTTTAGGTATTTATAAAAGGTAATATCTTGACTACTTACCATTAATTATATTATGTTATTACTTATTTTAGATTGTAAGATTTGTTTTAAATTAAAAAGGTAACGTCTTTTAGACTTTTAGTTCGAAAGGAAATATTAATGATGGAAATATATGATACAATTGATGTTTTAAGTTGTTAATAAAAGGTAGTATTTTGACTAATTATCATTAATTATATTATGTTATTACTTATTTTAGATTGTAAGATTTGTTTTAAATTGAAAAGGTAACGTGTTTTAGACTTTTAGTTCGAAAGGAAATATTAATAATAGAAAGATGTGATACGATTGATGTTTTTAGTTGTTTATAAAAGGTAGTATCTTGACTAATTACCATTAATTATATTATGTTATTACTTATTTTAGGTGTATTTATTTTTTTTATAATAAAGGGTAAGTAAGTAAATTCATGAAGTACCAAAAAATAGGTACCAAAAAACAGGTACCAAAACTTTTAATATTTCGGTTTTTATATAATAGTATAGATTTTATTAATAATTGAAAAATATGGTACGATATTTTCGGATATATATTAATGATTGTAAGATTAGTTTTAAATCAAAAAGGAAACGTATTTTAATTCGAAAGGAAATATTAATGATTGGAAGATATGATAAAAGGTAACATCTTCAACTAAAAGTAAATATGAAAAAGGCAATCGACTACTTACCATTAATTATATTATGTTAATATTTATTTTAGGTGTTTTAATATATATTTTTCTTTATAATGAAGGGTAAATAAGTAAATTCACGAAGTACCAAAAAATAGGTACAAAAAACTTGTACCAATTTATATAATCATTATTTTTTACATAATTTTTAATTTTAATTAATTTAATTTAATATACATATGTTTACGGATTATACTAATGTTTCCTTATTATAAACAAATTATATTTTTAATATATTTTATTAATAATTGAAAAATATTGTATGATATTTTCGGGTATATATTAATGATTGTAAGATTAGTTTTAAATCAAAAAGGAAACGTATTTTAATTCGAAAGGTAATATTAATGATTGGAAGATATGATAAAAGGTAACATCTTCAACTAAAAGTAAATACGAAAAAGGCAATCGACTAATTACCATTAATTATATTATGTTAAATTTTATTTTAGGTGTTTTAATATATATTTTTCTTTATAATGAAGGGTACATAAGTAAATTCACGAAGTACCAAAAAACAGGTACCAAAAAATTGGTACCAAAAAACAGGTACCAAAACTTTCAATGTTTCGGAATTTATATAATAGTATAGATGTGATAATATGTATAAATAAGCTTACCAAAATTAAAAGATTTATTCAAATTTTCATTAATAATCTTACCATAAATATTAAGAGAATATATTAATAGTATTTAAATTTCTATACAAACTTTCTTTAATTAACAATGGATCAAATACTGAATTCGATCTTTCCCAAACGTAATATGGATACCAAACCTAAAAATGGATTATCCAGTGGGTCAAAATCAATACAAAATTTTGTCCAAGCCTAAATATGGATATCAACCCTTAGGTAAGGGCTATCCACTAATTTATAATATATAGATTTGTAATGCATATCAAATTTTTGAACCAAATATTTTATAATTTAAATAGATTTCATAAAATTTGGATAAATATTCATACGATAATAATCATATGAATACTGATGATTGTTAAATTATTAATTTAATTTCAATTACGTGAAATGAACTTTAACAAATTAAATATTTGAATATAATATAAATAATTATCTTAATAAAACTATTTGTTTATAATAGAGATCCATGTAAACTAGTAAATTAGTAATTTGGTTTGAAGCTGCCGACAACTCTCAAACTCCAAAAAACTTTCCACCCAAAACAGCTACATCAGCAACTAAGGGCCCGTTTGGAAAATCTTATTTTTCAGAAATAAGTTACTTGTTATGAAAAAAAGTTAAGAAATATGTATTTTTTTCTGAAATATGTAACTCATTTTTGCATAAAATCTCTATGACTCTTAGGAAGGGCATGAAAGATTCGTTAATTCTTCAACATCAATCGGTTCGAACCTCCACTTAGTTTCACCCAAGCTTCATCCTGGTCATGGATAGATCACCCAAGTTCGGGTCCATAAGCATTGACAATTGCCCTATGAAGACTCGCTTTCGCTACGGCTCCGGTGGGTTCCCTTAACCAAGCCATTGCTTATGAGTCGCCGGCAAAACAAGCACGCAACGCCCGGATCTAAGATAACGAATATTAAACTCCCTATACACTTTTTTTCCTAAAAAAAGTATGTAAATATAAATTCTTTTCCGAAATAAATAACTTATAAGTATTTGGCAAACGGGCACATATGTGCCATACGAAATAATAAATATACCTTGTTTTGCTTATAATAGTATAGTATTGAAGTGGAAAAGCCATATTCGAATAATAAATCAAAATATTTTCAGTTATTTTATCGAATTGAAATATTTATTTCGATTAAAATTGATTACAAAATTAAATAACCGATTCAAGGAAAAAAATAATTTAATTTAATCATTTTTTATTATTTTACTTATTTTTTCCTTATTTTTTTAGGGCTTTTCAAAATTAAAAGAAATTTAAAAATAATGATTATATCAACTATAAATGTCAACAAACTAGTATTACTAATGCATACTATACTATATTAGTATATTATAAAAGCCGAAACATAGAAGTTTTGGTACGGTACGGTACGGTACGATACTTACCTTATTTAATTATTTTACTTTATTACCCTTAATTATTAAAATATCTCATTTTCTCCTAAATAATAACTAATCAATTACATTTTTCAGCTATTGCCTTTTATAACTTTTCTAACCAAAATCTTTTTTTTCCCCAAAAAATATGGTCATTTTAATTAATGAAATAAACTAATAATATCATAATTACTAATAACTAATTGATTATGCTAAAAGGTAATATCACTGGCCATTTTATTTAATGAATAAACTAATAACTAATTGATTGCCTTTTCAGTAATATCTTTTCTATATTTTTTGAACTAAAATATCTCATTTTCAAACTTTCTTTAATTATCTTACTTAAATATTTATTATTGGTAAAAACATGTTACCTTTTCTATGTTTTAATAACTAATTAATTTCATTTTTAGGAAAAATACGTTATCTTTTATATTCTAAAAATACAACGGACAATTATATTTAATAAAATAAAATAATATTATTGTAATTAATAACAACTAACAAATTACATTTTCAGCTAAAGCACGTTAATTTTTTAATATTTTCTATTACTAAACCTCTTTTTTTTCCAATAGTATCACGAATAATAGTATTCAATAAAATAATATCATAATAATTAAAAATTAATTGATTACCCTTTTCAGCTAAAACGTATCATCTTATCTATATCTTATAACTAAATTTTTCCTTTTTTAAAAATAATGTGGCCATGTATCTATATATATGATACATCCTGAATCCTTTTTCAGCATAATTTTACCAATAAGCCCATCACCTTTTCTGTATACTACTTACAATGGCAGTATATTTATACGATACTTTATGTAATGTTACGTTATTTACAGTATAAATTACGGATTAATAAGTATTCTACGGTGTATTGTACGTATTGCTGAAAGATTTGTAAGCATTTTTTGTTAGCTTTGTGTTGGAATTGGTGTACAACAGTGGTATTGATATTTTAAAAACACTCTTCCATTCTCACCTTCACGTGCAAGATGTGACACTGTGTCCTTTTGAACATAATCTCACCTTCTCCACTGTGGCTATTTTGAAATTTGAACTCGTGTTCCACAAATTTGTCCTCTGAAAGACTATCTCTTTATCTCAAAGTTGGTTTTATAAAATTAGATTAAAGTGCTCTATTGAGGGTTCAGGTATGTGGGTTGTTTGTGGTTATGCTTTGATTGTATACATAGTCATCTATATGGTGTCGTATATTTACTTTTGATTGTGCACATAAATTATTTGACAGTTTGTGGAGACAACTTTTTCAAATGGAGAATCGTCTTCCCTTACGAGAGCACCCGATGTTTAGAGGAAGAGATCCTGATGAAGTTGCCCTGTCTGATATATCTAATATAATCAAGGATTCAGATGTAAATAGTGGTACAAGGCGGCTTCCTTTAAGGCAACATCCTATCTTCCAACAGGAAGAAGATAAAGAAAATTCTCAAGTTGTTGAGGTGAAAAATTTTATATTACAAATTGTGAAGATGTTGAGGTTTTAAAAATTTAATTTGTTCAAGTGAACTAACTGTTGTTTGGTTTTTTTTTCGAGGTCTATGGTGTCAATTATAATTTCGTCAAAGTATCACAGAAGAAGAGAAAGCTTCAGCCAAATTCAAATGTTGATGACATAACTCAGTATACTGCACAAAGTTCTAAGACAAGGAATTATGAATTTGGTAAAAGTACCTATGAACGCTAATTTGTTGTTGATTAGTAAAAATATTTTTATTATGATATTGTTATGTTTGTATATGATAGGTACTGGGGTTGTTAGTTCTAATATCAACATTATTCATGCTCCCAAAAAGATATTGAATTCTGATATGCGTAAGAACTTGGTGGAAGTGAATCGAAAGACATTATTTAACAGTGACAGTTTGAGTGAAAGCTGTAGTGGATACCAAGTTCATGTTACTGACTCTTCTGATAGTGGTTAGTGCATTGTATCTGTAGTTATTTTCAGCCTATTGCAAATGTGGAGGCTTTGCCATATATTTATACTTGTACAATGCAGAATTCTCAAAGGTTTTAAGTTTCGAGCAGGACGATGACTTCATGCTTAGCGATGATGGTATATTGAATTTTTAAAACTCATATTGTACGAATAATTGTATTGTTGTAATATTATAACCAATTCCGTAATTATTAATGTAGAGGATGGCGAGATTGAGGATATGATGGACTTTGCTGAGGAAGGAAATAACAAAACGCGGGAAGGTTTGAAACACAGAAACTATGTAATGATATTTATTATATTTAATTTTAAGTTGTATTTAATTTGTCTGTCTTATTTTTTTAATTGTAGTGCCTAAAGAGTATGTTAGCTTGGGTGGTCCGACTGTTAAATGTGAGTATTGTCAAGCGTTCATGTGGAAAGAAGAGAGGGTCAATAAAAATGTGACACGTGGTCAGCCTAAGTTTTCTTTATGTTGTCGCAAAGGACTGATCAAGTTACCTAAAGCCCGCTCCACTCCTTCCTTTCTCTGGCAGATATACAATGATCCCAAAAAAGGTCCATTATTTCAACAATGTTCCCGTATTTATAATAGTATGTTTTGTTTTACATCTACCGGTGGTACCGTTGATAATTCCATAAACCATGATGGTGGACCTTATATTTATAAGGTCAATGGGCTGAATCATCTTGTATTTGGTTCTTTGCTTCCTGATGATGGTACGGACCCCAAGTTTTGTCAGCTTTACATATATGATACGGAGAATGAGGTTGAGAATAGGATGCGATGGATTGCTGTTAAAGAAGGTGATAAAATAGATACTGAAATTGTTGAGGGTCTAAAGAATATGTTGGATGAGACAAATGAGTTGGTTCGTACTTTCCGTATTGCACGTGAACGCTATGAAGATTGTCCAGTTTTGGAATTGAAAATTATTTTGAAGGTTTGTCGTTCTCAAAGTGGGAGAGAGAATCATGTTGCCACTTCAGATGAAGTAGCTGCAATAATGGTTGGTGACTTAGAAGATCCTTGTGCCAGTCGTGATATTATTATTGAGAGTAGAACTAACAATTTTCAACGAATAACAAACATTCATCCGAAATTGATGGCACTGCAGTATCCTGTACTTTTTCCTCATGGGGAAGATGGCTTTCACAAAGATATCAAATATCGACTGGATAAAGATGCCAAGGGTAGAAAGCGTGAGAATTGTTCAATGAAGGACTTCTATGCATATAAATTCCAAGTTAGACACAATGAAGGTGTTTTTTTGTATTAAACATGAAAAAGTTTTATTCATTTTTTACTGTGATATAGATTAATTGTAATACTAATACATTTTATAAAATTTTGGTAAATTGTAGGCATGACTCCTCGACTTGGTGGTTGACTGTTTCAACAGTATATGGTAGATGCTTATGCAGCAATTGAACAAGCACGTTTGTGGTGGTGTAAAACTCATCAGACCACACTCAGGAATGAGTTATATAATCACATATGTGATTATATTCGGAACGGTGATGGTGACACGTCTAATGTTGGAAAATCTTTCATACTTCCTGCTGGTTTTGTTGGTTCTAGGCGTTACATGCAACAAAATTTTCAAGATGCACTTGCAGTGTGTCGACAGGTTGGACATCCAGATTTATTTCGTACGATGACGACAAATCCAGTATGGGATGAAATAATGCAGATGATGGATCTTATTCCCGGCGGTACTCCTCAGAATAACCCTGATATTATTTCGCGTGTATTTCGCTTAAAGCTGGATCAACTGTTGGATGACATACAAAAGAAATCTTTTTTCGGAGTATGTATTGGAGGTAATTGTGTTATATAGTTCAGTGCTTTTGTGTTTGCATATTTATTTATATTTCTCAAATATGTTCAAGTCTTAATATTACTTATACAATGCAGTTATGTACGTAGTGGAGTTTCAGAAACGTGGGCTTCCACATGTTCATATGCTCATTTGGTTAGACTCAGCTTCAAAGAAAAATCTGAAAACTAATGTAGATAGTTTTGTTTCGGCTGAAATTCCTGATCCAGTGGAAGATCCTGCTGGATATGCCGCAGTGAAAGCTTTTATGATTCATGGTCCCTGTGGCGTTGATTTTCCCAAGTCACCATGTATGAAAGACAACCAATGCAGCAAACATTTCCCCAAAAAGTGAGAGTTAAATATTATTTGTTGGATATTTATTTAATTGATTATTGATATTTTCAATGTAGTTATTAATAACCAATTTCATTATATAGGTTTTGTCCGCGGACAACGTTTGATGAATCTGGTTTCTCTCTTTACAGACGAAGAAATACTTATATTACTATTAAATCTCGAAAATGTGAACTGAACAATCAATATGTTGTTCCTTACAATCGAGATTTGTTGATGAAGTATCAATGTCATATTGATGTTGAGGTATGTTGCCATGCTCGAAGTTTGAAATACTTATTCAAGTATTGTCTTAAAGGACATGATAGAGCCACTGTTGAGATAAGAGGTCAAAGACGGCCGAAAAATAGTGTTAGTGATGCAGGTGTTGATGAGATCCAGGCATTTTTGGATGGCCGATACATATGTGGATGTGAAGCTGCATATCGAACATTTGGATTTGATATACATCATCGGTCGATATCAGTTCAACGTTTGTCCTTTCATTTGCCTGGGCAAAAGAGCTGTACTTTTCGAACAAATGAATCATTGAAGAATGTTGCCAAAATAGAAAAGTTCAGACGTAGTAAACTTGAAGCTTTTTTCTTTTTAAATACAGTTGACAAGAACGCAAATCAGTACACGTATGATGAAATACCAAGGTTCTATGTTTGGAATGATGATGCTAATATGTGGACAGTTAGGAAGAAAGGATCTCAAATTGGTAGATTGATTTACACTCATCATAGTACTGGTGAAGTTTGGTATTTAAGGTTGTTGCTTTCAAAAGTTCGCGGGCCTACTTCTTTTGAGAGTCTGAGAACTGTGAATGGTATTCTATGCCCAACATTTCAAGATGCTTGCAAAGAATATGGTTATCTTGAAAACGATGATGAATGGGACGAAGTGATTACTGAATGTTCAAAATGTGGCTTTGCGTCTCAAATTATGGAGTTGTTTGTCCATATCATGGTTAATTGTCAAGTATCTGATTTAAAAAAACTTTGGACAAGGCATTGGCATGTAATGACAGATGACATATTATTCAGAAGACGTACGACTGTCCGTAATCATGAACTGAATTTGTCTGATGAGGAGCTTGTGTATCATGGTCTTGCAGGTAAAAACATCGTATATATCCTTTGTTTATTCTATGCAAAATTGCATAATATTGTTTTGGTAGAGGCAAAAATCTAACTTAAATTTTTTTTATTTAGAAATTGATGCTCTGCTAAAGTCCCTTGGCAAAGCTCTGAAAGATTTTCCACAAATGCCACAACCTCCCAGTATTTATATAGATGAACGTGGCAATCCATTAATAGCTGAGGAAACAAGTTATGATCGTGCAATTATGGAAACAGAATTCCAGAATTTGGTAAGTAAGTGTAATAAAGAACAACTTCAAGTGTACAATAGTGTTATCGAGTCTGTTGAGAAAAATGAAGGAGGATTATTTTTTGTTTATGGTAGTGGTGGTTGTGGGAAAACTTTTGTTTGGAGAACGTTGATTTCGAAACTTCGCTCAGAAGGTAAAATTGTTTTACCAGTTGCATCATCTGGAATTGCAGCAACTCTTCTTCCTGGAGGAAGGACAACTCATTCACGTTTTAAGATTCCAATTGCTCTTGATGATTATTCTTTATGTGGTTTTGGTCATAACTCCGATACTGCCGAACTCATAAAGCGAACAAGTTCAATAATTTGGGATGAAGCTCCTATGCAACATCGATACGCATTTGAAAGTTTAGATCGTTCTTTAAGAGATTTAATGAAATCAGTGGATTCTGAGCGATATCATATGCCGTTTGGAGGAATTACTGTTCTGCTTGGTGGTGATTTTAGACAGATTCTTCCTGTTATAACTCTTGGGAATCGTAGCGATGTTGTGTCTGCTTGCATTACAAGGTCCAAACTGTGGAAGAGCTTTAAAGTTTTCATTCTAAAGGAAAATATGCGTCTGAAGAAAGGGGAGTCAGCAGCTGATATTGAAGTACTGCGTATCTTTGCTCAATGGGTTTTAGATATCGATGATGGTAAGGATTTTGAGGAAGATGATGGGTTAGCTCCTGTTAAAGAATTTGAAATTGTTGTTCCATCTGAACTGTGTAACATTGAGGAATCTAATTCGGTTGAGAATATGATACACAGTATTTATTCGAATTTCAATGAGAAGTACAAGTGTCCACAATATCTGAGTGAAAGAGCAATTTTGACGCCAACTAATCAAACCGTCTCCCATTTGAATGAAATTATTGTTGATACGATTCCTGGTAAACCAATGTCATATTTCAGTATCGATAAGGCAGAAGAATTTGGTGGTACTGAGTCTGAACTGCACCTTGCTTTTCCTGCAGAGTACTTGAATTCCATTAATATTCCTGGATTGCCGCATCATGAATTGAAACTCAAGGAAGGTGTTGTTGTTATGTTGATGCAAAATTTAAACCAAACTCTTGGTTTATGTAATGGGACACGCATGCTGGTTACAAAATGTTTAACACATTGTGTACAATGTGAAGTTATATGTGGCAGTTATGTTGGTACCCGCCATTTTATTCCTCGCATGGATTGTTCTCCAAGTGATACACGTCTTCCTTTTAAACTTCTCCGCAAGCAAATGCCTCTTCAGATTTGTTATGCAATGACAATTAACAAATCACAGGGCCAGTCTCTACAAATGGCAGGGTTGTATTTGCCGCATTCAGTTTTCACGTATGGACAATTTTATGTTGCTGTTAGTAGGGTTACTTCTCCAGAAGGTTTGAAAATTTTCATTGACGATGAAACTGGCCATAGCACAAATATAACAGAGAACGTAGTGTACAAGGAGGTATTTTACAATGTACCTGCAATTTAAATTACGTGTTGTCAAAGTTTTCTTTTACATGTAACCTAAACTTAAATGATCTACCAATGTCACATTATAATGCTTTTGTACTTTGTTTTGTGGTTATTATAATCTATACATGTGTAGTTGTGTTATTGTCTTGTGTAAATAAATGTTACATTATAATGATCTACCAATGTTACATTATAATGCTCTACCAATGTCACATTATAATGCTTTTGTACTTTTTTTTGTGGTTATTATAATCTATATATGTGTAGTTGGTGTTATTGTCTTGTGTAAATAAAGGTTATTTTTGCGAAAAGATTCTTGACCCACATACTCATGTAAATCTATCAGTTATAATAGTGGACATAAAAAGTTATCATCGAATAAACCAGAGTTAAAGATCCAGCCATGCAGATTTTCACGTTTCTTAAAATGTAGTTGATTATATGACTATAAATATTGTTGTGTAGCCATATATGATTATATGAATTCGGATATTTCTTATGTTTTAATCTTATGAAGGTTTGTTGCCAAAGTTGATATGAATATAGTAGTGTCATTGCAGAAAAATTGACATAAACACAAATACATTTAGTGTATTCGATTGAAATTTATGTATATGAGAAATACACTAACAGACATACAAACATAAGAACAGAGTCTAGAAAAACATAGAGAATATACTTACATTACAATACGACCTAACAAATTTCACACACAAATTATTCATCCTCACACAGTAGGCATGGAGAATATGCTTAGATGTTTTTCTTGAAATCAAGTAACTCCACTGCAAGAGATCTTCTTTGAGAAACAATATGCTCGACTAGTTTTTTCATCTCAGTAACTTTACCCTTCCAGATAGAACTCTGCTCTTCGATTTCTTTGATCATATCATCCATTTTTCCAACAAAACTCTTGCTGTGACCATCCAACGATGTTAATATGTCATTGATAAACTTTTCTGTATCAGTAGAATATGAAGACGGAAGATCTGTCCTCTGTCTTGACGTCTCGCCAACATGCATAACTTGATCACCCTTTACCAGGCCAATCAAATGTCTACAGCATAAGTCAACATAACTTAGAATATAACAGAACAAATGAATACGTAACGAAAACATACAAACAGATTCGAGAAAATATTTACCCATATTTCTCTTCTACAGCAACTGAACGTGCATACATCTCTAATTTCCTATCGGAAATACTTTTGAACATTAGAAGAAAATCATCTTGTGCTGATTGAAGGTCTTCGTTGAACTGGAAAGAATTTGCTGTTAGATCGTGTAATTCATCAACCAACATATTTTTCATGTCTCCACAACGTTTCCTTTTCGCTGATCTAGACTCCATGCTTTGAAAAAAATGTACTTTAAAGCAGAAAATTTCTTATGAAACTCCAGAAGGAAGCACGCAATATATAGACGTGCAGTTCAGTTTTGAAGTAGCAGTTGAAAACGTTGGTTATCGGGTATAAAATTAGCAACCGCCTTCTTTCACACATTTTGGTAATTGTTCTGGTAACTGTTCTCAAAGAAAGTAAAATGCCACATTTTGTAAAAATGCACTAAATCAATTCTTATGCAAAATATTTCATCAAATTTTTGCATTTGACATCCGTATTCAAATTATTTCATTGAAAACATAACATCCAATGCACCAAATACCTCATTTTAAAGCAATAAAATATCGTTGGAATAGAAGGAGTGATATTTTACGAAGGATTTATATCCTTAAAAAAATTATTTTCAGATAAAAGTTTTCATTTACAGATTACTAAACATTTTTCTGAAGGATTTTCATAGTAAAGCCGCTTCTTATGGATACAATAGCAATCACTTGATTGTTTCTATTGTACACAAATAAATCCGCTTTACTATTGTGAAATATTTCAGATATATACATATCTTTGAGATAAATGATAATCAATAAAATTTTAGAACTTCGGATTCCAATAAATACTTAACAATTAACCCAAATCCTTTTTTAAAATGGTTAAATAATAATTTTACCCGCTTAATATATCACAATATTTTTGATTCATTTTACTAATATATATTTTTATGGATACAATAGCAATCACTTTTCTACTTGATTGTTTTTATTGTACACAAATAAATCCGTTTTGCTATTGTGAAATATTTCAGATATATACATATCTTTGAGATAAATTATAATCAATAAAATTTTAGAACTTCGGATTCCAATAAATACTTAACAATTAACCCAATTCCTTTTTTTAAAATGGTTAAATAATAATTTTACCCGCTTAATATATCACAATATTTTTGATTCGTTTTACTAATATATATTTTTATTTCGTTAATAGCTTTCTAAATTCAGATATGTTGTATGACACATTTTTACTCAAACTTATAAATTTTAATTATAATATTATATAAAAATAAATATATATTATTCCAATAGTCATATTTTTGTCTAATTTTATTTATCTTATTTATTTTGTTACGTGTAATGTAGAGACACAGTAGACAGATATCTGACAAATATTAAATCCTGCAATCCAATGTTCGTATAATTTCGTGTCTACTTTCGTATCATGTAGTTAAATTGGATGAAGAAGTGGTAAATATTCCTGTTATGTCGTAGCCTTTTAAGCATACATGTGTCAATATAACGACAAAATTACCAATATTTTTTAATAGTAGATAGAAAAAAATTATGTTAAACGAGTATTAAATTTTTGTTTAGTTTTATTTAAATAATTTAATTTGTCATGTGTAACGTAGAGACATGGTAAACACGGAAAAAGACAAATATGAATGGCTCCAATCCAATGTTCGTGCAATTTCGTGTCTACTTTCGTATCCTGTAGTTAAATTGGAAAAGAAGTAACATATCTTATGATACTGTCGTATCCTTTTATTTATACGTGCAGCAACGTACCGATAAAAGTATCCTCTTTTTCATACGTGTGTCAACGAACCGACAAAATTACCAAACTTTTTAAATATTATGTAAGAATAAATAGATGTTATACTCCTATTAGATTTTTTTTTAGTTTTATGGATACAATAGCAATCACTTTTCTACTTGATTGTTTTTATTGTACACAAATAAATCCGCTTTACTATTGTGAAATATTTCAGATATATATACATATCTTTGAGATAAATTATAATCAATAAAATTTTAGAACTTCGGATTCCAATAAATACTTAACAATTAACCCAAATCCTTTTTTTAAAATGGTTAAATAATAATTTTACCCGCTTAATATATCACAATATTTTTGATTCGTTTTACTAATATATATTTTTATTTCGTTAATAGCTTTCTAAATTCAAATATGTTGTATGACACATTTTTACTCAAACTTATAACTTTTAATTATAATATTATATATAAATAAATATATGTTATTCCAGTAGTCATATTTCTGTCTAATTTTATTTAGTTTATTTATTTTGTTAGGTGTAATGTAGAGACAATTAAGACAATTATGAAATCAGATTATGCAATGTTTGTGTAATTTCGTGTCTACTTTCGTACCATGTACTTAAATTAGCCAATGGAAGTACTAAATTTTTCCTGGCCAGTTGTATCCTCTTTTTGATACGTGTGTCAACATACCGATAAAAAAAATGTTTTATAATGTTATATAAAATTATATATATTTTATTCCAGTACTGTTATTTTTGTTTACTTTTATACTTTTATGTAAATTAAAATCCAAGACCCTTATCTACATTCCGTTCTTGAATTCATCCATATCTAAAATGCCATTTGGAGTCATGATTAAACGCTAAATATAGACTATACTATGTAGCAGAGTTACACACCGACCATCACATCAATATTGAAATGAGTACCCAAGAAGAGTTTGAAGCTCTTCCACCATCTTTGCCAACAGAACCCAATCGTAGTCACTTTCACGGAGCACAAAGCACACACAAGTGGTGGTACCATCAAACACTTGTACGCTAACTTCTAGTTTTCGTTTGTGAGTTATATGCGTAAAGCTAAAAAGGTTTATTTTAACGCATGATGAAAGCAATCTGTGCTTGAATATATTACACATAGAGGTTCTTGGAGAGGAGAATGCAAATTCCTTAAACTATACCAACTTCCCAATTAATTTTGCATGTTCATCCATATTTTATATAAATGTTAAAAACAAAATTATTAATAATGAATATATTTTAAAATTCTTTTTTCCCGTGTGCGAAGCACGGGCATATTCCCTAGTATAGCTTGAAGACCTCTTATTAGTTGAAGACCATTTTCATGTTTGAAGGTTCGATTATGCATTCTAATGAATCTTCTCATTGGGGATCAATGGGTAATTTTGAATTTTAATACTCCCTCTGTTTTTTTATGTTAATATCTTGACTTTTCTACACGTACTTTTAAGTGTTTTGACTGCATAGTTAAAATTATTTTTTTCAATTAATTTTTTTTGTGAATTAAAATTTTGATTATATATTTTTATTCAAAAAAAGAAAATTTCAAAAATAATAATTTTAACTACGTGGTCAATGCACCTAAAAATGTGTGAAAAAAGTCAAAAGACTAACATAAAAAAACAGAGGGAGTACATTTTTAGGAATCCCGCTTTATATTTCAACAAATTATCATTATCGGGGATTTGGGGTATATTCTGCGTGACAATTATTTGGAATATTTTGTCTTGTAGAATTTGCTTGTACGTTTGAAATAAGTCATAGCTATTCTTGCGTTAATCAACTAAAAAGACAGCGGTAGCGCGCGGTTTTCGATAGATCATAGGATCAATGTCAATTGTCACATTTGTGAAGTCCCTTACGTAATTATCCAACCTTGAAGTCATTTGGGCTAATTTTATTGTATGGACTCTTCTTAGTGGGATTTTAAATCGGTCAACTCAGTTGACTAACTTTCATGGACTTTTGGACCTGTCAGTTGAGAGACCTACAACTTTTTTTTTTCTTACAAAAATTATGTGAGACTAGCAATATGGCCCGTGCTTCGCACACGGGAAACTTAATTTATTTATCCAATTAACTAATGATTAAAAAAACATGACGGTTATAGGAAAAAGATTATCAAAAAAACTTGCAACATTGAATAAGTCATCGACATCAACATATACTTATTAACACCATATATTTACATCTATTAAAGATATATGTGAATATTGTTTGTTCATGTAATTAGTTAAGGTCCTTAACTAATTACATGAACAAACAATATTCACATATATCTTTAACAACATCATTGTTCAGTATAATTAAGTTGTATCCAAGCGCGATGAAATAACTCAAGTGGTAAGAGTTTATCTCGTCCCAGGGCCATGGGTCGATTCTCAAAAAAAAAAAAGTTGTGCCCTTTTAACGCATCTCTTGTATCAGCTTATGATAAAACCAGAAGGCCATTTCTTTGTCACACGAAGTTTGATCCTCCATTTTATTCGGGTCACTAACAATAATTGATCAAACATATTTATTATTTTTAATGTGAGGAGAAGGAATATTAATTTGATACCATATCTTGTTTGATTATTAAATTTGATATTCATGCTAAATGAAATCAATGGATTAACAAAAAAATTAGGGACATTTAAACAAAATGATTCTAAGAAATATAAAGGATCTTGTTTTTTAAATGATTTTAGGAATTATAATCATGTTCAATTTGATTTAATTTGTTTTATAAAGGAAAAATATACAAAATTCAGTGAATAAAATTAAAAATATGTATATAGGCAACTTTATTATTTATTATGTATATATGTATGAATTAGATATTTAATGATATAATATATACGGAGTAATAAATAATTAATTATATCAAATTTTACCTAAATCAATATACTATTCTATCTAAAGAAATAAAGCTCGCCCCAAGCCCTTGGCTGGGGTCGACCAGGTCTTTCCATGTCATTCTATTGTTTATCTCATCATTTCTCGTTCATGTGGGTAGCACGTTTTTAAAGAACATGATATAAAATTTAAGATGTACCATTAAGATTTACACAATACAATTATCTTGCTAATTTATTATATTTGATACTCACACAATTTAAACAATAATTAAAATGTTATCAAAAATTATCTTGCTAAGTTACGAAATCAATCGATTAACAAAAATTTAGAAATAGTTTAAACAAAAAGATTATAAGAAATACACATGATCTTGTTGTTAGATGATTTTAGAAATTATAATGTTATAATGATATTCTATTTTGTATGATTTGTTTGAAATAAAATTAGCCATAAAATACATGATTATGTATTTTACATAATCAATTTTTAAGGAAATGATTATTCATAATTGATTGCAATTTTACATAAATCAAAGTTTAAGTTATGATTGATATTAATTGATTGTAATTTACGAATTATAATTATCATGTTGGGAATTTTGCCCGCGCGATCTAAAAATAATATTTTTTTTAAATATCAATTTAAAGATTAATGTTTATCATTGTTATTCACAATATTGACCTCGTCCAATGTATAGTCATATTATCAATGATAACTTACGGTACACATGCGATTAAAATTTACAAAAAATTGTTTAACAAAACATTCTAATTTTAATTTAAAAGAAATGAAAAAAATTATGTTAAATTGTAATCATATTTTTAATCGATGTCAAAAGCATCAAATAAAAACAATAACATAAATGTATAAAAAATTATAAAAAAGATAGCATATTGGATATTTCAATAATCACATAAATGTATACAAAAATTTATATAAGATTCCGTTCAAAGTTTCTCGTTGTCCCTCGTGACTTCTCGCATTTTAAACATTTTAAAACTGAAAATTAATATTAAAAGATAAAAATTCAATTATGAAAATGTATTTTAAGATATTTCATGACGGCATAAATGTATCTAATAAGTTTATATAAAGATTTGGTTTAAGTTTTCTCGTCGTTGCCCTTAATTTAGATATTGCCCTTAATTTAGATATTGTAACTAAAAAACTCAAAGCGATTATGAGAAGGTATCATATTTCATATTCCATTAATTGCATAGATGTCTATAATAAAAATTTATAAATTTAGTTCAAGGCTTCTCGCCATCGCTTAACGGCGATGGCTCGCAATTTAGATATTGTAAAATTAAAAAATTGCAACAAAATATAAACATTGATTATGAAAAGGTATCATATCTCATATTCCACTAATTGCATAGATGTTTATAAAAAAAATCAAAATTTAGTTCAAGATTTCTCCCTCGTCTCTTACCAACGAATACTTGCAATTTAAATATTGTAATATTAAAAATTTTAACTAAAAAATATCAATCAATTATGAAAATTTCTTATATCTCATATTTTACTAACTCCAACAATGTATGTAAAAAAGTACAAATTCAGCTCTAGGTTTCTCTTTAGAATTTCAATTTCAAAATTTAGTTATTTATAATCCTTAAATTTGAAAATTCTAAAAATCCAATTAGAAAATTGGGCCAACAAATCTATTTGATCCTAAAAATACGTTTAAATTCAAGATTTTGAAATAGTCAAAAAGGAGATTTTTTTAAAAAAAAATGAAAGATAGATATATGAATAATTAATGCTAATTGATATATAGTTATATCCTATATGAATGGGTTATAGTTTCCATAAATGAGTAATTATAAATTTAAAATTATTTGCAAAATATATGGGAGGGAACTGATAAGAGAAAATCAAGCAAGATTTCGAATTAATTGGGAAGATTAATGTGTATTAAATAAGTAATTTCAATTTCAAAAACGTATTAAATGAAAAGATAGTGTTGACTTGATTATTGATAATTGAAAATGGATCATAATATGATAAGAGAAAATCATGCAAGATTTTAAATAAATTGGGAAAATTGTGCATTAAATAAGTAATTTGAATTTCAAATTCTTATTACGTATTAAATGAAAAGATTGTGTCGACTTGATTATAGATAATTGAAAATGGATCAGAATATGATAAGAGAAAATCAAGCAAGATTTTGAAATAATTGGGAAGATCGTGTATTAAATAAGTACTTTGAATTTCAAATTCTTATTATGTATTAAATGAAAATATTGTGTTGACTTGATTATAAATAACTGAAAATAGAACATAATATGGATAATCCGTGAATATTGTGAATTACAATGGAATACATTACATATAGAAATGAGCAACATTTTGAATGAGTCATATTTCCATAAATGAGTAATTATGAATTCAAAAATATTTAAAAAATATTTGGGAGGAAACTTATAAGAGAAAATCAAGCAAAATTTTGAATTAAATGGAAAGATTGTGTATTAAATAAGTAATTTGAATTTCAAATTTTATTATGAATTAAATAGAAATATTGTTTTGAGTTAATCACAAATAATTGAAAATAGGTCATATTATGGATAGTCCATGGAAAATCAAAAGAATCCAAGTACAAATGATTCACTTACAGTTTCATTCTGAAGTAGGAGAAATAGGACCAAGCGGAATTTTCTTACGACCTGTTTTACAATTAAGCAAATGTCTAGATTCAAAATATAACGTAACCAACATATAAACCATGTTTGGTTGTGAAAACTTAACACAAAAATAGATTTGATTATCATGTCTTAGGAAACATATTGCAATAAGCCAACGTCTCAATATCGAAGATAACAATGGCTTGATGCAAAGAAGCAAGTTCAAGAAAAACCAAAGAAAAAATTAGTCAATGCTTCAAATCCTTAAATTATGCAATGCAGTTTCAGAGATGACCGAAAACTGACCAAAAGATTCAAATTTGTGAAAGGGCCATACAATATATGGATTGGAGATGTATAACAATTAATAAGATGTCCCAGAAAAAATGCATCAGGAAATGCAAGTTTTTGAAACATAAAAAAGCAAAAGAATCCAAGTATAAATGATTCGCTTACAGTTTCGTTCTAAAGTAGGAAAAACAGGACCAAGCGGAATCCTCTTACGACCTATTTCACGATCAAGCAAATGTCTAGATTCAAAATATAACAGAACTAACATATAAACAAAAAATTTGCGTACCTGTTTTATCCATTACAATGCAGATTTCGAGGTGTAGAATATTGTAGATGGAAAAAGGACCATTTATAGATGGTATATTGGAAGATATGATGGATTAATTCGATGAAGAGTGATGATAGTGTGAATTGCATATACAGACTAAAATTTAGGAAGTTTAAAATGAAGAAATCGAAGAGTGATAACCGTGTGAATTGCATATACATACTAAAATTTAGGAAGTTTAAAATGAAGAAATCAAAATTTAATTTCGTGTGCTAAAATCATGGAGCAGAATAATGTTTAGATATTGCCTTTACATTACAGAATAATGCTTGAATTACCACTAACGGGTCATATCCATTTTCTAATATGGTAACCGAGTTTTGTAGTAATCAAAGTATATTTTGTACTGGATGATTGCATATACGGGCTAAAATTTAGGAATTTTAAAATGACGAAATTAAAATTTAATTTTGTGTGCTAAAATCATGGAGGAGAATAGTGCTTAGTTATTGCCTTTCCATAACAGAAATAATGCTTAGAATTTGAATTACCACTAACGGGTCATATTCATTTTCTAATATGGTAACCGGGTTTTGTAGTAATCCAAGTATATAATTTCGTGTGCTAAAATCATGGAGGAGAATAATGCTTAGTTATTGCCTTTCCATAACATATAATTAGAATTTGATTTAACACTAATGGGTCATATCCATTTTTTACTTTGGTAACCCAGTTTTGTAGTAATCCAAGTACATTTTGTACTGGATGATTGCATATACGGACTAAAATTTAGGAAGTTTAAATGCTAAAATCAACAACAAATTTCGTGTGCTAAAATCATGGAAAAATGGTGTTAATTATTGTCTTTCAATAACAAAATATTGCATAAAATTTGATTTACTACTAACGGGTCATACCCATTTTCTAATATGGTATCCGGGTCTTGTACTAACCAAGTTTATTTTGTATTGAATGATTTCTAATGAGTAAACGGGTTTTATCCATTGAATCATAAAATAAGTTAATTGTCTAGAATGACCTTGCAAATAAGTAGTAAGGTAAATAATAGTTAAAAATTAAGGATGATGATGTTAGATGACATGATTTGGGGATGTAAATTGTAATAAGATATTATTTATTCTTAATTAATGATGATGATGTTAGATGACATAATTTGGGGATGTAATAAGATATTATTTATTGCTAATTAAGGATGGCGATGTAAGATGACATAATATTTTATAATTGGGAAATTACGTAAATAGGCATAAGTTGTATTGTGTTGATAAATTTTAAAGGTTATTTAAAGGAATTATGCAAATCTTTCACTAATTAAGGATGATGATTTGGGGATGTATTAAGATATGATCTATTGCTAATTAAGATATTATCTATTCTTAGATGACATAAATTTAGGGATGTAATAAGATACTATATATTACTAATTAAGGATGATGATGTAAGATGACATAATATTTTATAATTGGAAAATTACGTAAATAGGCGTAAGTTGTATTAAGTTGGAAAATTAACTTACGGAAATAGTTATTGATAGATTTTGTAAACAGAAAATAATTGGAGATAATAAATGAATATGATACATGACCTTGTATGCCAAAATGGGCCGAAGATGCAGAATGTTGTTCATTGGAGGACAGTTGTCCTACATAATTGCGTGATTGTTGGATCTTGTGCATGTCAAATGCATTCTTCATTGGCCTCCCACGTTTTTTAATTAAAAGAGAAGCGGGAGTTTGTATATCTGTATGTTTAAACTATAATATTAAAATTTAAAGAAAAGCAGTACATAATATGATTGTATAATATGATAAAATCATATTCATGAAGGTGCAAATATTATACCTAAGTTTGTAGAACAATTTTCAGAACCTCCTAGGAGATTATTGCATAAATTCTCCTTTCTCGGTCGTCCACGCTTCTTATTTGGAATAGAATTAGGAGTTTGATTATTCTGATTCTCATCCATTTCTGAAAATGCATAAACATCAATATGAGAAAAAATATACAGAAAATTGATTTTCACCATTCGCACCGCGATCACCCAGGCTGATAATAAGTTTAAAATAGGTTTTCACCATTAAAAACCATAATACTACTATTCGAAACTTCTTGGGCTGGTGGTTAGGGATTAGTTAAAGAAGTTCTGTTTGCGTGCTTGTGTCGAAACTGAATACACAACAATCACCTATCCAACTCTATCACTCCTAAACAATCAGAGTACAGTGAGTAGCACGGAAAGGATAACATAAGTTTAACTGCTCTACCAGTATGTTCACATATCCTCCAAAAATAACCATCCATCTTAGATTTGTTGTTCCATTTATTCGATGAGAACAACAGTTTTTAAATTACAGTTGGAATCAATGGAAAATGCAGAACATAATATCAAGAATCAGTCTTTGATTTTACACAACGACACTAATAATCCAATATTATACATGCTTTCTTATGAATTCACAAAAAAAGATATGTATAACATCAATATCATATATTGATATTTGAATGCCCAAAACAACAATAGTAATACACATATACATATACATATATACATATAAATACAATGAGATTAAGGTTCATACCTGCCTAGCCTCTCTGATCTTAATAGTAATACACATATACATATACATATATACATATAAATACAATGAGATTAAGGTTCATACCTGCTTAGCCTCTCTGATCGTAGCCTCTGTGATTGTAACGTGAGCGTGCAAAAAATTTGGGGATGTAATAAGATAATATCTATTGCTAATTAAGGATGATGATGTTAGATGGCATAATTTGGGGTTGTGATAAGATATTATATTTTGTTAATTAAGGATGAAATTACATAAATAGGCATTAGTTTATTGTGTTGATAAATTATCAAGGATATTGCCAGGAATTATTCGAATCTTTCCTTAATTAAGGATGATGATTTAGGGATGTGATAAGATAATATTTATTGCTAATTAAGGATGATGATGTTACATGACATAATTTGGGGATTTATTAAGATATTATCTTATGCTAATTAAGGATGATGATGTAAGATGACATAATATTTATAATTGGGAAATTACGGAAATAGGCATTAGTTGTATTAAGAGGATAAATTTTAAAGGATATTTGAAGTAATTATGCAAATCATTTACTAATTAATGATGATGATGTAAGCTGACATAATATTTTATATTTGGGAAATTACTGAAATAGGCATAAGTTGTATTGGGAGGATAAATTTTCAAGGGTATTTTAAGGAATTATGCAAATCCTTCACTAGCACAAATTAAGAATACTAGCAATTTGGCCCGTGCTTCGCACACGGGAAACTTAATTTATTTATCCAATTAACTAATGATTAAAAAAAACATGACGGTTATAGGAAAAAGATTATCAAAAAAACTTGCAACATTGAATAAGTCATCGACATCAACATATACTTATTAACACCATATATTTACATCCATTAAAGATATATGTGAATATTGTTTGTTTATGTAATTAGTTAAGGTCCTTAACTAATTACATGAACAAACAATATTCACATATATCTTTAACAACATCATTGTTCAGTATAATTAAGTTGTATCCAAGCGCGATGAAATAACTCAAGTGGTAAGAGTTTATCTCGTCCCAGGGCCATGGGTCGATTCTCAAAAAAAAAAAGTTGTGTCCTTTTAACGCATCTCTTGTATCAGCTTATGATAAAACCAGAAGGCCATTTCTTTGTCACACGAAGTTTGATCCTCCATTTTATTCGGGTCACTAACAATAATTGATCAAACATATTTATTATTTTTAATGTGAGGAGAAGGAATATTAATTTGATACCATATCTTGTTTGATTATTAAATTTGATATTCATGCTAAATGAAATCAATGGATTAACAAAAAAATTAGGGACATTTAAACAAAATGATTCTAAGAAATATAAAGGATCTTGTTTTTTAAATGATTTTAGGAATTATAATCATGTTCAATTTGATTTAATTTGTTTTATAAAGGAAAAATATACAAAATTCAGTGAATAAAATTAAAAATATGTATATAGACAGCTTTATTATTTATTATGTATATATGTATGAATTAGATATTTAATGATATAATAAATAATTAATAATTAATTATATCAAATTTTACCTAAATCAATATACTATTCTATCTAAAGAAATAAAGCTCGCCCCAAGCCCTTGGTTGGGGTCGACCAGGTCTTTCCATGTCATTCTATTGTTTATCTCATCATTTCCCGTTCATGTGGGTAGCACGTTTTTAAAGAACATGATATAAAATTTAAGATGTACCACTAAGATTTATACAATACAATTATCTTGCTAATTTATTATATTTGATACTCACACAATATAAACAATAATTAAAATGTTATCAAAAATTATCTTGCTAAGTTACGAAATCAATCGATTAACAAAAATTTAGAAATAGTTTAAACAAAAAGATTATAAGAAATACACATGATCTTGTTGTTAGATGATTTTAGAAATTATAATGTTATAATGATATTCTATTTTGTATGATTTGTTTGATATAAAATTAGCCATAAAATACATGATTATGTATTTTACATAATCAATTTTTAGGGAAATGATTATTAATAATTGATTGCAATTTTACATAAATCAAAGTTTAAGTTATGATTGATATTAATTGAATGTAATTTACGAATTATAATTATCATGTTGGGAATTTTGCCCGCGCGATCTAAAAATAATATTTTTTTTAAATATCAATTTAAAGATTAATGTTTATCATTGTTATTCACAATATTGACCTCGTCCAATGTATAGTCATATTATCAATGATAACTTATGGTACACATGCGATTAAAAATTACAAAAAATTGTTTAACAAAACATTCTAATTTTAATTTAAAAGAAATGAAAAAAATTATATTAAATTGTAATCATATTTTTAATCGATGTCAAAAGCATCAAATAAAAACAATAACATAAATGTATAAAAAATTATAAAAAAGATAGCATATTGGATATTTCAATAATCACATAAATGTATACAAAAATTTATATAAGATTCCGTTCAAAGTTTCTCGTTGTCCCCCGTGACTTCTCGCATTTTAAACATTTTAAAACTGAAAATTAATATTAAAAGATAAAAATTCAATTATGAAAATGTATTTTAAGATATTTCATGACGGCATAAATGTATCTAATAAGTTTAGATAAAGATTTGGTTTAAGTTTTCTCGTCGTTGCCCTTAATTTAGATATTGCCCTTAATTTAGATATTGTAACTAAAAAACTCAAAGCGATTATGAGAAGGTATCATATTTCATATTCCATTAATTGCATAGATGTCTATAATAAAAATTTATAAATTTAGTTCAAGGCTTCTCGCCATCGCCTAACGGCGATGGCTCGCAATTTAGATATTGTAAAATTAAAAAATTGCAACAAAATATAAACATTGATTATGAAAAGGTATCATATCTCATATTCCACTAATTGCATAGATGTTTATAAAAAAAATCAAAATTTAGTTCAAAATTTCTCCCTCGTCTCTTACCAACGAATACTTGCAATTTAAATATTGTAATATTAAAAATTTTAACTAAAAAATATCAATCAATTATGAAAATTTCTTATATCTCATATTTTCCTAACTCCAACAATGTATGTAAAAAAGTACAAATTCAGCTCTAGGTTTCTCTTTAGAATTTCAATTTCAAAATTTAGTTATTTATAATCCTTAAATTTGAAAATTCTAAAAATCCAATTAGAAAATTGGGCCAACAAATCTATTTGATCCTAAAAATACGTTTAAATTCAAGATTTTGAAATAGTCAAAAAGGAGATTTTTTAAAAAAATGAAAGATAGATATATGAATAATTAATGCTAATTGATATATAGTTATATCATATATGAATGGGTTATAGTTTCCATAAATGAGTAATTATAAATTTAAAATTATTTGCAAAATATATGGGAGGGAACTGATAAGAGAAAATCAAGCAAGATTTCGAATTAATTGAGAAGATTAATGTGTATTAAATAAGTAATTTGAATTTCAAAAACGTATTAAATGAAAAGATAGTGTTGACTTGATTATTGATAATTGAAAATGGATCATAATATGATAAGAGAAAATCATGCAAGATTTTAAATTAATTGGGAAAATTGTGCATTAAATAAGTAATTTGAATTTCAAATTCTTATTACGTATTAAATGAAAAGATTGTGTCGACTTGATTATAGATAATTGAAAATGGATCAGAATATGATAAGAGAAAATCAAGCAAGATTTTGAAATAATTGGGAAGATTGTGTATTAAATAAGTACTTTGAATTTCAAATTCTTATTATGTATTAAATGAAAATATTGTGTTGACTTGATTATAAATAACTGAAAATAGAACATAATATGGATAATCCGTGAATATTGTGAATTACAATGGAATACATTACATATATAAATGAGCAACATTTTGAATGAGTCATATTTCCATAAATGAGTAATTATGAATTCAAAAATATTTAAAAAATATTTGGGAGGAAACTTATAAGAGAAAATCAAGCAAAATTTTGAATTAAATGGAAAGATTGTGTATTAAATAAGTAATTTGAATTTCAAATTTTATTATGAATTAAATAGAAATATTGTTTTGAGTTAATCACAAATAATTGAAAATAGGTCATATTATGGATAGTCCATGGAAAATCAAAAGAATCCAAGTACAAATGATTCACTTACAGTTTCATTCTGAAGTAGGAGAAATAGGACCAAGCGGAATTTTCTTACGACCTGTTTTACAGTTAAGCAAATGTCTAGATTCAAAATATAACGTAACCAACATATAAACCATGTTTGGTTGTGAAAACTTAACACAAAAATAGATTTGATTATCATGTCTTAGGAAACATATTGCAATAAGCCAACGTCTCAATATCGAAGATAAAAATGGCTTGATGCAAAGAAGCAAGTTCAAGAAAAACCAAAGAAAAAATTAGTCGATGCTTCAAATCCTTAAATTATGCAATGCAGTTTCAGAGATGACCGAAAACTGACCAAAAGATTCAAATTTGTGAAAGGGCCATACAATATATGGATTGGAGATGTATAACAATTAATAAGATGTCCCAGAAAAAATGCATCAGGAAATGCAAGTTTTAGAAACATAAAAAAGCAAAAGAATCCAAGTATAAATGATTCGCTTACAGTTTCGTTCTAAAGTAGGAAAAACAGGACCAAGCGGAATCCTCTTACGACCTATTTCACGATCAAGCAAATGTCTAGATTCAAAATATAACAGAACTAACATATAAACAAAAAATTTGCGTAGCTGTTTTATCCATTACAATGCAGATTTCGAGGTGTAGAATATTGTAGATGGAAAAAGGACCATTTATAGATGGTATATTGGAAGATATGATGGATTAATTCGATGAAGAGTGATGATAGTGTGAATTGCATATACAGACTAAAATTTAGGAAGTTTAAGATGAAGAAATTGAAGAGTGATAACCGTGTGTGAATTGCATATACATACTAAAATTTAGGAAGTTTAAAATGAAGAAATCAAAATTTAATTTCGTGTGCTAAAATCATGGAGCAGAATAATGCTTAGATATTGCCTTTACATTACAGAATAATGCTTGAATTACCACTAACGGGTCATATCCATTTTCTAATATGGTAACCGAGTTTTGTAGTAATCAAAGTATATTTTGTACTGGATGATTGCATATACGGACTAAAATTTAGGAATTTTAAAATGACGAAATTAAAATTTAATTTTGTGTGCTAAAATCATGGAGGAGAATAGTGCTTAGTTATTGCCTTTCCATAACAGAAATAATGCTTAGAATTTGAATTACCACTAACGGGTCATATTCATTTTCTAATATGGTAACCGGGGTAGTAATCCAAGTATATAATTTCGTGTGCTAAAATCATGAAGGAGAATAATGCTTAGTTATTGCCTTTCCATAACATATAATTAGAATTTGATTTAACACTAATGGGTCATATCCATTTTTTACTTTGGTAACCCAGTTTTGTAGTAATCCAAGTACATTTTGTACTGGATAATTGCATATACGGACTAAAATTTAGGAAGATTAAATGCTAAAATCAACAACAAATTTCGTGTGCTAAAATCATGAAAAAATGGTGTTAATTATTGTCTTTCAATAACAAAATATTGCATAAAATTTGATTTACTACTAACGGGTCATACCCATTTTCTAATATGGTATCCGGGTCTTGTACTAACCAAGTTTATTTTGTATTGAATGATTTCTAATGGGTAAACGGGTTTTATCCATTGAATCATAAAATAAGTTAATTGTCTAGAATGACCTTGCAAATAAGTAGTAAGGTAAATAATAGTTAAAAATTAAGGATAATGATTTTAGATGACATGATTTGGGGATGTAAATTGTAATAAGATATTATTTATTCTTAATTAATGATGATGATGTTAGATGACGTAATTTGGGGATGTAATAAGATATTATTTATTGCTAATTAAGGATGGTGATGTAAGATGACATAATATTTTATAATTGGAAAATTACGTAAATAGGCATAAGTTGTATTGTGTTGATAAATTTTAAAGGTTATTTAAAGGAATTATGCAAATCTTTCACTAATTAAGGATGATGATTTGGGGATGTATTAAGATATGATCTATTGCTAATTAAGATATTATCTATTCTTAGATGACATAAATTTAGGGATGTAATAAGATACTATATATTACTAATTAAGGATGATGATGTAAGATGACATAATATTTTATAATTGGAAAATTACGAAAATAGGCGTAAGTTGTATTAAGTTGGAAAATTAACTTACGGAAATAGTTATTGATAGATTTTGTAAACAGAAAATAATTGGAGATAATAAATGAATATGATACATGACCTTGTATGCCAAAATGGGCCGAAGATGCAGAATGTTGTTCATTGGAGGACAGTTGTCCTACATAATTGCGTGATTGTTGGATCTTGTGCATGTCAAATGCATTCTTCATTGGCCTCCCACGTTTTTTAATTAAAAGAGAAGCGGGAGTTTGTATATCTGTATGTTTAAACTATAATATTAAAATTTAAAGAAAAGCAGTACATAATATGATTGTATAATATGATAAAATCATATTCATGAAGGTGCAAATATTATACCTAAGTTTGTAGAACAATTTTCAGAACCTCCTAGGAGATTATTGCATAAATTCTCCTTTCTCGGTCGTCCACGCTTCTTATTTGGAATAGAATTAGGAGTTTGATTATTCTGATTCTCATCCATTTCTGAAAATGCATAAACATCAATATGAGAAAAAAAATATACAAAAAATTGATTTTCACCATCCGCACCGCGATCACCCTGGCTGATAATAACTTTAAAATAGGTTTTCACCATTAAAAACCATAATACTACTATTCGAAACTTCTTGGGCTGGTGGTTAGGGATTAGTTAAAGAAGTTCTGTTTGCGTGCTTGTGTCGAAACTGAATACACAACAATCACCTATCCAACTCTGTCACTCCTAAACAATCAGAGTACAGCGAGTAGCACGGAAAGGATAACAGAAGTTTAACTACTCTACCAGTATGTTCATATATCCTCCAAAAATAACCATCCATCTTAGATTTGTTGTTCCATTTATTCGATGAGAACAACAATTTTTAAATTACAGTTGGAATCAATGGAAAATGCAGAACATAATATCAAGAATCAGTCTTTGATTTTACACAACGACACTAATAATCCAATATTATACATGCTTTCTTATGAATTCACAAAAAAAGATATGTATAACATCAATATCATATATTGATATTTGATTGCCCAAAACAACAATAGTAATACACATATACATATACATATATACATATAAATACAATGAGATTAAGGTTCATACCTGCCTAGCCTCTCTGATCTTAATAGTAATACACATATACATATACATATATACATATAAATACATTGAGATTAAGGTTCATACCTGCTTAGCCTCTCTGATCGTAGCCTCTGTGATTGTAACGTGAGCGTGCAAAAAATTTGGGGATGTAATAAGATAATATCTATTGCTAATTAAGGATGATGATGTTAGATGGCATAATTTGGGGATGTGATAAGATATTATATTTTGTTAATTAAGGATGAAATTACATAAATAGGCATTAGTTTATTGTGTTGATAAATTATCAAGGATATTGCCAGGAATTATTCGAATCTTTCCTTAATTAAGGATGATGATTTAGGGATGTGATAAGATAATATTTATTGCTAATTAAGGATGATGATGTTACACGACATAATTTGGGGATTTATTAAGATATTATCTTATGCTAATTAAGGATGATGATGTAAGATGACATAATATTTATAATTGGGAAATTACGGAAATAGGCATTAGTTGTATTAAGAGGATAAATTTTAAAGGATATTTGAAGTAATTATGCAAATCCTTTACTAATTAATGATGATGATGTAAGCTGACATAATATTTTATATTTGGGAAATTACTGAAATAGGCATAAGTTGTATTAGGAGGATAAATTTCCAAGGGTATTTTAAGGAATTATGCAAATCCTTCACTAGCACAAATTAAGAATATAAAGGATAAAGGATTTGACCCTTTATAAGCACTACTTGTAAACCATGTAATCCCATAAAATTATTAAATACTCCCTCCGTCCCTTTTTAGTTGATACATTTGCAAAAAACATACATATTAAGAAAGAATTATTAATATTTGTTTCCATGTTTGCCCTTAATCTTAACATTAAATGATGAGTTATGAGTGTGTATATTAAATATAAAGTCAAACTTTGGTATTACAAACAAAGGGGTATATATGGAAAAATTGGTAAAAATATGTATTGGAACAAGGAATGCGACAACTATTTAGGGACAAATTTTTTTTGCAAATGTAGCAACTAAAAAGGGACGGAGACGGAGGGAGTATAAATTAATATGTTATTGACGGGAATCGAATCTTAGATTTTTGTATATAATAATTTTTAATATTGTTGTATCTAACGGTCTACTTTCAATCAGCAGGAATTATATAGGCTTTTTTTACAATAAATGTGAATAATTGTATTTAGAATGTTAAGTAATCAGCTAATCTAAAATCTTAAGGTATTAAATGAAGGCCTCAACAGAATCTTATACTCTTAAACTATAATATTATTCAACACAAATCGTACGATACGTTTCGTTACAATTGACATATACGACAAATAGATAATAAAGACATGAAGGAGACGAACAACAAATAATAAATTAATTAAATGGGACGGAGGATACGGACAACAAATAATGAATTAATTCAGTGGGGCCCTCATTTAATTAATTATACTTGAAAGTCTTTCCCATTGTTGTCTCGAGAATTTTTTTTAACTAATGTCAAGGAGTCTTTCCAACTAAATGTTAGGGAAACCCGCCAATTTTGTTGGACAAACTTGCAATTGATGACGCAAATGAGTGAAGAACTCGTGAGACTCTAAGATTGTGTGAATCTTAATACTACCTCCATCCCATCCATTTTTTTACATGTTTTTGGCATTGTTAGACATGCATTTTAATTTGTATATAAAGTATAGTTCCATAACTTATTTTTAAATTTTTTTTTTCTAAATAAAAAATTAAACATTAAAATTTTATTTAAAAAAAAAATTAAAAATAAATTGTGAAACTATACTTTACAATAACCTTAAAATACATGACAAGCCTCCATCCCCCAATATAAAGAACGTGGTGTGGTGGGACAGAGGGAGTAACACTACGATTGCACTTGTATAGCTTGAAGACCTCTTAGTTGAAGACCATTTTCTTGTTAATACTACAAACATTAATATCACTACTTTACTCCACTATCTCAAATTTATTATTAAATATTGATAGATTCAATTATTTTACCCACTTTTCATTTAACTTTACTCAATTTTTATTTATTGTCTTGGTCTCCATATCCCCCTCCAATGTAAACAAGTGAGGGGGACATACGGAGTATCTTTTTGCACAATGGTGATCAACCACGAATACAAAAAAACTTCTGATTAAATAAAAAAAAAGAATAGTAAAATTAATCAAAATCAAATTCACTAATCTAACATATGAATCCAAAAGATCATATAGAGGAATGTGCTGCAAACAAATGTCAGTTGCGTCACTTATCGTAGTTGGTCTTTACTTAAGTTTTGTATGCAGGAAACGCGAGTTCGAATCCATTGAACATGATTTTTTTTTTGTCAGGGCGCTGCACATGATTTAAATGGCTTTTTTCCTTGAACTTACACCATACCACTGTCATTATCCTTAAATGACCCATGTTTAGCCCAAAGAAACTGACTTATCACTGTTGTTTACCTACTTTTTCCTAAAATTATAACTTACAAATATTAAATATTCCTTCTCCCATATATAATTTGATTTTAATTAGAGTTCCGATAATAATAAAGTACAAAACTAAGGTCTCAACCAAAGGAAATTTCTTTGCTTGGACATACCACTAAATTTCCTAATTTCCTTTTATCAGAAATAATAGTCACCCCAAATACACTCAATTGTCACTAACGGACACATAAGTACATAACAATCATTATAATATTATCCTTAAACTTCACCTTAATATGTGTGCCAGAACAAAAAAATGTTAAGAATTGGATGGGACGGAGGAAGTATTATTTATCAGTAATATGTTGGAACTTATTAGTTTCGATTATCGATTTTTACAAACGTAATGCTTATGATATGTACAAGTTCTTCCCCGTTTTTTTTTTCTCATTTTTTCTGATAGAGCATAGATAGTGCATGTTTGGCTTTTCATAAATCCATCAACATATAGCTTATAAATCCATAAGAACTTATGGGGATGTTTGCCTATTTAAGTTTTACCTCAACTTATAACTTATATGTTGATAAGTTGATTGAATGTTAAGCATTCTTAACATTCAACTTTCAGCTTATTCTTATTTTTCGATATACGCAATATACAATATCCTTCAAATATTCAAAATTTATCTCTTTCCATAAAATAAAAGAATGTTTGTTCGATCTTTCTCATTTTAACAATTTAATATTACTAGCCTATAACCGTGCAATTAGATGATTTTTTTAATTAAATTTCTCATTTTAACAATTTAATATTACTAGCCTATACACGGATTTTTTTAATATTAGATGAATTTTTTCATTAATTTAAATTAATTTTTTTAAAACTTGAATTTTAGAGTCTTAAATTTTTATATGAGATGATTTGATAATAATTATATAAATGTTATCCGTGATATTTACAGAAAAGAAAGGATTTTAGTTAGATAAATTGAATGAAATCCCGGATGATAGTACAAATTTTGGATAAAAAGCAAAATATTTAATATAATCCAAAAAATAATTGGAAAAAGTTATTAGAAAAGATTTTAAATAATTAATATTAATATTATTTAAAATATCCGGATCTGAGAATACTATGTTCTTTTTTATATTTTACTTTTTAACGTTTTTATTTGTCATCTTTCCTAGGTATTTCTTGTTTAATCAGTGTTGATATTTTTTTTAGTTCTTATTGTGTCTTTTATTGGAAAAAAAAGATATTTTGGTTAGAGATTAGATCATTTGAATGAAAAAATTAATTAATTAGTTAATAGTAATTATAATATACTTTTTAGTTAGATAAAATATAAAAGATATTATATTTACCTGAAAAAGGAAACTGCTTAGTTATTAAAAAGAAAAGAAAAGGTAATAGGTTTAACCAGAAAAAGGAAATTGATTAGTAAAACAAAAAATTTAGTTAGATACAATAAAAAATTTATAATTACTAACAATTAACCGATTACCTTTTTCAACTGAAACCTATCATCTTTCTATATATTTCTCAATATACGCAATATACAATATCCTTCAAATCTTCAAAATCATATATCTCTCGATATACAAAAATCGGATTGAATCGGATTTTAGTCGAATTTAAAAAAGTTCAATTTTCTGAAAATCAAATTGGATCTAACTGTTTATATAATCGGCTCGGTCCAGTCCAAATTTCTTCTAAAATTTTAAGGTCCATTGGATTGGGTCGGGTCGGATCCGGATATTTCAAATAATATTACTATTAATTATTTAAAATCTTTTCTAATAACTTTTTCCAATTATTTTTTGGATTATATTAAATATTTTGCTTTTTATCCAAAATTTGTACTATCATCCGGGATTTCATTCAATTTAATAAAAATTTGAATAAATTATGAGTTTGTTCGGATTTTTATTTAAATTTCTTAAAAAAACACATAAAATTCGAATTTTTTTCGGATCGTGCATCTTTCCGGATTAGATCTAAAAAGAAACTTTAAATTTAAAGAAAAGATTTTCAAATTTTTAAAACATCCATTTTTTAATTTATTTTAAAAAAACAACCATTTTTTAAAAGTTTTCATTTAAGAAAAATAAAATCAAATATAGGCATTTAAAATAGTAACTGAAAAAGTAATGAAATTTCTTAAAAAGAAGTCAACGCATTAACCAAAATATAATGTTCACATAAATCAAAACCCGTTATGGAACTTAAAATTCAATAAAATAAAAAATGTTAGAAATATTTTATTCTATTACTATCACGGCTTAAACAAAAACAGGTAAAAGAAAGTGGAGAAATTATGTATTCCCTCCGTACCTTTCATTTCTATATTGTTATTATTTTGGAATATTACTTTCATTTTTTTATATTATCGTAAATAGTAAATTCCCCTACTATTATACCCACCACTACTTTCTCTCGCTATCTCAGATTTAATAATAAAAATTACTATTACACTCACTACTTTCCTCCACTATCTCAAATCTAGTATTAATTATTGATAGATCTCACTAGGGCTGCACAACTTTCCGGTCTAGAGGTAAATTAGACCGGACCGGGTCTACCGGTCCGACCCCCGGTCCATAAAATCAAAAAAATCGGTCTTTGGTCCGGTCCGGTCCAAACCCTGAAAACACCCGGTCCAGACCGGATCGGACCGGATTTTATGTATATAGTTAATTTTACATTATTTTGTCTTTTAAATTATATAATTTAATGATTAAATATTCACACATAACATATTTTAGTGATCCAAATTGGTAAATAATAAATTTATGAAATATTACATATAAACAATATAATATAAATGATTAAATTTAATATTTCATACTATATATAATTTATAATTACGTTTACAAATTAATGTTACTTTACAAATAATATGACATTTACTTATTTTTAAATTTAAATTAACTTACCAAGTAATTCATATATCAATAAAGAATGAAAATTAAATTATAAAATTATTATTTTTTTTTATAGAATATTAAGTAACCGGTCAGGTTCCGGTTCCGGTCCGGTCCGGTCCCAAAGACCGGTTATGACCGGTTCGATCCCCGGCCCATGAATTTAATAAAATACGGTCTTCGGTCCGGTCCGGGTCGGTCCAGTCCGGTTTTGAACCTTTGTGCAACCCTAGATCTCACCACTTTACCCACTTTTCATTTAACTTTACTCATTTTTTATGCATTGATGGGCTACAAATAGTCCAAGCCCAATTGGACCCAATCTTGAGCCCAAAGCTACAGGCAAATCATCTCATGAGAATAAGAGCAGCCCAGCCCAGACTAGTGGATCCCGGGCCCGGAGCCACCACTACGTGGCATGGTCCCCACCCCAGACTAGGGGACCCCAGATCGGTGACACTCAGCATACGTGGCACCCCAGTTCAGCCGACATTCCTATACCGGCGCTGACTAACACTAAACAACAAGAAAGAGCATGTGTCAAATTATGTCCGCTACAACACTGCCACACTCCAGTCTACGGTCCCCTCAAACAGGGACACGTGTCCCACATCCCGGGAGTTCAGCGGTTTGTCCCCCCGATCCAACGGTCAGGGAAAGAGGTAACCTACCCCTAAACCCTAGGCCTAGGGATATAAATACCCCTAGAAAATAGGGTTTAGGGGGGACATTATTACACAGCCAACTCTTATTCTCACGCCAAAGCCAACTCTTATTCTCACGCCGGAGGCACCTCGGGGTCGATCCCCCCCTCCGGTGTTGTTTCGCAGGAACCCCACTACAGCTACACCCCTTCCGAGGTAGGAGTTGGCGAGGAAGTACCCGGTCAAGTTTCAGAGTTATCATTGGCGCTAGAAGGAGATGTGAACCTCCGAACTCCAAAACCCCGAACTAAACAGCCAAGCTAAACAAACCAAAACCACTCGAAGCCACAACCATGCCCCGAAAAGCTAACTCCACCCAACGTCAGGTACCCAGTGCCACCAGAGAAGAACCTTTAGTGCATATCCCCGAACAAGTCCCAACTGTCCAAGTCTCGGTCCAGGAAAGGCTCGGCATCGGACCCCATGATGCCCGAGTCACAGTCGAGGTGAACCGATACAAATATACAGACGTACCTCTTGAGTCTACACAAATGGAGAACCTGACCCCGGAGGAACTAGCCCAGGCAATCCGAAACTTCCGAAACCGTCCCATCCCAGAACCTGAACCCGACCAGGCGGAAGACTCCGAAGGGTCAGCCAACTCCCACCACTCTCGAGCCTCGGTCTTCGATCGCCTCGGGGACCAGGGCAAAAGAAATAAAAAGGACCATCATGTCCAGAGTAAAGTCAGAGATGATGAGGCTGACAAGCTCAAACGGATAGAAAGACTTCGGGAAAGGATAAGGCAGGAGGAACAGTCTAAATTGGAACTTAGAGTCCAAAGGAGGCTCCAAGAGGAGGAAAGAATAAGAAGGTCTAAATCCAAAAGAACCCGGAGAGAAGTAAGCCCAGAGATTATCTCGGATGATGAAGAACATCCAAACAACCTGGTACAAATGATCCATGAGTTACAAAGAAAAGTCAATAATGATTCTGGATTCGAGATCCAAGACACACTCACCCCCTTCAGCCACTCCCTTGAAGCCATACCCCGGTAAAAGAACCTCAAACATTACAACTTCGATTCCTTTAATGGGTTGGAAGACCCAGAAGAACACCTCAACTACTTTGAGCAAATAGCCCTGATATACTTCTACAATGACCTAACCAAGTGCAGGTTCTTCGCTTCCACGCTGAAGGGGGCAGCCCAGAGGTGGTTTAGCCGAATCCCATCCCGGAGCATACACAGCTGGAAGGAGTTCAGGGAGGCCTTCCTCCGGAGATTCCGAGCCAACAAAACCCCGGAGTATCACATGTGCCACCTTGAGACAATCAGGCAGCATGACAACGAAACACTTTCAGCCTTCATGAAACGGTTCCAAGAAGCCATAAACAAAGTCACGAACCTGGATGAAAGAGAAGCCTTGAGCACATTCCGAAAGAACCTAGACCCGGAGTGTAGCGAGCGCTATGTAATAGAATTGGTAAACAAAGAACCCCAAAGCCTGGCCGTGGCCTATTCCATGGCCGCCAAATTCATCAAAGAGACTGACATCCTGCATGCAATGAGGATGACCCGGCAAGGCACCTCCTCGGGTAGAAACAAGGATGATCGCTCTAGAAGCGACCACCAACCGGACAAGAAATTCAAGCCCAACAAGCAATATAACTACATCCCGAGTCATCAACTAGCAATCCCGGACAAAGACCACTCTTCCAGGGCCAAATCCGAGGCCAGACCTCCAAGGCCGGGGAGAGCTGAACCAAAGCCAGAACCAGAATGGACGCCATTGAACCGGCCACGCACTACGCCATAGATGGCTTGCAGCAACACAAAAACAAAACTTTGCTGCAGGCCATCTATGGCGTAGTGACGGGCTGATATATTAAAGGAAGTCCGGAACAAACCCTTCTTTTATCCTCCCAAGCCGTTGGTATCGGCTCCGGAGAGCAAGCCTCGGAATAAACACTGTGATTATCACGCAACCCACGGGCATGAAACGGAGAACTGCGTCTCCCTTAAATTCTTCATTGAGGATCAGGTCAAGAAAGGAAATATGGGCCAATACATAGCCCGCAGAACAGCAAAAAGAGGAGAAGGGTCTGGAGCCCAAAAAACCAAGAATGTGGTTCACGTAGTTTTGGGAGGCTCCAATTCCCCGCCAAGAAGCCCAAACTCCGGGGATGAGGTAATGATGATAGACGCTACCCCAGAGCAAATCATATCTTTCATCAATGCTGACTTCGAGGGGGTGGATCCCAATCACAATGAGGCCCTGGTAGTGACTCTAGACATCGCCGAAAATGAGGTAAAGAGAATCCTTGTTGATAACGGCTCCTCGGTCAACATACTATTCAAACACACAATGGACAGAATGCAACTCGGAAGTGTCCAAATGAATGAGTGCAGAGAAGACCCGATATACGGCTTTGGCCACTACCTGGTCCCCATCCAAGGAACCCTCTACTTGCCTGTCCAATTCGGCACCTCCCCGAAGCAGATAACCCACATGATCAAGTTCTATGTAATAAACAGTCCTTCTTCCTACAATGTGATCCTGGGGCGCCCAGCCCTGACTAAGCTCCGAGCCATAACCTCGACTCCGCACCTTAAATTCAAATTTCCCACACCCTCCGGGGTCGGAGAGGTAAAAGGTGATACAGAAACAACTAGTCGATGCTATGGTCAAGCCCTAGTCATGGCCGAAACAGATCCAGAAAACAAGTGCAAAGCCTCCGCTTATCACAAGAATCAAAGCAGAAAGAAACACAGAAACTCAACTTATAAGAACCACGGGAAGGAGGTCCAAAACATCGAAAACCTCGAGATCCCTACCCAAGAAGCAGAAACTTCCACAGCCCGGGGGTACCTGGCTTCAAACTCCCAGGCCCGGGTTCAAAAATCATCCACAATGAAAAATCAAGCCAAGGTCGAGCCCGCAGTGGAAACTGAGACAATTGAGCTGATACCCGGAGACTCCGAAAGAAAAATCAAGATTGGGGCAGGGTTAGAGGTAGCCTTCAAAGAGGACTTAGTGTCTCTACTCCGGGAATATGCTGATGTATTCGCCTGGAGTCCGGCGGATATGCCCGAACTCCAGGAATCTTTGGCCATGCATAGGCTGGATGTTGACCCCAGGAGAAAACCAGTGAAACAAAAAAGGAGGAATGTTGCCCCGGAAAGACAAAGGGCCATAGATGAAGAGGTAGACAAACTCCTCAAGGAAGATATAATTTGTGAAATCAAATATCCGGAGTGGCTGGCCAATGTGGTTCTAGTCAAGAAACCTAGCGGAAAATGGAGGATGTGTGTTGACTACACTGACCTCAATGATGCTTGCCCCAAGGATCCATACCCGTTACCCAACATAGACCAGCTCATTGACGCCACCTCGGGACATGTAATGTTAAGCTTCATGGACGCCTTCTCCGGATACAACCAGATCAAGATGAACCCTGCAGACATAGCCAAAACAGCCTTCATCACCCATAGGGCGGTGTATGCCTTCAAATTCATGCCCTTCGGGCTCCAGAACGTCGGGGCTACATATCAAAGAGCCATGGTTGAGGTCTTCCAGGACCAAATAGGACGTAACTTGGAATCCTATGTTGACGACATCATCTCCAAGTCCAAGACTGTTGAGGAACACGTCCCGGATCTACGGGAATGTTTTGAGAATCTAAGGAAGAATCAAATGAAACTGAACCCGGAGAAGTGCACCTTTGGAGTGGCAGCAGGGAAATTCTTAGGTTTCATGATCAGCCAGAGGGGAATTGAGGCCAACCCAGAAAAAATCAAGGCAATCTTAGACATGCAGCCGCCCCGGACTCAAAAGGACATTCAGAAATTAGCTGGATCATTGGCGGCATTGAGACGGTTCATATCAAAGGTGGCAGGGAAATGCCTACCCTTCTTCAACTTGCTCAAGGGGGCCAGCAACAAAAGAGAAATTATCTGGAGCCCTGAATGCCACCAAGCCCTTGACACAATCAAGGAATATCTATCATCACCACCTCTTCTAACAAAGCCTGAGCCCGGAGAACCCCTACATCTGTACCTCTCAGCCGGACCCCTGACTGTGGCTGCAGCTCTGGTCCGGAAAGTCAAAGGAAACCAACATCCAGTATACTACATCAGCCAAGTGCTAAAAGATGCGGAAACCAGATATCCCAATCTGGAGAAGTTTGCCTTTGCCTTAGTCACGGCATCAAAAAAATCAGACACTACTTCCAGGGTAGAGAAATCAAGGTTATAACAGATCAGCCACTAACACGAATAATCCACAAGCCGGATGCATCCGGAAGATTGATAAATTGGGCAATCGAGTTAAGCCAATTCCACTTAACTTTCATACCCCGGACTGCCATCAAGGCACAGGCTCTAGCAGACTTCATAGTAGAGTGCTCCTTCCCGGAACCACCGCACCTTTCCATAGCAGCTGAACATGTGAAAACCCCGGACCAAAACCCAGAGTCATGGACACCTCACGTAGATGGATCATCAACTGCGGAAAGGTCCGGGGCTGGGATAATCATGAAAAGCCCAGAAGGATTCCAGATCAAACAAGCAATCACCTTCAAATTTCAAGCAACAAACAATCAGGCTGAATATGAGGCTCTCCTTGCCCGGCTAAGGTTAGCACGAACTCTAAAAATCCTCAGTCTGAGCATCCATAGTGATTCCCAGATCGTGGTACGGCAAACCAAGGGTGAATATATGGCCAAAGATCCCAAGCTAGCTCAATACCAGGCTCTTGTCAAAAGCTACCTGGGCACCATTCCGGAGTACCGAATCAACCAAGTTAACAGAGAATAGAAATCCGAAGCAGATGAACTTTCTAAGCTAGTTCAGAACTCAGCCGAACTAGATACCTCGGTCTACTTTGAAGAATTGGGAACCCCGGCCATTGACCAAGAAGAGATAAAGGAAATAGATGATACCCCGAATTGGATGACTCCTTTCATCCTACATATGGAGAAAGGAAAGTTGCACGAAGACAAGAATGAAGCCAGAAGGCCGAAAAACAAGGTTTCGAAATACTTCATTGAAGATAACAAACTCTACCGCCGAACTTTCTCATCTCCAATACTCAAGTGTGTAGGCCCATAGGAAGCCAACTACTGTTTACAAGAGGTTCATGAAGGGATTTGTGGGGACCACATGTCCGCAAAGGCCCTTGCATACAAAATCATAAGACAAGGCTACTACTGGCCAACAATCCACTCAGATGCAATAGTATTTGTCAAGAAATGCAGAAACTGCCAGCTGTTCAGCAATGTCCCAAGGCAAAGCCCGGTCCTGCCATCCCCAGTCTTGTCTCCATCCCCTTGGCCGTATGGGGAATTGATATAGTGGGACCCTTCCCCCGGGCTAAAGGCGATCTGAGATACCTCTTAGTTGTCATCGACTATATGACGAAGTGGGCCGAAGCAAAGGCAATGAGAACCATAAATCAACAAGACTGCATCAAGTTTATGGACAACATCTTAATGCGGTTCGGCCTACCCAGGGTCTTAGTCTCAGATAATGGTCCTCAGTTCATTCGCTCAGACTTCGAAAATTATTTGAAGGAAAGGGGAATCAAACACAAGAAATCTTCAGTGGCCTATCCCCAGGCAATGGACAAGTTGAAGTGACAAACAGAATTTTGCTAAGAGGAATCGAAAAAAGGTTAAAGGAAAGCAAGAACAAATGGCCCGAAGAGCTACCACATGTGCTATGGGCATACAGAACTAGCCTGAGGTCCGGAACAGGGGAAACCCCATTCAAGCTAGCATATGGAACTGAAGCGATGTTGCCAATTGAAGTGGGCTCCCCCTCCCACAGAGTAATTAACTTCGATGAAATCGCAAACGAAGAAGGGCTACGGATTAATCTGGACATAGTTGATGAGGTCAGAGACAAAGCAGTGGAAAGAATGGAGAAGTATAAAGAAAGAACAAGAGAGTACTTCGGAAAGAAATCGAGGGTCAAAAACTTCCAAATCGATGACCTAGTACTCCGGGACACCGAAGCCTCAGACCCCACGAACACAGGAAAGCTTATGCCTAAGTGGGAAGGTCCATACAGAGTCAAAGAAGTACTCCGTCCCGGAACCTATAAGCTCAGCCACATGGACAACACTGAGGTCCCCAACACCTGGCACGGCCTCAGGCTAAGAAAGTACTACCAGTAAAGGAAGATAGCTCCAGCTCGTACATGGGCATTTGTTTTGAGTTGTAATTGGAAATCATGTAATAATTCTACTATCAATGAAAAAGAGCTCTATTCCTTCCTCGGCATTTCAGTTCTACAATTATTACCAAACCCGGGACCTTAGCAATGCTCCGGCCCGGGGCGCCATAGGCATCCAAAATTCCTACTTGGAAAAGTTTACATCCTTTCCAAGTAGGAACAAACCCGGAACCTTAGCAATGCTTCGGCCCGGGGCGCCATAAGCATCCAAAATTCCTACTTGGAAAAGTTTACATCATTTCTAAGTAGGAACAAACCCGGGACCTTAGCAATGCTTCGGCCCGGGGCGCCATAGGCATCCAACATTCCAACTCGGAAAAGTTTACATCATTTCCAAGTAGGAACAAACCCGGGACCTTAGCAATGCTTCGGCCCGGGGCGCCATAGGCATCCAACATTCCTACTCGGAAAAGTTTACATCATTTCCAAGTAGGAACAAACCCGGGACCTCAGCAATGCTTCGGCCCGGGGCGCCATAGGCATCCAAAATTCCTACTTGGAAAAGTTTACATCATTTCCAAGTAGGAACAAACCCGGGACCTTAGCAATGCTCCGGCCCGGGGCGCCATAGGCATCCAAAATTCTTACTTGGAAAAGTTTACATCATTTCCAAGTAGGAACAAACCCGGGATCTTAGCAATGCTTCGACCCGGGGCACCATAGGCATCCAAAATTCCTACTTGGAAAAGTAGGAACAAGCCCGGTCACAAGCCACTACTCCCCCATCTGGGATACCCGAATAAGGGAGTGGGGGGCAATACAAACTACAAACAAACAACAGTGAAGAGGCATGGCAAAACCCAGAACATGTGAAGGAAAATAAAAGTGCATAAACAGTAAACGGGCCGGGCTGACCAACAGCCCGAAACACCTGATACTTAAGAGTTTACAACAAACCAAATTCAAAGTTATACAAACAAGCTTGAGAATACATGTTATGCAAAATCACGCAAGCGCACGTTGTCACAAGTAATATATGATCAAATCAAGTTCGTTCCCACAGAGATCTAGAATGGTGTTCAATTCAGTAAATATGCCTATGCAACAATGTATGGTTTTAACTCACTGCTAAGAAAAGTAACAAATTGAGGTTGATTATCTAAATTATACTAAGATGCGAATTATAAAACTAAGAATTAAACAATTGACGAGAATAAAGATCAAATTACTTATATGAGAATAAACATGGAATCCTAGTTTCATCATCTACTTCACTTAGAGTTGCAGCCTTTAATCACTATGTGCAATGGTTTTGATATCTGATCGGATAACACGAAACAAGTATACGCTACCTGTCAGCATACGCATACCAAACTAAACATACATCCACAAAAGAGATAGAAGATGAATAGACACCAATTATGCTTAGACCCTATATGTCTATAGAATTTGAAAACATAACGGTTGAAGAACAAGTTATCCATAAAGATCACATAGGGCAGTATAAGTATTTTCATCTCACACCACAAATCATATTGATTAACAATTATGAACCTATGCTAGCATGGCAAGTTCTAAATCTCAAGATCCACTTTCACTTCACAAGAGATTAACAATTTAGATGTTCGCGACGCATCTATCTATTAAGCATAACCATACGAGGATATCAATTATACACCACACACAAATCTTTAAGGCATGCAAACTACTAAGCTACATAGATAAATCCACTAGGATCCCACGACAACGATTAGCCCATAATTGAACCGTTCATCGTCATGGGATTTGATGAAAACATGGTAAATAACAAGATATGAATAAAAGAAGTAATTATATTAATAAACAAGAGTTTGAGAACACAAATCTATAATCCAAAGTAACACAAAGGATGAAGTAGATCTAGATCCGTTGCTTGTCACGAGCGTTGAATCCTTTTCTCCTTTTCTCCCTTGCAGATCTAAGCTAGTTACAATAATAAAACTATGATGATGATAATACAATTACAAGGGTTGGATGTGTTTATATAGGCTCTAGAAGTCTTGCCCAGCAAGAAAATACCAAAACAGAATTATAATAGAATTTCTGTAAAATACGTTTCCTAAACTGATTCTGTTTTCAAGGAAAATTCGTAGCTGAATTTTCTTCAATATTTCTGGACCATTCCAGTTGTAATTGGACCTCTGTACCACTTTAGAATGATAGAGAATCTCGTTATCTTCGCGTGGACAGTAAGATCGTCCAAAACTGACTTCTAGAACTCAAGATATAACCAAAATCGTAAAAAGGGCAAAACTGTAAATTTTCAGCGCGATTTTGAGCAGACTGCTCAGGATTGGAGCAGTCTGCCCAGCAACATTCTGTATTCCAGGACGATTCTGGCGCAGTCTGCTCGGGATCTTGGGCAGACTGCCCGGATGCAATCTGATGGATTTTTTTGTTCCTCGTTTTTCAGCTCTATTTCCTTCGTTTTTGCTCCGTTTGCTCCCGTTCTTTTTGCGTTCTCTTCCGTTTTCAATCCTCTATGCTTGGAATCCTCATGGTGAACCACAACAAGACTCCATTCTACATTATTAAGCCCGAATTCAACTCCAAAAGTGACGGAAACAACGATCTTAATCAACATTCTTCCAAACCTACACACTTACACAAAACACATCAAAACTACAATAAACTTGAGGCCAAAGCAATCAATTTAAGCCGATATGGAACGCTCCAAGTGGATATAAACTCCACTTATCACACCCCCAAACTTAAACCGATGCTTGTCCTCAAGCATAAACAATTACAACTAACTAACTAACTAGTACCACTTCCGTAGGTGATCACGGTTGCATTTGGCATATGCAACAAGCCCTTTAAACCCCTAGGCAGCCCTAGTGGACGAGTAAGGTCTCGTAAGGGCCTATAGCGAATGTACCCACAAAATCCATGTAACCTAATGCAATGCAATGCATGAATGTAACTAATATGCAAATGCAATTAATCTAATCTACCATACCTTCAAATCCTCTCATGCCATATTAACTTAAGAATCAAAGTAAATACGCAATGTCTTGGTGTCGAAAGTGCAAGTATTCACATAGTCTACTCAATGAACATGCATAAGTTCTCACAAGCCCATGTCAAGTGTAAGAATAAGTTAGTAAACATGCTAAGCCTACAAGAGTACATCTTTGAGACAACACTCGGGATCTCATACGCAAGAACAAGCAAACACTCACAATCCACTCACAAAAGAATATTCACTCAAGAACAAGTGTAAGTGTATCACTCAATTCCAACAAAATCATATGCATGCTTGACATTTGGTATCAATCTAACTCTTCCCACAACATACATCAATGACGATAATCAAAAGGTCTTTAATTGGGTTGTAACGGGGCTAGGGACAAGGTATGTCAAGTAAGCCAAAACAGGTGAAGTGTCAAAAGCTAGTAAGTACCATAATAAATCATACACAATACCTTACTTCCCCCCACATAATTTTACTATTCTTCTTCCAATAAACGCTCGACTAGTCGACTAAAAATAGGATCACAACAAACACAAACATGCTCTCATAATATATTTTTTTCTTTTCTCTTTTTTTTTCCCTTTTTTCCTTTTTTTTCATTTTTTTTTCATTTTTTTTCCCGAGAGCTAAATAGAACACAAACAATAATATAAACAATAACAATGATCCCATAATTTATTACATATGTCGACTATCAAGTAAACAACCAAACCCAATTTTCAATATTTCCCCCAAAAGTAAGACCAACAATAAACCCCTCCTTGCACACCTTATTACTCCCTTAAGCACTCTACTAGCCTTTGACAATGTAGGTTCAAATTAATGTAAGGCCAATACAAGAAAAAGGTCTAGGCAAGTAATGTGGTATGTCACCGAAAAAATAGGATTAAGCTCAACGGGTTAACTAATTGATCATGTAAACATGGTATGGTAATATGGGAAAATATGCGGTTAATCCTAATGCCTTTATCCTTTTAATCGTCAAATAACGTCATGCATTTCAAGAAAGACCTCAAACAACTGCTAGCAATGCAAACAATCCGTGGACACTCAAGCAAACGAATAAATTGCAAAAAATATGCAATAAGGCTCAAAATCTCACTTGGTGGAAAAACATACTCAATCCCAAGCAAACATCTCTCTAACGCACCAACTTGTATTCAAAGCATGCAAACTAAATTATCTTGCACATATTCATGTCCTTCTAATCACTTACAACATTCAAAAAGTCTACTAGCTTCAACTTACTAGTGTATGTGTGTGCACAAGAACAAAGCATATCACTTCTCAACCAAAAGCGTCAACAACACAAAATTCCTATCAAGCATGGGTGCAAATGCAATCTATTATGAACTCACATGAAATACGAACATAAAAACAGAATGTCCTATATGAAACAAACATAGAGAACACAAACATAAATGCATAATTTACTACTACTAATATGCAAAGCATGAAATCCTACATGAACAAATAATACAACAACAACTACTAATCCCCCAAATCACCCCCAAACTTAAAATATTCAATGTCCGCATTGAATGGAAGTAAATACGAGGGATAGCAGAAAACATACCTAAAAATACCGAAACACATGGGTTGCCTCCCACGAAGCGCTGTCGTTAACGTCATTTAGCCGGACAATTATGATTCAAAATCATGGTGGCTCGAAGATTGCATTCGACTTGTCCTTAGCAGAAGGACCATTCACCCATTGTCTGACAACCTTCTTGCTATCTTCCCACATCTTTTCTAAATCAAATTTCACTTTGCCTCTTCCTCCAATCGACTTTTTCTTTTTCTTCTTCACACCTCTAAGGTGCTTTTGCTTCACAGTTGATTGATAAGAACACTCCTCTACCTCATCATCCATGATCCACCTTCTTAACACATTATCGTGACCCTCTTCAAAAATCACTAACTCATCATTCAAAAGGACATACCTCAAATGAGATGGAAGTTTCCCGAGCTTGACATTCGAGAGATCTCGAACTGAAGAACAGTCAATGGACTCACTGAAGTGCTGTTTTAGCATGTGCGTGTCTGATTTTTCACTTACCAACTGATCAAACTCCTTTCTCTGACCCGTATCAACTATTTCCACACTACAACACTCTTCATCCTCTGTTGGAAATTTCATGGCCTTGAACACATTAAAGGTGACACTCTGATCTTGCACCCTCATTGTAAGCTCTCCTTTTTGCACATCAATTAAAGTCTTTCCTATAGCCAAGAATGGTCTTCCCAAGATTATGGGAATCTTCTTATCTTCTTCAAAATCCAAGATAACAAAATCAGCAGGAAATATGAGCTTATCAACCTTCACCAAGACATCCTCCACTATACCCCTCGGATACGTGATAGATCGATCAGCCAACTGCAAAGAGATGTTAGTTGGCTTTGGCTCCGGTAGACCAAGTTGCTTGAAAACAGACAAGGGCATGAGATTAATACTAGCTCCCAAATCACATAAACACTTGTTGAAAGAAAGGTTGCCAATAGTGCATGGAATAGTGAAACTTCCCGGATATTTCAGTTTAGGTGGCAACTTCTGTTGTAGAACAGCACTACACTCCTCCATCAAAGCCACTGTTTCAAAATCTTCCAACCTTCTCTTCCTTGACAAAATATCCTTCATGAACTTTGCATATCTTGGCATCTGCTCCAATGCTTCAACAAAAGGAATGTTAATGGACAATTTCTTGAAGACATCCATAAATTTCTGAAACTGTTTCTCTTGACTTTTCTTCAAACGTCCAGGAAATGGCGGAGGTGGGTAGATCTGATTATTCTTTGAAGATTGCTCCGGAGTAGACTTTTCAACAGGTTTCTTGCTCTTCTCACCATCTAGCTGATCAGCCACTAAATCAGATTTCTCAATTACTGGCACTACAGATTTTTCATCCTACTGATTCTGAACATCCTCATCTTCTTCAGTTGCTGATTTAGAATCACTCGTGACTTTTCCAGATCTCAAAGTAACTGCATTGACCTGTTCCTTGCTTTCCCTCCTAACTGGATTTACTTCCGTATCACTAGGAAGAGTTCCTTGAGGCCTACTAAACAAGGCACTTGCAATCTGTCCTATCTGAGTTTCCAAGAGCTTCTGACCAGCTTGTAGGTTCTTTAATGCTATCCACATCTCATCAGATTTTTAATTAGAAGCTTGCCCCGCATGAACCTGGGGTTGTTGCTGCTGAAATCCCGGAGGTTGATATGGTGCCCTATAAGGTTGTTGATAGCCTTGATTGTAAGGCTTCGCTTGCTGATTGTTGCTCCAGCTGAAGTTAGGATGGTTCCGATTGTTGGGATGATAAGTGGCTGGAACTGGTGCAGCAGGTCTCTGGAAATTACTCACGAACTGTGCTGATTCAGAAGAGATAGCACACTGATTCGTCTCATGTGCGCCCACACATAACTCACAAACACTAGCCACCTGCTGAACTCCATAATTAGCAAGAGAATCCACTTTCATAGCAAGAGCCTTCAACTGAGCCGTAATCATTGAAGCTGTATCTATATCCAAAATTCCTGCTACTTTGCCTTGAGAAAGCCTCTGGGTTGGATTCTGATATTCATTTGCAGCCATCATCTCTATAAGTTCATAAGCTTCATCATAACTCTTCGCCCAAAGAGCTCCACCTGATGCTGCGTCTAGCAAAGGCCTAGACTGTGCTCCCAACCCATTGTAGAACCCATTAATAACCATCCAATCAGGCATGCCATGATGAGGACACTTCCGTAACATCTCCTTGTAACGTTCCCAAGCCTCACACAAAGACTCACCAGATTGCTGTTGGAATTGAGTCAACTGGTTCCTTAATGCTGCAGTTTTCGCCATAGGGAAGAATTTAGTAAGGAACTTCTGAGCAAGATCTTCCCATGTAGTAATGGAACCAGGTGGTAGAGAGTGTAGCCAGCTCTTAGCCTTATCCCTCAGAGAGAATGGGAAAAGCCTCAATCTGATAGCATCATCCGTCACACCATTACACTTGAAAGTGTCGCAGATTTCGATAAAGTCCCGAACATGCATATTAGGATCCTCCGTAGAAGCTCCCCCAAACTGGACTGAATTCTGCACCATCTGAATTGTGCCCGGCTTGATCTCAAAGTTGTTCGCTGCAATAGCTGGCCTAACAATGCTAGACTGGATATCATTGAGTTTCGGCTGAGAATAGTCCTTCAAAGCCTTGACTACTGCTGCTGCTGCATCACCCATCTCTACAGTAGTCTCAGTTTCTTCTATCTTATTCTCCAAATTCTCTACAAGATTGTCTTCTGCCAGTTCTTCCAAACGAGCTTGTAAGCGTGTTCGCATACAAACTTAAGTACCTGAAACACCACGAAACAAACAAACTAAGTAAGAAATCCGAGTCAGTGAACGCTAACGACCACTGATGACAAGCACATAAACTAAAATAAAAACACCGATGATCCCCGGCAGCGGCGCCAAAAACTTGTTATGCAAAATCACGCAAGCGCACGTTGTCACAAGTAATATATGATCAAATCAAGTTCGTTCCCACAGAGATCTAGAATGGTGTTCAATTCAGTAAATATGCCTATGCAACAATGTATGGTTTTAACTCACTGCTAAGAAAAGTAACAAATTGAGGTTGATTATCTAAATTATACTAAGATGCGAATTATAAAACTAAGAATTAAACAATTGACGAGAATAAAGATCAAATTACTTATATGAGAATAAACATGGAATCCTAGTTTCATCATCTACTTCACTTAGAGTTGCAGCCTTTAATCACTATGTGCAATGGTTTTGATATCTGATCGGATAACACGAAACAAGTATACGCTACCTGTCAGCATACGCATACCAAACTAAACATACATCCACAAAAGAGATAGAAGATGAATAGACACCAATTATGCTTAGACCCTATATGTCTATAGAATTTGAAAACATAACGGTTGAAGAACAAGTTATCCATAAAGATCACATAGGGCAGTATAAGTATTTTCATCTCACACCACAAATCATATTGATTAACAATTATGAACCTATGCTAGCATGGCAAGTTCTAAATCTCAAGATCCACTTTCACTTCACAAGAGATTAACAATTTAGATGTTCGCGACGCATCTATCTATTAAGCATAACCATACGAGGATATCAATTATACACCACACACAAATCTTTAAGGCATGCAAACTACTAAGCTACATAGATAAATCCACTAGGATCCCACGACAACGATTAGCCCATAATTGAACCGTTCATCGTCATGGGATTTGATGAAAACATGGTAAATAACAAGATATGAATAAAAGAAGTAATTATATTAATAAACAAGAGTTTGAGAACACAAATCTATAATCCAAAGTAACACAAAGGATAAAGTAGATCTAGATCCGTTGCTTGTCACGAACGTTGAATCCTTTTCTCCTTTTCTCCCTTGCAGATCTAAGCTAGTTACAATAATAAAACTATGATGATGATAATACAATTACAAGGGTTGGATGTGTTTATATAGGCTCTAGAAGTCTTGCCCAGCAAGAAAATACCAAAACAGAATTATAATAGAATTTCTGTAAAATACGTTTCCTAAACTGATTCTGTTTTCAAGGAAAATTCGTAGCTGACTTTTCTTCAATATTTCTGGACCGTTCCAGTTGTAATTGGACCTCTGTACCACTTTAGAATGATAGAGAATCTCGTTATCTTCGCGTGGACAGTAAGATCGTCCAAAACTGACTTCTAGAACTCAAGATATAGCCAAAATCGTAAAAAGGGCAAAACTGTAAATTTTCAGCGCGATTTTGAGCAGACTGCTCAGGATTGGAGCAGTCTGCCCAGCAACATTCTGCATTCCAGGACGATTCTGGCGCAGTCTGCTCGGGATCTTGGGCAGACTGCCCGGATGCAATCTGATGGATTTTTTTGTTCCTCGTTTTTCAGCTCTATTTCCTTCGTTTTTGCTCCGTCTGCTCCCGTTCTTTTTGCGTTCTCTTCCGTTTTCAATCCTCTATGCTTGGAATCCTCATGGTGAACCACAACAAGACTCCATTCTACATTATTAAGCCCGAATTCAACTCCAAAAGTGACGGAAACAACGATCTTAATCAACATTCTTCCAAACCTACACACTTACACAAAACACATCAAAACTACAATAAACTTGAGGCCAAAGCAATCAATTTAAGCCGATATGGAACGCTCCAAGTGGATATAAACTCCACTTATCAATACATCAGCAAATAAAAACAAAAATATTACAAGGGCATAGCCCGAACTATGGACACGGCCAGTACGATGAATCAAGGTTCAGGAGGAGGAGAGGAATCAGGAGCACCAAAAGGTTTAGGCTCGCCTTCGCCCCGGGCCAATGCATCCTCGACAGCAAGGTACTCCGTGATGAAGTTATCCCAGGTAGCGACCTCGGGATCAGTCTTGAACATTTTTTTCAGAGATAACCCAGCAGCGATGGATCGCCACGGCTGCCAAATCATCATCATAAGCATCTGATTCCCGGAACTCGGCAATCACCTGCTCCTCGGGCTTCTTGGCCTTCAGCTCGTCCCGGAGCTTCCTTACCTCGTCTCTGTACTCCTTCACCTTGGCCTTGGCAGAATCTCTCTCATCCGTAAGAGCCTTGACCGTCTCCTTGAACTTGTTCGACTCATTTTTAACGGTCTCCCGCAGCTCAAGGAGCTCGGTCCGGGCAAGCTCCGCCTCCTACTCCATCTCCTTCCGCTTTTCAGTCACCGAGCTCAGGACGTCCCGGGCCTCTTTGATTGTCTCCAGCTCCTGAAATGCAGTCGCAGCAGCTTCGGCCATCCTGACCCCGAGCTGCCAAATACAAGAGCATAATGTGAGAAAACAAGACTAAAAACATAGAAAGAGCTCGAAGAAGAGTATACATGGCCATAAACTGCCATCATATCTTGGAACTGAGAGATGGCCGGGGTCTTACCCATCTCCTCCCACTCCAGCTTTCTGGGGAGATCAGCCAAGAAACCAATAAAATTTCGCTCCTCCGGAGAAACAGGCGCAGACTCATGGGGCCCGAAGTTGGCCCTCTTCGAGCTACCATCAGCCGCAGGATCCTGCACTAGCTCATAATCGGAGAGCATCGTTCCAAACTTTTTGGCCTGGATTTTAGAAACCCTAGGCCTCTTCCTCGGCACCAGCCCGACCTCCTGGCTGGCTTCCGGAGCCACTTCCCGAACCTCAGGATCCCGGGTCTCCGAGCCGGCCTCCTGGTTGGCCCGCGAACCACTAGCCTCCCCGGGGGCCTTGGTGTTATCTCGGACATGGCCAATATTCCTGATTGCAGCAGCCAGGGACCTGTTTGTCATGCTCATCTCCACAAACTGCTCAAATTCAGGCTTATAGCCGGGAAGACCTGAAAAATAAACAAAAGCACATTAGTCCGGAGCAAGACAAAAACCGCAAGACTAAAAATAAGCCAAATCCAATCCAAACTTACATCCTATCCTGAAAAGATACTTGTGACTCATGAGGTCATCTCTGGTCACTTGCCTCTTGAGGCCCCGGCAAAAGGCGTTCACCCGGTCTAGAGCCGCATCCTGGAGGTCGAAGGTTTCGAAGTTCATGGCCAAGGGCTCCTCCTTGAAGGTGGGCATAAACCGGATATCGACGCCCTGGAGAAATACAAACTCCCCATTCCACCCCTTTAAAGAAGGCAGCATACCCAGAGGCTTGGAGCCCGAAGAGGGATACCCGCAAGCCTTGCCCTGGAATCTAAACTCGAACAGAGGCACGTTGTTGGAGTGCACCAACCGGAACAAGTGGTGGAAAAGCTTAAAAGTGGGCAATACCCCGGCGACCTCGCAACAACCCAAAAAATAATAAATCCACTTCACCGCATTGGGAGTAAGTTGGGTTATGGGGATCCCATACTCAAATAGACACAGAGATTTGACGAACTGGTGACATCTCGGCCCATAGCCCGACCTCAAATGTTCCAACCACACGCCGACCAAACCACCCTCTGGCCTATGGTATATCCTCTCCCCGGGCACTGGCCATCTCCACTTCACTTCTTCATCTAAGTGAAAAGTGGCCCGAAAAATCCCATCCCATTCCACTGGCGCCTCTACGTACTGGGATCGAAAGGGAGCAACGTCCATCCCGGAACCAGGCTTATCCCCGAAATTCGAATCCAAGGAAGCCTTGTCATACTCTATCATCTTCGCAACATCTTCGTTCTCAGAAAACTCAACACTAAGGTCCCTAAAGTAATAGGCATGTGGGATCCCCGGATCCTTCTTAACAAAGTAATATTTGGAGTGGCCCCAGCTACCGTCCGGCTCACTAAGACTATACCCCGGACCCATGTCTTTAGTCGCAATATTCGTAAGCACAGAAAGGCGGCTTTTCTTCTTACCCATTATACACCAATCTAGATCTATCAAGTCTAAATTGCTATCCGAAGAACTAACGCTACAGGAAGAAGTGCTTGGATCAGAAAGGGGAATCAATACTCGGTTAGCAATTACACGACGCCTAACCATACAAGGAGACTACCCCGGGCTACCCAGCAAAAGATGAAAGCCTAAAATCAGTATATCTACCCAAGACACAAAGTGAAACAGAGAAACAAAAACAGCAAAGCAAAAGGAATTAAAGGACCGGAGCAAGGAAACTTACAAAGAGGTCCGGAGAGAAGGGTGCGAAGGTACTTGAAATCAGATCACGCCGCCAGTCCGGAGAGCAGGTCCTCAGAGAAGCAGAATAACGGCAGCAAATCGAAAACTCGTAAAAGACAAAAGCGAGGGAGGTGACCACTATTTATTGGCAAACCCTGAAGTCCAACCGCCAGTGACACGTGGCGGCCCAAAAAACCGGCCCACTATCTCCAAAATCCGGAGATGGTGGGTGACAGCTGTTTTTCAAAAAAAAACATTAAAAAAAATGCACATATGCAATATAGTTACATATGCAATATATATATATATATATATATATATATATATATATATATATGTGTGTGTGTGCACAAACACCCAGCCTCCAACAACCCCTAGCCCGGGCGTATGTACTTTAGTACACACCCCGGGCCTGGGGGACAACCAAAGCAAAAAATTCTTCAAAAGGCAACAAATCCTAAGCTACTCCCTCATCCAGAGAATCCGCATAAGGGAGTGGGGGGCAAATGATGGGCTACAAATAGTCCAAGCCCAATTGGGCTCAATCTTGAGCCCAAAGCTACAGGCAAATCATCTCATGAGAATAAGAGCAGCCCAGCCCAGACTAGTGGATCTCGGGCCCGGAGCCACCACTACGTGGCATGGTCCCCACCGGCCACCCCAGACTAGGGGACCCCAGATCGGTGACACTCAGCATACGTGGCACCCCAGTTCAGCCGACATTCCTACATCTGGCGCTGACTAACACTAAACAACAAGAAAGAGCATGTGTCAAATTATGTCCGCTGCAACACTGCCACACTCCAGTCTACGGTCCCCTCAAACAGGGACACATGTCCCACATCCCGGGAGTTCAGCGGTTTGTCCCCCTGATCCAACGGTCAGGGAAAGAGGTAACCTACCCCTAAACCCTAGGCCTAGGGATATAAATACCCCTAGAAAATAGGGTTTAGGGGGGGACATTATTACACACCTACACACATTTATTACTTTCGTGATACTCTACTTGATTATTATCTTCCAAAGCCAACTCTTATTCTCACGCCAGAGGCACCTCGGGGCCGATCCCCCCTCCGGTGTTGTTTCGCAGGAACCCTACTACAGCTACACCCCTTCCGAGGCAGGAGTTGGCGAGGAAGTACCCGATCAAGTTTTAGAGTTATCATGCATTGTCTTGATCTCCGATCCCCCTCTAATGTAAACAACTGAGGGGACAGACGGAGCATTTTTTTGCACAATGGTGATCAACCACGAATACAAAAAACTTCCGATTAAATAAAAAAAGAATAAAATTAATCAAAATCAAATTCACTAATCTAACATATGAACCGAAAAGATCATATAAACCCCAGGTGTAAAATCACAACCCACAAAATAAATTAATTATTTCAAACAAAATGAGCCCCGACAACTATCCAAATTCATAGAAATTTTAATGTAAAATTTTAAGATTTTTTGAAATAACTTGAATCCCTCCAATATTATCCCATCCTTTTTTCTTCTTTTTTTTTGAAAGGAATATTATCCCATCCTTCTACATCAAAATTAATTTTGATTCCGTCCCACGATATGAATCGCGACATATAATTCCTGCTACAGAGGATATTCACAGAATAAAGGTACTCCCTCTGTCCCAGCAGTTTATATACATTGGGGGACGGGGGATTTGGCACGCATTTTAAGGTACATTTTAAGGATAGTTCCATAACTTATTTTTCAAATTTTCTTTTTTTGTATAAAAATAGGTATGTTAAATTTTTATACAAAAAAAGAAAATTTTAAAAATAAGTTATGGAACTATACTTTATAAGAGCCTTAAAATGCGTGTCAGCAGAATGCAAATAGTAATGTATAGAATCTGGTGGGAGGAAGGGAGTATATACGCATGTTGCAAACAAATGCGTGTTGTGTCGTTTAGCGTAGTTGGACTTTGCAATAGTTTTTAATGCAAGAAACGCGAGTTCGAACCCACTGCATACATCACTGCAATTGTCCTCAAAATGACCATGTGTAACCCAAAGAAACTATGACTTATCATTGTTCTTTACCCTTGCATATTGCTCTAGGTCCGTCACTCCATGCGCCCCATTTTAATTTTCTTAAAAATATTTATTATAAAAATAATTTAGTTAATAAATTTATAAATTTTAAGTTCAATTTCAATTTAAGTTAGTGATATTTTTTACTTATATATTTTCACTTCCAACTCATAAATTAGATAATAATTTCGCATGTAATTGTCAAACTAAATAACAAATCAGAGTAAAATATCATAGAATACAATGTTGGAAACCGATCACCTGAAACAAAAAGAATATGTATAAAATATCAAATATTTTATTAAAAATGTTCGTATAATTTTAATTAAATATTAAAATATCAATTAATACATAAAATTGATTATATAAATTATTTAATATCAAATTGATTTCTTCATCTAAATAAATTATGTACTTGGTATATATCATATAGGCCAAGGTTCCAGAGAGAACACCCTTAAAAAGAGAACGAGAGAACACATCATCTAACCATTGAATCTATTAAATCTAATGGCCCCGCCAGGGGCACCCAATACAAAAAAGTCTTATAATTCTAGTCTCTATCCATTCATAAAAAAAATTTAAAACATTTTTTTTCAAAAAAAATTAAAAACCTGTTGTGACGTCACAGTGACATCATCATTTTTATTATTTTTTCCAAATAATTTTTTATATATTTTTTTAAAATGAATTGATAGAGGGTAGAATTATAAGACTTTTTTGTATTGGGTGTTGTTGGCGGGACCATTAGATCTAATAGATTCAATGATTAGATGATGTGTTCTCTCGTTCTCTTTTTAAGGGTGTTCTCTCTGGAGCCTAACCCATATCATATATGCATGTTGCAAACAGATGCGTTTTGTGTCGTTTAGCATAGTTGGTCTTTGCAATAGTTTTTAATGCATGAAACGCGAGTTCGAATCCACTGCACATAACTTTTTTTTTTGGTCAGGGCGTTGCACATCACTGCATTTGTCCTCAAAATGACCATGTGTAACCCAAAGAAACTATGACTTATCACTGTTCTTTATCCTTCCCATATTGCTCTAGGTCCGTCACTGCATGCCTAGGGAGTGTAACAAGGACCGGTATGTGGTAAAGAGGTTCGACTCCAAAGGTAAACCAAAACAGGGTTTAGGCTACATCACAAACTAACTAAAAACTAATTACAAACTGACACACCGTAAGATTACACCTGCAAAAAATATGAATATAGATTAAACAAAGCGATAGAAAAAGATTTTGAGATTCAAATATTATTTTAGGGTTCCGGAAGAAAAGTGAACAAGCTGCTCTTTTTTCTTTCTTGAGTGCTTTTTTCTATTGGATTAATCCACAATATATAGGCCTTTCCATGCACTTCCTCCACCCAAAAATATAACTGCCTAATTAATACATATAATAATGTCAAGATATGTAAGTTACAAGTATAATATTTATATTTGTAACTCCTGCTCACATTAATTATAATCAATGTTATTTATTCTTTGTAAGTTACAAATACACTAATAATGTATTTTATTCTAATATTATATTTGATAAAAATAAGTCAAATACAACATCTCCCACTTGACTTTTTTTAATCAAATATTTTTCTTGACTTCGACTTTTTCCAGAGTCTATATATTTTCACTTTTCGTAAAATTAACATTCCATATTTAAACACTCAAAATCATTAAACAAACCAACTTGTTCAATAAATACTTTTGCACGAATACCTTATATTACAACCATATAGCAAGTGAAAAATATTCACCTCTTACAATACATTTCTTATTTTTTACTTTTCCAATTTGAGCTCCATCAAAATCAAATAGATGGCTCGAAGTTGACTTCCCATTATTTTTGTCAATTCAAAAAAAAACATTTGTACTGTAGTAACCCAATAACTCCAAGCACGTCTTCTTGATTCACCAATTTGTTACACAACGTACTATTCAAGTACATGATCATGATTCTCCTTACAGCGTCTCACTAGGCTCAAGCAAAATTGCTTCACAATCCAGTTACAAATTAAAACTAACTAAAAATGTCAAGTCAATCGATTACACAACATAAAATATCGAACTTCTGACTACTTGCACATAATACATTCAGTGGTTCCCATTTCTGCATTAATCGTTTCCCATTACCAATAGGGTTGGCGCCGGACTGCAATTCTGCATCCTAAAACAATTAAGCATTTTACTCAAATACCATTCTAAGTCCAAACTGAACATTCTAGTGTTTTCATTCCTTAATCCAAATTTTCTATATATGCAAGATATTTCACACATATCTTCGATCTCAAATTTTCAACCAAGTTCCAACTTAATTTTGTTCCACACGTATTCATTATTTTCACTGATAATATATCAGTGATAAACAAACTCCCACTTTCCAAAAATACAGACATAATTGTCTACTTCCATTATCGATTTTTCACAAAACCTTTACAACTAGCAAATATCAAAATTTATTAAACATTCCAACAACTTTATTTTCCTTTTCAAAATTCACTTACAACCAACGAATTTTCTATATTCTGGTGGATCACACAATTCCAACTTTTTATTCATTTCCATGAATTACTCGAATTCTTTCTATTTCATTTCGAAAATTTCTAATTTTGTACTCACTATTCTGAGTATAAAAAAAACACCTTTTCCTTTATACTCTCTATTATAAGAGCCTCTATAATCATTTCGATTATAATGTTGAATTACAATGTTATCTTTTCCAACAACGATTTCCAATTACCACGTATACCAACCGATTCCAATTAAACCGATTATTTTTAAACAAACACACACATTTTCTAGTTTACAAGATATACCAACTCAACCACACCTTGCCTTATTTTTCAAAATACATTTTAAATTTTGTTTAAACCCTTATTCCAATAAAACTAATAAATTCTTGTTTATTTTGTTCCAGAAACTTGTCCCAATTTTTCTTAAAAATTATATTATTTCAAAAATAATCACTCATTTATGTTCATCGTAAATTTCCTTTTTTTTTTCATTTTTATATGCTCTTTATTCTGAGCATCATAAAAATATTTCTTATAAAATATCCTTTTTAAATCGATATATTTTCGGATTATCTCCAAACAATCTTCATTTATGTTCACAATCACATAAATGATATTTCATTCAACCACAAGCAACATTGTTTATGCTAAAAATAGTCATTTTCGAGCTTCATCGGAAACTTCTCTATTATAGCGTCATCTATTTCAATGACATTTCTCAAACTATCTTCAAAATACCTTACTCAAATAAGGCAATAACAAAAATTTTACAAGAAATTTGTTTCATATAACCAAAACAAATTAAAGATAATTTGTAAAGATAATATGTGCCTCAATAAAATCATCTTAAAACGTAAAATTAAAAACAGTCACGCCAAGTAATAGGGTAAAATAGATAGCACAATAAATAGATCCATGCTTCCAAGATAGAATCATACAGCCAACAAGAGATCATATAAAAATATGATTTGATAAGCCTAAACAAAAAAACACAAACACATGTAATAGAAATATGCACTCAAAATTCAGGCAACATATATGACAAAACTAATGGAGACTATATGACCATAGGCAGGAAATTATAAAAATAAGCCAAAAAAAAACCAAGCTCTAGATCGACTAAGGGGATAGACAGGGGCGGACCCACACTATGGCCAAAGGTGGCCATGGCCCCCACCAGCCTCTCAACAGAAGGGATATTATATGTATATATATGATTGTAATAAGTCACCTGGCCCCTGTCATATTTTTGATTTTATTAATGTATTGGCCCATTTATAGAAGCCCAAGAGTCCACAATGTACAACCCAAATAAAAAAAAGCAACCCAAATATACAAACGGATGTGCAATGCAAAAAAAAAGTACAGATATCACAAACACAAACAGACAGCTCACATCTTAGAGACTAACAAACAGACGCCGACGGTGTTGGTTGTGCAACATCAATTCACAATTTGTGGAACTACCCAATTGCCTCCAAGCTTCTTCTATACTTTCATATCATATTTGCATTTTAATCAGGTATTACTTGAACTTAAATTGATTTTGAAAATTTGGGGATTTTGTAATTTCTAGGGTTGAATACTTGAATTAGGAATTGATATTTGGATTTCATATATTGATTGTCAGATTGAACTATTGAAGTGCGCTTTTATGATTTATGAATTGCTGCAATGTCATTTAGAATCTGCATCCAATGTTTGAATCATTGTCTAGCATTTCTGATTTGTGTGAATGGCTGGTAAAGACAAGAAAAGCAGACATATATCCCCTGGTATATAGAGTCGTGACTCTTGTTTTAACACTACCTGTTTCTACGGCAACAACAGAGCGGTCATTTTCAGCAATGAGTCTTGTGAAAAATAGACTTCGAAGCAAAATGGAAGACGAATATGTCTCAGATTGTTTGATGTTATATATTGAGAAAGAAATTGCTCATAGTATTAGTATAAATGCTATTATAGATGATTTTCGTGACTTAAAAGAGCGACAGTCTCAATTTTAATGTATTAAAACAATCTTTTTTTTTATAGGCACTAAATTATATAATATATTTTGGCCCCTGTTGTGGGAGGATTTTAGCACAACTACGTGGAGGCCGTTGCTGGAATAGCGCCGTAAAATATGGAATCGTATAACTGCCCAGGAAGGCACACAGCTATAGATTTGAGACTAGCCGCCCGGGAAGGCACACGGCTAGGGGTTACCGAAGAACACGGGAAGGTGTTTTGGTGATGATTGGGACTGAATCTACGGGATAGAGCTCAAGGACCATCTGTTGGCCAACCAAGAACCCTAATTTGACTGTGTCACACAAGAGTGCACGTGCTCTAGCTACTCAAGGAGTGTAAGTGTCGAAGAAGATCCCGTAAACTACCTACATACCAGTATTTATAGTGGATCAAGCCCCGATGTAGTTCTTGATTGATAAGTTCGATTGTTTGTGATGATTTATCCTCTCTCCAGTGGGATAATGACTATTGTTGCTGATATCAATCATGTATCAACTGATTGTGATGTAGTTATCAGGTTTCCAAGCCTTATCAGGACTGTTGGAAGCCTATCCACTGATGTTTATCTCATGAATGTATGATTTATCATGTAATAATGATGTATATCTCTGAATAATCGTGTAATTATCTGATATGAAGTGTATATGGGTTATAGAGACGTGCTCCTAAAAGATAGGAGGCTATCCTTATCTGATTATGCGCTTCTGCCAGGCTTCCAGGGAAGCTGGGATACCGCCGGTAGCTAGGCTCCGGTAGCCCTGCTGGTTGGTTGTGATAACTATACTGGAAGCTCTATCTTATAGCTGTCCTAGTTACCTTGCTATAGTAATTATGGGCTACAGGTTATCCTTAAGGGGTCAACCCTGGGATCCTAGGCCTTATGTTCTCTTAATACTTTCCTCATGGTAGCCCCTCTGGTAGGCTGACTATGGAAGCCTGATATTTGGGAGCCTTATAATAATAGCTGGGAGCTAGGGATTTAATCAAGGGAAGCTAGTTCCTCGGACCCTAGGCCTTGTATCCATCAATGATCCTTCTTAAAGTAGCCCTTATGGGTTGTCGTGGGCCATTGGAAGCCTTACAGATCATCTAATTCATTGACGGATTGGACCTTAAATCATCAATGGGCCTAAATCTAACCCATGCAAGATTTTGGTCACAACAACTACCCCCCGGTTCCTTGAAGCATGAGTGCAAGAGGAACCTAAAGTCTACAGGGTTCAATCATCTCGGGCATTCGACCATAAATTCCGTATCAAGCTACTAGATATGCTCAATCCAATATGGTGCGCAAAAACCAGTTTTCTACAATGTTTGAGATAAGAGAATTTTATGTTTTTTTAAAACTCTCGATGATATATTTGTTAGTAATTTCATAATTATTCTGCGGAATCTCGATTTGAAGCGTGTAATTTAGGCGGAAGCCATTCAGTGTGCGCGAGAATAATCAATTTAACTGATTTATTCTGTAGGAATAAAAAGATAAGTCGTGAGTGTAAGAATTTGGGTGAGACTCTTCCATTTCCTACCTAGAAAATAATGAAGTAGGGAGTAAATCCATAATCACACGCTTCCCCCTTATCTCATTTTCTGTGCCCGGTTCATTCACTACCAAGGCTATCATCATAGGTCACGCCTCTCCACTTTTCTATTTATTAATCCATTCTTTAGTCTTTTCCGATCTTTTCATCAAAAACTCTCTTCACATCCTTCTCATCTTTCTTTCTCGAAGACACGCAGGAATACCAAAGGGTTCTCCGGGCTTTCGACGGTGGCTCACTTTTTCGAGGATCTATTAATCAAATCTAAGGTACACCATTACTTCTGATGATTGTGTTTAACCCTGATTTTGATCTTTATTTCTGTAGGTATTCGATTCGCTGTATATTTCTTGATATGTTTCTATTCATACTTTCGGATCCGTCATACTATGCATTTTCTGGTTTGCATGTACGTTCTTAGTGTGTGTGACATTTTACAATTGTTCCTTGAATATTCGCCTAGGTTTCCTGTCTTTAATTGAATCGCATGCTAGATGCCCATAGGCTGGTTTATGGTTTAAGCATATAAATTATTCTTGAACCAATGTTTGAATACCATGTTCTAGGAATGGGGTTTCCATTTTCGTAGCCTCATATCTTTCCATACATACGTGTAGGCAAACTGTTTGATGTTTGTCCACAATAGGTAATTCAAAATCTCTCTCTTAAGTTTGCCCTTCCCTATGTGATTAGCGTCTTACCGATTGACTTTTTGACCTTCCTTGGATATACGTGGTTTTTATTACCATATTTGAGGTTGCTTAAGTTTGTGAAATCCCTTTCGGCTGCGTCCAAACCCATAATGACCACCCCTTGTGCCTTTGCTTTATGTGAATGGATGTCATTGTCCTTCCGAGTCAACTGTCGAGACTAGGTAGCCCAATATATCCAATGGTCTACCTTGGTGGGCTTTCGCCTTCTCTTCCTTGATATTTTCTACACTTGGAGTTCCTCTGGTTGACCAACTCTCTCCCTTTGGTTGCAGATGTCCACATCGTCTGTTTCTGGAAGCTCTTCTCATCTTCCCGGTAACATGTCTTCCGTCTCTGGGGAACTATCAGACTCCTGGTCAACTCATATCAATGACCTACTTGTCTCCCAGCCATTACTTCTCTTAGTGCCTTCTAAGGGATGGAGGTTTCTTTCTAAGAGTCAAAACCATCTGTCAGTTTCCGTACTCGATCTCGAGTGGAAGTGATTAATCCCTTAGAGGCCGAGATTGTTAGCAGACGTCCCAGCTTTTCTCATGAGGTTGGATCGTCAAGTCTCATCAATATGGATGTCGATATGATTAATCTTAGCTCTAACTCGGATGAAGGGGGACAGACGTTGAGTGGGTATTGGAATGAGGCCGAAACGCCATTTTTTGATAATGACTCTGGAACAAGAGATGATGAGATTGATGTGAGATTTACAGCTAATGTCGATGGGAACCTATACATGCCGATTAACTCTGAACCCTCTTTTGAGAACTTGTATTCGAGTATGAATGTGGATAGGTTAGAGAACCTACTGGAGTCTTGCACTCCTGGTTGTTTGTTGGTGGTTCCACATGCTGGTGAAAGATGTCATAGATTTGATTCTCTTACCCCTGGTCGGGCTATCCCTCGCGCCGTCTTGTCGGCTTCCTTCTTTAAACTCGGGTTTTCATTACCCCTGCACCCATTCTTCTTGGAGCTGCTTCGATACCTTGAACTTGCTCCTATGCAGTTAACGCCCAATTCCTTTCGGATGGCGGCCTGCATGAATGTCCTTTATGATCAACAGTTTAAAGTACCTCTTACTGCTAGAGAACTGTGTTACTTTTACCAACTAAAGGATGCTGGCAGGAAGCCTGGTATTTTTTATTTGACTGCTTGGAACAACCGCCAGGGCCGGTGCGTTAAAGGTAACAAACGGGGTATGTATGATTGGCACGAGCATTTTTTGTATTGTTATGACTGCGATGAGGTGAGGAAAGACTTTAACATGTTTCCACGTAAGCTTCTGTCTTTAATTACTCTCAAAGCTCCTTCGTTATTCAGTTGGTCCCATACTTATTAGGTAGCCCTGTACTTCATTATTCTTTTTAGGGTTTCCGGGACAGACTTTGTTGGAAGGAGTGGAGGAAAGACGGGCTAGGAAGATAGCTAAGATTGCAACTACGTTGGGCGATGGTGATGACCTATTGACTGCAGGGGTCCTTGAAAAGTTAGGTTTTTCTCAACCTAGGGTTCCCGCTTCCCCTACTCAGGAAGGGGTCGCTGGTCTGGAAGCCCTGGGATTAGAGATCCAGGAGGAGTGGGGTGTCGCCCGAGGAGTGGGAGTTGAGGTTCCCACCAAAGTTGGTTCTGGTTTGTACCTTATTTTGGGGCTACCTCTCTAGTTCTTAGGCACCCTTATGTCCTTTTTCCTGTTTCGTATTTAAATGCAATACACTTTCATATGTACTTGTTTTCACTTGCTTTATATATATTGGGTTATTTACTGACTTCCTTTTAAATTTCTTCCCAGGTATGTCAGGAGCCGTTCCTTCTTTTGTTCAGCCTTCTGAGAAGTATGAAGACCTTTTCCCTGATGACGAGTTGGCGTTACTGGAAGCCCCAATAGAAGCTACCCCAATCTCTCAAACCAGGGTTCCTCCTCTTGGCAAGTCTGGATCTGCTTTAGCTGACAAAAAGAGGCTTGCATAGACTTCCGGAAGTCTTGTATCTACTCCGGAAACTCGCTCTTCCAAGAGGGCCAGGTTACCCCAGTCATCCAACCTTTCTCCAGAAGTTCAGCAGTTCTTTCGCCTAACCGATGGGCAGATCCCTCTGGAAGTGATAGCTGGTTGGTCGAAGTTGAAGTCTTCTGATGCTGCTCGAGCCATGCTTTTTTCTTCTAGCGAGAACCTATTCCATCAGATGAAGATTGGAAACCAACTGGTTGCAGCCACTCGGGGTGACGCGAGTCTTAAAGAGGAAATAAAGCAATCAAAGAAGAGTCTGGAGGCTAATGAACATGAAAAGAAGAAGCTATTGGATGCTAACAAGAAACTGAAAGGCGACATTGCCTTATTGACAAAGGAAAAGGAAAAGTTTGGTAGGTTGGTGTCTAACCAAGACAAAGAGAAAGAAGAGTCAGCTGTAGCCCATGCAGCAGAGATCAAGGAGCTAAAGTTGCAGGTGGACACTCTACTGGCCTCGGTTAAGAAGCTGAAAGAGGCACTGCCTGAGAGATATAAGACTAGATTTGCTAATGGTGTGCAGGATTACATGAAGTCTACCTGGCGAAAGATGCCCAACCTCGACTGGGCTCTCCTGGGTGAGGATGCTGTCAAACAGGTAGAAAGTTTCAAGGTAGAGGTTTCCAAGCTTCAAACTCCAACCCCTAAAGTTGTTCTCAAGACGTCTATCGCTCCAAAGGACGTGAATGAGGAAACCCATGTTTCTGGCGCTGGGACAGAGGCTCCCACAGATGTGGTTGAGGTAACTCCGGGTAACCCAATCGAGAAGGCGAACCCCGTCGAGAACTCTTCCAGTCCTGACACCGCCAGTGATCCCTAAGCTACTAAGCTTCCCTTTCACAATTCCTTTAAGTACTCTGTTTTTCTGAACTCATGTTTTTATTCTAGTTCCATGAACTCTGTTCGTCTATTTTGAACTTGGTGTTTAAATGAGGGGGCGGGCACCTCTGATGCTCCGCAGATGTAATCTTTAACTCGTACTTTCCTTTGTCGTGGTTTCGTGAGCTTGTTAGCTTTATAAACGCATGCTTATTATATCTTATTCATGTGTTTAGTAGAGTTAAGCTATTATCGACCTTGAGAACAGGCTGATTCCATCTATATGCTGCTACTAGGTATCTGTTTCATAATAATGAACATCTAAAGTGCTTGGGGGACTACCTAGCGCATAGGTAACCTAATGGTAACCAAGGCAGCCTAGTTGATGTACAATTCAACTATTAGGGGCTAACGATTTACTTAATATTATGATCAGCGATCTTCTAAGTAGACAAGGTATAAAGAGGTTATAATCTTTTAATCTTATAATCTATTATCGAGAGGTAGTGCAATCTTTTAATATCTATCAAGTGGGGTTTCCACACAAGGTAGGTGGCCTCTACGGAATCCTAAAAGGGGGAACATAAGTTTACTCCTAAAATGTCTAGTCATTTTCACAATCATAAAGCATGTATTAGGAATCTTTAATTAAACATCAGTGGATAAGCTACAACTCTTAATCGAAAGCTTGGATGAGTAATAGAGCATATGAGCATTACCATAGTTCAGAGGAGTGAGTTTAGTTTTCACATACCCGTATAAGTTGCTCAAAGGCATATGGGGTTGCATGTACCTTATCCCTTGAGGTTGCAACTTCCATTTGAGGGGCTTCCATTGCGGGAGCTTGTCACCCGGAAGCCTGAGTCTGGTAGCCCCATCCTGGGAGCTTTTATCTGTGGAAGCCTAGCACTGGTAGCCCAACCTGGAAGCGCTTGTTCCGGGGCCTCTATCCTGCAAGCTTTTGTTTTCATGAGATATTTAGATAAGTGAGATCGCGCTATGACAGCCTCTCGGAAGAGCGTTCCATCACAACCCTTATTTAGGAAGGGATTCATGTATGCCGAACAGGGTACCATACATGTCCCGGTAACCAAGTAAGCCATGTGAATCACTCAAGACTCTATACATGTCTGGTAATAAAGGGATTCATGTGTGCCGAACAGGGTACCACACAAGCCCAAAAAGTGAAGGGATTCATGTATGCCGAACAGGGTACCATACATGTCCCGATAACCAAGTAAGCCATGTGAATCACTCAAGATTCCATACACGTCTAGTAATAAAGGGATTCATGTGTGCCGAACAGGGTACCACACAAGCCCAAAAAATGAAGGGATTCATGTATGCCGAACAGGGTACCATACATGTCCCAGTAACCAAGTAAGCCATGTGAATCACCCAAGATCCTATACATGTCTGGTAATGAGTATTCGGAGGACTTCTCCTAAAATGAGTATTTGGAGGACTTCTCCTACTAACCAAGTAAGCCATGTGAACCACTCAAGTTTCCGTACACGTCTGGTAATAAGTATTTGGAGGACTTCTCCTACTAACCAAGTAAGCCATGTGAATCACTCAACATCCTATACATGTCTGGTAATAAGTATTTGGAGGACTTCTCCTACTAACCAAGTAAGCCATGTGAATCACTCAAGATCCTATACATGTCTGGTAATAAGTATTTGGAGGACTTCTCCTACTAACCAAGTAAGCCATGTGAATCACTCAAGATCCTATACATGTCTGGTAATGAGTATTCGGAGGACTACTCCTACTAACCAAGTAAGCCATGTGAATCACTCAAGATCCTATACATGTCTGGTAATAAGTATTTGGAAGACTTCTCCTACTAACCAAGTAAGCCATGTGAACCACTCAAGTTTCCGTACATGTCTGGTAATAATCATGAAGCCTTTAGAACTTGACATTTTCAAGATGCCACTTTGAGAAGTATACTATCCGCTCCATTGCTTTAAAACTTAGCATTTTCAAGATGCCACTCTGAGAAGTATATTATCTACTACCCCACAGTTCTTCATGACAGCTTGTCTGTGGTGCAGAACTAATTCATCTTATCACCAATCTAGTTGCTATCATCTCAATTCTCTTATCGCTCTGAGTATATTTCAGTGAAGCTCATCAAGTAAAGTATGGGGAAGCCTCCTATGTACCCTGACAATACAGGACCCAGAACGCTGAAGTTTGTGAAGCCCAATTCTCCAGTTGGCTATGGACATGAAACCTGGATTGATTATCCGGTCAATCCTCTGAAAGTTGAGCATTTTTTGTAATAAGTTTTGGTAGCATGATTGTTCCTACCCCCCGAGCCTCTGGTTTAGCTCTATTTTTGATATCTTCACTTCTTTCCTTAGAGGGTTTGAATCTATACCCGGGAAGCTGGGTATTGTATCATAACTTGTTGCAGCTTTTTGTCAGGTCCATAAATCTCAATTGGGAAGCCACATTTCTTTTCATCATTGGAAGTCTTACACCCATTTTCTTCTTGATAGGAAGCCTCCTTTCATTAATTTTGGATTTTCTCCATCTCTCATGTGGGAAGCTGCTAGCTATATTTCCCAAGGGGAAGCCATCCCTTTCTCGTAGCAACCTCTTCGAGAGGTTTTTCTTTGATTATGAGGCCTTTTTAATTGCCTCTGGTTTCCTTGCATACTCTCAGGATAACCTTCCATCCTATATTTGCCAGATAGTTGGTAGCCTTAATATGTGGCAACCCCGGTGGCATGCCATTCGTGGGCTTCATATCACTTCCTTTTCGGTAGAGTGATCATCAATATCCCGTTAATATTCTTGTGATAGCTTTCCAAGATTTTGTTTGCTTTCATAATTCTTTTCCAATGATATCTCATGATTTGAGCTTCAGCTGTTGAAGTGGTTCCCATAGGAACATCTTGTGAGTGAAGTTTCTGGTTCATAACTCTTTGGGAACCTGAGGCGACCATGATATATAGGCCTTCTTTATCTGGGAGCATTTAGAACTTAGCCATCTTTGCCATTTTCATGGGGCTTCTGGTCAGGCTGTGGTCATGACTGTGATGCCTGGAGCTGTTAGGAACTTGGTTGCCCCTTTTCCAAGAGCTTCCTCTATATTTTTGGTATTGGCACCCCCGTTAATTAGCTCTTCTCAAGGGCTTACATGCCTTTTCCTTTTGGTGAGAGACTTGGTAGTACTCTTCAGAGTTGTGTTGGTAGCCCTTTAGGCAACCGTTCTTATTTTGGATGGGAAGCCTTATGGTCAAATGACAATTGAGGCTACCACTCATTTTTCCTTTTCAGCTGGTAACCCTTTGACAGGATTATAGGATATGCTTTAGTTCAGCTTCCTAAAGTAATACCTGAGGACCTTCTCATCATTTGAGTTGTTCTCTGTTAGTAGCATGGCTAGTAGTTTCCTCATCTTCTGCATGGCATTTGTGTTCCGAGATGCTGATTAGCTGCACCGGAAGCCCTGTCTTTGCTTCTACAACATCAAAGTGCTCATCGGGAAAAGTTTTCAATTCCATGATTTTCCTTACCAGCTTCTAACATCAATATTATCGGTGGTGCTACCCCCCGAACAAATTGGAAACCTTGACATGAGGTTTCCATGATGGAAGCCCCACACTATAAGTGCACATCTTCTTTCTATTGACTTTTTTAGAACATCATCATCATTTGTCAATTGTATCAGGCATTTTGATTATGAAGACAGTGAATAGGAATCTGTTTCCAGCTTTATAGATATTCAATTGGTAGAACATTTTGTTACTACCTCGGGTGGTGCACATGCGCTACCCCCCGAGTGTCTATGAATGACAAAGTTTGTAGTAACTGAATTTGAAGTTACACAGCTATAACTAATAAGTTGAATTCCACTGAGCCTATGTCCGAAAGAGGACTTCCGTTGGGGCTTCCTGATGAGTGGTAATTCTGGATCCATTCTTTGGGATCCCAACCCAGTCATGTGGCTGGTCAGTCTGCCTCTTTGGTGTTTTATCTTTGGAGCTACCAGATTCAGAGCTTCCGGATTCAAGGCTACCATCCAGGGCTTCTAGATTTCAAAGCTACCGGATACAGGGCTTCCGAATTGAAAGCTTGGAGGAGATCAAGCTCAGGGCTACCGGAGTTCAGGGCTACCGGAACCAGTGCTACTGGATTCAGGGCTACCGAATCCAGGGCTATCATGATGTCTTCCCCCGTGTAAGTATTGAGGTTAAGGTGCCCCAACATGCCTCTCTTCTTTGTAGCTAGACCTTTTACTATTAACATCTATGGCCTCTTTGCTAGAGCTTCTGGGATAGTAACCCTTTTCAACTTCTTGGATTTTTCCGACCTCAGTATGATCGGTTCTGTTCCCCTCGGGTGCTTCCAACGCTGAGGCAACAAATTCAGGTAGATATCCTTTTCTGACCAGCTCCTTGATATGATCTCTAAGGTGGTGACATTTTGAAGTCTCATATCCATAATTACCATGGAATGCACAGTAATTCTTAGGGTATGGTCCGCTTAGTCGGAGCCTTGGAATCGGCAACTCGAAGGATTGCGCCTTCATTGCCTCGTAGATGTGTTCTGTAGAGGCTTTTAAAGGTGTGTACCTTCTGAATTTACGATAACCGGCCTTCAACGGGGCTTGGCTTCCGCGTTGTGCCTTAGTCGTAATAGAGTTCACATCCGTAAGGGGAAAACCATTATTTGCTTCAGGGTCCTCACATAGGGGAGTGCGTCTCCTCGAATTCTTTTTGTGGGGGTTCCCTTTTTAGTGCCGGGAGCCTGGTTTCGCTTTCCCAAGCACCCACTTCCTGGTCCCGTACCTCCAAAGGCCTTTACAGGCTCCTTATTGGACATTCCTTTCTTCTCTCTTATCTTTGCCAGAGAGTAGACATCAGACAGAGTTTTCGGTTCACGTTCTTTGAGCTCCCTCAGAAATCGGCTATTCGGCTTGATTCTTGCCATAAGGAAGCCTCGGAACATTTCTTCGAGTGTCTTCTTTAATTTGGAAACTTCACTGTTGAATCGATGGATATATGTCATTAAAGATTCATTACACCTCTGTTTAAGACTTGCTAGTCTTTCTTCAATTGGTATGAATATTGCGGAAGCCTGAAAGCGCGTTACGAATAGCTCTCCCATTTGCTGCCATGATTCCGGATGTTTCACTGGAAGTTGCTCAAACCACAGGCGAGCATTTTCACTGAGGGTTGCAGCCAAAAGCTTGCACCTAGCAGATTCCTCCACATGGTTTGCCTCCATTCTTGCATTAAAACTTTGTAGGTACTCTACCGGGTCAGAGCTACCATCATATTCAGGGCTACCACTCGTTGTACAGTACTTTGGGAGTGGTGGCTCTTCTGCATTCCAGGCTTTGCTCAGCCTTTCAACAATAAACGGGTCCGGTTGGCCATTGGAGGGTATATATTCTTCATCCATATTATCTGGATCCATTTCTCGGTTGCCTTCGAGCCCGCAAGTATGTTGGAAGCCTGAGTTATGCTTTATCCCTCCGGCTCCTGGGCTTCCAAAAGATAGGAACTCTCCTTTATCACTGATATGGTCATATATTTGGGGTTCACCTTCTTCCTGGTATTCATGAGTTTCCAGCGAGAGGCCTTCATGATAACGCCACGGTATCCCTAGATGGGGTTCCTGGCGGAAGCCCCATTGGCTCCCTGATTGCATTTGTTCTTGAAGGTTCTTCGACACCCCTATCTGAGATTTCCTTTGTATACTTCTTTCATGGGAAATTTCGCCCGTTCCTTGCGATCTCCGGCCTACAATCAGGCCATCCAATCTTGTACTCGGCTCATTTTGTGCACCAATGATGCCACTATTGATCATCTTAGATTCTAACGAAATATCACATCCGTGAACATTATCTCGGAAAATATCTCCAAGTCCTTTTTCCTGCGAGTTTTGTCCCGGAATTGTCTCTCGTTCATCTCGCTTTGACAACGGATTGAATTCCTTTTCGCACTTTTTCTTCAATTCATTATCTCTTTCAAGGGAGTCTAGTCTTTCTCCCATTTGTTTCATGCGTCGATACATGTCATCGATGGTAACAAGATGTTCTTTATCACCAATTTCTTTGTCGACACCGTTAGACGGCGTTTCGTCATTGCCGGAGCGGTCAAACATCTTTTCCTCCAAAAGACGATAATCAAAGATCCCCTCCTTCTAGCGCCAATTGTTGTGGGAGGATTTTAGCACAACTACGTGGAGGCCGTTGCTGGAATAGCGTCGTAAAATATGGAATCGTATAACTGCCCAGGAAGGCACACATCTATAGATTTGAGACTAGCCGCCCGGGAAGGCACACGGCTAGGGGTTACCGAAGAACACGGGAAGCTGTTTTGGTGATGATTGGGACTGAATCTACGGGATAGAGCTCAAGGACCATCTATTGGCCAACCAAGAACCCTAATTTGACTGTGTCACACAAGAGTGCACGTGCTCTAGCTACTCAAGGAGTGTAAGTGTCGAAGAAGATCCCGTAAACTGCCTACATACCACTATTTATAGTGGATCAAGCCCCGATGTAGTTCTTGATTGATAAGTTCGATTGTTTGTGATGATTTATCCTCTCTCCAGTGGGATAATGACTGTTGTTGCTGATATCAATCGTGTATCAACTGATTGTGATGTAGTTATCAGGTTTCCAAGCCTTATCAGGACTGTTGGAAGCCTATCCACTGATGTTTATCTCATGAATGTATGATTTATCATGTAATAATGATGTATATCTCTGAATAATCGTGTAATTATCTGATATGAAGTGTATATGGGTTATAGAGACGTGCTCCTAAAAGATAGGAGGCTATCCTTATCTGATTATGCGCTTCTGCCAGGCTTCCGGGGAAGCTGGGATACCGCCGGTAGCTAGGCTCCGGTAGCCCTGCTGGCTGGCTGTGATAACTATACTGGAAGCTCTATCTTATGGATGTCCTAGTTACCTTGCTATAGTAATTATGGGCTACAGGTTATCCTTAAGGGGTCAACCCTGGGATCCTAGGCCTTATGTTCTCTTAATACTTTCCTCATGGTAGCCCCTCTGGTAGGCTGACTATGGAAGCCTGATATTTGGGAGCCTTATAATAATAGCTGGGAGCTAGGGATTTAATCAAGGGAAGCTAGTTCCTGGGACCCTAGGCCTTGTATCTATCAATGATCCTTCTTAAAGTAGCCCTTATGGGTTGTCGTGGGCCATTGGAAGCCTTACAGATCATCTAATTCATTGACGGATTGGACCTTAAATCATCAATGGGCCTAAATCTAACCCATGCAAGATTTTGGTCACAACAGCCCCCCTTGAAGAAACTTTCTGCGTCCGCCCCTGGGGATAGAGAATTCAAATATAACAATGATATTAAAGGAAAAGATTTTTGATGAAAGGGTGTTTGGCAACAAAATAACTACACACAACATAAATAACACACGGAAATTATAGAATATACAAACCAATCTCCTTGATAAAACTGGAACGAGAATGTGAGGCGCTAGAGACCAGTAGATTGCACCAGACGAGTGAGCGAAACCACTAAAGAAAAAAGATTATCGCAATGGACGAATTAAGGAAAGATAAAAAAAACTTTAACTTTGATACCAATGTAAGATTACACCTGCAAAAAATATGAATATAGATAAAACAAAGCGATAGAAAAGATTTTGAGAATCAAATATTATTTTAGGGTTCCGGAAGAGAAGTGAACAAGCTGTTCTTTTTCCTTTCTTGAGTGCTTTTTTCTATTGGATTAATCCACAATATATAGGCCTTTCCATGCACTTCCTCCACCCAAAAATATAACTGCCTAATTAATACATATAATAATGTTAAGATATGTAAGTTACAAGTATAATATTTATATTTGTAACTCCTGCTCAAATTAATTATAATCAATGTTATTTATTTTTTGTAAGTTACAAATACACTAATAATGTATTTTATTCTAATATTATATTTGATAAAAATAAGTCAAATACAACACACACTACAAACGGTGTTGGTAATATAGTAACCCATAGTTCCTAGGCTGACACACACTACAAATGATGTGAATGTCATGGGATACAACCAGGGGCGGAACCAGGGGGGCTAGCCCCGGCACCAGCCCGGGTCGGGGAAAAAAAACATGTAAAATTTTTTTTTTTAGCCCGGGGTCAAATTTAAAAATGGCTATATATAATTTTTTAGCCTTGGTTGAAATATTAAATAGAGGTATTAGTTTGGTTTTTAATTGTGTGTATATCCATTTGTTGTATGATTTAGTGAAAAATATCCGATTTTTGTATGATTTATGAAAAATATCCAATTTTTACATGATTTAGTGGAAAAAAAAATCCGCGCTTCGCGCGGCTCACCCCGAAATTTCCCCCACCCTGGAATATAGAGCTAGAATAGCCCGGGGTCCAAAAACATCCTGGTTCCGCCACTGGATACAACGTGAAAGCTGGGACACAAGTACTGATCAATGCTTGGGCAATTGCAACAATCATGCTATTGTGTGAGATAACCCAGAGGTCTATATTTTGAGTTCATTCCATTTGGAGCAGGGCGGAGAGGCTGCTCCGGAATCCAACATGCCATGGCCATCAATGAGCTTGCATTAGCAAACTTGGTGCACATATATGATCATTACATAGTCTTTATTAATTACTTTCACACACACTGACACACACTACAAACGGTGTTGGTAATATAGTGACCCATAGTTCCTAGGCTGAAATGGCTTTGCAGACTGCAGGGGAACAAGAGCCTTACATATGTTTTGCAATTTGGAGATTGATAAAATTGTTTTAACAATCATTAATCAGAGTTTTAGATTGATTGTAGAGTTTTAGCACTTGGACTCCAAATTTACAGACGAGCATTTCTTGTAAATTATTAAATGATTCGTTTGATGTGTTATATGTACCTTGTAGTATTAGAATACTTGATTTAGCATTAGCAAATTCTTGGTGCACATAGGGATGAGATTGGAAGATCTGGGAAGATCTGGACGGACATGACTTGGTATGCCTCTGCACGAGGAATCTCCTCGCAACGAGTCTAGTTACCCACTATTACACATTATAAAAAAATATTTGAAATATTATTTTGAAATAACAAAAATACTAAATATAATCATTTTCTTAAAAAAATTATTATAAAAATAATTTTGCTAATAAATTTAGAAATTTTAATTTCAATTTCAAATTTAAGTTAGTGATATATTTTACTTACATATTTTTACTTCCAACTCATAAATTAGATAATAATTTCGCATGTAATTTTCAAATTAAATAACAAATCAAAGTAAAATATCATAGAATACAATGTTAGAAATCGATGACCTGAAACAAAAAAAAATATGTATAAAATAAACAAATTGATTTAGGGTGTAATGGTCAAACAAAAACGTTCACTATTTTAATGTGATAACACCAAATATTTTATTAAAATTGTTCGTATAATTTTAGTTAAATATTAAAATATCAAATAATACATAAAATGATTATATAAATTATTTAATATCAAACTGATTTCTTCATCTAAATAAATTATTTCATCTAGTAGTCCCGCGACTCCCGCCGCCTAACCCGGCTTGAACAGCTCATCCAATCCAGAGGCTTAGCGCATCCAATAATATTCCATCCGGTTTGGACACCTCATCCAAATACTTAGCGCATCCAATATTCCATTTGCATGCGGATTTTATATTTTAGTGGATACTTCGAGTATTTCCGAGTCTTTGGATTAGGGATGTCAATGGATCGGATATCCGGTTCGATTCGATCCGATTCAAATGCTAATGAAGCGGATATGGATCATATAAAAAAAATCCGATCCGGAAGAAATTTGATCTGGAGAAAATCCGAAAGCTAATGGAGCGGATATGGATTTGATACGATCCGATCCGTTAAAAATCCGATCCGATTATATATATAATTTATTTTATATATATTTATATATTAAAATTAAAAAAAAAAAAATAGAAGACAGTGGGCTGGACTAATAGTAATGGGATATGATGATCTTATGTCCACCTTGCACCTGATTCTAAAACATCACATAGCAGTAAGTTAACTGACTTTAAGAGGTTGAACATACCTGTTCGTGTAATTTCTAGGATTATTACAAATATTTGTAACTTTTAAATGTATTGCAATGTTCTAAGTTTCTCGAATTTATAAAGACGTGTAATATTTTATTTGTGTACTTTACATTTCAAAGTGTTGCTATTATTATTCGTAAATTGTTGAATGAAATTAAAAAAATTTCTGTATATATATAAATAGATCGGAGGTCCGATCCGATAATCAGTATCCGGATATGGAACATGTTGAAAAAAATCCGACTATGATCCGATCCGAATCCGGTAAAATTAAATTGATCAGGATATGGATCATGCCTGATCCGATTCAAATCCGATCCGTTGGCAGCCCTACTTTGGATGACGGCCCACTGGCCCAGACGTGGGTGGGGTCAAATTTATTGAAAAGAAAACTTCCTACTATCTATATATATAAATAAATGAGGATACGCGGGAGTTTAGGTGACGCTTTAAGATCGTTTCAATCTATTTTTCTAATTTTCTAGAATTTTAGAATTTTAAACACTAATAAGCTCTAAGATCGTTTCAATCTATTTTTCTAATTTTCTAGAATTTTAGAATTTTAAACACTAATAAATGTAAAAATATCATTTAACATATTAAAAGTAGAATAGGTGTTCGAATTTAAAGGGAAGACAGCACGATTAGAAGTTCTATTGGAAGTAGAATAAGTATTTATAATGCATATAATTAAAAGCTCTATTGCAAGAGCTTAGCAAAAAAAACTCTATTACAAGTAGAATGGGAGTTCGAATTTATAGAAAAAACATATAAATAAAAGTTTTATTAGAAGTAGAAAAATATCATTTAACATATTAGAAGTAGAATAGGTGTTCGAATTTATGGAGGAGAATAGTTCGAATTTATAGGGAAGATATATAATTAGAAGTTCTATTGGAAGTAGAACATTATTTATAACGCATATGATTAAAGGTTATATTGGACGATCTGGAAACAATTTATTATTTTTTCAACCTGGTCGTATCTACAGTCGGGGGTTTGTCCCGCTGTTTTATTGGCTTGTTTCAGAAATATTATCCTTTGCATTTTGTAAAAAAAAGTTCTATCGGAAGTAGAATAGAAGTTCAAATTTATAGCGAATAAGAATTCGAACTTATAGAAAAAACATATAAATAAAAGTTCTATTAGAAGTAGAATATGTGTTTGAATATATAGAGCAGACATATAATAAATATTTTATAGAAAGTACAATATTCTTAAATTATAATTTTTTTATAAAAGTTAGTTATACTTCTATTAAAAAAATTAATGTATAAATCTCGTATTATTGTCATAAAAAAGTCATTATTTTTTAAAAATAAAATAAGTAATGTATTAACATAACAAAAGAACATTGTCATGTAGAAATCCTAAATAAATACAAGAATATCTATAATATAAAGAAAAAATAAGATGTGTTTTCATTTTCTAAAACTCCATAATTTTTAGAAAGTCTAGAATAAGTATAAATTGGAATTCACTCTATTTGTTAGGTTTTTATTTTAAAGAGTATGTTGTTGTGTAAGATAAGTTTCATCAATAATAACGGGAAGACGACTCACTATAAAAGATTGTATTATCTATTAAAATATCATATTGGTGTTATAAATTTTATTTTATTTTTAGGATTTGATTTTTATGGATAAACATTATCATACAAGTGATATATGTAAAAGTTAGGTTTTTGGTTTTAACGAGAGAGCGGATCAATAGTAACAATCGTGTTTAGCGAGAAAGCGGTTCATTAGAGAAGATCGTATAAAAGATGCATGAATATATAAGATACATATAATAAAATGTTTTATTGGAAGTAGAATACGAGGACGGTGGAGACATCTTATACAATTTTTTAAAACTACATATTTTTTTCTTAGAAATCCTTTATTTTAACTTTTTTGTACAAGTTAATTATACTTGCATTAGAAAAATATATCCATAAATATAATATTATTCTCGTAACGAAAAGTCTTCGTATTTAATTTTTTTTTGATATGTTAACATAACAGAAAGACATTTCCATGCGGAAGCTGTAAGTTTAAAGAATATAAAAATTGGAATTTACTCTCTTTATATAATGAAGTTCAAATTTCGATTCCAAATAAGAGCGGCTCGAAACGTATTTAACGGGATGACGACTCACTAGAAAAGATTATATTAGCTATTAGAATTTGATACCGATGTCATAATTTTTTTTATTTTTATGGTTCGATTTATGGATAAAAATTATTATATAAGTTTTTATAATTAAAGTTGGGATTTCGGTTTTAACGAGAGAACGACTCAATCGAAAGAATCATGTTTAACAAGAAATCGATTCATTAGAGAAGATTATTTAGTTATTAAATTTTAATATTAATATTATAATATAACATAAATATATTGAATTTTTTTAAAAATATTGTAACGCGCGACTTTATCGACTAGTTTAATTATAAAATAGAATAATGTTTGGGATATAAAATTTTGTACAAAAAATGTTACAAAATAATGTGTTAGGGTGATGTCGTAATATGAGATGTTTTCATTTGTTGCATGGTTGTGATTTGTGAAAGTACGTGATCTCATTATATTTAATTAAATTATAACCACTTAAAATGAGACAGGTGTCATTATGTAAATATTTTTATACATAATTTTGTATCTCTGGCATTTTTATTTATTATAACATTTCTACGTCTAAATTATTAGTCCTTTAATTTGTTACACGTCATTTAACGTGTATGTATAATGATAGTTTTATATACATTTTTATAATTGTTTCTAAATTGAAATTTAATATCTGGATTTTTATTAGAAAAAAGAATTTTTTAAATAATATATAAAATTATCATTTTATGCACATCAACTTACATGCAAAAGATGAAGGGACTAGTTTGAGACAAAGGAAGTATAAAAATTAAGTAAAATTAACTTATTTAAATAATAAGTTTACTCCTGTACTTGCTAAAAATTTCAAGCACATTAGCTAAAATGTCATGGTAGACTTGTCATGGTAGACTAGTAGAGTAAATATGTGTTTAATATCTGTTTTAAGATATCCGGTTAAGGGCGTGCATCATACTCATACATAATAAAAAGTAATTTTTGTTATTGTTGGTTTGGACAAGTTGCATTTATTTTTGCGGACCCGATTCCAATTTCAAGATTTTGAATATCAAATACTTTCGCCGTCTTTTTTTATTATTAATACTAGCTTATAGCCCGTGCAAAGCACGGGTTACTTTTAATTTTTTATAATTTATTTATAATATAATATAATATTATAAATATTAATTTAAATATGTTATTGATTCAAACCTTATATTATATATAATAATTTTAGTATTAAATATAAATTAATATGTTATTGGCGGGAATCGAACCTTGAGCCTCTGCATATAACAACTTTTAGTATTGTTATATCTAACGGTTATAATCTATTTTAGTTGCTGATCTAACGGTGATAAATGAGGGATAACCAAAAATGGGGATAACCAAAAAAGGGTAACCAACTACAAATTATACCCCTTTTGCTTATTATAATATAGTATAGATAGTATAGATTTGAAATAAAGATGTTCCGGTTAATTGTTATAAAAATAAATTTTTAAAAATAAGTAATGAAACTATCTTTTAAATATACATTAAAATATGTATCAAATACCCAATATTAACCATCAAGGGAATACTAATTAAATAGTGATAGTAAGTCGGAGTAAAATTATGGCACGAACAACACCGGATTTGGTGTCAAGATGGAATAAAATAGCCTTTGTGTTTACACTTGCATAGTTGCATTATTCAGCAGGCATAATGTGTGTGTAGGTATGGGATGGAGATGTTAAAAAAGCAAGAAGCCCGAAAATTGGTCCGGTCCGGTCCGATTCGATCCGGAAAAAAATTTGAAAAGCCGGGTTTGATTCAATCCGACCCGAGAGTTTAAGATGGGCCTCCTATTTTTCTAGAAATCCGGTCCGGCTTGAAGCCCGAAAAACCCGGTAAAAAGCCCGGGCTTTTGAAAAGCCCAGATAAAGCCCCGGGTTTTTTAAAAGTCCGGACAGAAGCCCGCTTAGGTCCGGATAAAAGGCCGGGCTTTTTAAGAAATCCGGATAAAAATCTGATTTTTTATAGATAAAATCTAAAAATATTTAATATTTTTAAAAAAATTAAGCGGGAGTAATCTTAATCCTATCTGCCATTGGTGTGAAGTGGCAGAAGAAACAATCCAACATCTTTTCTGGAATTGCACTTTAGCAAAATGGGGTTGGGATTATGTGAGTAATTGGTGGAGCATTAAAGTGAAACTTCAGCGGATTACTCATTTCTCTTTAGAGACATTGTTAGGACTTCAAAAAAATCTCAAATCAAACCACATTTGGAGAATGGTAGTTGCTGCTACTTGCTGGTCAATTTGGTTAGCAAGGAATGAGTGGATTTTTCAGCAAACAAGAGTGGACAAGAGATCACTTGAATTCCTTATCTTTGCAAGGGTCAACAAATGGGGTCAAGCAATGAAACTTCTTAATTTCAGCAATGATCCACTTTGGAGAACTAACCCTCAAGGAGCCATTGCAACATACTATCACTCACTCAGTGTAAACTACTGGACAACAAGAAGAAATGCATATGATTACGTTTGTGCAGTAGATGGGGCATGGGGATCGACATCTTCTATTGGAATCAAAGGTGGGATTGGAGGTAATATCACAGACAAAAATGGGAGAGTGGTATATGTTTTTTCAGGGCCCGTGTGGTTGAAAAGTAGCCTGCAGACTGAAATAGAGGCGATACGGCATATGGTAAACATTATTGGTATGCCCAGATTCAGTAATTCGAAAGTGGTCATTTGCTCAGACTCGATCCAAGCAATTAATATAGTCAGGGAGGGGAGCTTGAATAATGTCAAGATCAAAGTGGGGATCTTAAACATAGACACAATGATGCATAGATATATTCTCAATTATGTTCCTCGCGAACTGTATGAGACAGCGGATTCTCTGGCACGGGCTGGCCAATTTAAAGACTCAACAAGCACATATTGGACGTAAGGTCATAGACATAGCTTGCTTGTGTGGAATTGCTTCTTCTAGTTCCTGTTTAGTCTATCTTTTCAGAGGTTCTACTTACTAGATTTTCAAGGATTTGTGGTTTGTCTGTACTGGATCTTGTGTCAGGCTTGCCTGAAATTTTTATAATATATTGCTTGGCTTACCAAAAAAAAAACTTACCAATACGATATGAAGGATCATGAGGCGAGTAAGAATCAACAATATGAACAACAAATCCCCCATTTAATTAATAATGATAATGAAGATTTGAAGGAGATGAAAAACAAATTATAAATTAATTAAATGGGGACAACAAATAATGAATTAATTAAATGGGGTGGACATTCCATCCCTCATTTAATTAATTATACTTGAAAGTCTTCCCAATTATTGTCTCGAGAATTTTTTTTAACTAATGTCAAGGAGTCTTTCCAACTAAATGTCAGGGAAACCGGCCAATTTTGTTGGACAAACTTGCAATTGATGATGCAGATGAGTGAAGAACTTGTGAGACTCTAAGATTGTGTGAATCTTAATACTACATTCATCCCATCCATTTTTTTTACATGTTTTCAGCATTGTTTGGCATGGATTTTAAGGTATATATAAAGTATAGTTCCATAACTTATTTTTAAATTTTTTTTATAAATAAAAAATTAAACATTAAATTTTTATTTAGAAGAAAAAAATTAAAAAAAAAATTATAAAACTATAAAAAAATCAAAATTCCTAAAAAGTCAGAATCTTCTCCTCTCTCCCTTCTACCCTAGCCTCCATTAAAGTTTTTTGTGGGGGCTTCCATCGGGTTTCATCGGTGGAAATCCCCAATTCAATTCATTTTTCGTTCGTCTTGCTTTCTTTCCTTTCAATAAAGTTCCCAATTTATTTGGGTTTCAGTTATTCCCAATTTATTTGGGTTGTGTTTGCCTCTCCTTGTGAGAGTTTGGTTTTTGTTTGGATAGATCGGTAAGTTTTTCATGATTTTGATTCAGAGATGAAGGCTACTATGGAATCGCATCTATGGTCGTCGGTCCAAAACAGTTCGATGATTGCAGTAAAAACATGTATATATCAATTATCTTCAAATCGTTTGGTTGCCTTTAGAAAGGATTCAACAGCGATCCCCTTAAGCGTCTGTTCTTGCGATTGCTTTTGTAGATGTCGTATGTCTTTTGATTAATGGATTAATTTCTTTTTGTTCAAAAAAAAAAATTATAAAACTATACATTACAGTAACCTTAAAATACATGACAAGCCTCCAATGTAAACTTGGTGCACATATATGATCATTTCATAGTCTTTATTAATTACTTTCACACACACTACAAACGGTGTTGGTAATATAGTAACCCATAGTTCCTAGGCTGAAATGGCTTTGCAGACTGCAGGGGAACAAGAGCCTTACATATGTTTTGCAATTTGGAGATTGATAAAATTGTTTTAACAATCATTAATCAGAATTTTAGATTGATTGTAGAGTTTTAGCACTTGGACTCCAAATTTACAGAAGGGCATTTCTTGTAAATTATTAAATGATTTGTTTGATGTGTTATATACTTATATGTACCTTGTAGTATTAGAATACTTGATTTAGCATTAGCAAATTCTTGGTGCACATTCCAACAACAGGTTGTTGGTGCAGTGGTTGAGCCACTGGCCTCTTTGAAGGAGGTCATGGGTTCGACTCCTGCGTGTGTGTGCGTCCACTTTGAGTGGTATAATAATTGAGTAAGTCTTGTTATTGTTTTAAATTCTTGGTGCACATACTTGATTTAGTGCATGGTGGGATGAGATCGGAAGATCTGGACATGACTTGGTATAATCTCCTCCTCGCAACGAGTCTAGTTACCCACTGTTACACATTATAAAAAAATATTTGAAATATCATTTTGAAATAATAAAAATAATAAATATAACTTCATTTACTTAAAAAAAATATTATAAAAATAATTTAGTTAATAAATTTAGAAATATAGAATTGTTCAGCGCCTCATCCACAAGTTCAATGTCAAATTCAAGCTAGTGATATATTTTACTTATATATTTTTACTTCCAACTCATAAATTAGATTATAATTTCGCATGTAATTGTCAAACTAAATAACAAATCAGAGTAAAATATCATAGAATACAATGTTGGAAACCGATGACCTGAAACAAAAATAATATGTATAAAATATCAAATATTTCATTAAAAATGTTCGTATAATTTTAATTAAATATTAGAATATCAAATAATACATAAAATTGATCATATAAATTATTTAATATCAAATTGACTTCTTCATCTAAAAAATTATTTAAGATATAAATTATTTAACTAGTAGAGGTGCGCACGTCTACTAGTGCCGCCTAACCCGCTCATCCAGAGACTTAGCGGCTACCGCATCAATATTCCATTTGCATGGGGTTTTTATATTTTAGTGGATACTTCGCGGCTAGCGCATCCAATATTCCATTTGCGTGGAGATTTTATATTTTAGTGGATACTTCGAGTATTTCCGACTCTTTGGATGACGACCCAGACATGGGTGGGGTCAAATTTATTCAAAAAGAAAACTTCCTACTGTACTATTTAATTATTTATAATGTTAGGGATATAAAATTTTGTACAAATTTTTTTACAAAATGATATGTTAGGGTGATGTCGTAATATGAGATGTTTTCATTTGTTGGTTGTGATTTGTGAATGTACGTGATCTCATTATATTTAATTAAATTATAACCACTTAGAATGAGACACGTGTCATTTTGTAAATTTTTTTATATACAATTTTGTACCTCTAGCATTTTTCTTTATTATAACATTTCTACGTTTAAAATATTCGTCCTTTAATTTGTTACACGTCATTTAACAAAATTTATACCATTTTGGTGTAAAATTGCTCTCCGATCCAACACTAAAATTTACATCGTTTTGGTGTCACACCAAAGTTTACACCAAATTTTAGAGTTAGTGTTAATCCCAACTTTGCCCTTGTACTACTTCCATAAAACAAATTTTTTCCATATGTATTCAATCAACTTTATTACTTTTGTACTTTAACAATAAAATAATTTAAATAGTATAAGAATGGTGTAAAATTTAGAATAAATGGATTGGAGTTGAATTTAAAAATAATATAATTTTTACACCATTTTAATGTAAAAATCACACTAAAATAGTGTGATGGGTTGGAGATGCTATTAAACCAAAGAAACCGGGACTTATCACTGTTCTTTACCTACTTTTTGTTAAAATTATAACTTACAAATATTTACTATTTCTTATCCCACATATTTTTAAATATTTATTTATAAAAAATCAATTAATATAAAATAAAAAATTTGGATCCCCTTCCATATTAGTCTACGTCCGTAAGACCGTAACTGTATGTGTCCCATGCATTTTAATTATAAACTATGTACACACCAATCATTCATGCATAGATGGATCATAGGGATAAGAGACACCAATCATTCATGCATAGATGGATCATAGGGATAAGAGGGATTAGTCTACCCTTCTTAAATTTTTATATTTTTAATATTATATATACTAGCTTAAAACCCGTGCGATGCACGGATTTTTTTAATTTTAAATGAATTTATTTCATTAATTTAAATTAATTTTTTTAAAACATGAATTTTGGAGGCATAAATTTTTATATGAGATGATTTGATAATAATTATATAAATGTTATCCGTGATATTTCTAGAAAATGAGATATTTTAGTTAGACAAAATATAAAAGATATTGTATTAATCGGTTAATTATCGGTATTATAATATCATTAGTTTATTGTATTAAATTGAACCGCCCGTAATATAATTGAAAAAAGAGAGATTTTAGTTAGATAAAATAGAAAGGTAACATGAAAATTGGAAAATATAGAAAAAATGATATGTTTTAGCTAAAAAAGGTAATCGGTTAATTATTAATATTATTAGTTTATTGTATTAAATACAACCACCCGTTATATAATTGGGAAAAAAAAAAATTTAGTATGAGAAAATAGAAAGGTAATAACGTGAAGATTAAAAGGGTGACATGATTTATGAAAAGGTAATTGATTAGTTTATAGTAATTATAATTTAATTATGTTGTTTTACTAAATAAAATTGCTCATAGTTGAAAAGGTAATTGGTTAATTATTAGTATCAATATATTATTATTTTATTTTTATTAAATAGAAAAACCCATGATATAATTGGAAAAAAAGAGTTTTAGTAAGAGATAAGAAAAAGGTAATGTGTTTTGGCTGAAAAAGGTAACCGTCCATGATATAATTGGAAAAAGAGAGATTTTAGTTAGAGAGATGAGAAAAGGTTACGTGTTTTGGCTGAAAAAAGTAATTGATTAGTTAATAGTAATTATAATATAATTATATTATTAAAAAAATTGCTTATAGTATTTTTAAAAAAGGAGAAATTTCAATTAGATAAAATATAAAAGATAATGTATTTTATCTAAACAGGAAATTATTTAGTTATTGTAAAATAGAAAGGTCCTATTAACAACAGCCCTTAGGGCTATGTTTAAGGATTAATTTTTGCCATGTGGTGGATTTTTATTGGATGATTTATGTGAATGATGGGGGCACATACCTTTTTGCAAGTGGGTCACAACCTTGAGCCAATTAAAAACTACCACATATAAGGTTGTGGTTAACATTTTCCAAATAGAAAAGGTCATATGTTTAACGTGAAAAGGTCATATGTTTAACGTGAAAAGGGAAATTGATTAGTAAAGAAAAAATTTTAATTAGATAAAATATAAAATATATTATATTATAACTGAAAAAGGAAATTAGTTAGTTATTGAAAATTAGAAAAGATAATATAATAAAGGAATTTCAGTTATTAAACAAAAGTATAATTATGTTATTTTATTAAACAAAAGTGCTTGTAGTGTTTTTGAAAAAAGAGAAATTTCAGTTAGATAAAATATAAAAGATATTGTATATTACCTAAAAATGAAATTGTTTTGTAACTGAAAAATAAAAAAAGGTAATATGTTTAACCTGAAAAAGGAAATTGATTAATAAAGGAGAAAATTTAGTTAGATAAAAAATAAAAGATATTTTATTTTACCTGAAAAGGGAAATTATTTAGTTATTGAAAAAGGAAATTGATTAGTTAATAGGATGGATTTTATCAATATAATCAAGTAAGGGTAAATAAGTAAAATCAACAGGTACGGTACCGACCGACCAAACTTTTAATATTTCGGCTTTTATATAATAGTACTAGCTTAAAACCCGTGCGATGCACGGATTTCTTTTATTATTATATGATATGTTTTATTAATTCGATTTACTTTTTTAAAATATGAATTTTGGAGGTTTAAATTTTTAAATGAGATGATTTAATAATAATTATATAAATATTATCCGTTATATTTCTATGAAAATAGAGATTTTAGTTAGAAAATATTGAAAAGATAATACATCTAAGTTCAAAAAGGTAATCGGTTAATTATAAGTACTTATAAAATTATAATTTAATTTAATTAAATATAATGTCGTGATTTAACTGAAGAAAGTGAGGTGTTAGTTAGAGAAAATTAAAAAGGAAACATGTTTTAGGTGAAAAAGGTAATTGATTAGTTTATAGTAATTATAATTCAATTATGTCATTTTACTAAATAAAATTGCTCGTAAAGTTTTAAGAAAAGTAAAAATTAGTGTTGCCCGTGATATTTTAAAGAAAAGTCATATTTTAGTTAGAAAATATAGAAAAGATGATGCATTTTAGCTGAAACTTAATCGGTTAATTATTAACATTATAATATTGTTATTTTATTTTATTAAATAGAACCGCCCGTGATATAATTTAAAAAAGATAGATTTTATTTAGAGAAAATAGAAAATGTAATGTGAAAATTAAAAAGATGACATGTTTTAGGTGAAAAAGGTAATTGATTAGTTTATAATAATTATAATTTAATTTATGTTATTTCACTAAATTAAATTGTTCGTAATGTCTTTAGATAGTGGGAAATTAATGTTGCCCGTGATATTTCTAGAAAAAAGGAATTTGAATTATAAAATATGGAAAATATGATACGTTTTAGCTGAAAAAGGTATTCAAAAAGGTAATCGTTTAATTAGAAGTACTTATAAAATTATAATTTAATTTTATTAAATAGAATGCCGTGATTTAACTGAAAAAAGTGAGATGTTAGTTAGAGAAAATTAAAAAGGAAACATGTTTTAGGTGGAAAAGGTAATTGATTAGTTTATAGTAATTATAATTTAATTTATGTTATTTCACTAAATTAAATTGTTCGTAGTGTCTTTAGATAGTGAGAAATTATGTTGCCCGTGATATTTCTAGAAAAAAGGAATTTGAATTATAAAATATGGAAAAGATGATACATTTTAGTTGAAAAAGGTAATTGATAATTATTAGTATTATAATATTATTATTTATTAAATAGAACCACCGTGATATATTTGTAAAAAGAGATATTTTAGTTAAAGAGATATTTTAGTTATAGAATAGAGAAAAGGTAACATGTTTTGGCTGAAAAAGGTAATTGATTAGTTAATAGTAATTATAATATAATTATGTTATTTTATTAAACAAAATTGCTTGTAGTGTTTATAAGAAAGGAGAAATTTTAGTTAGATACAATATAAAAGATATTGTGCTTTACCTGAAAAGGGAAATTAATTAGTTAGTGAAAAATTGGAAAAGGTAATATGTTTAATTTGAAAAAAGAAATTATGTAATTAGTTAGAAGTTAAGTAAGGGTAAATAAGTAAAATCAACAGGTACCAACCAACCAAACTTTTAATGTTTCGGCTTTTATATAATAGTACTAGCTTATAACCCGTGCAATGCACGGGTTTCTTTTAATATGCTATATAAATTTTATTTTATGTTATAATTATACTTTTATACATTCATTATTTTGTAAAAATTATTTTAATATAAATTTAGTTAATCATGATTTAAAATTGGATATTTACCAAAAATACTATGTTTAAAGTTTCAATTTGCAAATATACTATCTCTTTGAATTAATTGCAATTTTACTATACTAAGTTTCAAAATTGCAAAAATACTACACCCCTCCCCCCATGTGCCCTCCATGTGCCAACCCTCCATGTGCCAACTAATTCACACGCCTGTGTACTTTTCCATTTTCGACCTCATTTTTGGACTCTAATATATATATATATATATATATATATATATATTAGAGTCCAAAAATGAGGTCGAAAATCACTTTTGAAAAATGGAACATGAAATCAGAAATTTAGTTGCATGTTCAGTTGAAAGTGGTTGCCCCTGCGGGGCCATGCAACCCAAATCAGCAACTGAATGCAACCACATTCAATCGAATGCAACCAAATGCAACTTTTTTTTTAAGGTGGGATGATTTTGGTGGATTTGGGTTGCAAGGCCCCGCCAGGGGCCATATTCAAATGAATGCAACCACATTCAACCAAATGCAACCCCACAAGCAACTTTTTTTAAATGTGGGATGATTTTGGTGGATTTGGGTTGCAAGGCCCCGCCAGGGGCAATATTCAACCAAATGAAACCACAATCAACTCGTTGAAAGTGGTTGCCCCTGCGGGGCCATGCAACCCAAATAGAATCCCACCTTAAAAAAAAGTTGCATTCAGTTGCTGATTTGGGTTGCAAGGCCCCGCCAGGGGCAATATTCAACCAAATGCAACCACATTCAACTTTTTTTAAGGTGGGTGATTTAGTTGCATGTTCAGTTGAAAGTGGTTGCCCCTGCGGGGCCGTGCAACCCAAATCAGCAACTGAATGCAACCACATTCAATCGAATGCAACCAAATGCAACTTTTTTTTTAAGGTGGGATGATTTTGGTGGATTTGGGTTGCAAGGCCCCGCCAGGGGCCATATTCAAATGAATGCAACCACATTCAACCAAATGCAACCCCACAAGCAACTTTTTTTAAATGTGGGATGATTTTGGTGGATTTGGGTTGCAAGGCCCCGCCAGGGGCAATATTCAACCAAATGAAACCACAATCAACTTGTTGAAAGTGGTTGCCCCTGCGGGGCCATGCAACCCAAATAGAATCCCACCTTAAAAAAAAGTTGCATTCAGTTGCTGATTTGGGTTGCAAGGCCCCGCCAGGGGCAATATTCAACCAAATGCAACCACATTCAACTTTTTTTAAGGTGGGTGATTTTGGTGGATTTGGGTTGCAAGGCCCCGCCAGGGGCAATATTCAACCAAATGCCACATTCAACTTGTTGAAAGTGGTTGCATTCAGTTGAAAGCGGTTGCCCCTGCGGGGCCATGCAACCCAAATCCACCAAAATAGAATCCCACCTTAAAAAAATTGCATTCAGTTGCTGATTTGGGTTGCAAGGCCCCGCCAGGGGCAATATTCAACCAAATGCAACCTTATTCAACTTGTTGAAAGTGATTGCCCCTGTGGGGCGCAACCCAAATCCACCAAAATAGAATCCCACCTTAAAAAAAAAGTTGCATTCAGTTGCTGATTTGGGTTGCATTTAGTTGCTGATTTGGGTTGCATGGCCCCGCAGGGGCAACCACTTTCAACTGAACATGCAACTAAATTACTGATTTCAAGTTCCATTTTTCAATTTCCATTTTCGACCTCATTTTTGGACTCTAATATATAATATATATATATATATATATATATATATATATATATTAGAGTCCAAAAATGAGGTCGAAAATCACTTTTGAAAAATGGAACATGAAATCAGAAATTTAGTTGCATGTTCAGTTGAAAGTGGTTGCCCCTGCGGGGCCATGCAACCCAAATCCAAATCCACCAAAATAGCATCCCATCTAAAAAAAAAAAAAAAAAAAAGTACACGACTGGTTGAAACAGGCGGCTGTGAAAGAGGAGGGAAGGAGGGGCTAGGGTTAGGGTTAGTATTTTTGCAATTTTGAAACTTAGTATAGTAAAATTGCAAATAGTTTAGTAAAATTGCAAATAGCTATTCTTAACAAAAGTAAATGTGCAAAAATTTACTTTTCTTATTTATTTGTGAAAAAAGCTCTTTAAAATTTTCAATATTTTAGAATTTTAAGTTAAATATATTGTTGACAGGATTTGAAACTTGATTTTTTAGTAAAATACTTTAATCATAAAATATATCTTATAATTACATCTAATGGTTCTTATTAATTACTAAAAATCTAACAGTAAAATGGTTTAATATTTTTCGGTATATATTAATAATTGCAAAATTATTGGTTTAAAATTTATATTATAAATTTTTTTTAAAAAATATGTCTGACAGAATTCGAACCTTGAAATTTTAGTAAATTAATTTAAACATATAATATATCTAATCATTAGATCTAATGGTTCTGATTTTTTACTAAAAATATAACGGTCATTATTCGTTGTATATATATGTCTATTATCTTTTGTTAGTGATTAGACGATATAGTGTTATTTTTTGTGTTTTATTTAGAAAGAAATATTATTGATTGGAAGATACGATATCTTAGGTGTTTATAAAAGGTAATATCATCAATCAATTAAAAGTAAAACTCTTTTAATTAAAAAAAAGGCAATCGACTAATTATCACTAATTTTATTATCTTATTATTTATTTTAATAGTTAGGATGACCGCGCTGAAGATCGAAAGGACAAACTTTCAATGTCTGTGTGATGCACACGTTTCTTTTATTATATTATATAAATTTTATTTAATATTACAATTATGTTTTTATATAATCATTATTTTTAATATTTTTTAATTTTAATTTAATATTCTCATGTCTACGGATCATACTAATGTTTCCTTATTATAAAGTATAAGGATTTTTAATATATTTTATTGAATAGTGATATAATTGGGAAAAAAATATTTTAGTTAGAGAAAAGATAAAAAATTAATTTATTAGTTAACAATAATTATAATTTGTTTTTTAATTAGAAAAAATATAAAAGATATTATATTTTACTTGAAAAAGGAAACTGTTTAGTTATTAAAAAAAAGGTAACATGTTTAACCTGAAAAAGTAGATTGATTAGTAAAGTAAAAATTTTAGTTAAATAAAATATAAAAGAAGATTTTTAAAATTGCAAAATTATTGGTTTAAAATTTATATTATAATTTTTTTTTTAAAAATACATCTGATAGAATTCGAACCCTGAAATTTTAGTAAATTAATTTAAACATACAACATATCTAATCATTAGATCTATTGTTCTGATTTTTTACTAAAAATGTAACGGTCATTATTCGTTGTATACATATGTCTATTATCTTTTGTTAGTGATTAGACGATATAGTGTTATTTTTTTGGGTATATATATTAATTATTGTAAGATTCTATTTTAAAATAAAAGTTAACGTGTTTTATTTAGAAAGAAATATTATTGATTGGAAGATACGATATCTTAGGTGTTTATAAAAGGTAATATCAACAATCAATTAAAAGTAAACCTCTTTTAATTAAAAAAAGGCAACCGACTAATTATCACTAATTATATTATTTTACTATTTATTTTAATAGTTAGGATGACCGTGCTGAAGATCGAACGGACAAACTTTCAATGCATGTGTGATGCACAGGTTTCTTTTATTATATTATATAAATTTGATTTAATATTACAATTATGTTTTTATATAATCATTATTTTTAATATTTTTTTAATTTTAATTTAATATTCTCATGTTTACGGATTATACTAATGTTTCCTTATTATAAACAATGCATACGGATTTTTAATATATTTTATTAAATAGTGATATAATTGGGAAAAAAAATTAGTTAGAGAAAAGAGAAAAGATAAAAAAATTAATTTATTAGTTAACAGTAATTATAATTTGTTTTTTAATAGAAAAAATATAAAAGATATTATATTTTACTTGAAAAAGGAAATTGTTTAGTTATTAAAAAAAGGTAACATGTTTAACCTGGAAAAGTAGATTGATTAGTAAAGTAAAAATTTTAGTTAAATAAAATATAAAATAAGATTTTTAAAAGGTAACCCGTGATATAATTGGAAAAAGAGATATTTTAGTTAGAGAAAAGAGAAAAGATAATTTGAATGAAAAAATTAATTAAATAGTTGATAGTAATTATAGTATGCTTTTTAGTTAGATAAAATATAAAAGATATTATATTTTACCTTAAAAGGAAACTGCTTAGTTATTAAAAAAAAAAAAAGGTAACATGTTTAACATGAAAAAGGAAATTAATTAGTAAATCAAAAATTTTAGTAAGATAAAATATAAAAAAGTATTTTATCTATAATTAAGTAAGGGTAAATTAGGATATGACTGTCGAGGACGAAAGTCTGAATGTAATGGGGGTAAGGAGGGTTTATGTAGTTAATAATAAAAATCAAAAATTGTAATTGATAATAAAAATTGTAATTGATAATATTAATATTAATAATATTAATATTAATTACATTTTCCCGAAGAGAGCTCGAAGCAATACTTTTTTTTTTGAGTAATGGGATAATTCATTAATAAAAAGTCATACGGCATCTACATAAACAATCGAGTCGAACAAACAAAATACAGAAACAATAACTGATTTTAAGCCATACGGCATCACATGATTTGTTGAAAATGGTATTTACACAAACTTCGCCACTTCCACTTCCGTCGTAACCAGTTTGAGCTATCGATCGAGAATGCAATCCCCTAAAAACTTTTATTACTAAATCAATCACCATACTCACACAACTGGTGAGAAAATACAAAAGCTCACACCAAACGGTGAGAAAATACCAAAACTCACACAACCGGTGAGACATCAAAATAACCAAACTTACAATTACACAAATAATATTTAACTAAAACAAGCCAATTCTTAGATCTGGGGAACAAAACCACAAGAACACGAAAACTCAGACCACTTTCGAGACCAAAATCACTGGGAAGAACGAGAAATTCGGAGCTCCAAGGAATTGAGATCTAAGAAATTGAGGCCAAATCGGAAAAGGTTTTAAAACCTTAGATCCGAAAAGTAAACACACCAATCTTACCTAATAAAGGAAGATTTCTAGGGAAATCAAAGCAATGAAAGGAAGAAAATACAAGGAAAATTAAAGGTTTTGGGGCTTTACACTGGTGGAGATCCGGTGGAAGCCCCGGCGTTTGAAGAAAAAAGAAGAGGGGCGGTGTAATATACGTGACTTTTTAATAATAATAATTTGAGTTTCTTAATTAGAGAATAATATTGTTTTATTGCATTTTTTTATATTTGACACTCAGATTTCTAGTAGTAATAAGAGAGTTAAATATCTATATATTATACCCATATCATATCATGCGTAGTAATACAACCCTAAAATAGGTTTTAGGAGAGATAGAAAGTAGCCGCACGTTAGAAATCGGAGAAGCAGTAGGGAGAACTTGAGAGTGGTCATAGCCTCACAGGATTACTTCATCGTTTGATTGTAAGCTACTAATCCCTTTCTGTATTTATTTATAATCTAATATTACTATGCACTACCACATCCATGTTTATATTTTAATCTAGTTACATCCTTATTTATGAATACATGTACTGGATCTATATGCCAGGGAGTAGTTTGATTATTAAGTTAATCGTATACATGCATGTACTTAGTTTAAATTATATATTGACGAAGCATATGGTGACATTTGTCCTGTCTCGTGATGTGCTAATTCTTAGTTATAGTTTTAGACTCTCTTTTTTTTTTTTGACGAAAAGTTTTAGACTTTTAGTAACTTCTGGTTCTTTACTTTTTGATTGTTAAAAACTGAGTCATTGCATCAAGTATTCATACATATGGTATTAATGATTATTTATTTAACATGCGTGCACTACCGGTGATGTCATTGAAGTCTAAGGTTTTAAGATTGTGCTGCAAGGAGAAACCAAGTTCCATTACTGTATTTAATTTTATTGTTTTAGTTACAGAGCCGTGCATTGGCAATGAGTCGAGACTAGACTGACTAGGCCTATTGATTTTAGTACAAGGTGTTAATAAATTGAATGATATAAAAAATTTATTTTAATTATAAATTATATTTTGTAATTAGATCACGGGACGGGAGTTTAGAGTATAATTTGCGGATTTCGTTAGTATTCTTAGTTGCTATTTTCGAGGTACGGATTCTCTCTCCTTTTATTCAGCGCTATTCTTAATTCTGAATTTTTATATCTGATTCGTTTTACCCTCAAATCTGTTTACTCTGTTTATATCTGATTTGACTGTTTTGACTCTGAAAAATATTTTAAAAGAAATCTATTTTGAAAAATATTTGAATACCTGTTCTGTGATTTTTAAAAAGATTTTGTATTGAAATATCTGTTCGGAAATGTTTAAAATACCTGTTTGGAAATATTTGAAATATTTGTTTTACGTGATTTAAAAGATTTTGTGAAATATTTATTTTGAACCCTTAGCGATATAGGGTATACCGAGTTAACCAGCTGTAGGGGTACTACAGCCATGTCATTCGGCACCAGTGACATGACACTTCCGTGGCAGTGTGATTGGTCACGGCGTATCCTTCTGATAGCTCAGGTGGCGAGCTTTTGCGCATTTTGATATTTTTTTCAGGATACGTGGGTGCACCCAGATTTGATTTGATTTGTGATTTGATTTGGCGGTGACGTGTATATGCCGTACACGTTATCCGGTTTGTTGCACACATTAGGTACCCTATGATGTGTGTATTTGTATCTGTTCTGTTCTGATCTCGGTATGAAATATCCTAACCCCTCGTTGTTTCAGCCATGCTTATTTTAAAATAAATGTTTTATTATAACTGTCAAATATACTTATCTATTTTTCTGTTTTATAAATTATATTCCAAATCCGTACTGGGCGTTTGACTCATGCCGTATTCTTTTTCTGGCAGGTGCTTAGGGGGATCTGGGACTGTGTGATGGAGTGCTACCCTTTTTTTCGTTGCTTAGGATTTATGGACTTCTAGAATTATTTAGACTGGATTATTATTTACAGATTTTGGTTTTTCGGATTTATTGGTTTGAACTATAATTTGGAGGTTTATATTATTCTAAGATTATTAGACTGTTTAATCATTTATTTAGAGAATATTTTAGTGCTCTATTTGCAGGTTTATGGATTATAAGTAATATTCCTTTCTATTTAGGGAAGGGGTGTTACAGGCGGCTGAGTTACAGAGAGAGAGAAAGAAAAAAGAGAGAGAAAGATATGTGTTCAAGTTGAAAGTTTGAAGCAATACTTTCTTAAGAATAAGAAAGAGGAAGATTCGTTCAAGAAGGGTTCCAGAAGACGTCACATTCTTTGTTGCTTTGTTTTTACTATGGGTCCTGAAGCACAAGGGGATTTTACTCGTTGGTGTCAATTAGGTGGTCTGGCCTGTAAAAAGCGGGCCCAACCCTTGGGGTGTGGTAATACATCTAAGAAATTATTCCATCGAACGTACTCCCCTCTGGATGCAGGAATAGCCACATGTACTAAATGCCCTGGCCACATGTACTAAATGCCCTGTCCAAACCACTTTCGTAGTAGCGGGGTTCGGGGAAAGGATAGGAAAGGTTAAGGAAACTGTTTAGTTATTAAAAAAAAGGTAACATGTTTAACCTGAAAAAGTAGATTGATTAGTAAAGTAAAAAAATTTAGTTAAATAAAATATAAAAGAAGATTTTTAAAATTGCAAAATTATTGGTTTAAAATTTATATTATAATTTTTTTTAAAAAAATACGTCTGACAGAATTCGAACCCTGAAATTTTAGTAAATTAATTTAAACATACAACATATCTAATCATTAGATCTATTGTTCTGATTTTTTACTAAAAATATAACGGTCATTATTCGTTGTATATATATGTCTATTATCTTTTGTTAGTGATTAGACGATATAGTGTTATTTTTTTGGGTATATATTAATTATTGTAAGATTATATTTTAAAATAAAAGTTAACGTGTTTTATTTAGAAAAAAATATTATTGATTGGATGATACGATATCTTAGGTGTTTATAAAAGGTTATATCAACAATCAATTAAAAGTAAACCTCTTTTAATTAAAAAAAGGCAACCGACTAATTATCACTAATTATATAATTTTACTATTTATTTTAAAAGTTAGGATGACCGTGCTGAAGATCGAACGGACAAACTTTAATGCATGTGTGATGCACAGGTTTCTTTTATTATATTATATAAATTTTATTTAATATCACAATTATGTTTTATATAATCATTATTTTTAATATTTTTTTAATTTTAATTTAATATTCTCATGTTTACGGATTATAATAATGTTTCCTTATTATAAACAATGCATACGGATTTTTAATATATTTTATTAAATAGTGATATAATTGGGAAAAAAATTAGCTAGAGAAAAAAGAAAAGATAAAAAATTAATTTATTAGTTAACATTAATTATAATTTGTTTTTTAATTAGAAAAAATATAAAAGATATTATATTTTACTTGAAAAATGAAATTGTTTAGTTATTAAAAAAAAGGTAACATGTTTAACCTGGAAAAGTAGATTGATTAGTAAAGTAAAAATTTTAGTTAAATAAAATATAAAATAAGATTTTTAAAAGGTGACCCGTGATATAATTGGAAAAAGAGATATTTTAGTTAGAGAAAAGAGAAAAGATAATTTGAATGAAAAAATTAATTAAATAGTTAATAGTAATTATAATATGCTTTTTAGTTAGATAAAATATAAAAGATATTATATTTTACCTTAAAAGGAAACTGCTTAGTTATTAAAAAGAAAAGAAAATGTAACATGTTTAACCTGAAAAGGAAATTAATTAGTAAATCAAAAATTTTAGTTAAAAGTATTTTATCTATAATTAAGTAAGGGTAAATTAGGATATGACCGTCGAGGATGGAAGTCTGAATGTAATGGGGGTAAGAAGGGTTTATGTAGTTAATAATAAAAATCAAAAATTATAAGTGATAATAAAAATTGTAATTGATAATATTAATATTAATAATATTAATATTAATTGGGTGCAAGGGTAATTTGGTAAATTCAACAGGTACCAACCAACCAAACTTTTAATGTTTCGGCTTTAATATAATAGTACTAGATTAAAACCCGTGCGATGCACGGATTATTTTTAATATTATATGAAGTTTTTCATTAAATTAAATTAATTTTTTTAAAGCATAAATTTGGGAGACTTAAATTTTTATATTAGATGATTTGATAATAATTATATAAATGTTATACGTCATATTTTTAGAGAATGAGAGATTTTAGTTAGAAAATATATAAGAAAAAAAAATAGATTTTACTTGAAAAAGGTAATCGCCTAATTATTATTATTTATAGAATTATTAATTTATTTTATTAAATAGAATGTACGTGATATGATTAGGAAAATAGAGATTTTAGTTAAAGAAAATTAAAAATGTAACATGTTATAAGTGAAAAAGGTAATTGATTACTCCCTCTGTCCCACCCAATTATTAACACTTTTTTGTCACTTTTTGGAATGCATTTTAAGGTGAATTTTAAAGATAGTTCCATAACTTATTTTTAAAATTTTTTTTTTTTTGTATAAAAATAGGATTGTTCTATTTTTATACCAAAAAAATTCAAAAATCAGTTATAGAACTATCCTTAAAATGCATGCCAAACACCCTGTTTTACATATCAAAATTGTTGTTAAAAAATTTATGTATATAAGATTTTACACATTCAATTTAATATTTATACTCTATCTTGAAATTTTAAAATTTGATTTGAATGATTTTATAGCCCACATGAAATTAACAAAATAATATTTAATTTATTAATTATTTAACAATTATTTTCCAATTAAACCTACGCAGAAACAAAGAGAAAAGAAAATTGACGATTTGTTAACATTGAAAATTCTATTCGATTTATGAATTCTACTTATAATTCGTTTTAATTATCAAAATGCCCTTATAATTATTTGAAAATTGTTCTACTAACAACCAAATACAATTCTAATAATAAGTGTAGGAGAGATTATATCCAAATTTTGATAATCCGTAGTCAGGTCCTCAGTACGACAAAATAAATATGAACCGTTAGATCTTAAAATAATTAGATGAAAACTGTTGGCTTTAACATAAAAATATATTTAATATTTTAATATGTTATAACCTAAAAAAGTTTTTATATTGAAATACGAAAAGGTGTATATCAATGATATATATCATATATGATTAGGTTTTATACATTGAATAGATTAATGTATGTCTTCTACATTGAATAGGAATAATGCAAAAACTTGTAATTACATTTTCTCTTGAGAATCTGAGTGTTTCCATTTGAATAATAATAACTAAATCATCACTAAATTAAAGCTAATTTTATGCGCGTGGATTGTAAAATCATCCAAATCTTATTTCTAGATCTTAAGATAGAGTCCAAATAGTAGATATGAATTTTTTTTAAAACTAATAAAAAATAAATAAAATTTAATTCTAATACAACTTTATTTGATTATATCCTTTTTTTATTATGATTTTATTTTTAAAATTCAATTCTAATACAACCTTTTTTTAATTATATCTTTTTTAGATTATAATTTTCTTTCTAAAATTCACTTCTAATGCAACCTTTTCTAATTATATCCATTTTAGATTATAATTTTCTCTTTTTAATATGATATAATCTTGATCGTCTATTTTTAAAAATATTAGATTCAACGGTTGAGATTATTTTGGTAGTATAGTGACGGAAATTATGGATTTATGCTTATTATATATAAGGATATAATAATTAGGTTTTATATAATCATTATTTTCAATAATTTTTTTACTTTTAATATAATTTAATATACTCATGTTAAAGGATTATCCTCATGTTTTCTTATTATTAACAATGAATATAGATTTTTATTATATTTTATTAATGATTACAAGATGCGATGTGATATTTTTGGGTTTATATTAGTGATTGCAAGATTAGTTTTAAATTTAAAGGTAACATGTTTTAGTTAGAAAACAAATATTAGTGTTTGTAAGATATTGTACAATTTTATGTGTTTATAAAAGGTAATTTCTTCAATTAAAAGTAAATATTAAAAAGGCAATCTGCTAATTAGATTCAACGGTTGAGATTATTTTGGTAGTACAGTGACGAAAATTATGGATAAAATCTCTCTTATGCTTATTATATATAAGGATATAATAATTAGGTTTTATATAATCATTATTTTCAATAATTTTTTACTTTTAATAATTTAATATACTCATGTTCAAGGATTATCCTCATGTTTTCTTATTATTAACAATGTATATAGATTTTTATTATATTTTATTAATGATTGTAAGATGCGGTGTGATATTTTTGGGTTTATATTAGTGGTTGCAAAATTAGTTTTAAATTTAAAGGTAACATGTTTTAGTTAGAAAACAAATATTAGTGTTTTTAAGATATGATACAATTTTAGGTGTTTATAAAAGGTAATTAATTAATGATAATTAAGTAAAATAACATGTTTTATTAGTTAAAGGTAAATAAGTAAAATCAACGTACCAACCAAGCAACCAAACTTTTATTATTATATATAAGGATATAATAATTAGGTTTTATATAATCATTATTTTCAATAATATTTTTACTTTTAATATAATTTTATATACTCATGTTCAAGGATTATCCTCATGTTTTCTTATTATTAACAATGTATATAGATTTTAATTATATTTTATTTATGATAAAATCTCTTTTATGCTTATTATATATAAGGATATAATAATTAGGTTTTAAATAATCATTATTTTCAATAATTTTTTACTTTTAATATAATTTAATATACTCATGTTCAAGGATTATGCTCATGTTTTCTTATTATTAACAATGTATATAGATTTTTATTATATTTTATTAATGATTGTAAGATGCGGTGTGATATTTTTGGATTTATATTAGTGATTGCAAGATTAGTTTTAAATTTAAAGGTAACATGTTTTAGTTAGAAAACAAATATTAGTGTTTTTAAGTTATGATACAATTTTATGTGTTTATAAAAGGTAATTTCTTCAATTAAATGTAAATGTTAAAAAGGCAATCGGCTAATAACTATGTACTATATTATTATAAATAATAATTAAGTAAGGATAATTAAGTAAAATAACATGTTTTATTAGTTAAGGGTAAATAAGTAAATTCAACAGGTACCGACCAACCAAACTTTTAATATTTCGGCTTTAATATAATAGTATAGATAGATAGATAGATCCGAAGGATGTATATATTTGAATTAATCCTGACTAGGGGTAAAAATATAATTAATAGAGGTAAAAATAATTAATATTTCGTTAGTTTTTTTCATGGAAATTACTAATTGTTACTAATCAATCAGATTTTTGATGGACTAATTCAATTTTTGATTGATTATAACAATTTTGACCGATTCTTGGTTTATTTTTAGAAAAAAACGTTTTAAACCTCAACATAATCATTATGAGTTACCTTAATCATTGATTTTAGAATAGTATGTATGATCACTTAATTTGGAAGCTGAATCCGCTAGTGCATTCATCCAACATAGGACCTGCAACAAATACGATAAAAATAACATTACTTTGCACAATCTAAAGCATGTCTTTGCTAGGCACGGACTAGTTTTATTGAATACCAGAACAAAAAAAAACAATTCAAATTTATTAATTTCTTAAATGTTGAACAAGGATGGATCAATTGATGCTAGAGTGAACATGATCGGTTGACTTTATTGTTTTCATTAGTAGAGTAAAACGAAATCAAATCATTTTTTGGTTTGATGTTCGGTTCTTTTTCTTGAAGTACTTTTGGGTCAAATTTTTGTGTTTTGATTTCAGTCTAAAATTTAGTTGAATTCTTGAAGAGTGAATAAAAATTTGTACCCAATCCTAAAATTATAGGTACAAACTCTCAAGCATAGGTACAAAAAATCAAACAAAATGGGAAGCCAAGGGAGGGTAAAATTGAATAGTGCCCCACTTGTGTCCTATTAAATGATCAAAATACCATTGTTTATGGTCAAAAATGTCATCAAAAGACACGAAATCGCATGAGTACAAAACCATCATATATGGAACCAATTCCATTGTTACATAAGAATAATTAACATTATTTAAAGAGAATTTTCAAATTTAAAATGGTCAAAGAAACTTTAAATTTAAAGAAAAGATTTTCAAAGTTTAAAACAACCATTTTTTTATTTATTTCAAAAAAAACAACCATTTTTTAAAAGGTTTCATTTAAGAAAAATAAAATGAAATATAGTCATTTAAAATAGTAACTGAGAAAGTAATGAAATTCCCTTTAAAAGATCGAAGTCAACGCATTAACCAAAATAATATTATGTTACTGCAATGCATGCGTCCCATTTTAATTATGTACGAGCCAAAGAAAGAGAAAGACATATTATTCATCCAACATATAGCACCAACATATAGTACCAACATAAATCACCCGTGAACAAATGTGAACAACATTACTTTGCAGCAATCTAAAGCATGTCCATGCTAAGCACAAGTTAGTTTTATTGGATACCTGAACAAAAAAAATAATTCAAATTTATTAATTTCTTAAATGTTGAACAAGGATGGATCAATTGATGCTATAGACTGTACATGATCGGTTGACTTTATTGTTTTCATTAGTAGAGTAAAACGAAATCAAATCATTTTTGGTTTGATGTTCAGTTCTTTTTCTTAAGTACTTTCTTAGGCAGGCAAATAATAAAATGATTTGTGCTGTGTACATGGTTTTTTGCCAAATTTAGTTCCAAACATGCTTCTGAGTTATTTGTCAGTATTGGAGTATATAGGAATATATGAAAGCTAAACTTAAAATTATTAGTATGACTTAAAGTTGCTTAAAGTGATAAGTGAAAAATAAAAATTTTAAGTCAATATTTATTTGGATAATTTTATATTATGGGTAACTTATGAACTATATTGAAAATATTAAAACAAAAGTAAATTTGATAAATAATTAATTTGAATGTTATTATTGACTTTTATCAAATAAAATAAGTCATTCAAAAAAATACCTCCTACCAACTTATAATTTTAAGCTATTTTTTTAATTTTAAATCATTTTCTAGCTTAATACACAAACCATAAATAACAACTTCAACCATAGCAAATCAGTTCATACACACAATTCAATAACATCATAAAAAGATATAGTCAAATACGCAAAAAATAAATATCTTGGTCCTAATGATATTATAGAGATAATAAATATTTGTGCTTAAGCACTTAAAAATGAAACACATCATTCTCTTCAATAGAAGATGGAGAAGGGTGATCAATTTTTTCCCCATCTTCTCCATAGATAAATGACAGCTTCCATGGAATTGTTGTATCGTCCGAATCCTCACCAAAAGTTAGATTTGCCTTCTTTCCAAACTTGTTTGAAATTGCTTCAGCTAAATCAGTGGATTTGTGATAGTAGGTTGGACTACTCTCCTTCAAGTCTTTTACTACTCCACTTAAATCAGGTGAACCGAATTGTTGAGATAACTTCACCAATCTCTCAAAGTAATCAACAAACATGGGTTCACTATCTTGCATGCCATGCTTTACTAACTGGTAAATCCAAAAGGAAGGGTATTCTATGCTTGAGCCATATGGCCTGTGGAGCGTGCCACAATCCCAAAAAGTCTTGAGATAATCCATAGAAGTTGAGGGCAGTTTATCAAGCATGCCTGTACCACGACGATAAGCTAAAGACTCTCGGAAGGGGACCTCCAATTCATTATCCAAAAGAACCACCTGACCATTTAGTATTTCTCCGATCCATGGTCCATGAAAAACAAATCCATGATGTTTTATTTTGTAATCCCATACCATGACCATGACTTTCTTTCTGGCTGTTAACATAAACAAAAATATAGTTATCTAATTAATGTGACTAGTAATTAGTAATATTATTGTTATTATTATTTAAAAGGAGTATATATTACTCTATTGTGTAGTTCAGTAAAATTGACAAAAGATGGGGATATTGTCGACTATATTATATTTAACAATCAAGAAAAAATTAAATATTACTACTACTACTAGCTAATTTAACTTAAATAAATATAATCTAGACCCTTAATTAAATTTAGATTTAACAGTTAATATTTATTTCGTGATAGTATTGACAACCAATATCCACATTAAACTAATTATATATAGTATAGTATATAAATTACTATTACTACTACCTAAGTGTGCTCTAATTTATAACAGATAAATTACTACATAAAATTATTTACCTTTAAGATCCTTGGCGGGCACTAGATACCCCTTAGAAGACAGAACAGGTGGCGGCTTAGGTGTGGACTCCTGTGAAAATTAATCAAATTTGTTGCAATAAATAATAGCTTAATTTGTGTTTATTAGAGTACTAAATATAAAGAGGATGTAGTTACCTTGGCCTTGGGCTTCTGTAATGGTACCATAGCCGGGTGCCAGGCACATATCAGTTCACAGAAATACTGTAAAAACGAATTGCTTTTAATATTATTATTTAACTAAATTCAACCAATATTTACCAAAATCTGGAAAAAAATAGTACACACCTATACATTTAATTGCTTTTATGCATTTTTCATTCAATTTCTTTCATAAATAACTACACATAAAAATATATATAATGATACTCTTAATAATTAAATATAGAATAGAATTTTAAGAATGGCATTTTTCCTATCGTACACTTTCAACTAAAAAGTAAGACCCCAACCTTAAAAACTACACAATATAAGCTGAGCCTATTAGTTATTGGATTAAGTTGTTGGGCTTGTCCTGTTTTAATATATTCTGATTATCCCAAAAAAAAAAAAAGAAAGAAGAATCACAACTTGAGGGGGGTACGTTTTGAGACTGCTAATTAAATGATGAAACTTTTTTTTTTTTTAATGGAAGCTAATTTTGAGGAAAAAGACTACTTTGAAAAGTGAATCTTAAAGAAAAAGCTAAACTTTTACGGTCTAGCTTACAAATTTAATTGTAGATTTTTCCTCTTACCTCGTTCAATTTGGCGCCACTCTTGGAGGCACAGAGCAAATGATACATGTTGTCACAGCAGCGACATTCCAGGAATGCAAATTCTTTCCGGCAAACAACACATTTTGGGCTTGGAAAAAAATACAAAAGGTCCATAAGAACGTAATGCGGGTCAAATATGTGATGCTCACGTATCCTGTAATTCATGGGAAAACATATACACTATAAGTAAACCTGATATTCTGGCAAAAAAAAAAAAATAATAAGTAAACCTGATATTACCCTATCAACTTTTGGTGTTATTTGTGTAATCTTGAAAAATTGGACTTTTACCATATAATACACTTTCGGTGTATAACGAAAGTGTCACTCTCTAGCGGCGGTGGGGAGAAGGTCACGCCTCGTATGAAGTTACTACCATCAGCAGATGCTGTACCAAGTGGACCCGTGAACTACAAAAACACAGTTGAAAAGCTTATATTGTAACAATATCATCTAAATATGTGAACGAAATTCTCATAAAACTTAGTATTTTTCAGCAAATTACATTATTATTGAACACTTTACAAAAGACAAAGGGCATGGACTTACGAAATTCACTTGGGACGACTGACAAAATTCACATGGTAATCTGCATTTTTTTAACAATAAAATGAAAAAAAAAATAAATCAATTGCACATAATATTTTGAGAATTTATCAATTATACTAAATTTTGTAATTTCATTTGCAAATTTACTATACCATCTTTGCAATTTTATTTACAAATTTAATAATTTTTTACTATTATTTATTTATTTTTTATTATATTTAATAATTATACTATGAGATAGTGCCATATACCGAGGTGGACGCTTTGGTTGCGGAGGCTGTGGTCGGAATGGTCGGAACAGACGAGATGCCATAGTACCAATTGGATCCGTCCACTACAAAAATATACAGGTGAAAAGTTTATATTGTAACAATAATATGTTAATAAGTGAACGAAATTCTCGTAAACCTTAACATTTTTTAGCAAATTACATTGAACAGCTTACAAAAGTCAGGGACTTACAGAATTGACTTTGGATGACTGACAAAATGCAAAGCCACTCTCATTGCTGCATCTATTTTTGGCATACAATCTGCATTTTTCCAACAACGAAATGAAAAAAATCAATTTATTAAATGACTCCATTCACAGATTCACTATTAATTTGCATGTATATATTTCATAAATCACTCCATTCCCTAAATTCATTAAATCTAAGTTACATACGGTACAGACACAAATATATTTTATTTAATTTTTTCGTACATAAATTAAAATAACAAAGCATCAAATCATGGGACCACATGTCTGATACCATAAATTTGAAGGTTTATAATATTTTTTTGTAATATTGTTAATAGATATATGGATTTAGGATAAGGTGAGACTACCTCGAATTAAGAAGTCTTGCCAGAACATTTGGGCTAATATGACTCTTGACGTCAAATGTGGGCTGCTGTGGCCTATAAGTGAATACCAACTTTCCCTGCTTAGGCCCATTAGTAGTGAAGACGGACTTTCCCAGTCCAGCAGATCCGGTCAGTCCAGCAGCTCCTGCACAAATGTAATAATCAAATTTCACAATTTGTTGAACAAATGTACGAAGTGAGGAAATGAATTTATTCAAAATTACCAAGTGATCTAGCTTGGCCCAATAATCTCTTGAGTAAAATCGAACTCATCATCTTGTCTTCATTTTGTTGCACATACAAAATAAATTAATATTTTAAATGTTTGAACGAGTACAATCACGTATATATATAAACAATAACTACATTCGAAAAAAAAAAGAGAAAAAAGAAAACGCACCACAAATAAACATATATAACGTGGTAATCAAATGATAAAAATCAAAAGAAACGAATTTAGGAGTAAATCAAATAACCATATTAACGAACAAGTAACCATTGGATGGAATAGAACTATAGAATGCATTAACTTTTTCTGTCGTCTTCAAACTTCAAATCGAGAAAAAGACAAATTAAATGGCCTGTTCTGTCTTAAAAACTCACACACACAAACAAATGATTCAGAGATCGAGACGCACAAACAAAATATCAGCTAAAAAAGGTACTACTATGAACAATTAAAAAACAGTTGGGATTGAGTTGTAACTGTGCGTAAGGAATATACACGTACATAAAAACAAAACTCAACAAAACTATCATAAACACAAATAAATCCCAGGTTCAAGAAACGCAAATATGATCGTAAATCAACGCACGTACAAACACACATTATAAACAATTAAAAAACTGTTGGGAAGGAATAGTACACCTCAAGAGCTAGCTCAACAAATATATTGGATCGTAAATTTACGAAAAGCGTGGGAAGGAGTTGCAACAATAGACCTGAGAAAGCAAGCAATGATAGAGAATGAGAGTTAGTACAATGAGAGCAAGTGATCGTAAATCAACGCGAGCATAATCCTAAATCAACACAAACATATATAATCTTAAATCTAGGTTCAAGAAATCGTAAATCAACGCACGTACAAACACACATTCGTTCACAGAACATGTTGTAAACAATATATGAGCTAAAAAACAGAAAACAATATTTACTCAAGTACTGCACATTAACTCAGTGATTACATAAGAAACTCAGTAATATTCCAACACGTACAAACAAAACAGGACCAAGAACTCGGTAACAGAAATGCATGCAGACTCAAAGAAATCGCACAACAGCAAAAACCAGAAATTACGCAGACTCAAAGCACGACGAGTCAACTCATCCACTCACGAACACTCAGTAGCACATAACAAATATTCGATCTCAGCAAGGGAAAAGAAAACAAGCAGCAAACTAGCAACAACAGACGGACCCATTCAAGCAACAAAAACGACTCACTAAATGGACTCAACTCTAAAACTCGGACTCAAAACAGCAAACAACATCAACTTCGACAATAATTACACCAACAAGAACTCAGAAAATATTAAACCGAACCAAAACAAACATTTCAACAAGATTTTCAACTCAGGACTCGCAAGAAAAACGGACTCAGTGACCACTTGACTCTATTAAAACAGCAAGAAAATTCGATCTCATGCAGCACACTAGCAACAACAGACGGACCCATTCAAGCAACAAAAACGACTCACTAAAAGGACTCAACTCTAAAACTCGGACTCAAAACAGCAAACAACATCAACTCAGACAATAATTACACCAACAAGAAGAACTCAGAAAATATTAAACCGAACCAAAACAAACCTTTCAACAAGAATTTCAACTCAGGACTCGCAAGAAAAACGGACTCAGTGACCACTTGACTCTACTAAAACAGCAAGAAAATTCGATCTCATGCAGCACACTAGCAACGATAGACGGACCCATTCAAGCAACAAAAACGACTCACTAAAAGGACTCAACTCTAAAACTCGGACTCAAAACAGCAAACAACATCAACTCAGACAATAATTACACCAACAAGAAGAACTCAGAAAATATTAAACCGAACCAAAACAAACATTTCAACAAGATTTTCAACTCAGGACTCGCAAGAAAAACGGACTCAGTGACCACTTGACTCTACTAAAACAACAACTAAAACACGGAACCAGCGAACTCAGTAACACAACTCGACATCATTACAGACTCGAAGACTCTGGCAAACAAAACCAGCACAGCAACGATTCCAAGACAAAGAAACAGGCGAGCGTTAACTTCTACAAGAAACAAAACCACAGCGAATCCAACAACAAATAATCAATTCAAAACGCAGCAACGAGTCAACTAATCAACACAAAACAACGGTGAAACTATTGAACTCAACACATACAGAGAAACAAGACTCGAACTGGGGTTTGTTCGAAGAGGAAGGAGAATAAAAACAGAGAAAAAGGAACTGGGTTATTTGAAAACAAAACAGGAGTTTGGTGTTTGCAGAGAATAAGAAGGAGATGGGGTGTGAGTGATTAAATCGAGAAAGAGAAAAGGAAAGATGCTGGGGTGTGTGTGTTTTTGTTCGATGAAGAAGGAAGAAACACACACAAACAAATGATTTAGCACGTATAGATCCAGACGCACAAACAAAATATCAGCTAAAAAAATGTAAGCACACCTCAAGAGCTCAACATATATATTGGGTCGTAAAATTATGAAAAGCGTAGGAAGGAGCAACAATACATTTATACTAGTAGTGTAGTGTAGGTAAAAGTGAAAAGTGAAAAGTAAAAAGTAATTTTCTTTGCAATTAAGGTTACAGCAGTACTAGTACTAAAGCTAATCTTTTTCAGACGGCGGATCATGTCTGCAAGGAACATAAAAAGCGTGTAGAAACTGTGTGACGAGGAGTACAAATGTACAATGATCCAAAGCTGCAAGGAATATACAAAATATGTGCAAATGGGATCACAACAGTGCACTTGCATGGCTGATCACTTTTCTTAACTTTGGGATTGTTGAGATGTACTATTTTTTTTATTTATATGATAATTATGGGTTCTAATAAAAGTTTAGTCTTAATTTAAAAAGATAACCTAGTTGTTAGGAGTATTAAACTACATGCATATAATTTTAAAATGTAAATCGATCCAAAGAGTAGGGAGCAAGTCACTTGTCAAGAAAGGATAAATAGAGCGGTAAAAAAACAGCTGGTTGTGGTAACTATTTATGCTTTGATTTGGTCCCCTCTCCTCTCATTGTTTACATGCACAGGTTGGGTACAAAATATTCTCTGAAATGGGGGCGCATGGTAGCAGGGTGATAGGTTCATAATAAATCTTTTCTCTTTCTCTCTCACAATCTCTTTTTTGTTTTTGTACTAGTCAACTAACTAAAAAAATGAGTTCAGTCCATATGTTCACAGTGTAACACATTTTGAAATTGTTTGCATGCATGAAAATGGAAACATACGTACCACAGAAGAAGGCTCACAATTACACATTGTCAAAGCAAATATGCCACAAACTGTCAAAGCAAATATGCCACAAACTGTCAAAGCAAATATGCCACAAACTGTCAAAGCAAATATGCCAGCTCCCTCCCTATCTCTCTCTCTCCTATCTCTGTACCATAGGAATTGATATCTCTGTCTCCTCAATCGAAGGGGTGACAGGTTGATGAACACCCTTTTTCTGTTAATAGTTTCAGCCGTTTGTCTTATGTTCCAGGTCAATGTCCAACGCGCCACTTCCCTATTTATCTATTATTATTATTATTTATAATAATTAATTTAAGATATTTATATGCTAGTTAAGGGAGCTAAATAAATTTTATTATTAGTCTAATAATAATACAAACCTGAGATTTGAGTATCATATTAGAAATGTAAAAATGAAATAACCCAGGAGTAGGGAACAAGTAAAGGAATCTTCGGCGTGTTTCGTGCATGCTTATCAGTGAGGGGTAATTACAAGGGGGTGAAAGTAAAAAAAAACTGTGAATTTGTTGTGCAGTTGTGCAGGTGTTCAGGTACGTACCTCCTAAAGCTGGGGGACAAGATAGTACCTCAAAGTGAAATCAAATCATGGTTATCCTCTAAGCTTGTTTGGCCCTGCCCCCTCCATATCATTTTTCATGTACACCTATTCTTGATAAATGAATATTTGATAAACGAATCAAATCAATAATTTTTTCCGGTACCGATATAATAGAGACATTATATTTTTGATCTCGATAAATGAATAATCCACCCCACGGGGTGTCTCAGATGGTCGGACAGTGGGTTTAAGGCTTGCTGCCGTGAGGTCACGAGTTCGATTCCCTTGGACGTTACGGGATTAAGTGGGCTACCATGCTCGGGGGTATGAGTGTGCTAGTATGCCCTCCGGATTAGTCGAGGTGCGCGCAAGCTGGCCCGGACACCGAATTATCAAAAAAAAAAAATATAAATGAATAATCTCAATTAATAAATAAAATTTTTCAGTACCAAACATATTCGTTTATCAAGGTTTAAGTGTATCAAGTGATTTCATGAATCAATGTTAGAGTTCGTGATTACAAGTAGTATCAGTTAGTTGTGCGAGAAAAAATAAAGTTTGTTAGAATTTGTAGGCCAAATAAATTATTCAAAATTCGAGATAAATTTTTTTCCTATAATACATGTTCATTTTAATTTTAAATACTCAGTATAAATTCATGATCATTTTTTGTAAATTACCTGAAAATTATATAACAGTTAATGAAATGACCAAAAGTTTAAATTAGCTTATATTTTTAAAAAGTCAATGCCTATATAGTGCATTCTAAGAATGCACTTGCCTGTGGGATGTCTAGTGTTAATTTTTAGCATTCCTTCTCCCTTGCTCAATCATCATGGAATGGATTAGGACTAAGACAGTGGTAAAAACCCACACTTTTTTACATTTATACTAGTATTTTTTTAAGTAATTACTTCTTCTGAAATAAGTATAATCAAATCTTGTTTTTAAATTAAATTTTATCAACGTAAATCGTGGTTGCTAGGAACATTATTGTTTTGAAAACACGACATGGGTGTGTGAGTACAAGTCTACAAGATAAATAGAAAAGTGGCACGTGACATTGCTTTATACATACAATTTATAAACATGCATGCATATACATGTAGAGAGAGAGAGAGTTAATACTTGTAGTAAAAAAAATTGTTACTGTGCCAGACTGCCAAGACTCACCACTACTCCTGTAGTCCTCCACACACTCCAGACACTTCTTCTCTATATTTACATTTTGTGTTCTAGTTATGGCACGGTTCGGGGCAAAAATTAATACTGTATGAATTTACCTATAATTCTACTCAAAAAATTTATTTTTGCATATACAATACTAGAATCATGTTCCTATAATTTATCCAAATTAAAAAAATCATACAGTATTAATTCACTAAAATTGAATATCCCACAATTTTTTATTTTGCTAGAGGTAGCTTTTTAAAATATATTTTACCACAGTAGTAGTGTAGTGTAGGTAAAAGTGAAAAGTAAAAAGTAATTTTCTTTGCAATTAAGGTTACAGCAGTACTAGTACTAAAGCTAATCTTTTTCAGACGGCGGATCATGTCTGCAAGGAACATAAAAAGCGTGTAGAAACTGTGTGACGAGGAGTACAAATGTACAATGATCCAAAGCTGCAAGGAATATACAAAATATGTGCAAATGGGATCACAACAGTGCACTTGCATGGCTGATCACTTTTCTTAACTTTGGGATTGTTGAGATGTACTATTTTTTTATTTATATGATAATTATGGGTTCTAATAAAAGTTTAGTCTTAATTTAAAAAGATAACCTAGTTGTTAGGAGTATTAAACTACATGCATATAATTTTAAAATGTAAATCGATCCAAAGAGTAGGGAGCAAGTCACTTGTCAAGAAAGGGTAAATAGAGCGGTAAAAAAACAGCTGGTTGTGGTAACTATTTATGCTTTGATTTGGTCCCCTCTCCTCTCATTGTTTACATGCACAGGTTGGGTACAAAATATTCTCTGAAATGGGGGCGCATGGTAGCAGGGTGATAGGTTCATAATAAATCTTTTCTCTTTCTCTCTCACAATCTCTTTTTTGTTTTTGTACTAGTCAACTAACTAAAAAAATGAGTTCAGTCCATATGTTCACAGTGTAACACATTTTGAAATTGTTTGCATGCATGAAAATGGAAACATACGTACCACAGAAGAAGGCTCACAATTACACATTGTCAAAGCAAATATGCCACAAACTGTCAAAGCAAATATGCCACAAACTGTCAAAGCAAATATGCCAGCTCCCTCCCTATCTCTCTCTCTCCTATCTCTGTACCATAGGAATTGATATCTCTGTCTCCTCAATCGAAGGGGTGACAGGTTGATGAACACCCTTTTTCTGTTAATAGTTTCAGCCGTTTGTCTTATGTTCCAGGTCAATGTCCAACGCCCCACTTCTCTATTTATCTATTATTATTATTATTATTATTATTATTATTATTATTATTATTATTATTATTATTATTATTATTATTATTATTATTATTATTATTTATAATAATTAATTTAAGATATTTATATGCTAGTTAAGGGAGCTAAATAAATTTTATTATTAGTCTAATAATAATACAAACCTGAGATTTGAGTATCATATTAGAAATGTAAAAATGAAATAACCCAGGAGTAGGGAACAAGTAAAGGAATCTTCGGCGTATTTCGTGCATGCTTATCAGTGAGGGGTAATTACAAGGGGGTAAAAGTAAAAAAAACTGTGAATTTGTTGTGCAGTTGTGCAGGTGTTCAGGTACGTACCTCCTAAAGCTGGGGGACAAGATAGTACCTCAAAGTGAAATCAAATCATGGTTATCCTCTAAGCTTGTTTGGCCCTGCCCCCTCCATATCATTTTTCATGTACACCTAGTCTCTCAATAAATGAATATTCGATAAACGAATAATTTCATCAAATCAATAATTTTTTCTAATACCGATATAATAGAAACATTATATTTTTGATCTTGATAAATGAATAATCCCAATTAATAAATAAAATTTTTCATTACCAAACATATTCGTTTATCGAGGTTTAAGTGTATCAAGTGATTTCATGAAGCAAATGTTAGAGTTTGTTAGAATTTGTAGGCCAAATAAATTATTCATATATCGAGATAAATTTTTTTCCTATAATACATGTTCATTTTAATTTTAAATACTCAGTATAAATTCATGATCATTTTTTGTAAATTACCTGAAAATTGTATAACAATTAATGAAATGACCAAAAGTTTAAATTATCTTATATTTTTAAAAAGTCAATGCATTTATAATAATATGTATGAGAGAAAATGTACAACCTAATTTATGTTTTTTTTTCCAAAAGAGATTGGGACGGAGGGAGTAAACAACTTTTTTAGCAATTTACAGCGATATTCTCGAAAAAAAGTTTTGATTCTACTCGTGACTAGTATTAAAATTTAATAATTATTTTATCGTGATAAAAAATATCTTTTTTAAAAAAATAGTTTTAAATTTCGATCCCAACTTTGATGTCTTTCATAAAATATACATTTTCATGTATTTTTTACAACTTTGATGATTTTTATTAAATAGGAAAATTATCCTATACGTGTTATGTGACTTCTATGTAGCATAGAATATTTTATTCTATTTTTCTGTAATTTTTATATTTTTAGAATATGGTTATTTCGCATTATAGTTTTCAGACCTAGTCCCTGAATTCGAGGCCTTGTTTTTTATAAAATTATTTTTATATAATAATAGGATATTTAAAAATGCATTAATTTGTAATTTATGTAATATTCATATTTTTTGGGGAATTTTGACATTTATATTATATTTGTTTAAAAATAAAAATTTGATACAATGAAATTTTATATTTAATACTTGTACGAAATTAAATATATTAGGGATTAGAAATGTGTGTTGGCAAGCGTGTCCAAAGTAAATAGAAGCACTTTTATGGAACAGATGAAGTAGTTTTTTATTATGACTAAATAATTTCATTTATTTTAGTTAAATTAAATATAATTGATTCCTTGTATTGACATGTAAATGTATAGTCGGCACATTTTAATTCATAAGCGCATATGAATACACACATGATCTCATCATTTTATTAGGAAAGTTACCAAATATTTACTCCCTCTATTTCGTAATATTTGATGTTTGACTTTTTGGTACAAATTTTAAGGTGCTTTGACCACATACTTAGAAATGTTATTTTTTTAAAAAAAATTGAAAAAAATTATTGATTCAATATTTTTATTCAGAAAAAAAAAATTAAAAATAACATTTTTAACTATGTGGTCAAAACATCTTAAAAATGCATGTCAAAAAGTAATGGGACTGATATTAAAAAACAGAGGGAGATTTTGGGGAAAAAATTAGAACTTTTGGGTTCTCTAGCATTTTCCTAAAAATATTTCTTTTATCATACTATTTTTTACTTCCTCCGTCGTCCGTCCCAACCAATTCTTAACCTTTTTTTTTTTTACATTGTTTGGCTCGCATTTTAAGGTGCATTTTAATGATAGTTCCATAACTTATTTTTAAAATTTTATTTCTTTGTATAAAAATATAATGTATATATTTTTATACAAAATAAATTAAAAAAAAAATAAGTTATTTATATATCCTTAAAATACATGTGCCAGAAAGTGCATTCTTTAAATGTAAAGATTCAATTGGGAAGGAAGTAACTATTTTTTTATACTCAATTTATTCCCTAGCTCTTTTATTATAGAATGTCAGAGGTACAAAATTTTGTACAAAAAATTGTTATGAAATGATGAGGTCTTTATATGGTATGGTAATTATGGGTTCTAAATAAAGTTTAGTCTTAATTTATAAAGAAGTTGTTATTTAACTACATATATAATATTTAAATGTAAACCCAAAGAGTAGGGAGCAAGTCACTTATCGAGGAAGGGTAAATAGAGCGGTAAAAAGGTAAAAAACAGACTGGGGTAACTATTTATGATTTGATTCGGTCCCCTCTCCTCTCATTGTTTACACGTACATATGCACTGGTTGTGTACAAAAAATTCTCTAAAATGGGGCCGCATGGTAGCAGGGTGATAGGTTCATAATAAATTTCTTTCTCTCTCACAATCTCTCTTTTCTAGTGGTCAACTAACTAAAAAAATGAGTTCAGTCCATATGTTGAGTGTAACACATTTTGAAATTGTTTGCATGGAAATGGAAACATACGTAAAGGACTAAAGGCTCACAATTACAAATTGTCATAGCAAAATGCCAGCTCCCTCTCCCTCTCTCTCTCTCTCTCTCTCCCTGTCTCTCTCTTTGTTTTGTACCCTACAAATTGATACGTACTAAAGCCGGGGAACAAAGATAAGTACTCACAGTGAAACCAAATCATCATTATCCTCGAAGCATCTTTGGTCCTGCCCCTCCATATCATTTTTCATTTATGAAAGTGGTTTCATGAAGCAAGGCCAAGTATTACGTGGTTCACAAACTATGACACTAGCTATTCATACATCTTTCCTAATAACACTATTCATGGATATTTTTTGTTGCATATTATATGTAATTTTTGGTTAAATTTGATCATTTTAATTAGAAAAATATCAAAATTTATTAAATAGGAATGCTTCGTACTTGCAACTTATTCCCAGACACTGTAGAAAAATCTTAGTAATTGTGAAAGTTTGTGGTGTGCAAAAAAATTCGTGCCATAGTTTGTGGTTGTGAGAAACATGAGCATCAAGACTTAGGAGAGTTCATGGTGCGAGAAAAAATAAACCTTATTAGAGTTTGTAGTGTGAAAATTAGTTTTACAAAAATTTGTATGCATGCTTGAAAAATAATCATATACTAAAGTCGAAATGAGAAGAAATAATGTAAAAGACCAAGTGACAGCAAAGAAGACTATACTAAGATTTGTAGAGTTTCAACAAATATTGTCAATATTGAAAAAATATGGAGGATTGGCTAAAATTTTAGATAAGGGAAATGTACGTTTGGTTGGAGTGATAAAAGTTTAACATATTATGTATAAATTTTAATTTTGGCTAATTATTTAAAATTTTAGTTAAAGAATTTGTTGCTCTAAAATAATATGGCGATGAGCAAAAAATAGTGAAGACCAAATCAAGCAACGATGACAAGGAGGGAAATATGTTATTTAAAATACATTTAAGATCGAGTAAAAATATAAGTAAGAGCCAAAGGTGACCATGCATGGTGATTATTCTAATACTAATTCATGTGTAATTATTTTTTTAAATTCTTTTTATTTTTAATTACTAGCCTATAACCCGTGCGATGCACGGTTGCTTGTAAATTTTTTAATTATATTTTATTATTAAAGTTTTAAGTTGTATATATATTTTTATTAATAAAATAATTTATAACTTTATAATCCCATGTATGTAAATATTATTAAAATTATTTATTTTGAATTATTATAGTTGTATTTGAATTATTATATTTGTGTATGTGGTGCATATTAATATTAATACATATTATTTAGGCTATGCGTGTTTTTTTTTTGAATTTTATTAATAATAGATATTTAACCAAACCAAAGAGTATCAAAAAAGAGTGACCAAAAAAAGAGTACCAAACCAAATATACTCTATTTTGCTTATAATAGCATAGTATAGATATTATTAAAATTATTTATTTTGAATTATTATATTTGTGTATGTGGTGCATATTAATATTAATAGATATTATTTAGGCTATGTGTGTTTTTTTTTTGAATTTTATTAATAATAGATATTTAACCAAACCAAAGAGTAACCAAAAAAAGAGTACAAAAAAAGAGAGACAAAAAAAAGAGTATCAAACCAAATATACAATGTTTTTCTTATATTTTGAATTATTATAGTTATATTTTGAATTATTATATTTGTGTATGTGGTGCATATTAATATTAATACATATTATTTAGGCTATGTGTGTTTTTTTTTTGAATTTTATTAATAATAGAGATTTAATCAAATCAAAGAGTGACAAAAAAAGAGTACAAAAAAAGAGTGACAAAAAAAAGAGTACCAAACCAAATATATCCTGTTTTGCTTATAATAGTATAACCAAACAAAAAAGAGTGACCAAAAAAAGAGTACCAAAAAAGAGTGACAAAAAAAAGAGTACCAAACCAAATATACCCTATTTTGTGACCAAAAAAAGAGTTATAATAGTATAACCAAACAAAAGAGTGACCAAAAAAAGAGTACCAAAAAAGAGTGACAAAAAAAGAGTACCAAACCAAATATACCCTATTTTGTGACAAAAAAAGAGTACCAAACCAAATATACCCTGCTTATAATAGTATAGTATAGATATAATGATACATTTAAGATCGAGTAAGTAACCCTGCCATTAAAAAAAAATCGATTAAGTAACAATTTTCAACTTTAAAATCTTAAAATTATGTTTACATCCAACATCCTACTTGCAACGTATCCAACGACTCATAATTTTAAGATTTTAGCTAACAAAGTTTGTGAGTTGCGAAAGTTGATGGTGTGGAAAAATATTTATGTTAGAGTTAGTGATTACAAGTAGTATCGGTTAGTTGTGTGAGAAAAAATAAGTTCGCTAGAGTTTGTAGGTGTAATAAATTAAACAACTTTGTTAGCTATTTACACCGATAATCTTGCAAAAAAGTTTTCGTTCTAATAGTGATTAGTATTAAAAATTAAAAATTATTTTATCATGACAATTAATATTTTTTTAAAAAATTAGAAAGTTAAATTTCGGTTCCAACTTTCGCATAAAGTGATGTCCTTGATAAAATACACATTTTTATATATTTTACGAGTATGATAATATTTTAGCAACAATATTCTTTGGAATAATTTTAAACCATTCATTATGGTCTTTATTGTTTTAAATTGAACGATGTGATCTTCATATTATGAAAATTATTCATAAAATTAAATAATATTATTAAATTTATAAATCATTTTTTAACGTAAAAGTATATATGTATATAGTGTTAGAGCATCTCGAAAGGTAAAACCTGTTAGTTAAATTCATCTATGTGTCACCTTACATGGCATCTATGTGACACATTTTAGATATTAGGTAAAAATTCAATATTCCAATCATTATCCCTTAGCAAAAAATTATAGATAACTAAAATTGGGCCTACATTTGTAAAACCTCTAAATCTATTAGGTATAATTTTAGATAATATAATTATACATAATACCATTGGAGTAAACCTAGAACCTCTTAGCTATAATTTTAGATAATTATCAATATATTATATTATATCCGACAAATATACATAACGTCCTTGGAGATGCTCTTAGTACATATTCTAAAATTTAAAGGAATCCTTTACATTGCATACGTTATTATGTAAAATAATAAATTATTTAAAATTTCAATATGTAAATTGCAACATTTTTCATATCCCCAAACATTTCACTTTAAAGAAATTTTTATGTAACATGCGTCAAAAATAACCATACAAGAGCAACGAGGAGAAAGAGAAAATAATGTGACAAAATATAGCTCAAAAATCATATGAATTCACTATATGTTTTGGTAAAGTATTTGATAATTGATTGATTTAACTTGACCAAAATTAAAAATAATAAAAAGAAGGATTATAAAAGATAGGTCCCCCGAGACCCGAGTACAGGTAGGCTTTGCATGAAAACCTACTCTTTAGCAATGTTGTAAAAAACGCAAATCGGACCTAAGCGGTGGACGAACCTTCTAGCACTTAAGCGGTTAAGCGGACGCTTAAGCGGTTAAGCGCACGCTTAAGCGGTTTTAAAAATGGACCATTAATCGGATTATAAATAAATATATATTTATATAAATATAAATACAATACTATTTTTTTAAAAAAAAGATAACATTCACATATAAGTTACAAACATTTTATTCAAATTACATTGAAAATATCAAATTACATTCGTAGTTTAAATTTTGTTTTTTTTTAAAGGAATTTTAACTTTTGTTATTTTCGTGTTTAATTTTCATATAAAAGAATTAAAATTATCACGATAAATGTACACGAATTATTCACTAAAAAGAAGCAATATGGAATCAAATTATCACAGTGACCAAAGCTAATGGACAGAGCTATTTTATGCATAAAAAGAAAAGTATACAGACTTGAATAAGAGAAAAAGAAAAAAGAGTGGTCATGAATTACTACTTATAATTTATTCATGCATCTGGCAAAAAAAAATAATAATTTATTCATGCAAAGAATCCGACAGGCGACAGTCTCTTTATTTCTAGTTTAGAAAAGCGGGGTCTCTTGAGTCTTTGACTACTTCTCTTTGGTCTTTTTAGAAAAGATGTCATCTCCTCTGTTTTTTCTTCTTTTTCCAAACTCTTTTAAACCTTTTAAGCGCTGAATAGCCCGCTTTTGTCCAAATCGCAGCGTTTTACCACCGCTTCCGCCTAGACGGCCGTTTAAACGACCGCTTAGTGCGCTTTTCATAACACAGCACTTTAGTCTTTATTAGCGTATCAATATTCCATTTGCATGGGGATTTTAATATTTTAGTAACGTTCAAGTATTTCCGAGTCTTTGGATGAGGGCCCACTGGCCCAGACGCGGGGTCAAGTTTAATGAAAATAAAAGTTCCTATTATACTACATCCCGTCTCTAAATATGTTTACTGTTTTTTCTGTACACGTTTATCAACACACACTTTTAATCGTTAATATCTTCAATTTCGTATTAGTATTAAATATAAAAACTTCACTGTATTAAAGTACTCATAAATACGATTCCAACAAGATCACTCATGACTATATTTGTTCTTATAGATTATGTGTAAATTAATAATCAATCGCTTATAATGAATAGTATAAAAATTCAAAACAGAAAACATAAATTGAGACGGAGGGAGTAATAGTTAGGGAAAATGTTATTTTTTTCAGATGTTTTTTTTATTTTTAGAGCAATATTTATAACATATACCTCTGTATGCAAAAAGTGTTGCATTTTATAATATAACTAGCTTTGTAGCCCGTGCAAAGCACGGGCATATTCTAGATTGACCAAAATTATTTCGTCAAAGAATCAATACACAAAAGTGGTTCTGCTATATAATCAAAAAAAATAGATGGTTCCCCACGGTTCTCTATGTAAGATGATTCTTTCTAGAGTACTACTCATTTATTTAAAGAGGAAAAGTGTACTTTGTCTAATCCTCTTTTACTCATTATATCATTTGTAATATTTTAGTTTAAAATCGAGCAATTAAAATATAAATAATTATATTTATTATATTTGTTGCATTTCGTTATTTTGGATCTGCACGAACATGCTCTATATTACAAATATTTATGAATTATTCGTAATTATGTAGGATTGGATTGTTGATATCTTCGATTATTCATATCTTCGCAGCAACTGTTATGAGTAAATAGAATTTATGAAATACCCGATCGTGGCATGCAAATTATAATTCTGGCTAAATTAAATTTGTTTTATATTTTACGCTATGTTTTATTTTATTAAAGCAAACTTGAACGATATGTAATAAATTGGTCAATGTAAAGATCAAAATCGTATTTCGAAAGATAAATATATAGAGTTAACATGGATGGATACAGAGATACATACAAGTATTAATTACATAATAATAAATGCATATTAGTTCATATCATTTATTATTATGTAATAAATATGTTAGTGTTGCAATACCTAAATAGCCCCCAGAAATATAACATAGATATAATTAGTAGGGGTAAATATGACTTTTTATATGAATAAATTTGCTTATGAACCCTCACATTTGCTCTACTATATATATATATATATATATATATAAATATATTTGTTATATTGTTTTGTGCATTTACGTATTAAAGATGTGGTTGATGAGTTTTACGATAGTTAATGTTAATACAAGTTTGTATTATGCTTATATACGCATGAAGGTTTTTTTTGTATTGGGATATTTTTTATAATATTTAATTCGTAAATAATTACAGTAGATTTAAAATGATTAATAAGATATGGTATATGTTAGTGAATATTATAGTACATTATAACATATCCACAAAAATTTATATATGTATGTATTTATGTTTGTACATGTGTATGTATGTATAAATATGCATATTAATTATACAGTAATTGATATATTACAAAGAATGAAATATTAATAGATTATACAACATAAATGTATGTATGTATGCTATATAGTATGTATGTATATATGTATATAATATTATAGTATATTATTATATATCCACGGAAATTTATATATGTATGTATTTATGTTTGTACATGTGTATGTATGTATAAATATGCATATTAAATATACAACAATTAGTATATTACAAATAATGAAATATTAATAAATTATACAACATAAATGTATGTATATATTATATGAATGTATGTATGTATATATTATATGTATGTATGTATGTATGTATGTATGTATGTATGTATGTATGCATCCATGTATGTATGTATGTACGTATGCATGTATAATTAATAATTATGTTGTATGTATATATGTATATATGTATATATGTATGTATGTATGTATGTATATACGTACGTATGCATGTATAATTAATAAGACTAAATTGCACTGTAGTGGCCAAAATATTTTCAATTTTGCACGGAGGTGGCTAAATTTTAATTCATGCCAATGTAATGGCTAAATTTTAATTTTTGTCGCAAAAAAGGTGCTCAGACTCCATTCCGTTAAATCAACATTGACGGCGTTAGTTAATAATAATCCGGCGAGATTTTGCAGTTTCCGGCGACCCACAACAACTCCGGTGAGCTTCATTAACACACTAAATCAACACTAACATGTTCCACAGTCACTGGGCATCCTACAAAGTACTACAACCATAACAAACAAATCAAAAACAAACATAAACGATCAAATCCGAGCAAAACCCGGCGAGCTCGACATGGATTCCGGCCAACTACGGTTTCAATCATTTCTAAATCAAACTCATAATTTTTAATGTCAAAACGAAGTTGATAACATGTACAATCCAACCATGGAATCAGTTTATACAGACAAGCAACAAAATTCATGAACGAATTGATTTTATGATTGGTTAAAACTCAAAGATCGAATTACACAATCCTCTAAAACAACGATGCAATTAAACACATACACATGCTCCTTAGGACCCCTAGAAGCTATATGAATCATCAAATCAATTGGAAAATTTCAGAATAAAAAAGTCCTAATTTGACTCAAGAACCCTAGAATTCGAATTAACAAAACTAACAATAGAACGGTGAAATTGAACATGGAATTGAACTTCTGGCATCAATATGAAGTTATAAAAACAATCAATTCAACCGGAAAATCAATGAATCAAAAAGCCCCAAATTTCATGAAGAACCCTAATTAACGCCGTCAATGTCGATTTAACGGAAGGGAGTCAGAGCACCTTTTTCGCGTCAAAAATTAAAATTTAGCCACTACGCTGGCATGAATTAAAATTTAGCCATCTCCGTGCAAAATTGAAAATACTTTGGCCACTACAATGCAATTTAGTCAATTAATAATTATACATTAATGTATGATTATCTACAAATATACATTATATTTAATAATTATACATTATCTGAGTTAAGCCAACTGAGATTTATCTACAAATTAATATATATAAACAAAAAAATATAGTATGTATGTATGTATGTATGTATGTATGTATGTAATATTATAGTATATTATTACATATCCACGGAAATTTATATATGTATGTATTTATGTTTGTACATATGTATGTATGTATAAATATGCATAATAATTATACAACAATTAATATATTACAAATAATGAAATATTAATAGATTATACAATATGTATGTTTGCATGTATGTATGTTTGCATGTATGTATGTATGTATGTATGTTATATAGTATGTATGTATGTATGTATAAATTAATATATGTTTGTATTTTTGTTTGTACATGTGTATGTATATATAAATATGCATATTAATTATACAACAATTTATAGATTACAAATAATGAAATATTAATAGATTATACAACATAAATGTATGTATGTATGTATGTATATATGTATGTATGTATGTATATAGTACGTATGCATGTATCATTAATAAATATGTATGTATGGATGTATGTATGTATGTGTAAAACATAATGTAATGTAATATGTAATAGAGGAAATATATAACTCAACTAGGATAAAAGATAAATAATATTAACTCTATACAGGGATCGTGAAAGTTGAAGAACAGGCATCAACAAGGATCAAGTCGCTGAAAGAAGTTCATTAACCTGATCAAGCCTCAGTGACAGAATAAGATGTACAGATGATTCAGTTGAAGGGCCAAAAGATTACAGTGGTCTTAAAGACATGATACAAAGACCATGAGTGAATGTTAGTCGTCTGTGAACCAGACTAGTTGCACTAGGCGTCAACACTTCACAAAGGAATCGAATTATCTAACTCAGAAAAACTGTTAAGAGGTATGATTGAGTTTAGAGCAGTTTTGATATCCTCCATTTCGGAAATTAAGAGGAAAATGAATAGTATCCGAAATCACTATTCACATGAATAGTAACCGAAATCACTATTCATATGAACAGTATTGGGGTTGGTGAAATAGTGCCCGGTTACTATTTGGGAGTTGTTGGAATAGTGAATTACTATTTGGGAGTTGTTGGAATAGTGAATTATATTGGGGGGTTGATGGAATAGTGCTTGGTTACTATTTGGGGGTTGTTGGAATAGTGTCAAATAGCGACTTTCTAAAACCTATAAATAGGTCTGTTGTATTTCATTTCAAAACACACCTCAACACACAACTTTCTCTTCTCTCTCTTATATCATCTCTGTGTAAGCTGCTAGACAGTCCATCTAGTAGGAAAGCCGGCTTAGCCCGCTTTCAGGAAGTGTCGGGTAGAAGGTCCTTGTGCCTAAACTATCCTAGGAGTGTTTGATTTTGTAGTTGATCCATATATAGGATTAGATTGTGTAGCAAACCTCTGGGTTTTATCTATTTAAAGATATTTCCCACACAGTTGTGTTATTTCGATTTAGTATTTTTGATTTCATATCCACATCAAAAATCGAAATATTTTTAAATAACGTATTCAACTCCCCTTCTACGTTATTCCGGACCTAACAATTGGCATCAGAGCCACTATGTTATTATACAACAGTTAAGATCCGAAAAGCTTTACAATCATGTCAGAGAAGAATTTCAGAAAAGCTAAGGGAAAGGAAGGCGGGTCTGGGAAAGTGGACAAGTCCAAGATCAAATGCGATAATTGTGGTGAGAAAGGACATTTTGCACCTGAGTGCAATAAATCCAAAGCTGATAAAGGTCAAGCCTACATCACAAAGAAGAAGGACTGGGCTGGCACTTCAGACTCTGAAGATGAGGTGAACTATGCCTTGATGGCAAATGCTGATACTATCTCTGAAGCTACTGAGACCAAGGTACCTCATTCTACTCTAGCTTTTAATACTACTGATATATCTGAGTTAAGACTATTTCTTAAAAACTTGTATGTTAGCTATAGAGATCAGACTTTAGAAAATGAAAGAATAAAATCTGAAAGTCTAGAGCTTAGAAAGAGAAATGACTATCTAGAATTAGAATTAGTCCAGATGTTAAAAATTCAGAAAGAGAGAGATGATGCTATTTTTGTTAAAATTGAATTATTGAAAAATCATGCTTATCTTGAATCTAAACTTGCTAAAGAAAGAAAAATTATTAACACTTGGACTAACTCTGGGAAAACTACTCAGATTATCATAGAGAATGATTGTTGGAAAGAAGGTCTAGGTTACATGATAAAAAGAAAACTGCCAACCTAGAAGCTGAGACCTCTAAACATGTATTTACTGAAAAGGCTGCAAAACCCAAAATTAATCATGTGAGGTTTGTACCAAAATCTGACAAACCAAAACAGGATGAAGTCAAATCAGTAAATATTAGTTTAATGTCTCAGAAACAGCTTAAACACAAGCTGAAAGAGATAAGAGGAGTGAACAATGTAAAAGAACCTAGGAAAAACAGAAATGGAAAGGTAGGCATCAATAAAAGCAATAACTATATGCCTACTCCCAATGCTCCTAGGAAGAAATGTTACAACTGTGGAAATCCTAACCATCTTGCTACTTTTTGCAAGAAGAATAAAAATATAAACTCTATACCTCCTAAGTCAGGAGTTAAGAGTGGTTCAGTTAGGTTTAAGCCACAGAATCCTTGTTTTCACTGTGGAAGTATTTGGCATTCTATTTATACATGCAAAGAGTATCATAATTTGTATTATGCTTATTATGAACTTAAACCCTCTTTGAATAAATTCAAGATTGATTCTACATGTATAAACTCTGATAAAAATGTTAGCACAAACTCTGATAAGACTTCTGCTACAAAAGCTAACAAACTTAATAAGGCCAAAGGATCCAAGCAAGTCTGGGTCCTTAAAACTAATCATTAGTGGTTTTTGTGATTGCAGGGTAACAGGAAAAATATCCTTGTTCTGGACAGTGGATGCTCAGGACACATGACTGGAAATAAAGCCCTGCTATCAGAATTTGTGGAGAAAGCTGGCCCAAGTGTTTCTTATGGAGATGGCAACATAGGAAGGACTCTGGGATATGGCAATATCAAACTTGGGAATGTCATCATTGAAGCTGTAGCTCTAGTTTCAGGACTCAAACATAATCTGCTAAGTGTGAGTCAAATCTGTGACAGAGGTTATCATGTGGATTTCTTTGAAGAACACGGTGAAGTTGTAAGCAAATCTACAGGAAAAGTTGTTCTGAAGGGATACAGACATGGTAACATTTATGAAGCCAAGCTTTCAACACACTCTGATGGCTCTGCAATCTGTCTACTGAGTAGAGCATCAATTGAAGAAAGCTGGGATTGGCACAAGAGACTTTCTCATCTGAATTTCAACAGCATTAATGAGCTAGTAAAGAAAGATCTTGTGAGAGGATTGCCCAAATCAGTTTTTACTCCAGATGGCCTATGTGACTCATGTCAAAAGGCAAAATAAAGGAAAACTTCATTCAAAAGTAAGACTGAATCCTCAATTCTTGAGCCATATCACTTATTGCATGTTGATTTATTTGGTCTAGTAAATATAATGTCTATTGGAAAGAAAAGATATGCTTTGGTTATTGTTGATGAATACACCAGATATACATGGGTGTATTTCATGCACAAGAAAGAAGAAACTGCATCAATCTTAACAGTGCATGTCAGACAACTGGACAAAGGATCTAAGCATACAGTGAAAATCATAAGGAGTGATAATGGCACTGAGTTCAAGAATGTAGCCATGGAAGAGTTTTGTAAAGAAAATGGAATAAAGCAAGAATTCTCTGCACCTGGAACTCCATAACAAAATGGAGTAGTAGAGAGAAAGAACAGGACTCTCATAGAAGCTGCAAGGACCATGCTTGATGAAGCAAAGCTGCCAACTTATTTCTGGGTTGAAGCTGTGCAAGCTGCTTGTTTCACACAGAATGCTACACTCATAAACAAGCATGGTAAAACACCATATCATATGGTGAAAAATAAGAAGCCGAACCTGAAGTACTTTCATGTGTTTGGATGTAAATGTTTTGTTCTGAAGACTCATCCAGAACAGCTTTACAAATTTGATTTAAAAGCTGATGAAGGAATCTTTGTCGGATACCCACTATCCACAAAAGCATTCAGAGTCTACAATCTGATAACAAAAGTGGTCATGGAATCTATCCATGTGTCTTTTGATGATAAAAAGATAACATGACTTGAAGATTTTGATGAACATGACCAGCTGAGATTTGAGAATGAAGAAATAAATGTTGATCTACAAAATTCTGATACTCTTTCAGACTCTATTGTTCAATCTATACCAGTAGATCATACAGCAGCACATGTTGAGGGGGAGCAAGTGAACGATGAAAATGAACCCCAATCAAGTGAAGAAACATCAAAGAATGCATCTGCTGATTCATTAAACTCTGATTCATCAAACTCTGAAAGCAACAGCTCAGGGGGAGCAAACAATGATTTTGGATCTACTAGTCACCACACTCAAAACAATTATGAATTTGGGGAATCATCAAGATCAAATCTGCCGAGACAAAGGGTATGGAGTAAAGCGCATCCCTTTGAACAGATCATTGGTGAACCGGACACGGGTGTACAGACTAGAAGAGCAACACATAATGAATGCAATTTCGCAGGATTTTATCTCAAATTGAACCTAAAAAGGTTGATGAAGCTCTTGATGATCCAGATTGGGTAACTGCAATGCAGGAAGAACTCAATCAGTTCGAAAGGCAGAAAGTATGGAAGCTGGTGCCAAGACCAAAAGATAAATCTGTATTTGGCACTAGATGGGTGTTTAGAAATAAACTGGATGAAAATGGTATTGTTACGAGGAACAAGGCTCGATTGGTAGCAAAGGGTTACTCTCAAGAAGAGGGAATTGATTATGATGAAACCTATGCTCTAATTGCAAGGCTTAAAGGAATCAGGATGTTCTTAGCATTTGCTGCACACTCCAACTTTAAGGTTTTTCAGATGGATGTGAAGAGTGCATTTTTGAACGGAGATCTAGAAGAAGAAGTCTATGTTGAACAACCCCCTGGGTTCGAAGACAAGGAATTTGAAGGTTTTGTGTATTTTCTCTTCAAAGCTCTCTATGGTCTCGAGCAAGCCCCTCGAACATGGTATGATACTCTCTCCAAGTTCCTACTTGAAAATGGTTTTACAAGAGGTATCATTGACAAAACTCTCTTTCATAAAAAGCATAAAAATGATATAATTCTGGTGCAAGTATATGTGGATGATATAATATTTGGTTCTACTAATGATTTGCTATGCAAGAGATTTGCTAAGCTAATGCAGAGTAGGTACGAGATGAGCATGATGGGTGAGTTGTCCTTCTTCCTTGGACTTCAAGTTGTTCAGAAGCCTGATGGTATTTTCATCTACCAATCAAAATACATAAAGGATCTTCTAAAGAAGTATGGAATGGAAGAAGCAGCTACTACCAAGACCCCGATGCCAACTGCAGTCAAGCTTGATGAAGACAAATCTGGTAAGTCAGTTGACATCACGAAGTATCGAGGTATGATCGGCTCTCTCTTGTACTTAACTGCTAATAGACCAGATATTATGTTCGCAACTTGTCTATGTGCTAGATTCCAGGCTAACCCTAAAGAGTCACATCTTATAGCTGTTAAACGTATTTTTAGATACCTTAAGGGAACCCTCAATCTTGGGATTTGGTACCCTAAAGGAACAGGTTTTGACCTAATTGGCTATACAGATTCTGACTTCGCAGGTTGTAAGATTGATCGGAAAAGTGCTTCTGGAAGCTGTCAGTTTCTAGGAAGAAGGTTGGTATCTTGGTACGGCAAGAAGCAACACTCAGTATCTACCTCGACAGCCGAAACAGAATACATTGCGGCAGGTAGCTGTTGTGCTCAGATCCTGTGGATGAGGAATCAACTTCAGGACTATGGATTCATGTTGGACAAAATTCCAATTCTATGCGACAACACGAGTGCCATTGCCAACAATCCAGTTCAACACACCAGGACTAAGCATATTGATATCAGGTATCATTTCTTACGAGAGCATGTCATGAATGGAACTGTGGTATTATATTTTGTTCCCACAGATCAACAAATTGCAGACATCTTTACTAAACCACTGGATGAATCCACTTTCTCCAGGTTAGTTGGTGAACTTGGGATGTTAAATCTGTATAATTAATTTTTGATAATCAATAACTGCAATTTGTTATAAATTCACATGTATTTTTAAATGTCCATATGTTTAGGACATGTGAATTTATTTGCATCCAGTCTTCATCTTAAAGTTATCTCTATATTAATTGCCATGCTTATAAATGCTATATTTTATGGTAATTATTTAGTAAATAATTGTGTTAATTGTAGCATAATTAAATAAATATTTTATTGACATATATCAATTAATGATATTTTGTTAATTTTATGTCTATTTAATTGTGAGGTTATCTGATTATTGTGGATTAATTCTTGATTTACTGTGTGATTATTTTTAAATCCATAATAATTAGAAGTATTAAATATGTGTATGTGTATAGGCTGATAGGTTTCGGTGATAAGATGTTTTTTCGGCCGACAGGTTTCGGTGATAAGATGTTTTTTCAGCTAATTAAGTAGTTAGGTGAGAAATTATTGAGCGGTGTTATTTTTCAAACATAATCTGTCACTATTACACCTAACCCACTAATACTTGAAACCTTATAAATGATGAGTTTTTGTTTGTGTTTAACATTATCATTTTTCAGATATACAGAGCATATACACACAATTGCTGAATATTTCAAGCTTTGACTGGAAAGATCTCACAATCTAGCTGGTGGTTTTTAGAGCGGATTTCGTATTCTTGTTATACGCACTAACCCTTGTTTTTGAATTTCCTCAAAGTTTTGAAAATGGCATTGCAGGGAAGCTTTTTAATTGCTAAAGTTAATCTTGTTTCCATTCAGCAAATCGAAACCATTCAGGATGAGCAATTTCGGGCTTGGACACAATTTTTGAATGAACATTCATTAATTCGCTATGTTTTAGTTACACAAGTGCAGCTTAACCATGATGCATTGCGTGAACTATATTGCAGTGCGGTTAACACTTCTGGACAGGACGGGTGTGCAATCACATATCGACTATTTGGTAGGTCGATTGGGGTCACTGAATGAGATGTTAATCGAATTCTTCATTTTCCTATGGAAAATCTCGTTTCTGATCCTACACCTGAACATATTGAAATGTTCTTTCGTTTTATAAGGTACCAAGATGGCAATTTCAATACTAGTAATCTTTCTAGAACGTTTCTAACTCAGTACTGGAATTTCTTCTTTCACACTCTTAACCATGTTTTTTCCTCAGATAGAACAAATCAAGATCGAATACCTGAATTTATTCAAATAATAGGGTATGCGGTCGCCAATAATTTGAGGATTAATTTTGGAAAAATAGTGCTTGGTCAAATCATTTTAAAAATGAAACGCTTGGGAACAAGAGATGTTCGAACTCAAAGTGTCAAATGTCTATATCCAAGGTTTCTACAGTTAATATTAAATGATTTTTTGAATGATGAAGACAGGGTACGCTTGGAAAATGGTCAAAAGGTGGAATGTTCTTCCATGAAGACGAATGTAATTAATTACATAAGCAAAAAGAAATATATGGATGTGCCTACAGTTCTAACTGAATATCTAAAGACTGTCCCACTTCCGTTGTTACCACGACCAGTGAGAGCAGGTATACGACAAGGTAATATTTCAATCCCTGCTATTCCAACCTCTGTGTTCCCTGTTGTGTCACAGGAAATACAGTTTCTACAGCCCCCAGTGGCCATCTTACCCGACCAAGAGCAGGAAATCCTACCGACTCTAACACAGGTCGAAGAGCCCATTCTACAAATACAAACACAAACACAACAAACTCCTACACCTCAATTGTCACTTAAACGACCAGCCATCATCACTTTTGAGGGAGATAGTGCCTCAGCAGCACCACATAAGGAGTTAGTTACATCAGCCGCTCTACCTCATTCTAAACGGAGTAAAACCAATGAACCTGAGGTAACGGCAACTGTTAGTGAAACAATTCTTCCTTATCCAATGAGTGAAAATGTAAATGAGGTTGAATTGACGGGAGCAACTATCTTGAGTTGCATTTCACGGAACATAAGAGTAGTTGATGATCTTTCTAAAGATCAAGTGTCTTCACATGCATCCGAGGGAAACTTGAGTTTTGTGCCATTTAATCGATTCAAGTTTAACCTCCCAAAGAGAAAATCTCTGGATATCTTTCGAGATTTACCACTCTTTACCAGTGGTCGGCAACTCGCTTCACGCGAGGACGGAAGCTCACGAACTTTCATTGCACCATCCGTGACCTCTGAAAAAGGGGCTAGGATGATTTCATTTGCAGGTACACATATCGGTGGAAGATCTGGAGGAGAGTTGAGGGAAACACCAACAGAACATGTAAGTGTCACCGAACCACTAAACCGAGTGAATATAGAGTGTTGAGTGAAACACCTGCAGAATGTACGAGTGAGCAACCTACTCAACCACATGCACCTGTAACCAGAAAAGAATATAGCAGACTCCTTACACGAGTCCAAACAATGGAGAAAGAGTTGCAAAATATTTGTAAGTCCATTGCAGAAATAAAAAATTTGCAACTTATTCAACATGATGCATTCCAAGTTCAATTAAGTTCCATGGCAGCCCAGTTTAGTCATGCAATTCATTCCTTGGGGAAGACAGCTTCGTCTAATTTACCAACTCCACATCCTACTACTCTGGAGGATAACCCAACTGAGGGGGAGAAGGTGGATGATCAAGAAAAATCTACTAGGCGTAAGGGCAGGGAAAAGGTTGTTGACACGGAATTAACTTTATTTTGGGAAAGGAAAAGCTAATGGGAGTATTAGTGCTCTGTGGAAAGCAAACAAGGCAAACTTGAAGATATGTTCAGTCTAGAGGAACAATTTGTCTTATACTTGTTCAAATTTTAGAAATCTGGAAAATGTATATATATGATCCAGAATGCACTTTAATATTATTTATCTTTGTATTTTATTTGTATCAGTTGAGTTATCCTCTAGGTATTTGCTTGTCAAACCCTAACAATCAAATAGGGGGAGATTGTAAAGCATAATGTAATGTAATATGTAATAGAGGAAATATATAACTCAACTAGGATAAAAGATAAATAATATTAACTCTATACAGGGATCGTGAAAGTTGAAGAACATGCATCAATAAGGATCAAGTCGCTGAAAGAAGTTCATTAACATGATCAAGCCTCAGTGACAGAATAAGATGTACAGATGATTCAGTTGAAGGGCCAAAAGATTACAGTGGTCTTAAAGACATGATACAAAGACCATGAGTGAATGTTAGTCGTCTGTGAACCAGACCAGTTGCACTAGGCGTCAACACTTCACAAAAGAATCGAAGTATCTAACTCAGAAAAACTGTTAAGAGGTATGATTGAGTTTAGAGCAGTTTTGATATCCTCCATTTCGGAAATTAAGAGGAAAATGAATAGTATCCGAAATCACTATTCACATGAATAGTAACCGAAATCACTATTCATATGAACAGTATTGGGGTTGGTGAAATAGTGCCCGGTTACTATTTGAGAGTTGTTGGAATAGTGAATTACTATTTGGGAGTTGTTGGAATAGTGAATTACTATTTGGGAGTTGTTGGAATAGTGAATTACTATTTGGGGGTTGTTGGAATAGTGTTTGGTTACTATTTGGGGGTTGTTGGAATAGTGCCAAATAGCAACTTTCTAAAACCTATAAATAGGCCTGTTGTATTTCATTTCAAAACACACCTCAACACACAACTTTCTCTTCTCTCTCTTATATCATCTCTGTGTAAGCTGCTAGACAGTCCATCTAGTAGGAAAGCCGGCTTAGCCCGCTTTCAGGAAGTGTCGGGTAGAAGGTCCTCGTGCCTAAACTATCCTAGGAGTGTTTGATTTTGTAGCTGATCCATATACAGGATTAGATTGTGTAGCAAACCTCCGGGTTTTATCTATTTAAAGATATTTCCCACACAGTTGTGTTATTTCGATTTAGTATTTTTGATTTCATATCCACATCAAAAATCGAAATATTTTTAAATAACGTATTCAACCCCCCTTCTACGTTATTCCGGACCTAACAGTATGTATGTGTGTGTATGTACATATGCATGTATAATTATTTATATATGTGTATGTATAATTAATAATTATGTATATAGTGTATGTATGTATTTATGTGTGTGTGTATGTACATATGCATGTACAGTTATTTATGTTTGTGTATGTATAATTAATAATTATGTATGTATGTATGTATGTGTTTGTGTATGTATAATTATTGATTATACAAATATTTATGTATGTAGCTAATGATTTTTAATAAAAACTCAAATGCTCACATAGCTCAACTGGTTATGTTGTTGAATTTAGTTCTGTATGTTATAGAGTATGTATGTATGTATAAATTAATATATGTTTGTATTTTTGTTTGTACATGTGTATGTATATATAAATATGCTTATTAATTATACAACAATTTATAGATTACAAATAATGAAATATTAATAGATTATATAACATAAATGTATGTATGTATGTATGTATGTATGTATGTATGTATGTATATAGTACGTATGCATGTATAATTAATAAATATGTATGTATGGATGTATGTATGTATGTATGTATGTGTGTGTATGTACATATGCATGTATAATTATTTATATATGTGTATGTATAATTAATAACTATGTATATAGTGTATGTATGTATGTATTTATGTGTGTGTGTATGTACATATGCATGTACAATTATTTATGTATGTGTATGTATAATTAATAATTATGTATGTATGTATGTATATATGTATGTATGTGTTTATGTATGTATAATTATTGATTATACAAATATTTATGTATGTAGCTAATGATTTTTAATAAAAAATCAAATGCTCACATAGCTCAACTGGTTATGTTGTTGAATTTAGTTCTGTAAGGTCATGGGTTCGAACCCCTTGAATAACAATATTTTTACAAATATTTAGAGTTAGGTTTGGAGTGAGGTTCGGAGGGTCCGAGCCAGTGAATAAATTTTCTCAGGGAAACCCCCTGTTGGTGTATTATATATACTAGCATAATAGCCCGTGCGAGGCACGGGCCATTTCTAGCATTGTTGAACATCGCGAAGATGTTTGAACGATTTGGTGATATTTTTATACATTTATGAAATAAATTTGGAGCACGTATGTGAGGAATGCACGATCACCAAAAGTGTGGGAGGATACCGTTGTGGCTTCTGATGCTAAAGCAACTTCATCCACGACCACCAATAGGCAAGTATAATGACCATGCAACAAATTATTGAATGCTTTCATGTTTGAAATTTTAGACATTTTACAATACATTTTAAAGATTACAAGACCTTATTCATTGTAACATACAATATCTTACTTATTAAAGTTAAAGTCTGAGGTACTCCCTTTGTTCTCCTATTATATATAGAAGAAGATACATTGTTATATAGCACTATATACATAATCTTAATTATAGTATCGTCTCATAACTCAACGATACATTTTATTTAGTTATTCAATCGATAACTGATAACCGACATGGAGTACATCTTATATATATAAATGTTTCAAATTTTCTTTCAAAACTTCATATCTTTCTTATTTCGCTAATTAATTTTGTTATATTTTGTATGTATTTATCATACCGTCTTATAAATAAACTATATATTATATGTAATTATTAACCAATAATCGATATGTAATCCAAATCGCATTTGTATATTTTTTATATATTTTCTTAAAATTCATATTTTTAGTATGCCTATAGTTTAATTGATTCTAATTTGACCAACCAATTTTAATTTAGTACATTTGTTTATTAAATTTCACAATAACATTAACCACAAACACTTCATATGTGATATTGTTAACAAAATTGTTGATCACAAAGAATAATTATTTTATCTATGCATTTCATATATGAGATTATGAACAAAACAATTTATCTCAGAATAATAATTATTTTTTCCATTTCAAAAATATAAGATTTTTTTTGTAAAATTTATTTAGATGGGTAGGTATATAAATAATTATAAAAAAATAATGCGCACAAGTTATAATATAAGTAATTTTATCTTAAATGAATAGTTTAATATATGTTAAACATGATATAACCTAAAAGGTATTTACGTATGTGGTTAATGAATTCCATTTTAAGTATAAATGTCCATCTAGCCAAATTGGTTGGTGAGTTTAGTTTCATTATGAGAGGTCATGGGTTCAACTCCTTGGAACAACAATATTTTTTAAATATTATAATTGAGTTAGGTTCAGAGTTAGGTTCGGGACTAATTTATTTGCTCAGGATGCAGGTTTGACAAAAAATTGTTACAAAATACTCCCTCCGTCCCAACCGGTTCTTTACAGACGGTTGGGACACGGAAACCAAGGAATATAATTTAAATAGTGGGTGTAAATTATAATAGTGTAGTAGTGGATGCAATAGTGATTTTATTGTTAAAATAAGTAAAATAGTGGATGTAATAGTGTAAAGTGTTGAAAAAAGTAGAGTGAAATAGTGGAGTAGTGAGTGTAATAGTGTAAAGTGTTGAAAAAGTAGAGTGAGGTAGTGGATGTAATAATGTATTTTATTGTTAAAAGTTACTATTTTTGGTAATGTAAAGAAATGGGTGGGACGTCCAAAAATAGTAACTGTAAAGAACCTGTTGGGACGGAGGGAGTATGTGTTAGGATGATGTCTTAATATATTAAGATGTTTTCATTTGTTGGCATGGTTGTGACTTGTGAATGTTTTTTTTTGGAAAGCTAGTGGTATGCTCGAAAATTGATATGGACTAAGCAGACTCATTACAAGAATTGAGGCTGCGAGGAGGCCTCGCATCGCAACGTATAAGGCTACAAGGAGGCCTCGCATAGCAACGTATAAGGCTACAAGGAGGCCTCATAATATATGAGGTTGCAAGGAGGGCTCGCAACATATGAGATAGCAAGGAGTCCTATTAACTTGTGAGGAGGCCTCTCATCATAATCACAAGGAACAGAGGAGAGTCCTCTCATCATACTTTAAGGAGACCTGAAGATACAGGTGAAAGCCTAAGCTCACATATCAGTCAGACAGAAGATATAATTATAACATATTATGACTGCAAGGCCCTATGGGGTCGCCTCTCAAGGTCCCTGCAGGATCACATTGCGCTTGGAAGGACCCTTCAAGGTCACCATCACTCACTTATACATGGCTTCACATTAATTGAAAGACACAAAACACATGTCATCATCTTAGCAGCTGGGAGAAGATCTTGAGACACGAAAGCTGTCTGAAACCATTCAAATTCATAAGGGTCGCGATGCGATCCCAAGGCACTTGAGATAGCTATGCTTTCATCTACGACAATCTATAACAAGCACATGCCTCGCATCGAAGTTTTGACAACGCAGTTTTTGAGTCGGCATAAGCCCTAAGCAGGCCTAATGGGTTTAAATAGAGGTCCACAACTCATAACGGGCCTAGAGATGAAGATTGGGTCACTAAAACCCACCACCAGGAGTCAGTCCAATATACTATCAAGCACAATGTTGAAGTTTGCGACCCCAAGCTGCGGGTCGAGTTCGCTAACAAAGTCCCTAGTATGGGATAACATCTATCATGCATGTCTCTCTACAAGGTCCAGCGTGGCCTAGAATACTCTCTCTGCAAGGTCCAGCGAGGCCTAGAGCATATTTATTATGAAGGCTTACGGTCAGGCCCAGCGAGGTCGCGTGAGTATAATTATCTCCGTACAGCGTGGACCACCTCGCATGACTAGCCCAGCGAGGCCGCATGCGAGGCCATGCAGCTTCTCCATTCGCCTCGTCAGCGAGGCCAGTTGATTTAAGCATCATGCTAGCCCGGCCTCAAGGTCACATCTATAGGGATCACCTCTCGTATAACTCCCGTCAAGGGATCGCTTCGCTACGACTTCCCTCATTGGGATCGCTTCATACTATCATCACATCCACATACTACACGAGATCGCTATCTCATTCTCTGCTGGAAGGCTCATGACGCAGCCCCTCGAGGTCGCATGAGTATCAATATACTTGGGTCTGCTTCGCATGGCTCAACCCCTCGAGGTTGCATGCTACACCCTTGTTACTTCTCTATTAGCCTCGCCCAAGAGGTCCCGACTCTAGCCATGCGAGACTATTTGCTTCCTTTTTTGGACCATGGATCATGGATAGAATAAATGGGTAAAATATATAAGCCCAAGAAGACGTCTAGTGGATTTGGGCCTAGTCGAGCCCATAGAAACCCTAGCCCGTCTAGATAACTTCTTCTCCAAGAGAACTACGTATGGCTTGATCCCTATAAATAGGGTACGTAGGCATCTTGTAAAGGATGATTGACAGTTCACCCCTGAAAACACCATACAAGATCAGCCACAAACAATCTCCAATCTCCTTCCGTGTTCTTCGCGTTCTTAGCAAAATATCCGTATTTTGCTCCGTGATTCCAACAAACCTCCAAAATATTGTTATACAATATTCTCCCTATACCATTTGGCGATAGAAGGAGGGGCAAGTCATCATATTGGGAGAAAGATGACTAACTCGAACAAGAAGATGAACGGAGGGCACAACAACGGAGAGAACCCGGGGTCGCACAAGATACCCAAAGGCGATCACCCCAGGAGCGAGGATGGGCGCGAGAAGGTTTCAGCCGTGCAAGAAATGATGACTAGAGTTAAGAAGAGGTATAGATCAAGGGGCGTGAAGAGGAATGCCAGGAAGGGGCCCAAGTCCTATCATGAGGAGAGCATTAAAGGTCCCACCAAGAAACTCTTGGATGAAGCTGATGATGTTGTTACGGATCAAGCAAACCCTTACTCCTATGAAAACCTCGAGCGGGAGGAGGATGTAGAGCCTACTAAGACAAATGAATGGTTGCAGAATGAGGCCGCCTCATCCAAGGGGAGGTCAGTTAGTGTCTTTGATCGTATTGAAAAGAAGTTAACAGAGCACGATCTACGCCTCAAGCTCGGAAAAATTACAGCTGACAAGAAGGATAAGCGATCCCAGGCTTGGAGCCAAGGTTCGGAACGATCCCCCTCTCCTCATCGAGAGCGTGAGCGGTCCGAGGAGTACAAACCTGACCCCCTGAATAGCAAGGAGGATCAAGATGAGTTTAGAGCTCCCAAGAAGACCCAATCCCACCATGACAACACGGAAAAGGGAAAAGAAAAAGTTGAATATAAGCAATATTCACCACAAATATTCACTAATCTCCTTCCGTGTTCTTCGCGTTCTTAGCAAAATATCCGTATTTTGCTCCGTGATTCCAGCAAACCTCCAAAATATTGTTATACAATATTCTCCCTATAACACCTACATATATTTAATTTATACAATGGTGTGGCAACTAATTGTTTTTGATATTTATAGATTTATTTTTATCAACTTTTTAATTAAATAATCTTTATTTAAAATTTTAAAAAAATTGTTATAAGAGTATCTTCAACCAGACAAACCCCTTAGATAAAGTGTGTTGGATATGCCATAAATAAAAATTATAGAGAATGTGTAAAAAAAATCACCTCCAGCGGGACATTAGTTTTTAGCTAAAATTTTAGATAATCCCATAATATTGGTTATATTTGTCGAAATTTTAGAGACCTGTAGTGAAACTCCACATTGTCGATTACCATATTAAAATAATATATTCTATTTTTAAAAACTTGAAATAATAATAACATGACATTTTTTAAATATAACCAATTAATATAACCAACCTCATTGGAGTAAAACACCTTAGAGATTTAATAAATTTTACATAATCATCATTTTATATGATCAATCAAATTTATAATCATTAGATTCGACGTTTAAAATTATTTTGGCGGTACATGGACCAATATTAAGGAACCAAAACTATGGATAAAATTCCTCTTATCATATATATGGACATAATATAATTATATTCAATACTAAAAATGGTACTTTGTTAAAATCAAATATAAACGTATTTTCTAAATCGAATAGATTTTTCAACGTTAAAATGCATCATTTCTTTTCACTTTAGTTTTGGAGTAGTTTCAATTTAAAAAATAATGTTAAATCATCATTAAATTAATGAAAATTTTGTAAATTTCACATGGGATGTAAAATCATATAAATCTAATATTTAGAATCCAAGATAAATCAAAATTTGTAAATAAGCATATAAATCCTATTAAATATTAAATTTTAATAATAAAATATCATTAAAATTTTAAATGAATCCTGATTTTACAAAAATATCCGTCTCATATTTGCATATAAAATTTTTTGTATCTCATATATCCTATGTTCCCTAATCTCTATAATTATAAGTATTAAAAAAAATTGAATAATTTTGTATGTACTTAAAAGCATTTTTTCCGAAAATAATTAAATAAAAAAATTTTATCCCCTCAAAAATTTACTCCGTATTTGTTAATTTCCGGAAAGAAGCCCATTTTTGCCAAGGACAAATCCTCTTCTTATCCATCGAACTCTCCCCCATTTCTGAGCTTCACAAATACACACACATATTGAGTTATACACACACATACACACAATAATATATATCTCTATCTCTATCTCTACCATGGCTTTGACACCTCCACGGAGCTTCTCATCTCCCTCAACACTCATCAATTCCGATGCAAATCTCCAACACCCGCACAAACTCACCTTCTCAAACCCTAACAAACTCAATTCGCCGATAAAGCAATCACCTTTGGTGTTAAATCGTGGTTATAGAGGGAGTATTTGTCGATGTAATAATGAAAGTTTGGATTTTGGGGAGAGTGAGTGGGGGTGGGAGAGTGGGTTGAAAGAGGCGGTGAGGAATGCGATGAGGAAGATGGGGGAGTTTGTGCGAGAGTGGAAGAGAGAGGAGGGAGAAAGTGGGGAGAGAGATGAGGGAGAGGATGAGTGGGATTGGGAGAGGTGGAGGAAGCATTTTGATGAGGTTGATGATCAGGAAAGAGTTGTTGCTGTTTTGAAGGTATGTGTTGTAATTTGGGAATTTTGAGTTTTAAGGATTGTAAGGGTCTCTCTCTCCCCTCCCACTCTCCCTCTCTCTCTCTCCCCCCTCTCTCTCTGTGTGTATTGTGTGTCATAATTAGGGAATTATGAGTTTTATTGATTGTTGGCCGAAGGAAATAATTAAGCAAGTTAAAGGAATTTGAGTGTGTTAGTGTTTTTGCATGTGTATGAACTTTACAGACTTTGTGCACAGTGAGTTATATTTCTTTTGTGAATTTGTATTTGGTATATGTTATGATCAGTGATTTTATTTGCATTTTAGTGGATTTTATATTTGCGAGTTAGAAACTATACTTTTTTGTTCTGATTAATCTTATTTGTATATTTATTGAATGGTATATGTATGCATTTAGTGGATTTGAGAGGTTAGTAGAGTTTGTAGGCTAAAATGGTTGGTACCGGAAGTTGGCTCTCACTCTATGTATTTGTTATTAATACAAATGACAAGAGGGAAGTTAGCAACCGAGGTTGGGGGAGTGGGGCTGGTGGGGGTGACTTGGGTTTGGGGGAGGGGGTAATGTGGATGCAAAGTTAGCTCTTTGCCATTTATTTTTGGTGGTTCTGATAAGTTTTTACTTGTAGTGGACCATAATTTTACCTCAACTTGTCAAATATATTCATGCCTCATTTTGTGTTTCATGTGTGTAGTTATAGAGTTTACCAACCAACGTGAGAAAGTAAATAGAGAAAAGAGCAAGAAGATTTAAGGCAACGCACATCTTCTTGATTTAACATCAACTTATATGATGACAATTGTTTGTTTGAACAGTCACAGCTGAGTCGGGCCATTAGTAGAGAAAACTATGATGAGGCTGCCAAACTTAAGGTGGCAATTGCAGCTGCTACTACAACTGACACTGTTAGCATGGTGATGTCTCATCTGAATGTAGGTGAAGTAATTTATGTTACATATGAAAAGATCCTTTTGTTATCTGATGTCCATTTTATATGTTAGTTTTGTCCAACTGCAGAAAGCCATACAGGAAGAGCGTTATGAGGATGCAGCTTTTATTCGAGATTATGCTAGTGCAGGACTGGTAAATGCTCTTGAGTTCTTATAGTTTAGTTCCCTGCTAGGACAATATTGTGAACATGCCCACTGTAGCTTATAATTTGGTTCCCTGCTAGTTCCTTATTCACTGTAGATATATATTTGGATCACTTAATACTTTATGATGCATCAGGCATCATCAGTGTTATTGAGGAACTATTAATGATAATGAACTTATTTATTTGACTATTTTGTTTAATACAAAAGCAACTCTTGAGTCTTGAAATATATATCTTTATATATAAAATATATTTTGAATATCTTAATATTGGCCGAATCCTGCCCGCATATTCCCATAGCGCGCACCCAAACCTTGTTTTTGTCATATATATTGGAATTATAAATTTAATGATATATCAATACGCATGATTAAAAAATTCTTTATAAAGATCAAAAGATTGTAAATGTAATAGATTGTTTATGTCATGGTGTAATAAATCGTACAAAAGGGGTATAATAGTAGTATATTCTAGTTTACCAATCAATGTTATTCATTTTTTTATTATTATTGTTCATTGAGTTTATTAAGAACTCTCATTCATCCAGAAAATGTGATGTTGATTTAACAAATGACCCCTTGTTGAAACTACTTTAATAAACTTTTACTCAACTCTGTATCCATGCTTTGTGTTTTAATTGGAGTTGATTCAGTTTTTTGTCATTTAATGCTCGCAGGTAGGGTGGTGGGCTGGGGTGTCTGAAGATGTGAATGATCCTTATGGTCGAATAATTCGTATAAGTGCAGAACATGGAAGATATTTGGCAAGAAGTTATAGTCCTCGGTAGGGCCTATATCTTAGTAAAACTTTTAACTTGAAGACCAAAAACTTGAAAATGTTTCCTGTATAACAAGTTTTTTCTATATTACAGTTGATTCTGAATCAGTTTATGTGATAAGAATGTTTAATCTATCTTCCTTTAGTGGATACATTCTGGGGATCTTTCATAATGTTTCCTTGTCATCATTATGTATAAATTGGGAAAAGGGGCCAAAAGTAAGAGTCTGTGTGGTGCTGGTGTGGGTGGGAGGTTGTTTTGTTCAGTTAGGGTTCCGTATAAGCCTTTTTTTTTTTGTTTCAATAGCTTATCATACGTCCTTCCAAACATATGTTAGATAGCTTGTGCTAGGCAGAAATTACACTTTTGTAGTGGAAAATGGTTTTGTTTGCTTCAATTTGTCTTTCATGGCTTATATGCAATTGAATGATTATAAAAATATGTTTGCTTATATCTCATTTTGTATTCCTGAAGTGAGTTGATCACTTGAGTTATTGGATTAACTATCATACTTGCAAGTATGCAGTTTCAAATGGAAACGTGATGTTATAGTCTATCCTATTTCTGTTTCCTCATGGAAAATTGATCCATTTTGCATGCCCATATCCTTTCCAGGACTTTATGATCTGTTATTTCATAGCAGAGTAATTCATACAAGGTTTCAGTTGGTTTTGTTACTGCAGGAAACTAACTCTACCTGTAATTAAAACAGCAGTACTTTCTTCTGATACTCACAGTCTGTAACTAATACTTACTATTGCTCTTCAGCCAGTTAGCAGCAGCCAGAGGCGGTACCCCTTTGTTTGAATTATTTCTTACGACCAGTAAGAAAGGTGCATACAAGGAGCAGGTACTTCCATTAGCCTGACGTGTCATGTATTTTTCTGCATCTGTTGCAGCTGTTTCTACAACTGGATGCCACTGGATTACTTCATAGTATAAGATTTTAACGGTGTTTGAATCATGAAATTGGTATTTATAAATGGTTTTCTTGCATGACTGTATATTTGATTACCATTTAAGACATTTATGCATAATTTGAGGCACAAGAATGCGTAATAATCAATGAATGCAGTAGGTAAAGAGGATTTACACGCGTAAAGACCTCTAATGAAGAGGGAATAACTCCAATGTGCATTGTTATGGCTTGAAGAAAACATGCACAAAGAGCAACATGACGTAGCAGAGATCCGTGATCGATGCTCGCCTCTTTTTTTGACAGTCCCCTTGCATTGTTGCATTTTGGAGGACCAGAAGATATTCTGCATCTTTTCTCGAACAGACTAGTTGAATACATATTTCATCCTAGTGGTTTTCCTTGTATCTTTTGTCAATTATCATTCTAGGCAGGTGAAGTTGATATCTCTTTTCCTTTTGCTTTGCACCTTGGCAAGTCTCTCACGTTTACACGTGTATATGTTATTATATGCGTGAACTCTATACACGTGCTCACACCGATCCATATGCTGATATGCATATATGTATACACAATACAGTTATGCAGTGTGCTCGAATATGTACTTGCATTATAATTTGTATAGTTTTTGGCTTTTTGCAACAATTGCTACTTATTTGAAAATGTTTCTATATTTAGTTTCTTCTGCATGACCGTTTACACACCTGTATGCATGTATATGCATCCCTACATTGTTACGGGTACTGTCCTACTTTTTTCTCATTACAGCCTACTCCTTCCTTATATTAATCCACTTGTTTCCCAGGCTGTTTACTTAAAACAGAAGGAGGTTCCTCAAGATTTTCCAATTCTTTCCACCAAGTCCTTAGGTCCTACGGTTAGCTTGGATCCCATAGACCCAACTACTGACAGAACTGATCTTATAACGGAAGTTGTTGAAGACAAAGATGGAGTAGATGGGGATGATGATGATTATATTTCGGAGGGGTCTGGTTTTGGGAATATCCTTCAAGATATGATTCCTGGTGTGAAGATAAAAGTTTTGAAAGTGACAGTGCCAGATAAAGTAGATACTGATCATATATCCAAGGTTGTTGAGCAAATAATGGAGGCAGAAGATGATGAAAAGGACACTGACTTGGAAAGTTCAGATGCAGAAGATGACAAGGATGAAAGTGACAAAGATAAAAATGGACTTGCAGTGGATTCTGGTGGTGGTCTTATTGATGGTGAAGAACAAAATCAACTTGCAGTTAAATTTGTTGTTGGTGGCCTCATACAGAAAATGTCAGGCACAGCTCGCAATGATGTGTCTCGTGTACCAGCCAGGCTAGAGAAGAAAGGACGGTTGTCATTTCGTTTTACTGTAGATGAAGATAAAAAGGAACTTGTTTCTGGTGTCATTGGCAGGTCTCCACAGAAATCGAAGACCATGCTTCAAAGTCAGAAGAGCATGGACCATGTTATGCTTGATCTTGCAAAGTCCATTGGCAGGGGAAAGATACCCATGAAAGTAATTCTTTTGATAGTTTATGCATGTTTCGGTTTCAATTGAGATGCATTAGTAATTCAATATTATATTCTTGTAGTTATTGTTTGCTTGTATTCACTTGTAACTATCCAGGTGCTGAAAGATGTTGGTAAATTATTGACTCTGACCCTCAGTCAAGCCCAAAATCGTCAACCTTTATCTGGATCTACTACATTCAATCGCATTGACATTCCAGCATCATCGGATCCTTTTAAGGGTACTTGCAGTAATATTATATTTTTCTTACTTGTCATTGTATGGTGCTTATGCCTTATTCTGCTTTTGCTCTCTTTAATCCTTTTGCCATTGCTCCTTTTATCCTGAAGCTTTTTTGCTTTTCATTCTTATATGAAATAATGAGAGCTGTCCAATGTTATTAGGAGTATATATTGGTGCCCACGGACTTTACTCTTCAGAAGTCATCCAGATTAAGCGTAAATTTGGTCAATGGCAAGAGGGTGGCGACACAAAGGAACATCAGAATCTGGAGTTTTACGAGTACATTGAAGCTGTAAAGTTGACTGGGGATCCTAATGTGCCTGCAGGCCAGGTAAATGTTCTACAGTTTGTAGTTGTACCCGGTCTGCATGTTGCTAGGGTTATATATACTTTATTTCCGAACAAAAGTACCATGTATACTTTTTAGATTTCGGATTTTATTGGTGATAATAGAAGAAATTATAATACATGAGAACTAAAAGTCCCCACCTGAGATAAAAAGAATCCTTAAAAGGTCAGACTACGAGACACCCAAAAAAGTAGTGGTTTAGCTTTAGCCAAGAGACCAGTCGAGATACAAACAAAATAGCACTTAACCAAAAAATTTATATATACTCATTGCTTCCTTATAAAAGTCTTGTCACCAAAAAAATATATAGACTCATTGCTTCCTTATAAAAGTCCTGGCACTAGGGATGGCAATGGGTCGGGTCGGGTCGGGTTTGGCCAAAACCAAACCCGAACCCGGTTAAATCCACCAAACCCGAACCCGAACCCGATTAAACCCGAAATTTTGAAACCAAACCCGACCCGGTTAAACCCGAACGGGTTTTCGGGTACCCGAAAAAAATAAATAAAAAATAAATATTTTTTATATTAAAAATAATATAAAACATAAATATATAAAATATTTTAATTTTTATTACATATTAAATATTAAATATATATAATAATAGATAATATATATTAAATATTAAATATTATGTATAAAATAATAGAAATAATAATATATATTAATTCGGGTTTCGGGTTGGGTTTCGGGTCGGGTTCGGGTTTGGAACGGGTTTCGGGTTTTCGGGTCGGTTCGGGTCGGGTTTGGCCAAAACCCAAACCCGACCCGAAATTGATTCGGGTTTAAAAATCAAACCCAAACCCGAACCCAAACCCGAAAATTTCGGGTTCGGTTCGGGTTATTCGGGTCGTAACGGGTCGGGTATCCATCGGGTCGGTACAAATTGCCATCCCTACCTGGCACTACTTTCATGTTGAATACAAAGTAAACATCTTAACAGTTTTCTCGTGTTAATGCATGTCCTTGCAGTTATCTGTCAAATCTACACTTAGTTCTCATATTGAAATGCGCAGAGACTCACATGTTACTTCGACAATATATTTCTCATCGACAAAGTGCATGAATCTTCATAGAATGTAAATAAGGCACAGACTTGTTTATTTTTGATCCCGAAACACCTGAAAGTTTCATTTTACTCATGCACACAGAAGTTGCATGAGTACAAGAATCTCAATGTATATTTATATATCTGATGGTCATATTGGATAAACTTACATGTTATATATGTTATTTTATATCTTGAAGTAAGGCTTCTAGCCGAGTCAGAAGGCGGCATTAATTTTTTTAGTGTCTCCTAGTGTTTTGGATAATCTTAAGAAGAGTAAAATATAGCCAGATGGATGATTGTCTGCATAAAGCTCAGTATGGGTCGAATTCGTATTGTTGGTAACTTGGTTCTCTGGTTTGACCAAATGGCTTGCAGATATGTATTATGTTGTTCAAGTCATGGCATAACTCATACATTTTTTATAAGTAGGATTTGCGTGAGGTTATCTGTATGCTATTTGTCAACATTTATTTAATTTGTACTTGTGTTTGTTACATCTTCAGGTAGCATTTCGAGCAAAAGTTGGAAAAGAATATCAGTTGCCACATAAGGGGATCATTCCAGAAGAATTTGGAGTGGTATGTTGGTTGCCTAAAAGCTTAGGATCTGGTTTTTGTTCTTTGCCGATCTTTTAGTTTCCTAGAGTTTCATCGTTCTATTTGATCTAATCTGATGCTTTGTCATCCTTGGTGATGGTATTTTTTACATATGTTTTTTGAATTTAGATTGCTCGATACAAAGGACAAGGAAGGCTTGCTGACCCAGGCTTCCGAAATCCTAGATGGGTAGATGGTGAAGTGGTTATTATGGATGGAAAGGTTACAGTTCTCTTTGTGGTTATTTGTTTTTGGTGTGTCAGTGTGTACCCCTTCCATGGTGATTACTAAATGTATCCCTTTAACTTTTGATATATGCAGTACATTAAAAGTGGACCTGTTATTGGATTTGTCTATTGGGCACCGAAATACCACTTTTTGGTGTTCTTTAATCAGTTGATGCTGCAGAAATAGTTACCTGCGAATTTTGTACACTTTCATTATATACCCAGATTTTGTAGGTAAGTCCTCTATCCACATTTACCGGCATGCCTTCTATCATATTAATAGCTTCTCATTTCATTTTCATTGAAGTAGACTATAGTGTCTTTTGTATTGTTTTGAGTATTATTTATGCAGTTTGTGACTTTTTTGTAGACTGCTATGTCAGAAACTGATATCATTGCTATTTAAGTTTGTGCAAGTTGACGTGTGAGTAATTGAGTATTATATAAGAAACATAAATATTGCACCAGCAAGTTATTTGGTTCAATTCTCAGGATTTCATAGAAGGGCTACCACAATTTATAAGTTTTTTTTAGGGCCCCTCTTGTTTTAATCCTAGGCAAGCAATCCCAGAAAGCTGATTGCTAGTAAGGAGTAAGGACATTGATACTATATTGACCACACCTTGCTTTACCACATTAAAAGCTAGCTCATCATGACTACCAGTATTCATTCCAACGTCTAATTGTAGAATGTCGTCCATGCCCACTTTTGGTTTTGACACAACAGCGTTGAAGCTCTAGATGCTTTGGTGGTTGCAAAACCTCTGGTTGGCTTTTTTTAAGCAAACACTAGCGTCTCAGCATCTAACCTCTGGTGGCTTTTTTCCAGCAAACACTAGCTTATCATGATTCATAACTACAGTATGCCAATCCAGTCTTTATTTATCGTAACTTTTAGAAGGTATATTGTGGATGACTCTGCCTTGGTACCACTTAATATGATCTTAAAGAGTACTCCATCCGGCCCATCCAATTGTTATCATTTGGGAGAGAGGGCTCGGCACGCATTTTAAGCTGTATATAATATATAGCTCCGTAACTTTTTAAATTTTTTTTTTTTCTTTTGAATAAAAGTTTAGACATTGAACTTTTATTCAAAAGAAAAAATTTTAAAAAATAAGTTTAGTAGCTATACTTTATATACACCTTAAAATGTGTGCCGAACCTTCTCTCCCAAATGATAACAATTGGATGGGATGGAGTACCATATTTAAAAGCTAGCTTTTAAAATATAGTACAAATCCATGAGAATGCACACCTGTTTATCCAAATAAATGAAGTGGGAGTGAGACTAGCTGTGCAATAAGCAGGTTTTAGTATGTTGATTATATTCTACTGGACTACCTTTCTTCCATGTTCAGGTGACAGCTAAAACCTGGAAACCTTAGGAAAGATGTTATGTTGTAATGGTAGGCAGACAACCTTAAACAAATTCATTCAAAGCCAGTTCAGAGGTATATGTAAAGTCTACAACCCACGAAAAAAATTTGAAGAAGCAAACTTCTTGTTTATCACTCCTCAAGGAGAAAGTGCACACACACATAGGGATGGCAATCGGGTCGGGCGGGTCGGGTTTTGCCAAACCCGAACCCATCCACCGAACCCGAACCTGAACCCATCCACCGAACCCGAACCCGAAAAAACCCGAAATACCTAAACCAAACCCGAACCCATCGGGTTTCAAACGGGTTAGGGTTTACCCGAAACCCGAAAATATTAAACTTCAAAATTTGAGCAAAAAAAAAATTGTTTAAAATTGCTTGTTTCTGAATCTGATTAAAAATACTGATACCATACAAGTCCAGGCTTATACTTGAGACTACAGAGTACAGAGGAAATCAAAATAACAAATACATCCAAGTACTGAGTATTAAAAAACATAAGAAATTTGATAACAAAATCAGCATTTAGCACTTAGCAGCAGCCAGCAGCTGAGGCCTGAGCAGCATGGTTCCAGATGTATCCAAGATTCCAAGTGTGTTTTCAAGTACTAAGTAACACAGCAACCTGCACAAAATATATACCATATTAGTTTAAAAGAATAACTCTTGTTTCACATTCACTTGGACTAAACTAATCAATTTATATATTATAAGTGTGTATATGATGTATACTGCAGAGCACTATCATCTAAGATCTAACAATCTTGTTAAACATATAAACTACACACTGTAAACACACGATGACGAAGCTAGTAAGTAATTTTGAGAAAAAATCCAACAAACTTTTAATCAGAAACAAAATACAAACTAGGGTATCCAAATCTCAAACTCAATCCAACAAATACAAATATAAAAAAAACTAGGGTTATACAATCGCTTTAATCAGAAACAAAATCACAAACTAGGGTATTCTAATTAAGAATTAAGATTATACCTCTCAGGAGAAATCTCTTTAATTGAACTCAAAGTTCTCTTTAATCGCTTTAATTAGAAGTCTCGTTGACGAATTGAAGATGAATCGTTGAAGAATCGTTGAAGAATCATTGAAGATTTGTGTTTAATCGCTTTAATTGAACTAGGGTTCGTACGTTTGTGGTTGTGGCTTTGTGTTTCGACTGAGTGCTACTACTAACGAGTGACGACTGTTTTTGTTTGACTTAATCCGTATAAACAGATTAATAGTTTAATACTCCTATATTAGTATTATACAGATTAATATATATATGTATATATATATATATATATATATATATATATATATATATTATTTATATTACATACGGATTTTCGGGTCGGGTTCGGGTTCAATCGGGTTCGAAACGGGTTTCGGGTTTTCGGGTCGGGTTCGGTACGGTAAGACCTAAACCCAAACCCGACCCGAAATTAGTTCGGGTTTAAAATATAAACCCAAACCCAAATATTCGGGTTCGGTAAGATCCAATCGGGTCGGTACGGATCGGGTATCCATCGGGTCGGTAAAAATTGCCATCCCTAACACACACACACACACTCACTAATATCTTTTATTCTTTAAGAATTAATTATAATTGTGTAGTTATTACTGATAAAATTTGTAACCCTAAATTGAGTTGTGCATAATTTGTTGGTGTACGACTCTTCTGAAAGTATAATTTAATGATTGCAATACATGTCGCCTTTGTGTGCAGTCCAGTTAATATATGTTACTCTGACACACCTGGAGTGGAGATTTCGGGAAGAAAAGAGGAGATCTGAGCTGCATATCTAGTGGGCAGCAATTGACAAACTCTGATATCTAGTGGGCAGCAATTGACAAACTCCGAGGGCATGCTAAACAGCAAAATCATCGGTACAGCATAGTAACACTGGGACAGCTAATATGATGCTGACTCCTTCTGGTGGTTTATGACTAGTTCATCAAGTAGTAAAACTTGTATACTCAAATTTTATTTCGTTTTGGAATAGAGGGGGGGGGGGGGGGGGGGATGGTATTTAGTTAGCAATGTTCTTGTAAATATGCACCACCTCAGGATATGTTTGCAAGCCTGTAAAATATTCCTGAATTGTAATGAGAATGAGTAAGTATATATAATTTGCATATTTCAAATGAGGGGGGTCTGCATTAGCTTATTTTCTTATTTCATTTTCATAATGTCTTCAGTAAATTTCTGTCTGTTAAATGTAACTATATCAGTAAAATGTTGTTACATTTACGTTCTGATCTTGTGAACATATTTGCTTTGTCCCTAAACGATTTCCGATCCAACTGATTATGTCCCAGTGCGAATCGAGTTACCAAAAATGCCTTTGCCATTTTTTCCTTTGCCATCTTTGAAAGTAATGCCTGTTTGCCACCTTTTATTGTCTTTATTCAGTATGCCATTGAACTTACATGTGTCGATATGTACAGAATTCGATATATCAGAATCCCTTGCAATATTATGAAAAAAAAATTTTGATTTTGTTTAGCAGAATAATCTGTCAAAGAAAACCCTAGTATGAAAGTTGATAATTAATTATAAGACCCATCATCTCTACATGCGTCGTGATGTTCACAAGTATACAGTTAGTATAGTTTCACCATAGAATTACAATTACTACAGGTAATGGACCAGTGCACGCACGTTTAATCCTGGAAAGTAACAACACAATGACCGTCCAAAATTTATCGTATCATTTTTGTGGTGAATCGAATCCGAAACTGTGGATATACCTACACATTTTTTTTTGTAAGATGAATATAGCAACATGAATTATACAAGAGAGATAACATTTATATATGTCAGTTTCATCACCACATTCAAACTCATAACACATAACAAAAATGATTTAAGATTAAATTTTTTATTTGCATTAAATAACACTAATAATAAAAGTTTGGACTAAAATTTTGGTAAGAATGATAAAAGATTATTATACAATTAAATTAAATTAAAAAATACATATCTAAGTATTTTATTTTCCGGTAATACATAATTTTGGTACGACTAAAGAGCAATTTCTGTCCTATTATAATGTTATCTAACGGGGTAAATTCAATTTATATTTTGTTAAATTAATATTTTTTTATGAATTTTACGATATTGTTGCTGATTTTAAAATTATGCGGCTTCTCGCATAATTGATGTGAAATTTTGTTTTAAGAACATTTTTGATAAATCCATCAAAATCTCACTGATTTTAGCCGAATTTCAAAACTTATAAAATCATGAATTCTTGAATACCACTAAATTATAGTGATTTTTTTCATCCAAATTAAATATGTCTAGATTTTATATATTCAGATTAAATATTTGTACTCAGCAAATCCATAAAATTATTCCTGAACCATTGAATTTTACTAAATTTTAATAAAATGTTTTAATCTAAATTAAATATGCCTTGATACTAAACATCCAGATTTTAAAAATATTTTAAGATCAAAATAATACCTAATTTCATCAAATCTTTTAAATCTAAATTAAATATTGGCAATAAAGTAGTATCCAACCATGACCTTGGTCAGGATATACCCTTAACCACTTGACTATCCAACGTCCAACCTTCCTTACTTAATATTAGTATGGGTGTCAGGGACCGATTATGTAACAATTGATTTCCAATGGATCAAGGATCCAACAGCCCTGGATTAAAAGAAAAAATTACCTGTTCGCTATAATTTTCTGCAAATAGACTGATTGAATGTCAACTATAATTTTTTGCGGATAGGTTCTATCCTATCCGCGAAAAATTATAGCAGACAAGTAATTTTTTTTAATCCAGGGCCGTTGAATTAAGGATCCTTGATCTGACGGCCTGAAAATCAATTGTTACAGATTGTCATGGACCAGGACCCTATTAATATTGTCACATTTCACAATTCACATGCAATATGTTACAATTACAATCTCTCATTTTCTTCCGATCATCCTTAACTTAACTACACCTATAATTCAAGCCCCTAAAACCCTACACTCGACCCACTCAGTGACTCAATCCGACGACGTTCAAGTCTATAATGTCGGCGCTCTCCGATGATTTAATCAACGAGATTTTGATACGCGTACCGGTGAAATCATTACTCTGTTTTCAATCCATCTCGAAAACCTGGTTATCTATAATAAAAAACCCTACTTTCGTAAAATCTCAGCTCCGTCACACAATAACAAACATAACTGATCAAACTCTTATCATCAACCGCTCTCATTGTTACATCAACCGCTCCCACTGTTGCGAAAATGACAAACAAGTTTTACTGACTCCATGTCAATTCTAGACAAGTAGAGGATGATCTTAAGTTTCCGTTTTCTCGAGACGAGCTTAAGTTTAACTTTGTGTTTAGAATGAGTATTGTTGGTTCTGCTAATGGCATTGTTTGTGTGGCTCTTGTTCTTGTTTCTGTTAATTATGGCAATGTTTTGAGTGGTGTTGGTGTCAAAAGTAGGATTTATCTTTGGAATCCTGCTGTCAGACAGTCCAAACTTATTCCATCGGATCGAACAGATCGTGAAACTTTGCGGTTGGGATTTGGTTATGATGAGATAGATCATGATTTTAAGGTTTTTAGGGTTCTTAGTTCTTTTTCTGCTGAGGTGTATTCGGATAATGGGAATGTATGGCGAAAGGTGCCTGATCCTATGAACACTCCGTGCGAGGGTCATTTTGATGTTTGTGTTTAATAACTCTGTCCCATTTATTGTACTCACAAATTATACAGATCGTGCTAGGTGGACATTGGATGAGATGATTAATATTTGGACTTTAGATGATGATGCGTGCCTTCGTGGTGGGGGAGTTGAGGCGTCATGGACGCCAATGTTTAGTTTAGATATTGTTATGCAAAAAGATATTCAAATACCATCCAAGATTATTCTTAGCTACTTCAGCAATGGGAAACTCCTACTACTTACTTTAAACGCGATAGCTAAAGAAGTTTTATAATTATGCAGATAGATAGATGAGTAGATTTATTGAATGAGAAACATTAACAACAAGAACACTGCAGTGTATATAAGAACACAAGAACAATACATTAACTACATTGTGAATACTTGGATACATTACTGAAAGCCTATTTGATTTTGATGGTTAATTGATTACATATATTTTGCTATACTAACATGCTGTAACAGGACATTCAGCAAGCCGTTTCAGGAAATTATTAACACAGGAGTTATACGAAATCAGCAAGCTGATTTCAACTTTCAGCAAGCTGTTATGACATTCAGCAAGCCGTTTCTGGGAATGCAGAAACTGTCAAGAGCACGTCCAGAAATACAAAGAGCTGCTATTTAGATTTAAATGTAAGGACTCTAACATATATATATATATATTACGTGTATAATATATATATTCTAAAGAGCTCAGAATCACCACAAACAAAACACTCAAGCATGGAGATACACTAAACAATGTTATATGACATGTCTCCATCCAAACACATTGACTTCACAAACACTCACCACGTTCTCAGCACACCAACTCAGACTTCTTTGCATGAGAATCATTCTTTGATATGGGCTAAAAGTAAGCCCTAAAGACACATTTAATGTGGCATTAATTAGACCCGGAATGGTCCAAACGTGGGGCCCACCAGATGGGCCCAATCCCTATTTATAATATTAATTTCGTAATTAATATTAGGGGTAATAAACAGCTCAGCAAATAAGAGTCAAAAAAGGATATTACTCTTGCCTGACTTAGCCTCCAAGATACATATTTCAATATGGAAACTGACTCCTACAAGGAAGGAGTCTAGAACCTTCCCCAAGGCGGTGGCTTGCCCACCAAGTCACCTAATTCTACTACGATTCTAGGGCTTCTCAGCCTATATAAAGGGCCTAACCCCTCATTCTCAGAACTACGTCTTGGCTTAATCCTCGTATAAGGACATACAAGCCACTACGTCCTAGGTGAGCCCTCGTCGCCATAGCCCTGAGGGCACCATCACCTAGAACTACGTTTTGGCTTGATTCTCAATACGAGATACGTAGGCACTCTGTGAGGACCGATTAGTCTCGAACACAGAAACAACCATTAAAGCTCGAAGCTTACCAACCCCTTTGCATTAAATACACACAAACCCTAGTAGCAATATTCATAACCTAGTTTTTATTCCACAACATTTGGCGCCGTCTGTGGGAAGAAAACATCAACCATGGATAGCACACGAAGAACTGCACCTAACTCTACCGAAGCTTTACCAATCAGCTCCGCTCCACCTCTTACCTCTGGGACAACCACGTTTGAACAAGGGACGATTCCCCAAAATCAAGTTTCCCAGCCTCCAGGGACGAATCCCCCTGCTGGGAGTACGCTACCTATGGTTGTCCATCCAGATCAGGGAACCAACTCTCTTCAGACGGTGGTCTCTCCCCTGGTCGATCCTAACCGCCCTCCATCTGGGGTACAGATCCATACTACGGATCTCCCCGTGAATACTAACCCCATGTATGGGCTGCCCAACTACCCCCTGCTCGAGAACCTGGACCGAGTGGTCATGCTTTGAAGATCCGAGATCGCGAGTATCTAGACTACTTCGGTCCCTATACTACTGATTCGACATCTGAGGATGACGATGATGACCGTGATGAAGCCCCAAGGAGGCGACGTGCTAGTAGAGAGCCCTGAAGGAGATCCCGAAGAATCCATGATGGACCTCCGCAAACAACTGAGGAGAGGATCAAGGCTCATGAGGCCGAGATCCAGAGGTTGAAAGATGACGCTGCCAGGGAGCAAGCAAGGCAGAATCAAAGTCTGCATCGACCTCCTCCAATCTCAGGAAGAGTTCCCGTCATAGATCTGGGGAGGCCGTCTAGGAGACGTAGAAGGGCCGATACCTCAATTGAAGGAGCAACAAGGGCGAAAACCCCCAGAAACAACCCCAAGGATCTGATGCCACTAGATCTTGATGATCCAACACCTCCTTTCACTGAGGAGGTGATGAATGTCCGCATCTCAAAAAAATTCAAGATGCCGACGATCAAGGCCTATGATGGAACAGGCGATCCTGAAACTCATGTCAGGACATTCACAGCTGCACTACTGATGCAACCTGCGAGTGACGCCTTAAAGTGTAGGGCGTTCCCTCAAACCCTGTCGGGTATGGCTCAAAGGTGGTATAGCAGGCTACCTGCAAATTCGATTAGCTCTTTGAAGGAGTTGAAGGATGCCTTTGTTAGCCAATTCATTAGTGGAAGAGTTCATGAAAAAAGTTCTGTATCCCTCATGTATGTGGTACAAGGGAAGAACGAAAATCTGAGAGACTACCTTAAGAGGTTAACCAAGGAGACGTTGAACATCACTGATCTGGAGAATAAGGTGGCCATGGTAGCCCTGAAACACGGAACCACTGATGAATTCTTTAAAAGGTCATTGGCAAAGCATCCTCCTGAAAATATGGCCGAGCTCCAACAAAGGGCCGACAAGTATATCAAGGCAGAGGATAGCATGAAAAAAGAAGCTACTGGAGGCAATGACAAGGGCTCCAATGACTTTAAGAAACGAAAGCAAGAACAAGAGTATGATGCTAGGGACAAGTATCCCCGGACTAGCAAAGATTCTGAATCACCACCGAAGAAGAGTTTGGGACCAAGATTCAACGACTATGCAAGACTGAATGCTCCTAGTAGTCAGATCTTGTTAGATATTGAGGAAGACAAAGATTTTCGATGGCCGAAGCCGCTAAGGGGTGATCCCGCCAAGCAAAACAAGGATCAGTATTGTAGATTCCATAAAGATGTGGGACATGACACCGATGATTGCAAGCAACTCAAAGATGAGAACGAGTTCTTGATCCGTAGAGGGAAACTGAGACACCTCACTAAGGGTGAAGATCATAGTAATCAAAGAAGAGAACATAATAGAAAGGATGATGATCAAGATCGTAACCCACAGCCCCGGGGGCCAGTAATCAACATGATCTCAGGAGGCCCGACTGCAGCCGGGACAACTAGGAACTCTCGGAAGGCTTATGCCCGAGAGGTGATGCATATTGCTGGAGAGGCACCAAAGCGTGCAAAGACCGAGGTAACAATCGGATTTGATGATTCAGACCTTGAAGGGGTGAAGTTTCCCCATGATGACCCCTGTGATTGGGAACTCGGAAGTGAAGCGAGTCTTGATAGACAATGGAGCTTCTGTTGATATTTTGTTTCATGACGCGTTTATAAAGATGGGGTACACCGACTCTCAGTTGACCCGACCAACATGCCAATTTACGGATTTAATGGAGTTGAGTCCAAGGTTGAAGGGACTATACAGTTACCCATGACTATTGGGCAAAAACCTAAGGAGGCTACCCAGATGCTGAACTTTCTGGTGATCAAGGCATCCTCAACTTATAACGCAATCCTGGGAAGGACTAGACTTCATGCGTTCAAGGCTGTTGCCTCTACTTATCATATGAAGATTAAGTTTCATACCCGGAATGGAGTTGGAGAACAAAAAGGTGACCAGAAAATGGCCAGGAGCTGTTATGTAGCCGCATTAAGGCCTGATGGAGTCGGGGGGTAGGTCCTTCCGATTAAAGACATGGACGTCCGTAGTGATAAGGAACACCAAGAAAGTCCAGTAGAGGACATCACACATAAGCCTCGAACAGCCATCAAGGCTAAGGCGTCAACTGACTTAGAAGAAGATAGTACCCCAAGAAGAAAGTGAACTTCAGAAGAAGAATGAGGAGACTAGAAGAAGTAGTGGGTGCTCTATTTTGATGGAGCATCAAAAATAAAATCAAGCAATGAAGGCCTAAAGCCCCGAGGGGTTCAAATTATCCTATCAGGACTTAGCTTCATATTTATATAGTAGAAGTGGAAATAAGGTTCGATGAAACCACTGCAGAGCATGTTGCTCCGAGTAGGACAGTAGTACTCTATATGAGGGTTGAACCCATTTCAAGTTATTAATGCAAGTTTGCTTTCAGTTCAATGATTTTATTTGTGTGCCATGCACCTGATGTGTGCAAGTCAAAGATGACCAAGTACCGAAAATAAAAGAATACACGAATGAAAACAAACAAATGCATAAATAAAAACCCTGAAGGGTCGAGTGTTAGGTTACAACACAACCAAATAAGAGTTTAAGTCCTTGAATGACCATGGATACAAGACAAGATGAACAAGTACGCCACATATGGCCACTTAAGCCATGCAAGGTTAACAACAGACCTTGAATCTCAACCAAGGATCAGGAAGTCCAGGGGCATCCTTGATTAAGACCAGGGAGTCCAAGAAAACCAAGAAGGTCTGGCAACTGACTTTGAAACTTGTATTCATATCTCTGAGCAAGACATGATGCCCTTGTTCCCATGAAGGGCTAAGCCAAAGTGCCTTTAACTCCTTTGTTAAACTACTCCACCGTTGAAAAGGTTACATATATTGAAGCTTCTCTGAAGGAACCTTTGAAGGGCAGGTTGACAGCATTCTTACAAGAGAATAGCGATGTGTTTGCTTGGACTGCAGCTGACATGCTAGGGATTGATCCCCAACTAATTACTCACAAATTGAACGTTGATCCTGGGCGGAAGACAATAAAGCAGAAGAAGAGAAATTTTGCTCCTGAAAGGCAGGAGGCCATTAAGCAAGAGGTTGATAAGCTCTTAGAGGCTGGGTTTATTGAAGAGATTCAGTTTCCCGAATGGTTAGCAAACCCTGTGATGGTCAAGAAAGCGAATTAGAAGTGGAGGATGTGTATAGAGTTCACTGATTTGGATGATGCATGTCCGAAAGATTGTTTTCCCCTCCCAAGGATTGATATGTTGATAGATGCCACTGCTGGACATGAGATGTTGAGCTTCATGGATGGTTTCAGTGGATACAACCAGATCAAGATGCATAAGGACGACATCCCTAAGGTATCTTTCATAACCGACTTTGGTGTTTTCTGTTATCTTGCTATGGCATTTGTGCTAAAGAATGCAGGAGCTACTTACCAACGATTGGTGAATAAATGATTTGCCCATCTAATTGGAAAAACCATGGAGGTCTATGTTGATGATATGTTAGTCAAGAGCCTATTCACGGCAGATCATATTAAGCACCTCGGAGATGCATTTGAAGTGCTGAGGCACCACAAGATGATGTTGAATCCAGCCAAGTGTGCCTTTGGCATTGGATCTGGGAAGTTTTTAGGACTGATGGTTTCAAAAAGAGGCATTGAGGCCAACCCTGACAAGATCAAGGAGATCTTATACATGAAGCCACCACGCTCTATAAGAGATGTGTAGAAGTTGACAGGCCGAGTTGCGGCCTTGGGGAGATTCATCTCCAAATCTGGTGATAAATGTTTGCCGTTCTTTCAAGCATTGAAGAAAGTGAAAAATTTTGAGTGGACACCTTAGAGCCAGGAGGTCTTTGAACAATTGAAGAAGTACATGGCCGAAGCCCCGTTGTTGGCTAAACTAGTCCCGAAGAGACTCTCTACCTATACTTGGCAGTATCTGAGCAAGCACTGAGTGCCGTTCTCGTTCGAGAAGAAAGCAAGGTTCAGAAACCCATCTACTACGTAAGCAAGGTGTTGCATGGAGCTGAGTTAAATTACTCTACCATTGAGAAGTTTGCCTTGGCATTGATAACGGCCTCGAGGAAGCTACGACCGTACTTCCAGGCGCACAAAATTGAAGTCCGGACGGACCAGCAGCTGAGGAACATATTGCATAGCCCTAAGGCCAGTGGAAGGCTAATCAAGTGGGCCATAGAACTTAGAGAGTTTGATATCAAGTATAAGCCTCGGACAGCCGTCAAGGCTCAGGCATTGGCTAACTTCATGGTTGAATGCACCATTAACAACTAAGAAGTCGGGGGGCAAGAGATAGTAACCACCCCTGAAAGTGGAGATAAAGATGAAGAACTTGTAGCTGATCAGAAGGAATATTGGGTGCTCTATTTTGATGGAGCATCAAAAACAAAATCTAGTGGTGCAGGATTAGAATTCTAATGAGGGTCATGAACCTCAAGGTCTGTGGAGACTCAAGGATTGTAGTATCACAAGTGAATGGCGAGTTTGAGGCCAAGGATGAAACCATGGCAAAGTATCTAAAGATTGTAAAGGGTGTTATAACCCAATTTGATGAATGCTATGTGGAGCATATTCCGAGAGAAGAGAACATTAAGGCCGATGCCCTGTCCAAGTTCGCTTCTTCTGAGATAGAGAATTATGCAGGGAGTGTTTACTTCCAGGTCTTGAAGGCGCCGACCATTAACTCGAAGTTGGTGGCACCAATTGATATAGGAAGCTGCTGGATGGATCCCATCAAAGCTCACCTCGAAACCGGCTGGCTCCCTGACAATGCCTTGGAAGCACGAAAGCTGTCAGTAAGAGCATTAAGATACGCCTTGATAGAAGGCATCCTTTACAAGAGATCGTTTGTCATCCCATATTTAAAGTGTTTAAGGCCCCAAGAGGCTAAGGAAACATTGAAAGAAGTTCATGAAGGTATCTGTGGGCAACACTTGGGGGCAGAGCCCTAGCCCACAAGATCACCCGTCTGGGATTCTATTGGCCAGAGATGTTGGCAGATGCACAGAATTATGTCAAGAAGTGTGACAGGTGTCAAATGCACGCCCCCATTGTAAGGCAACCGCCTGAGATGTTAACCTCAGTTAATTCTCCCATCCCATTTGCAATGTGGGGGATGGACATACTTGGTCCTTTCCCTATGGCGTCAGCACAAAGGAAGTTTTTAATAGTGGTCATCGACTACTTCACCAAGTGGATTGAGGCTAAACCTCTAGCCAAGATAACCACCAAGCAAGTTGCCCAGTTCTTTTGGGAGAACGTCATTTGTAGGTACGGAATTCCCCGAATTCTTGTGACAGATAATGGGACACAGTTCAACAATGAAGAGTTTAAGAAGTACTGCGAGGAAAAAGCTATTGAGCTTCGTTTTACTTCAGTAGCACATCCGCAAGTTAATGGACAGGCTGAGGTAGCTAATCGAATTATCCTTGATGGACTGAAGAAGAGAGTTGAACGCTCGAGGAACACTTGGGTGGATGAGTTACTTCCTATACTCTGGGCATATCGCACCACTTGTAAGGTGACAACTGGAGCAACCCCATTTTTGTTGGTTTACGGAGCTGAGGCAGTTGTGCCCTTGAAGATCATGCATGCATCACCTCGAGTTGAGGTATATGAACAAGAGACCAATGAAAAAGGCGTGAGGCTCGCCCTCGATCTGATTGACGAGGTTAGGGATGAAGCGAATGCTAGAAACGCAGAGCATCAGAAGAGAGCATCTTTCCACTGCAACCAAAGGGTTAAGGAGAAGTTCTTTCGACAAGACAACTTGACTCTGAGGAAGATAGAGGCCTCCAGAGTTGGCCAGAAGGGAAGACTATCCCCCAATTGGGAAGGGTCGTATCGAGTCAGGAAGACACCAGGACGAGGATTCTACAGGTTGGAAATCTGGGATGATGAACACATTCCAAGATTAAGGATTGAAGCCTTGAACTTCAAATCTCAACACAACATTAATTGAGCCTTGATGGCCAACAAGGCTGTCCGCCTCCAATCAAGCTTGTCGTGTGGATTCAAAGCATTGAACTAAGAGACGTCGGTCAAGTTGAAACCTAAGCAAAGTTCTATGAGTATCAGAGAAAGGTTGGAAACCAAGAATCAATATAAAGGATTGAAAACCAACCAAGACATACCATTCCTGAGGCGCTAAGGAGAAAGTGGACTTCCTGAACGATCGACCGAGAATTAAGACCTCCCATATATGGAACAAGGGGGGCAAGAACTAAAGAACCTCATCTCAAGTTCAACATCTTAGAATGAGAATCATGGGTTGGTGATAACCTTAAAACCAAGGATTCAGCAAACAAGTTAAGGCCCGGAAGGTCACGAGGACTAAGAAACAAGTCATTCGAATTCAAGGTTCATGAAACCTTTCAAGGCATGGCAAACACCTCCTATTGACCTGAAACCTCGCGATTGGTGGTCCAGAACACCCCCAACTTGATAAATGTGTTGGTAGTTGATTAAGAATACTTATTAGGAAAGCTAATAAGAAAGGTTGATACCTCGATTTGGAAATTGAAAGATCAACTTGGGATCCTGGGTCTTTGATCCAGAACACCGACGTTGAACCTGAGAACATCAACCTCGAATCCTAGGATGAGAAACACGAAAGATTAGCCATGAAGGCCGAGATTAGCCATGAAGGCCAAGATTAGCCATGAAGGCCAAGATTAGCCATGAAGGCCAAGATTAGCCATGAAGGCCAAGGTTAGCCATGAAGGCCAAGATTAGAGATGAAGGCCAAGATTAGACATGAAGGCCAAACTTGAGGGGGTCGTGAACCTCCAATCAAGATCCAAAGGTTGAAACTTCAAGTCAAATCTCGAAGACCTGTCTGAAATATTGGATCCAGACGACCTTCGAAAGAGTAATTGCGCTTCAGAAGTTAGATAACGAGGCTAGGCCTAAGCACAAGATTAGCAATACTAAGTACGGGAGTAATCTCACTAGAAGTCACGAATGACCAAACTGACGACTTGTGATCAAGATCAAGATTCTTGATCCTTAGGTTCACAGATGACTTTAGATCCTAGATCCCTGATGAATTGAGATCAAGATCAAGATTCTTGATCCTTAAGATAATGAAGTCACGAATGACCAAGATAGTAACTTGAGATCAAGATCAAGGTTCTTGACCCTCAAGATCGCGAATGATTTTCACGTTCGGGTCGCCTAGCTAGCCGAGAAGCAATCGACCACGGCCCACGGAGGGGATCCAGCCGACCAGGTCCTGGAAGACCAGGTCCCGGCCGACCAGCTCCCACGGAGGGGGTCCAGCCGACCAGGTCCCGGAAGACCAGGTCCCGGCCGACCAGCTCCCACGGAGGTGGTCCAGCCGACCAGGTGCTGGCCCTGGATCCGGCCGGTCTAGGTTCAGTACTTGGTCCTGGATCCCGGTCTAGGTTCAATACTTGGTCCTGGATCCCGACTTTTTCAGCAAGTGGTTTCAGACTTGGTTCTCGACTTTTTCAGTAAATCTCGGATGATTGCCAATGCTAAAGGGAGGCCAAGGTTATCCATGAAGGCCAAGATTAGCCATGAAGGCCAAGGATAGCCATGAAGTCACGAATGACCAAACTGACGACTCGTGATCAAGATCAAGATTCTTGATCCTTAGGATCACGGACAGTTTTAGATCCTAGATCCATGATAAAAGTTTAAGATCAAGGTCAAGTTTCTTGATCCTTAAGATAACAAAGTCACGAATGACCAAAATGGTGATTTGAGATCAAGATCAAGGTTCTAGATCCTTAGGACCACGGATGATTCCTGATCCTAGATGCATGCTCTCTTTTAAAATCACGAAGGGGTCTAGGTTCAGGTTTTTAAGGCCAGCTTCCGACTGAACAGCCCCGGAAGAGGGGATCCAGCCGGCCAGGTCCCGGAAGACCAGGTCCCGGCCGACCAGCTCCCATAGAGGGGGTCCAGCCGACCAGGTCCCGGAAGACCAGGTCCCGGCCGACCAGCTCCCACGGAGGGGGTCCAGCCGACCAGGTGCTGGCCCTGGATCCGGCCGGTCTAGGTTTAGTACTTGGTCCTGGATCCCGGTCTAGGTTCAATACTTGGTCCTGGATCCCGACCTTTTCAGCAAGTGTTTTCAGACATAAAACTCGACTTTTTCAGTGAATCTCAGATGATTGTTAATGCCAAAAAGAGGTCGAGATTAGCACCGATTAGTGCCGATTAGCACCGATTAGTGCTGTTTAAGCACTGTTTAGTGCCTGTTAGCACAGATTAGTGCCGATTAGCACCGTTTAGTGCTGTTTAAGCACTGTTTAGTGCCGATTAGCACAGTTTAGTGCCGATTAAGCACCGTTTAGTGCCTGTTAGCACAGTTTAGTGCCGATTAAGCACCGTTTAGTGCCGATTAGCACCGTTTAGTGCCGATTAGCACCGATTAGTGCCGATTAGCACCGTTTAGTGCTTTTTAAGCACTGTTTAGTGCCTGTTAGCACAGATTAGTGCCGATTAGCACCGTTTAATGCTGTTTAAGCACTGTTTAGTGCCGATTAGCACATATTAGTGCCGATTAAGCACTGTTTAGTGCCAATTAGCACAGTTTAGTGCCGATTAAGCACCGTTTAGTGCCTGTTAGCACAGATTAGTGCCGATTAGCACCGATTAGTGCCGATTAAGCACCGTTTAGTGCCTGTTAGCATAGATTAGTGCCGATTAGAACCGTTTAGTGCTGTTGAAGCACCGATTAGTGCCGATTAGCACCGTTTAGCGCCGATTAGTGCCGTTAGTGCCATTTTATGCCATTTAACATTGTTTAACAAAGTTTGAACGTTGTTTAAGGCTTATTAGCGCTGTCTAGTGCCAATTAACACCGTTTAGTGTCGTTCAAACATCGTCGTAAATGCGTCGGTCGCTCCACACTTTACATTAAGATGATATTGTTGAAAATACTCACGTAAGAGCAATAAACCCTGACCCAAGTGTCGAATAAGGCCGTTATAACTTCAAGGAAAACCTGATCAGTTTTCCTAGAAGTTGGGGGGCAAATGATATGGGCTAAAAGTAATCCCTAAAGACACATTTAATGTGGCATTAATTAGACCCGGAATGGTCCAAACGTGGGGCCCACCAGATGGGCCCAATCCCTATTTATAATATTAATTTCGTAATTAATATTAGGGGTAATAAACAGCTCAGCAAATAAGAGTCAAACAAGGATATTACTCTTGCCTGACTTAGCCTCCAAGATACATATTTCAATATGGAAACTGACTCCTACAAGGAAGGAGTCTAGAACCTTCCCCAAGGCGGTGGCTTGCCCACCAAGTCACCTAATTCTACTACGATTCTAGGGCTTCTCAGCCTATATAAAGGGCCTAACCCCTCATTCTCAGAACTACGTCTTGGCTTAATCCTCGTATAAGGACATACAAGCCACTACGTCCTAGGTGAGCCCTCGTCGCCATAGCCCTGAGGGCACCATCACCTAGAACTACGTTTTGGCTTGATTCTCAATACGAGATACGTAGGCACTCTGTGAGGACCGATTAGTCTCGAACACAGAAATAGCCATTAAAGATCGAAGCTCACCAACCCCTTTGCATTAAATACACACAAACCCTAGTCGCAATATTCATAACCTAGTTTTTATTCCACAAACAAAACACTCAAGCATGGAGATACACTAAACAATGTTATATGACATGTCTCCATCCAAACACATTGACTTCACAAACACTCACCACGTTCTCAGCACACCAACTCAGACTTCTTTGCATGAGAATCATTCTTGAAACACAATCCCACGATTTCAACACACCAACTCAGATTTTTTTGCACTAATCACGTTCTTCACATACATCAAATCTGAAAATCAACCAACGACTCTTTCTTGAACATATCCGAACGTTGGACCTTGATATATATATACATCTCTTGTATAAACGAAAAAGACACTGAAACATATACATACTCTCTTGAATATTCATCAAATCGTTTTATACTTTCAGTCACCTCAAAACAGTTGTTTAAACATTGCCATATTCACAAACAACACACACAAGCTCTAAAGATATATTACACGTTATATATATATATATATATATATATATATATATATATATATATATATATATATATATATATATAAGAGTCTACATCTTTGAGTTGTAATTTCAATCCTTCTCAATTGTATTGTTCTTATTGTAAAAGCATAGTTGCTGGGCAGTGGCTTGTGAAACAAGGGTTTGGTAAACACGAAGCTAGAAAAGTTTGTACTACGGGGAGTAGTATAGTTTTTAGAGAGTAGGTTTAGAAACAGGGATTTCAGCAAGCCATTTTGACAGTAGCTAGGGAAAAAGGGAGATATATTATTGAATCTTGTAATCGGGTTTATAGTGATTAATAATATATTCTCTTGCCGTGTTTGGTAAGGGACTAAGACGTAGACCATAGAGATTAGGGGTCGAACCTAGCTAAAATCTCGTGTGTCAAGTTTTTCTATTCTGTTAGTTTATTTCTGTATTGCATTAGTTAATATCAGCAAGCTGATTCATTCTAGCATAATCATATCAGCAAGCTGATATATTTCTGGAAGAAATTCGGTAAAAATAAAAATAGACTATAGTTAACCTAATACACCTATTCACCCCCCTATAGGTGCATACTTTCATTTGGTATCAGAGCCTTGTTATACTAATCATTTCTGTAACAGGAAAAGTATCGATCTAAATGGCTGACCATTATCCGCTCGGAAACTCGGACTCTAGGGCACCTCTTCTTCTAGGTAATGAAAACTACAACTGGTGGAAAAGTCGAATGGAGAATCATCTGGCCAGAGAACTACTGGAATGGAGAGTTGTAAGCAAAGGACCATACATCTTCAATGACGAAGAAGGCAAGACAAAGGATATTGATCTTGTCACGGATGCTGAATTAAAGAAGATAAGCTACAACAACCGTGCAAAGAATACCCTCTTAAATGGTCTTTGTCCAGCTGAAAGTGACAAAGTTTCATCATGCAAAACAGCTAAAGAAATGTGGGACACCTTGGAATCGTATCATGAAGGTTCTAAGGGGGTGAAGAAAGTGAAGTTTGGTACTCTAGTAATAGAACTAAACGGTTTCACAATCAATGAGAATGAAACCATTAAAGAAGCTCAAGCTAGGTTTCAAACAACCTTAAACAGTCTTCAAGTGCTTGGCAAAAAGATACCCCAAGAAGAAATCAATATGATCATCTTAGGATCCGTCCCATGGAGCTTCGCCCCTAAAGTTACGGCGTTGGAATCTCATCCCCAAAATTGACACTATGGATAGCTTGGCTCTATTCTCTGAGTTAGAGCAGTTTGAGTCAAAAATCAGGGCTAACACATCAAGGATGTGTTAATAGTATTTTTATGTGTTCTCAGGGAAGGACTGAATTGTAATATCAAGTTCAAGTTTTTATCTCTCACAATTTAGAAGTGTAGAAGAATGTTTGGTGTGTTTATAAACTAAATTAAACTAAGCAAAATTAAACTAATTATCAAACGAGAATAAAATATATGAGGAAAACAATCCAAGAACTGGGGTTCTTCACTTGGTTTCAATGCACATTCAATATCTATGTGATGTCTACGTTCTTACTCTGCTGAAAACAATTCTTCTAAGGTTATAATGTTCTCTTCCAAGATACAATATAATGTCTACAACTATACCCTAATTGTCACTTCCGTGATACAATCAAAGACAGTCATAAACTATTAAGCTCCAAGAATTATAAGTCTCACAACTCTCCTATTAATCTTCCAATCAAATATTCGAGTTATGTCTGTTAAATCATGTACTAAAATTGCAACTCCTCTTCCAAGTTATTACAATCCCTAGAATACAATCAAAAGTTAGCTACTCTTCTAATTGTGTTAAGCCCTCAATAACAGATCAGCAAAGCAAGAAAATCACAGATAATTAAACACACATGAATACCAAGGAATACTACCCAATCCTCAAATTAAAGATTTAGTTACACATAATTAAAGAAGAAAACAAAATAATAATGATAATGAATGAAAACATAATATTGAAGAATTGAAGATCGACAGTACCTTGATACGATTACAAGCTATGAATTGTTAGCTATGAAATTGTTATGATTTACAATGGTAGGATGTGTTTAAATAGGCTCTACAAATCTTGCCTAGAAAGAAATTGCCTTCTATTACAATTAGGATTTAAAGAAGGTACCCAAAACTGCCCAGAATACAATTAGAAAAAGGGCAAAACAGTAAATTCCCAGCCTTCTTTAATCAAGATTACGTGCGCGCCTTTAATCAGTACGTTTCTTGCACTTGTTTCCTATCCCAGGTTGTAGAAAATCTCTCAAGCTTCGCGTGAGCAGTAAGATCGCTGAAAACGGACTTCTAGAACTCCAGATATGGCCAAAACAGTATAAGCTGCGCAGCCTTCCCGGAAAATCCGAATTTTAATCAATTAAATCTCAAAAAACGACAAAAGCTTAGATATTCTTGGAAACCTGCACAACTACACAAAACACATCAAAACTACACAAACTTGAGTCCAAAACAATCAATTTAAGCCGATTTAGAATGCTCCAAGTGGATATAAAATCCACTTATCAAACACCCCCAAACTTAAACCGATGCTTGTCCTCAAGCATAAACAATTATAACTACCTAACTAGTACCACTTCCGTAGGTGATCACGGTTGCATTTGGCATATGCAACAAGCCCTTTAAACCCCTAGGCAGCCCTAGTGGACGAGTAAGGTCTCGTGAGGGTCTATAGCGAATGTACCCACAAAATCCATTTAACCTAATGCAATGCAATGCATGAATGCAACTACTATGAAAATGCAAGATCCCCTTCAAACTCACCAAAACCAACTAACAAGCAAATATCTCAATGAATGTAACAAATCCAAGCAGAGCTCGACTAAGTTCCCGTATACTAACAAATACATGAACAGAAACGTGCGTGTGTGCGATGCTCATCAGAAATACTCCCAAAACTAGGTCAAAAATCATACATGCTTTCCGTCAAGACAATCATAGGTTTATAATCAGAATATACTGTAGACACTTCATAACCTAGGAACACCTCCACCCTTATCCAAGGTAGACAGAAACTCATGCTTTATTACTAAACTACGACACTATATACAATACGCATGCTTATTTAACCGTGCAATGAATGAGACCCCAAAAGGCTTATACAATAATACCCATGTAGCGAGTGTTAGGTCAGCAATCCCAAACCACAAGGGCTTTAGGTTACTAGGACTAAGTCCCCTCAGACTTAATTACTCGAGTATTAAAGAGCTCACTCTGGTTAATTTTGCATATAAACAAATAACTTATTGACTCTTTTTTTTTCTTTTTTTTTTTTTCTGCAATCTGGAATGAGCCTTTCTCATTTCCAACCCTAGACTACTCATATAAATATGAGCCGGCTACTAGCCATTTGACGCCTAGCCACAATTATGAACAACTAGCATGAAAATTCCTGGTTTCCCCCAAACTTAGACTTAAATGTTCCTACGCTATAAAGGGAATAACGAAAATTCTAAATATAAACAAGTGATTAAATCTCAAAACATCCCACAGGCATGACCCTAACCTAGCCCAAAAGCACCCCAATGAGACTGTGTAATAAATTTTGTTCCCGTAAATGCAAGTCAATTTCATAGAAACTATAAATCAGCCCTCTACTCATCATCATCACACCCAAATCAACATCCACCTATCAATCAGAATCAGCTCATCCTAAGGGATCATGAAATATGCATGCCATGAAAATGCAACTAAATGAAAACTCACATGGTATACGAAAATAAAACAAAATGTCCTATATGAACACACATAGATAAAACGAACATAACAATCATGCATGAATTATCACTACTATGCAAACATGATATCCTATATGAACACAAAATACAACAATATATATACAACTACTAATCCCCCAAATTACCCCCAAACTTAAAATATTCAATGCCCTCATTGAATGGAAGTAAATACAAGGGGTAGCAGAACATACCTACTCATCCTCGCTAGCAGTACCCTCGTCATCCTCGTCAGAAGAATCAGAAGAATCCGGTGGAGGGTACGGAGTCCGAGCTCCAAATATAGGCCACTGCATAGGAGTACTAGGTGACTGAAACTTTGCCTCCAAAGCTATGCCCATGTCCTCAGAATACTGGCGACTGCTAGCATGCATAGCATCCATCCGCCTAGTCATTCGACGAAAATAAGATTAAAAAATGGACACATCCACCTGACTCTGCGAAGAATCTGCTCTAGCCACCTTCGGTGCCCTCGAAACATGTGGCGGAACGCCCGTTCCCTGACCACTAGCACCATCAACAACAAAGCCTAATCCCCTAGGATGAGGAGTGCCGCCCGACCACTCCTTCAACTTCAACCGATCAATGGTAGCATCCGTAATAGAAGGCATAGGTTTTTGCACCGGCTCACCGTGATACCCTTTGACTTTTGATGCATCACACAAATACGTAACAATAGAAGCATAAGGAATATTCACCGACGAATTGCTTCCCAAAAACCGAAGAATATGTTGATTGATAAGATGCCCAATGTCGACATACTCGCCTTTTAGAATACCCCATAGCAAGATGGCTCTATCAACAGTAACATTGGTAACATGGTTTGTCGGAATGATATTAGAACTTATGAAAAAAAACCATGCCTTTGCAACACTAGACAACGATGAAGCCGGAAAATTACACTTTATGTCCGTACCCAACTTACATTTCCATTCCGTTCCCGGAACACAAAGCTCATCAATGAGTTCATCAATATCAACATCATCATTAGTCTTTTGTCCCCAATCCGCAGCATCTCGAGGTTTAGGCGGTTGCCTAATCAAATTACGAATAGCACGAGGCGAATAATCCACCTTCCGACCCCTCACAATTGTGGAATTATTCCTTGCTATTGATGCATTAGCATAAAATTCCCGAACCACATCCAACGAAGCATCATTAGCAAATTCACAAAATAGCGTCCAACCCCTCTCACTAATCATAGCTCTCATCTCTGTATACTTATGGGGTACAAGCCTCCGTTCCTGAATAACACCCTTTGACACTAACCGAACATACTCCGCCTTAGCCTCCTCATTAACAAACCTTTCCACTCCATCTCCCACAACATCATTCTCATCCAAAGATGGAGGAGCACTACTACCACTACCCATTAACCGTTGCCTTTTAGGAGCCATAATCAACAAATAACAAGCAAGGCACAAAAATCTCCAAACAAATCACCAAATAAAGAACCCCCAAATTACACACCAAGAACCCTAATTTGCAAAATTCACAAATTCAATTAAAAGATTAGATAGAAAATTACCCAATTGAATCAAAGAGGTGAACTTGCTAGATGAATCCCCAAAATTTTGAAATTGAATTCCCCTTGCACTTTGAATGAATAAAAGTTGAGAATTTGGGATTTATATAGATGGGTTTGTGTATGTATAGGTGATGTGGGTGTATATATAGGAGATGTAATAATAATAGAGATGAAATTAGATGTGGAAAAAGATTTTGGGTGTGTTTAAAATTTGATTTGTAGTTAGAATAGGAATTGGGAGGATAGGTTTAAGATTGAGAGATGAATTAGAATTAGAAATAGGATAATAAAATAAAAGAGGGGAGAATTGTGTGATTTAAGGGACAAAAACCACAACAAAAAACGTACAGGGCAGTATGTTTCGGCGCATCAAGCGCGAGTGCTGGCGCATCAAGCGCGGGGAGTTCCTGTACCTGCTGGGCGCAGTTGCGCTGGTCGACCTGGCGCAGGTGCGCGGATGGCGCTTCACGCGCGGGCACTTCCTGTTCGTCTGGGCGCTTCACGCGCTGGTTGTGGCACCTCATGCGCTGCAGCCTACTGTTCGAATATATATATATATATATATATTTTTTTTGAAGATCGAAATAAAAATCCTAAACTATACCAAGGTACAAAAATGCTTGGGTTGCCTCCCAAGAAGCGCTCGTTTAACGTCAATAGCTTGACGTTACTTCCTCAACTCATAGTAGGGTCTTGGAGGTGAAGAATGCTCATTCCTCGCTCCACTGTTTCTCCAAGCAGGTAGGTCTTAAGTCTCTGCCCATTCACCTTGAATACATCTGACCCTTCTCTAGTAATCTCACAAACCCCATTAGGATAGACCTTCACAATCTCAAAAGGTCCGGACCATCTTGATCTAAGCTTTCCAGGAAATAAACGGAGTCTTGAATTAAACAATAAAACATGTTGCCCAACCTCAAATTCCTTCTTCTGAATGTGCTTGTCATGCCACAATTTGGTCTTCTCCTTGTATATACTAGCATTTTCATAAGATTGAAGCCTAATCTCCTCAAGCTCTCCAAGTTGAAGTAAACGCTTCTCTCCCGCAGATTTTAGATTAAAATTCAACTCTCTTGTCGCCCAAAATGCCTTATGCTGAAGTTCCACCGGCAAATGACATGGCTTCCCAAAGATCAATCTATATGGAGACATTCCAATAGGTGTTTTAAACGCCGTCCTATATGCCCAAAGTGCATCATCAAGCTTTGTTGACCAATCCTTTCTTGACGCTGCCACTGTCTTCTCCAAAATTGACTTCAGCTCACGATTCGAAATCTCAACTTGTCCACTTGTTTGCGGATGATAAGGAGTTGCCACCTTTTGTGTCACACCATACTTTTTCAAGAGATCAGCCACCTGTTTATTGCAAAAGTGTGCACCTCCATCATTGATAATAACCCTTGGCACTCCAAATCTAGTGAACGCATGCTTCTTTAAGAACTTCTTCACCACTCTAGCATCGTTAGTAGGAGATACAATAGCTTCAACCCATTTAGAGACATAATCAACTCCCACCAAAATATACTGGTTCCCATAAGAAGATGGAAATGGACCCATGAAGTCCATCCCCCACACATCGAATATCTCCACCTCAAGAATAGACTGTAAAGGCATCTCGTTCCTCCTCGAAATATTTCCAACTCGTTGACATCTATCACACTTTGCCACAAAGTCTCTAGCATCCTGATGCATGGTTGGCCAATAGAATCCTGACTGCAAAACCTTTGCCACTGTCTTCATACTACTGTTATGACCTCCACACTCCAGAGAATGACAATGCCTGAAAATATGAGGAACTTCATCATGAGGCACACATCTACGAAACATTCCATCAGCACACTCCTTGTAAAGTAGCGGTTCCTCCCAATAGTAGTGCTTCACATCATAAAAGAATTTCTTCTTTTGGTTATAAGATAGATCATCCGGCACAACTCCTCCCACAATGTAGTTCACAAAATCTGCATACCATGGTGTAGACAAGGACACACCTAGAAGCTGCTCTTCCGAAAATTTATCATTGATAGGTTTTTCACCTCCTACCTCTCCATCTCCTTGATCCAACCTAGATAAATGATCAGCTACCAAATTCTCGGACCCCTTCTTATCTCGAATCTCAAGATCAAATTCCTGAAGTAAGAGAATCCAATGAACTAGACGAGGCTTGGCATCCTTCTTTGTCATCAAGAAACGAATCGCAGCATGATCTGAATAGACAATCACCTTAGACCCAACAAGATATGATCTAAATTTATCAAGTGCAAACACCACTGCAAGTAGCTCTTTCTCCGTAGTTGAATAGTTGATTTGTGCATCATCAAGAGTCTTGCTTGCATAAGCTATCACATGCATACGCTTATCCTTCTTTTGCCCAAGAACAACACCCACAGCATAGTCACTAGCATCACACATAAGCTCAAAAGGCAAGCTCCAATCAGGAGATGTAACTATAGGTGCGGAAGTAAGTTCCTTCTTTAGCTTGTTAAACGCAACAAGACAACTTTCATCAAAGTCAAAAACACGATCCTTTTCAAGAAGATTACAGAGAGGCCGAGCTAACTTGGAGAAATCCTTGATGAACCGTAGATAAAAACCAGCATGACCAAGAAAGCTTCGAATTCCTTTCACAGATGAAGGTGGTGGCAATTTTTCAATAACTTCAATTTTTGCTCTATCGACCTCAATGCCTTTATTAGAGATTTTATGCCCAAGCACAATGCCTTCCTTCACTATAAAGTGAAATTTTTCCCAATTAAGAACAAGATTAGTCTCCGTACATCTCTGCAACACCTTCGACAAACTGGCTAAACATGATTCAAAGGAAGAACCATAAACTGTGAAGTCATCCATGAAGACCTCCATGTCTTTCCCTATAAAATCTGAGAATATGTGGTTCATGAGCCGTTGAAACGTCGAAGGACCATTACACAAACCAAAAGGAAGCCTCCGATAAGCAAAAGTACCATAAGGACAAGTAAAGGTGGTCTTCTCTTGATCTTCGGGTGCAATAGGAATCTGAAAGTAGCCCGAGAAACCATCCAGAAAGTTGTAATACTCATTACTCGCCAACCTTTCGAGCATTTGATCAATGAATGGGAGGGGAAAGTGATCTTTACGAGTAGCGTTATTCAACTTCCTGTAATCAATGCAAACTCTCCAACCTGTTACTGTTCTTGTGGGAATTAATTCATTCTTCTCATTGTGAACAACAGTCATCCCACCTTTCTTAGGCACAACATGAATAGGACTAACCCACTTACTGTGTGGAACCGAATATATGATACCAGCGTCAAGCAACTTAGTGATTTCTTTCTTCACCACCTCTTGCAAATTCGGATTCAATCTTCTTTGTCCCTCAATCACAGGCTTATGATCATCTTCTAAGGCAATTCTATGCATGCAAAGAGCAGGGCTAATTCCCTTGATATCTTGAATTGTCCAACCAATAGCTGATTTATATTGCCGAAGAACATGTAATAATTTTTCCTGCTCATCATCACTAAGCAAGGCAGAAACTACCATAGGATATGTATCATTAGGACCAAGAAAGGCATACCTCAAATTAGCAGGTAGAGGTTTAAGTTCCACTTGTGGTGCCTCTGAAAGCGTAAAAACCATCTCAACTTCTGTGTCTCGAACAACAAGTGCTTCTTCTTCTACTACCTCATCTAATACCCTTTCTGCTCCCATGAAGTGTTCATTTTCTAGCTGCACGATATCATCCACTATATCAATAGTAAAACAAGTTGCTCCAAAAGGAGGTATCTTCATTGCTTTGTTCAGATCAAATTCCACTTTGTCCTCGCCAACATTCAATGTCAATTTTCCAGCTTTAACATCAATTGTAGTGCCAGCAGTAGCCAAGAATGGCCTTCCCAAGATAATGGGTATCTCGACATCTTCATCCATCTCTAACACCACAAAATCACAAGGTATGACAAATTTATCCACTTTGACAACCACATCTTCAACGATCCCCAACGGATATTTAACAGAACGATCCGCTAACTGAATTGAAATCCGTGTCTTTTTAAGCTCTCCAAGACCAAGTCGTTTGCAGATTGAATATGGCATCAAACTCACACTAGCCCCTAAATCACACAAGGCTTTCATGTTCTCCATCTTCCCAATAGTGCAAGGCAAAGAAAAGCTTCCCGGATCTTTCAATTTCTGAGGAATGGCCTTTTGGATGATTGCACTGCATTCAGCATTTAGAGTAATGGTTTCTGCATCCTCAAGTTTCCTCTTCTTTGTCAACATCTCCTTAAGAAATTTAGCATAGAGTGGCATTTGATTAAAAGCTTCAGCCAAAGGAATATTGACATGCAACTACCGGAACATAGTCAAGAACTTCTCGTACTGCTTCTCTAATTGCCTGTTGTGAAGTCTCTGTGGAAATGGAATTGGAGGAACATAAGGTGGTGGAGGAACATATGGCTTTTCTGGTTCTTCTTCCTTCTTCTCTTTATCTACTTTCTCTGACCTTTCTGCATCGATCTCTACTATCTCACTTTCTTTTTCAGCATCCTTCTCTTTAGGCGCAAGAACCTCAACCTCAGGTAACTCTTTCCCGCTCCTCAAAGTAATTGCTTTGCATTGCTCTTTACCAGTCTGGTCGGGTTGACTAGGAAGTGATCCTTGCTCACGAACACCCATCTTGGAGGCAATCTGTCCAATCTGTGTTTCTAACATCTTTTGAGATGATGCCATATGCTCTATTCTTGATTCCATATTAGCCAATGCCCCAGAAGTTCCTTGCATAATCTTATTCAGTGCAACCTCCCAATCAGCTGGTTCTTTTTTCGGAGGAGGTTGATACTGCTGCTGTGCTTGATATGGTGGTCGTGACTGAAAACCAGAAGGTTGATTCTGCCTTGGAAATGCATAAGAAGGATTAGCCGAATGATTATTACTGTAAGAAAGATTGTTGTTTGGCCTTTGATTTGGATTGTAATAGGAGTTATTCTGAACAGGCCACGGCTGTCTTCCCTGAATGAAAGATGCTTCTTCTGGAAATTGTTGCACATAAGAGTTCTGATTAGCACCATAATCATTATACCCCTCCATAGGTGAAGAAATAGCATTCACATTTGCTCTTTGTCCTCGCATCTCCTGAGTTAGAGTATCCAACTTCTGAGCCAGCATGTTTATCATCTCAGAGTCTTGTGCTGCTTTAGCTGAGCTCGTCCCACTAGGTGCCCATGAATAGTTATTAGATGCCAATTCCTCAAGGAGTGCTTTAGCCTGTGTAGTTGGTGCCTTCTTGAAATTTCCACCAGCAGCCACATCCAAACTCAAACAAATATCTGCATTCATGGCCCCAAAAAAAGTACTGATGATCTGCCAATCTTCCAAGCCGTGATGTGGACACTTCCTCAATAGTGCCTTGAATCTCTCCCATGCCTGATATAGACCTTCACCCGGTTGTGCTTTGAAACTCATAATCATAGTCCTCAATTGTTGCGTCTTGTCAGAAGGATAATATTTGGACAAGAATGCAGTAGAAAGACTATCCCATGTAGCAACCGCAGTGTTTGGAAGTTGCTGAAACCATTCCAAAGCTCTTCCCTTAATAGAGTAGGGAAACATATGGAGACGAATCTGATCACTTGTAACACCATTGATTCTGAATGAGCCACACATCTGCACGAAACGCTCTAGATGTCTGTGTGGGTCTTCTAATTCAATATCTCCTTCAAAAGCTTGATTGCTGATCATCTGAATTAAACTCGGGTTAATGTTGAATTGGGTTGCACCAATCTCTGGAGTTTTGTACATGCAATTGGCAGGATTAGGTGTCTCATGGTCCCAAATAGAAGTCTGATCAACATTAACATTTGCATTAACATTTGCGTTAACATTCTCAGCGTCCGTCATCTTAGCTTTCTCTTTTCTTATCTTTCTCAAGGTACGCTCGATTTCAGGGTCAAATTCCAACTTTCTAACGCAAGATGAACGTAGCATACACCTGAAAATCACCAACAAAACAACTTGTGGAACCAATTAAAATCTAAAAAATAAGAAACAATTAACCTAAACTCAAGTATACTGCCTTCCCCGGCAGCGGCGCCAATTTGTTAATAGTATTTTTATGTGTTCGTTCTCAGGGAAGGACTGAATTGTAATATCAAGTTCAAGTTTTTATCTCTCACAATTTAGAAGTGTAGAAGAATGTTTGGTGTGTTTATAAACTAAATTAAACTAAGCAAAATTAAACTAATTATCAAACGAGAATAAAATATATGAGGAAAACAATCCAAGAACTGGGGTTCTTCACTTGGTTTCAATGCACATTCAATATCTATGTGATGTCTACGTTCTTACTCTGCTGAAAACAATTCTTCTAAGGTTATAATGTTCTCTTCCAAGATACAATATAATGTCTACAACTATACCCTAATTGTCACTTCCGTGATACAATCAAAGACAATCATAAACTATTAAGCTCCAAGAATTATAAGTCTCACAACTCTCCTATTAATCTTCCAATCAAATATTCGAGTTATGTCTGTTAAATCATGTACTAAAATTGCAACTCCTCTTCCAAGTTATTACAATCCCTAGAATACAATCAAAAGTTAGCTACTCTTCTAATTGTGTTAAGCCCTCAATAACAGATCAGCAAAGCAAGAAAATCACAGATAATTAAACACACATGAATACCAAGGAATACTACCCAATCCTCAGATTAAAGATTTAGTTACACATAATTAAAGAAGAAAACAAAATAATAATGATAATGAATGAAAACATAATATTGAAGAATTGAAGATCGAAAGTACCTTGATACGATTACAAGCTATGAATTGTTAGCTATGAAATTGTTATGATTTACAATGGTAGAATGTGTTTAAATAGGCTCTACAAATCTTGCCTAGAAAGAAATTGCCTTCTATTACAATTAGGATTTAAAGAAGGTACCCAAAACTGCCCAGAATACAATTAGAAAAAGGGCAAAACAGTAAATTCCCAGCCTTCTTTAATCAAGATTACGTGCGCGCCTTTAATCAGTACATTTCTTGCACTTGTTTCCTATCCCAGGTTGTAGAAAATCTCTCAAGCTTCGCGTGAGCAGTAAGATCGCTGAAAACGGACTTCTAGAACTCCAGATATGGCCAAAACAGTATAAGCTGCGCAGCCTTCCCGGAAAATCCGAATTTTATTCAATTAAATCTCCAAAAACGACAAAAGCTTAGATATTCTTGGAAACCTGCACAACTACACAAAACACATCAAAACTACACAAACTTGAGTCCAAAACAATCAATTTAAGCCGATTTAGAATGCTCCAAGTGGATATAAAATCCACTTATCAAACACCCCCAAACTTAAACCGATGCTTGTCCTCAAGCATAAACAATTATAACTACCTAACTAGTACCACTTCCGTAGGTGATCACGGTTGCATTTGGCATATGCAACAAGCCCTTTAAACCCCTAGGCAGCCCTAGTGGACGAGTAAGGTCTCGTGAGGGTCTATAGCGAATGTACCCACAAAATCCATTTAACCTAATGCAATGCAATGCATGAATGCAACTACTATGAAAATGCAAGATCCCCTTCAAACTCACCAAAACCAACTAACAAGCAAATATCTCAATGAATGTAACAAATCCAAGCAGAGCTCGACTAAGTTCCCGTATACTAACAAATACATGAACAGAAACGTGCGTGTGTGCGATGCTCATCAGAAATACTCCCAAAACTAGGTCAAAAATCATACATGCTTTCCGTCAAGACAATCATAGGTTTATAATCAGAATATACTGTAGACACTTCATAACCTAGGAACACCTCCACCCTTATCCAAGGTAGACAGAAACTCATGCTTTATTACTAAACTACGACACTATATACAATACGCATGCTTATTTAACCGTGCAATGAATGAGACCCCAAAAGGCTTATACAATAATACCCATGTAGCGAGTGTTAGGTCAGCAATCCCAAACCACAAGGGCTTTAGGTTACTAGGACTAAGTCCCCTCAGACTTAATTACTCGAGTATTAAAGAGCTCACTCTGGTTAATTTTGCATATAAACAAATAACTTATTGACTCTTTTTTTTTCTTTTTTTTTTCTGCAATCTGGAATGAGCCTTTCTCATTTCCAACCCTAGACTACTCATATAAATATGAGCCGGCTACTAGCCATTTGACGCCTAGCCACAATTATGAACAACTAGCATGAAAATTCCTGGTTTCCCCCAAACTTAGACTTAAATGTTCCTACGCTATAAAGGGAATAACGAAAATTCTAAATATAAACAAGTGATTAAATCTCAAAACATCCCACAGGCATGACCCTAACCTAGCCCAAAAGCACCCCAATGAGACTGTGTAATAAATTTTGTTCCCGTAACATGCAAGTCAATTTCATGGAAACTATAAATCAGCCCTCTACTCATCATCATCACACCCAAATCAACATCCACCTATCAATCAGAATCAGCTCATCCTAAGGGATCATGAAATATGCATGCCATGAAAATGCAACTAAATGAAAACTCACATGGTATACGAAAATAAAACAAAATGTCCTATATGAACACACATAGATAAAACGAACATAACAATCATGCATGAATTATCACTACTATGCAAACATGATATCCTATATGAACACAAAATACAACAATATATATACAACTACTAATCCCCCAAATTACCCCCAAACTTAAAATATTCAATGCCCTCATTGAATGGAAGTAAATACAAGGGGTAGCAGAACATACCTACTCATCCTCGCTAGCAGTACCCTCGTCATCCTCGTCAGAAGAATCAGAAGAATCCGGTGGAGGGTACGGAGTCCGAGCTCCAAATATAGGCCACTGCATAGGAGTACTAGGTGACTGAAACTTTGCCTCCAAAGCTATGCCCATGTCCTCAGAATACTGGCGACTGCTAGCATGCATAGCATCCATCCGCCTAGTCATTCGACGAAAATAAGATTAAAAAATGGACACATCCACCTGACTCTGCGAAGAATCTGCTCTAGCCACCTTCGGTGCCCTCGAAACATGTGGCGGAACGCCCGTTCCCTGACCACTAGCACCATCAACAACAAAGCCTAATCCCCTAGGATGAGGAGTGCCGCCCGACCACTCCTTCAACTTCAACCGATCAATGGTAGCATCCGTAATAGAAGGCATAGGTTTTTGCACCGGCTCACCGTGATACCCTTTGACTTTTGATGCATCACACAAATACGTAACAATAGAAGCATAAGGAATATTCACCGACGAATTGCTTCCCAAAAACCGAAGAATATGTTGATTGATAAGATGCCCAATGTCGACATACTCGCCTTTTAGAATACCCCATAGCAAGATGGCTCTATCAACAGTAACATTGGTAACATGGTTTGTCGGAATGATATTAGAACTTATGAAAAAAAACCATGCCTTTGCAACACTAGACAACGATGAAGCCGGAAAATTACACTTTATGTCCGTACCCAACTTACATTTCCATTCCGTTCCCGGAACACAAAGCTCATCAATGAGTTCATCAATATCAACATCATCATTAGTCTTTTGTCCCCAATCCGCAGCATCTCGAGGTTTAGGCGGTTGCCTAATCAAATTACGAATAGCACGAGGCGAATAATCCACCTTCCGACCCCTCACAATTGTGGAATTATTCCTTGCTATTGATGCATTAGCATAAAATTCCCGAACCACATCCAACGAAGCATCATTAGCAAATTCACAAAATAGCGTCCAACCCCTCTCACTAATCATAGCTCTCATCTCTGTATACTTATGGGGTACAAGCCTCCGTTCCTGAATAACACCCTTTGACACTAACCGAACATACTCCGCCTTAGCCTCCTCATTAACAAACCTTTCCACTCCATCTCCCACAACATCATTCTCATCCAAAGATGGAGGAGCACTACTACCACTACCCATTAACCGTTGCCTTTTAGGAGCCATAATCAACAAATAACAAGCAAGGCACAAAAATCTCCAAACAAATCACCAAATAAAGAACCCCCAAATTACACACCAAGAACCCTAATTTGCAAAATTCACAAATTCAATTAAAAGATTAGATAGAAAATTACCCAATTGAATCAAAGAGGTGAACTTGCTAGATGAATCCCCAAAATTTTGAAATTGAATTCCCCTTGCACTTTGAATGAATAAAAGTTGAGAATTTGGGATTTATATAGATGGGTTTGTGTATGTATAGGTGATGTGGGTGTTTATATAGGAGATGTAATAATAATAGAGATGAAATTAGATGTGGAAAAAGATTTTGGGTGTGTTTAAAATTTGATTTGTAGTTAGAATAGGAATTGGGAGGATAGGTTTAAGATTGAGAGATGAATTAGAATTAGAAATAGGATAATAAAATAAAAGAGGGGAGAATTGTGTGATTTAAGGGACAAAAACCACAACAAAAAACGTACAGGGCAGTATGTTTCGGCGCATCAAGCGCGAGTGCTGGCGCATCAAGCGCGGGGAGTTCCTGTACCTGCTGGGCGCAGTTGCGCTGGTCGACCTGGCGCAGGTGCGCGGATGGCGCTTCACGCGCGGGCACTTCCTGTTCGTCTGGGCGCTTCACGCGCTGGTTGTGGCACCTCATGCGCTGCAGCCTACTGTTCGAATATATATATATATATATATATATATATATATATATATATATATATATATATATATATATATTTTTTGAAGATCGAAATAAAAATCCTAAACTATACCAAGGTACAAAAATGTTTGGGTTGCCTCCCAAGAAGCGCTCGTTTAACGTCAATAGCTTGACGTTACTTCCTCAACTCATAGTAGGGTCTTGGAGGTGAAGAATGCTCATTCCTCGCTCCACTGTTTCTCCAAGCAGGTAGGTCTTAAGTCTCTGCCCATTCACCTTGAATACATCTGACCCTTCTCTAGTAATCTCACAAACCCCATTAGGATAGACCTTCACAATCTCAAAAGGTCCGGACCATCTTGATCTAAGCTTTCCAGGAAATAAACGGAGTCTTGAATTAAACAATAAAACATGTTGCCCAACCTCAAATTCCTTCTTCTGAATGTGCTTGTCATGCCACAATTTGGTCTTCTCCTTGTATATACTAGCATTTTCATAAGATTGAAGCCTAATCTCCTCAAGCTCTCCAAGTTGAAGTAAACGCTTCTCTCCCGCAGATTTTAGATTAAAATTCAACTCTCTTGTCGCCCAAAATGCCTTATGCTGAAGTTCCACCGGCAAATGACATGGCTTCCCAAAGATCAATCTATATGGAGACATTCCAATAGGTGTTTTAAACGCCGTCCTATATGCCCAAAGTGCATCATCAAGCTTTGTTGACCAATCCTTTCTTGACGCTGCCACTGTCTTCTCCAAAATTGACTTCAGCTCACGATTCGAAATCTCAACTTGTCCACTTGTTTGCGGATGATAAGGAGTTGCCACCTTTTGTGTCACACCATACTTTTTCAAGAGATCAGCCACCTGTTTATTGCAAAAGTGTGCACCTCCATCATTGATAATAACCCTTGGCACTCCAAATCTAGTGAACACATGCTTCTTTAGGAACTTCTTCACCACTCTAGCATCGTTAGTAGGAGATACAATAGCTTCAACCCATTTAGAGACATAATCAACTCCCACCAAAATATACTGGTTCCCATAAGAAGATGGAAATGGACCCATGAAGTCCATCCCCCACACATCGAATATCTCCACCTCAAGAATAGACTGTAAAGGCATCTCGTTCCTCCTCGAAATATTTCCAACTCGTTGACATCTATCACACTTTGCCACAAAGTCTCTAGCATCCTGATGCATGGTTGGCCAATAGAATCCTGACTGCAAAACCTTTGCCACTGTCTTCATACTACTGTTATGACCTCCACACTCCAGAGAATGACAATGCCTGAAAATATGAGGAACTTCATCATGAGGCACACATCTACGAAACATTCCATCAGCACACTCCTTGTAAAGTAGCGGTTCCTCCCAATAGTAGTGCTTCACATCATAAAAGAATTTCTTCTTTTGGTTATAAGATAGATCATCCGGCACAACTCCTCCCACAATGTAGTTCACAAAATCTGCATACCATGGTGTAGACAAGGACACACCTAGAAGCTGCTCTTCCGGAAATTTATCGTTGATAGGTTTTTCACCTCCTACCTCTCCATCTCCTTGATCCAACCTAGATAAATGATCAGCTACCAAATTCTCGGACCCCTTCTTATCTCGAATCTCAAGATCAAATTCCTGAAGTAAGAGAATCCAACGAACTAGACGAGGCTTGGCATCCTTCTTTGTCATCAAGAAACGAATCGCAGCATGATCTGAATAGACAATCACCTTAGACCCAACAAGATATGATCTAAATTTATCAAGTGCAAACACCACTGCAAGTAGCTCTTTCTCCGTAGTTGAATAGTTGATTTGTGCATCATCAAGAGTCTTGCTTGCATAAGCTATCACATGCATACGCTTATCCTTCTTTTGCCCAAGAACAACACCCACAGCATAGTCACTAGCATCATACATAAGCTCAAAAGGCAAGCTCCAATCAGGAGATGTAACTATAGGTGCGGAAGTAAGTTCCTTCTTTAGCTTGTTAAACGCAACAAGACAACTTTCATCAAAGTCAAAAACACGATCCTTTTCAAGAAGATTACAGAGAGGCCGAGCTAACTTGGAGAAATCCTTGATGAACCGTAGATAAAAACCAGCATGACCAAGAAAGCTTCGAATTCCTTTCACAGATGAAGGTGGTGGCAATTTTTCAATAACTTCAATTTTTGCTCTATCGACCTCAATGCCTTTATTAGAGATTTTATGCCCAAGCACAATGCCTTCCTTCACCATAAAGTGAAATTTTTCCCAATTAAGAACAAGATTAGTCTCCGTACATCTCTGCAACACCTTCGACAAACTGGCTAAACATGATTCAAAGGAAGAACCATAAACTGTGAAGTCATCCATGAAGACCTCCATGTCTTTCCCTATAAAATCTGAGAATATGTGGTTCATGAGCCGTTGAAACGTCGAAGGACCATTACACAAACCAAAAGGAAGCCTCCGATAAGCAAAAGTACCATAAGGACAAGTAAAGGTGGTCTTCTCTTGATCTTCGGGTGCAATAGGAATCTGAAAGTAGCCCGAGAAACCATCCAGAAAGTTGTAATACTCATTACCCGCCAACCTTTCGAGCATTTGATCAATGAATGGGAGGGGAAAGTGATCTTTACGAGTAGCGTTATTCAACTTCCTGTAATCAATGCAAACTCTCCAACCTGTTACTGTTCTTGTGGGAATTAATTCATTCTTCTCATTGTGAACAACAGTCATCCCACCTTTCTTAGGCACAACATGAATAGGACTAACCCACTTACTGTGTGGAACCGAATATATGATACCAGCGTCAAGCAACTTAGTGATTTCTTTCTTCACCACCTCTTGCAAATTCGGATTCAATCTTCTTTGTCCCTCAATCACAGGCTTATGATCATCTTCTAAGGCAATTCTATGCATGCAAAGAGCAGGGCTAATTCCCTTGATATCTTGAATTGTCCAACCAATAGCTGATTTATATTGCCGAAGAACATGTAATAATTTTTCCTGCTCATCATCACTAAGCAAGGCAGAAACTACCACAGGATATGTATCATTAGGACCAAGAAAGGCATACCTCAAATTAGCAGGTAGAGGTTTAAGTTCCACCTGTGGTGCCTCTGAAAGCGTAAAAACCATCTCAACTTCTGTGTCTCGAACAACAGGTGCTTCTTCTTCTACTACCTCATCTAATACCCTTTCTGCTCCCATGAAGTGTTCATTTTCTAGCTTCACGATATCATCCACTATATCAATAGTAAAACAAGTTGCTCCAAAAGGAGGTATCTTCATTGCTTTGTTCAGATCGAATTCCACTTTGTCCTCGCCAACATTCAATGTCAATTTTCCAGCTTTAACATCAATTGTAGTGCCAGCAGTAGCCAAGAATGGCCTTCCCAAGATAATGGGTATCTCGACATCTTTATCCATCTCTAACACCACAAAATCACAAGGTATGACAAATTTATCCACTTTGACAACCACATCTTCAACGATCCCCAACGGATATTTAACAGAACGATCCGCTAACTGAAGTGAAATCCGTGTCTTTTTAAGCTCTCCAAGACCAAGTCGTTTGCAGATTGAATATGGCATCAAACTCACACTAGCCCCTAAATCACACAAGGCTTTCATGTTCTCCATCTTCCCAATAGTGCAAGGCAAAGAAAAGCTTCCCGGATCTTTCAATTTCTGAGGAATGGCCTTTTGGATGATTGCACTGCATTCAGCATTTAGAGTAATGGTTTCTGCATCCTCAAGTTTCCTCTTCTTTGTCAACATCTCCTTAAGAAATTTAGCATAGAGTGGCATTTGATTCAAAGCTTCAGCTAAAGGAATATTGACATGCAACTGCCGGAACATAGTCAAGAACTTCTCGTACTGCTTCTCTAATTGCCTGTTGTGAAGTCTCTGTGGAAATGGAATTGGAGGAACATAAGGTGGTGGAGGAACATATGGCTTTTCTGGTTCTTCTTCCTTCTTCTCTTTATCTACTTTCTCTGACCTTTCTGCATCGATCTCTACTATCTCACTTTCTTTTTCAGCATCCTTCTCTTTAGGCGCAAGAACCTCAACCTCAGGTAACTCTTTCCCGCTCCTCAAAGTAATTGCTTTGCATTGCTCTTTACCAGTCTGGTCGGGTTGACTAGGAAGTGATCCTTGCTCACGAACACCCATCTTGGAGGCAATCTGTCCAATCTGTGTTTCTAACATCTTTTGAGATGATGCCATCTACTCTATTCTTGATTCCATATTAGCCAATGCCCCAGAAGTTCCTTGCATAATCTTATTCAGTGCAACCTCCCAATCAGCTGGTTCTTTCTTCGGAGGAGGTTGATACTGCTGCTGTGCTTGATATGGTGGTCGTGACTGAAAACCAGAAGGTTGATTCTGCCTTGGAAATGCATAAGAAGGATTAGCCGAATGATTATTACTGTAAGAAAGATTGTTGTTTGGCCTTTGATTTGGATTGTAATAGGAGTTATTCTGAACAGGCCACGGCTGTCTTCCCTGAATGAAAGATGCTTCTTCTGGAAATTGTTGCCCATAAGAGTTCTGATTAGCACCATAATCATTATACCCCTCCATAGGTGAAGAAATAGCATTCACATTTGCTCTTTGTCCTCGCATCTCCTGAGTTAGAGTATCCAACTTCTGAGCCAGCATGTTTATCATCTCAGAGTCTTGTGCTGCTTTAGCTGAGCTCGTCCCACTAGGTGCCCATGAATAGTTATTAGATGCCAATTCCTCAAGGAGTGCTTTAGCCTGTGTAGTTGGTGCCTTCTTGAAATTTCCACCAGCAGCCACATCCAAACTCAAACAAATATCTGCATTCATGGCCCCAAAAAAAGTACTGATGATCTGCCAATCTTCCAAGCCATGATGTGGACACTTCCTCAATAGTGCCTTGAATCTCTCCCATGCCTGATATAGACCTTCACCCGGTTGTGCTTTGAAACTCATAATCATAGTCCTCAATTGTTGCGTCTTGTCAGAAGGATAATATTTGGACAAGAATGCAGTAGAAAGACTATCCCATGTAGCAACCGCAGTGTTTGGAAGTTGCTGAAACCATTCCAAAGCTCTTCCCTTAATAGAGTAGGGAAACATATGGAGACGAATCTGATCACTTGTAACACCATTGATTCTGAATGAGCCACACATCTGCACGAAACGCTCTAGATGTCTGTGTGGGTCTTCTAATTCAATATCTCCTTCAAAAGCTTGATTGCTGATCATCTGAATTAAACTCGGGTTAATGTTGAATTGGGTTGCACCAATCTCTGGAGTTTTGTACATGCAATTGGCAGGATTAGGTGTCTCATGGTCCCAAATAGAAGTCTGATCAACATTAACATTTGCATTAACATTTGCGTTAACATTCTCAGCGTCCGTCATCTTAGCTTTCTCTTTTCTTATCTTTCTCAAGGTACGCTCGATTTCAGGGTCAAATTCCAACTTTCTAACGCAAGATGAACGTAGCATACACCTGAAAATCACCAACAAAACAACTTATGGAACCAATTAAAATCTAAACAATAAGAAACAATTAACCTAAACTCAAGTATACTGCCTTCCCCGGCAGCGGCGCCAATTTGTTAATAGTATTTTTATGTGTTCGTTCTCAGGGAAGGACTGAATTGTAATATCAAGTTCAAGTTTTTATCTCTCACAATTTAGAAGTGTAGAAGAATGTTTGGTGTGTTTATAAACTAAATTAAACTAAGCAAAATTAAACTAATTATCAAACGAGAATAAAATATATGAGGAAAACAATCCAAGAACTGGGGTTCTTCACTTGGTTTCAATGCACATTCAATATCTATGTGATGTCTACGTTCTTACTCTGCTGAAAACAATTCTTCTAAGGTTATAATGTTCTCTTCCAAGATACAATATAATGTCTACAACTATACCCTAATTGTCACTTTCGTGATACAATCAAAGACAATCATAAACTATTAAGCTCCAAGAATTATAAGTCTCACAACTCTCCTATTAATCTTCCAATCAAATATTCGAGTTATGTCTGTTAAATCATGTACTAAAATTGCAACTCCTCTTCGAAGTTATTACAATCCCTAGAATACAATCAAAAGTTAGCTACTCTTCTAATTGTGTTAAGCCCTCAATAACAGATCAGCAAAGCAAGAAAATCACAGATAATTAAACACACACGAATACCAAGGAATACTACCCAATCCTCAGATTAAAGATTTAGTTACACATAATTAAAGAAGAAAACAAAATAATAATGATAATGAATGAAAACATAATATTGAAGAATTGAAGATCGAAAGTACCTTGATACGATTACAAGCTATGAATTGTTAGCTATGAAATTGTTATGATTTACAATGGTAGGATGTGTTTAAATAGGCTCTACAAATCTTGCCTAGAAAGAAATTGCCTTCTATTACAATTAGGATTTAAAGAAGGTACCCAAAACTGCCCAGAATACAATTAGAAAAAGGGCAAAACAGTAAATTCCCAGCCTTCTTTAATCAAGATTACGTGCGCGCCTTTAATCAGTACGTTTCTTGCACTTGTTTCCTATCCCAGGTTGTAGAAAATCTCTCAAGCTTCGCGTGAGCAGTAAGATCGCTGAAAACGGACTTCTAGAACTCCAGATATGGCCAAAACAGTATAAGCTGCGCAGCCTTCCCGGAAAATCCGAATTTTAATCAATTAAATCTCCAAAAACGACAAAAGCTTAGATATTCTTGGAAACCTGCACAACTACACAAAACACATCAAAACTACACAAACTTGAGTCCAAAACAATCAATTTAAGCCGATTTAGAATGCTCCAAGTGGATATAAAATCCACTTATCAGGATGACTCAAGTTCTAGCAGCCAAATTGAAAAATCTAGCCTTACATTCGGATAACAGCAAGCTGGAAAATAACAGCAAGCTGAAAGATGAAGAAGATTCAGATTCTGATGAAGAAATTGCACTCCTCACAAGAAAACTCCAGAAGATAATTCAAAGAAGAAACTTCAAGAAGAGAGGCATGTATTCAGAAGCTAAAAAGGAAACAAATGATGAAGGCTGTTTTGAATGCGGAAAGAAAGGCCACTTTAAACGAGATTGCTTCAAACTCAAAAATAAAACAAAACAACAAGATGACTTCAAAAACAGGAAGAAAGGAAAAGCATTCCTAACATGGAGTGATGATGATGAGGAATCCAATGACGATGATGAGATAGTGAATCTTGCTCTCGTAGGTCTTGATGAAGAAAGCAACGAGGAAGCTCAACCCAAAAATGATCCCTCAATCATGGATGACAATAACATTGAGGTAAACTCGTCTAACTCTTCTTTTGATTCCCCTATAAAATATGTAGTAGATAGCATAACCATGCAGGATACAAATACAAATTCTATGGATGATACCGTGGAACTAAAAGAAGAAATCAGCAAGCTGAAAAAGAAGATTGGCTACCTAAGAGTGATCATTTCTGACTTGACGGATGAAGGAGATCACGTTAAAAATCATAATGAAGTTACTGATCTAAAAGCTAAGCTTGTTCAAGTCGAAGAGTTCAACAAAGTATTGCTGAAGAGAAATGACACCATGATGAAAGAATTCAGCGTGCTGAATGCTAAACTCACAGCAAAAAATATACAAATTGAGTCACTACAAAAGCATTCAACCTCCAAAGAAGAAGAGGCAAAGCAGACACAACAATCTGACAAGATACAGGAACTAGAAGAAGAATTAAAGGAGTGTCAAGAAGGAATGGGAAAATTTGTCCAAGGCGAAGAAATCCTAAAAACAATTATGAAGCAAACAAGATCATCATTGAGTAAAAAAGGACTTGGATTTATTTCAACACAGAAGAAAAATAAGTTGAAATACGAAGGCAAAGATGGAGCTCCATATGAATATGCCATGCCTTGGAAAATCTGCCCAAAATGTGGAAAGAAGGGACACCTACCAAAGTACTGCAAAACAGAATCAGCTTGCCGATATCATTCTGCTAGAACTAAGGAAACCAGGAAAACAGCATCGAAAATGACCCAAATGTGGATCAAGAAAACTGACTTAAATGTTTTATATATCCCTGATACTAACCATGTTGGACCCAACATAATATGGGTACCAAAAAGTTGAGTTTTGGTTTTATGTTTGTTTTGTAGATGTGTCTTACCGCTAGATTAAAGCCTAGACAATGGATCTTGGATAGTGGTTACACGAGACACATGAGTGGAGATAAAACTCTATTCAAAAGTCTCAAGTTGAAAAAGGGTGGGAGAGTAACAATTGGAAATAGCAAAACTCTTCAGATTCTTGGAAAAGGCTCAATTGGTAACGATTATATTTCAATCGATAAAGTTCAATATGTTCAAGGTCTTTCATATAACTTGCTAAGTATTAGTCAGTTGTATGATGATGGTCATGTTGTTAATTTTAGCCTTGATAAATGTATTGTTGCTATTGGCACTAACAAAGTCCCCCTAGTTGCTAGAAGGGAAGGAAATATATATATATATTAGACTTTGATTCGCAGAAAACAGCATGCTGTTTAGCTGTTATGGACTCAACCCCCGAGATTTGGCATAGAAGGCTTGGTCATGTTAACATGGAACAAATCAGCAAGCTGTCTTCGCAAAAGCTTGTTAGAGGATTGTCGAAACTCAAGTATGTCAAGATGGAAACTTGTGGAGCATGTCAACTAGGCAAGCAAATCAGAACTCCACATAAGTCAAAAACTATGGTATCAACTTCTAAACCCCTAGAACTTTTGTATTTAGATTTATTTGGTCCGGAAGCTTACAAAAGTTTGGGAGGTAAACAATATTGTTTTGTTATAGTTGATGATTATTCTAGATATACATGGACTTTATTTCTGCAAACTAAAGATTGTGCTTTCAGAGAATTTGAGTCTTTAATAAAACTTCTTGAGAAAAAGCTCAATACAAATCTTATAAGAATAAGAAGTGATCGAGGTGGAGAATTCCAAAAGGAGTTTGTTTCGTATTGTGAAGAAAGAGGTATCACTCATGAATTCTCAGCTCCAAGAACTCCTCAACAAAATGGGGTAGTTGAAAGAAAGAATCGATCTCTGTAAGAAACATCAAGAACCCTATTGCAAGAGAGCAAGCTACCAAGAAGTTTCTGGGCAGAAGCAGTAAATTCAGCAAGCTATATTCTCAACAGAGTTTTGATAAGGCCTATTCTCAACAAGACTCCATACGAACTGTTAAGGAATAAAACTCCAAACATTGGATACTTCAAGGTCTTTGGATCAAGATGTTTTGTACTCAAAACAATCGACAAGGATGGTAAATTCGATGCTAAATCCTACGAGGCAATATTTCTTGGTTATTCATTAGTAGAGCTTATAGAGTCTATAATTTATTTAAATTAACTGTTGAAGAATCTATTGATGTTTCATTTCAAGAATCTAAGCTTGATCTACCAGAAAATGAGGAAGATTTTGCAGGAACAAGAGATAATGACGAGCTGATATATCCAGAAACTCAACAGACTACAAATCAGCAAGCTGAAGTTGCAAAACAGCAAGCTGAAATCTCTACTGCATATAAAGAAACACAAGAATATGAAGAGATAGTGCCTCATTCACTGCCTAAAGCACCAAGGACAGTCAAGGATCATCCTCCAGAGCTAATCATTGGCAACAAAACTGATGAAATCAAGACAAGAAGGGCTCAAGCAAATATATGTGGATATGCGGCTTTCGTAGCTCAAGAAGAACCAAAGAACATAAACGAAGCACTTCAAGATGAGAATTGGATTGTGGAAATGCAAGAAGAACTCAACCAATTTGAAAGATGTGATGTTTGGGAACTTGTAGAACCACCAAAGGATGTATCAATCATTGGCACTAAATGGATTTTCAAGAACAAAGTTGATGAGTTTGGTACAATCATTCGAAATAAAGCAAGACTTGTAGCTCAAGGTTACAATCAACAAGAAGGGGTCGACTTTGATGAAACATATGCTCCTGTAGCAAGGTTGGAATCAATTAGAATGTTGTTTATCATTTGCATGCTTCAAGAAAATAAAGCTTTATCAAATGGACGTCAAGTGCGCATTTCTAAATGGGGTGCTAAAAGAAGAAGTATACGTCAAACAACCTCCTGGATTTGAAAGTGAGGAGTTTCCAAACCATGTTTACAAGCTGAAAAAGGCCTTGTATGGACTACGTCAAGCTCCTAGATCATGGTATGAAAGATTAAGTGAATTCTTAATCGAACATGGCTTCACTTGAGGTAATATTGATCCTACTCTGTTTATCATACATAAAGGTAAAGATGTATTAGTTATTCAAGTTTATGTAGATGATATTATCTTTAGATCAACTAATAATTCTATGTGCAAGTGGTTTTCAAAATGCATGCATAATGAATTTGACATGAGCATGATGGGTGAGCTAAATTACTTCTTGGGTCTTCAAATTAAACAAACCTCAGCTGGAATATATGTTCATCAGACCAAATATGTCAAGAATCTACTCACAAAATTTGGTTTTGAGAACTTAAAGGTAAAATCAACACCAATGACTCCAATCAGCAAGCTGAATTCTGATGAAACAGGTATTAGTGTTGATATTCGAAAATATAGAGGTATGATTGGTAGTTTACTATATCTTACTGCATCTAGACCTGATATCATGTATAGTGTATGTGTTTGTGCTCGTTTTCAAGCTAATCCCAAAGAATCTCACTTAAATGCTGTCAAACAAATATTCAAATATTTAAGTGGTACTCAAAATCTTGGATTATTTTATCCTATTACAAATACATTTGATCTTGTGGGATATAGTGATGCAGATTATGCAGGTAGTCAAACTGATCGTAAAAGCACAAGTGGTGTCGGAACATTTTTAGGACAAAGCTTAGTCTCTTGGCAAAGCAAGAAGCAAACCTCTGTTGCTCTCTCCACTGCAGAAGGAGAATATTTGGCCGCGGGTAGTTGTTGCACTCAACTACTTTGGATGAGGCAAATATTATAAGATTATGGAATCAAATGTGGCAAAACTCCAATTCGTTGTGATAGTACAAGTGCCATCAACATATCAAAGAATCCAGTAAATCACTCGAGAACTAAGCACATCGATGTCCGTCATCATTTCCTAAGAGATAATGTTGCTAAGGGAAATGTTGAACTTATCTTCGTGCCAACCGAATATCAGCTCGCTGATATATTCACTAAGCCTCTTGCAGAAGAAAGATTTATTGTTCTAAGAAGAGAATTAGGCATGTGTGAAGTGGAAACAGCAAGCTGAATTGGAAAACGGAAAGCTGAAATGGGTAACATCGATTTTTGTTGAGATAATATTTTTTATGCCTTCCAGTTAAATACATAATAACAAGTTATTATTTATTGCTGTATTCTACCAATGTGATTATGTGTTCACCACTTTGTTTTTAATGCACTTATGCCACTATTTACTCCTTTTTAATGATTAAGGGGGAGAAAACTTTTGGGGTCTTTTGGGGTTAAGTTAATTTCTGGGTTAAGTTATTCTATGAACTATTCTGAACTTGTTTTGTGTTACAATTCTGACTGCTATGCTATAATGCTGCTGATTAAGTTAAGTGTTGTTGGATTGTCTAAAATTGCTCAAATATGCCATGTCTAAATGAATGTTTTAGATGCATGAACTTAGGGGGAGAAAACTATCTTCTTTTATTTATAATGTTTAACAGGGAAGCATATGTTGAGGGGGAGAATTTCCCTCCCAAAAATATATGTTGGTAATCATCAAAAAGGAGGAGATTGAAAGCCTATTTGATTTTGATGGTTAATTGATTACATATATTTTGCTATACTAACATGCTGTAACAGGACATTCAGCAAGCCGTTTCAGGAAATTATTAACACAGGAGTTATACGAAATCAACAAGCTGATTTCAACTTTCAGCAAGCTGTTATGACATTCAGCAAGCCGTTTCTGGGAATGCAGAAACTGTCAAGAACACGTCCAGAAATACAAAGAGCTGCTATTTAGATTTAAATGTAAGGACTCTAACATATATATATTACGTGTATAATATATATATTCTAAAGAGCTCAGAATCACCACAAACAAAACACTCAAGCATGGAGATACACTAAACAATGTTATATGACATGTCTCCATCCAAACACATTGACTTCACAAACACTCACCACGTTCTCAGCACACCAACTCAGACTTCTTTGCATGAGAATCATTCTTGAAACACAATCCCACGATTTCAGCACACCAACTCAGATTTCTTTGCACTAATCACGTTCTTCACATACATCAAATCTAAAAATCAACCAACGGCTCTTTCTTGAACATATCCGAAAGTTGGACCTTGATATATATATATATATATATATATATATATATATATATATATATATATATTCATCTCTTGTATAAACGAAAAAGACACTGAAACATATACATACTCTCTTGAATATTCATCAAATCGTTTTATACTTTCAGTCACCTCAAAACAGTTGTTTAAACATTGCCATATTCACAAACAACACACACAAGCTCTAAAGATATATTACACGTTATATATATATATATATATATATATATATATATATAAGAGTCTATATCTTTGAGTTGTAATTTCAATCCTTCTCATTTGTATTGTTCTTATTGTAAAAGCATAGTTGCTGGGCAGTGGCTTGTGAAACAAGGGTTTGGTAAACGCGAAGCTAGAAAAGTTTGTACTACGGGGAGTAGTATAGTTCTTAGAGAGCAGGTTTAGAAACAGGGATTTCAGCAAGCCATTTTGACAGTAGCTAGGGAAAAAGGGAGATATATTATTGAATCTTGTAATCGGGTTTATAGTGATTAATAATATATTCTCTTGCCGTGTTTGGTAAGGGACTAAGACGTAGACCATAGAGATTAGGGGTCGAACCTTGCTAAAATCTTGTGTGTCAAGGTTTTCTATTCTGTTAGTTTATTTCTGCATTGCATTAGTTAATATCAGCAAGCTGATTCATTCTAGTATAATCATATCAGCAAGCTGATATATTTCTGGAAGAAATTTGGTAAAAATAAAAATAGACTATAGTTAACCTAATACACCTATTCACCCCCCCTCTAGGTGCATACTTTCAATTACTACTGATGTTTAGTACATTTATAGATGTACAAGTTGAAGTTACTCGACATTACATAGTGGACATACAACTGCATTACATGGTGGACAGACATGAGAACATGGTGTAGCACACTGAACATGAGAACATGGTGAGATAACATGGAACTGGGTGATGGGCTGCAGCATGGGAGCATGTGGTACTTCTTTACAGTGTGAAGCATGTTCTTCCCATGTTAGTGCACATTCCTAACACATGATCACCACTGCATATTCATTCACGTGGTCACTACTCTTACATATCATCAATATGTCTCAATATTCCCCCTCAAGCTAATGGGCGTAACGAAGTGAATCTCTTAGCTTGCTTGAAGTTTTGCGGACTTGAATTTGATTGCTCTTGGCTCGTGCTCTTTGGCTCTTGGCTCTGGCTCTTTTGGCTCTGGCTCTTGGCTTCCAGCATCGGCTTCTAAGCTAAACAAGAACAGCCGCTTGAATTTAAGCTTGCAAAGAGATGGTTTGCTATTTCTTGCTTGAAGTTATGCAGAAAAATTGAAACTATAACAATCGAACGCAGAAAATTTTCAGGTACTAAAAAATGCAGTAAATGCAGAAACAACCATGTGTACATCAGGGAATGTGTTTGGGCTTTGTGGTAAGACATAAGGAAGAGAAAAGACAGGAGTGTGGGAACTGGGAAGACAGCTTTATGTTACTGGAAACATATGCAGAAAAACTGAAGAATAAGGTAAAGAAAAACATGATGAAAACAACTTTGCGGAATGAAGAAGGATCGGAGGAAGGCTGCGAAGCCCTTGGTTCTCCCCTAGCTCTGATACCATAAAGAAGTTTTATAATTATGCAGATAGATAGATGAGTAGATTTATTGAATGAGAAACATTAACAACAAGAACACTGCAATGTATATAAGAACACAAGAACAATACATTAACTACATTGTGAATACTTGGATACATTACTACTGATGCTTAGTACATTTATAGAGGTACAAGTTGAAGCTACTCGACATTACATAGTGGACATACAACTGCATTACATGGTGGACAGACATGAGAACATGGTGTAGCACACTAAACATGAGAACATGGTGAGATAACATGGAACTGGGTGATGGGCTGCAGCATGGGAGCATGTGGTACTTCTTTACAGTGTGAAGCATGTTCTTCCCATGTTAGTGGACATTCCTAACACATGATCACCACTGCATATTCATTCACGTGGTCACTACTCTTACATATCATCAATATGTCTCAATATTCCCCCTCAAGCTAATGGGCGTAACGAAGTGAAGCTCTTAGCTTGCTTGAAGTTTTGCGGACTTGAATTTGATTGCTATTGGCTCGTGCTCTTTGGCTCTTGGCTTCCTGCATTGGCTTCTAAGCTAAACAAGAACAGCCGTTTGAATTTAAGCTTGCAAAGAGATGGTTTGCTGTTTCTTGCTTGAGGTTATGCAGAAAAATTGAAACAATAACAGTCGAACGCAGAAAATTTTCAGGTACTAAAAAATGCAGTAAATGCAGAAACAACCATGTGTACAGCAGGGAATCTGTTTGGGCTTTGTGGTAAGATCTGAGTAGTTGCACTAGAAAATGCAGAAGCATAATTAAGACATAATGTAACAGCCCCAGATCCGGGGTCAGGGATCTGGTCGTTACGGTCTCAATTTCCATCCACAAAACCAACATAATTTAAATTACAACCTTGTGACCCAAAACACAACACACAACACACCCGTTATAGTCCCAGAGATGAAATCAGAGTAATTACCAAATATTATTAATCGCAAGATTGAGTTCTTACAACCCAAAAGGTTTACAATTAACCATTACATACTCTTTGCCATCCATTTTTATGTGTCATATAATAAATACATTAGGCACTCAGATGCTAACAACTAGCCTACCAATAGTGAAAGGCAGAGTGTGTAAACTTGTAACACTATAACTAATGTAACTCAATTAAAGGAAAAGATACTTAACCGGAAGACAATCAAGAACAAGAAGCCACAAAGAAATCAACACTAAATGAAGACAAGGTGATTGATACAATTCAACATGTTAACTATGATCAAGCCAAGAAGAAATCATTGAGAGAAGTTCAAGTCAAAGTTGTTCATGCCTCAGTGATTTGAAAAGCAAAAAATCAAGATCATAACTATCAGTATCAATAAGACAAATTGATTTCAAGTGAACAAGAAGGAAAGCAAACATTGGAAAGCCACGTTACTAAGTGAATATGGTAATTTATTCAAGAAGCAAAAACACTATCAAGACTAGTCACTTATGAACCAGACCAGTGCATCAAGTGTCAGGACATTGATAGCAAGTTTATGTCAGTAATAAAGATCCATGTTCAAGAGCTTGGTGAAGAATAAAGAAGACATGAAGATATCACAAGTTCAAGATGTGCATTGAAGTTTCAAGTTGAAGACCAGAATATTTTCTAAGTACTAAATATTCTAGATGACCAAGTAGAATATTTCTAAGTAGAAGTTCTACTTAGAAATTCGAGATGGCTAAGTAGAAATTCTCAAGTAGAAGTTCTACTTAGAGTGCAGCTTCAACATGACACATGGCATCTTCTGATTGGCAGATTTCCAAGCTTTCAAGATAAGGCAAGATTTATGTGGACATCATTGGGCCACGTATATCTTAGTCTTTGAAGACTACAGGACATAGATTACATGTAGTATAAATAGAAGTACTTGTGTAATGTTTTAAAAGAGCAATTTTTTAGAGAAACACTAGTAAAAGAGAAAGAGTGTATTCACAGAGCTTAGTATCATTCACTACTCTCTGAACTTCTGTTATACTTTGTAATGAATGTTGTAGCAACCATTTCAAGTTATATATAAGAAATATATTCCTTGAATCTGCGTGTTCATTTATTGCATCGTATTTATTGCTTCTCATATTCGAAAAGTTGTATTCACCCCCCCTCTACAACACATTTGGACCTAACAATTGGTATCAGAGATGATGTTTAACATACAAAACATAGATCCTTGTGTTTGGTAGAAGAATCGTGAGTTTTAATTTTCTAGATCTACTTTTCGAAAATTCTCGAAAAGTGAGCTTTAATTTGTTTGTAGTGAAAACTCATCCGAAAAAAATTATTTAAATACTCCAGGTGTGATAATTTAGCTTGGGGGTATTTTAATTAATTTTTGTGAATTAATCTGGGTTCGTTGATATTTGGTGTTCTTGAGTGTTGATCATCTGTTCTTATCAAAGAAGACAACCCAACAACTTTTTGATCTCCTTTTCAAATAGATAAATAGTAAAAGAATAAAAAGGTGTTTTTGGACTTTTGATTTGCATTATTCACGGCCGAAAGTGTAACAAGACATACTCAGTACCTAGCACGTGGGTTAGGTGGGTTAGGTGAGTAAAGCATCAAAGTCAAAAAGGTGTTAAAGAGATAATATTGTTTATTCAATATTAAAGTAATCTGCAGAAAATTTATTCTAAGGACAAAAGTTCTACATAGAATTTTGACTTGAGCAAAATTTCTACTTAGAGAAATTTCGACTTAGGCAAAAGTTCTACATAGAATTTCTACTTGAGATTTTCTACATAGAATTTCGACTTGGACAATTTCCACTTGGTGAAGTTCGACTTGAGCAAAATTTCTACTTAGAGAAATTTCGACTTAGGCAAAAGTTCTACATAGATATTCTACATAGCCTAGTCTTGGGTACTTAAAAACTTTTGGTGACCAGAATTGAAATGGCTCCTAAAAATTCATTCAAGATCCCAATGTTCAACCGAGATCACCATGAAGAATGGGTTTTCAGAATGAGACTCTATTTAGAGACAGTTAACCCTGAATATCTGGAAGTCCTTGACAAGGGTAAATTTGTCCCAATGTTGGCTATTCCTGAGCGTACGGAAGGAGATGAGGTTATACCACCTCGGTCTGAGCCTAAAAAGGCAGCGGACTTTTCAGATGCTGACAGGGAGCAAATAGCCTATGATACTTCTGTTCGACAAACCTTGATGGAATCCCTTGATCATGAAATGTTCAACATAGTCAAAGGTCTGAATACAGCAAAGAAGATTTGGGATAAGATAGAAGTTGTCATGGAAGGATCTGCAGAGGTTAGAAGCAACAAGACACTTATACTCAAGATGGAGTATGACACCTTCAGAATAAGAAAAGGAGAAGGCATAACAGACGTCTATCTAAGATTCAGTCAGTTGGTATTGGATTTGAATCTGAGAGGTGTAACTCTCCCCATGGTTGAAACCAATACGAGATATCTGAGGAACCAGCCAAAGAGCATTGAACATAGGGTCTACGCAGTAAGAGAAACCAGAGATTTGCATACAACTTCTCTGGAAGAATATTATGGAATACTAAAGACCTATGAGCTGGAGACACTTCAAGATCAAGCATGGGACATTGATTCAAAAGGAAAAGAAACTGCATCAGGATTAGTTGCTGATGAGGAAGAGTCTAAGAAGGCAATGGTTGCAGAAAAGTCTAAATCATCACATGCACCACATCAAGTTGATAATGATGACGAGTGTACATCTAACAGTGATGATGACTACTTCACCCAAGAAGAGCTGGACAACATGGACGATAGTGTCGTGGCATACATTGCAAGGAAGTTCAGCAACATGAAATTCAGAAAGAGCAACCGACCTCAGAGAAATTCTTCATCTTACTATCGGGTTGCTAGGGGTGGTGGTAGTTCGTCAGGCTACAAAAGTAAAGGCAAGAGTACCAGCTACAAATCTCCTTTGGATTTCAAAATGAAGTTCAAATGCTATAACTGTGGTGAAGCTGGACATTTTGCTACGGACTACAAAAAGCCTAAACAGACTTATCCAAAAGAGACATATGAAGCCCTCAAAAGCAAGTATGAATCGCTGGTGAAGGAAAGACATGGAAAAAGAGCTTTATTAGTAACAGAAGGAAGAGCTTGGGATGATTCAGATGAGGAAGATGTTACTCATGTAGCAAACTTTGCCCTCATGGCTGAGACATCAGAGGAACCAGAGGTACCAGTTCTAACCCTTAAAGTAGAAATGTCCATTGATGAGTATAAGGAACAGAACGGGACTCTTAGCAAAGAGATCTATCTGTTGTGCAAAAGCCTAGACACTTCTCAAAAGGAACAGAAAACACTTGTAGCCAAAAGCAGAATGCTTGAGGCAAAAGTGGAAGAGTTAGAGGCTGCTTGCACTGTAGATACTTCTCTAAGAGATTTTATTAAATCTTTGGAACACAAGCTCATCCTTAAGGGAGAAATAGAAGCATGTCTTAGGAACAAACTAGCTGAGTTAGAAATTAAATGCGAAGCTTACAAACTAGCTGCTAGTAAAGTGTATGTAGATAATGACACATTTAAGAAGATAACTGGAATAGGTATAGGACTTGACTATTCTAACCTTCCTAAGAAAGAAGGAAAGAGACCTATCGACACTAGTTCCAGTGACCTTAAAAAGGAAATTCCTAGCCCTCTTAAATCAGCTATCAAACCTATCTACAAACACCTTGTTCCTAGAATAGAAGAAGAAGAGACTCAATTAATAGCTAGATATGAGATTGAGATGGAAGATCGCCAGAGAGCACAACCTATAACTCCTATCAAACAAGTTAAAATCAATTTCCCTAGAGATGAATCTAGACCAGGATTAGGAGCTAAGGTTGTTAAACAACAAGGAAAGAAAGAGAAAGGCATAAAAGAGGTTAAGGCTGAACGTATAAAGAAAGCATGTTATCACTGTAAATCTACTGAACATCTTTCTTATGCATGTAAAGCTAACATAAATGTTCCTGCTGCACATGCCATGCCTGCCACACATACAATGAATAATCCGCATCAGAATCATGCACAGTGTGGTCAACCTAATTGTATGCCATGCACTTTTAACATCATGCAAACTTTTGTGAATTTAATGAATGCATCTAGCCAGTCATGCTCAAATACTGCTGCTAGTTCAAACATCAAAAAGAAGCATGTGAGAGCCAAGACTGTCAATCCTCCTAAAGTTAGGAGTGACAAATCTTCTCCTAAGACTGACAAAACTGTCAAGTCTAAGAAAGGAAAGGAGGAAGTCGCAAGCTCTAGTAATGTTAAGAAAAGTGCATCTACTGTTGTTAAATCTGTTGATTCTCGATCTTATGGAAAAGCCGGGCCCAATCAAAGTTGGGTTCCGAAGAAAGTCTAATCAATCTGTTATTGCAGGGCATTAAGCAGAATAGAAATAAAGTTATATGGGTGCTAGACAGTGGAGCATCGAGGCATATGACTGGAAATAAGTCCCCGCTTACAGAGTTGGTTATGAAGGCTGGCCCTTATGTTACCTTTGGAGATGACAGCATAGGTGTGACAAAGGGATATGGCAAACTGAAGACTGGTAATGTCATCATTGAAGATATTTCCTATGTTGAGGGACTGAAGCACAATCTGTTGAGTATCAGTCAATTCTGTGACAAAGGTTACGAAATTGTCTTCAACAAGAAAGGTGTATCAATCACTCACATCAAGGAAGGCTCATTAGCTTTGAGAGGAGTTCGAAAGGCAGATCTTTTTGTTGCGGACATGGATTCAGCAAATCAGAATGAGGTCACCTGTTTCTACAGCAAAGCTTCAGATGATGAAAGCTGGTTATGGCACAAAAAGCTATCTCACTTAAACTTTAAAACGATGAATGCTCTCGCGAGGCGAGAATTGGTGAGAGATCTACCTCAAATGGAGTTCGCTCCGAAAGGACTCTGTGAAGCGTGTGAAATGGGAAAGTCGAAGCGAGCATCGCATAAAAGCAAAGAAATTTCTAGTATTACTGAGCCTCTGCAACTTCTTCATATGGATTTGTTTAGCCCAGTGAATGTCCTATCTTTGTCTAGGAAAAGATATGCATTGGTAATCGTGGATGACTTCTCCAAGTATACATGGGTATTGTTCGCAATGACGAAAGACGAAGTACCTTTCCTAATCATTGATCACATCACTCAAATTGAGAATGTTTCAACACTTACTGTGAAGACGATTAGATCAGACAATGGCACTGAATTCAAAAATGCATGCAGTGCTGAATGAGTTCTGTGTATCTAAGGGAATACGTCGTCAGTATTCAGCCCCGAGAACTCCACAGCAAAATGGAGTAGTTGAAAGGAAGAATAGAACATTGGTTGAAGCAGCAAGAACTTTGTTGTATGATTCGAAACTTCCTCTGTACTTCTGGGCCGAAGCAGTGAGTACCGTGTGTTACACTCAAAATAGAACCTTGATCATAAAAGATAAAGAAAAGACGCCATGTGAGCTAATGAATAGCAGAAGACCAACAATCAAATACTTTCATGTCTTTGGAGCAAAATGCTATGTACTTATAGATGATGAAAATCTAGGCAAGTTTGCAGCAAAAGCTCGTGAAGGAATCTTTGTTGGTTACTCCACAGATGTGGTGGCAGCTTATAGAGTGTTCTTAGTGAATGATCGAAAAGTGACTGAAAGCTACAACGTCAGATTCGACGATACCAAACTCCCATCAATTTCTAGAGATTCTAGTGAACCTGAGTCCCTAAAATTTCAGAATCTGGACTTGGATGAACTTGAAGATGAACCTGAGTTAGTTGTCCCATTAAATGTTCCAAGTGTACGTGAAGAACCTGAGTCTAGTGAACAATCTAATTCTACAAGATCAGAAGAGACTTCTTCAGTACGAACCGGCAACAACTCAGGGAGAGTAAATAGAAGTTCAAGGACAAGTGTTCAAGGCTCGAGACGAGATGACACTAGTTTTGTAGGAGCTGGCACTAACTCAGGGGGAGTTAGTGAAAATAATCAAAGTAGTCAACACCACAACTCAGAAAGTCACGCTGAATCATCAAGACAATTTCCAAGAGAACGGGTATAATGGAATAGAGACCATCCGTTTGAATTAATTATTGGTGATCCAGATGCTGGTGTGACTACTAGAAGAACTACAAGAGCTGACCTGGCTAATATTTGCTTATATTCTGGGTTCATATCCAAGCTTGAACCTAAAGAAATAGAAGAAGCTCTTGGTGATGCTGATTGGGTGATTGCAATGCAAGAGGAACTCAATCAGTTTGAAAGGCAGAAAGTTTGGAAACTGGTACCCCGACCAAAGAACATATCAGTAATTGGAGCTAGGTGGGTATTCAGAAATAAAATGGATGAAAACGGACTTGTAACACGAAACAAGGCTCGTTTGGTTGCAAAAGGTTATTCTCAACGAGAAGGAATTGATTATGATGAGACCTATGCACCGGTTGCAAGACTTGAGGCAGTCAGAATGTTCTTGGCATTTGCAGCACATAAGAACTTCAAGGTTTTTCAGATGGATGTGAAAAGTGCTTTCCTGAACGGAGAGTTAGAAGAAGAAGTGTATCTGGAACAGCCGCCTGGCTTCATTGATCCAGAACATGTAGATTTTGTGTATCTTCTCTTCAAATCTGTCTATGGCCTCAGGCAATCCCCAAGGTGTTGGTATGAAACCCTATCCCTATTCTTAATTGAAAGTGGTTTTACTAGGGGAGTAATTGATAAAACATTGTTCTATAAAAATGTAAAGAATGATTTAATACTTGTTCAAGTCTATGTGGACGATATTATTTTTGGGTCATCTAATGAGCGCTTGTGCGAGAAATTTGATAAGCTAATGCAGGAAAAATATGAGATGAGCATGATGGGAGAGCTGTCCTTCTTCCTTGGATTACAGATCAGTCAGAGAAAAGATGGTATCTTTATCTGTCAATCCAAGTACGTCAGAGATTTACTCAAGAAGTACAATCTAGAAGATGCATCAGCAGCTAAGACTCCCATGGCAACAGCCACGAAGCTTGATGAAGACAAATTAGGTAAACCAGTTGACATCACAAGCTATCGAGGTATGATTGGCTCACTCCTCTATTTAACTGCAAGTAGACCCGATATAATGTTCGCAACTTGCTTATGTGCAAGGTTCCAAGCGGATCCTAGAGAATCACATCTCGTAGCCGTCAAAAGAATTTTTAGATATCTCAAGGGCACACCAAATCTAAGGATTTGGTACCCAAGAGATACAGGTTTTAATCTAATTGGCTATTCGGATTCAGACTATGCAGGTTGCAGGATTTATAGGAAAAGCACATCTGGTGCTTGTCAATTTCTTGGCAGAAGATTGGTGTCCTGGCAAAGTAAAAAGCAACATACAGTATCTACTTCTACTGCTGAAGCTGAGTACATTGCTGCTGGAAGCTGTGTAGCTCAAATACTGTGGATGAGGAACCAATTGAAGGATTATGGCATGGAGCACAAGAAAATTCCAATTATGTGTGACAACACAAGTGCCATTGCCATAACCAACAATCCTGTAGATCACTCAAGAACCAAGCACATCGACATCAGGTATCACTTCATAAGAGAACATGTCGAGGAGGGGACTGTGGAGCTACATTTTGTGCCCACAATGCAACAAATTGCAGATATATTCACCAAACCTCTTGATGAAGTAACATTCAATAGATTGGTTGGTGAATTGGGAATGCTTAACACAAGTTAGTAAAGCCTTCTATCTGTAAAATCCATGTTTATGTTTGTATGTGCAAGCTACTTAATCATTATGTTCTTAGACTTTAAAATGCCTAATTAATGATTGTTATAGGTTGCATATAGTGTTATTTGAAATGAATTCATTGTGTTTTAAGTGTATTTAATTGTACAAATCTTTGAATTTATGCTTGTTAGATTGCATGATCATAGGGGGAGTTAAATTCATAGTATTCTAAATTTTGCATGATTTTTAGATGAATTTACCTATGCTTTTCATGTAATTAGAGGCCTTAGAATTATCAAGGAATGTTTTAATTATGTCATATATTAATTATTCCAAGTATCTTCAAAATTTCGAGTTATGTCTATCTCGAAACTTATCTCGAAATTCGACTTCAATTTTGATTTGAGCTTCCAGAGTGAAGTTTTGAAAATTCTAAGTCTGGGAAGATTTTCGAGTTGTCTATCTCGAACTTCATCTCGAAATTCGACTTAGGTTTCGGGTTCGAGTTACCAGTGTGCCTAGTTCTATCTTCAAAATATTCGAGATAAGGTATATCTCGAACTTTATCTCGAAGGTTGAGATGAGGTTCCAATTTTGGAGATATTTTTGAAAAGAACTGAGAATAACTTCGAGTTAATCTCTATCTCGAAATTCATCTCGAAGTTCGACTTGATGTTCGAGATAGAGTTCTCAGTTGGTTAAGGGGATTTTTCGAGTTAACTCCTAACTCGAAACTTATCTCAAATTTCGACTTAGAGTTCGAGATAGGTTTCCCTGGTGGTTTTTGTGGTTTTTGCTTCTTAATTGATACAAAGTGATTTGTTCAAGTTAAAATGTTTTTTGTTCGAGTTAACCTCTATCTCGAAGTTCGACTTGATGTTCGAGATAGAGTTCGACTTAGATGTTCCCTGTATGGCCTTAGTAATTTTCACTCTTTTTAACAGGGACATTTTTGTCATTTCTCAATCATCTATATATACATCTCTAACTCGATGCATCATTCACTTTACCTAATTTCATTTTTACAGCAGCCTCTTTACAAAAACAAGGCGATTTCGAGATAGGTTACCATTAATCCGTGTTTTTGTGATTAAACTCATACTAATCACGAATTACTACCCATTTGTAGACTACTATTGTCTGTGTTACCATTAATCTTTGTGTTGGTGTGTTTTGTATCCATTCATATACACGCGCATATACATACACACGAACATCAAGTGTTTGTGTAATTGTTCAAAACACGATTTCCAGATTCTCTATCTATATCCACACACGATTTCACTGGTATACATACACGAATATACATCTTCATTGTATATTCAGATTTAGTAATTGACCACTGTTCATATCCCATAGTTTAATTTCTCAGATTGCTTTTGGTATTCTCGACAAATTGAAAGGGATAAAACTGTGAATTTGTTAATTACTTGTTTATATCCCGTAGTTTAATTTCTCGAAGTGATTCTTGGTATTCACAAAAGAAATTAAAAGGGCTATAACTTTAGTTTCTTTAATTGATTGTTTTCCAAAAATTAAAATATCACATATCTTAAGGAAAAACATTTACTTAAAATGGCTTACCAATTTTCACTTGCTAAAAATAATTTTTGTAATATTTCTACGAAAATTGGTGATCAACTCCCGCGCTTTAAGTTTTGGGTACGATTTCTTAATTTGTACTCCAAGGCTAGCTTAGCTTTTACTGCTAAACCTACACTAGTACATGATGCTTTACAGCAATTATGGACTAGTGCGGTTACATTTGGGAGCAGATCTACCCCCTATGGTTTCAGGTTTACCTTGGCGGGTCAAGAATATGAGGTGACAGAGGAAATTTTCAACAGGGTTCTGGGATTCCCAGTAAAAAATGTTTATGATCCCGAACCTACAACGGCACAACGCCTCACATTCTTTGAAGAAATAGGATGTTATCCTCCGACTGGCCGGATCACTGGAAACATCCAAAAACAATTCTTTCATGTGGAATGGAATTACTTTTTCGAGGCTATCACAAGATGTTTTCGGGCACGCGAAAAAGATTTTCATCAAATTCTAATTCCAATGCAAACATTTGCAGTTGCCCTAGCAAGAGAACTGGATATAAATTATGGACGCATAGTTCTCTCCGAGATAGTGACTACAATGGGATCTACTGCAAGCAGAGACCTTACTACATGCTGGTATCCTCGTTTCTTACAAATGCTTATTAATCATTTGATACCGAGGGATGCTCTTGCTGTTAGACAGAGTTTTGCCAGAAGTCCAACATCTGCACCGCTAGGGATGGGCACAAAGTCACTTTCAACAATTGCTAATCAGGATAAACATCAAGGTAAACCGATGTCAATTCCTGAAAACATACAAACGTGGCTTGCATATGATGCAGGGGTTACCAATTTGACGGAATCATCGCAAGTTTCATCATATGCTCAGAATCGGTCTGCTCATGCTGAGGCATTTGAAGGGATTCCTGATGAGCAAAGCGATGATGAACAAGGTAATGAATCAGGTAATCTCTCCCTGCATACTACTCATTCCTCTTCCTATGTATCTGATTCCGAGACCCAAGAGACTGCTAGCCCGCAGGATCTATCCCAGGGTGAGAGCTATATTTCTGATTCTCTTTCACCCCTGTTACCGGAATCCAGAAAGCCAGCACATGTAGATGTAGGAAATGATGAGGAGAGTCACCCCGAAGAGCAGCTTCTTATTCGAAAGAAAGCCAAATTATCTCATGCTGCTACTTCCAAACCCCAGTCAAACCCTAGTGTGTCACACGCAACCACTCCACCTCACGAGAGTGGTTCTCCCCTTGAACAATCTGCACATAGGGATTTTGGTGAGGATTATGTACCTTTTGAAGATATTGTTGTTTCCAAAGGACATGAAGTTTTAAGACCTTCAGCCATACCTTCACCGGTACGTACTGATGCTGCAAAGAGGATCGGTTCTGATGTTGTACAAGAACACTTTGCAGCCTCTCAGCCTGAGATTCCAACTCAGGAACCAACAGAAATTGATCCCATAACTGCCAATTATATTGCTTATCCAGTTTTTGCAGGTACTGCTTCATACTTTGGATCAATCATTGAAGACATACACGAGCGTGAGACAGGGAGTGTGTGTGAGAGGTTAGGGAGAGAGGGACCTTCATTTTTAAGGCCCGAAACCGAGCGCCAAATACTAACAGAACGAGTATTAGAGCGAGGTCACCTAAACCAAACACCGTCCCATAACATTAAAAATCTTGATACACGTATGACTTCTATGGAAAATTAGATGAAGCAGTTCGGGCAGACGATGGGGCAGTTAGGAATTAACATTGGAAACAATCAAAGGGCTCTTGATGACTACGCAGCACGAATGGCAAGTCAAGCTACAACGTTTGATGCTTTGACAAACAAGGTCAATGACTTGGGCCATACTGGTGGTGTCTTGGGAAGCACTCTGAATGAGAGGATGGGAGCAATGGAGGCTACAATGGATACAATGGTTGTGGCGATCAGTAGAATGATGTTCGCATTCAGGAGTTTTGTGCCCCGGAGTGTTTCGAGCCGCAACAACCTCCCCCCGATGCTGGTGCAGGTGGTGCTAGTGGAGCGGGAGCCTCTGGTTCTGGTTTTGGAGGTTCTTATGCAGCTGGTGGATCTGAAGACCAAGGTGGAGTTCAGGATACTCACCTAAGGGGGAGAGTGGAAAGGAGACGAGACAGCAGGGAGTTCAAATCGAAGAAATTCAAGAACAAGCTGATCTTGTCAAAGAAAAAGAAATTGAGCCGGTTATTGATGAAGAGGCTCAGAGGAAGAGAAAGGGCAAGGCGATGATGGTTGAGCAAGATGAACCATTCATTGACTTGAGTCATCATCAAGAAAAAGTACAGGAGGTACTTGATTCAGACTCTGACATGGAGGACGTACCTTTAGCACATGCAATAAATAGATCTTTGAAGGAACAAGGTGGAGGTGCTGGGATGTCTTCCGGAAAGCCTGAAGAAATTCTTGTTGATAAAGAGACTCTTGAAGCTCAACAGTTAGCCTTGGAACAAGCTCAGTTCCATAAAATGAAGATAATGCAAGAACGTGCTGCGTTCCTAGAAAAGAAAGTGGAGCTCCAAGGGAAGCAGTATGATTATGAACTTGCAAGGCTAGCTGATCCTCAAGTTGATCTGGACAATAGAAGGATTGGTCAAAAATGGGATGATGCAAGGAAGATTTTGAGGGGATCCTGTGCGAAAGGAGTGAACAACAAGGAGGCAGATGATCTGTTCTACAACTTGAATTTGCAGAATCCACTGACTGTGAACTACATAAGTGCGTTGAAGAGCATAATTTCTAAAGTCAGGGTTGGATACAATGCAATGGCTAAAGAGTGGCAGGTCATCTTGTCTTTAGTAGAAGGAATCCCGATGTCTTTCCTGTATGTGGATGACCAATTCATAACGAGAAGATCTGCGTTAGAGTTGTTCTTGCTAGCAACAAAAATTCAATACTCTCAATCTGAGGAGCTAAGCATTCTGTATAGGGATCAGTTAATGCAGCTAGCAGAGGACAAGGGTCCAGAATTCTCAGCATATCCTAATGTTGTCCGGATGGTAGTTGACGGGAAGATGAAGAGGGTTAGCATGGAGGAAAATGATTTAATGGATCTTTCAGTGGAATCTCTCAAAGCTGTCTGTAGACAAATGATGAGTAAGGGATTCACTTCTGAGCTTAAAGAAAAATCGGTGAAGATCATTGAAAGAGTAATATTAAAGAAGAGCAATGAGGTGTGGAAGTGTGATATCATTGCTCCAAACCCTCTAGATAATGTGAAGGTTGAGCCGGAGCTAATAGAGAAGAATTGGAATATTCTTCAAGCAAGGAAAAATGTAGATGAAGCTCTGATTCTTCCGTCTGGATCACTGGAACAAGGAGAAATAAGGGAGGTAGTTGGTGTTCCAGGAAGAGATAGTGTATACTGGATACACGCATATGTTGATGATACAGCTGATGCCTTGGCATTCATAGATGCAGACCTGAAACAAACACTCTTGCATATGAGTAGAAAATGGCTGTTACAGACTCAAGATGCTGCATTTCTGGAGAGAGTTTTAGATGTGTTCAAATGGGGCGAAGTGGAGAATGAGTATGTGGAAGAAAAGCAGAGACTCATGAGTTACTTGTCTGAGGTAGTGGTGGAAAAGAAGCGGATGGAGCGAGAGGTGGCTAGTGTCCACAATACTAACCGTGTCAAGGGCTACCCCAAAATGATCTATTGTCAGTTTAAAGCTGATAAAGCACATTGGAAATCTCAGCTCATAATGAAGAACTTTGAGGACATTCCAAAGATCAGGACTACTCAGGAGGTGGACAAACTCAGAAGGCTTTTCAAACATCCTTATCTAGAGCCCAAGAATCCTCTAGAAATGGAAGCTGTAAGTCTGTTGAATGCTAGGTGGAATCAGCTTCACGATCCAGTGTACAAGAAAGAACAGCAGCAGAAGGAGAAGCGCAGAAGGCAGAAAGAAGAGAAAGACCAAGCTGCTGAAGCTAGGAAGAGGAAACGAAATTAGGGTTAAAGGTCAGAGTGGTGTGAACTTGAAGTTGGAAAAACTTCATGTCTTTCGGTTGCTTTAACTCACTTGAGGAAAATTCACCTTAGAGTGAATCCAATAAGGTGATATAAGTTTGACTAAAAGGTATGAAATAATCCAGGTGATAGGAATCACTCAAATGATCTTTAATTCGAGGTTCGAATTCTGTTTCTAGTTTAAGTTCTTTGTATTGTTTTCAAGTACATTTCAATTGTAAATTATTCAAGACTTTAATGTTAATTATCTTTTCTCGTCTCATTGTTTAGTTGAGTTATCCTTCATTTATTTGAATGTCATTGTTAGACAATCAAATAGGGGGAGATTGAAAGGCAGAGTGTGTAAACTTGTAACACTATAACTAATGTAACTCAATTAAAGGAAAAGATACTTAACCGGAAGACAATCAAGAACAAGAAGCCACAAAGAAATCAACACTAAATGAAGACAAGGTGATTGATACAATTCAACATGTTAACTATGATCAAGCCAAGAAGAAATCATTGAGAGAAGTTCAAGTCAAAGTTGTTCATGCCTCAGTGATTTGAAAAGCAAAGAATCAAGATCATAACTATCAGTATCAATAAGACAAATTGATTTCAAGTGAACAAGAAGGAAATCAAACATTGGAAAGCCACGTTACTAAGTGAATATGGTAATTTATTCAAGAAGCAAAAACACTATCAAGACTAGTCACTTATGAACCAGACCAGTGCATCAAGTGTCAGGACATTGATAGCAAGTTTATGTCAGTAATAAAGATCCATGTTCAAGAGCTTGGTGAAGAATAAAGAAGACATGAAGATATCACAAGTTCAAGATGTGCATTGAAGTTTCAAGTTGAAGACCAGAATATTTTCTAAGTACTAAATATTCTAGATGACCAAGTAGAATATTTCTAAGTAGAAGTTCTACTTAGAAATTCGAGATGGCTAAGTAGAAATTCTCAAGTAGAAGTTCTACTTAGAGTGCAGCTTCAACATGACACATGGCATCTTCTGATTGGCAGATTTCCAAGCTTTCAAGATAAGGCAAGATTTATGTGGACATCATTGGGCCACGTATATCTTAGTCTTTGAAGACTACAGGACATAGATTACATGTAGTATAAATAGAAGTACTTGTGTAATGTTTTAAAAGAGCAATTTTTGAGAGAAACACTAGTAAAAGAGAAAGAGTGTATTCACAGAGCTTAGTATCATTCACTACTCTCTGAACTTCTGTTATACTTTGTAATGAATGTTGTAGCAACCATTTCAAGTTATATATAAGAAATATATTCCTTGAATCTGCGTGTTCATTTATTGCATCGTATTTATTGCTTCTCATATTCGAAAAGTTGTATTCACCCCCCCCTCTACAACACATTTGGACCTAACAATTGGTATCAGAGATGATGTTTAACATACAAAACATAGATCCTTGTGTTTGGTAGAAGAATCGTGAGTTTTAATTTTCTAGATCTACTTTTCGAAAATTCTCGAAAAGTGAGCTTTAATTCGTTTGTAGTGAAAACTCATCCGAAAAAAATTATTTAAATACTCCAGGTGTGATAATTTAGCTTGGGGGTATTTTAATTAATTTTTGTGAATTAATCTGGGTTCGTTGATATTTGGTGTTCTTGAGTGTTCATCATCTGTTCTTATCAAAGAAGACAACCCAACAACTTTTTGATCTCCTTTTCAAACAGATAAATAGTAAAAGAATAAAAAGGTGTTTTTGGACTTTTGATTTGCATTATTCACGGCCGAAAGTGTAACAAGACATACTCAGTACCTAGCACGTGGGTTAGGTGGGTTAGGTGAGTAAAGCATCAAAGTCAAAAAGGTGTTAAAGAGATAATATTGTTTATTCAATATTAAAGTAATCTGCAGAAAATTTATTCTAAGGACAAAAGTTCTACATAGAATTTTGACTTGAGCAAAATTTCTACTTAGAGAAATTTCGACTTAGGCAAAAGTTCTACATAGAATTTCTACTTGAGATTTTCTACATAGAATTTCGACTTGGACAATTTCCACTTGGTGAAGTTCGACTTGAGCAAAATTTCTACTTAGAGAAATTTCGACTTAGGCAAAAGTTCTACATAGATATTCTACATAGCCTAGTCTTGGGTACTTAAAAACTTTTGGTGACCAGAATTGAAATGGCTCCTAAAAATTCATTCAAGATCCCAATGTTCAACCGAGATCACTATGAAGAATGGGTTTTCAGAATGAGACTCTATTTAGAGACAGTTAACCCTGAATATCTGGAAGTCCTTGACAAGGGTAAATTTGTCCCAATGTTGGCTATTCCTGAGCGTACGGAAGGAGATGAGGTTATACCACCTCGGTCTGAGCCTAAAAAGGCAGCGGACTTTTCAGATGCTGACAGGGAGCAAATAGCCTATGATACTTCTATTCGACAAACCTTGATGGAATCCCTTGATCATGAAATGTTCAACATAGTCAAAGGTCTGAATACGGCAAAGAAGATTTGGGATAAGATAGAAGTTGTCATGGAAGGATCTGCAGAGGTTAGAAGCAACAAGACACTTATACTCAAGATGGAGTATGACACCTTCAGAATAAGAAAAGGAGAAGGCATAACAGACGTCTATCTAAGATTCAGTCAGTTGGTATTGGATTTGAATCTGAGAGGTGTAACTCTCCCCATGGTTGAAACCAATACGAGATATCTGAGGAACCAGCCAAAGAGCATTGAACATAGGGTCTACGCAGTAAGAGAAACCAGAGATTTGCATACAACTTCTCTGGAAGAATATTATGGAATACTAAAGACCTATGAGCTGGAGACACTTCAAGATCAAGCATGGGACATTGATTCAAAAGGAAAAGAAACTGCATCAGGATTAGTTGCTGATGAGGAAGAGTCTAAGAAGGCAATGGTTGCAGAAAAGTCTAAATCATCACATGCACCACATCAAGTTGATAATGATGACGAGTGCACATATAACAGTGATGATGACTACTTCACCCAAGAAGAGCTGGACAACATGGACGATAGTGTCGTGGCATACATGGCAAGGAGGGTTCGAAATAATACTCGAATATTAAATCAACTTTAGATGAATATTAAAGATAATATTCATCGAGTAAATAAATATCGAATGGATATTCCAAATAATATTTATCAAATAATCTCAAAGGAATAGTCCAATAATATTCGTCAGATAATAAATGGAAATTATTTACTTGAATATTTTCTTCTGAAAATAATATCAATATATCAAGGAATAACGACTCCCGGTCTATAATCAAAAAAATGAGATTCAACTGCCCTTCGCTAAGGGACTTAGAAATATCCGGCTTATAACTGATATATTAACTATCTAGATTATAAACCAACAATAATTCGGGGAACAAGTATATCAATATGACTTTGAAAGTAGGCATGCATGTTATGGCATATGTATAACAGAAAGCATATATATATAATATATATATATATATATATATATTCACAACAACAGCCTTTTAAAAAGGATTTGAAACTTGCCTGGTACCCTAGCTTATGCTAGTGGCATGACTCGGGGTGGTCCGGTGATCTATACATAATCAAAATATTCGAGGTTAATCACTTAACGCTTTTAAAAAGCTAAGTGTAACTCTTATTAATACAGTTTTAACCAGACACTAGTTCGGTATTAAGGCACGTCCTTATACTTACACTTGGTACGCACCTAAGTCATATAAGTTCCAAGGTCGGTCGTTTATGAGCCAAGATTATACCTCGAGTTTTATCGCCCGCTTTCTAAGTTATAACCAAAGTTATACTTAAGTGATCTTTTAAAACGATCCTTCCGTGTATTCGAACATTTATATAAAATCGAAAAACGATCCTTTTGACATGAGGTTTCCTCTCACACCTTCCGTGTTACCTCTAGTATTTAATTAACATGGTTCGTCACTGCATAACACGTTTTAGCAAGGTTCAATTTCAGTTACGAACTTGCTTCTACGGTTTCGAACAACTTTTACGAATTTAACCATAATTCCTAAACCGTAAGTCCGTTTGCTTCGATTCTCACGCCAAAAGGATCTATGACTCGAGATCTATAAGGACCTGTCATATAATCAACCAGGTCAGGAAATTATACCAACTGTTATGAACGGATTCTTAAGGTCTAACGAAAATCGGGCATTACGACGGCTATAAATCGAACGTTTCCAAATTTCGTTTCAATCAACCAAGCCACACCGGGAATCCATACATCTTATACACATGTCATATATCTCAATGAGTCCAGAAATATTAAACTTCACCATCATACTCATCATATGATTGACCAACTACAAGATCATGCTCATGATAACACTAATATCATAACTATGCTAAAATCCACCAAAAACATACATAATCTTAAAATAAGATCTAGGGTTCTTAAGGATTATACCTTCCTTGGAGAGTGTTCTAGCCTTACTAAGCTTGATATAGTCCTTGTATAGTCCTAACAAAGCTTAGATCATCCAAACAAAGCAAGAAATCAAAGTTAGATTCTAAGGGTTACTATTCATCATCACTTTTGTAAAAATCATAACAAATCAAAAAATAAGAATTTGGCTCTCAAATTTTTATCACATCTTGGCCTCTTTATAAGCTTTGATTTGAGTCCTAGTTAATCAGATTTGAAGCTTCCTAGAAAGGGTTTGAGCCCTCTTTTTCCGCTGGACAGAAACTGTCAAGAACAGGCAGTTTGGTTTCATCATCTTGGGGAGGAGATTTGACTCGGCTATACTCATTGGATTGCCATGAAATTTCGAGCGAATGTTCTCCATGGAGTGGAGAAGCTATGGTTAAAATTTGGTGATTTTATCATGAATAGAAATGGAGATATGAATTTATTTTTGAAGAGTGTTTCTGCTGGGCAGTTTGGAAAAATGAGAGAAATGAAGTTTGTTTGGCTTGCTTTGATCTCATCCTTGTCCAAAATGCATTATTGATGATAATATCTATCATAAAGCTACTTTATTAAAGTGCTTTGCTCATCCATGATGCAATCCAAGGGACAAGTGTTGTGATTTTGTGGTGGAAAGGTGTCATGCAAGCTAACTATGTGATTTGGTTTCTAAAGATGCTAGTTACTTTGTAACTACTTAATTACTTGATCTTATCCACTTGCACATGCTTGTATCTTGGCTCTCTGCTTGTTCTTTTATCCGGTTATTGTTCAATTTGATCGATCGTTCGAAAGAATATCTCAAGGATTTCTAGTTAGGGTTTTACCGGAAACCTTCTTAGTAATTATACAACCATTCTCACTCCTCCTTTACAAATCTTTGAATTTAAATCCCTTAAATCCTTTTTATAAATCCTCAAGTCTTTCAGTGTCTAGGGAAATCTCGGAGAAAATAAAAGTGCTATTTTTCTGAATCCGATATCGTTTACATACACTTATCTTGCCCCTGGATCATGAATACGAACTCAGAATTCCGTTCTGAATACTTCTATATAACGTCGTCTAATAACATTCCCATTTTCCACCAAAAATACTATTCACAACTCATTCTCTTTTTAATCCTTGTATTTATAAAAATGTCCTGGTTCTTTTTCGGCCGTTCCTTAACCCTTTCACGGAACCACTGGACTAATAACAGATATCGATCTAGATGTTGAAGCTACTCGACATTACATAGTGGACATACAACTGCATTACATGGTGGACAGACATGAGAACATGGTGCAGCACACTGAACATGAGAACATGGTGAGATAACATGGAACTGGGTGATGGGCTGCAGCATGGGAGCATGTGGTACTTCTTTACAGTGTGAAGCATGTTCTTCCCATGTTAGTGCACATTCCTAACACATGATCACCACTGCATATTCATTCACGTGGTCAATACTCTTACATATCATCAATATGTCTCAATATTCCCCCTCAAGCTAATGGGCGTAACGAAGTGAAGCTCTTAGCTTGCTTGAAGTTTTGCGGACTTGAATTTGATTGCTCTTGGCTCTGGCTCTTGGCTTCCAGCATCGGCTTCTAAGCTAAACAAGAACAGCCGCTTGAATTTAAGCTTGCAAAGAGATGGTTTGTTGTTTCTTGCTTGAAGTTATGCAGAAAAATTGAAACTATAACAATCGAACGCAGAAAATTTTCAGGTACTAAAAAATGCAGTAAATGCAGAAACAACCATGTGTATAGCAGGGAATCTGTTTGGGCTTTGTGGTAAGATCTGAGTAGTTGCACTAGAAAATGCAGAAGCAGAATTAAGACATAAGGAAGAGAAAAGACAGGAGTGTAGGAACTGGGAAGACAGTTTTATGTTACTGGAAGCATATGCAGAAAAACTGAAGAATAAGGAAAAGAAAAACATGATGAAAACAACTTTGCGGAATGAAGAAGGATCGGAGGAAGGCTGTGAAGCCCTGGGTTCTCCCTTAGCTCTGATACCATAAAGAAGTTTTATAATTATGCAGATAGATAGATGAGTAGATTTATTGAATGAGAAACATTAACAACAAGAACACTGCAGTGTATATAAGAACACAAGAACAATACATTAACTACATTGTGAATACTTGGATACATTACTACTGATGCTTAGTACATTTATAGAGGTACAAGTTGAAGCTACTCGATATTACATAGTGGACATACAACTGCATTACATGGTGGACAGACATGAGAACATGGTGTAGCACACTGAACATGAGAACATGGTGAGATAACATGGAACTGGGTGATGGGCTGCAGCATGGGAGCATGTGGTACTTCTTTACGGTGTGAAGCATGTTCTTCCCATGTTAGTGCACATTCCTAACACATGATCACCACTGCATATTCATTCACGTGGTCAATACTCTTACATATCATCAATATGTCTCAATATTCCCCCTCAAGCTAATGGGCGTAACGAAGTGAAGCTCTTAGCTTGCTTGAAGTTTTGCGGACTTGAATTTGATTGCTCTTGGCTCGTGCTCTTTGGCTCTTGGCTCTGGCTCTTGGCTTCCAGCATCGGCTTCTAAGCTAAACAAGAACAGCCGCTTGAATTTAAGCTTGCAAAGAGATGGTTTGCTGTTTCTTGCTTGAAGTTATGCAGAAAAATTGAAACTATAACAATCGAACGTAGAAAATTTTCAGGTACTAAAAAATGCAGTAAATGCAGAAAAAACCATGTGTACAGCAGGGAATCTGTTTGGGCTTTGTGGTAAGATCTGAGTAGTTGCACTAGAAAATGCAGAAGCAGAATTAAGACATAAGAAAGAGAAAAGACAGGAGTGTGGGAACTGGGAAGACAACTTTATGTTACTGGAAACAATTGCAGAAAAACTGAAGAATATGGAAAAGAAAAACATGATGAAAACAACTTTGCGGAATGAAGAAGGATCGGAGGAAGACTATGAAGCCCTTGGTTCTCCCCTAGCTCTGATACCATAAAGAAGTTTTATAATTATGTAGATAGATAGATGAGTAGATTTATTGAATGAGAAACATTAACAACAAGAACACTGCAGTGTATATAAGAACACAAGAACAATACATTAACTACATTGTGAATACTTGGATACATTACTATTGATGCTTAGAGGTACAAGTTGAAGCTACTCGACATTACATAGTGGACATACAACTGCATTACATGGTGGACAGACATGAGAACATGGTGTAGCACACTGAACATGAGAACATGGTGAAATAACATGGAACTGGGTGATGGGCTGCAGCATGGGAGCATGTGGTACTTCTTTACAATGTGAAGCATGTTCTTCCCATGTTAGTGCACATTCCTAACACATGATCACCACTGCATATTCATTCACGTGGTCACTACTCTTACATATCATCAATATGTCTCAATATTCCCCCTCAAGCTAATGGGCGTAACGAAGTGAAGCTCTTAGCTTGCTTGAAGTTTTGCGGACTTGAATTTGATTGCTCTTGGCTCGTGCTCTTTGGCTCTTGGATTTGGCTCATGGCTTCCAGCATCGGCTTCTAAGCTAAACAAGAACAGCCACTTGAATTTAAGCTTGCAAAGAGATGGTTTGCTGTTTCTTGCTTGAAGTTATGCAGAAAAATTGAAACTATAACAATCGAACGCAGAAAATTTTCAGGTACTAAAAAATGCAGTAAATGCAGAAACAACCATGTGTATAGCAGGGAATCTGTTTGGGCTTTGTGGTAAGATCTGAGTAGTTGCACTAGAAAATGTAGAAGCAGAATTAAGACATAAGGAAGAGAAAAGACATGAGTGTGGGAACTGGGAAGACAACTTTATGTTACTGGAAGCATATGCAGAAAAACTGAAGAATAAGGAAAAGAAAAACATGATGAAAACAACTTTGCGGAATGAAGAAGGATCGGAGGAAGGCTGTGAAGCCCTTGGTTCTCCCCTAGCTCTGATACCATAAAGAAGTTTTATAATTATGCAGATAGATAGATGAGTAGATTTATTGAATGAGAAACATTAACAACAAGAACACTGCAGTGTATATAAGAACACAAGAACGATACATTAACTACATTGTGAATACTTGGATACATTACTACTGATGCTTAGTACATTTATAGAGGTACAAGTTGAAGCTACTCGACATTACATAGTGGACATACAACTGCATTACATGGTGGACAGACATGAGAACATGGTGTAGCACACTGAACATGAGAACATGGTGAGATAACATGGAACTGGGTGATGGGCTGCAACATGGGAGCATGTGGTACTTCTTTACAGTGTGAAGCATGTTCTTCCCATGTTAGTGCACATTCCTAACACATGATCACTGATAGGTCCATAATTCATAATATTTTTAATACCTATTTTATGTCCGTTTTCGTAATTTTATTAATTAATAAATTGTTTTATTTTGTTTTGTAGGAAAATAAATAAAAACAGATTTCTAGCAGGAAAAGGTGCAAAAAGGGAAAGGAGGTGGAAAATACTTGATGTCAAAGAAATTGGAGGAAAAATCGAATACTTATCCAGGAAGAAAAGGAAATTGAAGAAATTATATTCAATATCAAATTTGTAATCGAAGACCCAAGCCCAAGTTTTTCCCTATATATATGGGGCTCCTCTCTTGTATTTGACACCAATTTTAGACACCTAGAATAGATAGTTAATTGCTTTTCTGTTTTATACTCCGCTCGTCGGTGGTTATTATCCGGCATACTTGTTCGTGATATTAATACATTATTAGTTCACGTTGATTCAATACTTGGTTTTTTTCATTGCCGCTATTGACTTCCTTTATTGCATTGCATGTCAGGTTATATCATTAGTTTATATAAGTTTGTTTCCTCACGTATTCGTCGAGTACATGTTATATAATATTAGTTAATTAGTTTTTAAGTGTTTAACTTGTCTTGCAGGTTTCATATAGTTATATAATTGTTTTGTTTATTTAGTAATCATGCGTAGCTAAATCTTTTCTTCTAGGATAAAGATGAAGTTAATTTAATTACTTTTGATTTCTTCTCTTTCCTATTAATTGATTCTCATAATTTTTCTTGGTGCTTAATTGATCGATTGACAAAGTGATTTTGATATATTATTGTTACTGGATTTGTTTTTCATGGCCTATGCTTGCTCTTTGAAGTTTTGATAGGTTATTGTTAGATAACAAGTTTCATAGTATATGCTTGTCTCGTTAATTGATATATCTTATTTGTGAAGAAAAGAGGAATGATTTTAGGGCGAATTGATATTAATTGTGATTGATTGATGGATTCAGATTCCTAGGTTTTCCATATTATTTGATAATCTTTGCTAATTAGGTTAATTAGGTTAATTAAAACTCATCTCAAACCTATTTGTCTAGTTCGCCTGATTTAATTATTAGGGTTTTGAAAGTTCATAGTCTCTGAGGATCGATCTGTATTTGCTACAATTAACCACTGTGCGCTTGCAGTTATTTTACACATCAAGTTTTTGGCGCCGCTGCCGGGGATCGAACCCGGGTCACCCGCGTGACAGGCGGGAATACTTACCACTATACTACAACGACTACTGGTATTCCAAACAAAAACTTGATATTAATACAAAACAAGTTGTATTCTAGGAAAGAATACAAAACGATCCAGGTAAGCGTCACGCTTGCCTAGACACCAAACGAAAGAATACTCAGTGATTCGTTCCTCCCAGATTCTCTTCCTAATTGAGCGCGAGATCCTAGGGGCCAACGTCTACTTAATTTTATTAAGGAAAGGGTATGCAAGATGAACGAATTAGTGATTTGTGGGCCAAGGAAAGGTGATGAAATCCCTCACCTTATCTTGTAATTGGGTGGCACCCTTAAGATTGAATTAATGATGCAACACACAAAGAACAAGAAAATAAACACTTATGGATGCACTACACTACGTGTGAAATAAAAAAATACAGTAAAGAAATCTAGATGATGTGATCCTATGTGGAGAATGAATGATGCAGCAAATTGGTTTTTAACAAACAATTAACTAACTAATATTTTTGGGTTTTTTGAATATTTAATTATTATTTTTTTGTTTTTTTTTTCAATAATGAGAAAAAAAAAAGAGGAAGAAAAAAAAAAGTTATCTGAGAGCATACTTATGTTTTTGTGTTTGTGTGATCCTTCTTCATTCGACTAGTCAAGCATTTTGTTGGAAAAATTAGAAAATATGTGTTGGGATGATGTATGGTGTTGTGTGTGATTTATAATGGTTTCTGCTAGCTTTTGACACTTCACCTTATTTGGCTTTACTTGACATACCTTGTCCCTAGCCCCATTACAACCCAAAATAAAAGACCTTTTGATTATCGTCATTGATGTATGTTGTGTTAAAGTTAGATTGATACCAAATGTCAAGCATGCTTATGATTTTGTTGGAATTGAGTGATACACTTACCCTTATTCTTGAGTGAATATTCTTTTGTGAGTGAAAGGTGAGTTGTTGCTTGTTTTTGCATATGAGATCCCAAGTTTTGACTCTAAGATGTACTCTTGTGGGCTTAGCATGGTTACCAACTTATTCTTACACTTGACGTGGACTTTTGATGACCTATGCATATTTCTTTGAGTAGACTATGTGAATGCTTGTACCTTACACACCAAGACATTGCAAATTCATTTTGATTTCTTTAGTTGATGTAGCATGAGATGACTTGTATGTGTGGTGTTGCATTGAGCAATATTTTACATTAACCAGATGGATTTTGTGGGTACATTCACTATAGGCCCTCACGAGACCTCACTCGTCCACTAGGGCTGCCTAGGGGTTTAAAGGGCTTGTTGCATATGCCAAATGCAACCGTGATCACCTACGGAAGTGGTATTATATATTAGATAGTATTTTATTTTTTTTATTTTTCTCGAGGACGAGCAAAAGATAGGTATGGGGGCATTTGATAGGTCCATAATTCATAATATTTTTAATACCTATTTTATGTCCGTTTTCGTAATTTTATTAATTAATAAATTGTTTTATTTTGTTTTGTAGGAAAATAAATAAAAACAGATTTCTAGCAGGAAAAGGTGCAAAAAGGGAAAGGAGGTGGAAAATACTTGAAGTCAAAGAAATTGGAGGAAAAATCGAATACTTATCCAGGAAGAAAAGGAAATTGAAGAAATTATATTCAATATCAAATTTGTAATCGAAGACCCAAGCCCAAGTTTTTCCCTATATATATGGGGCTCCTCTCTTGTATTTGACACCACTTTTAGACACCAATCTAGATTCAATAATTTAGGATTAGATTTTATTGTCTTTTTATTCAAACACTCTTTTTATATTTTTGATTAAGCAATTTTATTTCGTTATTTTACTTCTCGGCGATCACTTTATTCAGCAGTTCTTCTCATTGATTTATTATAGCCAGATTTCAATCCCAGGAAGCACGTGATTTATTTTTATATCAATTTTGCTTTATCTCTCCTGTTTACATACGTGTTCCAGGTTTTAGTAGTTTAATATATAATATAAGTTATAACTTCGTTCATGCAAGCTTTATATTGTTATATTAATATTCATTGTAACGGCATAATTATGTCTAGGTAATTTTCTTGTCCTAGGATGAAGATGAAGTTAAATTAATTATTCTTGATTTATTCTCGTTCCTATTAATTGATTCTCATAATTTTTCTTGGTGCTTAATTGATCGATTGACAAAGTGATCTTGATATATTATTGTTACTGGATTTGTTTTTCATGGCCTATGCTTGCTCTTTGAAGTTTTGATAGGTTATTGTTTGATAACAAGTTTCATAGTATATGCTTGTCTCGTTAATTGATATATCTTATTTGTGAAGAAAAGAGGAATGATTTTAGGGCGAGTTGATATTAATTGTGATTGATTGATGGATTCAGATTCCAAGGTTTTCCATATTATTTGATAATCTTTGCTAATTAGGTTAATTAAATCTCATCTCAAATCTTATTGTCTAGTTCGCCTGAGTTAATTATTAGGGTTTTGAAAGTTCATAGTCTCTGAGGATCGATCTGTATTTGCTACAACTAAACACTGTGCGCTTGCAGTTATCAAGTTTTGTATTCTTTCCTACCCTCGATCACCTTATCTTGTAATTGGGTGGCACCCTTAAGATTGATTGAATGATGCAACACACAAAGAACAAGAAAATAAACACTTATGGATGCGCTACACTACGTGAAATCAATAAATACAATAAAGAAATCTAGATGATGTGATCCTATGTGAGAGAATGAATGATGCAGCAAATTGGTTTTTAACAAAAAAATATTAACTAATATTTTTGGGTTTTTTGAATATTTAATTTTTTTGGGTTTTTTTTATAATGAGAAAAGAAAATAGAGAGAAGTGATACGGAATACCGAAAAGCGCTTCCAAAAATTTCAAAAGAGACAGCGAGGCCTTCCAACGATCTTCTTGTCCAAGCTTTTCTCCGCTTCACAATTCCCTAAAAAAAACAAACAAAAGAAAACAAGAAACTAATCCGAAGAATTAATATCAAGGAGTGAAAAATACCAGTAGTCCCCGGCAGTTTGAACGAATCACTGAGTATTCTTTCGTTTGGTGTCTAGATGTATTTGATATCAAGTTTTTTGGCGCCGCTGCCGGGGACTACTGGTATTTTTCACTCCTTGATATTAATTCTTCGGATTAGTTTCTTGTTTTCTTTTGTTTGTTTTTTTTAGGGAATTGTGAAGCGGAGAAAAGCTTGGACAAGAAGATCGTTGGAAGGCCTCGCTGTCTCTTTTGAAATTTTTGGAAGCGCTTTTCGGTATTCCGTATCACCTCTCTCTATTTTTCTTTTCTCATTATAAAAAAAACCCAAAAAAATTAAATATTCAAAAAACCCAAAAATATTAGTTAATATTTTTTTGTTAAAAACCAATTTGCTGCATCATTCATTCTCTCACATAGGATCACATCATCTAGATTTCTTTATTGTATTTATTGATTTCACGTAGTGTAGCGCATCCATAAGTGTTTATTTTCTTGTTCTTTGTGTGTTGCATCATTCAATCAATCTTAAGGGTGCCACCCAATTACAAGATAAGGTGATCGAGGGATTTCATCACCCTTTCCTTGGCCCACAAATCACTAATTCGTTCATCTTGCATACCCTTTCCTTAATAAAATTAAGTAGACGTTGGCCCCTAGGATCTCGCGCTCAATTAGGAAGAGAATCTGGGAGGAACGAATCACTAAGTATTCTTTCGTTTGGTGTCTAGGCAAGCGTGACGCTTACCTGGCTAATTTGGATTGGTGTCTAGAAAGGTGTTTAGCCTCTTGGCAATGCTTGCACCTGCCTGGCCAGTCAGGACGAATGCTTTTTGAGTTGTGACTTTTAGTAGTATCTTATTGTTAGGAGCAAGGTCTAGATTTTTCTTAGGATAATATAGATTTTTCATTTTAATTTTCCATTTTTTTAGGTGTTTACTTATAGCTCTTGTCTGCTACGTGATTACTTGATTACTTCTCTTGTATGCAAAGTGCTTGGGTTCGAGACACTACATCTAGATTAGTAAGACAAACCAATCTATCATCTCCTAAAGTAGTAAGGCAACTTGATTTTTCTTCACCCACTAGAATTGAGTCAAAAGAATTAGAAGTTCAACCCGTAGTCATGGCTGTTTCACTCAAAGATCGTTGTTACCCCGCTCGTACCGCTCAACCCTCATGCATAGTCTTACCCGCAGTAACCGCGAATAACTTTGAAATCAAACATCACAACATTAGCATGTTACCTAGGTTTGCTGGGGTAGAGGGAGAGGATCCATATCTTTTCATTCGAGAGTTTGAGGAAGTGTGTGCTTTACAAAAACTTCAACAATTAAGTGAGGATTCCATTAGGCTCAGACTTATTAATTTTGCTTTAAAAGAAGATGCTAAACAGTGGTTGTATAGTCTACCCATTAATTCTATTTCCACATGGGAGGGATTTGTTGCTATCTTTCTTAAAAAATATTTTCCAAACCATAAGGCAAACAGACTTAGGAATGAAATCAACCAATTTCAACAAAATCGGAATGAGTCTTTTTGGAAATATTTTGATAGATTTAAAAAGTTGTTGTCTAAATGTCCTCAACATGGTATAGAAAAATGGAGACTTTGCGAAATTCTTTATGAAGCCTTAGATAGCCAAACCACTGCTTTGTTAGAGTCTATGTGCAATGGTAAGTTTATGGATAAAGATGAAGATGAAGCTTGGAAATTTTTTGAGGAGTTAGCTGAAAGAACAATGTTGTGGGAGTCAACTAGGGAACCTAATCAGGAAGCTGAAAATTCTAACTCATCTAAGGGCTTACGCGTAGTTGGTAATTCTATTGCAACCGAAGCTAAGTTAGCTATAATCACTAGACGTCTAGAAGCCTTAGAAACCAACAATGTGTCATCTCAAATGTCTCTTTGTGCAAACTGTAGTTCTCCTAATCATGTGGTAGAGAATTGCCCTGAAATTGAACAAGTCAATGCCATGTTTCAACCTAGAGCTAGGAATGATCCTTATGCACCCACATATAATCCTGGTTGGAAGAATCATCCAAATTTCTCATGGAACCAAGGTCAATACAATCAATATAATCAAAATCCTCAACCTGCTTTTCAAAAGCCCAATCCTGGTCCTTACCCAACTCAATTCATATCCTCCGCAAAATCTTGGTCATTATCCAAACTCAGTCCCCATAAATCCTCCTGGTTTTAGTGAATCTGATAAGAAACTGAATTCTATTGAAAAGAGTATGGAGGCATTACTTAAATCTCAACAATCTTTCATGCAAGCTATGACCCAAGATAGGCAGTTATTAAATTCTAACACTCAAGCCATATCTAAGCTAGAGGTCCAAGTCAGTCAATTGGCAAACACAATCAGTGAGAGAGAGAAAAATCGATTTCCTAGTCAACCCGAGACTAATCCTAAATTTCATCCAAATCAAAAGTCTCATGAAAATGTGAATTCTGTTATCTCTCTAAGGTCTGGTAATCAATTCAATAATCATGCTGGTGTCAATACTGAAGAAGAAGATAAGCTAACATCTGAACCAAATCCTTTGCTCTTGAATCCTACTCTAAAAAAATCTTCAAATCCCGAGAATTCTGAAGTAGATAAATCCGATGAATCATCACCATCCGATGAACCACCTTCGAAACCCCAATCTGATGAGTCTAATGAAAAAGTCTTTAAACCGAAAGCCCCGTTTCCTCAAAGGCTTACTTCAAACAAACAATCTGCTCAGATAGATAAGATTTTGGAAGTCTTTAAGCAAGTCAAGATTAACATTCCTCTTTTAGATGCGATTCAACAAGTTCCCTCTTATGCTAAGTGTCTAAAAGATTTGTGTACTCATAAAAGAACCACTCATGTTCCTAAGAAAGCTTTCTTAACATCTCATGTTAGTTCTATTTTGTCAAATCAAATCCCTGTGAAGTATAAGGATCCTGGTTGTCCTACCATCTCTTGTGTCATAGGTGATACTTTCATTGATAAAGCTTTACTCGATCTAGGAGCTAGTGTGAATCTTCTTCCATTATCAGTCTATCAAGCCTTGGGTTTAGGTGAACTTAAGAAGACTAGTGTCACTCTTCAGTTAGCTGATCGTTCTGTTAAAACTCCAACGGGTATAGTGGAAGATGTGTTGATTAAGGTTGGTGATTTTGTCTTCCCCGTCGATTTTGTTGTTCTAGAAACCGAACCAGTCAAAAATCTCAAAAATCAAATTCCCATCATTCTAGGAAGGCCTTTTCTTGCCACGTCTAATGCCTTAATTAATTGTAGGAATGGTTTAATGAAGCTAACTTTTGGGAACATGACAATTGATCTCAACATTTTTAATGTAGGAAAACAACCCAATGACTATTTTGACCAACCCATAGATATTAACATGATTGATGAGTTAGTTGATAATGAAGTCATGAATGTTGATGATGTGCTTAGCTTTTGTCAAAACTACTTTGGTCAAGAATGGGATGATACTTGTCATAAAAATGAGGTCAATGAAATGTTAGAGTCCACCACTCCTAGTTCCAACCAAGAGTTAGAACCTTCTCCTTTGCCACTTTATGAAGCTAATGAATCAGTTGAGCCAAGTCCACCAGAATTAGAACTCAAACCTCTTCCCGAAACTCTTAAGTATATGTTTCTAGGTCCTTCTAAATCTCTTCCAGTCATAGTTGCATCTGATCTGACACCTTCTCAAGAGGAAGAACTCTTACTTGTACTTAGTGAGAATAAGGAAGCCATAGGGTGGAGCATATCCGATATCAAGGGAATTAGCCCTGCCATTGTCCAACATAGGATTCACTTAGTTGATGATGCTAAACCAGTTAGAGAGCCACAAAGGAGGTTAAACCTGACTCTAAAGGAAGTTGTTAGGAAGGAAATCCTTAAATGTCTAGATAATGGAATCATCTATCCTATATCTGATAGTTCTTGGGTCAGTCCTGTTCAAGTAGTGCCTAAAAAGTCAGGGATCACTGTAGTTGTCAATGAGGATGATGAACTAGTTCCCACTCGTGTCCAATCTGGTTGGAGAATGTGTATTGATTATAGGAAACTAAATGCTGCCACTAGAAAAGATCATTTTCCTCTACCCTTCATTGATCAAATCTTAGAAAGGTTAGCAGGTCACTCATACTATTGCTTTCTAGATGGTTTCTCTGGCTATTTTCAAATTCCTATTGCTCCTGAGGATCAAGAAAAGACCACCTTCACTTGTCCTTTTGGAACCTTTGCCTATCGTCGTTTAGCTTTTGGTCTAACCACTGCCCCTGCCACCTTTCAAAGATGTATGATGAGCATTTTCTCTGATATGGTAGGAGAGTTCCTAGAAATCTTTATAGATGACTTTTCCATCTTTGGTTCTTCTTTTCATCAGTGTCTTCATCATCTTGACTTAGTTTTAAAACGATGTAAAGAAACGAACCTTGTTCTTAATTGGGAAAAGTGTCATTTCATGGTTAAAGAAGGAATTGTTCTTGGTCATAAAATTTCGTCAAAAGGAATTGAAGTTGATAAAGCTAAAATTGATCTCATTGCTAATTTACCCCCACCAAAATCTATCAAAGAAATTCGTTCCTTTTTAGGGCATGCTGGCTTTTATAGGCGTTTCATTAAAGATTTTAGCAAAAAGGCTAGACCATTGACCAATCTTCTTTCTAAGGACATAAAATTTGAATTTTCTAATGAATGTCTGCAATCATTTGATCATCTTAAGAAAGAGTTGACCTCATCCCCTATCATTCAGTCCCCTGATTGGAATCAACCTTTTGAGCTTATGTGTGACGCGTCTGATTATGCTGTAGGAGCAGTTTTAGGACAAAGAATTAATAAGATACCTCATGTCATATACTATGCTAGTAAGACTCTAAATGATGCTCAACTCAACTACTCCACCACTGAAAAAGAACTTCTAGCTGTAGTTTTTGCTCTTGAAAAGTTTAGGTCATATCTTATAGGTTCCAAAATCATTGTTTACACTGACCACTCTGCTCTTAGATATCTCTTCTCTAAGAAAGACTCAAAAGCCCGATTGATTAGGTGGGTCTTGTTGCTCCAAGAGTTTGACCTAGAAATTAGGGATAAAAAGGGTTTTGAAAATGTTGTTGCTGATCATCTTTCCCGTCTAGTAGTAGAGTCCACCATTGATATGCCTTTGAATGAGTCTTTTCCTGATGAGCACCTTCTTTCCATATCTACCACTCCTTGGTTTGCTGATATTGTTAACTACCTTGTCACTGGTGATATTCCTTCTAATTGGTCTAAGCAAGATAAATCCAAATTTCTCTCACAAGTCAAATATTTCTTTTGGGATGATCCCTATCTTTTTAAGTATTGTCCGGACCAAATCATTAGGAGGTGTGTTCCAAACCATGAGTTTAGAAGTATACTTTCCTTTTGTCATGATCAGGCTTGTGGAGGTCACTTTAGTGCTAAAAAGACTGCTGCTAAAATACTTCAATCTGGTTTCTATTGGCCCAGTCTGTTTAAAGATTCTGCTGAATTTTGTGCCGCTTGTAGTAGGTGTCAACATTTAGGAAAGATCACTAGAAGAAACATGATGCCAATGAATCCAATCTTAGTTATTGAAATCTTTGATGTTTGGGGAATAGATTTTATGGGTCCCTTTCCTAATTCTTTTGGTAACCTCTACATTCTCTTAGCGGTTGATTATGTCTCTAAATGGGTCGAAGCCATACCAACTAAGTCTAATGATAACAAGGTAGTTCTTAAGTTCTTAAAGGAGAATATTTTTTCTAGATTTGGTACGCCTAGAGCTATAATTAGTGACCAAGGTAAGCATTTCAAAAACCATCAGTTTGAGTCCCTTTTGAGGAAGTATTCCATCACTCATAAGTTAGCCACACCTTACCATCCTCAAACTAGTGGTCAAGTTGAGGTCTCTAATAGGCAGATTAAACAAATTCTAGAGAAAACTGTCAATTCAAATAGGAAAGACTGGTCTGCTAAATTGATAGATGCACTTTGGGCTTATCGCACTGCTTTTAAGACTGTTTTGGGTATGTCTCCTTAAAGGATTGTGTTTGGTAAGGCATGTCATCTTCCCGTTGAACTTGAACATAAAGCTTTTTGGGCCATTAAAGAGTTGAATTTTGATTTACCCACTGCTGGTAGTCATAGGAAGTTACAACTGTCTGAGTTAGAAGAAATCAGGAATGATGCCTATGAAAATGCTAAGATTTATAAGGAAAGAACTAAACTTTTGCATGATAAATCTATTCTGAGAAAATCTTTTTCTCCTGGTCAAAAAGTTCTTTTATACAACTCTAGGCTTCACTTATTTCCTGGAAAATTGCGATCTAGATGGGAGGGCCCATATGTTGTTAAAGTTGTTTATCCTCATGGTGCTATTGAAATTGAAAATCCTAAAACTGGTGAAACATTTAAAGTTAATGGTCAACGCCTTAAACCATTTTTAGAACTGCCAGTTGATTATGAGGATGAGGTGATCCACCTCATTGATGCGTGATTCAAGTAAGTTTCCTTGTTGTACATAGTAGTTAGTTCTATTCCTACGTCATCCCTTATCAGGTATTCTCGTCCTTTTACTTTGTCATTTTTCTCTCATTTGCATACATTGAGGACAATGCATGATTTAGGTATGGGGAAGGGATTTAGTAGTATTATTAAAAAAAAAACCAAAAAAAAAAAATTGAAAAATTGAAAAAATCAAAAATAATTCTAGCCTTGTGAAATGATTACTTGTTAAAAGTTGGCTTGATGCACCCTTACATGTTATAGTACTCTTGTGTTTCTGATGCTTTTGACTGAGAAGTGATATGCTGCTAAGTTCTTGTGCACACACATACACTAGCGAGTTGAAACTAGTAGACTTATTGAATGTTGTAAGTAATTAAAAGGACATGAATATGTGCAAGAAGATTTGGTTTTCATGCTTTGAGTACAAGTAGATGCATTAAAGAGATTTTTTTTGCTTGGGATTGATTATGTTTTACCATCCTGTGAGATTTTGAGCCTATATGCATATCTTTTGCATTTTATATTCGTTTGCTTGAGTGTCCACATGTTATTTGCATTGCTAGCACTTGTTTGAGACCTTTCTTGAAATGCATGACATTATTTGATGATAAGATGATAAAGGCATTTAAGAATAACCTATTATTATCCAAATTACCACACCCTTTATATGTGATCAATTAGTTACCCCTTTGAGCTTAATCCTATTTTTTCGGTGACATACCACATTACTTGCCTAGACCTTTTTCTTGTGTAGCCTAACGTATACTTGATCCCAATTTGTCAAAGGCTAATAGGAAGTTGAGGGAGTAATAAGGTGTGTGAGATGGGGTACTTTTGTTCATTACTTTTGGGGAATATTGGGTTTTGTTGCTTACTTGTTAGTCGTTCAAGAAATTTTTGAAGAAGGATTGTGGTTGTATATATATTATCTATCTTAGCTCTCTGCAAAAAAAAAGAAAAAAAAAAGAAAAAAAGAAAAAAAAGAAAAAAAGAAGAAAAAAAATTATCTGAGAGCATACTTATGTTTTTGTGTTTGTGTGATCCTTCTTCATTCGACTAGTCAAGCATTTTGTTGGAAAAGTTAGAAAATATGTGTGGGGAGGATGTATGGTGTTGTGTGTGATTTATAATGGTTTCTACTAGCTTTTGACACTTCACCTTATTTGGCTTTACTTGACATACCTTGTCCCTAGCCCCGTTACAACCCAAATAAAAGTCCTTTTGATTATCCTCATTGATGTATGTTGTGTTAAAGTTAGATTGATATCAAATGTCAAGCATGCTTATGATTTTGTTGGAATTGAGTGATACACTTACCCTTGTTCTTGAGTGAATATTCTTTTGTGAGTGAAAGGTGAGTTATTGCTTGTTTCTGCATATGAGATCCCAAGTTTTGACTCTAAGGTGTACTCTTGTGGTCTTAGCAAGGTTACCAACTTATTTTTACACTTGACGTGGACTTTTGAGGACCTATGCATATTTCATTGAGTAGACTATATGAATACTTGCACCTTACACACCAAGACATTGCAAATTCACTTTGATTTCTTTAGTTGATGTAGCATGAGATGACTTGTATGTGTGGTGTTGCATTGAGCAATCTTTTACATGAGCTAGATGGATTTTGTGGGTACATTCACTATAGGCCCTCACGAGACCTCACTCGTCCACTAGGGCTGCCTAGGGGTTTAAAGGGCTTGTTGCATATGCCAAATGCAACCGTGATCACCTACGGAAGTGGTATTATATATTAGATAGTATTTTATTTTTTATTTTTCTCGAGGACGAGCAAAAGATAGGTATGGGGGCATTTGATAGGTCCATAATTCATAATATTTTTAATACCTATTTTATGTCCGTTTTCGTAATTTTATTAATTAATAAATTGTTTTATTTTGTTTTGTAGGAAAATAAATAAAAACAGATTTCTAGCAGGAAAAGGTGCAAAAAGGGAAAGGAGGTGGAAAATACTTGAAGTCAAAGAAATTGGAGGAAAAATCGAATACTTATCCAGGAAGAAAAGGAAATTGAAGAAATTATATTCAATATCAAATTTGTAATCGAAGACCCAAGCCCAAGTTTTTCCCTATATATATGGGGCTCCTCTCTTGTATTTGACACCAATTTTAGACACCTAGAATAGATAATTAATTGCTTTTCTGTTTTATACTCCGCTCGTCGGTGGTTATTATCCGGCATACTTGTTCGTGATATTAATACATTATTAGTTCACGTTGATTCAATACTTGGTTTTTTTCATTGCCGCTATTGACTTCCTTTATTGCATTGCATGTCAGGTTATATCATTAGTTTATATAAGTTTGTTTCCTCACGTATTCGTCGAGTACATGTTATATAATATTAGTTAATTAGTTTTTAAGTGTTTAACTTGTCTTGCAGGTTTCATATAGTTATATAATTGTTTTGTTTATTTAGTAATCATGCGTAGCTAAATCTTTTCTTCTAGGATAAAGATGAAGTTAATTTAATTACTTTTGATTTCTTCTCTTTCCTATTAATTGATTCTCATAATTTTTCTTGGTGCTTAATTGATCGATTGACAAAGTGATTTTGATATATTATTGTTACTGGATTTGTTTTTCATGGCCTATGCTTGCTCTTTGAAGTTTTGATAGGTTATTGTTAGATAACAAGTTTCATAGTATATGCTTGTCTCGTTAATTGATATATCTTATTTGTGAAGAAAAGAGGAATGATTTTAGGGCGAGTTGATATTAATTGTGATTGATTGATGGATTCAGATTCCTAGGTTTTCCATATTATTTGATAATCTTTGCTAATTAGGTTAATTAGGTTAATTAAAACTCATCACAAACCTATTTGTCTAGTTCGCCTGATTTAATTATTAGGGTTTTGAAAGTTCATAGTCTCTGAGGATCGATCTGTATTTGCTACAATTAACCACTGTGCGCTTGCAGTTATTTTACACATCAATCACCACTGCATATTCATTCACGTGGTCAATACTCTTACATATCATCAATATGTCTCAATATTCCCCCTCAAGCTAATGGGCGTAACGAAGTGAAGCTCTTAGCTTGCTTGAAGTTTTGCGGACTTGAATTTGATTGCTCTTGGCTCTGGCTCTTGGCTTCCAGCATCGGCTTCTAAGCTAAACAAGAACAGCCGCTTGAATTTAAGCTTGCAAAGAGATGGTTTGCTGTTTCTTGCTTGAAGTTATGTAGAAAAATTGAAACTATAACAATCGAACGCAGAAAATTTTCAGGTACTAAAAAATGCAGTAAATGCAGAAACAACCATGTGTATAGCAGGGAATCTGTTTGGGCTTTGTGGTAAGATTTGAGTAGTTGCACTAGAAAATGCAGAAGCAGAATTAAGACATAAGGAAGAGAAAAGACAGGAGTGTGGGAACTGGGAAGACAACTTTATGTTACTGGAAACATTTGCAGAAAAACTGAAGAATAAGGAAAAGAAAAACATGATGAAAACTACTTTGCGGAATGAAGAAGGATCGGAGGAAGGCTGTGAAGCCCTTGGTTCTCCCCCTAGCTCTGATACCATAAAGAAGTTTTATAATTATGTAGATAGATAGATGAGTAGATTTATTGAATGAGAAACATTAACAACAAGAACACTGCAGTGTATATAAAAACACAAGAATAATACATTAACTACATTGTGAATACTTGGATACATTACTACTGATGCTTAGTACATTTATAGAGGTACAAGTTGAAGCTACTCGACATTACATAGTGGACATACAACTGCATTACATGGTGGACAGACATGAGAACATGGTGTAGCACACTTAACATGAGAACATGGTGAGATAACATGGAACTGGGTGATGGGCTGCAGCATGGGAGCATGTGGTACTTCTTTACCGTGTGAAGCATGTTCTTCCATAAAGAAATCAATATTTATATCACTTTATTACTTAAACTCAATCAATGCACTATTTTTCTCTTCATTTAAAAGAAATTTTAAAAATATAAATTTTAAGTATTCTCTTCATACTTAAAATTGTGAATCATCCTTCGAAATAGGGCTGAGCAAAACCGAACCGAAACCGAAAAACCGAACCGAAATGTTGAATTTCGGTTCGGTTTGGATTGTATTTTTCTGAAAATTTCGGTTATTCGGTTTTTCGGTTTAAACCGAAATTTATTTCGGTTCGGTTCGGTTTTTTAAAAAAAACTTCGGTTCAAACCGAAATAACCGAATTATATATATATTTTATTTATATTATATATGTATACGTTTATATTTTATATATACTAGCCTATAACCCGTGCGATGCACGGTTGCTTGTAAACTGTTTAATTATATTTCATTAAAATTTTAAGTTGTATATATGTTTTTATTATTAAAATATTTTTTGAATTTTATAAATTTCATGAAAATAAATGTTATTCTAATTACGTATTTTAATTATTACTTTCATATACATATGTATATATAAAAATATTATATAAAAGTAGTTTTTTTTAAACATTTTAAATATTTTTATCTTAATATTTTTATTTGATTGTTTATAATTTTAATATTTGATAATTAATTAGTAATAATATAAATTATAAAAGATAATAAAATATGATTATTGGTTTTTATATAACTGATAGTCTTTTTCTTAATATAAAACAGACCATTATATCTTTCAAAACTCCAAAATTTCGAAACGATCTTTTCTGTTAATTAATTATTTTTTAACATTTTTTGTGACAAAATTAATTTTAATGCTGATTACAAAAATTGTGCACTGTAACAGACAAACTACTTGACGTCTTGACGACTTGTTTGGTGTAGAAAGGACTCTCGTGGGTTTTGCCGTGTGCGTGTGTGTTTTTTTTTGAATTTTATTAATAATAGAGATTTAACCAAACCAAAGAGTGACCAAAAAAAGAGTACTAAAAAAGAGTGACCAAAAAAAGAGTACCAAACAAAGAGTACCAAACTTTTTATCTTAATATTTTTATTTGATTGTTTATAATTTTAATAATTGTTAATTAATTAGTAATAATATAAATTATAAAATATAATAAAATATGATTATTGGTTTTTGATATAACTGATAGTTTTTTTTTAATATAAAACAGACCATTTTATCTTTCAAAACTCCAAAATTTCGAAACGATATTTTCTATTAATTAATTATTTTTTTTAACTTTTTTTGTGACAAAATTAATTTTAATGCTGATTACAAAAATTGTGCACTGTAACAGACAAACTACTTGACGTCTTGACGACTTGTTTGGTGTAGAAAGGACTCTTGTGGGCTTTGTCGTGTGCGTGTGTGTGTTTTTTTTAATTTTATTAATAATAGAGATTTAACCAAGCCAAAGAGTGACCAAAAAAAGAGTACTAAAAAAGAGTGACCAAAAAAAGAGTACCAAACCAAATATACCCTATTTTGCTTATAATAGTATAGTATAGATGCATGATTTAATTAATTCAAAATTAAGGTTAAATATTTAAATTGATAGTTTGTGTTTTATTTTGTTTTAATTGTTACATATTTTAATATAGTTGCTATTAAAATTAATTTTAAAATTTAAAAAAATAATATTATATATAATTTTTTTTCAAATCGGTTCGGTTCGGTTTTGGCGAAATATTTCGGTTCGGTTTTTCGGTTCGGTTTTTACGGATAAATCGGTTCGGTTCGATTTGGTAAAAATCGGATTTCGGTTATTCGATTTTTGTTATTCAAACCGAACCGACCGAATGATCACCCCTACTTCGAAATAATCATTGCTCCTGACTTCCTGACATCCTTTTTAGTAAGATTCAAACATGAAACGGAAATGTTAGGTACAGTATTGGCATGACTTAAAAAATATAGGGGATTTAATTCTTTTGATTCTTTAGCATTTTTACTCGGTGTTACTTTAACGCAGTCAGTTCATAGTGATTTGTAACAAGTCAGCAAGACTTCTTTATTGTCATTCTGTAATTGACATAGATTATGCAGTATGACTTGATAAAGGGAACTCAATTCTTTTGATCTTCCTGCATTCTTCTACTCCATATTTTAGATACTGAGCTTATTAAAGATTTGCTTTTTAATCATATATATGGAAGTTGAAGCATCTCCATCTTTGTTGGCGGCCTATATATCAAGTCCTAACAGTATTGTAGCTGAGTATTTTTGTTCCATAAAGAAATCAATATTTATATCACTTTATTACTTAAACTCAATCAATGCACTATTGATTTGGAGTTAGTAATCTGAAGTGAATGACATTTGCAGGTAGACGCTAATGTTGGTTTGCTACAAGCAAACTAAAGAATTGTACAATTTAAGTACATTATTAAATCTTCTATAAATCATATATATTGAAAACTTACATGACCTCAATGAATGCTTTTGTGTTTTTCTGTTGATGTCTACTTTTTTTCTTTTTTAAAAGTAAGCAATATAGTGGAATTAATAAAGGAGAACCATTTTGCCTAAAGATCGATTATCAATAGAAATTTTCAGATCAGAAGCAAACTCTTCCTATTTAGAAGAAAATAAATTGGTGGCTTGAGGCAGGGGCGGATACAGCATGTATCCAGTGGGTGGCCAGGACCCCACTGGATTTTCTATATGTACTATACATGTAGTATAATTTCAAAATAAATAGGCTTAGTTCGGTGGTAGGAACCCATTGAATTTTTCAGGGCTGCAAAATTTTTTTTACATGTATTTAGGAACCCACTGAACAAAAATGCTGGATCCGCCACTGGCTTGAGGTGTAAAGTACGAGGGGCTTTTCCTGGGACACAATTTTTTTAATTGCGCCCTGCAGAGTGTCGGTATGTTCACTCTTTTCATGTTCTCCCTCTCCCTGTATCCCCAGAAATTGATTTATAGTTAGAATTCCGCCCAAGATTCTGCATAAATAAGATTTTAGAAGTTAAATATACTTGCATGATAATGAGCACTCATCACCGAAAACTGGCATGGTGGTGCCACTGATGCCTATTCGGCCATTAAGATTACAGTAATTTTCCTCCTTGTAATAATTTTGTGAATAATTTTGAAAACTACTACTTAGGATATGTGCATTAAGATAATTGAAAACGATTATAAAATTTCGATTCTATTCTTAAACTCCTTTATATTTTTCAAATATAATAGGAATTTGGGATAATTGTTACATTCAAAATTTGCTGAAGAAATTCACCAATTATTATTTACAAAATTCTTTAACTAATAAGAGCGTAGTCTTTCCATTTGTTGTCCGAGAAATTTTTTAACTAATGTTAAGGAGTCTCTCTAATTACTGGGAGATTCTTCCACCAATGTGCGATAGATTCTCCAACTAAATGTCAGGGGAACCCGCCAACTTTGTTGGACAAACTTGCAATTGATGACGCGGATAATTGAAGAACTTGTGACAGGGCAAATGCAGTAATCCAAAAATTTAAATTTGGATTAAATTATCCCTCATTCAACATTGATCCAAATGATGATCTAAGGGTGTGTTTGGGATTGCTGTTGCAGACAGCAACAGCAGCTTATTTCTGAAAAGCAGCTGAAAATGTGTTTGGTAAAATTTAAAAGCTGCTTTTCTGAAAAGTGCTTTTGGCTTAAAAGCTGCTTTTAGAGAAAGCAAGTCCCCTCATGCTTTTGAAAAAAGCTGCTTTTCAGCTTTTGCGGAAAGCAGTTGCTGATTTCAACATCAAACCTCACCAAAAACATTATTTTTAATATATTTTTACATCAAAACATGCACATATCAAAAATATTACCAAACAGTCTTCAGCTTTTTACAACAGCACTTTTTTTACCAGCACTTTTTCTAACAGCACAGCAATTTTTAACAGCAATCCCAAACAGAGCCTAAATTTGGATCAAAATTCTCATCCAGTAGTGATCCAAATAATGATCTAAATTTGGATCAAAATTCTCATCCAATAGTGATCCAAAAGATGATTTAAATTTGGATAAGTGAATAGTTTGCATCAACACTATTTACTGAGTTGATTTAATATTAAAATAATAATTTTGTTATGTATATATTTTTAGTTTATTAGATTCAAAATTGATTTATGATTTTTTTAATTATTTAATTAATAATAGTACGTAATTAATAAAATGAATGTGTTTATTGTTAATTAAGAACATAATTTTAATATTATGTACGTATATTAAAAAATTTATATCTTTAATTTAATTAATTTATTAAATATATTATACTCCTTCCGTGCCAATTTATTTGTTTTGTTTGTCAACTTGACCTAACTTTGAAGGTAAATTAAAGAATAAAATCCCGGAATAAAGCTATATAGGAATGTTCTGCAAAGTAAGTCGTATTGTGTCATTTAACGCAGTTGGTCTTTGAATTAGTTTTGTATGCAGGAAACGCGAGTTCGAACCCATTGAACATGAAATATATTTATTTATTTTTTTTTTGTCAGGGCGTTGCACATGATCTAAATGGCTTTTTTTCCCTTGGACTTGCACCATACCACTGCCAGTGTCCTTAAAATGACCGTGTTTAACCCAAAGAAACTAGGACTTATCACTATTCTTTACCTACTTTTTGCTAAAATTATAACCTACAAATATTAAATATTCCTTATTCCACATTTTTTATTTATTTATATGAAATAAATTAATATAATAATAAAAAAATTGGATCATCTTCCATATGTCTAGGTCCGTAACTGTATGCGTCCCATTTTAATTATGTACGCGGAAGACATCATTCATCTAGATCAATCGTCCCCCCTTAAATTTTTATTTTCTTGATTTTATATATATTCGGAGGATTTATATGTTTGAATTGACCCTAACTAGGGGTAAAAATATAAAATTAGGGGCAAAAATAATTAATGTTTCACTAATTTTTTCCACGGAAGTTAATAATTTTTACTAATCAGACAGATTTTTGACCGATCAATTCAATTTTTGATTGATTACAATGATTTTAACCGATTCTTGACTTATTTTTATAAAAAATGATTTAAATCTCAACATAATCGTTAATTAGTTACCATCTAACAATTAATCGTTGATTTTAAAATATTATGTATGATCCCCTTAACTTCGAACTTGCTGGATCCGTTACTGCATTCATCCAACATAGGACCAGCAACAAATACGATAAAAACAACATTACTTTGCACAATCTAAAGCATAACTATGCTAGGCACGGACTAGTTTTTTTGAAAACCAGAATAAAAAAAATCACATTTATTAATTTCTTTTTTTTTTAGGAACATTTATTTATTTCTTAAATGTTGAACAATGGTGGATCAATTGATGCTAGACATGATCGGTTGACTTTATTGATTTCAATAGTAGAGTAAAACGAAATCAAATCATTTTTTGGTTTGATGTTCGGTTCTTTTTCTTTTAGTACTTTTGGATCAAGTTTTTGTGTTTGATTTCAGACTAGAATTCAGTTGAATTCTTGAAGAGTGAATAAAAATTTGTACTGGGTCGGAAGATAATCTCAACTCTCAATTATAGGTACAAACTCTCAAGCATAGGTACAAAAAATCCAACAAAATGTGAAGCCAAGGGAGTGTAACAAGGACCAGTACGTGGTAAAGAGGTTCAACTCCAAAGGTAAACCAAAACAGGGTTTAGGCTACATCACAAACTAACTAAAAACTAAATTCTATAGGCAATTCAGGTCACAGACGGGATTTTGAACGGAATAATTCGTTGCAATAAATGTGTCCGAAAAGTCTTACCGACGCCAATCTAGAGATGGACTTACAACAACCTGCCACTGAAATCCTGCATTGTTGACCACTTTGAGGCAACTGAAGTTGATACTCACAGTGATAAAATTGTCATAAAAGTCGGGCACTAGGTGACCAACAAGGAGACAAGAACTTAGTTTGCAACTAAGAAGCATATATCTAAGACGCAGTTGATTCTTTAACGGTTTGAAGGGAAGGGTTGAGAAAGCAGCTACTTAGGCTGATTTGTTTCTTGAAATCCCTCAGTTCGGTATTCGATATTGTTGTGAGGGAAAAATGGTACAACACTTCAATGAAAATATTACAAGATACAACCAATATAATCCAAGAGTAATGATTAAACAGACCGAATTACAAGCCAAAAATCCTAGTTTCATAAACCCTAATCCGGAGGGAGGAATATTGATTTAATGGACTGAGTTTGCAAGTACTCTAAGCTATGGTGACTGAATATAACCTATTCAATCGAGAGCCAACAGCTAGGAGCAAGTGTTAGAGGTGTGTATGTGTCTAAACTTGCAAATTGCCTACATACTCTTATATATATATAAGAGATCAAGTCCCATGTAGTTCTTTATTGTTATCCACGACCTGATAAGTCAATCCTTCCGTAACTGACCTCCTTCCATCGTTTATCCAACCTTCCATAATTATCCAGCTGTGATTCTATCATTTATCCACATATTTTCCTGATATATCCACAAGTATCCACGTATATATACATATCCCATGTATATATGATGTTAATCCATGATAACTACTGCTGGTGAGCCGTTCCTATTGTTTAGGAATGATCCACAAGGCTGTTGGGCCGATAGTTATCCAATCTCCTACGATTTTGGAGGCCACAGGACTGCTGGTGCGTTTTTCTGGAAACCTTCGGGGTACGTGCACGTACCCCTGTCTGGGGACCTATCACCTGGGTGAACCCCTATCTTGCCTCCATACGGTGGTACCCCCATCTGGTGGTTCAAACACCTGAACCCTACAAAAATGAACCCCGAACCAGATGCCAGAATCTCCATCTTCCAGTATATTCCTAGGACGTATTGGATCAATGCATTCACACCTAGCCCAACCTATCCTCCCATAACCACATAATTCAAGTAATTCGAGTCCATAACCTTAGTGGGCCTTAAATCAAGCCCAAGGCGGATTTTGGGCACAACAACTACCCCCGGTTCCTTGTAGCCATTTGAATGCAAAAGGAACCTAATATTACTCGTACCTCAATCACACTTTCGTCCCATGTGAATCCCTAAGCCTACGTGAGCGTACTCGTTGTAGGAAATAAGGGACTCGGCCATGAAACTCATGTGCTAATGACTGTACCTTTGCATGACTTGATATTTTAAAAGTACTCAAAATTTCATCATTTTATATAAATGATATTATTGCATCGTCATTTACAAGATTTAGTATGTTTATTTGTTCGTGGGATAGACGAGATTGTCGTCCAACTACAATAGAGGTTGTAACATTCCACATCGATACGAATTAGTGTATTTGACGCGTTATAAAGGCAAGTTAGTATAATGCACATCAAAAGTACTATCTTAGTATGTGGCGGGTTTTCAGGTCATGAACTTGACATGATTTTAAAACAGATCGAATTTGACCGGATTGTTGCAATCAAACTTAACCAACCCATTTATCACATTTCACAGTTTTATAAAAAATTTGAATTAATATCACGATTTAAAATATTAGCTTATGTCAATTTTAATAATGATGATTTTTTTTAGAAAAGGTCATTTATAGTTTTAATTTAATATTTAATGCGAATTTAGAATAAAATTTAAATTATTTATCATTAATTAGCAAGATTAATTTTTCACCGATCAATGCAAGTTGACAATCGCATATAAATCCATTAATTTCAAATATCACCTGTATTAAAAAAATATATAGGTTGTAGATTACATACAACGTTATTAAATTAATATATGAAACTCGATCACAATCAAAATAATGCTCGAACGACATTAGTACAAATATTTATGTTTGTTACTAGAAAATATAGCTCGTCACTCGTATAGGTTCTAAAATATGTAAAATTTTATTTTAAGAAAAAATAAGAATTCTCAATTTCCCGGGAGATCCCGTTTTCCATCTGGGACAAAGATTAGGTAGCAAAATAATTTTTATTTCTGGATCGGGACGTGTTCGAAAATCGCATTCGGATTCAGGATCGGGGGTATCACTCCACGATCACGTGATAACCCAATGTTTATCACTAAATACATAATTTGTACACATTCAATACATGCAGATTATATGTCACAAACAGTAAAATGTATAATTCGTTTTATGAGATAAATTACCAACGTAGCGCAAATTAGTAACGTCGTCTTACGTACAAATCAGAAGCACTGATACTTAGTCAACATATATTTAATATATCTAAAACATTAAACATATTCTGAATAAACGAATAATTAAGAATGTTATTGTTACATGTTAAACAAAAAATATCTAGAAATTGACCCTGTTAGGAATATGTTGTAGTTGATGATAACTTAACATTCAAGCAAAATTGTATAAGTCAAGTTTTGTAACTGTCAACGGATAAGACCTTATAACTCTATTCGTTGACAGGTAGCTCATCAACGGATGAGGTTTTGTAGCATATTGCAATATCTCTATTTATCAGCTGATAGTCTTTTTATTCAGAGTCATGTTGACCATCAATGGATAGGTAAAATAGGGTAGTCAATTGTAAATAAGCTATGCTATGTAATTCTGTCTAAGTGAAAATGTATCAACGGATGAGAACAGGACTCTATCAACGGATACAACTCAAATCTACTCGATCAACGGATACAGCTCAAACTACCATCAACGGATAAGTAGGCACAACATCAACGGATAATCATTGTCACTTTATCCTATGATAGCTGGGAATTAGCAGTTGATAAGGACAGGTTTGACTGACAGATCACATGGGTTGATAGTAGGTATAAAAAGCAATATGGCAGCCATACTTTGGAAACACAGAAGAAAGAAGCATTCCATTTACACAGTACATACAAGAAAGGTGCAGGGGACATATCTGTTCACAAGGACAACCTTTCGGCTACATGTGGATTTGGAGTGGAGTAGCAAGTCAACTTGAATTAGATTAATATTATCTTATTCCTGTAGCACTTGTAAACTTGGGATATATAACCAAGTGTAGCAACTCTTTAGATTGTAAGAAAAACATACATATTTGCTTAGGGTTTCCTGAATATCTTTAGAAGCAAAGAGTTGTAAACACAGAAGCTGTGTACATTTGTATCACAGGGTTTTCTTCGAATAAAAGTCTCAGGTGGTACATTTAACCACCTGATTTTTATGTGGTTGTGAACTATTTCTATTCAACAATTATTTCTTTATAAGATTTCTGTGGTTTTTATCAGAAATTTTATAACTATCAAGAATTGTATTCAACCCCCCCTTCTACAATTATACAAGTGTGTAATCTGGGAATAACAATTGGTATCAGAGCAAGCTTCTAATATATTTGAAGTTTAAAGATCAACACACTTCCAACATGTCTAAGAAGGATTATGGAGTGAAGATACCGGTTCTTGATAGGGAAAATTACTTTCACTGGAAAGTAAAAATGCGTCTACATCTCATGTCTATTGATGTAGGTTTTGTAGATTGCATTGAGAAGGGTCCTCATGTTCCAATGAAGGCTGCTTCAAGAGTTGGTCTTGCTGCAGATGCACCAGACACGTACATCCCAAAACCTGTTTCTGAGTGGAGCACTGAGGATGTTGCAGAAGTTCACAAGGATAAAAAGACCATGAATATTCTGTTTAATGGCTTAGAAACAGACATGGTTGACAATGTTATCAACTGTACTACCGCCAAGGAAGTATGGGACATTGTTCAAACCCTTTATGAAGGTACAGAACAGGTAAGGGAAAACAAGATGCAACTACTGATCCAACAGTATGAGCACTTCCATTTCAAGAATGGAGAGACATTGAATGACACATTTAGTAGATTTCAAAAGCTACTGAATGGCTTGAAACTGTATGGAAGAATCTACCAAGTGAAAGATTCTAATCTCAAATTTCTGAGATCGCTGCCCAAAGAGTGGAAGCCTATGACTGTTTCTCTAAGAAACACTCAAGAGTACAAGTCATTTACTCTTGAAAGGCTCTATGGAACTTTAAAGACATATGAACTAGAAATGGAGCAGGATGAAGAAATTGAGAAGGCCCAAAAGAAAAGTGGGTCAGTTGCACTTGTTGCCAACTTGGAGCAGAAGGAGGAAAAGAGGACTGAAGCTGCTAAATCTACACCAAACAGGGAGGTTTGTGAAGGTAGAACAGAATCAAGCAAAAGCAAGGAAAAGGTGTCTGAAGAAATGAGTGTCCTACAGCAGGATGAATTGGATGAGATAGATGAGCATTTAGCCTTTCTATCTAGGAGATTCTCTAAGCTAAAATTCAGAAGAAACTCTGGGGTGGCCAAGCCATTTAACAAGGATTTTTCTACAAGCAATTATGTGGATAAATCCAAAATTAAATGCTACAATTGTGGTATTGCTGGTCATATGATAAGTGAATGCAGGAAGCCTAGATCTGAGAACAAGGGAAAGTCAGCTAAAACTATTGACTACAAGAAGAAGTATTTTGATCTTCTCAGACAGAAAGGAAAGGCATTCATGACCCAAGAGTATGACTGGGCTACTGATGGAAATCATTCTGATGATGATACTGAGTTTGTCAACCTTGCATTAATGGCTGATTCTGAGCAGGAAGCAAGTTCAGCTAGCAATCAGATATATTCTACTAATCTCTCTGAGCTCACCAAAGAGGAAAGCAATAGTGTTATAGATGAAATGTCTACTGAACTATATCACTTGAGTGTTACTCTTAAATCACTTACTAAAGAGAACAATAGGATTAAAGAAACTAATCAGTTCTTAAGTGATAGAAATGCAGTTCTAGAAGTTCAATTTCTAGAATTTGAGAAAATGAGAGTTGATTGCAATGATGCTAAAAATGAACTTGAAGCTGTGTTAAAAAGAGAATTGATCTTAAGAAACCAGCTTGAAAAAGAACAAGGGATAATTGCTAAATTTCAAAGTTGTAGGAATATTTCTCAAAACATAATAGAAGTCCAGGGAATAGAATCATTTGTAAGGGATACCTGGACTCAGAAGAAAAAGGAGCTAGAACCTTGTCTTGAGGATCTAGAGACTATTTGTGAATCAACGGATAGTGATCTTCCGTTGACAGATGAACCATCAACGGATGAGAGGTATCCGTCGACTAACAAAAAGTCTGTTAGTAAGAAGGAACTCAAGAGACTGAACAATCAGTATGGTCCAGTAGCCAAGAACTTTGTTTCTGGTGAAAGTAGCCAAGCCAAATCAAGTGAGAAGGCTAAGGCAGGTGATTTACCCAACAAAAAGGCTGTTGGTAAGTCAGTTAATGAAAAGGTAGAGACTGAGGGTAAAAAGAAAAAGAACAGAAATGGTAAGATAGGCATTAACAAGAAAAACAATTATTCTCCTGACAAGTTTGCTCCTAGGAAAACTTGTGGTAATTGCAATAGTGTCAATCATCTATCTTCTAATTGCAAGTCTGTTAAAAGGACTCCTGTTCATGTACCTCAATCTATGCCAAGTATGCCTGCAATGCCTGTTATGCCTGGTTTGTATCAGAATGCTAGTTTTTCAAATCCATATGTGAACATGCCGTATGTGCCTAATCCTTATTTTCAATCTGTGAATATGCCACAAATGTCATGGAGCATCCCCAGCATGGATAATATGTATGCCAATTTTTCACAAATGCATGCATCAAATATTTATGCAAATGAGCATCTGTCTAAACCTATCACTCAAGCATCTACACCCAAAGTGAAGATTGTCAAGAGTGTAAAACCAAAGGCTAACAAGAAAGGACCCAAGGAAACTTGGGTACCAAAATCAACTTGATTTGTATTTTGGATTGTGTGCAGGGAAATAAGAGGAATCTATGGTACCTAGACAGTGGATGTTCTAGGCATATGACAGGAGATTCAACCCTGCTCACAGAGTTCAAGGAGGAAGCTGGCCCTAGGATTACCTTTGGAGATGACAGCAAAGGATATACTGAGGGATATGGCTTGATTACAAAGGACAATGTCATCATTGAAGAAGTGGCTTTAGTTGAAGGTTTGAAGCACAATTTGCTGAGTGTCAGTCAGATTTGTGACAAAGACTATGAAGTAAAGTTCACTAAAGAAGCCTGTGTTGTTTCTACCAGAGAAAACAACAATGTGGTTCTGACAGGCTTTAGAAAAGGAAATGTTTACATAGCTGACTTCAACTCAGTATGCTCAGAATCCATTACTTGTCTCTTCAGCAAAGCAAGCAAGGATGAGAGTTGGCTATGGCATAAAAAGCTGTCTCATTTGAATTTTAAAGTAATGAATGATTTGGTAAGAAAGGATCTTGCTAGAGGAATCCCTCAATTGGAGTTCATCAAAGATGGACTGTGTGATGCCTGCCAATTAGGGAAGCAAAAGAAATCATCTTTCAAGAGCAAGACAGAGTCATCTATTGTTAAGCCCCTTCAATTGCTACATATGGACTTATTTGGTCCAGTAAATGTCATGTCTATTTCAAAGAAGAAATACTGCCTGCTGATTGTGGATGATTTTTCTAAGTTTACATGGACTTTCTTCCTGCACTCCAAAGATTGTGCAAGTGAAATCATCATCAATCATCTCAGACTAGTGAACAATGGTTCTGAAGTAAAAGTACAAAGAATCAGGAGTGACAATGGCACTGAATTCAAAAATTCCACAATGAATATTTTCTGTGAAGAGAATGGAATTGTCCATGAGTTTTCTGCTGCTAGAACACCTCAACAAAATGGGGTTGTTGAAAGGAAAAACAGAACTCTCATTGAAGCAGCTAGAACAATGTTAAGTGAATCAAGATTGCCAACATATTTCTGGGCTGAAGCTGTCAGCACTGCCTGCTTCACTCAGAATATTTCCTTGATCAATCAAGCTAGAGGAATGACTCCTTACCACTTATTCACCAACAAGAAACCAATGTTAGCTTTTCTCCATGTCTTTGGATGTAAGTGTTTTGTGCTAAGGAATCATGGAGATAACTTGGGCAAATTTGAAGCAAAGGCAGATGAAGCTATCTTTGTTGGATATGCAGCAGGGAAAGCCTATAGAGTCTACAATCTAAGAACCAACATTGTCATGGAATCTGTACATGTTGTGTTTGATGATCAAAAGATTCTAGGTCTGAATGATGAAGGCTTCCATGAAAAGTTGAGATTTGAAAATGAGGTAGAAGGAAGAATGTACATTGATGATGATGAAGATAATGAAGATCATGACCTTGGAAATTCACCTAGAGTTGTTGGTCCAACTAGAAGTGATGCTAACACTGGAAATGAAGCATCCGTTGACAGTCATACTAGATCATCAGATGCATCCGTTGACAGACATTCTCATGTATCCGTCGACGGGCAAAATGGAGCATCCGTTGATAGACAAAATGATGCTTCTGTTGACAGTCAACTTCATAATTCCTCAAGGACAACAAACTCAGGGGGAGTTTCTCAAAGTCAAAACTCAATATCCAATCAACTAGATCATACTCACGTAGATGAAGTAACCTCATCTAGATCAAACCTTCCACCTTCAAGAAAATGGACCAGAGATCATCCTTTTGAGTTAATCATTGGTGACTCAAACTCAAGAGTCCAAACTAGGAGAGCCACACAAGAAGAATGCCTATACAGTAGTTTCCTGTCTCAAGAGGAACCTAAGAAAGTGGAGGATGCTCTTCTAGATCCAGATTGGGTCTTAGCAATGCAAGAAGAGCTAAACCAATTTGAGAGAAATAAAGTATGGAAGCTTGTGCCCAAACCTAATGATAGAGGTATCATAGGTACCAAATGGGTTCTCAAGAATAAGACTGATGAAAATGGCATAATTGTGAGGAATAAAGCTAGATTAGTGGCAAAGGGCTATTCTCAAGAAGAAGGAATAGATTTTGATGAAACTTTTGCACCAGTGGCAAGACTTGAGGCCATCAGAATTTTCCTAGCCTATGCAGCACATTTCAACTTCAAAGTCTATCAGATGGATGTTAAAAGTGCCTTTCTAAATGGGGAACTGGAAGAAGAGGTATATGTCCATCAACCTCCTAGCTTTGAAGATCCAGAATTTCCAGATTATGTATATCTTCTCTTGAAAGCACTTTATGGTTTGAAGCAAGCACCAAGAGCCTGGTATGACACTTTATCTCAATTTCTTTTGGAGAATCACTTCACTAGAGGTACAGTAGATAAAACTTTATTTCATAGAAATGTCAATGGTTCTTCAATACTTGTTCAAATCTATGTAGATGATATTATTTTTGGGTCTACAGATGAGAAGCTTTGCAAAAGGTTTGCCAAACTTATGCAAAGTAGGTATGAAATGAGCATGATGGGTGAATTAACTTACTTTCTTGGCTTACAAGTAAAGCAAGTTAATGAGGGAATTTTCATTAGTCAAACAAAATATATTTATGATCTCTTAAAGAAATTTGACTTAATGGATTGTGCCTCTGCAAAAACACCTATGGCCACTGCAACTAAGCTTGAGTTGAATACTAAGGAAAAATCTGTGGACATCTCAAGCTATAGAGGCATGGTAGGCTCACTTCTATATCTAACAGCTAGTAGACCTGATATAATGTTTTCCACATGTCTTTGTGCTAGATTTCAAGCTGACCCTAGAGAGTCTCACTTGATTGCTATTAAGAGAATTTTCAGGTATCTCAAGGGAACACCAAACCTTGGCATTTGGTACCCAAGAGATTCTGGCTTTGATCTAATTGGCTATTCAGATGCAGACTATGCAGGTTGCAGAATTGATAGAAAAAGTACTACAGGCTCCTGTCAGTTTCTAGGGAATAGGCTTGTGTCATGGTTCAGTAAGAAACAGAACTCAGTCTCCACTTCTACAGCCGAAGCTGAGTACATTGCAGCTGGAAGTTGTTGTGCACAGATTCTTTGGATGAGAAATCAACTTATTGACTATGGTCTAAAAGTTGAGAAGATTCCAATTTTCTGTGACAACACTAGTGCTATTGCCATCACAGAAAATCCAGTGCAACATTCGAGAACCAAGCATATTGACATCAAATACCACTTCATCAGAGAGCATGTGATGAATGGTACAGTAGAAATGCACTTTGTGCCAAGTGAAATGCAGCTTGCAGATATCTTCACCAAGCCTCTTGATGAATCTTCATTCACAAGGTTGGTAGGTGAACTAGGTATGCTTAATTTTTCATAATTCCTAGTGGTATCTAATAATACTGTATTGCAGCTAGAAATGTGTTTTGATTTACTTGAGAATTAAAAACTCTCAGAATAACTCTGAGCAGAAATTTTGTTTAAGGCAAAATTTGCTTATCAACGGATATCCTTTTATCCGTTGGTAGTATAAACACATTACTAGATTTTCGTATGTCAACGGATAACAGGTTGTCCACGTCATCGATGGATAAACTGTTTTCTCAACCGTCCAATCTTTATCCGTTGATATACTTATTCTTTTTATATAGCCGTTGATAAACGTGTATAATTAGTCACGGCTGTACTTCTTTTCTTTTCATTTATTATCTGACAGTTACTTTTGACCAATGGGGTAATTACTTTTAATTATTTCATTTTTAATTCTTGGAAAATATAAAAAGGCTGTTTTGTATCCTCACATTTCACCTTTATTCATTTTCAAGAGTCTCATTAGTTAATTGCATCTTCTTCACTAAATCTCTCTCTGCAACAAAAGCTCAAACACTCCAATGGCGCCTATTGTTAAGATGATGTCTTCCACCGGGTTTACCTATGAGAAGAACAATTTTGCGGCCTTTGTTGATACTGTGAACGCTCCAGAAGCATATCACACCATGATGAATTTCGTGAAGAAATGCAAACTGTCATATGCTATGACTGCCACCACTCCTCTAATCCATGAGGTTATTGAAGAGATGTGGGCATCTGCTGAGTACAATGGCACAGACGGTACACTTGCTTTTTCTTTAAAGGGTAAAAATTATGTAGTTAATTCTGATGTGTTAACTGCTTGTTTAAAATTGCCTGAGAATAACTGTCTGAAGGAACCCAGTAATGCTGAAATTGTTACCATGCTTAATTCCATAAATTATACCCTTAGTACTGAGAACTTAGGGAAAATTGTTAGGAAATGTATGGTTAAGGAATGGAGTTATCTTTGTGATGCCTTCATTAAAACTTTTTCTGGCAAGATTAGTAACTTTGATGCTGTTACCAACTCCATGCTAGTTATGCTATGTATGCTTTTGACTGATAAATTCTATAATTTTGGCACACTAGTCATGTATGAGATAGCAGCTAAATTAGGTAAAAAGGAAACTAGGAGCAAGAATGTTTATTTTGCTAGATTTTTAATGCTCCTAGCACTGCATGTATCTGAGAATGAGCTATCCATTGCTAACCCGGATAGCAAGTTCAATTGTTTTGTTCAGGAGAAGAGAGTTTTAAGTGATTTGATTCGAATGAACCTAAATGCAGAAGTACAATTGGTATATCTACCAATTGTTCAGGTAACTGTTTCCAACCCTGAAATTCCTATCTCCAACCCCCAAATTTCTTTGCCTTCTAGTGTCACAATGGAGTCTGTGACTGTGACCAAACAGGCTCCTACCAAAGTGACCAAATCCAAAGTTCCTAAACCACAATCTAAAAGACAAACCTCAGGTGTCTCTCAAAAGGCATCTGTTGCAAAAACTACCAAAGCTCTTGAGGGGAGTGTGAAGGTGGTAGTGAGTGGTGAGGGACAGGGTGAACATCAAAGAAGCCCTAAGGATAAGGAAGGTGAGGCAGGTGCAACCAACATTTCAGTCTCTCAAAAGACTGTTAATGAACCTACAAGCCAAATTCTAGTTACATCCTCTCAACAGGGTGTGACTACTAATTTAAGTTCCATTCCAGGAACACAGCACAAAAGGGCAAGGGACACAGATAGCTCTCACTCAAAAACCTATGGTAGAAGGGTAAAATCCAAAACCATTGGGGAATCACAGGGTGCACACACTGTATAGCAAACTGTACCTTCTCAAATTCAGTTTGATGTGACTTCAATAAATGTGGAGTCACAGCCCCTTGATCTTAACCTTCAAATCGATACACATTTTGATCCACCATCACCAACTCCATCTCTGGATGTGGATATGATATCTACATCAATTCCTGATTCTCCATCTTTAAAATTCATGGAGAAGCCCCACTCAACAATTGGTGGTCATCATCTTTTAGATGATTTGTTGGGCCATCAATCTTCCATTCCTGAATTCACAACACTATCTGTGGCCTCTTCCTTAAAATCAATCACCACAGATTCAGTGTTGGTTTTCACTTCAACGGATACTCGTTTTCCTTCATCAACGGATATCCTTCATCCGTTGACAAGTGTTTCTCCATCAACGGATATGTCTTCAACTAACTATCCGTTGACAGCAATAACTACTACACCAACGGATACACCTTATCCGTTGACAACTCTCTCTACCACTGCAAAATGTGACATTCCTATGTCAACTGTGGAGGAGTTTGTAGTAATTGAAACACTTTTAGGAATGAGGGAAGGGAGTGAGAGGCTGCCTTGTGAGCAGGCAAAAGGAGAGCTAGAGAGTTCCACATTAGTAGGTGAAGGTGAGGGTGTGAGAGGTGTGAGCCAGGGGGAGCCCCTGATGCAAGAAAAGAGAGATGAGGGGAGAGAAGGGACTACAGGAGAAATAAGGCAGGAAGAATCAGCCATTGCAAGTGAGTTAATGGAGGTTAATGAAGCTTCCAAAGAGATGGAATTTAGACAAGAATATCAGTCAGTTATTGACTCCATCTCTTTGGATCCTGAAACCTTTACTCATCCTGTTTCTGCCTATCAAGTCATGGCACAACAGGGCAATGTGGAGGCAGAGGAGGCAATGCACCTAGTGCACACCTTAGAATCTCTTCAGAGAGCAAAAGAAGCTTTACAAACCCTGTCTCCAAGTGCTGGAAGAGAAGAGTTTGGCAGTGATGACAGTCAAAGTTCAGATGGTGAAGAAATAAATGAAGATGAAACTCCAGGATGGATGTTTTCCAATGCCACTGAACTTGGGCATCTCAATGTGGAAATCATGAAGCAATACCAATCTGCTAAGGCTGAGCACCAAACTGCAGAACCACAGAGAAAGACTGTTCTTGAGCAAGTAATGGCCTCCCTGAAATTACAAAAGAAGCAATCTGTTATTCAAAGAACACAACAAGAGGAGGTCCAGTCTGCAATTAGAGATATGAAAATAGCACTAGATGCCAAGATTGAGGCACTAGCTCCTACTACCACTCAGAAGGTGCTTTCTAGCAAACTTCTCAAAGAAGATAGCCTGGCTAAGTCTGTTCAGCTTCTTTCCTCAAGAGTGGATAGTATGGAATCTCAATTGCACACCATCATTGCCAATCAAACAAAACAAACTCAACTACTGGAAATGCTACTTGCAGCTTCAACCCCAACCCTTGATCCTAACAAAAAGGGGGAGAAAATGGGAACAAGCACAGAAGAGGCTGCAACATCTACTGGCCAATTTCAAGCTACCAGTAGTGAGATAGCACAGATTGAGGGGGAGCAACAGCCAATTGTAGTGGTCAATCCAACAGAGTTTGAGATAAAGGCTTCCCCTGTGAAGAAACAAGTGGCTTTGCCTGAGATTCAAAGCTTAGAAGACATCTCAGATGGTGAAAGGCAAGCCAGGATAGAAGCTTTGGAAAAGATCAACAAGGAGGCTAATGAAAGAATTCTAAGGACAGAGAGGATGATCAATGAATCAATTGCATCATCTCTGTTCCTTAATGCTCAATCTTCTGCTCCAACAATATCAACCACAATCATGAAGGTGCTCACTCCAAGAGTTGTGGCTCCTACATTCTATGATGCTGAGCCATCATTTGTCAAAGAATTTGAACCAGCTATCAAAACCAGAGCCTACTCACCACCAAAGGAAAATGGGAAGAACAAGCTTCAATTGGACTACCCATTTCCCAAGAATGATGAAGAAAAGCTAATGGGAAAAACAATCATGGAGTTCAAAGTTCAGACAAATAAGAGTGTAAGAGATTGGATGGCTGTAATCATGAGGAATGGAAAAGTATTAAATATATCCAACAGTCATCCTAGATTTGTGGAAGCTAAAAGAGAAGAAGTCTCCAGAATCCAAAGGGAAGCCCATCCAAGTACAGAAAATCAACATGAAAACTCAGAAGAGAAGCAAGCCAGGCTAGCTCAAGAGTTAATGGATGAGGTAGAGGTTGAAATGAAGGAACCTGAGGAAGTTCCCAAAATCAAACCTAGAAGAAGGAAAGCTAAAACCAAGAGGGTTCTTTCTCCAGAACCCCCTCCAGAAAAAGAAACAATTGGTTCACCAGTACCTATGTCTGCAACAATAATCGACCCAACTGTAAACTTCCATGGTGACCCCATAAGGCCTAAAGAGGAACCAGTGAATTTTGATTCAATTGAAGTTCCTTCATTCTTGCTAAATCCAAAACAGAAGAAAAGGGCTCCAAAGAAGCAACTTTCAAAGGGACCAGTTCAAGTTGCTAGGGTACCTGCCATTGTCAAACAACCAATCTTGGAAAACAAAGAAGACTTTATCTATCAGGAAGAAATTGAAGAATACTCTGGCATGAATCTATATTTGGATGAACTGTCAGAAGTAAGAGGAATTGACAAGTACAAGAATCAGCCTGAGAGATTAGTGTTTGTCTACAAGGGAGGAAGTCAGAGGACATGGCCACTAAAGAAGGTTCTTGGAGAGAATTATCATACACTGACCAGAGTGTTCTCAGCATTCAAGAGACACACAGGGTTCTCTGAGATAGCCAGAAGGGAGATAATTAGCAGAATAGAAGAAATAAGGAGAGAATGGAACTCACCCTCAAGTCTACCAAAGAAAATGAAGATCCCTTATAATGGACAGAAAATCCACATTCAACCCTTTTGGATGATGGAGTTCAGGGATGATGAGGGCACTAGGAGATTCTTCAGGTTAGAAGACCAACTGTCAAAGGCTAGTTCTGACTACCTGAGATGGTTACAACTAAAGCTAAATCCAAAAGTTGTTGAAGAAGATACCTTCTATAGGCAACTTCAAGTGCAAATTGAGTCCAACTCTGCCAAGGAAGGAAAGTCAAGGGTGCAGCCAACCAGAGAGAGGAAACCTCATTAATCTGCTCAATCTAAAGGAGCACATCTCCGATAAGTTTCTTAAAGCTTTCTGTTTTTAATTTTTGTAGCTTAATACAATGATTGCATACTGCAGTGTATATATATCGTTAGGAATGTTTTGTTATTATCAAGGTTCTGAATTTATGCTTTATTGCCATCAAGTATAAATTGGGGGAGATTGTTAGGAATATGTTGTAGTTGATGATAACTTAACATTCAAGCAAAATTGAATAAGTCAAGTTTTGTAACTGTCAACGGATAAGACCTTATAACTCTATTCGTTGACAGGTAGCTCATCAACGGATGAGGTTTTGTAGCATATTGCAATATCTCTATTTATCAGCTGATAGTCTTTTTATTCAGAGTCATGTTGACCATCAATGGATAGGCAGAATAGGGTAGTCAATTGTAAATAAGCTATGCTATGTAATTCTGTCTAAGTGAAAATGTATCAACGGATGAGAACAGGACTCTATCAACGGATACAACTCAAATCTACTCGATCAACGGATACAGCTCAAACTACCATCAACGGATAAGTAGGCACAACATCAACGGATAATCATTGTCACTTTATCCTATGATAGCTGATAAGTGGATTTTATATCTACTTGGAACATTCTAAATCGGCTTAAATTGATTGTTTTGGACTCAAGTTTGTGTAGTTTTGATGTGTTTTGTGTAGTTGTGCAGGTTTCCAAGAATATCTAAGCTTTTGTCGTTTTTGGAGATTTAATTGATTAAAATTCGGATTTTCCGGGAAGGTTGCGCAGCTTATACTGTTTTGGCCATATCTGGAGTTCTAGAAGTCCGTTTTCAGCGATCTTACTGCCCACGCGAAGCTTGAGAGATTTTCTACAACCTGGGAAAGGAAACAAGTGCAAGAAAAGTACTGATTAAAGGCGCGCACGTTTCTTATAAAAAGAAGGCCATGAATTTACTATTTTGCCCTTTTTCTAATTCTAATTGTATTCTGGGCAGTTTTGGGTACCTTCTTTAAATCCTAATTGTAATAGAAGGCAATATCTTGCTGGGCAAGATTTGTAGAGCCTATATAAACACATCCTACCATTGTAAATCATAACACTTCATAGCTTGTAATCGTATCAAGGTACTTTTGATTTTCAATTCGTTTTCAATATTATGTTTTCATTAATTATTATTATTTTGTTTTCTTCTTTAATTATGTGTAACTAATTCTCTAATCTGAGGATTGGGTAGTATTCCTTGGTATTCATGTGTGTTTAATTATCTGTGATTTTCTTGCTTTGCTGATCTGTTATTGAGGGCTTAACACAATTAGAAGAGTAGCTAACTTTTGATTGGATTTTAGGGATTGTAATAACTTGGAAGAGGAGTTGCAATTTTAGTACATGATTTAACAGACATAACTCGAATATTTGATTGGGAGATTAATAGGAGAGTTGTGAGACTTATAATTCTTGGAGCTTAATAGTTTATGATTGTCTTTGATTGTATCACGGAAGTGACAATTAGGGTATAGTTGTAGACATTATATTGTATCTTGGAAGAGAACATTATAACCTTAGAAGAATTGTTTTCAGCAGAGTAAGAACGTAGACATCACATAGATATTGAATGTGCATTGAAACCAAGTGAAGAACCCCAGTTCTTGGATTGTTTTCCTCATATATTTTATTCTAGTTTGATAATTAGTTTAATTTTGTTTAGTTTAATTTAGTTAATACAAAAACCCAAAATTCTTCTCATACACTTCTAGACGTAAAGAGATAAGATACTTGAACTTGATATTACATTCAGTCCTTCCCTGCGAACGAACACACAAAAATACTACTAACAAATTGGCGCCGCTGCCGGGGAAGGCAGTATAGTTGAGTTTAGGTTAATTGTTTCTTGTAGTTTAGATTTTATCTTCGTATATATTTTTCTTTTCTTTCTTTTTGTATTTCTTTCTTTGGTTTTGAGAAAAGAGACTAGATGGAGTACAACTTTGGTTGGAACAATGCTCAGAATTTCTACAACAGTCAGGAACAATATCAAGACTTCAATCCTTACCCACAATTCAATTCTTATGAGGATTGTAATGCATATCAGGTGAATTCGTTCTATTCTGAGAACTCGTTTTATGCTCCATATGCCCCTAGCAATGATTATTCATATTCGTTTGAAAATCAATATCATGATGATCTTAATCCATATATGTGTAATGATGTTGATACGAGTTTAACTCAGTCTAATCCTTCTTTACTTGCTGATTGGGAGATTGCGCTCAATAAAATGATTCAAGGAACTCAGTCTAATCCTCCCTTACTTTCATTGGGAGTTGTTGATGAACCAACTTTAGAGATTGCTAGTGACAATGATATTCCATGTGATTCAATAGCTTGGTACGAGGAGAATGCTAAACTAAATAATTTTATTTGGGAAGTTCGAGCAGTGTGGTATGAAGGTTGTTATAGAACTCCTCCTTGTGTCAATTTTCCTCTATGCCATGATTCTTGTTTAGCAATTGATGATAATGTTGTGTCTGATGAGTCTACTTGTGTAGTTGATAATTGTCCCATGCGCATTAATGATAATTTGGATGCAATTGAAATTCTACCAAATCTAGAAAATTTTGAGCTTAATACATTGGTAGACGAGATTAAAATTGATGAGTGTCCAATTATAGAAGAGAAGGAAGTTAAGATTGATGAAATTGAAAATCTTGCTTTAGAGTATAAGGATCCGATTTGGGAGGAGTATATGAGTCGTACTTATAATGATTATTCTGACGACTTTTCTAGCTATTTTGATGTTTCCAAGTCTCTTGAGCATGATAGGTTCTTGACAGTTTTCGTACCTTTCAATGAATCTAAGGTTTATTTGCACAATATGCTTATATTAGAAATTCGTAGATATGTGCATCTGTTTGCTTTTTCTGTTCATTGAAGTTTGCAGGTAGAAATACGTCAAGCTATTGACGTTAAAGAAGCGCTTGGTGGGAGGCAACCCATGCATTAGTGTAGAGAAAAAAAAAAAAAAAAGAAATTTGTGTTGTGTGAAAAAAAAAAAAAAAAAAAAAAAAAAAAAAAAAAAAAAAGAAAAAAAATCGAATTTTCAGTGTGTAACGCAGGCTGCGCCTGCGTTTCTGCCTTTTGGGCAGGTTGCACCCCTGTAACGCAGGCTGCACCTGCGTTACTGACCTTACCGCAGTTTGCACGCCTGTCACGCAGGCTGCGCCTGCGTGTCTGCCTTGTGCGCAGTCTGCCCCTCACGCGCGTAGTCTGCAGCTGAAACAGTGTGGAAGTTTTTTTTTGTTTTGTGCGCGCTGGTCATATCTATATATAAAAAAAAAAAATCTTTTCCCCTCTCATTCTATTTATACCCCATTCTTTCTAATTCTTTTCCTATTTCAATTCCAAAACCTCCCATCTTTTCTCCAAAAATTCTAAACCAAATTCTTTTCTAATTCTAATTTTATTCTTATTATTGTTATTATTATTATTATTATTATTATTATTACTATTATTATTTCTTTATTATTATTATAGCTATTATTTATTATTATTATTATTATTTTCTTTATTATTATCTTTATTATTATTATTATTATTATTTGTATATACCCACCTATACATACAACTCCAATTCCTCTTCTATTTTATTTAAATCTCTAAAAATTCAATTCTAAAGAGGAATTAATTGCAAGTTCACCTCTTTGATTCGTATTGGGTAAATCTTTTTCTCTAATCTTATTACGAATTTGTGTTCTTGTCAATTGGATTTTGTAGTGTTCATGAAAGGTGGCCAGTCTATGGAGCTCGTACGCAATATCCTCCACCAGATTCATCCGAGGAGGGTGACTGCTTCGATATTCAGGTATGTTTTCTGCTATCCCTTGTATTTACTTCCATTCAATGCGGACATTGAATATTTTAAGTTTGGGGGTGGTTTGAGGGATATGTAGTTGTTGTTGTATTAATTGTTCATGTAGGATTTCATGCTTTGCATATTAGTAGTAGTAAATTATGCATTTATGTTTGTGTTATCTACGTTTGTTTCATATAGGACATTCTGTTTTTATGTTTGTATATCATGTGAGTTCATAATAGTTTGCATTTGCACCCATGCTTGATAGGAATTTTGTGTTGTTGACGCTTTTGATTGAGAAGTGGTATGCTTTGTTCTTGTGCACACACATACACTAGTAGGTTGAAGCTAGTAAACTTATTGAATGTTGTAAGTGATTAGAAGGACATGAATATGTGCAAGATGATTTAGTTTGCATGCTTTGAATACAAGTTGGTGCATTAGAGAGATTTTTGCTTGGGATTGAGTATGTTTTTCCACCAAGTGAGTTTTTGAGCCATATTGCATATTTTTTTTGCAATTTATTCGTTTGCTTGAGTGTCCACGGATTGTTTGCATTGCTAGCAGTTGTTTGAGGTCTTTCTTGAAACGCATGACATTATTTGACGATTAAAATGATAAAGGCATTTAGGAATAACCGCGTATTTTCCCATACCACACCATGTTTACATGATCAATTAGTTAACCCGTTGAGCTTAATCCTATTTTTTTCGGTGACACACCACGTTACTTGCCATATATCCTTTTTCTTGTATTGGCCTTACATTAATTTGAACCCACATTGTCAAAGGCTAGTATAGTGCTTAAGGGAGTAATAAGGTGTGCAAGGAGGGGTTTATTGTTGGTCATACTTTTGGGGAAAATATTGAGATTGGGTTTGTTTGTTTACTTGATAGTCGGCATATGTACTAAATTGTGGGATCATTGTTATTGTTTATATTATTGTTTTATTTAGCTCTCGAAAAAAGAAAAAAGGAAAAAAAAAAAAAAAAAGAAAAAAAAAAAAAGAAAAAATATTATGAGAGCATGTTTGTTATGATCCTATTTTAGTCGACTAGTCGAGTGTTCTTAGTAAAATTTATGTGGGGGAAAAATAGGGTGTTGTGAATGGTTCATTATGGTACTTACTAGCTTTTGACACTTCACCTGTTTTGGCTTATTTGACATACCTTGTCCCTAGCCCACGTTACAACCCAATTAAAGACCTTTTGATTATCGTCATTGATGTATGTTGTGTTAAGAGTTAGATTGATACCAAATGTCAAGCATGTTTATGATTTTGTTGGAATTGAGTGATACACTTACCCTTGATCTTGAGTGAATATTCTTTTGTGAGTGGATTGTGAGTGTTTGCTTGTTTTTGCGTATGAGATCCCGAGTTTTGTCTCAAAGATGTGCTCTTGTAGGCTTAGCATGTTTACTAACTTATTCTTACACTTGACATGGACTTGTGAGAACTTATGCATGTTCATTGAGTAGACTATGTGAATACTTGCACTTTCGACACCAAGACATTGCGTATTTACTTTGATTCTTAAGTTGATATGGCATGAGAGGATTTGAAGGTATGGTAGGCTAGATTAATTGCATTTGCATATTAGTTGCATTCATGCATTGCATTGCATTAGGTTAAATGGATTTTGTGGGTACATTCGCTATAGGCCCTCACGAGACCTTACTCGTCCACTAGGGCTGCCTAGGGGTTTAAAGGGCTTGTTGCATATGCCAAATGCAACCGTGATCACCTACGGAAGTGGTACTAATTAGGTAGTTATAATTGTTTATGCTTGAGGACAAGCATCGGTTTAAGTTTGGGGGTGTTTGATAAGTGGATTTTATATCTACTTGGAACATTCTAAATCGGCTTAAATTGATTGTTTTGGACTCAAGTTTGTGTAGTTTTGATGTGTTTTGTGTAGTTGTGCAGGTTTCCAAGAATATCTAAGCTTTTGTCGTTTTTGGAGATTTAATTGATTAAAATTCGGATTTTCCGGGAAGGTTGCGCAGCTTATACTGTTTTGGCCATATCTGGAGTTCTAGAAGTCCGTTTTCAGCGATCTTACTGCCCACGCGAAGCTTGAGAGATTTTCTACAACCTGGGAAAGGAAACAAGTGCAAGAAAAGTACTGATTAAAGGCGCGCACGTTTCTTATAAAAAGAAGGCCATGAATTTACTATTTTGCCCTTTTTCTAATTCTAATTGTATTCTGGGCAGTTTTGGGTACCTTCTTTAAATCCTAATTGTAATAGAAGGCAATATCTTGCTGGGCAAGATTTGTAGAGCCTATATAAACACATCCTACCATTGTAAATCATAACACTTCATAGCTTGTAATCGTATCAAGGTACTTTTGATTTTCAATTCGTTTTCAATATTATGTTTTCATTAATTATTATTATTTTGTTTTCTTCTTTAATTATGTGTAACTAATTCTCTAATCTGAGGATTGGGTAGTATTCCTTGGTATTCATGTGTGTTTAATTATCTGTGATTTTCTTGCTTTGCTGATCTGTTATTGAGGGCTTAACACAATTAGAAGAGTAGCTAACTTTTGATTGGATTTTAGGGATTGTAATAACTTGGAAGAGGAGTTGCAATTTTAGTACATGATTTAACAGACATAACTCGAATATTTGATTGGGAGATTAATAGGAGAGTTGTGAGACTTATAATTCTTGGAGCTTAATAGTTTATGATTGTCTTTGATTGTATCACGGAAGTGACAATTAGGGTATAGTTGTAGACATTATATTGTATCTTGGAAGAGAACATTATAACCTTAGAAGAATTGTTTTCAGCAGAGTAAGAACGTAGACATCACATAGATATTGAATGTGCATTGAAACCAAGTGAAGAACCCCAGTTCTTGGATTGTTTTCCTCATATATTTTATTCTAGTTTGATAATTAGTTTAATTTTGTTTAGTTTAATTTAGTTAATACAAAAACCCAAAATTCTTCTCATACACTTCTAGACGTAAAGAGATAAGATACTTGAACTTGATATTACATTCAGTCCTTCCCTGCGAACGAACACACAAAAATACTACTAACAATAGCTGGGAATTAGCAGTTGATAAGGACAGGTTTGACTGATAGATCACATGGGTTGATAGTAGGTATAAAAAGCAATATGGCAGCCATACTTTGGAAACACAGAAGAAAGAAGCATTCCATTTACACAGTACATACAAGAAAGGTGCAGGGGACATATCTGTTCACAAGGACAACCTTTCGGCTACATGTGGATTTGGAGTGGAGTAGCAAGTCAACTTGAATTAGATTAATATTATCTTATTCCTGTAGTACTTGTAAACTTGGGATATATAACCAAGTGTAGCAACTCTTTAGATTGTAAGAAAAACATACATATTTGCTTAGGGTTTCCTGAATATCTTTAGAAGCAAAGAGTTGTAAACACAGAAGCTGTGTACATTTGTATCACAGGGTTTTCTTCGAATAAAAGTCTCAGGTGGTACATTTAACCACCTGATTTTTATGTGGTTGTGAACTATTTCTATTCAGCAATTATTTCTTTATAAGATTTCTGTGGTTTTTATCAGAAATTTTATAACTATCAAGAATTGTATTCAACCCCCCCCCTTCTACAATTATACAAGTGTGTAATCTGGGAATAACAGACCCGTGCCTCGCAAGGGTTATTATGCTACTTTATTTTAATATGGTAACGGATGATGTGTAGTTTTATTACATGTCCGTAGAGATTCGACAAATATAGCCAATATGATGTGATTATCTAAAAAAAATTGCTAAAAGTAATGTCGGGTTGGAGATGAATTTTTTTATACATTCTTTTTAATTTTCATTTAAGGCAGCCTCACACAAATTTTAGTCTAAGATTTTTCATGATTACACTTCATTATTTATCTATACAAAATAAGTAAAATTCTTGCCACGCACGATTTTTTGCTGTGTATTTAAAGTAAAAAATTTTGATGTTTCAGCTGATTATTCTGGCACTTGTGATGATAAAAGATGCCTTCATGTCAAGTGATTGCAAAATGCCACAGTTGGACGGTCAGTAGATCCAAAATGCCTTTCTTTCTCACACATGCACACACATTTATAAATAGTGTTAATCCTCGTTGAAGGAAGCAAAGTGTTGAATTTTAAGTACAAAAGCCAAGGTCAAACACGAAAGACACAAATATTTTGATCCTAGTAATTAGAAAAATGAGATGTTTTAAATTGAAACATGCAAACTTAAGGTAGGGTCTTGAAGAAGGATGATCCATCCTTTCACCATTTTCTGCATAAACCATTGACAGCTTTCATGGAAGAAACTCATAGTTCCAAGGGTCTGAAGGTATTTCATGTAATTTAAATTTAAGATCGATCTTTTTTCTAAATTTGGTTGAGATTGTTTCTTGTAAATCAAAGCGACTGTGCTTTTGAGTGGGATAATCAGCGACCTTGTAATCTTCCATGATTTTGCTCAAACTCTCTGGACTGTCTTTAGAAAAGATTGGCTGAGATAATTTCACCAGTGCCTCAAAGTAATGTTGCAATAGAATGATACCATCATGTACCCCATGTTTCAGCAGTTCCTTAATCCAGAATTCAGGATATTGCCTATCTTTGCTGGTAACGAATGGTTGAGGGATACCAAACCACTCCTTTTCACCGAACCAGTAAGTCTTCATTTGCTCATAAATAGCTGAATGGAGTTGATCCCGCATTGATATGATATCTTTATAAAGCGACTCCTCTTCAAGTTCACCAACTTTGTTACATAAGCAAACGACCTTGCCCGCTGCATCTATTTCCCCTACCCACAGTCCATGATGAACAAAGCCATGCCTTTGATTATAATACCAAACCAGTACCAAGACCTTCTCTCTCGCTGTTACAATCGATAAAAATTTAAGATTATTCAACTAATGTAATAAGGTAACAACATTTATGACAATTTTACTTCCAGGCACATATATTATTTCACCTTTTGATTTTATTAAAGCAGTTAATGAAAAGTATCCACAAATACACTTGGTATAATGAAAAGTATCCACAAATACACTTGGTATAAAACTAAACTAACCTATCAAGTAGCTCTATAACTGGAATTAACAATCAAGCAATTATTAAATATTACTACTACTACTACCACCTAATTTAACTTAAAGTGTGCTCAATTTTATCACAAATAAATTACTGTATAAAATTAATTATCTATGAGATCCTTGGTTGGCACTGTATAAAATTAATATTATAAATATTTGAACGAGTACAATCACGTATATAAAAAATACACAGTTCTAGATATCAAATTAACGTCGTAATCAAATTAATATTATTGAAAACCATTTTGCCTGATTTTGTTTTCCTGATTCACACTTCATGAAAAATAAACATATGTTTTTTGTTGTAATACCATATATACCATCACCTACACCTTCTTTCTAGCTGTTAAAATAAACAAATATATAGAATTATTGAGTTGATGTAATTAATGATAACATATCATTTTGATTAACATATCTTTTTGATGTTAACGAAAGCTAGTTAATGAATATCAAAGTAATGGACACACATGCACACACACACACACATATATATATATATATATATATATATATATATATATATATATTTTTATTGAAACACTTAATAGAACGATACAATTACCGTTGTATGAATTAGTTTTATTAATAGGAGAACTAGTTACTTAACATGGTATCAGAACTCGACAGAGGACTCAAATTTGATTACCTGCCACCCCCAATATTTTCAAATGGGACTTTCCAAGCAAATGTATCTTGACCATTACCAATTCGTTTTCTACATCATTACTATTATGTCACTTATCAAACGTTTTTGCTACAATATCATTTGTAATTATTTTTTGGTACTCAATTTTTACCCTAGCATTACTCTTTTATTATATTATAGAATGCTAGGGGTACAAAATTTTATACAAAACATTGTTACAAAATGATGATATAGTGATGTCTTAATATGGGATGTTTTCATTTGTTGGCATGGGTGTGAATGCACGTAAACACATTATATTTAATTAAATTATAATCACTAAAAATAAGACATATATCATTTTGTAAATTTTTTTGTATACAATTTTGTACCTCTAACATTTTCCTTTATTATAACATTTATCTCCGTCTAAAATATTAATCCTTTTGATTTGTTACATGTCACTTAACGTGTATATAATGATAATTTTATATACTATTTTTTTTAAAAAAATCTAAATTGAAATTTAATATTTGATTTGAATTTTTATTTGAAAAAAGAACTTTTATAATAATATATAAAATTATCATTTTTATGCGCATTAACTTACATGCAAAAGATAAAGGGACTAGTTTGAGAGAAAAGAAATATAAAAATTAAGTAAAATTAACTTATTTAAATAATAAGTTTACTCTTGTACTTGCTAAAAATTTCAAGCACATTAGCTAAAATGTAATGGCAGAGTAAAAATGTGTTTAATATCTGTTTTGTATCATACTCATACATAATAAAAAGTAATTTTTGTTATTGTTGGTTTGGACAAATTGCATTTGTTTTTGCGGACTATTTCCAAATTTCGAATATCAAATCGTTAAGAATAGTGATAGGAAATAGTAGGAAAAATTTTGGGGCTCCGTCCCAAAATATATTTTTCTTTTGATTTTCGATTGGTCAAATTGACCAAAATTTAAGTGAAATTTATTTGTATTATATAATTGAAATAGATATAAAAAAATTATATCATTAAAAAATATCTGTAATCTACGTTACAATGCAACTTTTAATTTTTAGAAATAATAATTAAATAATTTTTAATATATAAAGATTGATCAATTTGACCACTAAAAAAATTTTAAAAAAATGGGAAGAGTGGAGTACATAAAAACGAACATCAGCGGATTTGTTGTCAAGATGGAATAGCCTTTGTGTTTACATTGAGCCAAATTGTACCAAAGTCTTAATTGTAATCTTGATGTTTACTTGACAAATTTACAAAAATTTGTAAATTTTAAAATTTAAAATTTTAAAAATTTTAAAATTTTAAAATTTACAAATTTAAACACAATCCGCTGATGTTCGTTTTTATGTACTCCACTCTTCCCATTTTTTTAAATTTTTTTTAAAATTTTAAATTAACAAATTTTAAAATTTTGATGTTATGTAAAAATTTACATAAAGAAATTTAAAAATGGGAAGAGTGGAGTACATAAAAACGAACATCAGCGGATTGTGTTTAAATTTGTATTATGCTGCAGGCATAATGTGTACGTATGGAATTGGCGCTCTTATTGGCGAGCCAAATTGTGATTTGGCAAAATTTACCAAAGGCAATTCATGGGTTGAAAATGCCGGATAATATTGCCAAGCGAGTTTCAATCAGCAGGAATGGTATACCAAAAGAATGAAATTGTTATACCAAAATGCCAAGCTGAAGCCTAAAGAATGCATCTGGGACTGGTAGCAGCAAACAAGTAAAGAAAGAAAGAAAGAAATTAAAGCAAAGGTGACACAAAACTGAAAATCTGGAAACTGCAGAATGCAGAATGCTTAACTTTTAAGAATAAAGTGCTTTCATTGATGAAGTTCTGGTGTCAGTACCGTTAAAAAGCTCTTGAAGTCTAGTTTTTTACGTAAAAAACGGCTCGTAAAAAGGAATTTTTTACAAAAAGTTATAACTGTTTTGGTGAAGGAATACAGGGGACCTTCAATGAATTGGCAGAAGATTCGATGTTACACAAAATACAACTAAATTGCCAACGCTTGTATGACTATGAATGTTTCGAGATGGCTGGTAGCATCTTGAGTATGTTTGAAAATTGATTGCAGAGAATGTTTAAATATGAACAAATATCCAGGAATTTTACACAGGCCATTTTGGTGCGCCAGCCCAACAATAGATGTGAGACAACACTAATAACAGTTCCAAGATATACTATGTAAAGAATGCAGGGATCTATAGTCTAAGATGATAGTATGGTTGCGAACCAAAAATGCGTAAAACCGGAAAAGACAAACCAAACTTTAGTAAGTTGTATACAATATTAATCTTCACAGCTTGCCTCTTTCAGTTACAATGTAGGCTTGGAGGAACAATTAGGATTAGTTGTTTGGATATGTGTTGACCAACAGAAAGAATTATTTTTAGTGCGTTTTATTCTCCTGATGTAGAGGAGGAATGAAGGATTTATGAATAATTAAGTGCCTCTTCTTGAACTTCTAGTCTATCTATTTTGATTTCCTCTGTATGATCACAAATGATGCATAAAGATTCAATCTTTAACTTTTATATTTTTTTTTGTGAGTTCCCCTTTATAGCTTTTCTGTTTATTACCGTTTTGTTACTTCTGTGCTATTTTCCTGCCCCTTTTCAGTTGAAATGAGGGCATGGGGGGGGGGGGGGGGGTGTGTTTAATATCGTATCATTTTTGTTAGAGACAACACAAGTGATAAGTATCTGAATCTCGATGAATCAAGGTGGTTTAGTTAATACTTAATACTATAAACTTTCTACATTCTGCTGAGTTCCATAAATATCGAAACACATAAATGATTGGTGTGCGTTGGGATATGAGCCACACAACGATGAGAATGATTCTCATCGTGTAATATTCATGCACTTGTTGATTTCCATATTTGAGAATAAATTCTTGATTTCCATATTTGGGATAGAGCAACACAACTAATCTTGATAATATTAAGGTAACATGTGCATTAGCTAGTTTAAGTAGAGAGAAGCCTTAACAACAGTTACATAATTATGCCTTTGGGTTGCACATTATTTGGCAATACATATTGTGGATACCGTTTACTCTAGAGTCTAGAATGCTTCGTTACATCACTCATGCTATGAAAAGTACATAACAGATTATGGCTTCTGCATTTCACCAAATGTCACTTCGTTTGCTATCTTAGCTCCCCTTCCTTTAGCCATGTACAGACCCACATGATGCATCATTTCCTGCAATGAAGCCAAATAAGGGCACTGATGGCTATGGCAAGTGAATTTTTTGGAAGTAGTTTGTAATTTTTTTTGTACCTGGGGGTGAGCTAAACCATCTTTGGTTTGTTTCGCAACTGAAACTGGAAAATCAAAAGTGGCACAGCCACCTGAGTACACCACCACATCCTTCAGTGGAGTCAAGAAGCCACGGTTTCTTGCTGATAGTGTTGAACAAATGAAGTCCAACACACAAATGTCTGTGCATATCCCTGCAACCAGTAACTTCATCCCGACCAAAAATTCAGTATTTGTCAAAGGTATATGATCAATTTAGTGGCCTTCCTCTTAATTTAAGGTTTTCGGAGACTAGATTAGCTTAAACATGGTATTGGAGCTCAGGTATTATTGAGGTCTAAAGTTTGATTTTGGACACCAAGGTTGGAAAATACCTAGAAGATGAGCTCGTAGCAAACCACTCTTAGGTCCTAAAGATAGTCGAGGCGGTAACTTAACATTACACAATGATCTGGTAATTGATTCTAGCTTTTGATTTAAGCTAGTATGATAAGAGTTATGTCACACTATCCTTACATTAAACTTTGTTAGGTGGAGAAGGATCGCAATTGTACTGTTATACAGTACATATTGAAACTTACCAGTTCAATGTTGTTGGTCTTTACCCAGTCCGCAAAAGCATTGGAGCCATCCTCCTGAATAGAACCAATATATCCATCGTAGCAATCCTTGCGCCTTATCATCACATTTGGTTCCTTCTCCAACCACCGCAGAGCTGAATTTTCATAATTTAGAGACACCAAAAGAATGAGATTAAGAAGCGGAATACGTCATAGGTAAATTATGAGCCCTGATTTGGTTCAGCATAGTAGGATCAAATTGTTATCCTTTCCCGAGTAGATATATGTCAAATTTTGTTTCAAATAAACACACATCAAAAAGTTATCCATCAAAATTTATGGTCTGATGTGTAAAATGACAGCGATGACACTGCCTCTACCCCGAAAATTTGTGTACCTTTCCTATAATTGTTCTATTGAAGCAAGGTTAACAGTGTTAAAAGGAAAGAACAGACTGAGGATTCGTAAATAGCCTACCATCAAGATCCCTTTGTGGTTCCTCTATCATAAACCAAAAAAATCTAACACAAATATGTGACATATAAATCAAGAATAGAGAGGAAAAGAACAGAGAAAGATCTGAGTACCAGGAACTAAGTTGGACTCTTCAGTTCCAGCAATACAGTGAGAAGGATAAGGATGCTCTAGTTTTCCAGGTTGATGAGAGTCAAGAAATGCAAGAACTGGCCATTTCTTCTCACAAAACACTCTTGCAAGCCTTTCTGATTCCTCTATCATCTGAGATATCTGGCTGTTGGGCTCTCTTGGTGCCTAACACACACACAGAGTTAAATTTACATTAAAACTTAAGCAGATATTGATTCACACATACTCAGATATGTTATGTTGTCATGGTACAAAACACTACTCACCAGATTTCCAGCTCCAACAGTACAGAAGCCATTGATGATATCCACAAGAACCAGTCCAGTCTTAACATTTTCTGATATGACCAGTGACTCCTCCTCTAGAGGGATCTCCTTCTTCAACAGATCAACTATGTTAAGTACCATGTTTTCAACAAAGAACACCAACTCTGAGGTATTGAGAATATGAAGGCTACCTTTGTGAAATAACACACACATAAATAGTACTCACATCCCATATGCTCTTTATCCCCAAACACACATATTTATTTGCGAAAATTGTATTTGGCATGATGGTCAAGTATACATGTCTTTTTTGTTTTCTCGAATTTTAATAAAAATAATTATTTAAGTGAGTATATAGTTGCAAATTATTTATGTCGAAAATTCAATTCTCCGAAATACTTTATTTACAAAAAATGCAAGACTTCCAGTAAAAAAAGAAAGATGCATATTGTAGTTTATCTGCAGGCTGCAGTGATGTGACTTGATGATTAAGTTTGAAAAATGAAAGTGGTCAAAGAAAAAACTCCAATGTGCATCATCAATAGTGTTGTTTGCTTAGACATGTTATAGTATTATCTTAACCAGCTATCGTCCAGATAATAAAGAAATGGTATTCAAGTGAAATTGGTGTTTGAATTTTCCAACTACAAATGTCAGCTTCATTTCATTTCAAGGAGGGCAGAATCTTTGACTTCGAAGATAAATCCTAATGGAAATGGATAAAAAGAAGCCTCTAGCCTTAGTAATACAATCTTCTTTCTCTTTTTTTTTTTTTTTTGTGCTAAACTGAATTCTTTCTTTTTGCTCGTTCCTTAGTAAATTTTTTGCTCACCGCCCCGTTTTTTTTAACACATTTATTTTATAAATTTGGATAAAAAAGAGTACACGCCTTCGAGATATAGAAGAAAACGGGATAAATTCCCGAATCGAATAATCTTCAAAACTTAACAAAAAACTATCTTCAAAGAGTAATACACACCAATAATTGTACAAACTACACTAAAGAATATCTAAACAAAATATCTTCCAAAACCCGTTACTGTTACTTTTAAATACTTTTAAAATTATATGTTTAAATAAAATAGAGTATAATAATTTATTATGGATATAATTTAACTTTGTAATTAATTAATAAATTTTTTAGTAATAATAATAGTTTTTTAATAAATGATATGTATTGATTAGAACTAATAATATAAAATTTTAATGTAAATTTGTTGTTGACGGGATTCGAACCTGAATCTTTAGAAGAGTGATTTAAATATAGAATATTCCTTATTATTAGATCTAACCACTATCATCTATTTACTAAATATCTAACGGTCAATATTCTTTTACATGGTTGAACCAAGTTGATGCTGTTAGATGGTTGAACTAAGTTGAACCAAACAATCAAAATATACCCATGTTTGCTTATTATATACTAGTATAGTATAGTATAGATATAATAGTCTTGATTTTTATATTATATATAAATATACATTATATAATATTTTTATTTATAAAGGTAACACATTTTGTATTTATGCACATGATTTATGATAGAATTTATATTATAAAAATTATAATATCAACTAAAATTAAAAATTAGTTTCAAAATCGTAAATTATATTTATTTTAGTTTTACTTAAATTTCAAAATAAACGATATTTCATGATTTTTAATTTATTTTTATAAAATCATTTAACTTATTCAAACTTAGATAAGATTAGATTGCGAGTTTATTTTTTATGAACTAAATTAAAAAATTTTAAACCAATTTAACTAAATCAGGTTGCAAAAACACTATCAAACCCAACCATGAACACTTCTAATTCGTATGTACGTCATCTTTGTCATCTTTGTTTTAAACAACATAATTTTGACACTATCTATCTATTATCTATACTATACTATACTAAGTAAACTAAGTTTGGTTCAACCCTATTTTTTAGCCATAATTTTAGTCCAATTAAAAATAAAATTAATTAATATTTTATCTAAGTAAAAACATTCCCCGGTGTCGCAATGTACGTGCATGTTCATTTGCTACAAATGCCATCTATTTCTTGGGTTGTGTTGTGTACTGTATATATCTTTGTTCCAAGCCCAATCAGCTTCTTTTACTCATTTTTATTGTAAGTGATTTTTTTATAATTTAAACTATATTTTAATACCATACAGTTAAATATTAAATACTATTACATACTTTTGTTTTGTTTGATATAAAAATATATTATACTCTTTCCGTCCTACCTATCTATACTATAATAAGTAAACTAGGGGATAATTGGTAGTTTGGTAGTTTGGTTCAACCCTATTTTTTAGCCATAATTTTAGTTCAATTAAAAATAAATTTAATTAATATTTTATCTACCTAAAAACATTTACTATACTATAATAAGTAAACTAGGGGATAATTGGTAATTTGATAGTTTGGTTCAACCTTATTTTTTAGCCATAATTTTAGTTCAATTAAAAATAAATTTAATTAATATTTTATCTACCTAAAAACATTCCCGGGTAAGCAAAGATTTAGCCGAGAGTTTTGATCGAGAGGAGTGGCGTGTGTGTCAGTGTGGCTATAAACTAGGGGATAATTGGTAGTTTGGTAGTTTGGTTCAACCCTATTTTTCAATATTAAAAAACATATTAAACAAATAACAAATTACATTATAACAAATTAAAATTAATATTTATAATATTAAAATTAATATTTATAATATTATATTACACTATAAACAAATTACAAAAAATTAAAAGCAACTCGTGCTTTGCACGGGTTATAAGCTAGTATATATAATGCTGCAACATAAGGGTTGGATGAGACAATTAATTCTATGTCATCAGCCGTATCATTGCCACATCATCAGCCAGCTCATATCTACTTAATTAACCTTCATTGCTTATGTATTATAAACATGTATCGTCGCTGCAAGTCTATAACTCTTCTACTGTCCTTTTCCTTGCTCTAGCGCAAACACCACATCAAATGCCAAATTCATTTGAAAGACTACGAAGATGTCTCCACACCAATCCACCGCCGGCCAAATAGATGATCATATGCATCAAACATGTTCGGTAAAATGTTTAAATCAATTGAAATATTTAGTTTAATAGTTTATAATTTGTTGCTTAGTGTGTTGTTTTATAAATTAAATCTTGATATTTTGATTTCTAGGATTTAGGCCAGTTCTGTAGTTTAATTACTGGTTTAATTTCAATTTCTTATAGTGAAAGTTGAAACTGAACAATTTTCAAGAACTTCTAAATGTGATACTTTAGTTTTTATATTCTTTAGTGAAGATTGTATGGGTATTTTCTGTGACACTTGTTTTTAAGTAGGGTATTTTATGCGCTTAGTTTGTATGTTTGGAAAGTTCAAGCTTGTGTAGTCTGGTGCTTGTATTGGTACATTTCTGTTTCCTATTTTTATTGATCATAAAGCCATTGTTGTTGATGGAGTCGGAAGAATTTTTACTCTGGATCCATTCATTACCCAAGAAGCACTTCTGAGGTATCTCTCTTTTTATGTCAATGTACTTCAAGTGTGTATGAGTTTTTGTGTGTGTTTTGGTTTCTTGTATGTTTGTAAAATGATGGTCTGATCTTTTGACTGTATATTTATGGTTTTAGAAAACTCATGTGATAGTTTTCAAGTTACAATTTTTTGTTGGGTTTTGGTAGATGTGGCCAGATCTGATTGCAAAGGCCAAAGCAGGAGGTTTTGGATGTGATTCAGCCTTATGTTTTCAGAAATGGCCATGAACCTCAACCTGGAGAAGTGATCTTTATTTTCACTTACATGGATTATTTGTTTCAGTTTTTTGGCATTTTATTAATGTTTTGTTCTTTTTGCTTGTAGTATTATTTTAAGGGGACATATGATTTGGTAAAGTTTATGAAGACAAGCAGGTCTTTATGTTCATCTTAGGATTGGTCCTTATGCTTGTGCTAAGTGGAATATTGGGTAATAAAGAAAAACCGTAACTCTTTATATGTCATTTTCTTTTATATTATTAGACTTTAAAAGTGAAATTTACATGTGCACTTGGCTTGATAAATTCAGGGGCTTTCCTGTTTGGTTGAAATATGTTCCAGGAATCAGAACAGATAATGGACCTTTCAAGGTTCGAAAACCTATTCAGTCTTAGACCTGATTTATTTTAATTGATTTATTGACATGTTATTTTTAACGACTGCACTAACTGAATGTGAATTGTAACTAAAGGATGCTATGCAGAAGATCACAACAAAGATAGTGAATATGATGAAAGCAGAAGTGTTATACGAGATGCAAGGGGGTCAAACAATAATGTCTCAGGTAATAAAACTTGCAGAATTTTATTTTCCCTCCAAAATCCTACCGATTTCTATCGATCAGTAATGTATGCAAGAAAGCAGCACTCTTGCTTCCAGAATGTGGTATCAGTTTTGTTTTTTTTTTGCCCAGTTACTTTGTTATACTCCCTCTGTCCCACTAGGTTCTTTACATTTGGGACAGAGGGTTTGACAAGCAATTTTAAGACCCGTATAAAGTATAGTTTCATAATTTTTTTATTTTTTTTGCTTCTGAATAAAAATGTTTAAATTTTTATTCAAAAAACGGAAATTTTAAAAATAAGTTATCGAACTATACTTTATATACCAGTGATAACAAACTGTTAAGAAATAAGATGGAATTAGGGAATAATAGGTTGGCAGATATTATTTACTAATAACCTGATGAAACCATGATAATGAGGAAAAATTAAAAATCAATACACATAGAAACTATGCCGGTAAGCAAATCTTGTATCAAATAATAAAAATTTGGTAAAAAGGATAGATATTGTTAAATTTAGTTTTTTGATCACAATACACACATTAATATTTTATAGCATAAAAGTTTGCATGATGCCCCAACACGTTGTATATTGATATGTTATTGCTATAAATGTATGGTTGTTCGTTCTAGTAAGATTAAACTCAGAATAACTTTTTCGTGTGCATATATCATATACAACAGACTGAGAATGAATATGGACATGTACAATATGAACTTGGTGCTCCTGGTGAAGCTTATAATAAATGGGCAGCCTAGATGGCAGTTGGTTTAGATACAGGAGTTCCATGGATTATGTGAAAGCAAGATGATGATCCTGATCCCATTGTATGTCTCCTTGCTTTTTGCCATGATTTTTATCCTTTTTTCCTGTCATTTTCTATGCCTATCAATTGTGGTATTCAAGTAATGGTCTCCCTTCCCCCGTGGAGAACTTAATTGGCGACGTTTTGTTTGCTTCTGTAGTCAAAACTCAAATCAAGTTATGATCCACATGACAGGATCTGCTCTTTTCTCGTATTACAATTTTAATATACATTATTCACTAGCCTTAAAATTATGATGGACAGATGGTCCGGTCGCCTTGCCTTTGGTTAACATGGGTGCTATCAATTATAATAAGTAGAATATATCAACAACATTGTTTTCTTTCTTTCTTATCTCGGAAATTAACTGATATAATATTGGTTGCTGCCTGCTGGAGTTATTATTTGAAATTATATTCCTAAATCTAATTGTAAGGGCAGAGACTTCTCAGAGCCATTAAAAAATTGTTGTCGCTGTGAACCAAGAACACGGATGGAGAGCATAATATGGTAGAGATGCAAAAGAGTAAGCATAGAGAGACTTTGCTTAAAATTCTTTGCCAACAATTTGAGCCTCGGAGCTTACTGTTACAGAACTAAAATCAAATCTTAGTGTTAGGGAACTGACATCATAAACATATATTAAGATGACATACTTACCCTCTTTGGCCAAGTCCCGGTAATTTAACTGGTCTTCAATAGCGAGGGGGTATATTTTGCGTACAAGGATTATGTTAAGACATCTAACCTTGAAGCCACACCTGTTGCTGCTTGCTGCTGTGACTATTTGAGCTATTTATATTGTCCACTAACACGCCCATACCACAGCCAACCACTTTTTTTTTCATTGAGGAAGAATTAGAAACTTGCTAATTCATAGTCTTAACTTCAAATCATAGGTAGTACTACTCATCGCTGATTGCATTATGCATATGTAATACATCATTATACAAGCATGCAAACGTCATTTTTCAAACTTGACAAATTGAAGATAGAGTTGGTGAGCTAAGATATTTTGTATTCTTTCTAAATTCATCAAAGAAGAAAAACTGTGATCATGCTAGGGTAGTTGTTGCTCCTCGTTCAGGTCGATTATATTGCAAGCCCGATGGCACCATATACATAAATATAGTTAGTGAACCGGTTTGATAATGTGTTGTGACTTTGAAAATGATTAATATAGCTATAAAATACGACATTGCAAATGCTCAAGATTTTAAGGATCCATGTTAATAGCCGTGAAAGCATTTGAAATTGGAAAGTTTGGTTGTAATTTAGTTTCTTGTCAGGGGACTCTTGAAGCCTTTTCTTCCACCAAATGCATTTCCTTCAACTATTGTTTATGCAGGCATTGGATTCTTGGTGATGCAAGAGCCGGAATGCTGGCCTGAATTTGGATAAATAAGTAAATGTGGTTTGCATAACATGCTTCTGCAATTGTTGATCTAAACATGATTAGTCATATAATTACTATCTTTATGTAAAATGTGTTATTTTTTAAAGCTAATCATAAAATTGAATGAATGTGGTTTATATCTTGCTGCGAGCCATAAGGCTATGAATATGGTATGATGCCTTCTGATGCGAACATACACATGTTTTACGCATTCCATTTTGTATTGTGATATTATATTTACCCGTTTCACCCATCTTATAGCACATTAATTCCAGGTGCTTGTCTTACTACTTGCTTGCACTAAAACCCATGAAGATCACACCGTGAGAAAGGTCGCTAAACTTGCATTATTATCTTTAACCTGAGAATCGTAATTTGTTCAAAGTTTAAGTGTTCCTGTTTGGCTTCTTTAAAAAATGATGGTTTTGGTTCTATATTTTTTTAAGTTTTATGTGCTTAATGTTCCTTTGACTTCAGTTTTATGTTAACATTTATCTCTAATTCATGGTTGACCTTCGATTTATTTTTTAGATGAAGGTGGTTTGCGCCAAATGATTAAGCATTCGAGTTGTAGATAAAAATTGCATGCTAAGCAGGATCATCAAAGCTCAAAATTTTTAAAAGGTACGTAGTTAAGTACATCTTATTGCTGCTTATAATCTCAAAAAATTCACCGGTACAGGGTCAGCGGGCTAGCAATTTCCAATGGGTTTAACATGAGTTTCGTCGGCAAGTTAAAATTCAAAACTGAGGTTGCATGTTGCAGATTTTGGTAGGCAATAATAACCAATACAACCATTTTTTTCCTAGATCGCTATATTCAACAAATGCTACGGTGTGTTCCTATCTCCGAGCTAAAGAGTGTTTAATATATATTAATATCATATCTTCTGAGTTTCAAACCTCTTTTTTTAGACCTTTGTACATATCTCAAACATGAATTCTTCATTTTCTGCATTTCTAGACCCAGACTTCACTTTTCTTCTTAACATGTTCCCAAGCTACAATATCGGGACACCAGATTCTAACATGCATATGGCTATTTTTCAGATAAAGTACGTGAACATGGGTGATGATTTATTTTCAGTTTCAATCTTTTTCATTATGCATTAGCATAATTTTGAATTCTGATTATAAATTAGATTAGTCCAAAGACTACTCTAACAGGGGAGAGGCAGATTTTTACTAGATTTAGCTAGCGATTTTGAGCATGCTCTCCTCTACATAACTGTTAAATTTATAAAAATATGAAAAAACTCCTGAGTTCAAATTTTGATGTACTCCTTTTAGGGGAAAAAACTCTTGTATTATGTAGGCCACTTATTACTAAATATACTGTAAACCTGGGATTTTTTCCCAGTTTAATGTGATTTTCATGGGTGAAAATATAAAGGACTTAATTGTGGATGTGCTTAGTTAAAAGGTGAAATAATTAGTAGTTTGGTTAGTCACAGGAATTTTTTATAAGAACTTTTGTAGAGAAATATACAAATGATCTAAAGATAACTGAATTTTCTTTAGCTGCTATGAAAGAGGGAATAATTTTTTGGATGTCACCTTTGGCAACGTTCCGTAAAATGAAGCCCTTATGCTGATTGTGCTCCACGCAGATCAACTCCAACTGATATATTCTTTAAGCCTACTGGTATGTGAGCTGTACATTCCACATTCCGTTTACTAAAGGTAGGCCATGAAACAAGTCAAGACTAGGGATAGCAGGGGGATTGAAATTTTCCTATAACATGCAGTTTTTCAATTGCTTAGGATTCAATGAATTGCCTTTGTCGATACATATACACCTACATCTGACTAACTTCTAGGGTAGTAATGCCTCTAATTCCAATTTCTACATTAGGCAGCCATATAACTCATGTGGACAGATGTGTGATGTAGAACATTCGACTCTTAAACTTTTCCTTTTGTCTGGTATCAACTCGTCGGCAAACAATTTACACTTAATTACTATAAAGTAGACATGCAACAAGAAATGTCTAGCAATACCCATAAGGTTCTTTTCAGAGAAAAAACAAGCTTTATATTTATTTGTATGCTTGTGATTTAGGTCAATAGAAATGTATTTCATGCAGACATAGTATCTAAAACAAGAGTAATGTGTTCTTCAAGTTGGAAGTTTGGTTTAATTTTTTTTAAATCTTTATATAATGTTTATAAGTAAGTGCTGCTATTGAATCGAAATTATAAATGTGTCGTCATTAAGGAATATTGTCTACTTACGCCCCTTGGTGCAATTAACCAGTTTCAAAAATTACAAATGTTATGATTCTAACATGTCTGCATCTTATGTTATTCTATCAACTCTTTCCTATTCTCTTATAGTCATTTCATCGTGTGTCCAGTATAAATATGTATTCCCTAAGAAGCATAGATCACCGAATCAAGGAGTAGCTGCAGTGACAAAGGTGCTCCTAAAGTTAGGATGGTTCTAGAACTCCACCCTCATCTAAAAAGTATAGAATAGAAGAAGGTTGGGCAGTAGTGCACAAAAGTAGGGAGACATAAAATTGTATTTTAGTTTTAATTAGAGGTCTACAAATTCCTTTAGTGGATTTGATATTTCCTTTTTGTTTCTTTTCTTTTTGTTTCAGAATTTTTTGTACCATCTCAATGACATTGTTGTGCATCTCAAATTTTGTAGTATTGTCTGCAGGTTCAATGGTTGTTAACGAGAAAGTCGTGCTTTTTTCCTTCTTTCAAGAATCTGAACACAGCACAACTACAAGAGTTTTGCAAAAAAAAAATGTACACATCTTCAATTCTATCCGACTGTATACTGCTCTGCAAATAGTCTACACACATCTTCAATGGATCTTCCTCCTCTATAGCAAGCTTACAAGCATACCAAAAAGACATGTCATACGTATAACTTTCATCCATTCCGGAAATAATAATTTGTAGTGAGAAAGATTATGCTCGCAATACCATCGCTAATGTAGCATTTCATAGGCATACATATAATTGCACAACATGGGAGGCTAGAGCTTGCCCGTGCCTTGCACGGGCTACAAAGCTAGTTTAAACTATTATAAATCAACTAGCTTTGTAGCCCGTGCAAGGCACGGGCATGCTCTAGATTACAAATATTTATGAATTATTCGTGATCACGCAGGATTGGATTGTTGATATTTTCGATTGTTCATATCTTCGCAGCAATTGTTGGGAGGAAATAGAATTTATGCAGTACCCGATCGTGAAATGCAAATGATAATTCTGATTAGATTAAATTTGTTTATATTTTACGTTATGTTTTGTTTTGTTAAAGCAAACTTGAACGATATGTAATAAATTGTTTAATGTTAAGATCAAAACCGTACTTCGAAATATAAATATATAGAGTTAACATGGATGGATACAGAGATACATACAAGTATTAATTACATAATAATAAATGCATATTAGTTCATATTAGTTATTATTATGTAATAAATATGTTAGTGTTACAATACCTAAATAGCCTCCGGAAATATAACATAGATATAATTAATAGAGGTAAATATAACTTTTTATATGAATAAATTTGCTCATGGAACAACCCCCCCCCCATTTGCTCTATTAGATATATCTGTGTGTGTGTGTGTGTGTGTTTTGTTATATTGTTCTGTGCGTTTACGTATTAAAGATGTGATTGATGAGTTTTACGATAGTTAATGTTAATACAAGTTTGTATTATATATAATTATATATGCATGAATGTTCTTTTTTTGTATTGTGATATTTTTATAATATTTAATTCGTAAATAATTACAGTAGATCTAAAATGATTAATAAGATATGGTATATGTTAGTGAATATTATAGTACATTATTACATATTCACAAAAATTTATATATGTATGTATTTGTGTTTGTACATGTGTATGTTGTATAAATATGCATATTAATTATAAAATAATTAATAGATTAAAAATAATGAAATATTAATAGATTATACAACATAAATGCATGTATGTATGAATGTATGCATGCTATATAGTATGTATGTATGTATGTATGTATGTAATATTATAGTATATTATTATAGAGAAAAGTTCTATGGAGTACTCTTTAATTGGAGTACTTGGAGTACATATACGTTCTGCATTAAAAAAAATTTAAAATTTATTATTTTGCAAATCTTGTTTTTATGAATATCATAATATCATTGATAATCATGAAAATCATGTATGTTTTGCAATATGTTCATCTTGAAAATCTTTATATTTTGCAATTAGAACATAAATGTTTTGCAACCCAAATGTGTTTCGCAGAACAATTCATTTTGCAATATTTTGTTAGCAAAACATACAAAATTTTCAAGATTTTCGATGAAATAGTAATATTCATGTACAAAGATTTGCAAAATAATAAAGTTTGCAAAATTTTGAAAGTAAAATGTATATGTACTCCAAGTACTCCAATTAAACAGTACTCCATAGAACTTGACTCTATTATTATATATCCACAGAAATTTATATATGTATGTATTTATGTTTGTACATGTGTATGTATGTATAAATATGCATAATAATTATACAACAATTAATAGATTACAAATAATGAAATATTAAAAGATTATACAACATAAATGTATGTATATATTGTATGTATGTATGCATGCATGCATGCATGCATGTATGCATGTATGCATGTATGTATGTATGTATGTATGTACATATGCATGTATAATTAATAATTATATATTAATGTATAATTATCTACAAATATACATTATAATTAATAATTTTACATTATCTTAGTTAAGCCAACTGAGATTTATCTACAAATTAATATATATAAACAAAAATATATAGTATGTATGTATGTATATAATATTATAGTATATTATTATATATCCACATAAATTTATATATGTATGTATTTATGTTTGTACATGTGTATGTATGTATAAATATGCATATTAATTATAAACAATTAATAGATTACAAATAATGAAATATTAATAGATTATACAACATAAATATATGTATGTATGTATGTATGTTATATAGTATGTATGTATAGTATATTATTATATATCCACAGAAATTTGTATATGTATGTATTTATATTTGTACATGTGTATGTATGTATAAATATGCATATTAATTATACAACAAGTAATATATAGATTACAAATAATAAAATATTAATAGATTTTATAACATAAATGTATGTATGTATGTATGTATGTATGTACGTATGCATGTATAATTAATAATTTTGTAAGTACGTAGGGATGTATGTATTTATATATGTATGTATGAATGTAAGTATGTATGCATGTACGTATGCATGTATAATTATGTATGTATGTATATATGTGTGTATGTATGTATGTATATGTATAATTATTGGGATTATACATTATACAAATATTTATGTATGTTGCTAATGATTTTTAATATTAACTCAAATGTTCACATAGCTCAACTGGTTATGGTGTTGCATTAGTTATGCAAGGTCATGGGTTCAAATTCTTTGAATAACATTATTTTTACAAATATTTTGAGTTAGGTTTGGAGTGAGGTTCGGAAGGACCGAGCCTATGAATTAATTTGCTCAAGAAAACCACTTATTGGTGTATTAGATATATAAGAAAAAATGACATTTTTACCACAAATTTTTAACTTTTTTACCAAAATAACGATTTTCGGGAAGGGTGGCCAAAACTACCAGCCGCATATACCAAATGCGTAATAAAAAAACAAAAACCTGGCACATATTACGCATGTATGAGTTGCTTAATACAAAATATAAAATAAAATAAACATGTTATGCATGTTTAGAATGCGTAACATAAAAAAAAGCCATCTGATACCCGTGTGCCAAATACGTAACACCTTAATACCCAGTCATGAAATTCGTAATAACTTAATATTTGGGGTTAAATAGTTTACATTCGGGGTTCAACGGGTTCCAATATATTTGGAGTTTAAAAATATTAAAAAAATTTTATTAAAATTTTTAAATTTATCAGTATTCCCTTACGGGTTCAACAATTAACTTTTGGGGTTCAACTTTTCCATTTTGGGTTTTAAAAATATTCGGAATGACGAATAAACCGTATACGGACTTAGGATTTAGGGTTTAGGGACCCTAAACCCTAGACCCAAAACCCTAATTTATCCTGATTTTTAAACGCGTTAGCGTTTAAAACTCAGGCCGCCGGATTCAATTTTTTAGTTAAAATTTTTAAATTTTATCTTTATTTCCTCGGGATTGCAACGTTTAACCTTTAGGGTTCAACAATTCCATTTTGGGTTTTAGAAATATTCGGAATGACGAATAAACCGTATACGGACTTAGGGTTTAGGGTGCGTTTAAAAGTAGGCCGCCGGACTAATTAAAATATTAATTTTTTTAAAAATATAATTTTTAAATTTATATGTATACCATTAAGGGTTCAACGGTTAATCTTTGGGGTTCAAGTTTTCCATTTTGGGTTTTAGAAATATTAGAATAACGAAATTAATACGTTTTTAAATTATACATTTTTTAATAGTGTTTTTAAATATATATTTAGAAAAAAAAAAATCATACATATTACCCCAATGAAAAATGCGTAATACCCTATTACGCATCTTACAAATGGGTAATAGATTGTATTACCCTCCGAAAAAATGCGTAATATCAAAAAAAACAAAAAAAAAACTATGTTACGCATTTTGAAAATGCATAACATATGTTAAGCATTCTCAAAATGCGTAACTCACTGGTACTTTTGGCCATCTTTCCCGCATTTGGTTTTCCGGTCACGGTAATATTGAAAAAAGTTATTTTTGGCCTTCACCCGATATATAATAGATTTTTGCTCACATGAATCAATTCTGATTCCCAGAAATTAAATTTATTAACAGTTGTTATTTTTTTTTTTGTTACAATAACTAGTTTAATGCCCGTGCTTCGCACACGGGAGTTCATAATTTAAATAAATTTTATTTTAAATTTTAATAAATTATGTGTAGTTTTACAATGTAGAAATGAAATATGATAGTAGTACTAAAAAGTTGCCTACTTTAATAGTTAAATATGTTAATTTCTTAAAGAACATGAGGTGTTTTGATATTTTAAATTACAATTAGTATAACAAATTATTAATACAATAATCAATTTTAGAAAGATCAAAAAATTGAACATTATTTTAGTAGTGTCAACTATATCATGTTTTATAACTGTAGTAGATAAAAAGATTAAATTAAAATAATTAAATCATAATACGGGGAAAAAAGAAGTTAGTATGTTATCACTCAATTTAAAGTTACATTAAAGTCACATACACGCACAACACAGAAACACGTGGATAGATTTTAAGACATCACAGAATGGGGAGCAAGAAACTCTTCTTCTTCCTTTTTTTTTTCCGATTACTCTCTGCCAAATCTTTGAAGCTAGGAATATGCCAATTTTGTCATCTATGGAGTAATTAAAAATTAATTAATAATTATCGACGATCCAACAGTACGGATGTCAATATATTTTTAATTTAGTGATATTACCAAAATTTTAAAAATTTAAAAAAGAATTTGGATAATGAAATTAGTAGTCAACTATTGAACTGCCAAGAAAAATGACACACATCATTAAACAAAATAATTTTTCACAAAATTAAACAAAATCATTAAAATAAAATTGTTTATTTATTTTAAATAAATTAAAATAATTTATTTAAGTAATTTGTTATCATTAAACAAAATTTAAAATAATTTAAAATTTATGCAAGGAAATAATTTTTGGCAAGAATGTTTTAATTGGATGGCCCTGACCTATTATAATTATAATTGATAATTGTTAGAAAGGAAATAATTTTTGGAAACAAAATAATTCGTGTTTTGTCAAGGATTTTTTTTTTTGGAAAGAACGTTTTAATTGGTTGGCCCTGGCGGGCCCATTATAATTATAACCAATTATTTGGCATGTAATAATAACAACTTCCAAGAAAAATTGACAATTGTTAGAAAGGAAATAATGTTTGGCAAGAAAATAATTTGTGTTTTGTGAAGAAAATAATTATTTTTAAAAAAAAAATTTGGATAATGAAATTGGTAGTCAACTATTGAACTGTCAAGAAAAATGACACACATCATTAAACAAAATAATTTTTCACAAAATTAAACAAAATCATTAAAATAAATTGCTTATTTAGTTTAAATAAATTAAAATAATTTATTTAATTAATTTGTTGTCATTAAACAAAATTTAAAATAATTTAAAATTTGTGGAAGGAAATAATTTTTGGCAAGAATGTTTTAATTGGATAGACCTGGCGGGCCCATTATAATTATAATTGACAATTGTTAGAAAGGAAATAATTTTTGGAAACAAAATAATTCGTGTTTTGTCAAGGAATTTTTTTTTGGCAAGAATGTTTTAATTGGATGGCCCTAGAGGGCCCATTATAATTATAACAAATTATTTGGCATTAACAATAACAACTGCCAAGAAAAATTGACAATTGTTAGAAAGGAAATAATGTTTGGCAAGAAAATAATTTGTGTTTTGTGAAGGAAATAATTATTTGGCATTTTGGATTATTTTAATTGGATGACCCTGGCGGGCCCATTATAATTATAACCAATCAAAATCATTTGTTAACAATTTTTGATATTATCAAGGAAATAATTTTTGGCTTGTATTATCAAGAAAATAATTTTTGGCAAGAAAATAATTTGTGATTTGTCATGATTTGTATTTTAGGGTTTTGGTACATGGGGTGATGGGGATTGTTTAAAATGGTAAGCAATAATTCTAATTTGATCTATTTACGTATTTATTTAATATTAGATTATAGCCCGTGCTACGCATGCGTTAGTTTAAATTTAAATTTTATAATAATTATGATATATAATAATAACGATTAAATAAAGAAAATAACTTTATATATAAGATCAAATAAAATAATATTGAAAGAAATAATATTAATAAAATATTATTTTATATATTATAACAAATGCAATCAAAGATAAAATTATTTAAATTTTCTATATTTATTATTATGTGATAATATGTATAAATAAGCTTACCAAAATTAAAAGATTTATTCAAATTTTCATTAATAATCTTACCATAAATATTAAGAGAATATATTAATAGTATTTAAATTTCTATACAAACTTTCTTTAATTAACAATGGATCAAATATTGAATTTGGATCTTTCCCAAACGTAATATGGATACCAAACCTAAAAATGGATTATCCAGTGGGTCAAAATCAATACAAAATTTTGTCCAAGCCTAAATATGGATACCAAACCTTAGGTAAGGGCTATCCACTAATTTATAATATATAGATTAGACTTACAGAATCCGAAACCAAGTTCTGAAATAATAGAAAATAAATCCTTACCACTTGAACTTTTATTATCTTAGAATAGGGGATAGTGAAAAATGAAAATTAAAGAAACAGTCTAAATAATAAATGTATCGTTAATGACTTTAAAAATTCAATTTTTTTTTTAAATAAATATTAGTTTTGAAGTTGAACCAGACACTTCAAATTTTCTTTTCATTTTATTTTTCGAATAATAAAAAATATGCACGTGAACCCATAAATAAAAATAAATATATCTATCCTTCCACAAAAATTAATCAATTTATATATATAAATAGAAATTGCTGCTACTGTCCACTCTATCTCCACTTTCCGAATCCTCAATGGACCTCTACAGCGGCGGCGCGTCTTTCCCACGCGCTTACCCTGCCCACCAAAACCTCCCCGCCGGCCACGTCTCCTTCCGTCTCCTCTGCCACGCCTCTCGAATCGGCGCCGTCATCGGAAAATCCGGCTCAATCATCAAACACCTCCAGCACGAAACCTCCTCCAGAATCCGCGTCGACGAGTCGCCGACGCCGCCAAATTCCGGCGACCGAGTCATCGTCATCACCGCCTCCAGTTCAATTACTCGGAAAGTTGTGTTTAGTGATGAGGAAATTGAGGTTTCTGCTGCTCAAGAAGCGGTGGTGAGGGTTTTCGAGAAGATTCTCGACGTTGCGGCGGAGAGTGATGGGAGGGTAATGGAGGAGTTAGGGTTGGTTTCGTGTCGGTTGCTTGCGGAACAAAGTCATGCTGGATCAGTTATTGGGAAAGGAGGGAAGGTTGTTGAGAAAATTAGGAAAGATACTGGGAGTAAGATTAGGGTTTTGAGTTTCGACAAAATACCGGCTTGCGCTTGTCCTAATGATGAAATGATTGAAGTATGAATATTGCGTTATGTTTATTGAAGTTCGATTTTTATGATTTTGTTATGATTTATTGAAATGTGGGTTAGGGTGTGTGTTTTATGTGAATATTGTGGTGTTTTGAGTTAAAGGCGGGATCGTTTTGCTTATATTGTGTTGAATCTTGAAATGTTTGGTTGTATTCGTTTCATTTTAGTTGTTATGAATAAAGTGTTTTTTTTTTGTTGAAGTTCGATTTTTATGTTGTTTCTACGAATGATTGAAATGTGGGTTAGGATGTGTGTGTAATGTGAATAGTGAGGTGCTTTTGAGTTAAAGGCAGGATCATTTTGCTTGGATTGTGTTCATTTTTGTGGATACATGGGGAATTTGGAATCTTGAAATGTTCGGTTGTAGTTGGTTCGTTTTAGGAAGTTGTAGTGTAGAAATGTTGTTATGAATGTGTGAGTTTTGTAGTGTTTTGTGTTTCTTTTTGTAGTTAAAGTTGGTATCTTTTCGTGTTGTATGTGTTAGTTTTTGTGGATAAATGGAGAATCAGAATCTTGGAAAGTTAAGTTGTAGTTTGTACAACTTGAGGAAGTTTTTGTGGAGAAATGCTGGGATTGTTTTTTTGTTTTTTTTTAAATGTAAAAAATGTGATTTTGTGGTGCATAAAGTGTGGGTTTTTATACTTCTAATATAAATGAAAGCAGTCAGGAACCAGTTGGGTAGTACCTTTATTTCATTCGACACATTAATTGTGGCAGAAGGGTTCGACGAAAGTAAGGTCTTATCAACCTTTTGTTAGAGAATCCTCCCTCCCCTTATATGTATTTTGTTAAAAGTTGACTGATATTACAAAGTTTGCTTCAAGAATTGGTGTGTTTTTTTTTGCTGGCTGTTGTGACTGCACATTGCACACATTAAAATCAACTATGCATTTGATTAGGAATTTACTATTTTGGATTGTGTTAGGAAGTGAGCACATTATATACATCTATCAGGTATTTGATAGGTGAATATTGGTGTCATAGAATCCTTTGTGTTAAAGTTGGAGACTTTTTATCTTATACTCCGGTATGTTATTTATTTTGACTTGCTACTAGTTCTTGAATTATGGCCTGTGGGAAGCTTAGAACAAGAACTGCTTATAGAAATTCTCGGTAGTTTTTGTAACACAGAGTTATTGTTGGTAATTACTCTATATTCTTTTTTCTTGTAACATAACTTCATTGAGATGTACTATCACTATTGTCTTTTATTCTTTATGTTAGAATATCCTTCTGTGCCAACTTTGAGTCCTTGCACATAAATATTTGGTCTTATATTTTTAACAGATTGAGGGTGACTTTATTGCTGTTAAAAAAGCACTTATTGCCGTCTCTCGGCGCCTTCAAGATTCTCCTCCAGTAGGTAGAGCGCATGAAGTACATCAACAGGAAATTCTAGCTGATGGGCGCATGGATGTCCCTCCAGTTCGGAGTTCTGTGGCACAGCCAAATTCTGGAAGCTCCTTCAATCATGCTCCAGGACGTCCTTTTTCATCAGACGCTGACCATCATCCAAACACGAATTTAAGAATGCCGCAACAAGAAGTGACTTTTAGAATCCTCTGCTCCCATGAAAGGGTAGGGGTTATAATTGGCAAGCAAGGAATGGTTGTCAGAGCACTTCAAAATGAATCAGGGGCATCTATTAATGTAGCAAGTCCTCTACCTGATTGTAAGGAACGATTAGTGACTATTACTGCCACTGAGGTTTGTATGGCAACACAATTTTTGTGCGTTTTGCTTTCATTTTTGCTGGGTTTTGCTTATTGTATGTGTACTTAGTTTTTGTTTATTTTACTCATGTAGAATGCAGAGTCGCGGTATTCAGCTGCACAAAATGCTGTTATTCTTGTCTTCAATAAATCTATTGATGCTGGCTATTCGAAGGGAATCGATTCAGGTGGAAAACGATCACCTGTTGCTGCACAAGTTGTAGTTTCATCAAACCAAGTTGGTTGTTTGTTGGGTAAAGGAGGCGCTATTATTTCAGAGATGAGAAGGGCAACTGGGGCCTACATACGTATAATTGGTGGCGACGAAGTCCCGAAGTGCGTTGCAGAAAATGATCAAGTAGTACAGGTGTAATATCTCATCCTACTTTTCTTTTCAGGTTGATAATTAAGAGAAACCATTTTTATGATATCCGGGTCTATAGCTCAAAAGCAATTCACGTAGTTAGAAAAGAAGTTCTAGTTGATGCGTATGTCTTCGTTTTCCATTCTTCTCATCTTTTTCTGGCTTAAAAAGTACTAATATTGCAGTTTCTTAGTTTCTCTTACAGTTTGAGTGTGATAGTCTCTTCCGAACAGCCCAGTCTCATATATTTATTCCGCGTAAGTTTATGGGTTTGGTCACATATTTTTTTCGTTGTTCCCAACTGACTTGGTTGCATTGAAAATAGGCTATTAGTTGATAGAGATTTCTTTTACTGCTGGGGTTTCCTTCTCTTTCAGTATTAGATCAATTGATTTAAGTTAGTAGTGTGAAAAATAATTGAGAAGTGGTAGTGTGATGCACCAAGTGATTGGCTTGAGATAAGGGCCATGGCTATTTATGATACCATGCTATTTCTTTGGGCCAACCTGTTTCTGTAGCTAAAGCTACTTGTTGCAGTTTGAGGCCTATTAAAAATTATTCCCTATTAAAAATTCCTATTTGATGATATGACCATCGGTTACCTGCCTTTGACTGTCACTCCTTAGACGTCCATGGATTTGGAAATCTTGTCTCTCTAACCAACAGATCTTATAATAAAGTGGAACTGTTCACTTAGTAACTAGTCTGTATATACATGTAGTTTAAGATTCCTTTACTTACTATTTATACTTGACATCGTGCCTTTTGCTGTTGTCATTTTCCATATCTCCTACTGGACCTTTAGGTCTTTTCAATATTTTTTAGCAGTTCTCAGGATTTGCATGAATATCATTATAGCTTATATTGCCATCTTCCATACTTGTTGGAGCTATATCTCGTATTTACCTACTTAATGATAATTCCTGTTTAATTTATGCAAAAAATATAAATAAAGAAAGAACAAGTAAATGGAAGTGTGTAATCTAATTAGTACACTTAATGTACGAAATTTGCACTTGGATGTACTAAGAATGGTTATTCAATTATCAGATTACAGGCGATTTTGTAAGTGTGCAAGAGGCTTTATACACTGTAACTGGTAGATTGCGTGATAATCAGTTCTCTAACAAAGTGCAAAATGGTGCTGCAATGAGGAATGGTGGTCATCGACTAACTACTTTAACTCAGAGGATGGGTGATCTCGGGCTTTCTCAGAATTTGGACGGGTCCCCACAGGTAAATTTCGTGTCTGCCCTCATTCTCTTCATCCATATGATTTTCGAAGGGTTCTGATGCATCAGAATGTCTTTACTTTTAGACAGGAGCTGGACTAAAGTCAAGGAGCGTCTTGGAAAATGGCAAAGAATTGAATTCTGTTGATGGTAGTGTCGAACTTGGCAGGTTGGCATAGCGTAAACCTACCTAACACATAGTTATTTCTTTTTTAATTTAATGCGCAGTGGATAAATATGGACATATTGTCAAAATAAATGTGTATATGTTTGGGAAAGGATATCTAGGATTTATTGTTTGTCACTTTTAATATATTTATTGTAGGTTGTTTTGGTTTTCCTGCAGGACCTGCACCCTGATGCAATATATGTTTAACAATATATAGCAGTAAAAAAGAGTCTATTTTGGTGGTTCATTGAGTCTCTACCCTTAGGTCAGTATAAGATGCGATCAATTTGGACATGTGCCTTAGGTTTATTTTTTCAATTAGAAGGTTGAACTTCCATCAATCATATATATATTAGCTAAGATCCTATATATAAAGATTCTAGTCCGACCTGAAAAGGTAACTAATCCATATTATTAGTATCTAACTTCTTATCTAAAAAGGTCCATATTTTTATTATTTAATCTGGCTCAAATGATTATATAATCCACGTTTTTATTATTTAAGATCTTATCGTAAAAAGTCCATGATTTTGTTATTTGATCCGACCAAAAAACTAGATACTAAACAACTTATATTTGTATTATATTAAATCCATCTGTTTATTTTATTTTAACCCAGTGTGAATACTATCTAAAATCTGATCTTAAAAAGTCCATGATTTTATTATTTAATCCTGCTCAAAAGACTAAATACTAAGTAACTTATATTTTTGCTATTAATACCCTGCCCAGATACAAACCTACTATATTTCGTCCCATACACCTACCAACTATAATCCCTCCCAGATACCGAATACCAAAATTTTAATGTTTTGACATTATATAATATAGTATAGATACAGTTTTCATATATTTAGTATTCAGAAAAAAATTGTGTATAATATTTTTGTAGGTTCTAGTTATGTAGTTTATGATAACAAGTCTATTTGTAAATGGACCTTCGTCCAAAAGGGTTTTATCTTTAAAACTTTAGGCTATACCTCTTTTTAATAAGACTTGATTATTGAGAATTTTATTGAATGATAAACTGAGTCTCCTTTTCGTTTATGGATTGTGATGCCCTTATGCGGTTGGGAAAAGTCGGAAAACCATTCGGGTAGTGAATTTTAAATTCCCAAATTTATCCTTGTTATTGTGTTGTTGTAATAATAATACATTGTTTCTTGGATCCTGTCCTGCATTAATATGGAGAAAGGATCTTCCCTTCCTCGTTGGTGACATTCTTCATTGCCGGCCAAACTTCTCTTTCTAAATTGTTTCTGCTAGGCCACCAATTTCCATCCCACTGCATCCAAATTTATAATACTTCCTTCCCTACCTGTCCCATCACAGTTTTAAACCATTGGTGACTTATGCCTGCCGCTCCATAGCAGTGGCAGGTGGTGTTTCTGCCAAAGAATCCGGAAGTTCTGTCCAGGTCAAGGTTTCGATTGTGTTGATGGTCTCTTGGGAAATTTCGAATTGTGTGCACATGTAAATTCGAAGGTTCAAATTGTATAAAAGCATTTAAATGGATGAAAAAGAATACATCATAACCAATACCAGTTTTATTTCTTTGTGTATAATAACAGTATTGATAATACTAAAGTTGGCAAAAGGTATTATATATAAAAATATAAACTTCAAATATCCACTTAGTACTTTTAAAAACTGTAGCTGCACACTTATAAGGTTTGCATAGCATATGGTCACATATTTCTATTCTGAGACCTGTATATAGTAAACAGCAGTGGTATTTGCCAGACTCTAATAATTAAATTTATTGATTTCCGAAAAAGGTGGACCTGTGCAATTGTGCATTCCGTCCTATCTCCTAATTGTGCTTTGATTGGACTTTTAGCTAATTGTGCTCATTAGCTAATCTCACCTATTTGAGTGTCTTGCAGTGCTAATAGAGCTATCGTAGTAACAAATACAACAATCGAGATAGCAGTTCCTGAGAATGTGATGGGCTCTGTATACGGGGAAAATGGTAGCAATCTTACTCGTTTAAGACAGGTAAGTATTGCATGTTTTTTTGGTGCCAACTTGTATTGCATGTTTTTTTGGTGCCAACTTGTATTGCATGTTAATTAGTTGATTAAACGTGTGACCAGAAAATATTGCAAATAAGTTGTCCTTAATTTTTCATGAAGCTTAAAATTGTTTTAATAACCCAATTTTATGTTCTTATTTGGAATTGTAAAATATTATCTATCGTTTTGTTGGTTGTGGATCAGATTTCGGGTGCAAAAGTTATAGTTCACGAGCCTCGCCCTGGAACAAGTGACCGAATTGTCGTTATATCTGGGAATCCTGATGAAACCCAGGCAGCTCAGAGCCTTCTTCAAGCATTCATACTTTCTGGATCGTCATGACAAGTACTACATTTTGACCAGGTCTTCCTCACACCTGACCACTTCCCTTAAATGGGAAAGAGTTTTGGAGTAGTAATTAGTTTATGAGTTCCCCGACAATTTGTACACTATCTTCTTCTTTTGTATCACTGCCTTTTTAGATCATACTTCTTGAATATGTCAAAGCACCTTAGCACTGTCAAGAACAATTCTTATGGTTTTAGACGACCTGTTCACCTTTTAGAACTATTTTTTTTTTTGAAAAATGTAGAATATTCTATTACTTTTATGTTGGGAAGAAAGAACACAACAGTAAATCATGCACCTGCAGTCTACTCTAACAAGATAAGTGCTTTGTTGGCTTTGCTCTCAGCATCATAATACCTGGTTGCATTGTGGGACAGTGATCTTATGGACATCTTGATTCTGTCAATATCTTCGCAAGTATGATGTGCTGGTTGAGAGTAGTAGTCAATAAAGTACTGTTCACATGGTGTCTTATTTTAAATTTCCGAGCTAAAAATATTGAAATTTGATTCTTTTGATTGTCCTGGGCATCAAATTCATTGAACTTTGTTATAGACGCCAGATGGGGGTAGCGACATCTGGGTTGTAGACGTTTAACAACGTGACAAGTATAGAAAAACATTCTCGCCGGATAAGCCTGCCCTTTTGATCCTCATGAGTCCAGAAGTATAAGAAAACATTCTCGCAGGATACTCTTTTTTTTTTTTATCCTCATTGGTCAGTTTTGGTACTATGATTCACAATGTTCTCAGCCAAGAGTATAGAGCAATCTGTTATATCCAGCCGAGATTTCATGCATTTTTTTGTTTCTTGCATACTGGGAGAAGATCAGATCGAACATGGCTAGTTGCCATGCATAGGCATCTATGTAACATCCAACTCCAGACCAGGCTCATCACTTCAAACTTCAAAACACTTCAGCTTGCTGCTGGTGCAAATGGGTTTATAAGTAATTCAACATTATATTGAACACTTTGGTTGGAGTTCGACGTCGCATGTCAGAACTATACATGGTCTGGCTTTTGCCGAAGTTATAGTTCCGATCACTGCTGCAATTATATTTTCCGCTATCGGCTATCGACATGGAGTATCAGGCCAAATGTAACACATTAAAAGAGCCAACAAATGTTTAATACAGTTTTACTTCTATATTGAAGAATTCAGTAATGGGTCCTGCTCCTTGACAACAGTTACTACCTTCTTCCCATAAAGTTTGAGTTGGTTTGACTTTCACGGAGATTAAGAAAGTTACAATTGACTTGTTAAAAAATGAGTAAAGTTAGATGAAAAGTGGGTAAGTGGTGGGACCTATGAATATTTAAAAATAGATTTGAGATAGTGGAAGTTAAGTAGTGGGTGTAATAGTGTTTATAGTATTTGTTTAATAAAAAAGAAATAAAGTTAGTGGGTGTAATAGTGAAAAGTAGTGTTCAAAAATAGTAAGTATAGTAGGTTCATTAGTTTTGGGACGTTCCAAAAAGGAAAGTGTGTCAATCTTTTTGGGACGGAGGGAGTATTTAACAATCTGCTTCTAAGTCGTTGGATAACGATCCAATGGCCCCCTGGATTACAAAAAAAAAAAAAATTCCTGTCCGCTATAATTTTTCGCGGATAGGCTAATTGCCTGTCCGCTATAATTTTCCGTAGATTAGTTATGTCCTATTCGCAGAAAATTATAACGGACAAACAATTTTTTTTATAATCCAGGAGGGCTGTTGGATCGTTGATCCAACGACTTAAAAGCAAATTGTTAAATAACTGGTACATGATAATGTCAGGGACCAGCAGCCTTCAGTAATAACACAAAGTCCAACAGATACACACTACTATCTGCATTCTGAACTGCTATCTACTACAGTACTGATTACATAAAAAAATACGTGGAAGACAAAGTAACTAGAGATTATTTCTTTTATCATATACTTCCTCCGTCTCTAAATAAGTTGTCTGTTTTGACTGAACATGTTTGCCAACACACACTTTTGATCATTAATATCTTGAATTTCGTATTAGTATTAAATATAAAAACTTCACTGTATTAAAGTATTCATAAATACGAATACAACAAGATCACTCATGACTATATTTGATCTTATAGATTAGACGTAAATTAGTAATTTGTCTCATGTTATGAACAATCCCGACATTTCAAACGATCAACTTATTATGAGACGGAGGGAGTACTACTATATGTATCAAATTCTTTACTCAAATTTGTTGAATATGCTCGTTGTGCGTAAAATCAAAGTGTGAAATTCAATCTATTCTATAGAGTTAAACCTCGATAAATGAATATATTTGGGATCGGAAAATTTTATTCATTAATCGAGATTATTCATTTATCGAGATAAAAAATACATTATCTCTACTATGTCATGACCGGAAAAAATTATTAATTTGATGAGGTTATTCGTTTATCAAATATTTATTTATCGAGGTTCTACTGTATTTATATATTCTGAATAATACCATTTTAAGTTAATACCCATTCACACATAGAGAAAATGACTAAAATAACACAAAAACACAACCCAACTACCCAAAATAACGATTCGCGCGAACAGTGCCCAAAATAATCACGAGACTACGCATTGGCGATGTGCGTGCATGGAATACGCATTCTCAACTTGCGCATCTGGGGTAACGCATCTCCCAGATGCGCAATGACGTCATATGACATCATTATCTCCAATTCAACTCCGGCGTGTTCTGGAGCTCTGAAATCGCCTCAAAATCGCCTTATTTCGTTCTTCATATTCCGGCCACCTCCACAGCTTTTGAGGGCATCAAAATGATGTCCAAACTTTGCTCTACACTTTGCCGTAGTCGGTTGTTGATTTATGGCCCCGCAGGGGCATGAACGAGCAAGTCGGAAACCAAATCGGAAAATGGAGACGATTTGGGTCATTTTAATCTGACGAAACAAACCAAAATTGATTGGTACAGGCATGTAGAGGGTGAGAAGACGATTGTTTTGGTATATAGAACGTGAGTGGTCGAATCCTATAGGGAGAGAACGAATCGATCGAAGTTTAGTCGAAAAAACGAAGCCGGCGGGAGCTGGAAGACGATGAACAGTGACTATACATACGCATGTTGAACATGCATATCTCGTGTGACGCATGCTCAACATACGTAACCCATGCACTGTTCACGAGTCCAGAATTGATATCAACAAAGACCACGCATTGTGCATATGCGTGGTCGACCTCGCACCCCGCAAATGCGTGGTCGCCTTGGTTATTTTGGGTAGCTTTTCCGTCGAGTGATATTTTGGGAATTGTAAGATGTAAAAGTGATATAGAGGGCTTTCACCTTTCACACATATAGAAAAGAATAATGTTACATATCCCGAAATTAATCCCGAAAATATTTCCAAATGACATATGTGTTGTGGAATAAAAACTAGGTTACGATTTGTAATTAATGCTAGGGTGGTTGAGCTTCGAGGTTTAATGGCTGTTTCCGTGTTCGAGACTAATCGATCCTCACAGAGTGCCTACGTATCTCGTATTGAGAATCAAGCCAAGACGTAGTTCTGAGAATGAGGGGTCAGACCCTTTATATAGGCTAAGAAGCCTTAGAATCGTAGTAGGGTTAGGTGACTTGGTGGGCAAGTCACCGCCTAGAAGAAGGTTCCAGATCCTAGTATGTAGGAACCAGTTTCCATGTTGAAATATGTATCTTGGAGGCTAAGTCAAACAAGAGTAATATCCTTGTTTGACTCTTATTGCTGAGCTGGTTATTACCCCTAATATTAATTACGAAATTAATATTATAAATAGGGTTTGGGCCCATATGGTGGGCCCCACATTTTGACCATATTGGGTCTAATTAATGCCACATTAAATGTGTCTTTAAGGCTTACTTTTAGCCCATATCATTTGCCCCCCAACTTCTAGGAAAACTGATCAGGTTTTTCTTGAAGTTTTAACGGCCTTTCCGAGACTTGGGTCAGGGTTTATTGGTCAGGGTTTATTGCTCTTACGCGAGTACTTTCAACAATATCATCTTAATGTAAAGCGTGGAGCGACCGACGCATTTACGACGATGTTGAACGACACTAAACGGTGTTAAACGGCACTACACGGCACTAATCAGCCTTAAACAACGTTTAAACAGTGGTAAACGATGTTAAACGGCATAAGACGGCACTAACAGCACTAATCGGTGCTAATCTGTGCTTATCAGCACTAATATGTGCTTATCAGCACTAATTTGTGCCTAAACGGCACTAATCTGTGCTAATCGGCACTAATCTGTGCTTAAACGACACTAATCTTGACCTTTTTTTAGTACTGAAATTCATTCGAGATTCGCTGAAAAAGTCGAGATCTAGGTCTGAAAACTATCCGAGGTTCGTTGAAAAAGTCGGGATCTAGGACCACAAACTACCCGTGATCGGCCGGATCAATGGGTAGCTTGTGGTCGGCTACCTGCTGATCGGCCGGAGGGCTTGAATCCACCATGGTCGGTCGAGCCATGGTCGGCTGAGAGGTGGTCGGCCGAGAGGCCCGTAACGCCGTGGTCGGCCGGGAGGTAGTCGGCTGCGGTCCCTCGTGCGCCGTGGTCGGCTGCTTCGTGGTCGGCTGGCGTCCCTCGTGCACGGTGGTCGGCTACCTCGTGGTTGGCTAGGAAACCCGGACCTGAAAACCATCCGTGGTCTTGAGGATCAAGAATCTTGATCTTGATCTCGAGTCATCCGTGATATTAAGGATCAAGAAACTTGAACTTGATCTTAAATCGTCAGTTTGGTCATTCGTGACTTCTAATGACGTTACTCCTTAATTCATGATTAGCACTGCTAATCTTGTGCTTAAGGCTAAACTCGTTACTTAACTTCTTAAGCGCAACCATCCGTGCAGCAAATATTTCAGCTATTTCTTTTCTGGCATATATAACTTATAACGATTCTTTCTGTATATCGCGGATAATTTCTGTGCTTTTTTATCTTTAAACGATAGATGACCTGTAAACGCGAACCAAGCTGAAGTTTAACTTGATGTAGCAGGCCATGCTTTTTCTATAAAAGAGGGGAAGCAACCTTCATTTCACTTTACTTCTTCATTTCAAAGCTCTCAAATTCTTAAGTTCTCTAGCCTTCAAGTTGCAAGATCAAGTTCAAGCTTCAAGATCAAGTTTTAGCTTCAAGATCGAGATGTCGGAAGGTGATCGCCCACTGGCTCCCCCTGTCTCCATGATGGAAGCTATGGCGAAGAGGAGTAAAATGAGGACCACCAAAGGTAAAGAACAAATCAAACCTCCTTCATATGTTGAACATAGATTTGAATCCTTGCTAGATCTTCTAAACATTATGAGGGAAGCATTCCCAAACTGTGCCAGCTTAGATTCTTTTAAAAGTCCGAGTAAGTTGTCGGAACGAGATGTTCAAGAAATAAGGGAGACATACCACTTTCCAAGTGCCATTAAGGTTCGTCTTCCAAACCCATCAGATAGAACATGCAACTGGCATCCTGAAAGGATTTGCGTTCACTGGGGTGCCTTAGATGCTGGGTCAGATTCCCGGTTGATAATTTTATCATTAGATTGCTGGCGGAGTATCAAATCCACCCCTGTCAGTTGTATCCCAACGCTTGGAGGTACATCTCTATTTTCTTAATAAGGTGTCGCCAATTGGAGATTCTTCCGACTACTACAATGTTCCGAAGTATCTTCGGGGCCAGAAACTCTTCTGACTCCAAGAAAGGATGGGTTAGCCTTCAGCACCGAGCTAAACTTCCACACAGAGTGAATCCTTTCTCCTTTCCAGATTCACAGCATTTCTGGGAAAGGGAGTTTGTAGTTCTTGAGTGGAAAGGTGGTGACTGGGGCAACTTCTTTGTGAAGAGATTTGGATCCGTGGAAGATAGTTCACATTTCGTGTGTGATCTTAGTGACTCAGAATTGTGGGATCGAGATAGGCTTCTTGTTGACAACGACTGTACACACTATAAAACTTTTCTGAATGAAAAGAATCTTATTGAGACTGGCCTTAGCTTTCTTTCCATTGAGGGTAACTTTCTTACTTGAACTTATTATGAACTCTGTTTGTTCTTATCCCGATGTTTTTCTCTTTGTATTTCAGCTGCCGAGGAGATTGATAGTCATCCTCAAAACCAGCCGACTGTGACTAAAAGGATGAAGAAGAAGGCTGAGGAACTACTGAATCCTACTAAGCCTCATATCCCTAACTTCTTGGAGCGATGCTCTCAAGGCGGGAAATGATCCCGGAACGCTGATGGGGATGTCAGGACTCCTTTCATACCTCCTTGGGGTATATGTGAACAAGACTCAATCTTCGGGAGCCCTCATCTAGCTCTAGACTGGTCCAAGCTTTCAATCACTCCTCCCGATCAAGTGACTATGCACGCAGGTGACAAAATGGATGAGTCTCAGCTTATGGGCGCTCAAGCCTTGTATCAGGTATGAAATTCCCTCTGTTAAGTTCGACACTGTTATTGATTTCAACTTTGTGTATTCCTTGTAGCTCACCCATTTCCTTATTGCAGGCCAATGCTTACTTTCAAACTGTCTCAACTCAAGGCCGGGCTTTTAGGGATGAGAATATTAGCTTGAAGAATGACTCTGCAAGGTTCAAGGAAGAGATTGAAGATCTGCACTCCCAAATTGTTCGTGCCGAAGCTAATGCTGCATCCACCCGTAAACAACTTTCTTCTTTAGCCCGAAAGAAGGCGTCTGATGCTGATAAGGTGATCCAGTCCTATCATAGGACCCAAGATTTTCTTAAGTTCATCGATGATCATGATGATGAGATGCGTCCCTTCAACATGTCTGTTGGTTGGGATAAGGCCATCAATGCTGTGAGCCATAGGCATCCTTCTGTTGTCAACCCGGCTGATTTTCCTTGCCCTAACTGGGGTGTCAACCCGGCTACTCTAGCTTCTGGTTCGGGAACTAAAGTTGTTCCTCAAACATCAGGATCCGGCTCCAAAGGCAGTCATCGACGCTCTGGATCCAACTCCAAGGGAGTTGTCCAAGTTGCTAGCCAAGACTCATCTTCTTCTGGCTCCCGTGGGAAAAAACCCCTGCCCGCAAGGAAAGTTGGAGTGGTTCGACAACCAATCCCTGGCAAGAGGCTGATCCGAAATGAGGGCAGTTCTTCTTCTGATTCATCCTCTGAAGAAGAAGGGGTCGGAGTTGCTGTGGTTCAGCCTATGGTGGTGGCCGAGCTTGACAATTACTCCGGTGAAGACTCGGAGGAGGAGAACGGGGAAGAGGAGAGCGGCGAAGAGGAGTCTGCAGAGGAGTAGCTGGAGTTGGTTTGTGGCCTTGCATGGCCTTATTAGCCGCGTGTGGCTTTATATTTCTAGCTTTCAACCAAGATCCTTCGGGATCAAACTTTTATTTGCTTAAGTGATGTAACTTAACTGTTGGCCCTTCGAGGTCTTTATTTATGCGCTTGTTTTCTTCTTTTGTCTGTTTACTTGCTTTCGGTACTTGGTCTTTCTAGACTTACACTCAACAGGTGCTTGGTACATAAACGAAATCACAGAATCATTGAAGGAAAATAAACTTGCATTAATAATTCGAAATGGGCTCAGCCCTTACATAACTTATTATTGTCCTACTCGGGGCGTTAAGCCCTGAAATGGTTTCATCAAACCTTATTTCTACTTCTCCTAATAAATAGATAATGAGCTAAGTCCTTACAAGGATAGCTCAAACATAATAAATCTTGAGGTTCAAAGCATGCCAGGTACGGGGTACCTCATTCCCGTCCAAAGTCTCCAACTTGTAGGATCCTCGTCCTAGTGTCTTCCTGACTCGATATGGTCCTTTCCAATTAGGGGCTAGTTTTCCCTTCTGGCCAACTCCAGAAGCCTCGATCTTCCTCAGAACTAAGTCACCTTGCTGGAAGAACCTTTCTTTAACCCTGTGGTTGTAATAAAAGGATGCTTTCTTTTGATGCTCCACATTTCTAGCGTTTGCCTCGTCCATGACTTCATCAATCAGATCTAGGGCGAGTCTCATGCCCTCTTCATTAGTCTCTGGTTCAAATGCCTCAACTCGAGGTGACGCATGCATAATCTCCAGTGGCACAACTGCCTCGGCTCCATAAGCCAGCAGAAACGGGGTTGCTCCGGTTGTCACCTTGCAAGTGGTGCGATAAGCCCAGAGTATAGGCAGCAACTCATCCACCCAAGTGTTCCTTGAGCGTTCGACCCTTTTCTTTAGTCCATCAAGGACGATCCGATTAGCTACCTCGGCATGCCCATTAGCTTGTGGATGTGGTACTGAAGTAAAACGAAGCTCACTAGCATTTTCCTCGCAGTACTTCTTAAACTCTTCATTGTTGAACTGTGTCCCGTTATCTGTCACAAGGATTTGGGGAATTCCGTACCTGCAAATTACGTTTTCCCAAAAGAACTGAGCAACTTGTTTGGTGGTTATCTTGGCCAAAGGTTTAGCCTCAATCCACTTGGTGAAATAGTCGATAGCCACTATCAGAAACTTTCTTTGTGCAGAAGCCATAGGGAAAGGACCAAGTATGTCCATCCCCCACATCGCAAATGGAATAGGAGAGTTAACTGAAGTTAACATCTCAGGCGGCTGCCTTACAATTGGAGCGTGCTTCTGACATCTATCACATCTCTTGACGTAATTCTGTGCATCGGCCAACATCTCCGGCCAATAGAATCCTAGTCGAGTAATCTTGTGAGCTAGGGCTCTGCCCCCCAAGTGTTGCCCACATATCCCTTCATGAACATCCTCCAAGGCTTCTCTTGCCTCTTGGGGTCTCAAACATTTCAAGTACGGGATGACAAACGATCTCTTGTACAGGATGCCTTCGATCAGGGCATATCTCAATGCTCTTATTGACAGTTTTCGTGCCTAGCTCCAAGGCATTGTCAGGGAGCCATCCGGATTCGAGGTGAGTTTTAATATGATCTATCCAACAGCTTCCTACATCAATTGGTGCTACCAACTTAGAGTTGATGGTCGGGGCCTTCAAGACCTGGAAGTAAACACTCCCTGCATAGTTCTCGATTACAGAAGAAGCGAATTTAGACAAGGCATCGGCCTTAACGTTCTCTTCTCTCGGAATGTGTTCAACATAGCATTCCTCAAACTGAGTCATAACAGCTTTCACGACTCTCAGGTATTTTGCCATAGTCTCATCCTTGGCCTCAAATTCACCATTCACTTGCGAGACTATCAGTCTTGAATCTCCACACACTTTGAGGTTCTTGACCCTCATGACTCTAGCCAAACCCAATCCGGCTATCAATGCCTCATACTCAGCTTCATTGTTGGTAGTAGGAAAATCCAACTTCAAAGCATACTCAACTGTGAACCCATTGGGGATTTGCAAAACCAAACCTTCACCACTAGATTTTGTTTTTGATGCTCCATCAAAATAGAGCACCCAATATTCCTTCTGATCAGCTACCAGTTCTTCATCTTTATCTCCATTCTCAGGGGTGGTTATCATCTCCTGCCCCCCGACTTCTTGGTTGTTAATGGTGCATTCAACCACGAAGTCAGCCAATGCCTGAGCCTTGATGGTTGTCTGAGGCTTATACTTGATATCAAACTCTCCAAGCTCTATGGCCCATTTGATTAGCCTTCCACTGGCCTTTGGGCTATGCAATATGTTCCTTAACTGCTGGTCCGTCATAACTTCAATTTTGTGCGACTGGAAGTATGGTCGTAGCTTCCTCGAGGCCGTTACCAAAGCCAATGAAAACTTCTCTATGGTTGAGTAATTCAACTCAGCCCCATGCAAAACCTTGCTCACATAATAAATAGGTTTCTGAATCTTTTTCTCTTCTCGAACAAGAACAGCACTCAATGCTTGCTCAGATACCGCCAGGTATAAGTAGAGAGTTTCCCCAGGGCTTGGTTTGGCCAACAACGGGGCCTCAGCCATGTATTTCTTCAGCTGCTCAAAGGCCTCTTGGCTTTTATCAGTCCATTCAAAAAATTTCACCTTCTTTAATGCTTGAAAGAAAGGCAAGCACTTATCACCAGACTTGGAGATGAATCTCCCTAGAGCGGCCACTCTTCCCGTTAACTTATGTACGTCCCTCACAGAACGGGGTGGTTCCATGTCTAAGATTGCTTTGATCTTGTCGGGATTGGCCTCTATGCCTCTTTTCGAAACCATCAAACCCAAAAACTTTCCAGATCCAATGCCAAAAGCACACTTGGCTGGATTCAACATCATCTTGTGGTGCCTCAGCACTTCAAATGCCTCTCTAAGGTGCTTAATGTGATCTACCTTGAGTAGGCTCTTGACTAACATGTCATCAACATAGACCTCCATGGTTTTTCCAATCAGATGGGCGAATATCTTATTCACCAATCGTTGGTAAGTAGCTCCTGCATTCTTTAGACCAAAAGCCATAACAAGATAGCAGAAAACACCAAAGTCAGTTATGAAAGATACCTTAGGGATGTCATCCTTGTGCATCTTAATCTGATTGTAGCCGCTGAACCCATCCATGAAGCTCAACATCTCATGTCCAGCTGTGGCATCTATCAACATATCAATCCTTGGCAGGGGAAAACAATCCTTCGGACATGCATCATTCAAATCAGTGAAGTCTATACACATCCTCCACTTCCCATTCGCTTTCTTGACCATTACAGGGTTTGCTAACCATTCGGAAAATTGAATTTCTTCAATAAACCCAGCCTCTAAGAGCTTGTCAACTTCTTGTTTAATGGCCTCCTGCCTTTCAGGAGCAAAATTTCTCTTCTTCTGCTTTATTGTCTTCCGCCCAGGATCAACATTCAACTTGTGAGTTATGGGTTGGGGATCAATCCCTGGCATGTCAGCTGCAGTCCAAGCAAACACATCACTATTTTCTTGCAAGAATGCTATTAACTTGCCCTTCAGGGGTTCTTTCAAAGATGCTCCCACATAAGTTACTTTCTCAGGGTTGCCCGGCTCTAGAGGGATAGGAACTAAATCCTCAACTGGTTTCCCTCGGTGTTCATCATCATCGCGGACATCCATGTCTTCAATCGGGAGTACCTGCCCCCGACTCCATCAGCTCTTAAAGCAGATACATAACAACTCCTTGCCATCTTCTGGTCGCCCTTCTGTTCTCCAACTCCTTTTCGGGTTGGAAACTTAATCTTCATATGATAAGTAGAGGCAACAGCCTTGAATGCATGAAGTCCAGTCCTTCCCAAGATTGCATTATAAGTTGAGGATGCCTTAATCACTAGAAAATTTAGCATCTGGGTAGCCTCCTTAGGTTCTTGCCCAATAGTCATGGGTAACTGAATAGTTCCTTCAACCTTGGACTCAACTCCGTTAAATCCGTAAATTGGCATGTTGGTCGGGGTTAACTGAGAGTCGGTGTACCCCATCTTTATAAATGCGTCATGAAACAAAATATCAACAGAAGCTCCATTGTCTATCAAGACTCGCTTCACTTCCGAGTTCCCAATCACAGGGGTTATGACCAACGGGTCGTCATGGGGGAACTTCACCCCTTCCAGATCAGAATCATCAAAACCGATTGCAATTTCAGTTCTAGCACGCTTCGTGGCCTCTCCTATAATGTGCATCACTTCTCTGGCATAGGCCTTTCGTGAATTTCGAGTTGTACCGGCTGCTGTCGGGCCTCCCCAGATCATATTGATAACTGGCCCTCGGGGCTGTGTGTTACGATCACGATCATGATCCCTTCTGTCATTGTCTCTCCTATCGTAGTCCCTTCTTTGGATTCCACGATCTTCACCCTTTGTAAATTTATTCAACTTTCCTTTACGGATCAAAAACTCAATCTCATCCTTCAACTGCCTACAATCATCTATATCATGCCCCACATCTCGGTGGAACCTACAGTACTGTTCCTTGTCTCTCTTTACGGGATCACCCTTGAGTGGCTTTGGCCATCGAAAGTCCTTATCCTTCTCAATCTCTAGCAGAATTTGACTCCTAGGAGCATTCAACCTTGCATAGTCAGAAAACCTTGGTCCAAGATTCTTTTTTGGTGCTGATTCAGAATCTTTGCTAGTACGGGGATACTTGTCCCTAGCATCATACTCCTGATCCTGCTTTCTCTTCTTTGTATCATTGTTACCTCGACCATTGCTTACTGTGGCCTCCTTCTTTATACTATCCTCAGCCTTGATATACTTGTCAGCCCTTCGCTGGAGCTCAGCCATATTCTCGGGAGGATGCTTCGCCAACGACCTTTTAAAGTATAGGTCGGTGGTGCCATGCTCCAAGGCTACCATCGCCACCTTATTTTCCAGATCAGTGATGTTCAAAGTCTCCTTGGTGAACCTCTTAAGGTAGTCTCTCATATTTTCGTTCTTCCCTTGTACCACATACATAAGGGATGCAGAACTTTTCTCATGAACTCTTCTGCTAATAAACTGAGTAACGAAAGCAGCACTTAACTCCTTAAAGGAGCCAATTGAGTTTGCAGGCAGCCGGCTATACCATCTTTGAGCCATGCCCGACAAAGTTTGAGGGAATGCCCTGTACTTCAAAGCGTCACTTGCAGGCTGCAACAGCAGTGCATTTGAGAATGTCCTAACGTGGTTTGCGGGATCACCCGTTCCATCATAAGCTTTAATTGTCGGCATCTTGAACTTCTTTGAGATACGAGCATTCATCACCTCCTCAGTAAACGGGGGTGTGGGATCATCAGGATCCCCAAGTGGCATCAGATCCTTGGGGTTGCTCTTGGGGGTTTCCACCCTCGTTGTTCTTCCAGTTGGGGCATCAGCCCTTCTTTGCCTTCTTGAAGACCTCTCCAGATCTATAAAGGGAATCGGTCCTGATGTTGGAGGAGGTTGAGTCGGATTTAACCTAGCTTGTTCTCTTGCAATATCGTCCTTCAACCTTAAGATCTCGGCCTCATGAGCCCTGATCCTCTCAGCGGCTGTCAAAGGAGGTCCGTCATGGACTCGTGTTCTTCTTCTTGGTTCTCTGCTAGCACGTTGCCTCCTCGGGGCTTCATCACGATCATCCTCATCAGACGATGAATCATCAGTATAGGGGCCAGAGTAGTCAACATACTCTCGATCTCGAATCTGCAAGGCGTGGCCACTAGGTCCAGCTCCTTGAGTAGGAGGGTAGTTAGGCGACCCATACATTGGGTTGGTGTTCACGGGGAGATCCGTAGTATGGATCTGGACCCCATGTGGGGGGTTGTTAGGATCGACAACCAAGGGAGAAACCACCACCTGAAGAGGATTGGTCCCTTGATTTGTGTGGATGATTGGAGGTAACGTACTCTTAACATGGGAAGTTGTCCCTAGAGGTTGAGAAACTTGATGTTGAACAATCGCCCCGGTCGTCTGGGGCGCCGGATCCGTAGTGGGCGGTGCAGAACTGAGTGGCAGAGGCTCGGTAATTGTTCGTGTCCTTCGTGTTTGAACCATGGTTGATGTCTTCTTCCCACAGACGGCGCCAAATGTTGTGGAATAAAAACTAGGTAACGATTTGTAATTAATGTTAGGGTGGTTGAGCTTCGAGCTTTAATGGCTGTTTCCGTGTTCGAGACTAATCGGTCCTCACAGAGTGCCTACGTATCTCGTATTGAGAATCAAGCCACAACGTAGTTCTGAGAATGAGGGGTCAGACCCTTTATGGGGCTGTTTGGCTGGGCTATAATCCAGCTTATAAGACAAATAAGCCAATAAGTCTTTATCTTGAAGTGTTTGCCTACCAACTTATTTTAAGAACTTATGATCTTATAAGTTCATAAGTTGAAAGTTAGAAAGTCCCAACTTTTTTCAGCTTATTTACTATTCACTGATCCCTCCGTTTTTAATTGGATTTTTGCCGTCAAGCGGCGATATTTTTTTCAAATCTAACTTCACCATATTTTTCTCCATCTCCCAACGATCATTTTGCATACCATATGTGTTATATTTCGACGCGATTTAGGAAATTTGTATAAAAATATTTGTTCTACAGTAAACTTATAATTTCTGATTTACCAAACACTTTACTAACTTATGAGCTCCTTATGAGCTCCGTCAAACAAACGCTTACTTATCACTTATAATCAACTTATGAGCTTAAAGTCATAAGTTGCTTTTTTTAAGCTAAGCCAAACGGGCACTATATAGGCTAAGAAGCCTTAGAATCGTAGTAGGGTTAGGTGACTTGGTGGGCAAGTCACCGCCTAGAAGAAGGTTCCAGATCCTAGTATGTAGGAACCAGTTTCCATGTTGAAATATGTATCTTGGAGGCTAAGTCAGGCAAGAGTAATATCCTTGTTTGACTCTTATTGCTGAGCTGGTTATTACCCCTAATATTAATTACGAAATTAATATTATAAATAGGGTTTGGGCCCATCTGGTGGACCCCACGTTTTGACCATATTGGATCTAATTAACGCCACATTAAATGTGTCTTTAGGGCTTACTTTTAGCCCATATCAATATGATATGATTTTATTCGTGATGCATGAGAAGTCTATTTCGAGAATAACCAATAAAATTTTGACAATTCAGTATTTATGAATCATTTTAGAAAAGATTTCCAAAACTACATTTCTCATAATAAAATAAACAAACAATATCAGAAAAAAAAACATAAATTCATAAATTTGTGCTTAAAAAAAATTATAAGTGCGTGTACACCTGCAGCCTGCCCAGCACAGCAGAGTATAAACTGTAAGTGTGTAACATAACATACTCCGTAACATATACATACAGCAGTTTTGAGTATTGATCCAATTATCATTTGAAATGGAGAGAAAAGAAGAAAGAGAACTAACCAAGATAGAAAATGGAGAAGCTGAAGCTAAAGCTGAAGCAGCCAGACCCACTTCATCAAACGACGCCGGATCAATCTGTGGCTTTGACTCTCTTCATCAACTCCTCCAAACCTCTCTCCCACCCCATCTTTTTCAGGTACTACTACTAATCATTAAAGAATTATCTTTTTTGCTATTTCTTTTCTGGGTCAATTTCTTTTACAGTTTTACATATACTAATCTTGATTATTAGGACCCAAAAAAAAATCTTGATTATTAGTACCTTCTGAAAAAGAAAATCTTGATAATTAGGAGCTTAAAGATATGATCTTGAACAACTACTTGCTTTTCTAAGAATAAAGTCCCCCAATATCACAATTGAAAGTAAATGGCTCCAAATATCCCACCTCAAAAACTTGGCCCCAAATATCACTCCAAAACACATTATAATATAGCGTTTCTATTTTTTTTCTAAAACGCCAATGGGTTTAGCATTAATAGGATTGCTTTTTTTTTTTTTGTGTGTTGAAACGCTAGCTCATACTATGTTTTCAGTTTTTTGGTGCATTTTTCTTTTTCTTTTTTTAAAATTTTAATTAAAATTGTATTTTTTTTAATTTAAAAAGTACAATTTAATTAAATTTAGGGGTTCAACAATTAACTTTTGGGGTTCAATGTTTCCATTTTGAGTTTTAGAAATATTCGGAACGATGAATAAACGTATACGAACTTAGGGTTTAGGGTTTAGGGTTTGGGGTTGTTTACAACCCTAAACACTAGACCTTAAACCCTAATTAATCCTAAAAATCAGGCTGCCGGATTCAATTTTTTAATTAAAATTTTAAAATTAAAAAAAAAACAATTTTAATTAAATTTAGGGGTTCAACAATTAACTTTTGGGATTCAACATTTCCATTTTGGGTTTTAGAAATATTCAGAACGACGAATAAACCATATACGAACTTAGGGTTTAGGGTTGTAAACAATCCTAAATCCTAGACCCTAAACCCTAACTTATCTTGATTTTTAAACGCGTTGCGTTTAAAAAGCAGGCCGCTGGATTCAATTTTTTAATTAAATTTTTTAAATTTTATCAGTATATTGGGGTTTCAACAGTTAACCATTCGGGTTCAATAGTTCCATTTTGGGTTTAGAAATATTTGGAACGACGAATAAACCGTATACGAACTTCAAAAAATATAAGTTCATATTTTAATTGACTATTTATAAATACGTTTTCTAATATTTTTTCCCAAATATATATTTAGGAAAACAAAAAAGAACAAAAAAAACAAAAAGGAAAAAAAACAAAAAGAAAAAGAAAACAAAAAACAAAAAGGAAAAGAAAACAAAAAAAATGCCCAAACGCCACATTGTGTGCCGTTCCCCCCCCCCCAAACAGAGTCTCAAATAGCGTTCCCCAAAACACAATATGAAATAACGTTTTCCCACCAGAACGCTATACGCAACTGGGTCTATGGAGTAGAAGTGCGCACTTCTACTAAAAAAAACCAAAACGCTACACGCAATTGTGTTTTGGAGTGATATTTGGGGCAAGTTTTTGAGCTGTGATATTTGGGGTCATTTCTTTTCAAATTGTGATAGATAGGGCCAACACCCCTTTTCTAATTTGTATTAGCCAATGAATCCAATAATCCAGTTTGCCCTGAAAGAACCAATATCGCTTGCTTGCTAGCCCGAGTAAAATTGATATTCAGCGGAATGACATGTTGGAGAAGGTTTTTTCTGGTTTGGAAATAGGGGAATTTAAGTATACAATTAGGGGATCATCACTCTCCTTGTAGAAGGCTCGAACAATCCAGTTTGGCCTGATAGAACCAGTATCGCTTATTGGGCCAAGCAAAGATGATATTCTGAAGAATGCTGTGTTGGAGAAGTTCTTGATTACTTCGGGGGTGTATGAGAGCTTGGGAGAAAGCGCAAGGAGAGAAGAAGTTCTTGCACAAATTGGACCGATTGCAAAGAATTGGGTGAAGCAAGTTACCTGCCAGAGAGGGTGCACTGATGAAATGATTGAAGGCGCAAACGTTGTGATATTTTCTTCTTTATGTGTCTGTCTATGAATTTCAGTGGCACAATTCTTTCGGGGATGTTTACATAATTGTGCCACTGAAATTAATCAACAGACACATAAAGAAGGAAATATCACAGCGTTTGCGCCTTCAACGTCTCAGGCGGGTAACTTGCTTCACCCAATTCTTTGCAATCTGTCCAATTTGTGCAAGAACTTCTTCTCTCCTTACGCTTTCTTCCAAGCTCTCATACACCCCTGAAGTTATCATGAACTTCTCCAACACGGCATTCCTCTGAATAGCAGCTTTGCTTGGCCAATCAAGCGATGTTGATTCTGTCAAGCCAAACTGGATTGTTGGAGCCTTCTGTAGGGATATTGGTGATTCCTTTATTACAGACTTAGATTCTCCCATTTCAAATTGAACCTTCTCCTACATGGCATTCCTTCGAATATCAGCTTTGCTTGGCCCATCAAGTGATATTGGTTCTGTCAGGCCAAACTGGATTGTTGAGCCTTCTGTAGGGAGGGTGGTGTATCCGCACTAGCTGGGATTTAAAGTTTCAGATTTTCTTGACATGGCATAATATGTATGATGAACAACAATAAAAGTTAGATATAATTTCTTACAAATAAAATTTAGAAGTTGGGGGAAAAAATATGACTTGAGCAAGATTTGAATTTCAAACCTGGATCAATCTTGTTCTGTTATTGGCTGAGTTAGGACATTATATGTGGATAAGTTAGATATGAATGTATCATTACTAAAATTTGAAATTTCTGTAGGGCTCTAGGCCCTGCCCCCTGGTTCTACAGCGAGTCTACGTAGTTTATAGTCATTTGCTTCTTATTTACATCACCCGCAATCTTAAACCGGCTTATATATGTTGGAGTAAGTATCTCGCTCTTTCTTTTATTGAGTAATGATGGTCTTGTTATACATAATTTTGTTGGTTTATGCTCGGAAGTTTATGGTGGTTGCTAGATCACCCCGTCACATTTAACATGTATGAATAGATGATGGAGTAGAATTTATTTACTAGAGTGAAATGGTTAGATTAGGATCATTGATTGGTTTTTACTTGAATTGAAATATACATCTATGCTGTCCTTAGTTTGGAATGTAGCATTTTAGATTTGTAGTGCTGCAGAGTAGTGTCTAATAGGGATGATTTCAACTTTATTATTGAAGAAGACTAATAAATAATAATACTATCTTATTCAAGTACTTGATTTTTAGATTTTACTTTCTTAGATTTACCAAATTCTTTAACATTTTGTGGATGCTTTATTGGTTCAAATTTGTCAGTAGATTATTATACATCACATCAGTATATGTCTTTCTCTTGACAGACTGACAGAACTCTTGTTCAGTGTGCACTTTAAAGATTAGTCTGGTCACTACCTTTCTGTTTTAAAAGATGTGTATCTAATGATGGCGTTACTATTTTTTCCCAAAGCATTTTTAATAGATAAATGTACACTTTTTAGGAAGTGAGTCGTGTGCTTCTTGGTCTGAATTGTGGGAAACCTCTGGAATCCATACATATTCCCGAATCTGCCAAGGAACTATCCCTCAAACAGGACTTTGATCTTCAGGTACCACCAGATAAGATATTTTTTGCAAGTTATGTGAAGCACGGGAATACATGTGCTTCTGATACATCATTTAAGAAATTTAAAATAGTAGAACAGTATCTGATTCCTATCTCATTACTACTTTCTGTGTTCTCCCAGGCATATTCCTTTTGTGCTGACAAGGAGATATTTAGAGAACCTCGAGTAGTAAGAGTTGCTCTCATTCAGAATTCTATTGCTCTTCCCCCTACTGCATCCTTTTCGGACCAAAAAAGAGCCATCTTTCAGAAGTTGAAGCCCATAATCAATGCTGCAGGTGTTTCAGGAGTCAATATTTTATGCTTACAAGTAAGACTTGGCATAAAAACTGAAATTATATGTAGCATGAAGGTTTACAAGTCAACTGTAACTGCTAGTGTTCTTAACAGGAAGCATGGACAATGCCGTTTGCATTTTGCACTCGCGAGAAAAGATGGTGTGAATTTGCTGAGCCAGTTAATGGAGAATCAACACAGTTTCTTCAGGAATTTGCTAGAAAATACAATATGGTCATAATAAGTCCAATTCTTGAAAGAGACTTGAAACATGGGGAGACAATGTGGAATACTGCTGTCGTAATTGGTAATCATGGAAACATTATTGGCAAGCATCGCAAGGTATTATTTGTACATATTTACATGTTCGTTGTCATTTATAATTTGCTCCAGGCTGTCATGCTAAGCTGAAAACTTGTTTACTGTATGGCAGAATCATATACCCAGAGTTGGTGATTTTAATGAGAGTACATATTATATGGAGGGAAATACTGGACATCCTGTATTTGAAACCATTTATGGAAAGATTGCTGTTAATATTTGTTATGGAAGGCACCATCCCCTTAACTGGTTGGCTTTTGGCTTAAATGGTGCTGAAATTGTTTTCAACCCATCAGCTACTGTTGGTGAACTAAGCGAACCAATGTGGCCTATCGAGGTTTTTCTCTTTTTCCTCTACTTAACTTTCTTTTGCTCATTTTGGTTCTTTAAGCCTACTTGCAGGAACTGATAGTTTGAAAAAGATTTGTAAATGCATTTTTAAGCTATTGGTAACAATCTAACTAGCATTCCATACACATTACTAAAACTGCGTAATTTTAATTTGTACACTTTAAAGAAAAATTAATCACTGATAGTTACACTGGAATTTAAATGGGCTGTAAGGTTGGTATTGAATTCTTACTGGGCCAGGTAATTGTTGATGTCCAAATTCCTACCGGTTGAATCTAAAGTATTGGATGGTATAATTTTTACAAAACTTAATTACTAAAAATTTTCAGTGGGATTTATCTTCTGTGAAATTTAAATTGGGCTTTTTTTTTATTAAACTTCAAGTCTTGACATTATGAAAATACAATAGATATTCTATTTACAATACCAGGTACGCCCACTGTATTACTGTTCCCATAGTTTTCATTAATCCTAGGGCGGTCTGTTGTGTATAAATATTGGTGTTCCCCACCACCACCACCACCCATCTGAAAAACAGGAGTTTCCAGGAGACGCCCTTCAGTAATGCAAATGCGGTCGAATCGGACGAGGCTGATGAGGAAATATCTTTAATTTTTATCCGCCATCAGATTCAGACCCACCGACACACATGGAGATAAGTGTTTGAACATAGATGGAGGCTGATTAAATATGATATTTCCTCATCTCCGTCGTCTGATTCCATCACATCCTGTATGGACTTGCTGCAAAGTCATGTTTTCCAGATGGGTGGTGCTGTATGATTAGATGTGGATTTTGTAGACATCAATCAATGTATATCGACACAGACAGCTGCTTTTTTAATGAAAACTCATGTCTTGAGTTTTTATTGTATTGCTGTAACTGAAATTTTTATAAATTAGGCGCGTGTCTGTGTGTATGTATAGGTCAGAATCCACAAATAATCATAGACAACCTCCACCCATCTGAAAAACTTGGAAATCCACAAGATATGTAAGTTTTTTTTTGTTTTTTTCGTAAGTGCTATGTAAGTTCTCAAGCAGGCCCATTATAAATCTAAGTACTTGCCTAATATAATTTTAAATGTAATTACTAGTGTTTGATTTGTTTTCCAAGTATGAATGTTAATTTTGCAGTTTTAGTAATGTATATGGAATGCTGGTGAGTTTGCTAACTACTTGCTTGAAATTGCATTTACCTGATCTGTCACAGTTTTAGTGAAGTACAAGGAATGTTTACATGATTTCATTCACAATTATGTATACACCATCGTTTTCTTTAAAATGAAATCAAATTATTTGCTTACATAAATGATTGGTCAGCCACTTATTTCTTGCACACATATTCCAGCTTTAAATCTTGGGTTCATCCAATCTCTTAAGTTGATTGATAGGATAAGTTTGACTTGTGGACATGTTTGCAGGCACGGAATGCTGCTATTGCTAACAGTTACTTTGTTGGATCAATCAATCGTGTTGGAACTGAGACCTTCCCAAACCCATTTACCTCAGGTGATGGTAAGCCTCAACACAGTGATTTTGGACATTTCTACGGCTCTAGTCACTTTTCTGCGCCAGATGCATCGTGTACGCCTTCTTTATCCCGACATAGAGATGGATTGATGATATCGGATATGGATCTTAATCTGTGTAGACAACTTAAGGACAAATGGGGTTTCCGAATGACTGCTAGATATGAGCTTTATAAAGATTTGCTTGCTCGTTATGTGGAGCCTCAATTTGAGCCCCAAATTATTTCTGATCCATCAGTGCATAAAAGCTTTTCTTAAGTACCATTGTATAATTTTCTGTCAGTCATGACAAGTGAATATTTGTGTGTATTAATAAAATAATCTGTGTATTCTGCTTGTAGTTTCTAATAAGAGATGTTGTTTGTTATGATATCGTCATCATAATTCATAGATGTTCCAAGGGAGACTGCCATTTATCTTTGTTGGTTATTTTGAGTTTACTTGGATTGGACATAAGTTTTCACCGCTAAAACTGTAGATGAAGGGTCTAGGGAGATGCAATCATGCCACAGACACAGATATTTGTGATTTGTGTGTATAAGTATGGAGTCTACCAACTAATTTTTTTTTTTGATAGGCTCTACCAACTAACTTTTGTATGATTGGTCTGATACTGACAAGAGGTTCCAAAAGATCATAACATCAAGGATGGGGATTGTAAACGTAGATATATAGGATGAATTTACATGTAATTAAATATGTTATGTATTTGTTTTGAATGTGGATGTTAAGATACTAGTTCCAGTAAGGTTCAGTTAGGTCTTTGTGTTTGTTCTTTATCAGTGTTTGCTCTTTCCCGTGTCTACCCCTTCCGAATTCAGAGACTTCTAGTTGGATCAAGGCCCTTCACATGCTTCAAGGCTCATGACTTGTTGCTGAGGTCGCTTGGTAGTGTCGGATACCCCTGTTACCCATCTGTTTCCATTGGTAAGTGCTTCTCTCTTAAGCTATGTTCACTTGGATTGAATGGAATGAGGGGAGAATGGAATGAAAAAATTTGGGTTTTATATCAAATTGCCCACTCATCTCGTTAAAAAAACTCAAATAGCTAATCAATCTCCACTACGACTCATTTAACACACTAAATTGATATAATATATCAGTCCGTTATCTTTTCTAACAGACGTTAACGGCAGATCTGACGTGTCTTATGACATGGCAAAAATAAAAGAAAACAAATAATATTATTCCATGGTGGATATACAGATCAATTAAAACATTAAAGAAAATAACAAAATCAGAAGTAAAGGGGGGGGGGGGGGAACCAAAATACATGCAATCGATGCAGCTCTGCTCACACTAAACGATCGAAATTCCAATTGGGGAAAAACCCTAGTTCTTCGATTGTATGCGAATGAAGGTAAATTTTCATCTTTTATTATCGTTTCTTGTCTTCGATTAGTTTATGGTTCATAGTACGTATTTAGTTTGTACTTGAATTGATGGTTTCATAGTTTGTCTTCGATTATTGTTCTTGTATTCTTTTGGGTTTTTTGTATTCGTTCTTATTTTGAGTTGTTTTGTTAATATACTTGTCATATTGTGTGAAAGATTATTATTGTGAGTTGTTTTCTGTTTGATTAGTGGTTTACTGATTAGTGTTTGTATGTTCGTATGAAACAGTATGTCAACTTTGGTGAATATACATGTTTATCATCATGGTGAATTTCCACCCCAACCTGAATGTTATTATATTGGTGGAAAATGTGGTGTCGTTAATGTGGATACTGATTTGTTTTCGTTTCGGGACTTTGAAGATTGGGCTGCTATGTTTCAATATAATCAGAAGAGTTTACTGTATTTTAAGAACAATGGGCATGATTTTACAAATGGAGTTAGGAGGTTGTATGATGATAGTTCTATAAGAGATATGATTAATGTTTGCAAACCATATGGTAAGGTTGAGGTGTATGTTGATGGTTCACTAATTGAGGAGGCAATTGAGGCTGATAAAACTGTTAATGAGGATGTGGATGCTGATTTGATTGGTGGAACATATTTTGAATATGATGGTAGTGAAGATAGTGATTTTAAGGACCCTCCTTATGAGTATGATAATGAAAGTGATGAGACTGAAGAATTAGACAGTGGAGGTTCAGATGTTGATGATGCAAGTGATGAGGAGTTTGCAAAAAATAAGGAAAATTATAGAGCTGTGAAGGAGGATATGAAAGGAATGTATGATGAATCAGACTTTGATTCTGATGAATTAAGGTCTATTGGGTCCTCAAGTGAGGATGAGAATAGTAAAATAGGATATGTTGGGCCTCCAGTTATATCACAAAAAAACGGAGACATGTCATAGGTGTGACAAACCGCAACAGAAATGGGAAGATTAAGTGGGAGGTAGGAATGTCTTTTGTTAATATGGAGGAATTCAGATCACTTGTGAGGGAGTATGGAATTAAAGAAAGAAGAGCTGTCAAATTTGGTGCTAATGATCCAAATAGGTGCCAAGTAAAATGTGAACCAGGGTGCCCTTTCTACATTTGGGTGAAGAAACAGAGAGATAGTGAAATTGTTGAGATCAGAACCTTACTTAATGATCATCTATGCACCAAACCCTATAAAAACAAACTTGCATCTGTTAAATACCTTGCTGAGCTGTATGGTGACAGAATAAGGAAGAATCCTACTTGGAAAGTTAAAGAGATGATAGATACAATAAGGAAGGAGATGGAAATTGAAATACCCTGGATTAAAGCAATGAGGTTAAGAAAGACAGCCATTGAAGGAGTACATGATTCACTGAAGCAACACTACTCCAGAGTTTGGGATTTTGGTCATGAACTTCTCAAATTAAATCCAAACAATACTGTAAAGATATGTGGTACTAGGCTGAATGAGAATGATGTGAACAGGTTCAAGAGGATGTACATTTGTTACTCAGCATTGAAAAAAGGATGGAAAGCAGGGTGCAGACCGGTTATTGGCTTGGATGGCTGCTTCCTAAAGACCGTATGTGGAGGTCAATTATTAAGTGCTGTAGGCAGAGACGGAAATAATCAGATGTATCCAATATGCCATGCAGTTGTTGAAGTTGAAAGCACTGACAGCTGGAGGTGGTTTACTGAATTAATGAAAGAAGACTTGGATCTTGGAGATGGAAATGGACTGACTATCATGCATTATTATATTAAGTATTTTACATTTACTGATGTATATTTATATGACTTTACGACAGGGACTGGAGAATGCAATTAAAGAGCAACTACCAAAAGCTGAGCATAGGTTTTGCACTAGGCATATTTATAGTAATTTAAGAAAAAAGTAAGCTTTTCAACACCTTTCAACTTTATTGTGCACTTATGACACATGTTTTTTGTTTATTCATTTACTTTATCTCATAATGCAGATACCCCTCCACAATGCTTAAAAAGAATTTCTGGATAGCTGCATGTAGCACGCATCCAGTGGCCCATAAAAATGCAATGAAACAGATTTTAAGTCTTTGCAAGCCTGCACATGACCAGTTGAAAAAATTAAATCCAGCAGTATGGTCTAAAGCCTATCTTTCTACTACACCTAAGGCTGATAACATAGAGAATAACATGTCCGAATGTTTTAACTCTTGGATTATTAATGAAAGGTTGGAATTTTTCGTATTTAATTATTATACTTGTATATCATACAACTTGTATTTTTCTTTCTGTATAATAGTAATTTTTAATAATTATTTTAGGTACTTGCCACTATTGACAATGATGCAAGAAATTCATTATAAACTAATGACTAGAGTAAGGGAAAAGAGAGATGAAATGAGGGCTAGTGACATGCAGGTTTGTCCAAGAATTAAGAAAGTGTTAGATATTGCTGTCAAACATTCTAGGAGTGGAGGGCATCTTGGGATGGGGATAGTAGGTACTTGATTAAAAGTGGCACTAAGGCTGTTACAGTTGATCTTGATAAGAGAAGTTGTGATTGTAGGGTTTTTGATCTCAAAGGAATACCATGTTCTCATGCAGTTGCTGCCATCCATGACAGGAGGCAGCAACCTGTTGATTTTGTGTCAGAATATTATAAAAGGGAAAAGTATTTGGCATCTTATAGTTTTAGTATTGAGGCACTAAAAGGTGAGGAATACTGGGATGACTACTCAGCAGAGCAATTGCTACCTCCTGAACTGCCTAAAAAGCTAAGAGGTCGACCTAAAAGATTAAGAAGAAGGGAGGAATGGGAGAGTGGTAGTGGTAGGAAGGGGAAGAATGTTGTGGTTAATGTTCCCAAGTTACAAAGATTTAGCAGTGGTAGGATCCAACACTGCAGCATTTGTGGGAAGAGGGGTCATAGGAAACCTAAGTGTCCTGGGGTTGGTGCTGGCCAGGGGGGTGAAACTTATCATGTTGGAGATCAAAATGGTGGAAATGGAGCTGATACTGGAGATGCAAATGGTGGCAATGGAACTGAAAATGCAGGACAAAATGGTGAAATAATGTTATTATTCTTGAATAATGTTATTATTAATTAATGTAATGTTTTTAATGGTGAAAATGGTCACAATGCAGGTCAAAATGCTGGACAGAAAAGAGGTGGTCAGAGTTCTATAAAAAAGAAGAGGTTGGGTGTAGGAAGACCTAAGCTACCTATTAGGAGGCCAAAAACAAATACTGTGATCCAGGAGCCAGCTGTCATTCCAACTCAAGGTTCAGAAGTGGTTCAAAATGCAACACCACCTCTAATAACTGGGTCAAATGAAACTAGTCATTTTATGATGCAAGTTCTTGGCACTGTTGGCTATTCTGCAGTATACAAACCTACATATGTCAATCCATGGGCTAACACAACTCCCCCATACAACCGACTACCAAGTTGGGCTGCACAACATCAATCTACACAATCACATCTTGCAGGAAATCAAGGAGTTCAACATGCACCTAAAAAGAGTGGTAGACTAAGAAATGTTATGAGAAGTGGGCCAGACACATCTCACTCCACACCAGAAGAAGCATATAATCTGGACTAGTTTAAGCTATTGAATTAATTTTAAGTAATTTTCTTATGACTTATTTTGCTTTTGCTGGTACTTAAGTTATTGAATCTTGGTTAGTATTTTGTTGAACAGTGGATGATGCTTATTTTGGTCAAACTTTAAGTTGTATGATAATCGATGGTACTTATGATTCTATCTACTTAGATTTTATTCTTCAAATGAAATCTGTTATCGGATTGATTGCAAGAAACTAGTACTTACAGTGTAGTTAGTTACGATGTTTTAAAATAAGGTGTGGAAAATAGTTTCATATTTACATCAGGGTAGGCGTAGTTACATGACACTGTTTGGCCTTGAGTTCTTATCTTATGTTTTGATGATCTTGAAGTGTTCATTTCTAATTCAGAGTCACCACAATTTAGTGTCATAGGTGATGCACTTTAATGATTGCGTGATTAAGAAGAATTTTTCCTTCAGTGAGAAAGGTTTACTTGCTTTTAAGATGTAAATGTTCAAAAAATGCAGCACCACTTAAAGTAGAATATATATACAGGGGTCAACAAGAATTAGTCGTATCTTTTATTTTTGCCATGTCATAAGACAGGTCAGATCTGCCGTTAGCGTCTGTTAGAAAAGATAACGGACTGATATATTATATCAATTTAGTGTGTTAAATGAGTCGTCGTGGAGATTGATTAGCTACTTGAGTTTTTTTAACGAGATGAGTGGGCAATTTGATATAAAACCCAATGAAATTTATACTATTATTTGGGGGAGATTGGGGAAAGTGTTTATAAATTTCATTCCTTGCTTCATTCCTCTCCAATAATTTGAACTAGAATTCTAACCCACATGTTTTGGAAGGAATGCTCCATTCCCAATCTTCATCATTTTCCTTGCAATCTTCATCATAAAAAACTTCTTCTCCCTCATATTTGTTCATTATTTCCCCCAACATCCCTCTTTCTTCATAAATTTTGTTTACAATTTTCATTCCATTCCTACACCATTCCATTCTTTCCAAGTGAACACACCCTTAGTGTTTAGAGCAAGGATGGAGCATGTCCTTGAATGTGGATGAATTTCGTGACTTCCGTCAGATAATTCTTATTGAAATTTAAGTTTGGAGCAAAACATTGCTGGTATTTTGCAACTTTTTGAGACCTTTGGTGTATATTCCTCGGTGCAACGTTTAAATATTAGCAGTTCGATGTCCCAGGTTTTGGGTCCGATTTTCGCTCAACCCGAGATTTATTGAGAGCAGATAGATACTCATTGTAAGGCATATAAGACTATTTATTCAAATATATATATATATATATATATATATATATAGTTAGATGTCCAATGCCAATTCTCTACATTGTTTGTTTTTTGGCTGCACACATCGTCCAGTCCAGATAAGATAACTACTTCATATATAATTGCAATTTGCAACCATTCTGATCGACTAGTAGACCAAATGTAACATTCAGATAGGCAACACAATTGTTTATTACGATACTACTTCAATATCAAAGAATTCAGTAACTACACAAAGTTCAACTGATACATAGTTAAAATGAAAAAATAAATTAAACGTCGAGCTAAAAGGTCAAAAAATAACCTATGAAAAGCAATATAACAGGAGTTTTATCTCATTTATCCATTTACTTAACAACAGATTGTTTTCAACACGTCATAAGTGTAATATTCATTTTATTTTACATTGAAATATTAAATTTATTCAACATATTTACATAAAAATGATTTTGTAAAATTTTAAAAAATAATAATAAATTATTGGGTTCTTTTCATAAATAAATAGAAAAAAAGTAAATTTTTGCACATTTACTTTTTTTAAAAATAATTTTTTGCAATTTTACCAACTAAGTTTCTAAATTGCAAAAATACTAACCCTAACCCTAACCCTCCCCTCCCCCTTCTTTCTGTGAAGTGCCGACTATATTTTTTTTTTTTAAGGTGGGGGCTATTTTGGTGGATTTGTGTTTCCTGGCCCCGCAGGGGCATATTCAAATGAATGCAACCAAATTCAACTAAATTTGCAACTAAATGCAACCACATGCAACTAAATTTCTGATTTCAGGTTCCATTTGTCAGTTATCATTTTCGACCTCATTTTTGAAATATATATATAAGGTGGGTGATATTTTGGTGGATTTAGGTTCTATGGCCCCGCAAAGACATATTCAACTAAATTTGCAACTGAATGTAACCACTTGTAATTAAATTTCTGATTTCAGGTTCCATTTGTCAGTTGTCATTTTCGACCTCATTTTTGGACTATATATATAGAGTCCAAAAATGAGGTCGAAAATGACAACTGACAAATGGAACCTGAAATCAGAAACTGAATGCAACCACATTCAACTAAATTTCTGATTTCAGTTGCATTCAGTTGAATATTGCCCTTGGCGGGGCCTTGCAACCCAAAGCCACCAAAATCACCCTACCTTTTTAAAAAAAAAGAAGTTGAATGTGGTTGCATTTAGTTGAATGTGGTTGCATTCAGTTGAATGTGGTTGCATTCAGTTGAATATTGCCCCTGCCGGGGCCTTGCAACCCAAAGCCACCAAAATCACCCTACCTTTTTTTAAAAAGAAGTTGAATGTGGTTGCATTCAGTTGAATGTGGTTGCATTCAGTTGAATCAGTTGAATGTGATTGCATTCAGTTGAATGTGGTTGCATTCAGTTGAATATTGTCCTAGCGGGGCCTTGCAACCCAAAGCCACCAAAATCACCCTACCTTTTTTAAAAAAAGAAGTTGAATGTGGTTGCATTCAGTTGAATATTGCCCCTGACGGGGCCTTGAAACACAAAGCCACCAAAATCACCCTACTTTTTTTAAAAAAAGAAGTTGAATGTGGTTGCATTCAGTTGAATGTGGTTGCCCCTGGCGGGGCCTTGCAACCCAAAGCCACCAAAATCACCCTACCTTTAAAAAAAAAAGAAGTTGAATGTGTTTGCATTCAATTGAATATTGCCCCTGGCGGGGCCTTGCAATCCAAAACCACCAAAATCATCCCACCTTTTAAAAAAAAGTTGCATTTAGTTGCATTTAGTTGAATGTGGTTGCATTGAGTTGCAAACCAAAATCCACCAAAATAGCCCCCGTAAAAAAAAAAATAAAAAATCAAAATCCACCAAAATAGCCCCCGTAAAAAAAATAAATAATAAAAAAATAAAAATAAAAATAAAAAAATCCACAAGTCGGCAGTGGGCTGGAAGGAAGGGGGGGGGGAGGGGGAGGGGGTTGGGCTGGGAAGGAGGGAGGGGGAATGGGCCTAGTATTTTTGCAATTTTGAAATTTAGTTTAGTAAAATTTCAATTAATTAAAAAAGATGGTATTTTTGCAAATAGACACTTTGAACCTAGTATTTTTGGTAAATATCATATATTATGTTATACCACAAAATTAAATAAGTAAGGAGATGGGCATGAACAAAAATATCGCACTCGACCGATAATATAATGGTATTCCAATTTTATCCATAAGGATCAAAGTGGCTCGCTTTGAACTTATAAAAAAAATATGAGAGATTTATTTAAAAAATGCACCATCTTTATAAATAAGGATGGAGATATATAATTATAGTCATGCTTAATGAAAACTTTAATTAAAATTTAATTTTAATCACATATATTTTATATTTAAATTAAATCTTAATCATACAATTAATATTTCAAATTTAATATTTTGATATTCATCTCCCCCATTCTCCACATTCTCCGTCTCCCCCATCTCTTTCTTTATTCTCTCTCCTTTTCAACCATCATTTCCGACTAAATTTCGATACAAAATTTCAGCCGATCTTCACTTTTTTTACTATTACTCATCAAATTTAAATCTGAAACTAATATCCAAATTTGGATTTTCTCATATTTTCATTCATTTTTCGATGATTTTTTGTAATCTTGTATTTCTGTACCGCGTGTGGTGAGTATTGATGGCGATTATGATGATTATTGGTGATAACGATGGTAATTAGTGGAATATTAAAATTTTAATAAAACTATGAAAGGTGGGAGATGAATATAAACTATATAAATGAGTGATTGGAATTTTTATTTGAGCAAGACCCAATTAATATAAGTAACATCAATTATGAATGAAAATCGTTATATCCTCTAGGTTGTTTAAACGCATTCGAGAGAAATTTTCGATATATTATTTACCAAAAATATCTCATTGAGTATTGTAAATCTAGTTCAGATCATTTTCAATATGCTCGAATCATTTATCGAATTTTTTTCATGCACGATTGTTTATAACATATTTTATCTATGATGTTTGGATATGTGATTTGCAAATTATTTTTAAAGATCATCTGGACATCTCAAAAATGCTATTGAAGTGAATGATCATGTCATAATTTGTTGAATACTGTTGTGAGGGAAAATTGGTACAACACTTCAATGAGAGAATTACAATAATAAACCAAGAAAATATAAGAATAATGATTAAACAAACCAGATTACAAGCCAAAAAACCCTAGTTTCATAAATCCTAATCCGAGAGGTGGAAGAATGATTTAATGGACTGAATTTGCAGGTACTCCAAGCTATGGTGACTGAATATAACCTATTCAATCGAGAGCAAACAGCTAGGAGCAAGTGTTAGAGATGTTTTTGTGTGTCTCCCCCTACAAAGTGCCTACATACTCTTATATTTATAAGAGATCAAGTCCCATGTAGTTCTTGATAATCCTCCACGATTTGATAAGCCTCATCCTCCACAACAGACCTCCTTTGATTGTTTATCCATCCTCCCATGATTATCCAGCCGCTATCCCATGATTGATCCACCCGTTTCTTATGATATATCCATATACATACACGCATATATCCATATTCCGTGTATATGTGATGTTAGTCCATGATAACCACCTTTGATATATCGTTCCTGTTGTTTAGGAGTTATCTACTGGGCCGTTTAGATGTTCCTTATCTGATTCCCCGCATTTTAAGGTGCTCCGCGATTGCTGGTGCAATTTCTGGGAACTGTCACGGTTCACGCGCGTACCTCCAGCTTGGTCACCTGCCACCCAGTTGAACCCCCATAAAACCTCCATATAACACCATCCTTATACCAGGTTCAACACCTGAACCCCTATATAGACGAACCTCGAACCAGATGCTAGAATTTCTATCTTCCAGTATATCCCTAAGGCATAGTGGGCCAAAACATCCGTACGTAGCCCAACCTATCCTTTCATATCCACATTATTCGAACCCGTAACCTTAATGGGCCTTAAATCAAGCCCAAGGCAGATTTTTGGCACAACAACTACCCCCCCGGTTCCTTGTAGCCATTTGAATGCAAAAGGAACCTAATGTCACTCATATCCTAGCCACACCTTTATTCCACATGAACCCCCTAAGCCTACGTGAGCGTACTCATTGTAGGAAACAAGGGATTCAACCATGAAACTCCCGTGTTAACAATCGTACCCCCGAATTCACACTCTAGGGTTCACATATCTTCACCCTGGCCTACCCTCATCGAACTCCTTAGACCACAAGCTTCCGTGTATATATACCCATCTTCTCTAAAATTAAAAATAAACGTATGCGTTGCAGAGACGATAAACCTCGCAAATACCAAAAGTCCCAGTAGAACTCCAATATTCCACAATTTAACTCCCACATAACTACTCCAATTTCCTAAGAAGTTCCATGTATCGAGCCTCCCACCTATCTACATTCATTCTTGTGTATTTTTCATAATACCCTTAGTGATTATCCTTTTTTTTGTACGCGGGACTGTTCAAATATGAACACGTGTCTTGCCGGTCCATATCCCCAGGCCATTATATATACACACCCCCTTGTGCCTTCTCCCCTTTCATCTCTTTCTCAAAGAAATAAAACCCTTTTTCCTCTACCCCAAGTGATTCGTCTCCCCAGACTCAATCCCGTCGAAAGCTCCAGTCTTCCGATCGCCTTCTTCAATTCAAAGGTACTTCTCCTTCTTACTCTCCCGTTATTTCCCATTTTATGCCCGTCGATTTTCATGTACACTGAAGCACACATATTCACATTCAAATGTTATATCTACGCCTTTTTGATGCTTAATTTCCTGTTACAAGTATCACCTCATGATTCCCTCATATCGAATGTCATTCTTTAGATTATCGTTCTTGTCACACACATATGCATGCCATGTTTAGTCACTGGATCCAGTAGATCTGCTTGCTCCTAGTGGTAGCTTTGTCCTTGTTTGTTCATGCCTGCACATATATATGCCTGTATGTACCTTCCGATTGCACACTGATTTAACCCTTTCTTCTGCACATTCTTCATGTTTTGTCTTTAGTTAGCATTTTTGATAGCATCTTTGAGCTTTATGTCAATTGACCCTTGCATATATCCTACCTGATTTAGGCCTTTATCCAAGACTCATTAGAAGCAGCCTTAGACCTTTCACTCTTGGGGTTCTTCATTTGTAACCCCCACAAAGCTAAGTATGGTCTTCACAGAATCTGTTTGAGATAATGCCCCACTCTTTTTTTATTGCCTTCAATTGACTTATGGGTTCCGCCCAAACAGGGATTATGACACCATCGACTTTTCCCTTCTTTTTTTTGGGTGAAATGCCAGGAACAAAAAAATGACCTTTCTTAGATTAGGGGTTTTCATATTTGAACCCCTATGATTGATGATACTCCCACACTCCTTTGTCTTTAGAACTCGGTTATGGATTCAAGGCTCACTTCTGCTTTTCCTACTGCAGATGTCGAGCCAGGCTACATCCGTTGAGTCCCAGAATATGCCTGCCAGGGTGGCCTCCCAATTACCATCTACATCCGAGGCTGACTCCTTCACATCTCCAAAACCTTTGTCTAAACTTCCTCCCATGACTGCTACCATGAGTGGCCGTACCCGCTCTAAGGTCAAAATCCTCGACCCCACTGCTGCTCAAATCTCAGTTAAAACCTATCCTTTTGACTCTTCTCCATTTACACCTACCCCTGTCAGTTCTGATTCTCCGGAATCTGAGGAGGAAATCCATTCATTGGGACATTTATCTCCAACAGTCATACCCTTCAACGACCAGTCAGAAAATAGTGAAAACCAGGATGAAGCCACCCCTGTCAAAGTCTTTAATGCTACAACCCCCCAGTTTTCTTGTGCCAATACTCGAACCTCTATGACTGCCCAAAAACTAGAGAACCTCCTTGAAGCCTGTAACCCGGGGTGTTCACTTGTCGTACCCCGACCTGAAGAAAGATGCCATGACTTCTCTAACTTTGAGCCTGACCAAGTGATTCCATGCGCTGTCTTCTCTGCTCAGTTCTTTAGGCTGGGGTTATCACTACCTCTCCATCCTTTCATTGCGGATATTCTGGACACTTACAAACTTGCTCCCTTACAATTGACCCCGAATTCTTACCGAATGGCCATTTGCATGTACATCTTATACGATTCCTTGTTCCAAGTTAAGCTAACCGCTCGCGAGTTGGGTTTCTTTTACCAACTCAAAGAGACTGGGAAAACCTCTGGCTTCTACTACCTTACTACCTGGAACATCCACAAAGGCAAATGCATAAAGGGTAATAAACAAGGGATGTCAGGTTGGCACAAGCAATTCCTTTATTGCTATGATTGTCCAAATTACATAAAAGACTTTAACCATGATCCACCCATGCCCCCTTCAAACTGATTTGGAAGGTGAAGAGCTGAAAAGAGCTCGCAAAGCCTTAAGGAAGAGTGCAGAGCTAGGAGATGGTGCTAGCCTGCTAACTAAGAAAAAATTAATTCGTTTAGGCTTCAGTAAGAAACTCAGCTCCAAGTCTCTAGAGGTTGCGTGTACCCCTGTGGAGAAAAACCCTATTGACGAAACTCCTAATGAAACAGGTTTCCCATGTTCCCTTGCTTGCAATCAAACCTCCCGTTTACTGTTTTCTTTTTATTACAAATGCTCCACACCTTTGTCTGCATATAACCTGCTTGACTTGTATATGGTAAATACCCTTATGATCGTAATTATTCTAATTGTAATTCTGTCCATTTGTGCAGATATGTCTTTCTCTATGCCATCGTTCATCAAACGCTCTGGGTATAAGGGTACTTCCAAGTCATCAGTCGTACCCCATGCTTCATCCAACAGAACCCCTGTCCCGGCTACCAAGTCTAGTCCAGTTCAAGCCGAGAAAATCATTTCCTCCAAGAAGAGGTCCTCTCAACGTACCCCTGAGCAATCTGGAGCTTCTAGTTCTCGTGGGAGCAAACGTCCTAAGAATGAGGCGAAGCAAAGTCCTCCAAAAATCGTTCCTCCTGCCCCACTAACCGCCTTCGTTGAGTCCATAAAAGAGCGGATTCCCATACAGTCCATCCTAGAGTGGGACAGTTTGAGCTTTGAAGAAGTTACAAGCAGGGTCCCTTTGATGAATGCAGAAAGCTTGTTCTTATATCTGAAGCACATCGATCAAATTACTGAAGCTGCGAAGGGGATCGAATTCCAGGGTCCATACAGAGCTATTTAGGGTGCAATCAGAGTTGAAGGCTTTCCAAGACGACAGAAAGAAACTCCTGGATTCTAACAGAAAGTTGTACGAGAGTGAAGGCAAACTGATCCAAGAGAAAGAGAAGTTACTGAAGGATAGGGAAACCCTTGATACCGTCATTCTGAAGATGGACAAAGAGAGAGAGGAGGCAGCTGCAACCCACAAGAAGGAGAAAGAGAAGCTCGACCTCAAAATCAACAGTAGGTTCTTACAAGCTTGTTCAGCTGTATGCAGGGCTTTGCTATAGCACTCCCTTGAATCTGATTGACATCCTTGAACACACCCAATTCCTCCGGGAGTTGGGAATTTCATTGACAAGTGGTAAATGGACGTCACCACCCGCATGTCTTTTAACAACGGCCTTCCAAGTATCCCATTATAAGAAATATATTCATTTACCACCATGAACTCTACCACCTAAGTAGCAGACCGGGGTTCCTCTCCCAAAATGATAGGGAGTTTTACCCGTCCCACAATCTGTACAGGGTTTCCAGTAAATCCGTACAACTCATTATAAGAAGGAGCCATTTCCTTGTCAAGTAACCCCATTTTCTGGTAAGTGCTATATGCCAAGATATTTACCGAGCTTCCGTTATCCACCAATACTCGGTGTACGTTCAAGCCTCCGATCGTAACCTTAATTACTAAAGCATCGTTATGTGGGTGGTGCACGTGCCTGGCATCCTCCTCGGTGAACGTTATGTCGACTACCTCACCCTTAAAGAGCTTGGGTGGCCTTTTAGACAAGTTGTACACATTCGTGAGGGGTACGCCCCTTGCTTCCCGGGCATAATTTTTCTGGGCGTTCCTGCTCGTACCCCCGATGTAAGGTCCACCAATTATAGTGCGGATACTGTTGGCTCTTGTAAGGCGTTGAGGATTCGCCTTTTCAGTCTCTTTGTTAATCCTGTCATTCTTGTCCCCTTTAGCTTCTGGAGCCACGAACTCAGTGAGGTAACCCTTTCTTATAAAATCTTCAATGTGGTCCTTCAGATGACGGCATTCCGCCGTTTCGTGTCCATTGGTATCATGAAAAGCACAATATCGTCCTTCATTTTTATTTCACAGAGGCCCATTTCTTGTTGGTTTTCTGAACATTCCCGCCTTGTTCCCTACTTCATACACCTGCTCAATGGAAGCCGTGAGCGGGGTGTACTCAGTGTACCTGCCTGAACCCTGAGTATCCTTTCTAGTAAGATATTTGTAGTTTATTGTTCTTCCTGTGTTAGTTGCATTCATAGTTATAGGGGCCGTCTTTTCATCACGATGGGTGCTTCTGGTAGAGGAGCTTCCACCATAGGAGGTTCGTCTATGGTACCCCCTATCTTTCGGGCTATATGACCTACGCCTCTTACTCCTGCTCCATTCCCTTGAACTTCGACTCTTCTCGAGTTTAGCCATTGATTCTTCAATCACCTTGTGGGTTTCTGCCTTGGCGTAGAAGTCTGCCAAAGTTTTGGGCTCCGCCCCTTGTAGCTCTTTCCAAAAATCGGTGTCTGGGCGTACGCCCGCAATCAGAAAATTCTTATAGGTTTTATCTGTGGTCTTCCTCACCTTGGGGACCTCTGCATTAAACCTTTTGAAATTTTCAGTGAGGGTTTCATTCCTTTCCTGCTTGATGTTCGCCAGGGTGTTGGTTGGGGGTGCGAATGCAACCGAAGCCCGAAATTGTGTTACGAACATTTCACTCATTTGCTTCCAAGATTGGATAGAGTTTGGACGTAGCCTCTTGAACCACTGATGAGCACAGTCCCTTAGGGTAGCAGCCAATAAGCGGCACTTTGTTAGGTCTTTCACCTGGTACACTTCCATTTCCGTATCGAATCGACTAAGGTACTCCACTGGATCAGTGGTCCCACTGAATTTTAGGTCTCCCACCCCCCTGTATTTTGGTGGGAGAGGTGAATCCCTCACCTTCTTGGTAAAGGGTGAAGCCACTATCAAGCCTTCCAGCGACTGTTTTTCCACCTTTAGCTTCTTTAATGCCTCACGCAGATCCTTTACCTTGTAGTGTTCATTCTCCTCGTCTGTGAATTTGCTGTCACCATCACTAGAATTCTCAGCTAAATCATGGCCATCATCATTGTTCTTGGGGTTATGCCGAGAGCTACAGCTTCACCCCTTTAGATAGTCTACCAGACTTAGAAACAGATTTATCCTTTTTGTAACTTTGAGACCCTTGCGACTTCGCCTCTGGAGCTTTCCTGGTCTGTCTTTCCTTCTTCCCATCAAGTTTGTGACGTAAATCTTTGACATCCACCTTGTTGCCCAAGCTGTCAAAGACACTCAGGCTACGGGTGGGTGAACCCCATGGCTGTCGCACCTCTTCTTCTCCTTCATTCCAGTCTGGATCTGTTTGGTCAGTCTCCACATCAGAAAATCCCTTCTGTGAGGCTTCTTTTTTCGACCCCTCATCACTGTCAAAATCTAACCGAACAGGTGTAACCACCTTCTCTTCGCCCTTCGATCCATGGAACCATGCTTTTGCTTCCATTTCTTTAACTTTTCCGATTTCTTTTCCAAAGTAATGATTTTCTTCTCCATCTTCGTAATCTTGTCTCTCAGCTCCTGGTTCGTTCTCTCCTCATCACGCTCCCTATCATCACCACTTCGTCCACCTTACGTTGTATAATCATCATCAGATTTACGAGACATCTCTTCCCTCAAGAGATAAAACCTCCTCTCCTTCTAGCGCCACAAATGTTGTGAGGGAAAATTGGTACAACACTTCAATGAGAGAATTACAATAATAAACCAAGAAAATATAAGAATAATGATTAAACAAACCGGATTACAAGGCAAAAAACCCTAGTTTCATAAACCCTAATCCGAGAGGTGGAAGAATGATTTAATGGACTGAGTTTGCAGGTACTCCATGTTAACTCGAATAACTTGTAGAAGGGGGGGTTGAATACAAGTTATATAATCGTGTCTGATTTTTGCTTGGTTATATGAACAAGAATAAACGAATGAATCAAACTCTGTTTGTATTAAATAAATCAAATACAAACTCTACCAAAGGTGTACAAATACCTTTAGCAGCTGCTGACAAAATAAAATTCTCTCTGTTTGTTTCGAACTCTCGAATACAAACCTTATATAGAGCTACGCACACGAACTTATTACTCACGTACAACTCACTCTTTACAATGACATTAAGAGAGTATTTATAATGCTACCTATCAACTAATCACAGAAAGATAATCTATACATGACAATGTTCTGCCGTCTAGTTGATAGTTTCCATCAATAGAAAATTCTTTCCTTCATAATACCTTCTTGCTTGTTCTTCAAACAACGATCCTGTTTTATAGCACTTGCCAGTTTCTGTAGCATCCATAATGACATCATCAGTAACACGACTGATATCAGGATTTCATCTTGCATCAGGATCTAACCATCCCATCAGTACTTGATCAGTATTTGACTTGACATATCAGGATTCGATCTCTGCTCCTGACATGTAGTCCTCGATGCACTGTTCATTCCTGACTAAACTTTACAGATAACTGTCTAACACATATTTCCTATACAAAGTGCTAAATCCTTTATAAATCAGGATATACAAGAAGTATAAGTAAAATTCTATTCTTAACATCACAACTCATGAATTATTCCTAACATCACAACTCATTTGCTGACTTGATTGTAGCTTCATTTGTAGAGACCTACATGATATTAGTTGGACTAGACTCTGTGTGTGTAGATGACAATTGAATCTTTCTCCTTGTTCTCCTGGTATAGTGAGCAAAAGATTTATCCTAAGAAGACTCAAGAGGTGTAGACACAGAAGTGATCTTGGGATGAGATCCTTTTTCAATAGACACAGTCTTTTGAGAGACAGTATCCAGTAACTGTTTTCCCTTTTTAAGTACTACAGTCTTTTGAGAAACTGCAGCCTGGCTGTGACTAGGTGCTTCATCTCTTTGTCCTAGCTTAGAAAGTCGAATTGCAGCCTTCAATTTTTCTCTCTCAGCAAGAGATATATTATCATCATCTTCACTAGAACTACTACTACTTGATACAACAAATCTTCTCTTCCTTACAACTGATGTCTTTTGAGAAACACCAGAGGTTGGTTTCTTTGAAACAATAGGCTGTGGATTAAAACTTTGTTCTTGAATTGTTTCAGAGACTATAATGTTTTGGGCTACTTGGGTAGACACAGGTGGGTTCTCCTCCAAATGAGATTCCTGAGCCATTTCACCACAAAAGAAAGAAGAATTGTAGAGAGTAGGAAGATGAGTTTTAAGAATTACCTGAACATGATGTGGATAATGAATTGCAGGTATTTCATCTAGATTCTTGTCATTGTCCTTCTTTGTAATGTCAGAGAAAATTCTCTTTTGCTGTACATAAGAAGAAACACAATGTTCTCTACCAAATCTAGCTTCAACATCAGGAATAAAATGGTTAATAAACATTTGCATAAATCTATGATAATAAACCATTTTCCTATTTTGATCTCTTAACCCAAGTTTAATACTCATCTGATTTAAGATATGTTAATTACTTTGTCATAAAGCAAACTATAAGCAATATGTGAAGTAATAGAAGTAATTTGATCAAAAGAGCTACATTTACCAGTAAAGCATTTAGCAATTTGATCAAAGAAGAAAGACCATTCCTTCCTAAGAAAAGATCTATTTAACTGGCTCATGTTGTCTAGAGATCCACTATAACCTAATGCAGACAACATAGTTCTTACATCATCATCAGATGGTACATTTTCATAACTCAAACTAACAGGTAAGTGAAGTACTGAATTAACAACAGATTCAGTAATATCAAAAGAATCTTGTCCTAAGTGTAGAACAATCTTACCTGATTGACTCTGAGTAGAATCAATTACCTCAGCATTCTCCCAAGCTTGTGTAACAGCTACTTGATTAATCTGTGGAGATGCTGTCAATGCATAACTTAATGGTCCATACGCCAGAAAGTCCATAATTGGATGAAAATCAGTTGACACTCCTTCCTTGTTGGTGATAGCTGCTACATGATTGTTCGTCATAAAATCAAAGTCACCAAACTTGAAGGCTACTGATTTAGGTAATCTTCTTTGAGCTGCCATTTTTTATCTGAAAAGAACTTGAAAAATTCTTGAAATGGATTAGTGATTTTGAAAACTCGAGAGTGTTTTTGCTTTAGAGAATGTGAAATTAGAGAAAGCAATTACACGATTAGAGTTTCAAAACAAATATATTTCACAAATCTTTCAGACCACTATCCCACGTTGACACGTAGATTGACAGGTGTCGGTCCCTGAAAAGTGCGGTTATCCACGATTTTTGGAAAATAAAATCCAAAATTTATTTTCATGAAATAAATCAGGGTATTATCAAGATAAAAATCAATACTGATCAGCTTCCTTTTCCTGTTGACCTCCCATCAAAATAATCACAAAATGCAATGTGATTTAAAAATAATAATTTTCAAATCCTGATGGTCACACTTGAAATCCTGGTCAATATCATCCTGATTCCAGAGACTTAAATGGAGTTTCCACGTGGCATTTTCCTTTTATCTGAAAAAGAAATAAACAATTAATCTGAACAAAATCAATTGGTTAGATATATTCGACATTTCTTGAAAATACAAGAAAAAAAGTCACACGCGATAATTAGCATTTGACTTCGTTGATAATTCCAAGTGACTGTTCAGCTTCTCATGCCTTTCTATAAAAGAAACAGACGCCTTATGCCATTATCCATAAACCTTTCAATTTCTTTTCTTCTTAACAATGATCCTAAAACCAAAACTCCATTCAAACCCATTCTTTAGGTTTTGCACAGTCGATGAACATCATGTTCTTGATCATCTCTTTGAAAAGATGACTTTTCTCATCGAACTAATCATGGATGGAGTAGTTTTAGATAATATCAAGAGGTTTCTCCTAGAACATCCATCTGTTGGATACAATCTTTCCCTAACCTCCTCAAAACTTGAGGATGAAGAATTTGGTCGAGAGTCTGAGGTTGATCTTGATGGAGATGCTATTCATTTAAGTTAGCTACTCTCATTCAAGTCGCCCAGACAAGGAATCCAAAAGCAGACGAGGCTGTTCAAATCCCCTGATGGATTTCTTGAGATGCTGCTCCTTGTCCTGTATCTCAGAATCCATATCATTAGACAAGTACAGGATTATTAGTAGAAGTTTAGACAAAAAGATGTTGTATTTCATTTCCATGTATGTAATGCTTTCAATTAATGAAAATACAATTTCTTATTATCTACTTGTCTTTTGATTTTATTGAATGATGTATAAATTATTAGTATGAATGAATTAAAACTTACTTGCATAGACTTAACACATCACAGAATTAGATTACTACACAAAGTAAACGTCGGGATCTGAAACAATTTTCACAATCCTGATACTGACACAATACTGATGACGTCAGCATCCTGATATCAATTTTAATCCTGATGATTATTAAGAAGTCTATCATACTGAAATTTATCAAGGCAAAGTGTTATAGCTAAAGCATTTAACAATCAAATATAGATCCTGACAAGAATATCAAGTCTATAAGCTAAAAACAACATACCTTGCTACTTTTGCAGATGTTAAAGATCTAGAAATATAACATTCCTAACTCACTTACTAATCTACTGAATGTAGTCTCATCAAGTGGTTTAGTTAGAATATCTGTAAGTTGTTTGTCAGTAGGAACAAAATGAAGTTCTACAGTACCATTCTCAATATGTTCTCTAATAAAATGATACCTGACATCAATGTGCTTAGTCCTTGAATGTTGAACTGGATTTTCTGCAATTTTAATAGCACTAGTATTATCACAAAACATAGGAATATTACTAAGGGTCATACCATAATCCATCAACTGATTTCTTATCCAAAGGAGCTGTGCACAACAACTGCCTGCTGCTATGTACTCAGCTTCTGCAGTTGAGGTTGAAACAGATTGTTGCTTCTTGCTTACCCAAGAAATCAATCTATTTCCCAAGAATTGACATGTACCTGTAGTGCTTTTCCTGTCTATCTTACACCCTGCATAATCAGAGTCTGAATAGCCAATTAGGAAGAAATCAGATTCTCTAGGATACCACAAACCAAGATTTGGAGTTCCTTTGAGATATCTAAAAATTCTCTTCACAGCAATTAAATGAGATTCCTTAGGATCACTTTGGAATCTATCACATAAACAGGTAGATTACATTATATCTGGTCTACTTGCAGTTAAATACAACAATGAACCTATCATGCCTCTATAACTAGTATTATCCACACTCTTTCCCTTAGGATCAGAGTCTAGTTTAGTGGTTGTTGCCATGGGTGTTTTTGCAACTGCACAGTCTTGAAAGTCAAACCTTCTTAAAAGATCTTTGATATACTTTGACTGATTAATGAAAATACCAGTCTCAGTCTGTTTGACCTGCAAGCCTAAGAAATAATTTAATTCACCCATCATGCTCATCTGATACTTAGACTGCATAAGCTTGCTAAACTTAGCACACAACTTTTCATTAGTAGAACCAAAAATAATATCATCAACATAAACTTGAACTAAAAGCAATTCACCTTTTATCTTTCTAAAGAATAGAGTTTTGTCAATTGTACCTCTTGTGAAGCCATTTTCAAGAAGAAATTTAGACAAAGTCTCATACCATGCTCTTGGTACCTGCTTTAGTCCATAGAGTGCCTTGTCAAGTTTGTAGACATGATTTGGAAACTTTGGATCAACAAATCCAGGTGGCTGTTCCACATACACTTCCTCATCAAGTTTGCCATTTAGAAAAGCACTCTTTACAACCATCTGGTATACCTTGAATTTTGAATGAGCTGCAAATGCAAGAAACATCCTGATTACTTCCAATCTTGCTACAGGTGCAAAGGTCTCATCATAATCAATGCCCTCTTCCTGAGAATAACCATTGGCCACCAGTCTTGCTTTGTTTCTTACAATCATACCAGATTCATCTAGCTTGTTTCTGAAAACCCATCTTGCACCAACAATAGATCTATCTTTAGGTCTTGGTACCAGTTTCCAGACTTTGTTTCTCTCAAACTCATTTAACTCTTCCTGCATTGCAATTACCCAATCAGGATCCTGTAAGGCTTCTTCAACCTTCTTAGGTTCATTCTTTGAGAGAAAGCAACTATACAAGCATTCATTTTGAATTGATCTTCTAGTTCGAACACCACTATTTGGATCACCAATAATCAAATCTTCAGTATGATCCTTTGTCCATTTTCTAACAGGTGGTAGATTGACTCTGCTAGTCTCTCCCCCTAAGTTAGTGGTATCTCTTGTAGAAGAATTCTCTCTTCCTTCAATAACTCCCCTTTGATCAATAGAATCAGTAGATTCCATATTGCTGCTAGTTACTGATCTTTCTTCAGTAGACTCTGAAAGATCAGTTCCTGATGGAGTAGACTCTGAAAGGCTAGTCTGCTCCCGATGATCACTGTGTTCTTCTTGATTCATTTGCTCCCCCTCAACAGTAGCATTCCTTTGAGAAGCAATAGAAATTCCTTCTGGAGAACCTTCATCATCACTGGAGAGTATCTCAGAATTCTTCAGATTTTCAAATTCCAATTTGTCATGACTCTCATCAGTTTGCAGAATTCCAAATTTCTTATCATCAAATGCAACATGAATTGATTCCATAACAATATGAGTTCTGAGATTATAAACTTTGAAGGCCTTAGATGCTGAATATCCTAGAAAGATTGCTTCATCCGATTTGGCTTCAAATTTTCCAAGTTGTTCTGGATGAACTTTTAGGACATAGTATTTGCATCCAAAGATGTGAAAGTATTTCATACTTGGTTTCTTTCCTTTGATCATCTCATAGGGAGTTTTTCCATGACTATTTACCAAGGTACAGTTTTGAGTGAAACCTGCAGTGTTAATAGCTTCTGCCCAAAAATAGGTTGGAAGTTTTGCATCTGCAAGCATGGTTCTTGCTGCCTCTATGAGAGTCCTGTTCTTTCTTTCCACTACACCATTCTGCTGAGGTGTACCATGTGCAGAAAACTGTTGATTGATTCCATTGTCTGCACAATAATCCTCCATTGTAGAATTCTTGAATTCTGTACCATTGTCACTCCTAAGTACTTTGACTTTGTACTCAGAGTTATTCTGAATATTCTTGACAAGTTCAATGATTTGCTGAGGAGGTTCATCCTTCTTGTGTAGAAAGAACACCCATGTGAACCTTGTGAAATCATCCACTATCACTAGAGCAAATCTTTTCTTGCTAATAGACATAATGTTTACTGGACCAAACAGATCAAGATGTAGCATGTGAAATGGTTCAGTAATTGAATTTTCAGTCTTGCTCTTGAAAGTTGTTCTTCTTTGCTTTCCAAGCTGACATGCATCACAAAGTCCATCTTGCACATAATTTGCCTGAGGTAGGCCTCTCACCAGATTGTGCTTAACAAGTTGATTAAGCTTCTTGAAGTTGAGATGTGAGAGTTTCTTGTGCCAATTCCAGCTTTCATCACTTGTTGCTTTGCTGTAGAGACATCTAACAATTCCTTTAGATGTATCACTTAAGCTGGATTCATATATGTTACCATGTCTTTGACCAGTTAGAACAATGTCTCCATTCTGCATATTCAAGATTTTGCATCCTTCTCTGTCAAAGATTGATTTGTAACCTTTATTACCCAGTTGACTTATGCTTAAAAGAGTATGTTTCAAGCCTTCAACCAATGCTACATTTTCTATGATGACATTCCCAAAAACAATTGAGCCATATCCCAGAGTTTCTCCTTTGTTGCCATCTCCAAAAGATATTACTGGGCCAGCTTTCCTCTCAAACTTTGTAAGCAGGGACTTCTTTCCAGTCATATGTCCAGAGCATCCACTGTCCAAGATAATTGAATGCTTCTTTCCTGTGCCCTGCAAACAAAAAGTAACTAGTTAGAATTTTTTAGGACCCAACTTTGATTGGATCCTTTCTTACTAGATTTAGAAACAACAGGCTTTGAAGATTTTGCTTTTACTTTACCTATTGCAGAGTCAACCTTAGACTCTGATTTCACAAACTGTTTGTGACTAGGAGTTTCAGATTTCAGAGAATAATAGTCATAATACAGTTCATGATATTCTCTACACATGTAAATGGAATGAAGTAAACTACCACAATGATAACAAGCTTTTTGTGGTTGGTATAGAATTTTCTGAGTCTTGGGGAATCTGGACTCAGTTTTCCAAGAAGGTTTTTGATTGCAGTCTAGGGCCAAATGATTATGATTTCCACACTTATAGCATTTTTTTCTAGGTGCATCAGGTACATTCTTGTAATTATTCTCTTTGTTAATACCTTCTTTTCCATTCCTATTTCTATTGATCTTGCTAGACTCTGAAAGACCATCTAATCTCTGTTTCAACTGAGACTTAGACAGAAACCCTATGTTTACATTCTTAGGTTTCTCTAACACTTTCTCATCTGAATTACTATTGTTAATCCTTTTGTGTACAACAGGGGTACCTTTTGAATCAACAAATTTAACATGATTAGGTTCAGACACAATTTTCTTACCTTCAGATTTAGATGTCCTAGTTTCTACTTTACTATCATCATTGACAATAGCTACTTTTTCTTCTTGTCTAGCCTTATCAAAACCTAAACCATTAACCTTACCACGAATTCCATTTTCGATGATTTCTTGTGTCTTTTTACCAGAAATGTTAATGGTCTTAATCACATCTCTCTCTTCCTCTAGTTCTTTTATGACATAGTCATAAGCCTCAAGAATAACACTGTAATCATGCTTAGCTTTATCAGAACTTAACTTGTATTCTTCCATTTGAATTAACTCAGATTCAAGAAAATTATTTCTATCAACTAATTTATCATTCTTAATCTTAAGTTCATCTTTTTCACAAGTAAGAATTCTAAAATTAGTCATAAGATTCTTAAACTCAGCATGGATAGATCTAATTTCATCAGAATTTAAGTTATCAAATGAATCAAGAGAGTGAAGTGATACCTTAACAGAGGATGGAGAAGTTTTCTTTGGAGATCCAGGTTTGTCTGAAACATTTGCCATCAGTGCAATGTTGTCATAATCCAATTCATCTTCAGAATCACTGGAATCAGCCCAATCCTTCTGTGTGACCATAAGTGCATTACCCTTTCCTGAATTCCTAGGCTTCTTACACTCACTAGCAAAGTGTCCAAGCTCGTTGCAATTAAAGCACTTGATCTTGGCCTTATCAAGATTGACAATTGTACTTTTGCCTTTTTCACTATTCTTCTCCTCCTTCTTTTGAAAAGGTCCTTTGCTAAATCTTCTCCTGTTGAATCTTCCTTTTTTGAAAGCTTTAGCAAACATAGCAAAGAGTTCCTGCATCTCTGATTCAGAATCACTATTGTCAGGATCTATATCAGTAGTCTCTGACTCAGAACTTTCTTTGCTTTTCTTCTTCCTTGAGTTCTTTACAGCAGGATCTTCATGCTGTTCCTCTGGAAGCTTCTTTGATTCAGATTGAGCAGTAAGTGCAACAGTCATCTTTCCTTCACTCCTGCTCTTCTTCTGCTGCTTATCAAGTTCATAAGCCCTCCATTTTCCATACACTGCCTCTAATGATATCTCATCCAGATCATTAGCTTCCTCAATCGCAGATATCTTCTCATTGTAGAAATCAGGCAAAGCTTTCATGAACTTTGTATTCATATCCTCCAAGTCATAATATTTACCATGCATGGCCATCTCATTGATGAGTTTTGTAAACCTATCAAAGGTATCAGTAAGTGACTCACCAGACTTGGATTCAAAGTACTCATACTGTTGTATAAGTAGTGTCCTCATATTCTTCCTGACAGGCTTAGTTCCTTCACAGTGAACCTTAAGATTGTCCCATATATCCTTAGCAGTTTTACAAGAGAGAACATAGTTAGTGAGAACAGAATCAAGACTGTTGAATAATATGTTTCTCACTTTAGCATCTTTAAGAACTTTCTCCTTGTCCTTATCTGACCACTCAGATTTTGGCTTCTCTGCTGTATGTTCTGGAACAACCACACCATCAACAGTTGCTTGTCCAACGATCTTTGTTAGAACAAAAGGTCCATCTCTGATTCTGTCAAGATAATTAGGATCTGTTGCTTCTAGATGATGCAACATCTTTACTTCCCATAGAGTATATTCGTTTCTCTTGAGCATAGGAATCTTAGTATTCCCATCCTTGTAACCAGATATGATTGCAGATCTTTATGATTATTCGAAATCAACCTGCTCTGATACCAATTGTTAACTCGAATAACTTGTAGAAGGGGGGGTTGAATACAAGTTATATAATCGTGTCTGATTTTTGCTTGGTTATATGAACAAGAATAAACGAATGAATCAAACTCTGTTTGTATTAAATAAATCAAATACAAACTCTACCAAAGGTGTACAAATACCTTTAGCAGCTGAAACAGAGATTAGATGAGAAAGTGTTAGAAAAACCTAAGAATGTAAACAAAGGGTTTCTGTCTAAGTCTCAGTTGAAACAGAGATTAGATGGTCTTTCAGAGTCTAGCAAGATCAAAAGAAATAGGAATGGAAAAGAAGGTATTAACAAAAAGAATAATTACAAGAATGTACCTGATGCACCTAGGAAAAAATGCTATAAGTGTGGTAATCATAATCATTTAGCCCCAGACTGCAATCAAAAACCTTCTTGGAAAACTGAGTCCAGATTCCCCAAGACTCTGAAAATTCAATACCAACCACAGAAAGCTTGTTATCATTGTGGTAGTTTACTTCATTCCATTTACATGTGTAGAGAATATCATGAACTGTATTATGACTATTATTCTTTGAAATTTGAAACTCCTAGTCACAAACAGTTTGTGAAATCAGAGTCTAAGGTTGACTCTGCAACAGGTAAAGTAAAATCAAAATCTTCAAAGCCTGTTGTTTATAAATCTAGTAAGAAAGGATCCAATCAAAGTTAGGTCCTAAAAAATTCTAACTAGTTACTTTTTGTGTGCAGGGCACAGGAAAGAAGCATTCAATTATCTTGGATAGTGGACGATTTTACAAGATTCACATGGGTGTTCTTTCTACACAAGAAGGATGAAGCTCCTCAGTAAATCATTAAACTTGTCAAGAATATTAAGAATAACTCTGAGTATAAAGTCAAAGTACTTAGGAGTGACAATGGTACAGAATTCAAGAATTCTACAATGGAGGAGTATTGTACAGACAATGAAATCACTCAACAGTTTTCTACACCTGGTACACCTCAGCAGAATGGTGTAGTGGAAAGAAAGAAAAGGACTCTCATAGAGGCAGGAAGAACCATGCTTGCAGATGCAAAACTTCCAACCTATTTTTGGGCAGAAGCTATTAACACTGCATGTTTCACTCAAAACTGTACCTTGGTAAATAGTCATGGAAAAACTCCCTATGAGATGATCAAAGGAAAGAAACCAAGTATGAAATATTTTCACATCTTTGGATGAAAATGCTATGTCCTAAAAGTTCATCCAGAACAACTTGGAAAATTTGAAGCCAAATCGGATGAAGCAATCTTTCTAGGATATTCAGCATCAAAGGCCTTCAAAGTTTATAATCTCAGAACTCACATTGTTATGGAATCAATTCATGTTGCATTTGATGACAAGAAATTTGGAATTCTACAAACTGATGAAAGCCATGACAAATTGGAATTTAAAAATCTGAAGAATTCTGAGATACTCTCCAGTGATGATGAAGGTTCTCCAGAAGGAATTTCTATTGCTTCTCAAAGGATTGCTACTATTGAGTGGGAGCAAATAAATCAAGGAGGACAAAGTGATCATCAGGAGCAGACTAGCTATTCAGAGTCTACTCCATCAGGAACTGATCTTTCAGAGTCTACTAAGGAAAGATCAGTAACTAGCAGCAGAGTGGAATTTACTGATTCTACTGATCAAGGTGGAGTTTTTGATGGCAGAGAGATTTCTTCTACAAGAGATACCACTAACTTAGGGGGAGAATCTAGCAGAGGCAATCTACCACCTGTTAGAAAATGGACAAAGGATCATTCTGAAGATTTGATTATTGGTGATCCAAATAGTGGTGTTCGAACTAGAAGATCAATTCAAAATGAATGCTTGTATAGTTGCTTTCTCTCAAAGAATGAGCCTAAGAAGGTTGAAGAAGCCTTACAGGATCCTGATTGGGTAATTGCAATGCAGGAGGAGTTAAATGAGTTTGAGAGAAACAAAGTCTGGAAACTGGTACCAAGACCCAAAGACAGATCAATTGTTGGTACAAGCTAGATGAATCTGGTATGATTGTAAGAAACAAAGCAAGACTGGTGGCCAAGGGTTACTTTCAGGAAGAAGGCATTGATTATGATGAGACCTTTGCACCTGTAGCAAGATTGGAAGCAATCAGAATGTTTTTACATTTGCAGCTTATTCAAAATTTAAGGTATACCAGATGGATATAAAGAGTGTTTTTCTAAATGGCAAGCTTGATGAGGAAGTATATGTGGAGCAACACCTGGATTTGTTGATCCAAAGTTTCCAAATCATGTCTACAAACTTGACAAGGCACTCTATGGACTAAAGCAAGCACCAAGAGCATGGTATGAGACTTTGTCTAAATTTCTTCTTGAAAATGGCTTCACAAGAGGTAGAATTGACAAAACTTTATTCTTTAGAAAGATAAAAGGTGAATTGCTTTTAGTTCAAGTTTATGTTGATGATATCATATTTGGCTCTACTAATGAAAAGTTGTGTGCTAAGTTTAGCAAGCTTATGCAGTCTAAGTATCAGATGAGCATGATGGGTGGAAATTATTTCTTAGGCTTGCAGGTCAAACAGACTGAGACTGGGATTTTCATTAATCAGTCAAAGTATATCAAAGATCTTTTAAGAAGGTTTGACTTTCAAGACTGTGCAGTTGCAAAAACACCCATGGCAACAGCCACTAAACTAGACTCTGATCCTAAGGGAAAGAGTGTGGATAATACTAGTTATAGAGGCATGATAGGTTCATTGTTGTATTTAACTGCAAGTAGACCAGATATAATGTTTTCTACATGTTTATGTGCTAGATTCCAAAGTGATCCTAAGGAATCTCATTTAATTGCTGTGAAGAGAATCTTTAGATATCTCAAAGGAACTCCAAACCTTGGTTTGTGGTATCCTAGAGAATCTGATTTCTTCCTAATTGGCTATTCAGACTCTGATTACGCAGGGTGTAAAATAGACAGGAAAAGCACTACAGGTATATGTCAATTCTTAGGAAACAGATTGATTTCTTGGGCAAGCAAGAAGCAACAATCTGTCTCAACCTCAACTGCAGAAGCTGAGTATATAGTAGCAGGCAGTTGTTGTGCACAGCTCCTTTGGAGAAGAAATCAGTTAATGGATTATGGTATGACACTAAGTAATATTCCTATGTTTCGTGATAATACTAGTGCTATCAAAATTGCAGAAAATCCAGTTCAACATTCAAGGACTAAGCACATTGATGTCAGGTATCATTTTATTAGAGAATATATTGAGAATGGTACTGTGGAACTTCATTTTGTTCCTACTGACAAACAGCTTGCAGATATTCTAACTAAACCACTTGATGAGACTACATTCAATAAGTTAGTGAGTGAGTTAGGAATGTTAAATTTCTAAATCTTTAACATCTGCAAAAGTAGCAAGGTATGTTGTTTTCAACTTATGGACTTGATATTCTTGTCAGAATCTATATTTGATTGTTAAATGCTTAAGCTGTAACATTGAAAGGCAGAGTGTATTAACTTGTAACACTATAACTAATGTAACTCAATTAAACGAAAAGATACTTAACCAGAAGACAATCAAGAACAAGAAGTCACAAGGAATCAACACTAAATGAAGACAAGGTAATTGATATAATTGAACATGTTAACTATGATCAAGCCAAGAAGAAATCATTGAGAGAAGTTCAAGTCAAAGTTGTTCAGGCCTCAGTGATTTGAGAATTCGAGATTCAAGATCATAACTATCAGTATCAACAAGACCAATTGATTTCAAGTGAACAAGAAGGAAAGCAAATATTGGAAAGCCAAGTTACTAAGTGAATATGGTAATTTATTCAAGAAACAGAAACACTATCAAGACTAGTCACTTATGAACCAGACCAGTGCATCAAGTGTCAGGACATTGATAGCAAGTTTATGTCAGTAATAAAGATCCATGTTCAAGAGCTTGTAGAAGAACAAAGAAGATATGAAGATATCACAAGCTCAAGATGTGCATTGAAGTTTCAAGTTGAAGACCAGAATATTTTCTAAGTACTAAATGTTCTAGATGGCTAAGTCGAAATTCTCAAGTAGAAGTTCTACTTAGAATTTCGAGATGGCTAAGTAGAAATTCTCAAGTAGAAGTTCTACTTAGAGTGCAGCTTCAACATGACACATGGCATCTTCTGATTGGCAGATTTCCAAGCTTTCAAGATAAGACAAGATTTATGTGGACATCATTGGGCCACGTACATCTTAGTCTTTGAAGACTACAGGTCATAGATTACATGTAGTATAAATAGAAGCACTTGTGTAATGTTTTAGTTAGTGAGCAATATTGAGAAAAACACAAGAGAAAGAGAGAGAGTATATTCACAGAGCTTAGAATCATTCACATCTCTCTGAACTTCTGTTATACTTTGTAATGAATGTTGTAGCAACCTTTTCAAGTTATATATAAAGAAATATATTCCTTGAATCTGTGTGTTCATTTATTGCATCGTATTTATTGCTTCTCATAATCGAAAAGTTGTATTCACCCCCCCTCTACAACACATTTGGACCTAACAATTGGTATCAGAGCGGATGTTTAACATACAAAACATAGATCCTTGTGTTTAGTAGAAGAATCGTGAGTTTTCATTTTCTAGATCTACTTTTCTAAATTTCTAGAAAAGTAAGCTTTAATTCGTTTCTAGTGAAAACTCATCCAGAAAAATTATTTAAATACTCCAGGAGTGATTATTTGGCTTGGATGTATTTTAATTAATTTTTGTGAATTAATCTGGGTTCATTAATATTTGGTGTTCTTGAGTGTTCATCATCTGTTCTTATCAAAGAATATAACCCAGCAACTTTTCAATTTCCTTTTCAAAGAAATTATAGTCAAAAAGGTGTTTTTGGTACTTTTGATTTGATTATTATTTCTTAGCCGAAAGCAAAAGAAAGTGTACTCAGTGCTTAGCAGGTGGGTTAGTCACTTTCGGCGTGTAAAGTAATCAAAAGTCAAAAAGGGTGTTTAAGTGGTGATATTGTTTATTCAATATTAAATTAATCTGCAGAAAATTATTCTAAGGACAAAAAGTTCTACATAGAATTTCGACTTGAGATTTTCTACATAGAATTTCGACTTGGACAATTTCTACTTGGTGAATTTCGACTTGGACAATTTCTACTTAGAGAAATTTCGACTTGAGCAAAATTTCTACTTAGAGAAATTTCGACTTGGCAGAAGTTCTACATAGATATTCTACATAGCCTAGTCTTGGGTACTTAGAAACATTTAGTGACCAGATTTGAAATGGCTCCTAAAAATTCTTTCAAGATCCCAATGTTCAACCGAGATCACTATGAAGAATGGGTTTTCAGAATGAGACTCTACATAGAGACTATTAACCCTGAGTATCTGGAAGTCCTTGAGAAGGGTAAATTTGTTCCAATGAAAGCTATTCCTGAGCGTACGGAAGGAGAGGAGGTTATACCTGCTCGGTCTGAGCCTAAAAAGGCAGCGGACTTTACGGATGCTGACAAGGAGCAAATAGCTTATGATACTGCAGTAAGAAAAACCTTGATGGAATCTCTTGATCATGAAATGTTCAACATAGTCAAAGGTTTGAATACAGCAAAGAAGATTTGGGACAAGATAGAAGTTGTCATGGAAGGATCTGCAGAGGTTAGAAGCAACAAGACACTTATACTCAAGATGGAGTATGACACCTTTAGAATACGAAAAGGAGAGAGCATAACAGATGTCTATCTACGATTCAGTCAGTTGGTATTGGATTTGAATCTGAGAGGTGTTACTCTCCCCATGGTTGAGACCAATACGAGATATCTGAGGAACCAGCCAAAGAGCATTGAACATAGAGTCTACGCAATCAGAGAAACCAGAGATTTGCATACAACTTCTCTGGAGGAATATTATGGAATTCTAAAGACCTATGAGCTGGAAACACTTCAAGATCAAGCATGGGACATTGATTCAAAAGGAAAAGAAACTGCATCAGGATTAGTTGCTGATGAGGAAGAGTCTAAGAAGGCAATGGTTGCAGCAAAGCCTAAATCATCACCTGCACCACATCAAGTTGATAATGATGACGAGTGTGCATCTAACAGTGATGATGACTACTTCACCCAAGAAGAGATGGACAACATGGACGATAGTGTCGTGGCATACATGGCAAGGAAGTTCAGCAACATGAGATTCAGAAAGAGCAACCGACCACAGAGAAATTCTTCATCTTATTATCGGGCTGCTAAGGGTGGTGGTAGTTCGTCAGGCTACCAAGGTAAAGGCAAGAGTACCAGCTACAAATCTCCTTTGGATTTCAAAATGAAGTTCAAATGCTATAACTGTGGAGAACCTGGACACTTTGCCTCGGACTGCAAAAAGCCTAAACAGACTTATCCAAAAGAGACATTTGAAGCCCTCAAAAGCAAGTATGAATCGCTGATGAAAGAAAAACATGGTAAAAGAGCTTTAGTAGTAACAGAAGGAAGAGCTTGGGATGATTCAGATGATGAAGATGTTACTCATGTAGCAAACTTTGCACTCATGGCTGAGACATCAGAAGAACCAGAGGTACCAGTTCTAACCCTTAAAGTAGAAATGTCTATTGATGATTATAAGGAACAGAACGGGGCTCTTAGCGAATAGATCTACATGTTGTGCAAAAGCCTAGACACTTCTCAAAAGGAACAGAAAACACTTGTCGCCAAAAGCAGAATGCTTGAGGCAAAAGTGGAAGAGTTAGAGGCTGCTTGCACTGTAGATACTTCCCTAAGAGATTTTATTAAATCTTTGGAACACAAGCTCGTCCTTAAGGAGGAAATAGAATCATGTTTAAGGAACAAACTAGCTGAGTTAGAAACTAAATGTGAAGCTTATAAACTAGCTGCTAGTAAAGTGTATGTAGATAATGACGTATATAAGAAGATAACTGGAGTAGGTGTAGGACTTGATTATTCTAATCTTTCTAAGAAAGATGGGAAGAGACCTATAGACTCTAGTTCCAGTGACCTTAAAAATGATATTCCTAGCATTTTTAAACCTTCTGTCAAACCCATCTACAAACACCTTGTTCCTAGAATAGAAGAAGAAGAGACTGAATTGATAGCTAGATATGAGATTGAGATGGAAGATCGTCAGAAAGCACAACCTATAACTCCTATTAAACAAGTTAAAATCAATTTTCCTAGTGATGAATCTAGACTAGGAATAGGAGCTAAGGCTGGTAAACAACAAGGGAAGAAAGGCATAAAAGAGGTTAAGGCTGAAAGAATAAAGAAAGCATGTTATCACTGCAAATCTACTGAACATCTTTCTTATGCATGTAAAGCTAACTTAATTGTTCCTGCTGCACATGCCATGCCTGTCACACATAAAATGAATAATCTGCATCAGAATCATGCACAGTGTGGTCAACCTAATTGTATGCCATGCACTTTTAATGTCATGCAAACTTTTGTGAATTTAATGAATGCATCTAGCCAGTCATGCTCAAATACTGTTGCTAGTTCAAACATCAAGAAAAAGCATGTGAGAGCCAAGACTGTCAGTCCTCCTAAAGTTAGGAGTGACAAACCTTATCCTAGGACTGATAAATATGTCAAGTCTGAGAAAGGAAAGGAGAAAGTCGAAAGCTCTAGTAATGTTGAGAAAAGTGCATCTCCTGTTGTTAAATCTGTTGATTCTAAATCTTATCGAAAAGCCGGGCCCAATCAAAGTTGGGTTCCGAAGAAAGTCTAATCAATCTGTTATTGCAGGGCATTAAGCAGAAGAGAAATAAAGTTATATGGGTGCTAGACAGTGGAGCATCGAGGCATATGACTGGAGACAAGTCCCTGCTTACAGAGTTGGTTATGAAAGCTGGCCCTTATGTTACCTTTGGAGATGACAGCATAGGTGTGACAAAGGGATATGGCAAACTGAAAACTGGCAATGTCATCATTGAAGATATTTCCTATGTTGAGGGATTAAAGCATAATTTGTTGAGTATCAGTCAATTCTGTGACAAAGGTTACGAAATTGTATTCAACAAGAAAGGTGTATCAATCACTCACATCAAGGAAGGTTCACTGGCTTTGAGAGGAGTTCGAAAGGCAGATCTTTTTGTTGCAGACATGGATTCAGCAAATCAGAATGAAGTCACCTGTTTCTACAGCAAAGCTTCGGATGATGAAAGCTGGTTATGGCACAAAAAGTTATCTCACTTAAACTTCAAAACGATGAATGCTCTCGCGAGGCGAGAATTGGTGAGAGATCTACCTCAAATGGAGTTCGCTCCGAAAGGACTCTGTGAAGCCTGTGAAATGGGAAAGTCGAAGCGAGCATCGCATAAAAGCAAAGAAATTTCAAGTATCACTGAGCCTCTGCAACTTCTTCATATGGATTTGTTTGGCCCAGTGAATGTCCTATCTTTGTCTAGGAAAAGATATGCATTGGTAATCGTGGATGACTTCTCCAAGTATACATGGGTATTGTTCGCAATGACGAAAGACGAAGTACCTTTCTTAATCATTGATCACATCACTCAAATTGAGAATGTTTCAACACTTACTGTGAAGACGATTAGATCAGACAATGGCACTGAATTCAAAAACGCAGTGCTAAATGACTTCTGTGTATCTAAAGGAATACGTCGTCAGTACTCAGCCCCGAGAACTCCACAACAGAATGGAGTAGTTGAAAGGAAGAATAGAACATTGGTTGAAGCAGCAAGAACTTTGTTGTATGATTCGAAACTTCCTCTGTATTTCTGGGCAGAAGCAGTGAGTACCGTGTGTTACACTCAAAATCGATCCTTGATCATAAAAGATAAAGAAAAGACACCATGTGAACTTATGAACGGAAGAAGACCAACAATCAAATACTTTCATGTCTTCGGAGCAAAATGCTATGTACTTATAGATGATGAAAATCTAGGCAAGTTTGCAGCAAAAGCTCGTGAAGGAATATTTGTTGGTTACTCCACAGATGTGGTAGCAGCTTATAGGGTGTTCTTAGTGAATGATCGAAAAGTGACTGAAAGCTACAACGTCAGATTCGACGATACCAAACTCTCATCAATTTCAAGAGATTCTAGTGAACCTGAGTCCCTAAAATTTCAGAATCTGGACTTAGAAGATCTTGAAGATGAACCTGAGTTGGTTGTCCCATTAAATGTTCCAAGTGTACGTGAAGAACCTGAGTCTAGTGAACAAGCTAATTCTACAAGATCAGGAGAGACTTCTTCAGTACGAACAGGCAACAACTCAGGGGGAGTAAATAGCAGCTCAAGGACTACTGTTCAAGGCTCGAATCGAGTTGACTCTAGTTCTGTAGGAGCTGGCACTAACTCAGGGGGAGTTAGTGAAAGTGATCAAAGTAGTCAGCACCACAACTCGGAAAGTCATGCTGAATCATCAAGACAATTTCCAAGAGAACGGGTATGGAATAGAGACCATCCGTTTGAATTAATTATTGGTGATCCAGATGCTGGTGTGTCTACTAGAAGAAATGCAAGAGCTGACCTGGCTAATATTTGCTTATTTTCTGGGTTCTTATCCAAGCTTGAACCTAAAGAAATAGAAGAAGCTCTTGGTGATGCTGATTGGGTGATTGCAATGCAAGAGGAACTCAATCAGTTTGAAAGGCAGAAAGTTTGGAAGCTGGTACCCCGACCAAAGAACAAATCAGTAATTGGAGCAAGGTGGGTATTCAGAAATAAGATGGATGAAAACGGACTTGTAACACGAAACAAGGCTCGTTTGGTTGCAAAAGGTTATTCTCAACGAGAAGGAATTGATTATGATGAGACCTATGCACCAGTTGCAAGACTTGAGGCAGTCAGGATGTTTTTGGCATTTGCAGCACATAAGAACTTCAAGGTTTTCCAGATGGATGTGAAAAGTGCCTTCCTGAACGGAGAGTTAGAAGAAGAAGTGTATCTGGAACAGCCGCCTGGCTTCATTGATCCAGAACTTGTAGATTTTGTGTATCTTCTCTTCAAATCTGTCTATGGCCTCAGGCAATCCCCAAGATGTTGGTATGAAACCCTATCCGTATTCTTAATTGAAAGTGGTTTTACTAGGGGAGTAATTGACAAAACATTGTTCTATAAGAATGTGAAGAATGATCTAATACTTGTTCAAGTCTATGTGGACGATATTATCTTTGGGTCATCGAATGAGCGCTTATGCGAGAAATTTGCTAAGCTAATGCAAGACAAATACGAGATGAGCATGATGGGAGAGCTGTCCTTCTTCCTTGGGTTACAGATCAGTCAGAGAAAAGATGGTATCTTTATCTGTCAATCCAAGTACGTCAGAGATTTACTCAAGAAGTATAATCTAGAAGATGCATCAGCAGCCAAGACTCCCATGGCAACAGCCACGAAGCTTGATGAAGACAAAACAGGTAAACCAGTTGACATCACAAGCTATCGAGGTATGATTGGCTCACTTCTCTATTTAACTGCAAGTAGACCCGATATAATGTTCGCAACTTGTTTATGTGCAAGGTTCCAAGCGGATCCTAGAGAATCACATCTCATAGCCGTCAAAAGAATTTTTAGGTATCTCAAGGGCACACCAAATCTAGGAATTTGGTACCCAAGAGATACAGGTTTTGATCTAATTGGCTATACGGATTCAGATTATGCAGGTTGCAGGATTGATAGGAAAAGCACATCTGGTGCTTGTCAATTTCTTGGCAGAAGATTGGTGTCCTGGCAAAGTAAAAAGCAACATACAGTATCTACTTCTACTGCTGAAGCTGAGTACATTGCTGCTGGAAGCTGTGTAGCTCAAATACTGTGGATGAGGAACCAATTGAAGGATTATGGCATGGAGCACAAGAAAATTCCAATTATGTGTGACAACACAAGTGCCATTGCCATAACCAACAATCCTGTAGATCACTCAAGAACCAAGCACATCGACATCAGGTATCACTTCATAAGAGAACATGTCGAGGAGGGGACTGTGGAGCTACATTTTGTGCCCACAATGCAACAAATTGCAGATATATTCACCAAACCTCTTGATGAAGTAACATTCAATAGGTTGGTTGGTGAATTGGGAATGCTTAACACAAGTTAGTAAAGCCTTCTCTCTGTAAAATCCATGGTTATGTTGGTATATGCAGGCTATTTAATCATTATGTGTTTAGACTTTAAAATGCCTAATTAATGATTATTATAGGATGCATATAGTGTGATTTTGCATGAATTCAGTGTGTTTTAAGTGTCTTTTATAGCACAAATCTGTGAATTTATGCTTGTTAGATTGCATGATCATAGGGGGAGTTAAATTCATAATATTCTAAATATTGCATGATTTTTAGATGAATTTACCTGTGTTTTTCATGTAATTAGAGGCCTTAGAATTATCAAGGAATGTTTTAATTATGTCATATATTAAAATCCTTGAATTGATATTTATATTAATTTGACAAAATTAATTGTTGAGTTTTTCAAAGAAAAATTGTCAAATTAATCTAAGTATCTTCAAAATTTCGAGTTAGTTTCTATCTCGAAACTCATCTAGAAATTCAACTTGAATTTCGATTTGAGCTTCCAGAGTGAAGTTTTGAAAATTCTAAGTCTGGGAAGAATTTCGAGTTAGCCTCTATCTCGAAATTCAACTCGAAATTCGACTTAGAGTTCGACTTAGAGTTACCAGTGTGCCTATTTATTTATTTATTTTTCAAAATATTCGAGATAAAGTCTATCTCGAACTTCATCTCGAAATTGAGATGTGGTTTCCATTATTGGGGATATTTTGAAATAAACTGAGAATAACTTCGAGTTATTGAATAATTTCGAGTTGACTCTATCTCGAAACTCAACTCGAATTTCGACTTGATGTTCGAGATAGAGCTCTCAGTTTGGTTAAGGGGATTTTTCGAGTTAACTCCTAACTCGAAGTCTATCTCGAATTTCTACTTGAATTTCGAGATAGGTTTCCCTAGTAAGGTTGTTGGTGTGTGCTGTACATGACCTTTGATAGATTAATGGTTCAAGTGGCTCAAGTTTTTCGAGTTAACTCCTAACTCGAACTTTATCTCGAATTTCGAGATAGATTTTATTGCTGATTTTTGCTAAGTGCTAAAAGTTCGAGTTGACACCTATCTCGAACTTTATCTCGAACTTCGACTTGAGGTTCGAGATAGAGTGTTCCCTGTATGTACTTGGTGTTTTTCACATTTTTTATCAGGGGCATTTCTGTCATTGCACATTCATGTCTATATATACATCTTTAACTCGATATTTTCTTTCACTTTTACCTAAATAGAGTTTTACAGCCGCACATATACATACAGGCGATTTCATACTTACAACCATTGATTCGTGATTTTTGTGGCTAATCTCATACGGACAACGAATTAATGCCCATTTTTTGACTGCTATCACTTGTGTGTTACTATTAATCTCTGTTCTTGTGTGTTTGTTGGTTCATCTTTCTTGAGATATATACACGCATATATACACACAAGTTTACAGATCTGTTCAAAAACGCTTTTACACACACACACTTCACTGTTAGTGGAGAGTTAATCATTGGTTTGAAATTTGCCTTCCTTTAACTGTTAATTGCATCCCGTAGGTTGATTTCTCAAATAGGAACTTTTGTTGTTCTTGATAAATTAAAAGGGATTTAACGGTTTATTCTAAAATTAATTGTTTTAATTCAGTAGTTTAATTTTTCTAAAAAGGGACTATTGTTGTTCTTGATAAATTAAAAGGAATAAAACTGTTAATTAAAAATTAATTGTTTTTCAGAAATTAAAATTAAAATTTCACATCTTTTTAAAGAAAAACTTTTAATTAAAATGGCTCACCAATTTTCACTTGCCAAAAACAATTTTTATAATATTTCTACGGAAATTGGTGATCAACTCCCGCGCTTTAAGTCTTGGATACGATTTCTAAATTTGTATTCCAAAGCTAGCAATGCTTTTACTGCTAAACCTACACTAGTGCATGATGCTTTACAGCAATTATGGACTAGTGCGGTTTCTTTTGGGAGCAAATCAACCCCCTTTGGTTTCAGGTTTACCTTAGCGGGTCAGGAATATGTGGTGACTGAACAAATTGTCAACAAGGTTCTTGGATTCCCTGTTAAAGATGCTTATGATCCAGAACCTACAGCTGCAGATCGCCTCAAATTCTTTGAAGAAATAGGGTGTTATCCTCCGACTGGCCGGATCACTGGAAACATCCAAAAACAATTTCTTCATGTGGAATGGAATTACTTTTTCGAGGCCATCACAAGATGTTTTAGGGCACGAGAAAGCGATTACCATCAAATTTCCATTCCCATGCAAAACCTCGGAATTGCCCTAGCAAGAGAGCTGGATATAAATTATGGACGAATAGTTCTCTCTGAGATAGTGGCTGTGATGGGATCTCCTGCAAGCAGAGACCTCAACACCACAGATGTTGTCTGCTGGTTTCCTCGGTTCCTACAGATGCTGATCAATGGTTTAGTACCGAAGGATGCTCTTGTAGTTAGACGGAGTTTTGCCAGTGGTTCATCATCTGCACCGCTAGGGATGGGCACTAAGTCACTTTCAACAGTTGAAAATCAGGATAAACATCATGGAAAACCGATGTCTATTCCTGAAACTTTACAAAAGTGGCTTACATATGATGAGGGAGTTACTACTTTGATGGAATTCTCGCAAGCTTCATCACATGCTCAGAATCGGTCTGCTCATGCTGAGGCATTTGAAGCGATTCCTGATGAGCAAAGCGGTGATGAACAAGGTAATGAATCAGGTAATCTCTCTCCACATTCTACTCATTCCTCTTCCTATGTTTCTGATTCCATGACCCAAGAGACTGCTAGCCCGCAGAATCTATCCCAGGGTAAGAGCTATATTTCTAATTCCTTGTCATCCAAGTCACCGGAATCCAAACAGCCAACACATGTAGATGTAGGAAATGATGAGGAGAGTGAACCCGAAGAGCAGCATCTTATTCGAAAGAAAGCCAAAACTTCTCATGCTGCTACTTCTAAACCTCAGTCAAACCCTAGAGTGTCACACGCAACCACTCCACCTCACGAGAGTGGTTCACCCCTTGAACAATCTGCACATAGGGATTTTGATTTTGGTGATGAATATGTACCTCTTGAAGATGCTGTTACTTCAAAAGGACATGAAGCTTTAAAAACTTCAGCCGTACCTTCACCGGTACGTACTGATGCTACAAAGAGGATCGGTTCTGATGTCGTACAAGAACACTTTGTAGCCTCTCAGCCTGAGATTCCAACTCAGGAACAAACAGCAATTGATCCCGTAACTGCAAATTATATTTTTTATCAAGTTTCTGCAGGTACTGCTTCATGTTTTGGATCAATTATTGAAGACATACACGAGCGTGAGACAGGGAGTGTGTGTGAGAGGTTAGGGAGAGAGGGACCTTCATTTTTAAGGCCCGAAACCGAGCGCCAAATACCAACAGAACGAGAATTAGAGCGAGGTCACCTAAACCAAACACCGTCCCTTAATTCTGAAAATCTTGAATCTCGTTTGTCTTCTATGGAAAATCAAATGAAGCAGTTTGGTCAGTCAATGGGGCAGTTAGGGATGAATGTTGGAGATAATCAAAGGGCACTTGACGACTACGCAGCAAGAATGGCACTTCAAGCTTCAGCTTTTACTGTTTTGACAAATCAGGTAAATGACTTGGGCCAAGCTGCTGGTGTCATGGGAAACACCCTGAATGACAGGATGGGAGCAATGGAGCTTACAATGGATAATCTGGCTGTGGAGATAAGCAGAGTTATGTTCGCAATCAGAAGTTTTGTGCCCCAGGAATGTTTCGCGCCGCAACAACCTCCCCCCGATGCTGGTACAGGTGGTGCTAGTGGATCAGGAGCCTATGGTTCCAGGTTTGAAGATTTTGATACAGCTGGTGGATCTGGAGACCAGGGTGGAGTTCAGGATAACTCACCTAAGGGGGAGAGTATAAAGGAGACGAGACAGCAGGGAGTTCAAATCGAAGAAATTCAAGAACATGCTGATCTTGTAAAAGAAATGGAAGTTGAGCCGTCTATTGATGAAGAGGCTCTAAGAAGGAAAAAGGGTAAGGCAATAGCGATTGAGCCAGATGAGCCATTCGTTGATCTGAGTCATCAAGAAAAAGTACAGGAGGTACTCGACTCAGATTCCGATATGGAAGACGCACCGTTGAAACATGCTATAAAGAGATCATTGAAGGATCAAGGTGGAGGTGCTGGAATGTCTTTCGGATTGCCTGAAGAAATTACTGTCGATGAGGAAACCCTTGAAGCTCAACAGTTAGCCTTGGATCAAGCTGAGTTCTTTAAAATGAAGCAAATGCAAGGTCGTGCTGCGTTTCAGGAAAAGAAAGCGGAGCTACAAGGAAAGCAGTACGATTATGAGCTTGCAAGGCTAGCTGATCCTCAAATCGATCTGGACAATAGAAGGATAGGGAAGAAGTGGGATGACGCAAGAAAGATTTTGATGGGACCATGTACAAAAGGAGAGCATAACAAGGAGGCAGATGATCTGTTCTACCAACTAAATTTGCAGAATCCAATGGCTGCTGACTACATAAATGCTTTAAAGAGATTAATTTCTAAAGTCAGGGTTGGATACAATTCAACGCAAAAGGAGTGGCAGGTTATTTTGTCTTTCACAGAAGGAGTCCCGATGTCTTTCATGTATGTGGATGACCAATTCATGACAAGAAGATCTGCATCAGAGTTGTTCTTGCTAGCAACAAAAATTCAATACTCTCATTCTGAGAATCTAAGCATTCTGTATAGGGATCAGTTAATGCGGCTAGCAGAGGACAAGGGTCCAGAATTCTCAGCATATCCAAATGTTGTCCGGATGGTGGTTGACAGTAAATTGAAGAGGGTGAGCCTGGAGGAAAAGGAATTAATGGAACTTTCAGTGGAATCTCTTAAGGCCGTCTGTAGGCAAATGATGGGTAAGGGATTCGCTTCTGTGCTTAAAGATAAATCAGTGAAGACCATTGAAAGTGTCATACTAAAGAAGAGCAATGAGGTGTGGAAGTGTGATGTCATTGCTCCGAACCCTCTTGATAATGTGAAGATTGAACCAGAGCTGATAGAGAGGAATTGGAATATTCTTCAAGCAATGAAGAATGTTGATGAAGCTCTGAATCTTCCTTCTGGAGCACTTGAACAAGGAGAGATAAGGGAGGCAGTTGGTGTTCCAGGAAGAGACAGCGTATACTGGATACATTCTTTTGCTGATAATACAGCTGATGCCTTAGTATTCATAGATGCAGACCAGAAGCAAACACTCTTGCATATGAGTAGAGAATGGCTGAAGCAGACTCAAGATGCTGCATTTCTGGAGAAAGTGTTATATGTGTTCAAATGGGAAGATGTGGAAGTTAAGTATGTGACAGAAAAGCAGAGACTCGTGAGTTACCTATCTGATGTAGTAGTGGAAAAGAAGCGATTGGAGCGAGAGGCGGCTAGTGTCCACAATACTAACCGTGTCATAGGCTATCCCAAAATGATCTATTGTCAGTTTAAATCTGATAAAACTCATAGGAAACCTCGGCTTATAATGAAGAAATTTGAGGAAATTCCAGAGATCAGAACTACTCAGGAGGTGGACAAACTCAGAAGGCTTTTCAAACATCCTTACCCAGAACCCAGGAACCCTCTAGAGATGGAAGCAGTAAGTTTGTTGAATACTAGGTGGACGCAACTTCATAATCCAGTATATAAGAAACAAAAGCAGCAGGAGGAGAAACGCAGAAGGCAGAAAGAAGAAAAAGATCAAGCTGCTGAAGCTAGGAAGAGGAAACGGAATTAGGGTTAAAGGTCAGAGTGGTGTGAACTTGAAGTTGGAAAAACTTCATGTCTTTCGGTTGCTTTAACTCACTTGAGGAAAATTCATCTTAGAATGAATCCAATAAGGTGATATAAGTTTGACTAAAAGATATGAAATAATCCAGGTGATAGGAATCATTCAAATGATCTTTAATTCGACGTTCGAATTCTGTTTCTAGTTTAAGTTCTTTGTATTGTTTTCATGTACTTGTAAATTGTATATTTTTCAAGAATGTAATGTTAATTATCTTTTCTCGTCTCATTGTTTAGTTGAGTTATCCTTCATTAATTTGAATGTCATTGTTAGACAATCAAATTGGGGGAGATTGAAAGGCAGAGTGTATTAACTTGTAACACTATAACTAATGTAACTCAATTAAACGAAAAGATACTTAACCAGAAGACAATCAAGAACAAGAAGTCACAAGGAATCAACACTAAATGAAGACAAGTTGAACATGTTAACTATGATCAAGCCAAGAAGAAATCATTGAGAGAAGTTCAAGTCAAAGTTGTTCAGGCCTCAGTGATTTGAGAATTCGAGATTCAAGATCATAACTATCAGTATCAACAAGACCAATTGATTTCAAGTGAACAAGAAGGAAAGCAAATATTGGAAAGCCAAGTTACTAAGTGAATATGGTAATTTATTCAAGAAACAGAAACACTATCAAGACTAGTCACTTATGAACCAGACCAGTGCATCAAGTGTCAGGACATTGATAGCAAGTTTATGTCAGTAATAAAGATCCATGTTCAAGAGCTTGTAGAAGAACAAAGAAGATATGAAGATATCACAAGCTCAAGATGTGCATTGAAGTTTCAAGTTGAAGACCAGAATATTTTCTAAGTACTAAATGTTCTAGATGGCTAAGTCGAAATTCTCAAGTAGAAGTTCTACTTAGAATTTCGAGATGGCTAAGTAGAAATTCTCAAGTAGAAGTTCTACTTAGAGTGCAGCTTCAACATGACACATGGCATCTTCTGATTGGCAGATTTCCAAGCTTTCAAGATAAGACAAGATTTATGTGGACATCATTGGGCCACGTACATCTTAGTCTTTGAAGACTACAGGTCATAGATTACATGTAGTATAAATAGAAGCACTTGTGTAATGTTTTAGTTAGTGAGCAATATTGAGAAAAACACAAGAGAAAGAGAGAGAGTATATTCACAGAGCTTAGAATCATTCACATCTCTCTGAACTTCTGTTATACTTTGTAATGAATGTTGTAGCAACCTTTTCAAGTTATATATAAAGAAATATATTCCTTGAATCTGTGTGTTCATTTATTGCATCGTATTTATTGCTTCTCATAATCGAAAAGTTGTATTCACCCCCCCTCTACAACACATTTGGACCTAACAAACATGGTACCTTGATAAATTTCAGTATGATAGACTTGTTAATAAACATCAGAATCAGGATTACTATCAGTATGCTGACGTCATCAGGATTTTTTTGTCAGTATCAGGATTGTGAAATTTGTGTTTGCTATTGTTTCAAATCCTGAAGTTCATGTAATATAGTGGTCTAATTCTGAGTTTTGTTAAGTCTAGGAAAGCAAGTTTTAATTCATTCATAATGATAGTTTATATTATCATTCAAATAAGTCAATAAACAACAAAAAGACAAATAGATAATAAGAAATTGTATTTTCATTAATTGAAAGCATTACATACATGGAAATGAAATACAACATCTTTTTGTCTAACTTCTACTGATAATCCTATACTTGTCTAATGATATGGATTCTGAGATATATGACAAAGAGCATCTCAAGAAATCCATCAGGGGATTTGAACAGCCTCATCTGCTCTTGGATTCCTTGTCTGGGCGACTTGAATGAGAGTAGCTGACTTGAATGTATAGCATCCCCATCAAGATCAACCTCAGACTCTCGGCCAAATTCTTCATCCTCAAGTTTTGAGGAGGTTAGAGGGTGATTGTATCCAACAGATGGATGTTCTAAGAGAAGGTTCTGGACATTATGTGGATCTACTCCAACCATGTCTAAAACGATGAGAAAAGTCATCTCTTCAAAAAGATGAATATTGAATCTTTGGTGTTCATCATCTGTGAGAAATCAAATGATTGGGTTGAAGGTCATTGTGTATTTTGGAAGCTCTGTGTTTACAGAGAGTTTTGTGTTTATTTGGAGTTAAGAAAGGCAAAAGACATCAAGGGTTTATAATCGAAAGAGTGGGAAGCTGAACAGTCATTTTGAAGTGTTCAATATATCTGCGTAAATATCTATACGTATGCCTGGTCCTTTCATATTTCCAAGATATTTATGAAAATCTAACAGTTTTTTTGTGTTTAGATTATTGATGTTCTTTGCAGGTTAAATTATAAAATTGCCACATGGAACTCCATTTTATCTTTGGAATCAGGATGATAGTGATCAGGAAAACAAAAGTGATTTCATCAGGATTGATGATTATTTTTATTATTCAGAGTTGTGATTATCTTGGTGAAAAGGATCACATCAGAAAATGAAGCTGATCAGTATTGATTTTATTTTACCCTGATTTATTGAATGCAAATCAATTTTGGATTTTATTTTCCAAAAATCGTGGGTAAACTGCATTTTTCAGGGACTGACACCTGTCAACCTACTTGTCAACGTGGGTTAGTGGGTCTGAAGAATTTTTTAATATATCTTTATTTTGAGACTCTGATCGTGGGTACCCTGATTGTCTTGACGGAAAGCATGAATGATTTTTGACCTAGTTTTGGGGGTATTTCTGATGAGCATTGCACACACGCATGTTTCTGTTCATGTATTGTTAGTATACGGGGACTTAGTCGAGCTCTGCTTGGATTTGTTGCATTCGTTGAGATATTAGCTTGTTAGTTGGTTTTGGTGAGTTTGAAGGGGATCTTACATTTTCATAGTAGTTGCATTCATGCATTGCATTGCATTGGATTTTGTGGGTACATTCACTATAGGCCCTCACGAGACCTTACTCGTCCACTAGGGCTGCCTAGGGGTTTAAAGGGCTTGTTGCATATGCTAAATGCAACCGTGATCACCTACGGAAGTGGTACTAATTAGTTAGTTAGTTGTAATTGTATATGCTTGAGGACAAGCATCAGTTTAAGTTTGGGGGTGTGATAAGTGGATTTTATATCCACTTGGAACATTCTAAATTGGCTTAAATTGATTGCTTTGACCTCAAGATTGTGGTAGTTTTGATGTGTTTGTTAATTGTGCAGGGTTGGAATAATGTTGATTAAGATCGTTGTTTCCGTTGCTTTTGGAGTTGGATTCGGGCTTAATAATATAGAATGGGGTCTTGTTATGGTTCACCATGAGGATTCCAAGCATAGAGGATTGAAAACGGAAGAGAATGCAAAAAGAACGGGAGCAAACGGAGCAAAAACGAAGGAGAAAAAGCTGAAAAACGAAGGAGAAAAGAACGGGACCAGATTTGGCCCGAGCAAACTGCGCCAGTTTTGAGCAAAGTGCTCGGCATTGAGCAGATTTGGCCCGAGCAAACTGCGCCAGTCTTGAGCAAAGTGCTCGGGGACGTGCTGATTTTCCAGTTTTGCCCTTATTCGATCTGAAATTGTATTTTAAGTGTTTTTTGACATAAAAATCGTTTCCGAGTTGTATTTTAGGTATTTTTCTTATTGGGTAAGGGGGAGAAAAAGCCTATATCATCATCCAACCCTGGTAATCATAGATACACACGTTACGTATTATTAACCTAGGTTTTCAAGAAGAGAGGAAAGGAGAAGGAATTCCTCCAAGCTATTCTTGAACCTTTGTATTCTTCGATTGTGGGGATTTAATTCTAAACCTTATTCTTCTTCTTCTCTATTTTTACTTGTTTATTTTAGAGTTATGTTTTCAATAGAACCCATGATGATGATTAGTTCGATCATGAACTAATTCGTTGTCATGGGGGTTTAGTGGATTTATTCATGAATTTTATGTGTTGAATCTTCTCGATGCCTATAGTGTGATTGATGTGATATCCTATCATGGTTGATGTTAATTCGTTATAGGAGAGTAGCTAACTCCTGTAATTGTGTGTTAATTCTTGTTGAAGCGAAAGTGGAAATAAGAGTTTAGAACTTGCCATGTTAGCGTAGGTTTATGCGTGATAATATCATTCGTAATTAGTGTCGTAACTCTAATCGTTTTATGACGACTATGTGATCAATTGAATGCTTGCACCTCAACCATTATGTTTAATTCTTTATAGACATATGAAGACTTGGCATAATCGGGAGACTAAATGATTTCTATCTTTATTGTGGATATTGTTTAGGATGGTATTTGTTTAACGGAAGTTGGCTTATATCAGTTTTGTGTGTTCGATCAGGTGTTAATAAATCACATGAACAAGGCTAGGGATTTGGAGACTATAGATGGATTGTTTAAAGAAACTAAACTCCCATGTTTTAATTGCATAAGTAATTCGACATAAATCTCAGTTCAAGCAGTTGATAATTAGTTATAATTCTTAGAACCCATGATGATGATTAGTTCGATCATGAACTAATTCGTTGTCATGGGGGTTTAGTGGATTTATTCATGAATTTTATGTGTTGAATCTTCTCGATGCCTATAGTGTGATTGATGTGATATCCTATCATGGTTGATGTTAATTCGTTATAGGAGAGTAGCTAACTCCTGTAATTGTGTGTTAATTCTTGTTGAAGCGAAAGTGGAAATAAGAGTTTAGAACTTGCCATGTTAGCGTAGGTTTATGCGTGATAATATCATTCGTAATTAGTGTCGTAACTCTAATCGTTTTATGACGACTATGTGATCAATTGAATGCTTGCACCTCAACCATTATGTTTAATTCTTTATAGACATATGAAGACTTGGCATAATCGGGAGACTAAATGATTTCTATCTTTATTGTGGATATTGTTTAGGATGGTATTTGTTTAACGGAAGTTGGCTTATATCAGTTTTGTGTGTTCGATCAGGTGTTAATAAATCACATGAACAAGGCTAGGGATTTGGAGACTATAGATGGATTGTTTAAAGAAACTAAACTCCCATGTTTTAATTGCATAAGTAATTCGACATAAATCTCAGTTCAAGCAGTTGATAATTAGTTATAATTCTTAGAACCCATGATGATGATTAGTTCGATCATGAACTAATTCGTTGTCATGGGGGTTTAGTGGATTTATTCATGAATTTTATGTGTTGAATCTTCTCGATGCCTATAGTGTGATTGATGTGATATCCTATCATGGTTGATGTTAATTCGTTATAGGAGAGTAGCTAACTCCTGTAATTGTGTGTTAATTCTTGTTGAAACGAAAGTGGAAATAAGAGTTTAGAACTTGCCATGTTAGCGTAGGTTTATGCGTGATAATATCATTCGTAATTAGTGTCGTAACTCTAATCGTTTTATGACGACTATGTGATCAATTGAATGCTTGCACCTCAACCATTATGTTTAATTCTTTATAGACATATGAAGACTTGGCATAATCGGGAGACTAAATGATTTCTATCTTTATTGTGGATATTGTTTAGGATGGTATTTGTTTAACGGAAGTTGGCTTATATCAGTTTTGTGTGTTCGATCAGGTGTTAATAAATCACATGAACAAGGCTAGGGATTTGGAGACTATAGATGGATTGTTTAAAGAAACTAAACTCCCATGTTTTAATTGCATAAGTAATTCGACATAAATCTCAGTTCAAGCAGTTGATAATTAGTTATAATTCTTAGATAAATTTTAGTGATAACAACAATCCACTTTATTATTTGTTTTAGCATCGGATAATAATCATACATTGGTGAGTGAATTAACTAGACAATACAACGAGTCCCTGTAGGAACAAACCTTATTTGCTATCTGTATTACTTGAGATCACGTGCACTTGCGTGTTGAGTTGGTCGTAACAAGTTTTTGGCGCCGCTGCCGGGGACGCGGTTTTATTTTGTTTAGTTTCAATATTTGCCATCAGTGGTCATTGAATTTCGGTGACTAGGACGTTTTCATAAAATTTCTTGTTGGTGAATTTCAGGTACGTGTTGAGAGTTTATGCGTACACGAGCTCGTGCACGTAGAGACGAACTAGCACGTAGAGAAGAACTAGCTAGGAGAAGACTTGATTTCGGGTTAGAAGACAATCTTGAAGCAAGGAAAGTTATGGCAAATCAAGAACAAGCAGCGAAGGCTTTGAGTGAATTCTCTCAGCCGAAAGTGGAGGACATTCATACTAGTATTGTTCGCCCAGCTATAGGGTCTAACAATTTCGAGCTAAGGCCAAACATCATTCAGATGATTCAGAACACAGTCCAGTTTGGGGGTAGTCCTGCTGAAGATCCCAATGCTCATATTAGGGACTTCCTTGAAATCTGTGACACCTTCAAATTCAACGGAGTTACAGATGACGCAATCAGATTGAGGCTATTTCCCTTCTCTCTTAAGGATAAAGCCAAGAGTTGGTTACATTCTATGCCATCAGGCTCTATTACAACATGGGCAGACTGTGCTCAAAAGTTCTTGACCAAGTATTTCTCCATGGCAAAGACAGCAGCTTACAGGAATGCCATTTCTCAGTTTGCTCAGCATTCCCAGGAATCTTTGGGAGAAGCTTGGGAGAGGTACAAGGAGATATTGGCACGTTGTCCTCATCATGGAATGCCAGATTGGATGATAATCAGCAATTTCTATAACGAGTTGGGAGCTCAGTCCCGGCCTATGTTAGATGCAGCTTCTGGAGGAGCGCTATGGGCAAAAAGCTATGAGGATGCTTATAATCTGATTGAAATGATGTCGGCCAATGAGTTTCAGAATCTTACTCAACGCTTGCCACCTGCTAAAGTGGCTGGAGTTCTTGACTTGGATGCAGCTACTGCTATTGCTGCCCAACTCAAAGCGTTGACAATGAAGGTAGATTCCCTTTCTAATCTTGGTACTAACCAGGTTGCTATGGTGTGTGAATTGTGTGCAGGGGCACATGACACAAATATGTGTGCTATCTCAGCTGAATCCGCACAATTTGTTGGTAATTTTCAAAGATCTCAGCAACCAGTGCCAAATTTTTATCATCCCAACAATCGGAATCATCCTAACTTCAGTTGGAGCAACAATCAGGGAGGTGCTCAGCAACCACAAAATCAGCAGTTCAATGTAAGGCCAAGTAATCAGAACTATCAACCACCACCTTATGCTCCAAGGCAACCATTTAATCCACCGGGGTTTCAACCATCTCAAGGAACTTCATTGAATCAGTCTGAGAAGTCGGAATTGGAGGAGCTTCGAATGATGTATAAGAGTCAGGCGGTGTCATTGAAAACTTTAGAGAATCAAATTGGCCAGCTAGCCAATGCTTTGTTGAACCGTCAACCAGGAACGCTTCCGAGTGACACAGAGGTGAATCCAGGCAAGAAAGATCAAAAGGAACAGGTTCAGGCAATAACATTACGATCAGGAAGAAGTCTACAAGGTTAGAACGAAGAAAAAGCAACCGAGGAAAAAAATGAATTTTCAGTTGAGGTCGAATCTGGATCTGATTTGCTTCCTAATGCTACTCCTTCAACTCCTATCATTCACAAGAGTGTTAATTCCCAAAAAGAAGTAGAAGATAAGGTGTTTCCACCTCCTCCATTCCCAAAACGAATTCAAAGGCAAAAGTTAGACAAGCAATTCGCTAAGTTCTTGGATGTATTCAAGAAGCTGCAGATTAACATACCATTTGCGGAGGCTCTTGAGCAAATGCCGAGCTATGCGAAGTTCATGAAGGGTATTCTCTCGAAGAAATTGAAACTTGAGGAGTTAGAGACCGTTGCCTTGACGGAGGAATGTAGTGCCATCTTGCAACAAAAGTTGCCTCCTAAGTTGAAGGATCCTGGAAGCTTCACCATTCCATGCACTATTGGAGACCTCTCATTCAGCAAATGTTTGTGTGATTTGGGTGCAAGTATTAATCTCATGCCCTTATCAGTTTTCATGCAACTTGGACTTCCAGAGCCAAAGCCCACTACCATGACTCTACAACTTGCTGACCGTTCTGTTACTTATCCGCGAGGGATAGTTGAGGATGTTTTGGTGAAGGTCGACAAGCTTATCTTTCCAGCAGACTTTGTTATTCTTGACTTCGAGGAAGACAAGAAGATCCCTATCATCTTGGGACGACCATTCTTGGCGACGGGCCGAACTCTTATCGATGTCCAAAAGGGGGAACTCACTATGAGGGTGCACGATCAAGATGTCACTTTTAATGTTTTCAATGCAATGAAGCTTCCAACTGACGATGAAGAGTGTTTCAAAATTGATATGGTCGACAAGGTGGTTAACCCCGCAACTCAACACTTGATAAACGCTGATGTGTTGGAAAGAGTTCTTGCTAATGACTTGGAGGTTGAGACCGAAGAGGATGAAGAACAATTGCAATATCTTAATGCATCACCATGGAAGAAGTTTCAAAGCTCATTTGAATCATTGGGGTTGTCAGAATTGAAAAAGTCTCATGTTAGACTTAAGCCATCCATCGAGGAAGCACCTACATTGGAACTTAAGCCATTGCCTGAACATTTAAGGTATGCCTATCTTGGTGATTCTTCTACCTTACCTGTTATTATATCTTCTCAGCTTTCAGGAATAGAAGAGGAAAAACTATTGCGAATCTTAAGGGATTCCAAATCAGCCATTGGTTGGACTATAGCAGATATCAAGGGTATCAGTCCGTCGTACTGCATGCACAAAATTCCTTTGGTAGAGGGAGCTAACCCTACAGTTGATAATCAAAGGAGACTGAATCCTGTCATGAAAGAAGTTGTGAAAAAGGAAATTCTTAAATGGCTTGACGCGGGCATTATCTACCCGATTTCTGATAGCTCTTGGGTGAGTCCGGTACAGTGTGTGCCTAAGAAGGGGGGCATGACAGTGGTGACTAATGAGAAGAACGAGCTCATTCCTACGCGAACAGTTACGGGTTGGAGGATTTGCATGGATTATCGGAAATTGAACAAGGCCACTCGGAAAGATCATTTCCCACTTCCATTCATTGATCAGATGCTCGACAGATTGGCTGGACATCAGTACTATTGCTTGCTTGATGGGTATTCTGGTTACAATCAGATTTGCATAGCACCCGAGGATCAGGAGAAGACTACTTTCACTTGTCCATTTGGTACATTCGCATTCAGACGTGTTTCTTTCGGGTTGTGTGGTGCACCAGCTACATTTCAAAGGTGCATGATGGCCATCTTCTCTGACATGATTGGAATTAATGTGGAAGTATTCATGGACGACTTCTCAGTCTTTGGGGATTCTTTTGATGAGTGCTTGGAAAACTTGAGTTTGGTTCTAAAATGTTGTGTGGAGACGAATCTTGTTCTAAATTGGGAAAAGTGCCATTTCATGGTACAAGAAGGTGTCATTCTGGGACACAAGGTGTCGTGTAAAGGTTTGGAAGTTGACAAAGCAAAGGTGGAGACTATTGAGAACCTTCCTGCTCCCGTCTCAGTCAAGGGTATTCGCAGCTTTCTTGGTCATGCGGGGTTCTATAGGTGCTTCATAAAGGATTTCTCAAAAATTTCTAAGCCGTTATGCAATCTTTTGGAAAAAGATGTGCCATTCAAGTTTGATGAGGCTTGTTCACATGCGTTCGAGATCTTGAAGAAGAAACTAATTTCTGCTCCAGTTATTACAGCTCCTGATTGGAGTCAACCATTTGCTTTGATGTGTGATGCCAGCGATTATGCACTTGGGGCCGTTCTAGGCCAAAGGAAAGAAAAAGTGTTCCACGTTATTTACTATGCAAGTAAAACACTAACTGATGCTCAGTTGAACTACACGACCACTGAGAAGGAGCTACTTGCTATTGTCTACGGGTTTGAAAAGTTTCGCTCTTATCTGCTTGGTACAAAGGTGACAGTTTATACAGATCATGCTGCCATTCGCTATCTCCTTGCGAAGAAGGACTCTAAGCCAAGATTGATTCGTTGGGTTCTTCTGTTACAAGAATTCGATGTGGAAATCAAGGATAGAAAGGGGACGGAGAATCAGGTAGCTGACCATCTCTCTAGATTGGAAGATCATGGCAAGTCACCTAAAGACAACACGGTCATTAATGAGTTCTTCCCTGATGAGCAATTATTCAAAGTGCAAGATGATGAACCATGGTTTGCAGACTTCGTGAATTATCTAGTAAGCAACATCATTCCACCTGAGCTCTCTCATGCTCAAAGGAAGAAATTTTTGCACGATGTCAAGCAATATATTTGGGATGAACCGTTTTTGTTCAAGCAAGGAGCTGATCAGATTATTAGGCGTTGTGTTCCTTATGGTGAGACCGAGGCTATTCTAAGTGATTTTCATGCTACAGCTTATGGAGGTCATTATGCGGGTGAGAAGACAGCCACACGTATTCTTCAAGCAGGGTTCTATTGGCCAACTCTATTCAAGGATGCTCATCAGTTTGTGTTGAGGTGCGATCGATGTCAGCGAGTTGGTAATATTTCTCGTAGGGACGAGATGCCTCTGAATGTCATGATGGAGGTAGAGATCTTTGACGTGTGGGGAATCGACTTCATGGGACCGTTCATTCCGTCATGTGGTAATCAATATATTCTTCTGGCCGTGGATTATGTGTCTAAGTGGATGGAGGTCAAAGCACTTCCAACGAATGATGCTAAGGTGGTGCTTAATTTTCTCCACAAGAACATATTTACTCGATTTGGCACTCCACGAGTTATAATCAGTGATGAGGGTACGCATTTTTGCAATCGGAAGTTTACATCTCTGATGGCACGCTATAACATCAATCATCGAGTTGCTACAGCTTATCATCCTCAAACCAATGGGCAAGCCGAGGTCTCTAATCGCGAAATTAAACGGATTCTTGAGAAGGTAGTTAGTCCTTCTAGGAAGGATTGGGCATTGAAGCTGGATGAAGCAGTGTGGGCTTATCGGACAGCCTATAAAACACCGTTGGGAATGTCACCATTTCAACTAGTGTATGGGAAAGCTTGCCATCTTCCAGCTGAATTAGAACACAAGGCATATTGGGCATTGAAGAAGCTGAATTTTGATCTTACAGCAGCAGGTGAGAGGCGTATGGTTCAGTTGAATGAAATGGACGAGTTCCGTTTGCAAGCTTATGAGAACAACAAACTCTACAAAGAGAAAGTAAAAAGGTGGCATGATCGTCGGTTGGTTCTTAAGACGTTTGTACCCGGACAATTGGTTTTGTTGTATAACTCTCGGCTTCGGTTATTTCCAGGGAAGTTGAAGTCACGTTGGTCAGGCCCATTCACAGTCAAAACAGTTTTTCAACATGGGGCAGTGGAGATTTTTGACAAGTTACCGGAACAGTCGTTCAAGGTCAATGGTCAGCGGTTGAAACCATATTTTGGAGAGAAGTTGAATCGCGAAATTGAGACTGCGGTTCTAATTTGTGCAAATTAAGGAAATGGAGCTACGTCAAGCTAATGACGTAAAAGAAGCGCTTCTTGGGAGGCAACCCAAGTATTGTTGTATACAAGAATTTTTCTTCTTCTCTAAAAAAAAAAAAATAAATAAAAAAAAAAAAAAAAAAAAATTAGAACAGAAGTATTCCGCGCAAACTGCGCCATTTTCAGCGCAGACTGCGCCATAACGCAGACCCCATCCGCGCAAACAGCGCCAGTCGCGCACACTGCGCCTGCGTGTTCCAGAAATCCCTGGCGCAGACTGCTTCAATTTCACGCGCAAACTGCTTGCCTTTCCAGAATTTTATCGCGCAAACTGCGCTGTTTCTCGAGCAAACTGCGCCTGCACCCCCTGTAGCCGAGACCTGTTATATAAAAAAAAAAAAAAAATTTCTCCCAACCCATAACTCATCTTTTATACATATCCTACTACACTTCTAAATCCTAAATCAAAAACCCTAACACCTCCTACTCCAATTCTATTTCTAATTCTTCTCCTAACCCAATTCCATCTCACCTTATTTATACATCTCTATATTTATACATCATCATCCATTAAAAATTCATCCATACACTTTTCTATATATACACTTCTCATTCACAAACTATACCCATCCATCAATTCCAAGCTCAAGGGGAGGATATATTCGGATTATTGGAGGCTTATTCTTGCAAGGACACCTCTTCAATTCGTATGGTATTGTTCTAATCTCATCTTTGTAATTGCTACGAATTGTGTTCTTGCCAATTAGGGTTTGGTTGTGTTCTTGAATTGGGGGTTTTGTGTTGAAATTCGAATTTGGTGAATTGGTGGTGTGTGGATTGTTGTTCTTGTTGTTATGGCTCCCAAAAGACAAAAATTGGTAGGTAGTAGTATTAGCCGTCCATCGGTGGATGAGGATGCTATTGTGGAAGAAGGAGTAGTGAAATTTGTGAATTCGGATGCCGAGTCGGAGTACAGTCGATTAGTTCGTAAGGGAGTTATAAAGGAGCGGATGTTTGTGCCTTGTGATAATAAGGAGATGGTGGCTATGGTGAAAGCGAGGGGTTGGAAGGTATTTTGCGAAATTGCTAATGTTGTGCCATTGAATGTTGTTAGGGAGTTTTACGCTAATGCTTCAGTAGAGCAGAATAACTCCACGATTGTTAGGGGACAACAAGTTGATTATTCTCCTCGAGCAATTCGTAATTTGATTGATCAGCCACCTAAACCAAGGGGTGTTGAGGATTGGGGACGGAAGACGGTGGGAGATGTTGATCTTGATGTTGTCATCGGTGAGTTGTGTGTTCCAGGGGCGGTATGGAGGTGTAAGGCGGGTACTAACGAAAAGAGGAATTTTCCGTCCGCTTCATTGACTAAGTTTGCCCGTGCATGGTTCTTATTCATATGTACTAGTATCCTTCCGTCGTCTCATGTGACGGAAGTTACTGTTGACAGGGCTATCCTTTTGTGGGGGATTTTAAATGGTGAGTATGTCGATTTGGGTTACTTGATTAATCAAACTATTCTTCGATTTTTGAAGGGTAATTCGACAGCTAGTATTCCCTATGCTTCCATTATTACGGGATTGTGTGATGCTGCAAAAGTGCAGTCGTTTGTGGATGAGCCGTTGCAACAGCCTGGGACTCCTATTGGTGATTCGTCTATTGGGCGAATGAAGGAGGCCGAAGGTGGTGTTAGTGGTGCGGGTGGTAATGTAGCTGAGGGATCGGGAGTTGCTAGAGCCGGTTCACAGCAGAGTACGGGGAATATGTCCACTCTTGAGTCTTATTTGCGGCGATTGACTAGGCGGTTGGATGTTATGCATGATAGCAGTCGTCAATATTCAGAAGACATGGGCATAGCTTTGGAGGCAAAATTTCAGTCACCGAGTACTCCGGTTCAGTGGCCTATCTTTGGATCCCGGATTCCATATCCTCCAACTGATTCTTCGGATGAGGATGAGGAAGGTGACGGCAGCGAGGATGAGTAGGTATGTTTCTTCTATCCCTTGTATTTACTTCCATTCAATGAGGGCATTGAATATGTTAAGTTTGGGGGTGGTTTGGGGGATAGTAGTTGTATGTATTGTTGTATTTTGTGTTCATATAGGATATCATGTTGCATAGTAGTGATAGTTCATGCATGATTGTTATGTTCGTATTATCTACGTTTGTTCATATAGGACATTTTGTTTTATTTTCGTATACCATGTGAGTTTCATTTAGTTGCATTTTCATGGCATGCATATTTCATGATCCCTTAGGACGAGCTATTTCTGATTGATAGGTGGATGTTGATTTGGGTGTGATGATGATGAGTAGAGGGCTGATTTATAGTTTCTATGAAATTGACTTGCATGTTACGGGAACAAAATTTATTACACAGTCTCATTGGGGTGCTTTTGGGCTAGGTTAGGGTCATGCCTGTGGGATGTTTTGAGATTCAATCACTTGTTTATATTTAGAATTTTCGTTATTCCCTTTATAGCGTAGGAACATTAAAGTCTAAGTTTGGGGGAAACCAGGAATTTTCATGCTAGTTGTTAATATTTGTCAATAAAGGCTAGGCGTCAAATGGCTAGTAGCCAGCTCATATTTATATGAGTAGTCTAGGGTTGGAAATGAGAAAGGCTCATTCCAGATCTAAAAAAAAAAAAAAAAAACAAAACAAAATAAAAAAATATAAAAGAAAAAAAAAGAAGAGAAAAAAAAAGTCTATAAATAATTTAAATGCAAAATTAACCAGAGTGAGCTCTTTAATACTCGAGTAATTAAGTCTGAGGGGACTTAGTCCTAGTGACCTAAGGCTTTATAGTCTGGGATCCACTGACCCAACACTCGCTACATGGGTATTATTGTATAAGCCTTTTGGGGTCTCATTCATTGCACGGTTAAATAAGCATGTGTATTGTATATGTAGTGTCGTAGTATAGTAATAAAGCATGAGTTTCTGTCTACCTTGGATGAGGGTGGAGGTGTTCCTAGGCTATGGAGTGTCTACAGTCTATTCTAGTTATAAACCTGTGATTGTCTTGACGGAAAGCATGAATGATTTTTGACCTAGTTTTGGGGGTATTTCTGATGAGCATTGCACACACGCATGTTTCTGTTCATGTATTGTTAGTATACGGGGACTTAGTCGAGCTCTGCTTGGATTTGTTGCATTCGTTGAGATATTAGCTTGTTAGTTGGTTTTGGTGAGTTTGAAGGGGATCTTACATTTTCATAGTAGTTGCATTCATGCATTGCATTGCATTGGATTTTGTGGGTACATTCACTATAGGCCCTCACGAGACCTTACTCGTCCACTAGGGCTGCCTAGGGGTTTAAAGGGCTTGTTGCATATGCTAAATGCAACCGTGATCACCTACGGAAGTGGTACTAATTAGTTAGTTAGTTGTAATTGTATATGCTTGAGGACAAGCATCAGTTTAAGTTTGGGGGTGTGATAAGTGGATTTTATATCCACTTGGAACATTCTAAATTGGCTTAAATTGATTGCTTTGACCTCAAGATTGTGGTAGTTTTGATGTGTTTGTTAATTGTGCAGGGTTGGAATAATGTTGATTAAGATCGTTGTTTCCGTTGCTTTTGGAGTTGGATTCGGGCTTAATAATATAGAATGGGGTCTTGTTATGGTTCACCATGAGGATTCCAAGCATAGAGGATTGAAAACGGAAGAGAATGCAAAAAGAACGGGAGCAAACGGAGCAAAAACGAAGGAGAAAAAGCTGAAAAACGAAGGAGAAAAGAACGGGACCAGATTTGGCCCGAGCAAACTGCGCCAGTTTTGAGCAAAGTGCTCGGCATTGAGCAGATTTGGCCCGAGCAAACTGCGCCAGTCTTGAGCAAAGTGCTCGGGGACGTGCTGATTTTCCAGTTTTGCCCTTATTCGATCTGAAATTGTATTTTAAGTGTTTTTTGACATAAAAATCGTTTCCGAGTTGTATTTTAGGTATTTTTCTTATTGGGTAAGGGGGAGAAAAAGCCTATATCATCATCCAACCCTGGTAATCATAGATACACACGTTACGTATTATTAACCTAGGTTTTCAAGAAGAGAGGAAAGGAGAAGGAATTCCTCCAAGCTATTCTTGAACCTTTGTATTCTTCGATTGTGGGGATTTAATTCTAAACCTTATTCTTCTTCTTCTCTATTTTTACTTGTTTATTTTAGAGTTATGTTTTCAATAGAACCCATGATGATGATTAGTTCGATCATGAACTAATTCGTTGTCATGGGGGTTTAGTGGATTTATTCATGAATTTTATGTGTTGAATCTTCTCGATGCCTATAGTGTGATTGATGTGATATCCTATCATGGTTGATGTTAATTCGTTATAGGAGAGTAGCTAACTCCTGTAATTGTGTGTTAATTCTTGTTGAAGCGAAAGTGGAAATAAGAGTTTAGAACTTGCCATGTTAGCGTAGGTTTATGCGTGATAATATCATTCGTAATTAGTGTCGTAACTCTAATCGTTTTATGACGACTATGTGATCAATTGAATGCTTGCACCTCAACCATTATGTTTAATTCTTTATAGACATATGAAGACTTGGCATAATCGGGAGACTAAATGATTTCTATCTTTATTGTGGATATTGTTTAGGATGGTATTTGTTTAACGGAAGTTGGCTTATATCAGTTTTGTGTGTTCGATCAGGTGTTAATAAATCACATGAACAAGGCTAGGGATTTGGAGACTATAGATGGATTGTTTAAAGAAACTAAACTCCCATGTTTTAATTGCATAAGTAATTCGACATAAATCTCAGTTCAAGCAGTTGATAATTAGTTATAATTCTTAGATAAATTTTAGTGATAACAACAATCCACTTTATTATTTGTTTTAGCATCGGATAATAATCATACATTGGTGAGTGAATTAACTAGACAATACAACGAGTCCCTGTAGGAACGAACCTTATTTGCTATCTGTATTACTTGAGATCACGTGCACTTGCGTGTTGAGTTGGTCGTAACACTTACCTGTTACTGATAATTATGCCAGTGAACCATCTGATGATGATGTAAGAACTATGTTGTCTGCATTAGGTTATAGTGGACCTCTAGACAAAATGAGCCAGTTAAATAGATCTTTTCTTAGGAAAGAATGGTCTTTTTTCTTTGATCAAATTGCTAAATGTTTTGCTGGCAAATGTAGTTCTTTTCAGCAAATTACTTCTGTTACTTCACATATTGCTTATAGTTTGCTTTATGACAGAGTAATTAACATTGGTCACATTATCTTAAGTCAGATGTGTATTAAACTTGGGTCAAGAGATCAAAACAGGAAAATGGTTTACTATCATAGATTTATGCAAATGTTTATTAACCATTTTATTCCTGATGTTGAAGCTAGATTTGGTAGAGAACATTGTGTTTCTTCTTATGTATAGCAAAAGAGAATTTTCTCTGACATTACAAAGAAGGACAATGAAAAGAATCTAGATGAAATACCTGCAATTCATTATCCACATTATGTTCAGGTAATTCTAACAACTCATCTTACTACTCTCTACAATTCTTCTTTCTTTTGTGGTGAAATGGCTCAGGAATCTCATTTGGAGGAGAACCCACCTGTGTCTACCCAAGTAGCCCAAAACATTATAGTCTCTGAAACAATTCAAGAACAAAGTTTTAATCCACAGCCTGTTGTTTCGAAGAAACCAACCTCTGGTGTTTCTCAAAAGACATCAGTTGTAAGAAAGAAAAGATTTGTTGTGTCAAGTAGTAGTAGTTCTAGTGAAGATGATGATAATATATCTCTTGCTGAGAGAGAAGAATTGAAGGCTGCAATTCAACTTTCTAAGCTAGGACAAAGAGATGAAGCACCTAGTCACAGCCAGGCTGCAGTCTCTCAAAAGGCTGTAGTACTTAAAAAGGGAAAACAGTTATTGGATACTGTCTCTCAAAAGACTGTGTCTATTGAAAAAGGATCTCATCCCAAGATCAATTCTGTGTCTACACACCTCTTGAGTCTTCTCAGGATAAATCTTTTGCTCACTATACTAGGAGAACAAGGAGAAAGATTCATTTGTCACCTACACACATAGAGTCTAGTCCAACTAATATCATGCAGGTCTCTACAAATGAAGCTACAATCAAGTCAGCAAATGACTATAGAGATCTTTATATTGATTCTTCATGGGAAACTACATTATCATACAGACTGGCTATGGAACTTAATTCTATCAAAGTGAAGCTATCCAAGCCTGTTCTAGATTTTCTAATTGAAAGAGTACCAAAACTTTTATTTCCAGAAGATTATGGACTTCTACATCAAAGACTTGACTTAATGAAGAAGTATTTCTATGTATCAGTCAGAAGACAATTAGTGAAGAAATTTGGACTCTCAAAGCATGTTGCACTTCAATCACTTCATACATATTTATTTGACAAGGATGTCATTATTGAAGATGCTTCAGCTCAAGGTGAACAACAGGAGGAAGTAGATAGACGAATGCAGTCAACAGAAGATACTATTGCACCAGTGGTGGATAGTAGGAAAGATCAGATCACAGTCACTGCAACACAAGAACCATCTAGTCAGAGGTTGGATGACTCAGGAGCTGTGATGGCTGATGCTGAAAGCTTCTGTGATGACTGAAATTGCAAGTGAGAAACCCTATGATATGGGAGGAATAACTTTGACTGATTTTCTTAAAGATCAAACAAATATTGTTCAGTCAGAGTCTATCTACCTTGAGGGTGTGTCTCAGAAAACAACACTTAAAGACGGTGAAATGCTAACTATGGTGTCTAATGAAGTATTACAGAAGACATCAGAGTCTAGTAGAGAACCTGAAAGTGGTATACTGGAGCCTGTAGTCTCTGGAAAGAAAGAAGATGTTTGTGAGGGTTCAGAGATTATAGCAGCTCACTCCTTGGAGAAAACCTCAAGCCCCTTACCAAATGAGGAACCCTCTCTCCATGTGAGTTCAGGTATCAAAACTTCTTCTAAACTCTATTTTTCTGTAGGTCATGAGAGCACCTATCCAAATTTGAGTGTTACACTTGAAAAGATGGATATTGATCCACAATCTGAGAGGCTGGCTACTGACCAGGCAAAAGGAGAGGTAGAAAGAGTATTGACTTTAGATAGTCAAAGTGAGAATGAGGGTATGGATGATCAACTCCATAGTGCGGGAGAGAAAATTAGGAAACCACCATCGTTTAATTTCTGGGATCAGGTTTTTCCTGAATCTTGGTCTAATAATCTTGGCATGGATGCTGGTACTTATTCTTTTATCAAGATGTATGAGAAGAATGACTTAGCAAAGCACAATGCAAAGCCAGAAGTTAAAGCTCAGAAGCAAAAAGAAAGGCTTGCAGGAATTATAAGCAGAATGGGAGAAAGGCTAAGACAAACTTCTACACCATCAGTACCAGAAGATATTCCTAATGATCCTAGTATTCCTTTGTTTGTACTACCAATATCAGCTAGAATTGAGACATCAACAGTATCTGATCAATCTAAGGAGGAGTCATGATTTGTAGATGTTAGTACACAGAATACTGGTGAAGAACAAGATGATCATATTGCAGCTTCAGATCAGAAAGATGAAGATGTTTGTAACTCTAATCGAGTATTATTACTTGAATATCATTCTACACAGGCAAATTCTTCTGCAAGACTTGAATCTGAAGATATTTCAAACGCTTCCAACATTGAAGTCAATTATGAAGTTCTCAAAGACATTCAGAAATCTCAAGTTGATATTCAATCAAGACTTCAAACACTTGAAGATAACCAAGTCACTATTATGGAAAATCAAGCAGTTCTGATGAATCTCATTTGTTCTGTTACTGAATCTCTTGGAATTAATGTTGCTGATGTCAAAAAGGGGGAGATAAAAACAGTTCGAAGGCAACAGACTGGGGGAGGAGATAAACAGACTGGGAGAGATAAAAGAAGAACTAAGGATGACAGAGGTGAATCTTATCAAGGACGTGGTAAAGGAAAAGAAGCATCAAATAGTTGAATTCTTTCTTCTAAGTACTAGATATTTTGTCTACATGTGAAGAAGGAGGTACTTAATTTCATGATTTTTGAATTCATAAATTCTATTCTGATTGTATTGTTATATGTTTTGACATCAACAACTCAGATTTATGCTTCAGGTTTTAAAGCATAAATAGGGGAGATTGTTAGGAATAATTCATGAGTTGTGATGTTAAGAATAGAATTTTACTTATACTTCTTGTATATCCTGATCTTATAAAGGATTTAGCACTTTGTATAGGAGATATGTGTTAGACAGTAATCTGTAGAATTAAGTCAGGAACAGTGCATCGAGTACTACATGTCAGGAACTGAGATTGAATCCTGATACGTCAAGTCAAATACTGATCAAGTACTGATGGGATGATCAGATCCTGATGCAAGATGAAATCCTGATATCAGTCGTGTTATTAATGATGTCATTATGGATGCTACAGAAATTGGCAAGTGCTATAAAACAGGATCTTTGTTTGAGGAACAAGCAAGAAGATTTTATGAAGGAAAGAATTTTCTATTGATGGAAACTATCAACTGGATGGCAGAACATTGTCATGTATAGATTATCTTTCTGTAATTAGTTGATAGGTAGCATTATAAATATACTCTCTGTATCATTGTAACGAGAGAGGTGAGTACATGAGTTTAGCAATTGAGTTTGTGAGCGTAGCTCTGTATAAGGTTTGTATTCGAAAGTTCGAAACAAACAGAGAGAGAGATTTGTATTGTCAACAGCTGCTAAAGGTATTTGTACACCTTTGGTAGAGTTTGTATTTGATCTTATTAATACAAACAGTTTGATTCATTCGTTTATTCTTGTTTATCTAATCAAGCAAAAATCAGACACGATTATATAACTTGTATTCAACCCCCCTTCTACAAGTTATTCGAGTTAACATTATCAGAGCAAATCTGTTACTTAATACAGTTTAAGATCCACACACAAAACTATAATCAATGGCAGAGATTCCTCCTCCAACAGGTCTAGGTTCTGAGAAGGCTCCTACTACTGTAAGTCGTTATGAGACTATTAGGGTTCCTATTCTGATACCAGCAGATTATGCTATCTGGAAGGTAAAGATGACTATGTTTCTGGAAGCTACAGATCCAGAATATCTTGACAGAATTTATGAAGGTCCTCATAAGCCTGCCAAGCTATTTGCTGCTACTGCTTGTCAAGAGGCTAAAACAGTTCCAAAAGAAAAGAAGGATCTAACTCCTGAGGATATTTCATCTATTGCTAAGGATGCAAAGGTTAGGCATCTACTTCATAGTGCTTTAGATAATGTCATGTCTAATAAAGTGATTAACTGCACTACTGCCAAAGAAATATGGGATGCTCTTGATGTTAGGTGTCAAGGAACTGCTGCTATCAAGAAGAATAGAAGGAACATACTCACACAGGAGTATGAGCACTTTGAGGCAAAGTCTGAAGAAACCATGACAAAAACCTTTGACAGATTCTATAAACTGCTCAATGATTTGTCATTGGTAAATAAAGAGTATGATCTAGAAGACTCAAATCTGAAATTTCTTCTTGCTCTACCTGAAAAGTGGGATGTGAAATTAAAAACAACCACTATTAGAGACAATTATGATCTTGCTGATACTGAGATTGATGAAATCTATGGGTTGCTCAAAACTCATGAATTGGAAATGGAACAGAGAAACAGAAGATCAAGCAAGAAGGCAAAGTCTGTTGCTCTTAAGGTTGAAGAGAAACATGTGAAGAAAGAAGCATCAAGGAAGAAAGCTAAGGGAAAAGCTTTAGCTATATATTCTGAAAGTGAGTCATCAGATTCTGATGTTGACTCAAACACTGATGAATCATCTGATTCTGAGGATGATGAAGAGATGAAAGAAATGGCTGTCTTGATGGTGAAGACTTTCAAGAAGATGGGTTTCAAGAACTTTAAGAAGGGAAACAGGTTCTCTAGAGATTCAACTTCAGACAGGAAGAGTTTCAGAAAGTCTGAGAGAAATGAGACTAAATCTGGGAAGAAAGATAAGTCTGAGATTCAATGCTACAAGTGTAAGGGGATGGGTCATTATGCTCCTGAGTGCAAGAAGGGTAAAACTGAAAAGACACTCATTACAAAAGGCAGAGATTGGGCAGACACTTCAGACTCAGATGAGGAAGTCAACTATGCTCTCATGGCTTCTATTGAAAATGAATCAGAAGGGTCTGAAAACAAGGTACCCTTAACTACTTATGCTTATAATACTGATAATATATCTGAATTGAGAATTTATCTTAAGGCATTGCATATCAGTTATAGGGATCAGACTTTAGAGAATGAGAGAATCAAATCTGAGAATTCTGAACTTAAAGAGAGAAATAAAGTTGTTGAAGAAAAACTTGAAAACATGCAACAAGTTCAGAAAGAAAGAGATGATGCTGTTTATCTAGAACAAGAGTTGCAAGGCAGATATAAGCAACTAGAATCTGAATTGGAGAAGGCAAAACACATAATTAAAACTTGGACTGATTCTGGAAAAGACACAAATGAGGTTTTTCAGTCAGACACAGTTGGTTTAGGTTATTGTGAGGGAGATGAACTTCGGTTTCAAAATCAAGTCAAAATTAGAACTCATCTTCCTACTACAAAATTTGTTCATGGAGTAAATGAACCTAAGTCTGAAGCTGAAAAAGGAACTGTTAAGAAAGAACCAGTAAAAACTAGTGTTAAATAGGTTAATATTGGTTTAATGACAGATAAACAACTCAAGCATAGGCTTAAGGAGTTAAAATCTGTTAAGAAATAGAAAGTGTATAGAAAGAACATAAATGGTAAAGTAGGCATTTCTCAAGGTAATTATCCAATGCTTGCTACTTTTGCTCCAAGAAAGACATGTCATAACTGTGGTAGCACTAACCATCTTGCTAGCTTTTGCAGGAAGAATAAAAATATTATTTCTTTACCTTCAAAGTCTGAAGTAAAGAAAGATAATGTTAGAGCTAGACCACAGACTTTATGCAAACATTGTGGAAGTACTTGGCATTCTATTTATACTTGCAAGGATTATCATGCTATTTATCATAATTACTATGAACTTAAACCCAATTTGAAATGGGTTAAGGTTAATTCTGCAAGTGTAAACTCTGAAATTGTTAGCTTAAACTCTGATAATATGAATTCCGCTGCAAAAGCTAACAAAGTTAAGAAAGCCAAAGGATCCAAGCAAGTCTGGATCCTTAAAACTGACCTTCAGTAAATGTTTGTGATTGCAGGGCACAAGGGAGAGTACCCTAGTCGTGGACAGTGGATGTTCAGGACACATGACTGGAAATAAAGCCCTACTATCAGAGTATGTGGAGAAGGCTGGCCCAAAAGTTTCCTATGGAGATGGCAACGTAGGACATACTCTGGGATATGGCAATATCAATCTTGGAAGTGTCATCATCACAAATGTAGCTCTGGTTCCAGGACTCAAGCATGATCTGCTATCTGTGAGTCAAATCTGTGACAGAGGATATCATGTAGATTTTCAGCTTAAATATTGTGAAATCATCAGTAAATCTACATGGAAAGTTGTTCTAGTTGGAAACAGGCACAATAATATCTATGAAATAAAGTTGTCAACAAACTCTGATGGCAAAGCAGTGTGCCTGTCAACAAGAATGACCAGTGAAGAGAGTTGGAAGTGGCATAAGAATTGAAACTCTCTCATTTGAATCTAAACAACATCAATGAGTTGATTAGAAAGAATCTTGTTAGAGGACTCCCAAAATCTTTATTAGATGTTGATGGCCTGTGTGATTCTTGTCAAAAGGCCAATCAAAGGAAGTCATCTTTCAAGAGCAAGACTGAATCTTCAATTGTTGATCCTTATCACCTTCTACATGTTGATCTCTTTGGACCAGTGAATGTAATGTCATTTGGAAGAAAGAAATATGCTTTAGTCATTGTTGATAAACACCAGATATACATGGGTGTATTTTCTAGCAAAGAAGGATGAAACTGCATTAACTCTGATGGAGCATGCAAAGCTGCTGGACAAAGGATCAAAACACAAAGTCAAGATAATTAGGAGTGATAATGGAACTGAATTCAGAAATGCAACAATGGAAGAATTCTATAAAAACATAGGAGTGAAGCAAGAGTTTTCTGCACCTGGTACACCACAGCAAAATGGTGTAGTTGAAAGAAAGAACAAAACCTTAAAAGAAGTTGCCAGAACTATGCTTGATGAAGCAAAGTTGCCAACCTATTTCTGGGCAAAAGCTGTTCAAACTGCTTGTTTTACTCAGAATGCTACTCTGATCAACAAGCATGGAAAAACACCATATGAGATGGTGAGGGAAAAGAAGCCAAACCTAAAATATTTTCATATTTTTGGGTGCAAGTGTTTGTGCTGAAAACTCATCCTGAACAGTTGACAAAATTTGACCTAAAAGCTGATGAAGGAATTTTTGTTGGTTATCCACTATCAACTAAGGCATTCAGAGTTTATAATCTGAGAACCAAGGTGATCATGGAGTCAATACATGTGTTATTTGATGACAAGAAAATGACTGGACTTGAAGATGTAGATGAACATGATCAACTGCACTTTGAAAATGAAGACTTAAACTCTGATGAAGTAAACTCTAATGATGCTGAACTAACAAACTCTGTTGAGTTAAACTCTGAACCTCTACTGGTAAATACTGAAGAAACTTCTCAGCCACATTCAAGGGGAGAACCAGTTGAGGGGGAGCATGAAGAATCACTTCAAAGTGATATCTCAAATTCTGAAAGTGAGTCAGCTGAAAAATCTGGATCAAACTCTGATGATTCAAACTCTGAAAGTCCAAAATCTGACAATTCAAACTCTGAGCAGTCAAATTCAGGGGGAGCCTCAAAGAATAAAGAAAGTCAACAAGAAAAATCAGGAGAACATGGATCGAGGGGGAGGGTCAAATACTGAGAGAAGTCATTTACCTTCAGCTAGGAAATGGACAAAATCTCATACACCTGATTTGATTATTGGTGATCCAGATGTAAGAGTAAGGACAAGGAGTGCAACAACAAATGAATGTCTGTTTCATGCTTTCTTGTCATAATCTGAACCAATGAAGGTAGAAGAAGCTCTTCAAGATGCTGACTGGATAACAGCAATGCAGGAGGAGTTGAATGAATTTGAGAGAAATGAAGTTTGGACCCTTGTACCAAGACCAAAGAATAGATCTATTGTTGGTACTAAATGGGTTTTCAGAAATAAAACTGATAGTGAAGGGGTTGTTACAAGAAACAAGGCCAGGCTTGTGGCAAAAGGCTATTCACAGCAAGAAGGAATAGATTATGATGAAACTTTTGCTCCAGTTGCAATGTTGGAGGCAATAAAAATGTTTTTAGCATATGCCTCTCATAAGAAATTCAAGGTATTTCAGATGGATGTGAAAAGTGCCTTTCTGAATGGGAAACTTGAAGAAGAAGTGTTTGTTGAACAACCACCAGGATTTGTGGACCCCAAATATCCAGATTATGTCTACAGGCTTCATAAGGCACTCTATGGACTTAAGCAGGCACCAAGAGCATGGTATGAAACTTTGGCTCAATTTCTTCTAGAAAGTGGGTTTCATAGAGGTACAATTGATAAAACCCCGTTCTACTTCAAATCTGGTAGTGACTTGCTTTTATTTCAAATATATGTTGATGACATAATTTTTGGGTCTACTAATGATAAACTTTGTACAAAGTTTGCCAAGCTAATGCAGTCCAGGTATCAAATGAGTATGATGGGAGAGCTTAGTTATTTTCTAGGCCTACAGGTGAAGCAAACAGATGATGGAATTTTTATAAATCAAGCAAAATATACCAGAAATCTTCTCAAGAAATTTGGTATGCTTGACTGTTCATCTGCATCAACTCCCATGGCAACTGCAAAAAAGTTGGACAAAGATACAGGGGCTTCAGTAGATATGACAAGTTACAGAGGCATGATAGGGTCTCTTCTTTATCTGACAGCAAGTATGCCTGATATCATGTATGCAACCTGTCTCTGTGCAAGGTTTCAGAAAGACCCCAGAGAACCACATCTCACAGCTGTGAAAAGGATTTTTAAATATCTCAAGGGCACCATTACTTTAGGGCTGTGGTATCCCAGAGAATCAGATTTCAAGCTTCTTGGTTACTCTGATGCAGACTTTGCAGGCTGTAAGATAGACGAAAAAAGCACCAGTGGAAGTTGTCAACTTCTGGGTGACAGACTAGTTTCTTGGTATAGCAAGAAACAATAAATCAATTTCTACATCTACAGCTGAGGCAGAGTATATTGCAGCTGGTAGCTGTTGTGCACAGATTCTATGGATGAAGAATCAATTGCTGGATTATGGATTGAGGTACAGTAAGATTCCTATTTACTGTGATAATCAAAGTGCTATTGCTATGACAGGTAATCCAGTACAACATTCAATGACCAAGCACATCAGCATAAGGTATCACTTTATCAGAGAACATGTAGAGGAAGGAAACATTGAGCTTCATTTTGTGTCTACAGACCAACAGCTTGCAGATATCTTCACCAAGCCATTGAGTGAAGCTATATTTACACGGTTGGTAAATGAACTTGGAATGATCTCTGGTTTTGACTAGAGATACTGGTTAGACTCAAAATTCTACTTGTGAAATGCATTACTTATGTTACTGTGATGTGTTAACTGCTATGTGAACTCTGTTTTTAAAATCTGCTATGCAAACTCTGTTCGTATACTGCTAAACTCTGTTAGCATGTTCTGTCGGTCAAACAATGTTAACATGTTGAATAAACTCTAATAAACTCTGATAATGTTATTGTCTGATATGAACACCGATGAAGAAAATAGTATGAAGCATGATTCTCAGTTATTAATCATGAATCTTTCTAAGTTATTTGTGATATAATCTTAGACTATGCAGACATTTAACAGAAGCAAGATACTGTTTCATATTTATAGCATCTCTTAGTTTATCAATCCTAAACTCTAAGTATGTTAATACTGTGTGCATTGCCTCTCATGAATAACTTCTGATGTTGATGACTCCTAAACTCTGTTAGTTAAACTATGTTTGAGTCAGATGTTGTATACAGTGTATCCCCAAAGAAATTAACTTGGTACTTGATGATTCTTTGTTTGTGCTTGCGAAAATTATAAACTTGAGATGTGTCTTTGTCTATTTTGGTGAGTACTGAAGCATGCTTTCACCCTGTGAGATTTTGAGCCAAATCAGTGATTGATACATTTTATATCAATCGAATTTTATTGTTGTGTGTTGTTCATCAGTGAGTATGTTGCTCTAAAACTTGTTTTAAACCATTTTAAGACTACATGATATGTGTGTGCATGAAAATGATAAAGGTACTAGGATTAACCACATTTATCCAAACACTGCCTGTGAATTAAATCCTTAGTGAACCCCTTTGAGCCTTTTAACCTTTATTTTTGTATATCACCACTCTAAATTCTTGAGCCTACTTGTTTATTCTTTTCTTGAGTTACTGATAGAACAGTCTGATTCATTGTGAGTGAACAGAGTGGGCATTTCCTTGTTAATGTGTGTTCATTTAATGGGATTTAAAAAAAAGAAAAAAGGAAAAAAGGGGGGTGTATATATAGATTATCAAGTAGATAATTGCTCTATCAGATTGTCAAATTGGTCATCTGCTAGTTTTATTTTCTTCCTTTCACCTTAGCCACATTAAAACCTTTAACAAAGTCCTTTTGATTTGTACACTCATGTATTCAAAGTAGTGGAAATTTGGTGAACAACCAAGCTTATGGTAGCACATGATTTTATTGATTGAACTTGAGCGAATACACTTCACCTAAACACTTGTGTGATTTGAGAGTTATGTGAGCTTTGATATCCATAGCATGTTACTCACTGAATGCGATATTGATATCTATTTCATGATCTTTTTGTCTATCTAGACTGTGTGCTTACTTTGATAGTCGTGTACATAAGGGGGTATAGTCTATTTCAAAGTTTCTATATATCAGTTTTCCACAGAGTTTAGCATTCATTAAACATTTAGTGTTTACTATGAGAGTTTGTGCATCCAGTGTTTACTGATTTATTTTTGGATTTTATGAAATATTAGATGCTCTAAAAATTGGATTAGTAAACTCTGCTATACACACACGAATATTCACACCTGTGCAGTTTTTGAAAGGGTTACAGTAATGAAGTTGGAGAATTGACAAAAACTGATGGATTTTGTCTAATACTCTAAGGTATATTTTATTTCAGATGATTTCAAATTTGGAGTAAAAAGAGTTTTTTGACAGCTGTTAATGAGTGTAGGTGTGTAAAAGTCTATCAGTAATGAGAGAGAAAGCTCGGCGGTAATTATTGCTATATTTACTGCGCGTGCTTAGTTGTTTCATTGCATGTATGCCATGTGTCCCACTCACCCACTAATGTGTCCCACTCACACATTAATCAAGAAACTGTTGCGTGTTTTACTGCAAAAACGATTGAGTTTTATTTTATAATTATAATTCTAATCATTTTGCTCAAACGTTTCACTTTTATCCATATCTACTCACAGTTACTTTTCACACAACCACACAGTTCTCTTTTTTTATTCACTTGGGCATTTTTACAAACACTTTGCATACAAACCATTTTTCACTGCTTTCTATTGATTAAATCTGTTCTAATGGCGACTAAATCTTTTACTGCTCAAGGGCTTTTGTTTGTGCCTAATAACTATGCAGCCCTACTAAATACTGAGAATGTTCCAGAAGCGTTTCACTTGATTCAGACATTCTTGCAAGATTCAGAAATTGGTCAAGCACTGGTTGAGCCATTAACACTTTCTAGCACGCAGATTGCTTCTTTCTGGACCAACTTTGCTTATGATGATGGAGGAGAGAATGGGACTCCTTCAATCGTATTCACCCATGAAGAGACAGAGTATGTGATTACTCCTACTATAGTTAGAGAAACTCTGGGCTTTAATACACATACTTCCTATAGTCTTGTTGGTGATGCTCAGCTGCGAGAGATGTTGCAAGCGATTGGCTATACAGAGTCTCTTGAAAGACTTGGTAATGTGAAACGATCGAAGTTGAGGAAATAGTGGAATTTTTTCTTTGACTGCATTACAAGAGCGTTTGGGAAGAAAGTTACAAACTGGGATGCTATTCCTACTGCTAGTCTGCAAATTGGGTATTCTCTTCTTTATGGCAGTAATTTTGATTTTGGTAGACATGTGTTAATGAACATAGGTGATAGGTTGTCAGAGTCTACTACTGTATATTTTGCTAGATTATGTCAATTTCTATTTACTGCTTGTGTACCTGGTATTGCTATTGCTGAGGGTGATGTTATTCAACCTTTCAAAGTCAATAAGAGAATATTCTCTGATATGACTAACAAGGATGCCAGCAAGGAGCACTTACCTGATTTCTTTATGCCTCTTGCTTTACAAAACTTCCTACATCAACCCCAAGAACCTCAACAACAACCAATCCTTGAACCACAAGAACCACAACAGCAACCACCTACAAACACTGATCAAAATCCAACCACTTCACTCACTTCAACTGAAACACCAAACACAAACACTGAATCTCAACCACCTCAATCACAAACTCAACCTCCCATTCAACCTCAACCTGACCAACGACCATCTAAACCTAAACGTGGAGGTAGAACAAAGCATCCTGCTCATAATTCAAGGCATAGCTCTGCTAGAGCTAAGAGGGCCAGAAAAGAGAAAAAGGAAATGGCAAACAGGTCTCCATCACCTTCAATTGTTGATATAGATGAAGAGTCAACCTCTGATGCAGAAGAGGTTGCAGTTGAGGTACAGATTTATAAAAGAAGAGAGTTGATAATTGCTGAATCTGATGAAGAGATGAATGATGAAGCTTCAGAGGTAATTCCTACAGAGATACCTGCTGTTGAGATACATACTGTAGAAGAAGAAGCTGTGAAAACACCTATGGATGAGGACAACAGAGATGTTTTTCCTACTTTGGATGATTTTGTTATACCATTCTCTGATCCTATTCAAGCTCCTATCTCATATTCTGGAGACACTGGTGCAGCAGATCAAGCTACTGTAGTACTTGATGAAACAGTAGCTACTCATACAGAGATATTATTTGATGCTCACCAAACTATTGAGAAAGGTGAAGAAGTTGATCAAAGTGTTCATACAAAGTCTGTTGACATTCTAGCACAACCTGCAGAGCATGTTTCTGATAAAGCTGCAGAACCTACTGTAGTGACTATTACAAATACTGAACATAATGTGGTCGAGACTGTTGAAGTTGTAGAGACTGTAGAGGCTGTTGCAGAGAATATTGCTGAGACAGTTGCAAAGACTGTAGAGCCTGTGGACACTGTTCCTGAGCATGTTGAAATGCATACAACTGAAACTGTTGCTGACACTGATGCAAATGCTGACGTTGCAGATGAAGAAAGTACAGAGTCTACTTCTTCTCATAGTGTACCTGTGCAAACTGATGCCAAGCATGCACCTTTCTCTCAAACTTCAAATGCACATAATATTGAAGCAGAGTATCTTGCTGCATTCTCTGAAAATTGGTACAAGGAGGATTGTATTTTTCCAAGAGGGAGAGCAGCTAAGTTTGTTCAGCAAACTGCTAGAGAGATATCCAATCCAGAGATTCTTTCCTGTCTAAAGGCCACTGTGGTACAAGTAAAAACTCTGGATGGAAGATTTGCTGATTCTCAGAAGGCAATTACTGATCTAAGAACTGAAATTCAGTCTCGAGATATGAATATGGAAAGAGATATTAAACTCAAGCTTCGGAAGTTCTCTAAAGCTCAAGACACTCTTTTTGAAAGGCTGGGTAAAGTTGAAGAAAATTAGACTATAATGTCTGATAAGATTGATTCCATTGCTATCTCCTTGGAGCTAATTACATCAATTCTAATCCCTGATGATGTCAAAAAGGGGGAGAGATTTGCTAAGACTAAATGCAGGCAGTCTCAAACTCTGACTAAGAAGGATGATGCTGGAGATGGAGGAGCAAGTGATAAAGGCAAGAGTTTAAGAGCTGATACAAATCAAAGTCTGAGATCTGGTGGCAAGTCTTTTAAATCTCAGGCTGTTGGAATAAACACTGATACTCAGGGTACTTCAAACACCAGGAGTTTGCTATTTACTGAAAATCCACAGACTGATGAAGAGTTGGCTGCTAGACTGTTCATTGAAGAGAATGAAGAAGGAGTCACACTTGCAGACATTCAAGCTGAGGAGAAAAATCTTCAAGAAGAGCATCAGAAAGCTTTGAAGTCTGGCAAGTTTAAAAGGAAAGAGAAAGCTTCTAGGCCTATTCTTAAAAGCATTATTTTCAAAGAAAATGTTGGTACTGATCAGAGGATGCAAGTGTCCAGAAAACCAACAGAAGCAGAAGCTAAATTGAAGATGAAGGGTAAGGCTGTTGAGGAGGAAAAGGTTTCAAAGAAAGAAAGTACAACCTCTGTTGCTACACATGTTGTATAGAAGAAAGAAAATACAACCTCTGTTAATACACAAGTCGCATTGATACCTCTATCTAAACAGATGAAATCAGTGTTTGGAAAATCTACACTTCATGATCCAAATCAAATGACTGAAGAGACTAGGACTACTGATTTTCTACATGGTAGAGGATTAACAGGAAAAATTGGTAGAGATAAATTTGGTCTGGGCTCTCACAGAGAAAATAGGATGTTTACAGGTCCTAGAGATCCTTCATCATTGGTTGTTCCAGGTCTTGGTGTTACTAAAGAAATTTTAGACAGACTAGAGTCAGTACAGTTAGTTCATCAAAAGAGTTTGGAGAAGGATTTTCTCTTGTACTTCATGGCTGATGGAACAGTATATAAAATTGGTGAGTTTGATCTTGATCTGAAGTATTATGAAGAATTGGAGTATGTTTTATACATCTTCAAAGTGAAAAATCAAAGAACTCATCGAGCTGCAAATGTGCTAAGAAATAAGATGATGCATAATATGGCATGAAGAGGTGTAAAATACACAGATGCATATGTTCCGAAGTACATAAATTATCAAGGAAAGATAGTAGAAATGAAGAAGAATAGTGCTAAGTTAAAGACAGATCTTGGTATAACTGTCTTGGACTTTAATTCAGAATCAGAAAAAGCACAATTCATCAGACTGGGTAATGAGATGAGAAGAAACAAAATCTATTCTCTGAGATCTCCTATCTACCAAACTGGTGAAGAAGATCCTAAGCTGAAAGAGATTAAAGAGATTATGCAGATGGAACTTGAGAATGCAGAAAGAAGATTGCTAATAGATTACCTCAGAACAACACCAGATGTTGAAGAGATTAAGTAAACAAAGCTCTGTAAGCATTTCCTATTTTCTGTAGATTTTGTTAAGTAGAAGTTTAAACTTTGATTGTATAATAAACACTGTATTTGTCTTATTGTTTTGACATCATCAATTATTGTAAACTTGTGCATTTTTGTTAATGAACAAGTTGGGGGAGATTGTTAGATATAATTGATGTGAATTTAATCAGTGTTTAAGTGTTACAGTGAATAATCAGAGTTTAGCTGGAAGCGGTCAGAGTTTGTTAAACGCTGACGGATGGAAGCTCGACAGAGTTTAAACTCTGTCTGGAGGAAGCGTCTACTGGTCGACAGTGTTTGAAGACTATTTGAAGATAATTATAGAAGCAATATCTTTGAAGATTGGATAGCTGTCAAAGAGATTGTGTTGACTAAGGTGACGTGTAGCAATCGTGATTGATATCAATTGTATAGCTGATTTATAGGAGTATCAATTTACGATTGTATAGTAGCTGTATGTTTTATAAATACAGTTAGGTTAACCCTAGAAGGGTATTGAACAACGAAATATCATTCATTGTAACCTAAGCAGCTCTCTGTGATAGTTTACATCACTGAGAGAGGAATTATTAATTCCAAACAATTTTTAATTATTAAAACGTGTGTTCTTGTTAATCTCTCATACAAATCTTGATTATATTTGTGTATTCAGCCTAACATATAACTACTTACCCAACAAGCTCTACGACACACAAATATGAGCTAATTAAATTTTTTGTTATTGAAATATTACGTAATGATTGATCCCTTAAATAAGGTAGGTAGACAGATTGCACATACTAATCAATATATAATTATCAAAATTGAAATACTTTTAGTGATTATCATTTCATAATGTAATCTCAATTGTAAATTATAATCTTTGATCATCGATCAACTTTATCATCATCATCACCACAAAATTAATGTTTGTATTCAATTTGTAGGTACACGAAAGTAAACATTGTATCTATTTTCATTTTAGGTATCCATTAAATTGAAATTTCAATTATATCAGCTATATATCACTTACATTTATAATTTTTTAAAATTGAAATTTTATAATATCTTATAAATAATAGCCATCGAGAATTTAAAGGGTGAAAAACCAAAATACCCACCATTTTATTCCACTTGCCTAAAATACCTTTCTGCGCGAGCTTCCGCCCTTTTTACCCACAGACGTGAACGACGGACGATTTTTGAGGCGAAAATCTTCGAAATTCCGGCTACCTTCGTTCACCCTCTTCCCAGCAACGTTCACTACCATACCATACATTAACTTACTCGTCTTCTCACCCTCTACAAACCTATACTAATCAATATTCGTTTAGTTTGCCAAATTTTAAAGCCCCAAAACCAAGCTTATATCTCCAATGCATTTTCCGATCTGCCCATACATGCCCCTGCGGGGCCATAAATCAATAAATAAAGGTGGAAGAATGGAGAGGGAGGTGTGGGCTTCTCTCTGATGCCCTCAATTTTGGTGGACGTTGCCGGAAGGGGGAGAACGAAGGGGGGCGACGGAAAGGCGATCGAGAAACGGGGAGAGACGCCAGTTTGATTTTGCAAAAAGTGACGTCGGCTGACGTCATTGCGCATCTGGGTGATGCGTAACCCCAGATGCGCATTAAGAGAATGCGTATTTCATAGTATGCATGCCCAACATGCGTACCCCGTGGGTAAAAAGGGCGGACGTAATTGGATATGGGCATTTCAGGCACCTTCCACACAAAAGTGGTATATTTTGGGCATTTTTTCGAATTTAAAACTGATTTTATTATAATAAAAGTATTTAAAAGCCTAAAAGAAATTATTTGATTAATAAAAATGATATATTAGTAAAGTGTGAAAGTATAATATTCATTATTTCCAAATATAAACACATGACATGTATCACGTGTTATACAATATCGATATTTTATAAGTCTGAATATACAAAATATGAAATACGAAAAACCTAACACGATTAATCAATTTACGATATTAACGTGAAATTGTTGTTACATAATAAAACATATAGAAAGAATGTCCTAAATACCCAATTTTTGGGTACCCACTTACCAAAATGCCCAGATTTGAAAACAGTGCCCAAATTATCTAGTGAATACGCATTATGGACCGGCGCATCTGCTTCACTGTAGCAACTCCATCTGCTTCGTTCTCAACTCGTCTCCGTCGACTCTCTCCCCCAAATTCATTTTGGGGATTTTAAATCTAGGGTTGAATATGTTTAAAAACTGGCACGGTTGTGTAGATGTTGAAAGGCGATTCTATTGATGTATAATTCGTGAAAGGAGGATGCATGGAGAGCTCGAACGAAGCTAATCAGAAAAAATAAACAAATCGGGAAAAAATGAACTAATCTCCCAGACGTTGCAAATTCGGCGAAACAAAATGGTTTAAAATTGGTGTAGTCATGTAGATCGTCGAATGACGATTCAATTGGTGTATAATACACTATGGTAAAGTGTCTGGAACGGAGGGTGGCCGGATTTTAAATTTTCCGGCGAAAATCGCCTAAAATCGCCATTGCTAAGAAAGCTCACGTAAAACTGAGACAAAGTGACAGATGACATCATCTAACGTCATCGCATGTCGCAAATGCGTAACAGCGGAACAGACATGCACATCTCAGAGAAATACGCGCGCTTATGTCAAAGGCGTAACCCACCATTCACCCATCTTCCATGAGCGTATCCCACCATTCACTCCTCTTCCATAGACGTATCCGAGGATACTCCTCTGTCATGGGCGTATCCCGTGGGTATTTTGGACGATACTTCTCGAATTTGGACATTTTGGTGAGAGAAAGTTAAAATTTGGGCATATAGAACACTCACCCAAAACATATATTCATATCATGTTGTATATTTTTGAATTGAATTTTTAAAATACCAAACACAAAATACGATCACAACAATTACATAGTTTTTCTCTTTTAATATCGTCGTAATTCATCAAAAATCACAACACAATAATCAAGATTATATATAAAAAGTGACGAATTCATGAATATTAATTATCGTCAAAATTAGGAATGATCAAGTAAGTTTTGAAAAAGAACTTAAATGAAAAAGTGGTACAATTTCATTTCTTCTATAAATTCCATATATGTACTAGATTTTTAATAAATAAAAGATACACTTCTTAAACCTTTGAATTTGATTATGATTATAGTTTAGATGTGCTTATTAGTATTTGCATGTATTTTTTTTTTTTACCTGGGGATGTAAATTTTAGTGGCTTTATCATACACATGCATTAACTTAGGAATATTCACGAAAATAAGCTTCCTATTATTTTGAGCAGGAATATAGTTATGTACATTTTACTATTTCAAGATCATGTTCTAAACAGAGCTACCATTTGTCTGGTTCTTCAAATGGTGGAAGCAGGGGAGGGTAGTACATATCTAGGGCTGCCAAATTTGTTGGGGAGGAAGAAGTCTAGGTTGCTGGGTTTTTTGAAGGACAAGGTTAAAAATCGAGTGCAAAGCTGGGAAGGGGGATGTATTTCGCAAGCAGGGAGGGAAGTCCTTATTAAGTCTAATGCCCAATCTTTACCAAGCTACGCGATGAGTGTATTTTTGCTCCCGTTGGAGATAACTAAAGACTTGGAGAGGAGTATCGCTAAATATTGGTGGAACTCAAAGCCAAATAGCAGGAAGGGCATACACTGGATGAGCTGGGCGCGTATGAGTAGACATAAAGCTTCGGGTGGGCTAGGTTTTCGGGATTTCAGAGACTTTAATTTGGCATTGTTGGGAAAGCAAGGGTGGCGTTTATTGACGATGCCTGAAGGTTTGGCGAGCAAGGTCTTTAAAGCTCGCTATTTTCCTAAAGGGAACTTTTTAAGTTCAGAGCTAGGGAGTAACCCTAGCTTCATATGGAGAAGCATTTGGGAAGCAAAATCGGTTATTATGGCTGGGGCAAGATGGAGTGTAGGTTCAGGGAATGAAATAGACCTCGTTGATCAGCCATGGCTGAACGATTTACAAAACCCATATGTTACGTCTGAGAGGCAAGCGTTGGTGGGTCTCACAGTCTCATCTTTAAGGCAAGGTGATGGTAGAGGGTGGAATGAGGAGATTATCAGGAATCTTTTTAATGCAAGGGATCAGAGTTGTATTATGGCTACGAGTGTTGCTGAAGAAGGGGGGGAGGACGTATTGTTTTGGAGTAAAGAAAACTCGGGACAGTACTCGGTTCGAAGTGCATATCGGATGTTGCAAGCTCAGAAAGGTTATTGGCAAAGGGAAGACATCGACAGTTTATGGCGTAAAGTGTGGAAGATCAAGGCGCCCCCAAGGGTCCTAAATTTTATGTGGAGAGCGTTATCTCATTGTCTTCCTACAATGACAGCTCTAAGCTTTAAACATGTCCCGGTTAATGTTAGTTGTCCGGTCTGTAATGGAGAAGCAGAAACAGCATTTCATGCCATTGTTCAGTGCCCGTTTGCAGCTCAGTGTTGGGACATTCTAATTCCAGAAGTCCAGTTGAGTGGTCTGACTGACTTAATGAGCTGGCTGGAAACTGTTATGCAGGTGGTGAGTAAGGACAGGCATGCAAACATTCTGGCTGTGTGCTGGTCAATATGGAGAGCAAGGAATGAGTGGGTATGGAGTCAAAGGCGATCACGAATTAATGGTGTTATTGCAACAGCAGAGCAGTATCTTGATCAATGGAAGCAAGCCCAAATAGTTTCAACTAAAACTCTGTTCAAATCTTCAGTTGAGGGGGATGGAGTGGAAGTTTGGGTCAAGCCACATAAGGATCATATCAAGATAACGGTTGATGCAGCAACCTTTGAGGAGTTTTCAGCTTTTGGAATTGGGATGTTAGCTCGAGATCATTTAGGGGAGGTGGTGCTAGGTAAATCAAAGGCTTACAGCAGATCAGTTTCGCCAGATTATGCTGAGGCCATGGCCATAAAAGAAGCTCTAAGTTGGGTAAAAGGGATGCAGTGGAAGGAGGTTATAATCGAGTCGGATTGTTTAGTAGCTATTCAAGCAATTCGGAGTAAGGTGATTATGATATCTCCTTATGGTCAGATTATTAATGAGTGCAGGAGGTTAGCTCAGGAGTTAAACATTAAAATGTTGTTTATTAAACGGTCTGCTAATATGGCTGCCCACGCTTTAGCTAGGGTGTCGTATTCATTCCCAGATCGAGTTTTCGATAGGAGGTCTGTTCCTATCGAGATTAAGTCTTGTATCTTGGCCGATTTGGCTATTTAATATAATATTATGTTTGTCAAAAAAAAAAAAAAATAGAAAAAGATACTAGTAGAAAGGATAATAGTCGGATCGGGTCAAGAAACGGTGTAAAACACATGTTGTTCGGTGGGTCTCGATTCATATCGTACCTCTCGATCTCTCCTCTCCCCATCTCTCTCTCTCTCTCTCTCTCTTTCTCAATACATACCTATATACATACACATCTCTCCTCTCTCTATATTAATTTCACTCCCATTCAAGCACGTTGTCGATCTTCACGTCGCTATCGCCGGCGATTCTCCGCTTCGTACCTCGCCGTAGATCAAGTAATGTTTTTTATCCTCATTTCAATCCCAATTGTCCTTTTTTTGTATATATACATGCTCAATTTTGTAATTATAAGCTGCTGTGATATGTTTGCTAGCTGAATCGTTGCGTAATTCGATTTCTTATAATTTGAATTACCTTTGTTTTCCGTGGTTGTGTTGATTTTATCAAAGTTAAGTTGGTTTGAAGACACTTGTTTTGTATCGTGTTGTTTCAAGTATTTGAATTTTCGCGAAAAAATTTGAAATTGGTGAGATATTAATGGATTGATTCTTGCATTTGGTTGGTTTGCGTAAGTGTAGGTATGCATTTATAGACAATTAACGGTGTTTAGATTGTGTTGGAAAATATGAATGTGAAGGCTGTTATGTTTGGTGGTGTGGAATGGAAAGCGGGAATAATGTAATCTTTTACGGTTACTAATATATGCGGAACATTTAAAGTGACTTCATTAGTGATATGTATTTTGCAAATAGTAATTGTTCTTGTAGTTTGTAGCAGCCGAATGGAATTTTTTTATAGTGTATGTGTATATATTCCTACTTCCTCGGAGTCTGATTTGTCGTGTATATCATATATAGTAATGTTGCTGATTTGACGTGTTATATTTCTGAGTGTCTAGTTATCTTTATTACTAGTACTGCTATGTCTACGGTTACACCTACTATTATAATATTATCCAGGAGGGAGAGAGAAAATAAACGAGTACCGTTGTTATTTTTTTTAATTACGAGAGAGAACAAGAAAAGCGAGCTATTAATATCAGGAAATGTTAACTTAATCCGAAAAGAAAGGATTACATCAACAGCCCCAACCCTGTATCACCCTTGCAGCCATTCCGACAAAATGAATCTTTTTGTCATCTCCTATAAACCTATTAATGTCTCCCGAAATTCACATTTTTTGCGTTTAACAAATTAAAAACTATTTCCCTGTAAAGACCTGCATATGTCATAATTCAGGGTAATCTTATGTCTATATAGTTGCCAAAATCATCACGTCAAGTCTCTATCGTATCTTCTTTCCTAAAAAATCATTCCTCTTGTAATTTTCTTAAAGATTTTTTTTAAATTATTTTCCCTGTAAGAAAATGAATGTGTCATATTTCATGGTAATTATGTTCAACTTACGATACACTTTTCTTTTGCTAATTTTTTTATGTGCCTTTATTATTCAACAGTTTTAATTATGAAACTTTGACACATCTTGCTCTTTTATTTAAATATCCATTGGCCTTCTCATATCAGCTTTCATTAATTTTTTACACTGCTCTTGCTTAAATCTGAAACTGTTTTTGTATTTTGCATTTATATAGCTGTTTAGGATGCCAGACAGAAGTTTGCAGGTTGCGATGTTTGGAAATGAAGCAATGAATAGTAGCATTCAGCAACACAACCCTCAGATTGAAGATAATGAAGATGAAGAGGACATACCAAGCGGCGGAGAGTCAATAGACAATCCACATATTCGCTACGAGACTGCTGCTCATGCCCTACAAAATGGTGGTACCGTTGTTCAGCCTTCCAACGGAATGGAGCCAATGAATGGAAATGGCATTGACAGCATTAATGTCGTGCCACATCAGCATCAAATGTATGTTCCAGGGTCTGAAATTGTGCCACATACTGGTGGAGGTGGTGTGGATCAGTTGACACTATCTTTTCAGGGAGAAGTTTACGTTTTTGATGCTGTTTCCCCTGAAAAGGTTAGTTCTTGATTACATCTGGTGGAAAATTTAACTCTATTCGAATTCGTTAATATTATACTTGTGTGGGGTTTAAAGATTGCATCACAACCCCGTGTGAAACTTTTGGATTGAAGGGCCACTTCACTGTTTACATCATTCAATTTGAAATATGCTGTGGTATGACCTTGATAATATATCTGCTTTCACATTAGATTACAGGTTGGAGTTTCTCTTTGGTTTACAGGTGCAGGCAGTGTTGTTACTCTTGGGTGGATATGAAGTACCTACTGGTATACCAACTGTTGGGATGCCTTCACAGAACCAAAATCAAAGGGTATGCAAACATCAATGCAGTCACAGCTTTGTCACTTAGTATGTATTTTACTCTCATTACCTTAACTTTGTTAGGGTTTAAGTGACCTTCCTGTAAGGGCAAGTCAACCGCAACGGGCTGCTTCTCTGACTCGATTTAGGGAGAAGAGGAAAGACAGGTGTTTTGACAAAAAAATTCGTTATGAAGTGCGGAAAGAAGTAGCAATCAGGTAATAAACCCACAATATGATCCACAGATTTTCCTGTATCCATCTGATGTATTATCATAAATGCACATACATCAGATACATATGAACAATTAAGGTGAAATTACAGTAAAATAAATGTCATATGTTGATTAACATGCACTTGAATTTGAAAACATTCATATTTTCAGTCAAATGTAAAATATGGATTGAACAGGAAGACGGTTAGTGCAACAAAAAGTAGTGTGTAACTTGGAATCGGTCAGGAAAAGCTGTGTTGTACAAGTATATCTGCGGAATCAATTTCAGTTTGTTTTTTTATCCATGAAGTCATAAATAGTCAGAACTAACAACATTATATTTACTGGTGCCAAATGTATTTGTAAATTTTTAATTGATGAGGTTGACAAATTATGTGAATTCTGCATGATGTAAATCAAATCTGCAGTTTTCTCGCTCTGCTGCTACACTAGTATTCCTGATATCTTTTAACGGTCTTTGTGTGATCCTGTCAGGATGCAGCGAAAGAAAGGGCAATTCACATCATCGAAGGCAATATCTGAGGATTCTGGTTCAGCTTCTTTGGAATGGCATGCTGGTTCTGGCCAAGAAGAGCAGGAGACTTCGTGAGTGTCTAGTAGTTTGCTTAATTTTTTTTCTTTTCTTTCCTTTATACAACCGAGTCTATGTGGACCCTTTTCCCAACATATAATATTTGAACCCTAGAACTTGCTTCTCCCTTGTATGAAAGTGGTGATAAAATTCTTTTTTTTATGAGACTGCATTTTTTTGAATTCTTATGTTTTGGTTTTCATGCCTCCCTATATTTGGTTATTCCACAGTTGTAGACACTGCGGAATCAGCTCAAAGTCCACTCCAATGATGCGTCGGGGGCCTGATGGCCCAAGGACATTGTGCAATGCTTGTGGGCTCAAGTGGGCAAATAAAGTATGTTGTTCCATGTTCCTTATCTAGAATTTCATTTACATCTCAAATTGTGTATTTCCGTCACGTTTAACTATTTCTACCTTTCTGTAAAAAAAATAAAAATAAAACTATTTCTACCTTGAAAACTTTATCCGAAAATACAGCTGAGTTGATGACAAACTATGCACTGAAATAACAATTGCCTATATTTGATATTTTTCTTTTTTACTTTGGTACCTTTTGCAGTCTGTTTATCTGAAAATTTTCCTCTAATTTGTGGGAAGTTATCTTTTCTGAACTGATGAAATTCACATCTAACATGTCACATTTGATGAGAATGAAAATTTTAGGCAGATAAATTTCTAAACGAAGTGGTGGAAAAGGGGGAAGATGTTTGCAAAACTTACAAGCAGAAATTGTACAATTTCTATAAAATTAGGTCATATTATAGTTGGTCAGAGAGCACGTCACAATAATCACAATTTGTGGCCAATGTAATAAGCTTAAAATGAAGTATAACACCAAGAAAAACTAAAAAAACAAATATATGGGCACTTCGGTCTCTCCTTGCACCAAAATAATCCAAAGTTTCGAGTTCCAACCTCTACAAGTAATGAGGATTTTTGGTACACCTACATTTCTTTTAGAAACCAAAACATGCATTTCTTGTCACATCACATAGATTGAACTGTTACGCTGCTTGCCATTTGCCAGGGAAACTGCAACTTTATGAGGCTCAAACGATGCGTGAGGGAGTAAATATTTCTTATAATTGTTTTTTTTTTCTGTTCAAAATTCTTGTAAGCTTCGATGTGTTAATAATTGATGTTGTGAGGATCCGTTTCCTCATTTAGAATTGGGTTATTAAGACATTGGCCCTCGAAGTTTGGCCAAATGTACACATAAACCCTTAAAGTAAAAAACGTACCTCCATGCCCCTGAAGTATGTCCTTTGTACATATCGGCCACTTTCACGATTAAATCGACCAAAATTTAAATATCGCCGGTGAAGTAGAGGGGTAATATCGGAAACTATGTGTTAATGTGTACAAATGTACATACTTCAAATGTTGATGTGTACAAATGTACATACTTCAAGTGTCAATTGACAAAAAAAGTCACTTGTTTTCCCTCCTAAAATCTTTTTTTAATTCCACTTCTCTACTTTTCCCTCTCTTTATATTGGTGTAGCATCCATTACTATCTATATTAGCAGTCATTACTATCTAAATTAGCAACTACTATCAATAAAAGGTTGTTATTGTCGTTGTAAGAAGAGTGCCGTGTTGAACACTTCATGGACCGATTTAAATCCGGGGAGGAGATTCTGGGGATGTTCTTTCTTTAAGGCATGAACCTAGTTTTAACTATTTTCCAGAAAAATATGATCCCTAATATCATTCTATTATATAAATGCAGGATAATATGAGGAAGGGGTGCAATTTCCACCTTTGGTTTGATCCGCCCATGTGCCCTCGATCGAAACAATTCGTTTCTGAATTGTTTGCTCAACATTCCAGGAATTGTTTCTGAATTGAGGGCACATGGGCGGATCAAATCAAAGGTGGAAATTGCACCCCTTCCTCATATTATCCTGCATTTATATAATAAAATGATATTAGGGATCATACTTTTCAGGAAAATAGTTAAAACTAGGTTCATTCCTTAAAGAAAGAACATCCCCAGAATCTCCTCCCCGGATTTAAATCAGTCCATGAAGTGTTCAACACGGCACTCTTCTTACAACGACAATAACAACCTTTTATTGATGGTAGTTGCTAATTTAGATAGTAATGACTGCTAATATAGATAGTAATGGCTGCTACACCAATATAAAGAGAGGGAAAAGTAGAGAAGTGGAATTAGCAGAAGATTTTAGGAGGGAAAACAAGTGACTTTTTTTGTCAATTGACACTTGAAGTATGTACATTTGTACACATCAACATTTGAAGTATGTACATTTGTACACATTAACACATAGTTTCCGATATTACCCCTCTACTTCACCGGCGATATTTAAATTTTGGCCGATTTAATCGTGAAAGTGGCCGATATGTACAAAGGACATACTTCAGGGGCATGGAGGTACGTTTTTTTACTTTAAGGGTTTATGTGTACATTTGGCCAAACTTCGAGGGCCAATGTCTTAATAACCCTTTAGAATTCATTGAAGTTGTAATGGTATCATTGCTTATGCTGTCATTTAGACTTTATAACATTTTTGGTGCCATCCATTCTTCTTTGAGTTATTAAATAAGAGCAGGCAACGTATGTATCTGTTTAACTGTTGTTAACGTTCTTATAATATCTGACTGTTGAAGCTGGACTTTTGTAGGGGATTTTAAGAGACCTTTCTAAGGTTCCAACTGGAGGAATACATGATCCTAATGTGAAGCCTCTTGATCAGGTGATCACTTTATAGTCCAGTTTGCTATTTACCAATTCACATCTACTTAATCTGGATTTAGACACTATTTTCGTATACATATGCATACTCACGCACACATGCATCCACCAAGGCTTGCACCCTAGCAGAGAGGTGTATCCACTAGATTAAGCCTTTCAAAGTCGATATTATGCATAATGTCAAACATCCATATTCATGTCTTGCGATATCTTTGGTTTTGCTAGATTGATGTTGAAGCTCAAAATTCAGATGCTGTACCAGCTCTTGCTGATGTTATCACTTCGTCAAATGGAGATAACTCAGCTTTGACTGCTGAGAAGTGTTAGAAGTTGGTCAGCCTACTCCATTGCCCCCGTGGACCGAGTTCTCGAATAAGTGGGAAATCTTATTTATACATTTCTCGTAGTTGCCAGAATGTAAATATATTTATAAATATAGTTAACTTATTACATCACCACAGGAGGTTGTAATATATGTGATTACTCTAGTCGTGGAGTGTGTATGTTGTTGTATCTAAATTTTTTACAGATATTTTGACATGTGTTTTCGTTTAGAACTCTTAAATTGATGACTTCTTGTTTAAATGTTCTGGCGTGGAGCCAACCTAACTTGAAAGGTTTGCATTCGAGTAGACTTGAGTACTTGACGTATTGTTTGATGCTAACTGGAAGCTTGAAGAAGAGGATAAAGATTTGGGAGTGACTAATTTATGAAGGCATACTTGGTGGTCTTTTAATTTATATCATCACTTGAATATTATATCTCAGAATGGAAAAATAAACGGTGAAAAATCCGTAATGGTAAAGGCTTTACCCGATATTAATTTTTTTTTTGTTGACAATAAAGTGCTTATGAGCTTATAAATGAGTATTTGTTCTAACAATTTTCGGGGAAATACTAATTTATTTGCCTCTAACAAATTTTTTTTCAGTTTGAACTACTCGAAAATATTTTGTACTATCCACAATTTAGATCTAGGTGATGAAATGAGAGAGATGTTATGCAGGATTTGTATCTTGTTAACAAATTCAGACAAGTTTTGAACATTCTTTCATGTTTATATAGCACTTTAGTTTTGAGTGTGAATTGTTGATCAACCGTATTTTGAAAGATGTTACCTTTCTCGATAAGATATAACACTACGAGATATTTTGGATTAAAATTCGTGTACACAATTCATTTGAAAATATAAAATAATTTTGATTCTCAAGAGCTTATCTCTAGTCTTACTAGATTTTGTCTGAGCCCGAAATTTATGAGAATAAATATTCATTTATAAGATATATAAGCATATTTATTCAAAAACAAATTTGAAAAATAATAAGTTATATAAATTTCAAAAACTTATTGAAGTTATATAGTGTTTTAGATATGTGTAGAAATAAATGATGAAGTTTTTATAAATAAATCATTTTAATCATTGGTGTAATAATCAAGAACTTCTATAAAAGCCCATGATTACTAATACTCCAGTAAAAAAATTAAAAAAGAAAAAGAAAAAGGATAGTTATCTTATTAGGCAAGAAAGAAAATATCCACAACTAGTATTTAAGCCCGCGATGCTATTTTAATTTTATAAATATTTTTTATGCTAAACTAACAAATATATTTTCATGTAATTCTATAAAATTTTGATGCTAAACTAACAATTTTTTTTGATGTAGTAATTAGACGTGAATTAGACGTTCACGTACAATCACTAATTATTTTGAATATGATTATAACTTACCATGTACTACATAAATAATATGGACCTAATATCCCAACCACTAATTATTATTTTAAATATGATTATAACTTATGATAATCCAGTTCGTGAACAATCATTTTCAATTTGTCAATTTGTTGTTGATGTTGCTAACGTTGTGCTCAACAGCAAATTAAATTATTTTTTCTTTTTTTACATTTATAACTATGAACTTTGTGTGTAATAAATTGATTTGTCAAATTTTTTATATTAATAATGAAGCACTTCTATAAAAGAACATGATTACTAATACTCCAGTAAAAAAACTAAAAAGAAAAAGAAAAATAAAAGTTATCTTATTAGGCAAGAAAGAAAATATCCACAATTTCTTGGAACACAAAAGAACCTCCTCCTTTAAATAACTTAAAAATATTCAAATACCAAAACTATACACACACCTATACACACATCTCTCTCAATACCAAAAAAACACACATCTCTCTCTCTATATCTATCTCTCTCTCTAACACACTCCTCATCTCTCTAGGGTTTTCAATTCTCCTCCGCCGATCTAATGGCCGCCGACGAGCCTCTCTCCTCCTCGCCGCCTCTCTCCACCTCTCCGCCGCCGTCAATCTCGCCGGCGGTTTCTTCGCTAGGTCATTCAGTGATTCCAATCGTTAACAAACTCCAAGACATCTTCGCGCAACTCGGAAGCTCTCACACGATCGAACTCCCTCAGGTCGCCGTCGTTGGAAGTCAGAGTAGTGGTAAATCAAGCGTGCTTGAAGCGCTCGTAGGCCGCGATTTTCTTCCCCGAGGCTCCGATATTTGTACTAGAAGGCCGCTTGTGTTGCAGCTTTTGCAGATTAAGAGGAAAGGCGATGGTGTGGATGAGGAGTACGGAGAGTTTTTGCATTTGCCTGGGAAGAGGTTTTATAATTTTAACGATATTCGGAGAGAAATTCAGGTTTGAATTCTTCGGTTTCGTGTTGATTGATGTCGATTTCGATGTTTTTAGGGCTTTTTGATTGAATTTTGGAATTTTTTGTACTTTAATTTTACTGGATTAGTGTAGAACTGTGAATTGAGTAACTTGCTTGTTTGTACCGGAATGTATTGTGAAATGAAGTTTTTTCTAGGTTAATTCGAGAACAATGTGACATTAGCATTCACTTTGAAGATGTAATATGATGCGGATGCTTTTTATAAAAATTAGGGCTTATATGAGTTGTTGTGTGTTTACTGTTAATTAATTTGGATGTGATGTTTTTGGTTAAATTTAGGGCTTTGTTTTGTTTTGTAATTTGTTTTAATTGGATTCTATTTTGTTGTGAAGTTTTGAGTTTTTAGTGGATTAGTGTAAATAGAGTAACTTGATAGTAATTTGTAGTGGAGTGTGTCATAACACAGAGTTTCTTCGTAATTCATTTGGAGCACATATTTGATATTAGAATTGAGCGTGGACATGACTATTGTTTTTTGGGTATATCTATTACTAGAATGAACATTTGGTTTGATATTGAGTTTTGCTCTTTTAAGTAGTACAAGTGTTTGAGTTTGGACTGTGTGCAATATTTTTAGTCATTGTAATTTGTAACTTAACTATGCTTAAAAGGGTTTTCATATTATAGTGTTGAAATGTAATCTCCATGGTAATATTAAGGACTGAATTATTTTACACATTGTTGTTAGTACTATGGAAGTCCCATGATCTTCTTGAGAAAAGTCAAAAGCTTTACTGTGTATAAAATATGCAAGTCAAGTAGCCATGTATGAATACCCAAATTCTTACAAGTTTCTGTGAAGAACTGAACTTACAACATAGTACTGTTAAATACTCCTTCCGTCGCAATTAAATTGGCGTGATTGTTCATTTGGTATAGCAGTTTCTTTTTTATGCCTGATAATGTTTAGTAGATTTCCCTGAAGTTTTCTTAATGTTAATAAATGTTTGTGTTGTTGGTTTAAGGCTGAGACAGACAGGGAAGCAGGAGGGAACAGGGGTGTTTCAGACAAGCAAATACGTTTGAAGATTTTTTCACCAAATGTTCTTGATATCACCCTGGTAGACTTGCCCGGTATAACTAAGGTTCCTGTTGGCGACCAACCTTCTGACATAGAAGCTCGCATTAGAACAATGATCATGTCATATATTAAGCTTCCCAGCTGTTTAATACTAGCTGTTACACCAGCAAATTCTGATCTTGCCAACTCAGATGCCCTTCAAATAGCTGGAAATGCTGATCCAAATGGTAATTTCCCGACTTGTATGTCATTTTCTTGGTTTGGTTCAGCACTATTAGAAGTAAATGTTATTATAGGGTGGCACTGCTGCTAGCTAAATATTTTTTCATTTAAATGCAGGTGATCGAACTATTGGTGTAATCACGAAGGTGATTTTGAAATCCTTTACATTTTCTTATAAACCACATTTACAGTAGATGCTGACCAGTTTAGATATGTTTTGTTGTTTAGCTTGATATTATGGACAGAGGTACAGATGCCCGTAACTTTCTACTGGGCAAAGTAATTCCCCTTCGGCTCGGTTATGTAGGTGTTGTAAATCGTAGTCAAGAGGTAATTCTTCTTAACATGTAGAAAAATTAAAGGAACTGATTATTTATGAATTTAATATATTCTGACATGATTTTACTTCAGGAAGCCCTGAATTCAAGTTTCTTACCTGTTAGTCTATACATTATTGTTTATATGGTAGATGATTTGTAATTACTTATTTTGTTTATGGTGCTCTCTCTCTCTCTCCCCCCCTCCCTCCAACATCTTCATAACTTAAGAACCTCTTTTTTAAAATAGAGAATAATGGCCCTGAGGTTGACCTAAGGGATCTTACCTCCTGTATATACAATAGTAGCCCTGCTCTTGTATGTAATTTGTTTTAACCTCAGGGTTTGTACCTGAGGGTGACCTCAGGCCCATCAGTCTCTTTAAAATATAGTAATAGTAATAGTAATATATATAATGTGTGCATTGTTTGTGTTTAAACTGTTTATCTCTCTATTATGTAGTTTTTTCTGTAGGCTCAACTCTTCCATCCACATATTGTTTTGACATCTTCTCATGAACTGGGCCTGGCATTGGATATTCTTAGTTGTTTCATAAAAATAAATGCTACTATCATCTAGGTGTACAAAATGAAACTATATCTTCTTGGTATTGTGATACATGAAGCGTGTCAAAAGTTGGAAACCTTGAAACAAATTTGCAACTGTTTTAATTGTTATCTTTGTAAGCATTTTGCTCACTTTGCTGCTTGTGCTTGTCATAATGCAATTTTTTTCTTGGACTCCTTTTTTAGTTTTTGGAAAGCTACTATCACTGACCTCTTACTTTCTTCATGTTTAATGTAGAGATTAGTTTGCATCTTAAAATTATTTGCTAACCCAATGTTGGTGAAGCGTTCATGTATCTGGAATATTTTTTTCTTCTATAATGAGATACTTTTTTCTTTTGCTAGGTACCTGCATTTTTTCTCTGCTGACCTTATATATTTTCGATATTATGATTTGCTTATCATCTGAACTCTGTGCTGCTTAATCATGTTGACTTCTGGATATGGTTGCAGTGATATGGCAAAACACTTGCTCCATTTTAATTTTATATTTATCTGAAAAGAACCATAAAGATGATAATCAAAGAATTTTGAACGACAAGTGCAACTTAAGAGATTTGGACAAAACTAGTTTTCCGGACTTTGGATATGCATATGTAATTTGTGCTGCATTAAATTGCTTGTTAATTTTAAAGGCATCTGATATGTTTTTATTTAAACATTTTCAATCAGGATATTACGCTCAACCGATCCATCAAAGATGCCCTTGCGGCTGAAGAAAAGTTCTTCCGCAGTCGTCCAGTACGATCATTATCTTTTTAATTTTTCCTAAACCCCTCTTGCAGTTATATTATCTACCTGTTGATTATGTTTTCTGCATGAATTCAGGTTTATAATGAACTTGCTGATCGTTGTGGAGTTCCCCAGTTGGCCAAAAAGTTGAATCAGGTAGAGAGTGCGTTCTAGTAATCACATTATATATTGTACTCGTTATTGTGCTTAAACATGTTATATATACATGAATACATTTGTCGGAAAGAGCATGCACAAGGTCTTCTGGATCCGTAGCTTCCATTATACAGTTACTTGGAAAAAGCCCATGTCTCCACTAAGACTTGTATCCTTGACCTATTGTTACCAAGAGCGTGGGGTATCTACTAGGTTTTAATGTTACCATCCATACTCTTTTTGGTCCAACCTGATTTCATGCTGTAGTATAATGCCGTCTTTGAAAAGATCTGCAAAATTACAAACTTGCTTACTTGCATTTCTTATTTTCAGATCTTGGTGCAACATATCAAGGCTTTGCTTCCGGGGCTTAAGTCACGTATTAGTGCAGCACTAGTTTCCGTTGCAAAGGAGCATGCTAGTTATGGGGAAATAACCGAATCAAAGGTTATTTAAACCATACTTTAATTTTTTTTCCCCATTTTTTCTAATATATACTTTTTTTAGTGAAAGGTTAAGGTTTCTATTCTTCATATATTTCAGTGAATATAAAATAAAATTTATGCATGTAAAAAGATAGGTCAAGTGATAATACTTGACAACTATGCTATTAATTTTTTTAAAAAAAATTATGCAACTGTAGTACATATTTAATAATTTTAATATCAAATTAAAAGATAAAATGTTCCAAAACTATCTGTACATTGGACGGGTTTTGAGCTTGTATGTGATACAATAGTAATAGCACAAATGAATAAATCCCTAGCAAGTGACTAGGATGTAGTATCTTCAAAAATCTGGGCCCGACTTTTTTTTTTACGAGCCATATAATATTCTATATCATGCACATATGTAAAGCAATAGTAATATGGCAAATGAATAAATGTCAAGCAACTAAATTGGTATGTTGTATCTGTTGGCATAAATTCGTGCTTTTATTCTATCTCCAGGCTGGCCAGGGAGCTCTTCTTCTAAACATTCTTTCAAAGTATTCTGAAGGTAAAGTTACTTTATCGTATTATAGTTTTTGACACTATATCTATAGAATCTGATTACTGCCTCATTATGGTGGGTTTGGAACTCATTATTGGTGTCAATTGCATGTTGGAACAGCTTTCTCTTCTATGATTGAAGGAAAGAACGAAGAAATGTCAACATCTGAGCTGTCTGGTGGAGCAAGAATTCATTATATTTTCCAGTCAATATTTGTGAAGAGTTTGGAGGTGTGAATTTTCTGTTTTCCGAATTTGTATCTGGAATTCTGATATTATTATTTGCCATTGTGACGGCTTTCATATTGTAATCATTTCAATACATTACTCTCTTTCTGTGAAATCAAATTAAAATGAAGTTCAGTTCAAGATATGAAATCAAAAGTTATACTGAAGATGAGAGTTGAGAACTCTTTAGACACGGATACAAAGATGAACGTGGACATGTCACATAAATTTTTGCACTCTCAGTGTACCTATAAGAGAAGGTTTAGTAAGTTGGGGAATTAAAATGTAGAATTCTGTCTTAATATTAATTTTCATTTCACTCTAAATCTTATTGTACAATTCTGTGTACTTACATAAGTAGTAATTGGCTTTTTTTTGCACCTGTTCTCTTGGGTCATGCACAAAAAAAGGCAGTTAGCTAGTTATACAGGCTGTCTTCAAAGTTGTCTCTGGTTCAGGAGGTTTAGTAAGTTGGGGAATAAAATGTAGAATTCTGTCTTAATATTAATTTCTATATCACTCTAGATCTTATTGTACAATTCTGTGTACTTACATCAAAAGTAATAATTGCCTCTTTTTTTTTTTTGTACCCGATATCTTGGTTCGTCTACAAAACAGGGCAGTTAAGTAATTATATAGGCTGTCTTCAAAGTTGGATCTGGTGAACTAATTAGTTGTCTCTGTTTCAGGAGGTGGACCCGTGTGAGGATTTAACTGATGATGATATCAGAACTGCCATTCAGAATGCAACTGGTCCTAGATCGGCACTATTTGTACCAGAAGTATGTCTATCTCGACTCCTTTTTGGTGTTCTTTCATCTTTGTTACTTCTTTTTAGTCTTCTTTTATGTTTGCAGTTTATTTTTAATAGTAAGATGTATTTGATTTTTTAGACGTGGCTGTGGCATGATTATATATTTAACTATATTAACTTTCTAATGTATAGGTTCCATTTGAAGTTCTCATTCGAAGACAAATTGCACGCTTGCTTGATCCAAGTCTCCAGTGTGCAAGGTTCATTTATGATGAGCTAATAAAGGTAGTAAGTACTTAGTAATTTGCAAGACTCTAAATCGATTTGAGATACTGACTTGCATCATTTTATCTTAGATGAGCCATCGTTGTATGGTAAATGAGTTGCAGCGTTTTCCTATTCTGAGAAAGCGCATGGATGAGGTCATTGGCAATTTTTTGCGAGAAGGTCTTGAACCTTCAGAAACCATGATTGGGCACATTGTTGAAATGGAGGTATGCTTCAAGCATAGATGATAATTTTTTTCCTTGCTTTGCTTATATATACATCACTGGATATTGAATAATGTTTATTATGACATCTATAGATGAAGATGTGGTTATTTCAGTCTACTGCAAGTTTGTTTTCTTGAATTTTTTTCTATGCATTATCATATGTATATTCTAGAATGAGAAACCAAATCTTGTATCAAGAAGCTTATGACATACACTAGGTCTGCAGTTGAGACATACTTGCAGTTTAAACTAGGGTTATGACATGTAAAAGTACATAGTGAATAGGTTCTTCTCTGTTTCCTTGAATTTTTATTTATACAGTGTCAGGAACTAGGGTTTCTGACAAGTGACTTTTTAGTATTTTTGCTGCTTTCTCAGTTTTTAAGCAGAATGACTGAAGATAATGAGAGAAAAACAGAGATTACAACAGTGAATTAGAGATAGAACGGATAGATCAGAGATATCTTGTTGAAGAAGATAGTTTTAGAGAGAGATCAGTTGAAAACTACAGAGAAACTAAAGAGAGAATCTAGAGAGAAGGGAGAGAATAGTTGGTGGAACAAAGTCTCATTTTCTGTAATTTCATCAAGCATAATAGAATTTACAACTGCTAGTTCTACTTATAGACTCAACTCAATTGTCTAACTGCTTCTCCATAAGAAGACACAAATACCCTTGCTACTATTACTACTCCAGTTATAGATTGCTACTAAGGCTGATTTCTAACATTTAGCTTTTGTATTCCTCTCTTCAGATGGACTACATAAACACTTCACACCCTAATTTTATTGGTGGAAGTAAGGCTGTAGAAATGGCATTACAGGAGATGAAATCTCATAGGGCAGCTGCTTCAACGATTGCTAGACATAAGGTATGCATTGTGATAAGAACTGACTTAAATACACTACTAACTCAACAGAACTTATGATAAATTGTAAATAAGACGATGTAATTAGGGTTCATACAGACGCCTTGGCTTTCGAGAGCTATTACACAAATCCAATCATAATCCCTAATTCCTCTTCCTTCCCCTTATAACCCCTCTTTTACGACTTTACTGAATTGTCCCTGCTTTCCTTGTTTCTTCCATCTCTGCCCCTTGACTTGTACTGTTGACTCCAACTTGTTGTCCAATGACCCTTTTGCCCTTCCCCTGTTTTCTTGAATACATTAACAGAGGTCTCGTATCTGCTGGGTTCATCACATTACCCCCGCGCCAAAGATTCACCTTGTCCTCAAGGTGGAATTTGGGAAACTGATAGTTAAGCACTTGGGCATCTTCCCATGTAGCCTCCATTCTGGGTAATCCTTTCCACTTGATTAAGACTTCCAACTGTTCTGCATTTCCAACACCTATGCTTCGTACATCAAGAAGGTCTTCTGGTTCAACTACCATTTCAAGTTCAGCTGTAAGTTGTTGAGGGAATGTAGGTGACACTGGTGTTTCCCCTACAGTGCGTTTCAATTGGGAAATATGAAAAATCGGATGAATTTTACTGTAATCAGGCAGTTGTAGCTTGTAGGCCACCTTCCCAATAGCCTCCAATACACGAAAAGGACCATAAAATCTGGGAGCCAGTTTTTCGTAAGGTCTTCTAGCCAATGATTGTTGTCGATATGGCTGTAGCTTCACGTACACAAAGTCACCAATTCCAAAACTATCATCTCGACGTTTGCGGTCAGTAGAAGCTTTCATAATCTGTTGAGCTTTTTTAAGATTAAAGTGAAGGTCGTCAAGAATGGCGTCTCTTTCCTTCAACAATTCCTCGAGGCTGTCAACTGGAGTTCGGCCCCTGTCCATGCGAGTTATATGTGGAGGATCTCTTCCATACACCACTTTAAATGGGCTCATCTTTGTAGCACAGTGAGGAGCAGTATTATAGGAGAATTCAGCCCACGATAGCCAGTTAGCCCAAGATTTTGGTTTTCCCCCCACAAAGCATCGAAGATATGTTTCCAAACACTTGTTAACAATTTCAGTTTGCCCATCCGTCTGAGGGTGGTAGGCTGTGCTCTTTTTCAATTCTGTGCCTTGCATCTTGAATAGTTCGCGCCAGAAAATACTGAGGAAAATCCGGTCGCGATCAGATACTATTGACGCTGGAAACCCGTGTAGCCGCACTATCTCCCTCATGAACGCCGCGGCAACTGTGGCAGCGTCGAAGGGATGGCGTAACCCAATAAAATGGGCATATTTTGAGAGCCTATCCACGACCACCAAGACAGCGTTCCATCCTTTTGACAGTGGTAATCCTTCAATGAAATCGATAGACACATCTTCCCAAATTTGAGTAGGGATGGGAAGTGGTTGTAATAACCCTGCCGGTAAACGTTGGGACGCTTTCTGCTGTTGGCATGTCGTACAACGTTGCACATACGAAGTGACATCACGTCTCATACCCATCCAATACCAGTCAGTTGCCAACCTTAAGTATGTTTTCAAAGCCCCTGTATGTCCCCCCATAACGGAACTGTGATACTCCTTCAATAAAACAGGGATTAGAGTGGAATGTTTTGGAATTACGTAACGACCCTTATACAACAGCTTGCTCTCCACTACTGCAAAACCCACATGTTCCTTCAATCCCGATTTAATTTCCTCCATGATACGAGCAATATCCTTATCCCCTGCAACCTCTTTTTCCAAAACCTCCCATGCTACTACCGATCTTGTCACCATGGTATTTAAAGTTACATCGCCTACCTGCTTGCGCGACAAAGCATCAGCCACTCGATTAGATATGCCCGGTTTGAATTGAATCTCAAAGTCGAAACCCAACAGCTTAGTGACCCATTTTTGATACTCAGGATTCACCTCCCGCTGTTGAGTTAAGAAACGGAGGCTATGCTGGTCTGTTCGCACGATAAAATGTCTTCCAAGCAAGTAATGTTTCCACTTTTGAATGGCCAAACAGATTGCAATGAGTTCTTTTTCGTAAATTGATTTTTGTTGAGTACGGGGCCCCAAAATTTTACTGAAATAGGCAATCGGCCTTTGGTCTTGAATTAGTACTGCACCAACCCCATACCCCGAGGCATCGGTTTCAACTACAAACACCTTGTGAAAATTGGGCATTATCAGAACTGGTGGTGAAACCATAGCTGTTTTGAGACTTGCAAATGCTGCTGAGGCACAAGAATTCCACCCGAAACTGTCCTTTTTGAGCTGATCAGTTAAGGGACGGGCTATTTGAGCATAATTCGCTACGAATTTGCGATAATAGCCCGTTAATCCCAAGAAGCCCCGTAGTTCACGCAGATTCCTGGGCTGAGGCCAGTCCACCATAGCGGTTACCTTGTCTTGATCCACCTCAACACCAGCTCTTGAGATAATATGACCCAAGTAGCCAATAGTTGTTTTTCCGAATTCACACTTTTTCATGTTTGCATACAAGGACTGTCCAGCCAACACCTGTAGCACCTGGTTCAAATGCATTTTGTGGTCCTCATTGGCACTATAGACGAGGATGTCGTCAAAAAATACCAAGACAAATTTTCGCAAAAACGGACGAAAAATATCATTCATTAACGACTGAAACGTAGCAGGCCGAATGGCATTACGAGAAACTCGTAATGTCCATCGTGAGTGCGAAAAGCCGTTTTGTGGGTGTCTTCTGGCTTTACTAAAATCTGGTGGTACCCCGCACGCAAATCAATTTTAGAAAACACTGTAGCACCGTGCAATTCGTCTAACAGTTCATCTATTACTGGGATGGGGTATTTGTCCGGGACTGTCTCCTTGTTTAAAGCCCGATAGTCGACACAAAAACGCCACGACCCATCTTTTTTCTTCACCAACAATACTGGGCTCGAGTAAGGGCTGGTCGACGGCTTGATAATTCCTGCTGCTAGCATTTCTTGAATGAGCCTCTCAATCTCGTCTTTTTGGCATTGAGGATACCGATAGGGTCGAACTCCCACCGGATTACTGCCTTCCTTAATCACTATGGCATGCGCATGATTACGACTGGGTGGCAGTCCTACGGGTGATTCAAAAACCTTAGCATTTTTTTCCAGCACTGGTCGTAGATACTCGGGTACATTCTGCTCCGCTAACTCCTCTGTACGAGCCTCCATCCTACTGCACTCTACCCAGTACCCCTCCCCTTGTTTTTTGAGCATCTTTAACATGGCTTTCAACGAGACTTGTGACCTGACCAAAGCTGCATCCCCTACCAATGTCACGGGTTCACCCTTTATCTCGAATTTCATAATCTGAGTTTTCCAGTTGGTTAATACCATGCCCAGTTTTTCTAGCCATTGAACGCCAAGAATCACATCAGAACTGCCCAGATTTAGTGGTAAGAAATCTTCCACGACTTCCACTCCGCCATCTAACTGCAACCTCACATCTTTGCACACCCCCTCACCTCTAATTGCTTCACCATTTCCCAGGGACACTCCGAACCCGCCAGATTCTGTGATTTGTATCCCAGCAGCCCTGATTGTACTCAACGCGATGAAATTATGCGTGGCCCCCGGGTCAATCATTACTACTACTCCACAATCCCCAATTAGACCCCTTAATTTCATAGTTCTAGGATTTGAAAGACCTATTACAGAGTTGAGAGATACCTCAGTAGTTGTTTCTTCTACGGGAATGCTTGAATTGTCACTATCATCCGCCTCGATTTCTTCTTCGTCCTCCTCAATCAACATAACACTCAGCTCCCTTTTTTTACACCTGTGACCAATTGCCCATTTAGCATCGCATCTGTAACACAGACCCTTAGCACGCTTCTCTTGTAACTCCTTCTCGGTTAACCGCCTTATTTCTCCCATTTGTGTTGCTACTGACCCACTCGCTTTCGGGGACTGAACAGAAGCTTGAGACTCTGCGATCCTGGTTCCCCAATTCCTAGACAGTGGTGGGCTTGTTGGTTGTCCCAGTGTATAAGGCCCGATTGGAGATGACCCACGACTGAACACAGAATAGGAACCCGTTTTAACCGAACTCACACTGCTCTTCTTGTACATAGTTACCTGCATCTTATCTTCGACTCTCACTGCTATCTCCATAGCTTGCTCTAGTGTAATCGGGTTGAGCAGTCTCACCTCAGCCTTAATCTCCTCCTTTAACCCATTGATAAACTGCCCCAACAAAACATTCTCCGATACTTGTTCTAGAGGGGCTGCAGTTTCAATGAATCTCCTACGATACTCATCCACCGTAGTTGTCTGATTAGTGGACAACCATTGTTCATACAAAGACCCACCATGTACAGATCGAAATTGTCGTAGAATAAACAGTTTCAAGTCATACCAATGTCGAATCGGTCTACGTCGGTTCTCCCACTGGTACCATTTTAATGCATCTCCCTCCATCGCCACAGCACTCGCTTCCAACATCTCTGCTTCTGTTAAGTGATAAAACTGGAAATATCGTTCAATCCGTAAAATCCACCCATCCGGATCCGTTCCGTCAAAAATTGGCATATCCAGTTTTCGATACTTCCAGTTGACATTTCCCCCACCTGGACCTCCTCCATAACCACCAGTAATTCCGAAATTTCCTCCCATCATATGCCGCCCTTCAAACCCTTTCCCCAATTCGTCCAACCCTAGGACTCCATGACCTGGATTCACCGGAGTTGAACCTAGGTGATTCACACTCCCCTCACCTCCTTCATGTACAGGTTGTTGAAACGGAGGTCCCCCTGTGAGAGTAGATATGAACTCCGTCTGAAACTTGAGCTGCTCCTTCCTCATAGTATTCAGCAATGACTCGTGGCTTCGACTTATTCTTCCTTCTAACCTTCCCGAAACCGCCTCGATCTCGGCTCCCAACTTCTTCGTCGCCATGTTTTGCCCCTCCATGAGTATCTCAGTGAGTGAATGACGCAGCGCCTCCACTTGTGTGTCCACAGCATTTTTCACTATCACCTTTAACGATTCCTCCATATTTGTGAGCTTTTCCTCCACAAACTCCACCCTCTGCGCCATCGTCGGAGGACCCATTCGTAGACCGAAGTGCTCTGATACCACTTGATAAGAACTGACTTAAATACACTACTAACTCAACAGAACTTATGATAAATTGTAAATAAGACGATGTAATTAGGGTTCATACAGACGCCTTGGCTTTCGAGAGGCCAAGTCTCTCCCAGATCTAAAATAAAGCTATTACACAAATCCAATCATAATCCCTAATTCCTCTTCCTTCCCCTTATAACCCCTCTTTTACGACTTTACTGAATTGTCCCTGCTTTCCTTGTTTCTTCCATCTCTGCCCCTTGACTTGTACTGTTGACTCCAACTTGTTGTCCAATGACCCTTTTGCCCTTCCCCTGTTTTCTTGAATACATTAACAGAGGTCTCGTATCTGCTGGGTTCATCACACATTGTTGCAAGGTGATCAGCTCTTGCACCTTTACATTCTCCCCCCTCCCCAGAATAATGATGCCAGTGTGATCTGCATTAATGTTTTTACTTTGTTATACTATCATAAACATTTTTTGGTCATGGCATTTAGGATGAACCTGAGAAAGCACCATCATCTGAGAGAAGTGTTAAGTCTCGTGCTATTCTCGCCAGACAAGCTAATGGCATAATTCCGGAACAGGTAGGACTTTCTTTTCGTGAAAAAGCTTTAGCAACTAAATTGCCTCCTTCCAGGTTTTTGAGATATTAATATAAAAGCTTGTTATAAATTTTATGGCGTTTATGATTTATGTAACGATATTGAGCAGTGCGATTATGTGTCAAATGTCAATTTCAAGCATCATTGGTATATATTCGTGTGCCTTTGTTTCTTAGTTTGGCAAAGCCACATTGTTAAGTATAATATTCTAGCGTTTGTCTTACCTGAAGTACATTCTTGTTTTGTTCCTTGCAACAGGGTGCACGACCTGCAACTGAATCTACTGCACCTGGTAAGGCACATCTATTTATTTTAGTTGTAGTCTATGCTACTCTGAAAATTATTCTAGCTACAATATTGATGCTATTCACTCATCACATAATTTCTCAGTGCCCTGAAAGTATAATATTGATGCACACCGGAATGATCTTACTAGTCATAGTTTTTCATTTTTGATGGTTACAATTTTTTTTTTCATAGGGAAATCGAGGGTTTGGGGGGGGGGGGTAATGAGGATTTGAACCCATAACCAAGTCATGGAAAGAGATACACCTGTACCAATTTAACTAGTTATCAATTTGTCATGACTGATTTTCTTGTCATCAATGTCTGTCGAGATATATTTGAGATGTCTTCATGCCATCTCAAAAAGGCTGAAGAATTATAGTTCTCCCCAACAGTTTGTAATATTAAAGATTAAGAGGGTGTTTGGCATTGCTTAAAATAAGTTACTTTTGACTTAATGGAGGTGTTTTTAACTTAAAGGAGAAAGTAAAGTTGTTTACTTTAAGTTGAATGAATGTGTTTGGGTAATTTTACTTAAAGTTAAATGAGGATTTAATAATTTTGACTTAAAGTGATATTTGACTTGAAAACATTTTAAATTCATAATATTTAAACTTTACAAGAATTGTGAAAAAAGGAAAAAAAAAAAAAAAAACTCCATAAGTCATAAGTTATAAGTCAAAAGTACCTAAATGGAACTTATAATTTAAAGTAGTTTTTTAACTTAAAGCCGGCTTAAAGTCGGTGTTCCCAAACACCCTAAAATTAACTTAAAGCATTTTTTTCCTTTCAGCCGAAGTTGCCAAACAGGCTGTAAGTCTCCTACTCAGTTACTCAATTAAGATAATCACTTCCTCCTGCATATGAAAGTTTAACCCAAGGATTTTTTTTTTTTTGAAAACTATTAGACACCCTTTTTCTATAAAATTAATGCCAACATCTAATTTACATTATATGCATGGCTCTATTGTGAACATGTTCTTTTTGTTACTTTTGAGGGCTGATGTGTATATACTTGCTTGTGAATATTAAGGAAGTACAACTGGATCTTCCTGGGGTATTTCCTCAATTTTTGGTGGATCAGATAATCGTGTTGCAGTCAAAGAAAATCTAACGAGCAAGCCATTTAATGAACCAATTCAGACGATTGAGCCTTCTTTCTCAATGATCCATCTTAGAGAGGTGCATTTTGGGTCCTGTACATTCACTTGCTGCTGCTTGTCTTTTGAGACATTTGTTCAGTTTCTGATTAATATTTTTCTTCTCATTAAAGCCTCCAACCGTCTTGAGGCCCTCAGATACTAATTCGGAACAGGAGGCTGTTGAAATCGCAGTAACAAAGAAGTTGTTGAGATCATACTATGATATTGTAAGAAAGAACATAGAGGATTTTGTACCAAAAGCAATCATGCACTTCCTGGTACTTGTCCTGTCCCATGAACCATCAGCTGATAATTTTGACTGTTCTTTCTTTCTATTTTTCCTGCATATGTTCCCATAGTAATTGTTGTACCCAAAAGCTTAAGGTTATGGATATTCAAAAATTTCTTGCTTACCTGAACTTGTTGCTGCTGAATATTCATATTAGCATCATCCCAGGAACTCTGTGACTATCAGTGCTTATATATCTATTTTATATTGATTTTCTCATGCTATTAATTTTTTGATATCAGCTATAGACTACCGGAAATGTGCCAAGATTATTAACTTTAGTGCCAGCCATAAAAGTATTACCTGTTGTAACTACAATGTATTATTAAAGGGTCTGGGGAAATATACATTATGTTTCTCTATGTATCTGTGGCTTCATATGTAATTTGTGATATCAAAATATGTGAGTTGTATACTGTGAGGGTACATTTAAAGTTTGTCAAATTATGTCTTTCTAGTTGCTAGTAATATATTTCACCTGTTGTAACTTTTAATGTATTATTAAAGGATCTGGGGAAATATGCATTATGGTTCTTCATGTATCTGTGGCTGCATATCTATGTTGTGATATCAAAATATATGAGTTGTATAATGTGAGTGAGGTTACAATTAAAGTTTGTCATATTTCCTGACATAGAAGTATTTATCTGCTGTAATTTGTAATATATTTATAAAGGAACTGGGAAACTATGGATATGTTTTTCATCGTGGTCCTATTCTATTTTATAATCTCAAAGTATTGGAGTTGCATGATTCGAGGTTACATCTAAAGTTTGTAAAGTTATGTCTTTCGAGTTGCTAGTCATATTTCCTGACATGCTTTCTGATTTATCCATTACTAGGTAAACCATACGAAAAGAGAGTTGCACAATGTCTTCATCAAAAAATTGTACAGGTACTACAGATGCTCATAATGTCATGAATCACAAATGTAATATATTGTGGAGCTGCTGCTCAACATTTGCCCGGAACTAGGGCCGCATTTTTATTCCATAATTTTTTATGGCTGTTATTCTAGCTTTTATATTAATACTATTTTACGTTTTGTCTTGTCAGAGACAACCTCTTTGAAGAGATGTTGCAAGAACCTGATGAAGTGTCTATTAAAAGAAAACGCACCAGAGAAACCCTTCGTGTTCTCCAGCAGGCTTTCCGGGTATGTTCGTGTTTCGAATTCACCAAATAATGTGATACTGACAGGGAAATCTTGTATCCAGTTGGGCAATTTTTTCTGCATATGAATGTGCTTTTTGTTGTGATATTGAATCATGTATTGAACATGGAGAACTGCTCAAGGATTTGTAACAATTCTCCGACATGACACATTCATGGGTTTGAACTTTCAAGTATATTTGCATGGATTATTGAGTTTCTTGTTGGTATCTTAACCATAGTTACAGGAAACGTGGGACGTAGCCACGCATTGCGAACCCGATATTTCGTTCCCGAATCGGGAACAGCCGCGACCCGAAACGTTGTGGGCCGCGACCCGAAACGTTGGCAATAACGACCCGTATTATCCAGTACTAATGTCTTTGTATAAATTATCTTTTTAATGTTTTAAACACCCAAGTCCCAAGCTCAATTAAATGTATCATTTTCAGGCCCAATAACCTTATGAATCATAAAATATTAGCAAACTTATAATAATATATAAGTTACAATAATTTTGATGATAAATATTTATATTATTAATTGAGTTTTTAATTGGAAAAATCTATATTATAGCAGATTTTTTTATAAAAAGATCCATCATACCCATGCGTACCATCGTACCCATACGTTCCGTCGTACCGGATTCACTAAAAGTGATGTTCCGCGTATCCGTTTCCGTACCCCGTTTCGAATCGAACCCCACCTTATGTGATAACTACCTTTTAATATTTAGCTTGGTCCTTAATCAGTTTATTTTATTTATTGGTCAACATGTCTCTTCTTATCAGTTAATATAAGATAGATGTGTTGTTATCTGATTGTGTGGTTGCAAGTTGCTTTCCAGTTCATAGTGACTGAACCACGGGCAATGTGGAAACTTGAGAGTAATAATTGAACAAATATATATCTTTGATTTGCAAAATGTCTTAAACAGAAAATCCCTTCTGACCATCTGACTAGTGAACAATGTCTCTTGTTGAATAAATTTGGAAATCTTTATGTAACAATTTTTTTTCTTGCAGACGTTGGATGAATTACCAGTTGATGCAGATGCAGTTGAAAGGGGTTATAGCTTGAATCCTGACCCAACAGGCCTGCCAAGGATTCACGGTCTACCATCTTCCTCTTTTTATTCAACAAGTAGCGGTTCAACGGAATCCTACACAGCTTCCCCCAAGAACCCAAGGTCTCGTAAATCATCTCATTCTGGAGAACTATATTCATCACACATCACTGCAGATTCAAATGGAGGTGGGCGCAATTCGTTTCTTGGTCTGTATCCAACTGTCGAGATATGAACCTTTTCGGAGTGCCATAGATTGTCCCAGTAAGGGATAATATTATTTTATTTGCTAGCACTATTCAGCCGCCTCCTCAGTTATCTGGTACTTCTTACTCTTGTAAATCTGCTTGATGGGTAGGTGAAATAATTTTTGCTGGGAACGGGCCACTTTTTTGACCACTGTTATATGGACATGTATTTCCTGCATCTACAATATAGTTTGTTGTGGATTGCATTGTTTTAGAACTCCTTATTATAAAATAATAGGAGCAGTTCACTTGAGTCCATTGAAAATTTATACAAGTTGGGTTCTAGTTTCTAGCAATTGTAATTAGCTGCTTTGATTTTGTATTTCCAGATCCTTGAAGAATAACCTTTATCGTAACATGTAAGTGTTCAAAGTTTCTTTTGCCAACTAATGTTTTTTTTTTATAATGTTGCATCGACTTGCAATGACTTGCAATGTGGGTTTAAACACCACTGGGGGTTTAAACCCACATTTTCCAACACATTCTAGCTCAAAATGACTTGAAATGTATGGTTTAAACCCACATTTTCCAACACATAAAATGACTTGCAATGTGCGGTTTAAACCCGCATTTTCCAGCTCATTCCATGTCCTTTGAAAGTTCTTCAGCTTTCTCTTGACGAGAGTAACCAAGGCAGGAAGACGCACAAGATAAAGCGAAACTCGAAAGCTCAAGGCAGTGGAACATTGAAGTTATTTATATGAATTATTATGTAGAAAATGGATAAAAACAATGATCCTTATTGAAAAGTAATTAAAATACCAAGATCTTGTTTACAAGTTTGAACAAAAAGAGCTCGCGAGTAAATTAAAAAGAAGCAAAAGCAAGCAGTTCTCTGTCAACTAGGAAATTTTCCATGTCTAGCTCCTCCAGATTTACAGTGGCCTTTATACCATCTTTATTCGGAGTATCCATCATGAAAAAGCAATTTACAAACGGTGTGTCCACAACAGCGGCTTTAACAGGCCTTCCCCACCCGAAATCCATCTCATCATATACTGGAAATTTGCAAATGCTGCTAATAACATAAGTCTTGTAATTAGTTTTTGCATAATTGATCATTAAGGGAAAGAACTCTTTGATCGTCTAAGCCCCATTATCCCTTTCCGCATTTGGCCTACCAATGTAGTTAACTTTGTCTCATTCGACGTATCTGTCGGGATGTGATTACAAGTAAAGAAATTGCCAACACTTGTTTTCGGCAGTGGAGGTTTGGTAACAGGACGCATGTCTACCGTCTGCAACAAAACAGATTTAGTATAGGTCCCAGAGTTGGATGCAGTCGCGGCATTTACAGCACATTTATAAAGGAGTGCAGTCACAAGTTCATTCCGTGTGTAAATCTTTTTTTTTATTATGCCGTCTTGCATTTCCAGCTCGGCCTTCAGTTTTGCTATCTTTGAGTTGGGAAACACTATCTCTGTAGTGATCCAGTACTTTTCGGGAACCAAAACTTGAGTTGCAGATAAATCATCATCACTTGATTGTGGTAGCTGCAGCTCGGGCACGAAACAGGGACTACGAGGCCCAAGTTCTTCTTGATCATTAGGATTGCGGGACAGTCTTGCCCAGTTACTTAGGAATGTCAATAAAGTGCTGCCATCAGCAACACGGTGTGAAAGGCTCACAGCTATAGCTATTCCTCCGCAAGAAAAATGGTTTAGTTGAACAGCCATTAAATTACGAGAAAACGACATATTATGCCATATCGAACGAGGTGGAAAGAGATGACCATAACCTTCTTCTTCATCCTTGGCAGGAGTTTTTTTCAGAATTTCCGATAAGTTGCATGCTATCCGGGCCTCAAGAAAATGAATGCCTTGGTCGTTGCAATCGATGTAGGATCCTGAAGAACTTAGCCTTCCTGCAAAAGGGTAGTACTCGGAAAGTGTTTCGGATAAAGAGTTTTTGAGTATATTTGTTACCGCGGTTTTACTAGCCAATGGATTCGATAGTTGTGGATTGGGATAGAAGAGTATAAAAGGTATGTAAATGCCCGCCATCATGCGATCATGCAAAGGAAGGTTGTAATGTTTGAGGTTGAGGGGTGTAGGAGAAGCTGGTTTAACGACATTGGTTCTTGATCTTGAGACGACATGCAGTTGCCTTCTCGAGATTAGTGGTGCCCGAAGGATTAGTCCGCTACTAATCGTCATACCGACTGGCCATTGTCGTTGTAAGTTGCAAACTGGAGACTGCAGAAATACTCTAGGAACCTGCAGGTTGAACATGATTTTAGTATAGACCCGGCCGGTAATTCGATTAATTGAATCAGATTGGTTTGGATTAATGTAGCTGGTTTAATGTTAGTAATCGAGTTTGAGATAGCGTGAAGCTGTCTTTTTATAAGTCCCCTGATCGTCATCTAGGCTGTTGGGGACAGGATCAGTCATGAAAATTTTGAAATCCAAGTGAATCAAATTTTGTGTTCTCAGTTATTTTTTTGTGCCTTTGAATATTTTCAATTCTTTTTTCTCCAAAATAAATAAGAATTAAAATTGTGTTGCTAAAATTTTATTTTTCGTAATGTTCTTTACTAGCATCATTCGTTTAGCCTGGACCATTCTATAGTTGCGGGCAGATATAAGCTCCAATTGGACTTCTAATTAGATGTATATTAAAATTTATAAACTTTTAGTTTCCGAGATGAGGATTCTGAGTAGCAATCAACTAATCTACTACACTTAGTCCAACATTCCATACTCAATCCTACATCTGAATCCACATGATTGATGGAGTACATATTATTTTTGTTGAAAATATGTATGAAACGATGAAACAAGAATCACATTAAGATTAAGTTAAATGCATCCTCGTCCATGCTAAAAGAACTGATTTCCTGATACAATACTCGCATATACATAAGATTCTTGTTTTGGCACAGAAACCTTATGTTTCTCGATTAAGTTCAAAATAATATTACAAGTTCCAGTTCCATTTACGTACTTGGTAGCTGTTGATATTAGAAGAACATGCTTCTACATGTGTCCCCGGTCAGGGGTTCCAAAACTGTAAAAATGTTATAGCAAAAAATTTTTTAACCTAAACAACTCTCTATCTTGTCATGCAGAATAGTTCATGACTCTGAGACTGTAAATGAGTCATGAATTACTAATTAATAAACTCCTTTGACTATACGTAAATTTTTATGATCTCAAGTCATCAATTATAGAATTTATAAAGGGTAATGGTCAAAAATATCATTTTCTTAAAATTTTATTATATAAATGTCAATTTTAAATTTTTTGGCCAAAAATACTAACTTATTACGCATTTATAAAATGGGTAATGCTATTACGCATTTGAGGAATGTGTATCATGTAAAAACAACGAAAAATAATTAAAAAAAAATAATTTAAGTGTGTCACGCATTCTAGTAATGCGTAACACCCCAACTATGGAGTTGTTACACATTCTTTGAATGCATGACACAAATAAATTTTTTTTTTCGTTTTTTTTATAATTTATATGTATTACCTATTTGACAAATGCGTAATAAATTGGTATTTTTGGTCAAAAAATTCAGAAGTACTATTCTTGTCAAAAAATTAAAAAAAATGGTAAAAATGTCATTATTTCACTTATAAATTAAATTACTTGTAATTTAAATAATTCGAATGATATAGGCGAAAGCTGTATGGTCCAGCGCTGTTCGATTACAGGCCTTAACAAGGCTTTTATATGTCTGATTAGGCTCATCCCATCCCATTAATTACTAACAAGCGAGAAACTTGACTTTGAGAAATAGAAGGGGCGCGCTAACGAGCATCATTTACCACATCTACCCCATCATTTAAAAATACATAAACATTTTAAAATTTGAATTAAAATTTTTTTAGACATGAATTTGCATGCTTAAAATTTTAAATAATATGATTTGATAATAATCACTTATACACACACATATATATTATCTCTAATATTGGCAAAAGAGAGATTTTAGTTTAACAATATAGAAAAGATAATATGTTTGGGTTGAATAAGGCAATCACTTAGTTATGTATTATTATAATATTACTACCTTATTTAAATAAAATTGCCCGAATAGGTTTTAGTCGGAAAAATAGAAAATGTAACGTATTTTAACTGAAAAAACTAATTATTTATTTATTAGTAATTTTTCTATATATTAAATAGAATTGTCGTAGTAATTTTGGAAAGGAGAATATTTAGTTAGAAAAATATAAAAAATATTGTATTTTACGTGAAAAATAAAATTGAATAGTTTTGGGAAAAAAAAGTAACATGTTTTATTTGAAAAGGAAAATTAATTAGTTATTGATAATTATAATATTATTTTATTAAATAGAATGACGTACTAAAAAATAAATTAGAACAATTAAAGAATTAAAGTGTAAGTGCCAAAATGTAAGTATCGTACCTCAAAAAGGAAATTAATTGGTTATTAGAAGAGATTTTATATATATTTAAGTAAGGGTAACTAAGTAAAAACAGTTTTTAGAAGAAATTTTATATATATATATATATATATATATATATATATTAAAGTAAGTGTAATTAAGTAAAAATACCGTACCGATCAACCGATCAAACTTTAAATGTTTAAAACCCGTGTGATACACGGATTTTCTTATTATTATATGAATTTTTTAAATTAAACTAAAAATTTTAAGTCATGAATTTTATAAATTTAAAATTTTAAATTATACGATTTGATTATAATTACATATATATTACCCGTGATATTTCTAAAAAATTAAAGAATTTAGTAAAAAATATAAAAAAGATTATGTATTTTAACTTAAAAAACGATATTCAGTTAATAATTTATATCTAGCAACCTGAATTTCAGCTTTATCTTTATGACAATGCATGACACACAAAATGAAGGGAAAGCCAAAGGCAATGAAAAATTGAAGTTATTTTTATGAATAATTATTTAGAAAGAGTAAATCTTGTGTGTGTGTGTATGAGAATGTAGCACAAGATTTATTCATAATCGTCATACTCACTGGCCACTGTTGTTGTAAGTTGCAAACTGGTTATACTCTTTTATCTATATATTTATACTCTATAATAAATCATTGATTCTCTCACTAGCATACATTATATATGTATATGTTCATACGGGTTGATTTTATATATTTTATATTAATTTAATATTTTGAATTATTGATCAAAGTTTATTATGATTGGACAATTGGATCCGAGTCTAATGAATGACTTAATTGTTTATCAGAAGTAATGATAGTTAGAGAATCAATGACTTATTACATACAAAGCATATAGATAAGTTGTGAAAATTCCAAAAAAAAAATTGATTGTAGTGAGAAAAATGGTTCCACGTAGAAGTCAAAAATATTGAATGGCACTATTTGGAAAAACCAATTGTATAGTGGTACCATTAAGAATAATATAACGTCTGATTAACGTTTGCTCGACAGAATGGTATAAAATAGATGAAGCCAAAAGTATAGTGGTACCACTTGGAAGTCAAAAATGTTGGACGGTACCAAATGGAAAAGTCAATTGTACAGTGGTACCATTTGGAATATCCCTTATAATAATGATAAGGAGTGAATATAGGGAATGTTATTGGAGATGATGTACAAAACAAGATTCCTAAATCACTAGAAACCATTATTTTATTATATTTTTAAGAATCAACTAAGGAGCTATTTGACTTGCTCTTAAACATTTCAATATATACCCGGTGATTTTAGATTATATCAAGTTTCAGTTGTGGTATATTTAGATACAGTTTGCAGGTTTGGATTGAAGCTGGTTTAATGTTAGAGAAAAGTGCACTTTGTGTACCTGTAGTTTAGGTCAATTAGCACTTGCAATACCGTGGTCCTGAAACTAGCACTTGCAATACCGTTTTTCTTACCCCGTTAGCAAAGTGTGTACATCCGTCAAGTCCCAGCTGACGGCGTTAGAATTCAGTTTAAAATTCTGTTGTTCTTCAGAATCAAACTAATATTTGAAGGCGTTACCGGATTCCATTTTCGAAGTTCAAGTAGCCGAATCAAAGCTCGTAACACAATCTATCTAAATACATCATCGATTTTATGACTTGGTAATTTCTTAATTTTTCTTAATTTTGATATTTTCGAATTAATTTATAAAAACATAAAATTATGATGTGTTGCTTATTTGATATGGTTGTCTTTATTAAAGTGATAGATCTGTTAGTAAGGAGTGTGATGGTTTTTTTGTTTCTTGATTTGGGTGAATATTCGTGAACGACATTTTTTTTTATGCCGGAGAATGAAATTGCCGGGGTTGTTTAAGGATTCCGAGCATACCATCTTGTAGAGGAGAAAAAGATGAGTCTGCTGCCATTTAAATGACTTGTTTTCGTTAAGAAATAAATAAGATATTGAAGTTTTAATTCTTCAAAAGCTTCAACAATGGTGGAAATGGGTTTGTGAAGAAGATAATACAAAAAGTTAACAGCTAGTTGACGGATGTACATACTTTGCTAACGGGGCGCGAAGAACGGTATTGCAAGTACTAGTTTCAGGACCACGATATTGCAAGTGCTAATTGACCTAAACTGCAGGTACACAAAATGCACATTTCTGTTTAGGGTTTTGGTCCATGACAAATGATTGTCATGGACCTGTTAAATAACAATCAGTTTCTAAACCGTTGGATCGTTGATCCAACGGCCCCCCTGGATTACAAAATTTTTTTACTGTCCGCTATAATTTTCCGCGGATAGGCATTGCCTATCCGCGGAAAATTATAGCGGACAGTAAAATTTTTTTTTTTAATCTCAGCCGTTGGATCAACGATCCAACGGCTATGGAACCGATTGTTAAATAACCGGTCCCTGACAATCATTTGTCAGGGACCAGGACCCTTCTGTTTAATGTTAGTAATTGATTTGGAGATAACATGAAGCTACCTTTCTTATTTCTATGAGTCCCCTGATCGTCTTCTAGGCTGTTGGGGACAGGATCAATCATGAAAATTTTGAAGTCCAAGTGAATCAAATTTTGTGTTCTTAATTATTGGTCCATTTTTTCAATTAGCTGCTAGCTGTTTGTTAGCTGTTTTAATTAGAAGATTAAATTAGTTTTTTTGTAAGAAATTTTTTGGTAATTAATTTTTTAAGTTAAATTTTTATATATTAACTAAACGTATCACAATTTTCTAATTGAAAAAACTTCTATCTAAGTAGTTTTTTGGTCTAAAAATAATTTCAATCTGCCAACTAGTAAACATTAAAGAGATTTTATTTGGTTAAATCTCCAATTTGACTCAAATTTCAATTTTTTTTTTCAAAATTGATCTAAATTTCAAATATCCCCATTTTTTCTGTGCCTTTAATTGGTTTCAATTCGTTTTACTTTAATATTAAAATCAAAATTATGCTACAAAAATTTTATTTTTTATGATGTTCTTTATTAGTATCATTCGTTTGATTGGGACAGTTCTATAGTTGCGGCCAAATGTAAGCTCCAATTGAACTACTAATTAGATGTATATTAAAGATTATAAACTTTAGTTTCTGAGATCTGGATTCAAGCGAATCAACTAATCTACCAGGTCCAAAATTGGGTGAAAATTGGGTATATCCCAAATTTGTATAATAAATATCTTTCACATTCTTAAAAAATATAAAAATATGTATTTAATTAAAGGTATCACTATGAAAATTTAACCATAGCTTTTCTGTAAAAATAAAAAGAGGTTTTTTGATAAATATAAAAAAAAAAGAAAATTTTTGCAATTTGACTTTTATTAAGAAAATCTATTTGCAATTTTACTAAACTAAGTTTCTAAATTGCAAACTTACTACAAATTAGGGCAACCCTTTCCCCCCTCCTGCCCAGCCTGCCCACCTGCCTTCTTCCTTTTGAATATTTTTTTTTTAAGCTGGAGTGATTTTGGGTTGCAAAGCCCTGTCAGGGGCCATATTCAACTGAATGCAACCACATGTAACAGAATACAACCACATGCAACAGAATGCAACCACTTGCAATTTTTTTTTGGTAGGGTGATTTTGGTGGATTTGGGTTGCAAGGCCCCGCAAGGGCCATATTCAACTGAATGTAGAGCTGTTTAACGAACCAAACTGTTCGTTAAGCTCAGTTCGTTCGTTCGTGTTCGAGTTCGGTTAGCTCGTCCGATAAGCTTACCAAACTCGTGTTTGAACAAGAAAATATGTTCGTTATGGTTACCGAACATTGTTCGGTTCGTTAAGATTTCGTCCGAGTTCATTAAGAGTTCGTTCGAGTTCGGTTCGTTCGATAAAAACAAAAATATTTACAATTTTTTTAAATTTTTTTATTTTTCAAATTATTATATATATTTGTTATACAATATTATATATATATATATATATATATATATATATATAATTACCGAACTGTTCGTGTTCGGTTCGTGTTCGGTTCGGTATGTTCGCGAACAGTTCGTGTTCGGTTCGGTTCATTACCGAACTCGAGTTCGGACAAGAAAAATTGTCCGATAAGCTTACCAAACATTGTTAAGTTCGTCTGAATTCGTCCGAGTTCGGTTCGTTTACAGCTCTAACTGAATGCAACCACATGCAACTAAATGCAACCACATGCAACTGAATTTCTGATTGCAAGTTCCATTTTTCAGTTGTCATTTTCGACCTCTTTTTTGAACTATATATATATATATATATAGGCAAGTGCTCAAATACAAACCATTCTTAAAATACAAACCTACAAACCAACACTAAATTAATTATATTTCATCTATTCTAAGGTTTCCGCCAAGGGTACCTTCACAAAAAATGCTTAAAATAATTGGCTCTATCCAACAAAAAAATAAAAAAATTTCAAAAAAAAAAAAAAAATCTTGCCGTGGAAATGCGAAGCATTTAAGACAGTAAACGGATGAGTTAGGTAGTCATGAGGGCCGAAGGCTCTCGACACACCCGTCAATCGTCTATTGCCTTTACCATTGATTGCCATTCCTTACAACTTTAGAATGATAAAGGCGCGAAGCGCCGTACAAGAAGGTGCGAAGCACCGTTAACCAGTGAAATCCACTGCCACGTCATCACGTGAACAGTGAATTTTTTTTATTTTTTTTATTTTTTTTTGTTGGATAGAGCCAATTATTTTAAGCATTTTTTGTATTGGGGTACTCCTAGTTTGGTCATTAGATTAGCTTGAAATATTAGATTATGCTTGGTTTGTAGGTTTGTATTTTAAGGAGGTTTGTATTGGAGTAGCCCCCTATATATATATATATATATATATATATATATATATATATATATATATATATTAGAGTTAAGTTCTATGGAGACCAACATTTAAGTGGAGACCGTGGAAACCATATACATTATGCACTTAAAACATTGCAAAACATATATATTTGCAAAAAATGTTCAATTAACAATATTATTTCATTCAAAATCTTAAAAATCATAATATTTTATTTGCAGAACATACATGATTTTCAAAATTTTTAATGAAATTTGCATGTAAATCATATATGATCTTCAAGATTTTAAATGAAATTAATAGTATAGTAATTTTCATATAACATGATTTTCAATGAATAAGTTTTTGCAATGTTTTGATTGATATTGGTCTCCGGTCTCCACTAAAAATGTTGATCTCCATATATAGAGTCTCACTCTATGGAGAACCATCTTACGTGGAGAACCCGTGGAGAACCACTAATTTTTGATTCTATAATAGAATCAAAGTTCTAATTTTTTGGGTCTATAAAAAAAATACCAATTTTTTTTGGTTCTATAACAAAAAAAAAGATCAATTTGCTAATTCTGTGATAGAACAAAACGTTTTTTTTTAAATTATTTTTTAAAGACATTTTTCCCAAAAAAAAAAATGTCTGCTGACATGGCAGTGCCACGTTAGTAGTCACGTCAGCAGTGATGACGTGGCATTGTCACGTCAGCAATTGTGACATCACTGTTGACGTGGCAGTGCCACGCCAGCACTGGTGACGTGGCAGTGGTGACGTGTCAACAGTTCAGATTTATTTATTTATTTTTTTTACAATTTTTAAAAAAAAGAATATTTTTTTTGAGAAAAAAATTGATTCTACTATAGAACCATATGGGGTTCTCCACGTAAGAGTGGTCTCCATGAAACAATGGCATATATATATATATATATATATATTTCAAAAAAGAAATATCTCTTTTTTGACGAATTATAGTTTAGTAGTTCAAAATTTTTTATGTGTTAGGATTCATAATATTCATAATACAAACTCTATATATATTAAGGAAAAGTTGTACAACCCTAATTATAGTATAGTAGTTCAAAAGTTTTTAGTTAAGAGTTCATGGTTGGAGATGATAATCTTTTATAAAGGTTAGCTATATGTATTGCCACATAGATTTTTTTGCTATGGGATAGCCAAATTCATTGAAATAAAAAATTTTAGAGATTCATCAAATTTTATATAATAATTAATTTGTATTATTTTAGTCAATCATTTTAAATAACACATGATCTTAGAATATAAATTATGAGAAATTAGGTAATTTGACTTATTGAATTTTAAAATTAAATATATGATTTTGATTTATCATGAACACGAAAGATAAGTTATTATCAAAAAATATGATTATTCGGGATCCATTATTAGATATGAAAATGAATTTTTGAAATAACAGTATTTAAAATAAAATGTAATTTTGTAGTTGGAAATTAAAAATATATATAAAAGGTAAAATATATTTGATAAAAGTTTGATGGACTTTCTTTGAACTTCTCCCCCTAGCCCAACATTTTTGGGTTGATGGCCTAATTAAACATGCACAAATGTTTGCTTTCCGGCTCTATTTCATGGTCAATCTTATTTCTTCAGCACCTCGTATGTTCGTACTATGTGTGCGAAGAGCTTGAAGGCTTCTTACTTCTATTTTGGTAGACTTGGTGATGACTGATGGTCTGATTCATACAAATTTGGATAGACATAGGCTCATTTTAGAATGCTTGTTAAAAATTGATGTGCTATTGAAAATAGTGTTGATAAAATAAGTGTGGTTAAGAAAATTAGATAATTATATACATTTGATAATATTTTTAATGCACGAATGTTTTAGGATATAATTTATAAGAAATAATGATATTTTTTGGTGAAATTTGATGTTAAAATTAGTGGATGCATTTCGCAATAGGTGAAAAATAGCATTTTTCAAAAGTACGGGGATTTATTTTCTATAAAAACAGTTTTTCAATTGAAAGTACTTTTAAAATTTACCAAACAACTTTTTACATATTTTTCAAAAAAAAAAATATTATTTTTATTGCAAACAGCAATACCCATAAATCATAATTCTTCAATTTATGTATGCGTATGGGGCATAATTAGGAACAAATGTTTACCACTACTTCATACCGTAGTGGAGTAATGTATAGTAGAGTTTTTGGTATAAAAATAGGAGGAACCATCTCTCTAACCTACCTTTATGTATTGTTAAATCATAAATGTTAAAACAAAACATCTACTCTTACCTTCAAAAACATTATGTTATTCAACGTACCGATTTTAGCATTGGACTGGCCGACGGCGACTACGACGGAAACAGAGATAAAGACTTCAGCCACTACTACGATTTTGAAACCCGGGAAAGGTCTCGGGAGTAAGCCCAACAATCAAGAAGATGAATGTTTAGTTCTGTTGGAGTAGGAAGTTGAGTCAATAAGTGAGTATCACATTTTTTAGGAGTTCAGATTTGTCGTCAATGAGTCAAGTTTGTTGAAGTGAGATTATGCTTCTCGTATTTTTAGCATTATTTCAGTATGTGTTTGTGTTCGGTTTAAATCGCCTTGCTTTGTGTGATGTTTTTATGTAGTAAAAAAAAATTTGAGTCCCAAAAAAAAAAAGGGTTAAGGGTGATGGCCCAAAACGGACCATTTCTAATTTTCATGGTCCTCCCTACTCCGTTTCAAAAATATGGTCCAAAATACCCATGAATATTCTATTTCGTGCTACACAACACTTGATGCGGATTTTCGGTTCGCATATTAGGGGTATAATACCCTATTTCGTTCCCCTGGTTTGTTGCGACAAACGATGTGCATAAAAAATACCTGTTGCGCAACACGAACATGTGCAACAGTACATTTTGGGAATAGATGAGGGCCAAGTTTTTGTGGATGTTCCATTTTGGTAATTCTCTCGTCAAATAACATATAAAACAAAGTTAATAACAAAAAAAAATTCTTAATAAATTTATTATTGATGCTGAAAAGATAGAAAATTTTAGTGGACACTTAATGTTATTTTTTGTCAATTACGAACCAAATTAAATCACATAACTACCAAAAGTTGAGAGAATTTATAAAACAACAAACATCCAAATGCTTAAAAAAATATAAATAATATTTTGTCAAACAAAATTAAGCACAATAAGATCTTACCGGATGTTATGTAGGAGGTTCAATTCAACAAAAAATATGTAGGATTATCTTTTATTACTACTAGCTTATAGCCCGTGTAAAGTACGGGTTACTTTTAAATACTTTTAAAATTATGTTATTATACAGAATAGAGTGTAATAATTTATTATGGATATAATTTAATTTTGTTGTAATATTAATTAATAAAATTATTAGTAATAATAATAGTTATTTAATAAATTATTATTTGTTGTTGACGGGATTCGAACCTTTGTATCTTTAGAAGAGGGATTTAAATATAGAATATTCCTTATTATTAGATCTAACGGCTATCATCTATTTACTAAATATCTAACGGTTACTAATCTTTTAGATGGTTGAACCAAGTTGAACCAAACAACCAAATTATACCTCTGTTTGCTTATTATATAATATATACTAGTTTATAACCCGTGCAATGCACGGATTTCTTGTATTATGTTATAAATTTATTTAATATTATAATTATGTTTTTATGTAATCATTATTTTAAATAATTTTTTAATTTTAATTTGATTTAAATTAATATATTCATGTTTACGGATTATACTAATGTTTCCTTATCAACGTATGTGATTTTTAATATATTTTATTAATAATTGAAAAATATGGTGTGATATTTTCGGGTGTATATTAATGATTGTAAGATTTATTGTAAATTAAAAAGGTAACATGTTTTAATTAGAAAAGAAATATTAATGATTGAAAGATATGATACGATTGATCTTTAGGTGTTTATAAAAGTTAATATCTTCAATTAAAAGTAAATGTGAACCAAGTTGAACCAAACAACCAAATTATACCTCTGTTTGCTTATTATATAATATACTAGTTTATAACCCGTGCAATGCACGGATTTCTTGTATTATGTTATAAATTTATTTAATATTATAATTATGTTTTTATGTAATCATTATTTTAAATAATTTTTTAATTTTAATTTGATATAAATTAATATATTCATGTTTACGGATTATACTAATGTTTCCTTATCAACGTATGTGATTTTTAATATATTTTATTAATAATTGAAAAATATGGTGTGATATTTTCGGGTGTATATTAATGATTGTAAGATTTATTGTAAATTAAAAAGGTAACATGTTTTAATTAGAAAAAAAATATTAATGATTGAAAGATATGATACGATTGATCTTTAGGTGTTTATAAAAGTTAATATCTTCAATTAAAAGTAAATGTGAAATAGGCAATCGACTAATTACCATTAATTATATTATGTTATTATTTATTTTAGGTATTATATTTTCTTTTGAAAATTATAATGTGATATTTTTGGGTATATATTAATGATTGTAAGTTTAAGGAAATATTAATGATTGAAAGATCGATATGATACAATTGATGTTGTTAGGTGTTTATAAAAGGTAATATCTTCAACTAAAAGTAAATGTGAAAAAGGTAATCGACTAATTACCATTTATTTTATTATATTAATGTGTAAAAGACAATCGACTAATTATCATTATTATGTAAATCGATTAGTTACCATTAATTATAACGCGTTTTAATTCAATAGGAAATATTAATGATGGAAAGATATGATACGATTGATGTTTTTAGATGTTTATAAAAGGCAATATCTTGACTAATTACTATTTTTTTTTGCTAAATTGAGACTAATTACTATTGATTATATTATGTTATTATATGTTATTATTTATTTTAGTCGTATTTATTTTTCTTTATAATGAAGGGTAAATAAGTAAATCCACGAATTACCAAAAAACAAGTGCCAAAACTTTTAATGTTTCAGCTTTTATATTATAGTAAAGATTTTATTAATGATTGTAAGATGCGGTGTGATATTTTTGGGTTTATATTAGTTATTGCAAGATTAGTTTTAAATTTAAAGGTAACATGTTTTAGTTAGAAAACAAATATTAGCATTTGTAAGATATGGTACAATTTTAGGTGTTCATAAAAGGTAATTTTTTCAATTAAAAGTAAATGTTAAAACGGCAATCGGCTAATAACTATTTATTAGATTATTATAAATAATAATTATGTAAAATAACATTTTTTATTAATTAAGGGTAAATAAGTAAAATCAACAGGCACCAACCAACCAACCAACCAAACTTTTAATATTTCAAGTAAATGTTAAGACGGCAATCGGCTAATAACTATTTATTAGATTATTATAAATAATAGTTATGTAAATAACATTTTTTTATTAATTAAGGGTAAATAAGTAAAATTAACAAGTACCAACCAACCAACCAACCAAACTTTTAATGTTTCGCCTTTTATATTATAGTATAGATAGATTATAGATAACGGAAAATGAATATGCAATATTATATACTAAATTTAAAAAATAATGAATATCAAATTAACCTCACCCACTTATATATAAGTTAAACAACTTCCACAATCACGTTTTACACTTAAACATTTGTTTTTACTCATTTAACTAAGAGTATTTAGGATTTAGCAAAAATAAATAAATTATGAGTATTTAGGTGATGTTTTTCACATCGGGTTACTTTAATATATACGTTATTATCATATTTTAATTATTACTATTTAACATTTTCAAATATGAGAATAAGGATTCTCACCTTAGGATTTTTTTAAATAATTATACATGTTTTTTATTTCGTGTCACACATGCCTATAATATATATTTTATAAAAATACGATTCTTATGTTTTTGATATCCTTGATATCTAGAGAAATCATCATTTTAAAAAGTTATAATTTTTAACTTTGAAATAATTAAAATTTAGGGGTATTTTCACAATTACCCAAATCCAAAATTTTTTTTGCAAAAATATTATTTTTAAAAAAAATCATTTTGCAAAAAATCAACTTTTATAAAATAGTTACATTTGCTTTTATGTCATCACATGTTAAAGCGGTTAAGTCCTTATCATTTACATGTAAAAAATAATTGACAAAATTAATAAAATATGATGTAAAATATAATTAACTAATTTAGAGTTCAATAATATATAATATATTTTAATTTTTTGTTATTTAACATTTTTTAATATTATATATATAAATTTGGACCTCTAAAATTTTTTGTATAATTTATTCTATGTTAGTTGGCAAAAATATTAATCTGATATTTAAAAAATACAGAAGTGTTAGAGCATTCCAACAATGAAAAACCATTAGCTATGGTGGCATGTTATGTATAAAAATTTTAGGGATCATGTAAAAAAAAATTCCGTTTCAATGAGACATTTTTCTTAGTTAAAATTTTAACCAATCACATGACATGATTATATTTGTTGAATCTATACACAAAATCCACATAATAATATTCAAATAATATATTCTATTTTCAACAATTGATAATAATATTTTATCTTTAAAATATAATCAATTATTAGAACATCTCCAAGCATGTTATGTATAATGATTGGTTAAAATAATATAAAATAATAATGGCTATTTTATAGAGAATGAAAAAGTATTTTGTTAACTATAATAGTCGGTTATATTTTAAGATAATATTTTATCATTATTACTAAAAGGCAGGAGATGGAAATATAATAAATTTAAAATATCAATAAAAAATGGTAAGATGATGAGATGAATTATAAAGAATTATAGTAGTTAAAATTTTTTAGCTAAGAGTTTATGGTCGGAGATGATAATATTTTATAAAGGTTAGCTATATGTAGTGCCACATAGAATTTTGTTAAGGGATTGCAACTCATTGGAGCAAAAAATCTTAGAAATTCATCAAATTTTATATAATAATTATTTTTTATTAATTTAGTCAATCGTTTTATATAACACCCTTTTAGATGATCTTAGAATATAAAATATGAGGAATTAGATAATTTGACTTCTTGAACACGAACAATAAGTTATTATAAAAAAAAAATGATTATTCGTGATCCATTATTAGATATGAAAATGAATTTTTGAAATAACAATATTTAAAATAAAATGTAATTTTGTAGTTGGAAATTAAAAATATATATAAAGGGTAAAATATATTTGAAAAAAGTTTGATGGGCTTTCTTTGAAGTTCTCCCCCTAGCCCAACATTTTTGGGTTGATGATCTAATCAAACATGCATAAATTTTTGCTTTGCGGCTCTATTCCATATTCGATATTATTTCTATGGTCAATCTTATTTCTTGAGCAACTCGTATGTTCGTACTATATGTGCGAAGAGCTTGAAGGCTTCTTCTACTTTGGTAGACTTGTGATGGTCTGATTCATATAAATTTGGATAGACATATTGTTAAAAATTGATGTGCTATTGAAAATAATGTTGATAAAATAAGTGTGGTTAAGAAAATTAGATAATTATATACATTTGATAATATTTTTAATGCAAGTATGTTTTAGGATATAATTTATAAGAAATAGTGATATTTTTTGGTGAAATTTGGTGTTAAAATTAGTGGATGCATTTCGCAATAGGTGAAAAATAGCATTTTTCAAAAGTACGGGGATTTATTTTCTATAAAAATAGTTATTCAATCGAAAGTGCTTTTAAAATTTACCAAACAACTTTTTACATATTTTACAAAAAAAAATATTATTTTTATTGCAAACAGCAATACCCATAAATCATAATCCTTCAATTTATGTATGCGTATGGGGCATAATTAGGAACAAATGTTTACCACTACTCTACCGTAGTGGAGTAATGTATAGTAGAGTTTTTGGTATAAAAATAGGAGGAACCATCTCTCTAGCCTATTATGTATTGTTAAATCATAAATGTTAAGTAAGACATTTGCTCACTGGAGCAACTGGGATGCTGTAGGGACCTTGTACTAACTAATGAGAAGTAAAAATGCGAAGAAAATGCCTGTTTCTAGCTGAATTAGCTAAATGGAGTTTAGAATGAAATATTACTCGGCTCAAATCCTGAGTTCAGATCTTTGATCCATTAGTTCACATGAAATTTCATTGCACATAAGGTATCGATCTTCTTCCCTGCAAGGCATGGGGATATATAGTTTGACTTGCACAATTAAATCTTCCCTGTAAGGCATGGGGATAGTATGACTTGCACAATTAAACTTGATATCATTGCTAATGAAGCATCGCTCTACTTTCCTGTTAGGTATGGGGACAGTGTAATTCGAATCATTCGACTTAATATTATTGTTGCACATAAGGCATCAATCTTCTTCCCGGTTAGGTATGGGGATAGTGTGATTTGCAACATTCGACTTACGATATTGTTGCACATAAGGCATCGATAAGAGACACATGCCATAATATATAATCAAACCAGGCGAGAACGTATTAAAGGAATGAATAGTTGATTTTTAATTAATGAAGTCCGGTGATGCATACACTTGTGTTACGCATAAATCTTTAAACACCCCCCCCCCCCCCCCCCCACCCCCATGGCCCCTTTCTTCCAGTACCTTCAGTAGTAAATAATAGACTCAAATCCTGAGCACCTACTACTTGAAATGTACTAGAATGTAAACTCTCTGGATCACAATCTCCCCTTGAAAAAACTGATGCACAATTGTTTCAGTGCCTTTCGATCTGGTTCACATGCATCCATCCTGGCTTTCACATCATTAGCATAATCCTCCTACATATAAACATACAAATACATTAGCTATACTAGTTTATTATAATGAATAATGATTCTAACTTGGGCCTTCGAAAGTACGAAGAAAGCAGAACATGAGTACCTAAAACAGTACAATGCACTAATGCAGGTAAGTTATACTAAACTTCCATACATGTTTATGTTTTAGTATGGAAGTACATATATTGAGTTGTTAGACATGTATGCATTCAAACTTGTATTATACCGAGATTAATTTGCGCTGTAGAAGACGATCAACGAGGTGGAGAAGAATGTCCTTAGTGTACTCGGGATGACCTTGAATGCCCATGATATTATCACCATGTTTGAACATCTCTATCCCTGTCTTTTTCGACCATGCAATCACCTCTGCTTTGGGAGGAAGCTCTAACATCTAGTAAAACATATTCAGTAATCAAGTTCAGTTGTAGATAGAAGTCAATAGAACACTACTTCCCAATAGTGGCGTAACTAGGAATTAAAGGCTAAGCCTGGCTAAAAAATTTAGTGATTTCTTTTCTCTGAAGTCACATTTCATCCTTAAAAGATCAGTTAAATTTTAGTTTGAGTCCCGAACAATCTTGAATAATCACTAATCATTTTAAATAAATTATTTAATATTTGGCCCCCAACTCATTTTAAATCTTGATTCCGCTACTGTTCCCCGAGTGATGTCATATATATGTTCAGTCCTACCCGGAAAGTAGTCTTCCCACAAATCTTCCGGGACTCTCTTAACAAAATCAAATGTATAGAAACATAGACTACCTCATCTTGATGGCATTCGATCACGGACATTGCAGTAGGCACGTCGAATGTTGAAGGAAAGACCTTGGAGGACGAAGATGAGGTATGCACTGGGGATGACAGATAAATAGTTGTGATTCCAATGTCCCATCCTGAGTTTGCCCTTCCAATCCTTCCTCCTAATGCACGTCCCAGTATCTACCCAAAAGGCAAAAACCAAACCAGATATTGTATTAAATAGTTTCAAAAAAAAAAGATATTGTATTAAATATATAGCTATATAAAATGCAGGTTTTGTAAATAATTTTAAGTACTTTGGCTGCCTCTTGCCTATTTAAAGTATTTCATTTTGTATGATTGGCTGGACAGCCCATATGATGATACACACAGGTTACCTAACATTACCAAGAAATGGATTAATACGACATGTGCACGATGTTAATTACTTTGATTCTTTTTCTTGCACATTTCAGCTTTTTAATTAATGCTATATTCCAAATTTGTTTGCAAGATCTTTTTCAAGAATCGGAGTTTTCACGGGAACAATCTCGAATTTATATGAAAACGGGTTGTGTCTTTATTTTCGAATGGGACATACTTGATGATATGGTATGCCACTAAGATATTACGTGTCGGCAACTTGATGAATGGGAAAAGGTGACATTGCAATGTTAATTTAATTAAGCAGGCTTGTCTGTTAAACTAGGAATTAAAAAAAAAAAAGTTTGCTTAATATTTTAGTTTTTAGATTACTTACCTGGTGTCCGAAACAAATTCCTAGAAGTCTTTTTTTCATGGAATTTAACTTCTTGATCAGATTGAGTAGCTTGCATATCCAGACATCATTTCCATGAGCATCATTGCAGCTTCCAGTGATCACGAAACCATCGTAAAGATCGATCTCCTTGTCGTCGGGGAATTCTCCTGCGACGACACGGAACATGTCCCATGTTTCTCCTTCCTCAGCTAGCATTTCCACAAAAACACCAAAGTAACCTCCATATTTTGTCTTGACATATTCAGAGTCTTCTGCACATAGAAGAACACCAAATCTTTTTCCACCCATGTATCTATTTTAATTTCTAGCTTACAGTTTTGTTATTCGAATGTTTCTTGAATACACACACAATGTTACAAATAATAAGTGTACAAGTGTTTCTCTCTCTGGATGGGAATGAGAGAGAGAGAGAGAGAGAGATGAATATGTAGTATCGTAGGAGGAAATGCATTTTCTTTTATAGATGACGGGGGTTGGAATTTGATATTCACCACTTCCCAAGTTTTTTTTACTACTCTCGGTCTTTAAAAACTTTTATCATTTCCCTTGAACACGTTTGCCAAAGCACACTTTTAATCATTAATATCTTTAATTTTGTATTAGTTTTAAATATAAAAACTTTACTGTATTAAAGTATTCATAACTACGAATCCAACAATATCACTCATCACTATATTTGGTCTTATAGATTAGACGTAAATTAGTAATTTATGTCATGTTATGAACAGTTCCGACATATCAAACGAGAGAAGCATTATGAAACGGAGGGAATGCCTTTTAACTGTTGAAAACAAATAGACAAACTGAAAATGAGAGTTACAGTATAAGTTACTATAAAATGATACTGGGATACAGATAGTTATAAACATGTAGAAATTAGGATATTGAAGTGATAGAATTTTGAAATGTTTATGCTATTTATTTCTTTAAACGTACTCTCGTGTTTTCTTATTTATATTTAAATGCTTATCAACAAATAAGACCAGTACAAATAATTACTTGCACTAGATTTTTAAAAGAAGAATGATTGATTATGATGATGGGACACTACCAAACGATACCTGCAAAATGGCATATTTATGGGCTTTTGTTAGACTTGTGGTGTCAAAAAACTACTCCCTCTGTCTCTAAATATTTTTCCTATTTGAGTTGGACACGTTTGCCAACGCACACTTTTGATCATTAATATCTTCAATTTTGTATTAGTATTAAATATAAAAACTTCACTGTATTAAAGTACTCATAAATACGAATCCAACAAGATCACTCATGACTATATTTGATCTTATAGATTAAACGTAAATTAGTAATTTGTCTCATGTTATGAACAGGGCCGACATTTCAAATGGGCAAAGTATAAAGAAACAGAGGGAGTAATTACTACTCCCTCTTCCCATCCATTTCTTTACAATTTCCTTTTTGGGTCGTTCCACCATTTCTTTACATTACCCAAAATAGTAAGTTTTAACACTATTACACTCACTACTTCACTTATTTTAACAATACTTTACACTATTTTACCCATTACTTAACTTATTTTAACAATAAAATCAATATTACACCCACTACTTCACTTATTTTAACAATAAAATTACTATTACACCCACTACCTCATTTATTTTAACAATATTACACCCACTTTACACCCACTATCCTTGACCTCCGTGCCCAATTTCCATGTAAAGAACGGGACGGAGGGAGTAGCTACCAATTATCTCCACTTGAAAGCATCTGCTACGCCATTGAGATCATAAACACATACAAAATTTCGTTCTTTTAAGAATTAAGTTCTTAAAATTTATCTTTTATTATTTAAGGTTTTGAATTTGATTATCGCTCAGTTCCTGATTACTATCACCATATAAACACAAACAAAATCTCGTTCTTTTAAGAATTAAGTGATTAAAATTTATCACTTGTTGTATCTCATCCCGAGATTTTTTAGAACAGATGCTCATTTATAAAACATATAAATATTATTATTCAAAAAACCTTGGAATACAAACGAAATGAATTATATAACAGAATCGATTTTTTGAATATAAATGATCAATAATTTGGATGATTGTAAACGGTGTTTTTCGTATTAAAATCGCGATTACTGATTTACAAATCACCACTTGGTCACTGCCAACTTGTGGATCTCACATAAGATAATTTGTTTGTGGTGTGCTGCCGTTTGGCCTAATCGTTAAGTAACCAACTCAACTAAAATCTTAAGGTGAGTGAGAATTTATATGAATCTTATATTATATGTTAACATTAAGCTCCTTACTCCCAAGATATGGGAAGCTCACCAACAATTAAATGTTGATGAGCGAGGGTTTAATGTGCCCCTTCTTAGGTGTGTCCCTGGGTAAACTTGCAGGTTACTCTGCATAAATGATTTGGTCATCTCTTAGGAAATTAGTGCGGATTTGTCTCTGCATGGTTTTTTTTTTTTTTTTTGATAAAATGCAAAATCATATCATTAAATTAAAACAAGTCTAGCCGGGACAAATCCCCAACTGACAATGCAATCAGGTTGATAAACAATAAAGCGAGCTAAACAAATAGCCGCATTGTTTCCAGACTGCTTAACATACTGAATCCATGGATTCTTGAAATTGAAAATGAATACAAAGGCTTCTCGAGTAATCCAGCCAACATCGGTTTCGAAAATGGTAGCTTCACAATTGACCTTCACAATAGTTCCACGGCTGTTGCGGTGTTCAGGCGACTCAGTTGCAAAAACTAAGCAATGAGAAACAATAGTCCTCGAATAATGAACAACTATAATTTGTGAAAGGTGAGCACATGCGGTCACAACCATTCCAAGCATACCCCAACTATCTACATGCCGGGATCCAGCTATAGACATGCCGAAAGTTCCAAGCATACCCCAGCTATCTACATGCCAGAATCCAGCTATAGACATGCCGAAAGTATAACTGATGTAGTAATCCAGATCTCCCAAAATTCCATCAAAATCATTCTCACTGATAACACACAAACTCACATAAAGTGAGACACACGCATAAAGCGAGAAAACACGCATAAAGCGAGACGAAAACAAAACACACAAAGATCGATACGAAAGCAAAGCTAATCGATTTTATTGAATCTGGAAAAACAAGATCGAAAGAAAATGAGGGAGAAGGGAGAAGGGAGGAGAGAGGCGGAGGAAGAGAAAGGAGAGAGGCGGAGGGAAGAAAGAGTAGAGAGGCGTAGGGAGAGGGAGGGGGAAGGAGAGAGGCGGGAGGGGGGGAGAAGGGAGGGGGGGAAAAAGGTCAAACGACTCTCATTTCGCCATCCCAATTTGATCAAACACTAACTAGTTTAGTACTATCCATTTTCGTCCCCAACGTCTCTGCATGGTTTATGAGTATAGTCCTTCACCATTGTAATCGTAATTTCGAAAAAAAAAAAAAAATTTGTGACAAGACGTCGGAAAAAAAAATATTAAAGCAAAAAAAGAAAAAAAAAAAAAAGAAGAGGAGATCCTCGTCATTGCGGACTTGTTTGATAGGAAGGCAACTTTAGGAGAAGAAGCAACGTGAAGTGGTACACGAATAGAGCATTATAAGTGGTGATCAGACAGATCATTGTTTCCTTAATCAGCATGTTATTATACTGTCCCGTAAGGGTGTAATCTCATTGTTAATCTTGATATTAGAGCATCTCCAATGCTAGAAGATTCTTAGCAAAACATGTCCATGAATTGAAAATATAGATAATATGTAAAAATAGCAAAAAATATAGTCAATCATTTCATATTGATTATATTTGACCAATCTTTAGAGACATGTAACAAGATTCCATATCATCTATTAGCATATTAAAATAATATATTCTATTTATAATAACTTGAAATAATAATAAGCATGTCCATGAATTGAAAATATAGATAATATGTAAAAATAGCAAAAAATATAGTCAATCATTTCATATTGATTATATTTGACCAATCTTTAGAGACATGTAACAAGATTCCATATCATCTATTAGCATATTAAAATAATATATTCTATTTATAATAACTTGAAATAATAATAACATACCATTTTAAAATATAGTCAATCAATATAGTCAATCTCATCGGAGCACAACATCTTAAAGGTTCGACAAATTTTACATGATCGGTATTTTATATAGTTTAGCCAATCATTTTTAACCATAAGATGTTCTTAGTGGCTGTTTGGGTTGAATCTACTAATTAATTAGCTTAATCTTCTTCCTGTGAGGAAGGTGAGATTGAAGATGATGTCACTCATCGTATCAACGCGGGGTGGCTAAGGTGGAGGGCTGCGTCAGGAGTGATGTGCGATAAGAAAGTCCCGTTAAAGCTGAAAGGGAAGTTCTATAGAGCAGCTATCCGTCCTGCGATGTTATATGGTTCGGAGTGTTGGGCGGCGAAGAAGGCCCTTGAGTGCAAGTTGGAATCAGCTGAGATGAGGATGTTGCGGTGGTCCTGTGGCCGCACGATGTTAGATAGAATCCCGAATGTAGTTTTCAGGAGCGAGTTGGAGGTGGCGCCTTTTTCTGAGAAAGTTAGGGAAGGGAGGTTGAGATGGTTCGGCCACGTTCGTAGGAGGCTTCCGGAAGCCCCGGTGAGGAGGGTTGAGAGTCTTACGGTTGCTGGGGTAAGGAGAAGAGGCAGACCGAGGAGGTCGTGGGAAGAACAGCTCAGGATGGATTTGAAGGCCTTAAACTTGGATGAGAACTCGATAGCGGATAGGAGTTGTTGGAGGCGCCAGATTAGAGTTGCTGATTCCCTTCTAGGGAGTGGTTCTGTGGTTGAGAGCCTCAGAGTTGGGCTCTCTCGGTTAGCATTAGCTTAGAAGCTTGGCTTTTCATCTTAATATTGTCTTCTGTCTTTTTATTTATGCAGGCGCAGGGAGCTTGGCCGGAGGCCTTCCTAGATCAGGAGAGGAGTGCCCCTTGCCCGAGTAGGTAAGCCCCATGAGATCCAGGCCATGGGCCCAGGTTTGATCGACTACTTTACCCACCATTATCATCTCTGTATAATAATCACTTTGCTATTCGGAGCACTAAGCCGGGGGTCTTCACGGAAACAGCCTCTCTACTGTAAAGTAGGGGTATGGTCTGCGTACATTTTACCCTCCCCAGACCCTGCTTCATGCGGGATATACTGGGTATGTTTGGTTTGGTTTGGTTTTTCTTCCTGTGAGTTAATCTTAATCTCCTTTTCTTTTGTGCTGACATAAACTGCATGATGAGATGAATAATAAAACAAAAGAACGTCCACCCAAAAGGGAGGAAAAAAGAAGGGAAGGTTAACTTTTTGGATTAAAAAAGAAGGAAGAGATATTCAACTAATGAACAAGGCGATTAGTGAATTTGAATAGATAAATACTATATGTTCTTTGAGTAGTATTACGTATCCCAAAAATGTTCCTAAATGCCATGTGATATTTTTATATTCGTGAGATTCATATTAACACACGATAAATCCATCTCAATAATGAAAAATTAATCAATAATGTGATGACAACTCAACATTCGAGAACGATTTTGATAACGCTTTTAGAAATTCTAGCATTTCTCATGTTTTTTTAACCACTTGATTAAACTTTACAAACTTATGAAGTTTTTAAGCACGTTGTCTCTCCCTTAGAGCATCTCCAATGATAAAACCTGTTAGTTAAATTCATCTATGTGTCACCTACATGGCATCTATGTGGCACATTTTAGATATTAGGTAAAAATTCAATACTCCAACCATTATCCCTTAGCAAAAAAATATAGATAACTAAAATTGGGCTAGCTACATTTGTAAAACCTCTAAATCTATTAGTTATACTTTTAGATAATATAATTATACATAATACCATTGGAGTAAACCTAGAACCTCTTAGCTATAATTTTAGATAATTATCAATTATATTATAGCTAACAAATATACATAACACCCTTGGAGGTGCTCTTACAACGTCCACTAAAAGTGGGAAGATACTCCGTATACAATATGGAAAATAAGGTGGCATTGCGTGCAACACTAAGATTTTGATCTTTTGATTGCTCTCTTCTTTTTGAAAATGCTTATAAATTAAGTAGTACTAGTTATTTATATGTATATAAATTTCGAGATCAGCGAGAATGAAACAACAGTGGAGAAACTCCTCAAACTTGGTGATGCCATTGCCATCAGGCCCATCATTCATGCCTCCATGCTTATTTAAATTACTCATGCATTTAAATATTTTTGCAAACAATATAAAGAAATAATCATTATGATGACGAATCTACCCAGATTTAAACAAGACCTTAAAATATATCTCAGGTGCCAAAAAGAGAACGCACAATATATAGTTTGTAGAAACAGACCGCTTCTGCGTGTGGAAACCTTAAAACTGGGTCACCGGGATGTGAATGCATTGAAATATGAAGACATAACAAAGTGTATTATTCCATAAAAAGTACAAGCATTAATTCGAAAGTATTACGAGAAATTTATACATTTAAAATATCAAATCTACAACTGTATATGGTACATAGTCGTTTCTTTTAAGACCCGGAGGGCCTCTATTAATGGTTGATAAATCCCACAAAGGAGAATTATTTCGTACACTTGCCAAGTATATTATTGTTTCTGTGAAGTTGGCATAGCCAATGACACTCCAGAACCACTAGGTAAATCCTTCCATTGCTGAGTCACAGTCTTGATCTGGGTGTAGAAATTGACTCCAGCTTTGCCTGCAAGAAAATTCCAAATCTTTTTTTGTGATGTCTGAATATTAGACAATTAGAAACGTTAAAAAAGCAGATTTTACCATAGAAATTTAGATCGCCTGCGAAAGATGCCTTGGAACCAGTAAATGAGAAGAAAGGGAGAGGGACTGGAATTGGTACATTGATGCCAACCTGATCATCAGGAGAAAATGTTAAACTGATGAATCTAAAATTCCTTTCCAACTAGATATAGTAAATGTTATTATCACTCTGAAGAACAAACTTCTTCAGCAAAGAAAGCATTAATGGTGATAGATAAAAAGGGTACATCAATCAACTGACACAGTATGCATAACTATTGGTATATAGCTGATGGAAAATTTGTAGAACCGATTTTTTAACCAACTTGAGCCAAAAGTAGTAAATATAAAACAAACAACTTAATGAAGTTATAAGAAACAAAAAATCTTTGAACTTGAGGACATTTGTGCGTCTATTTAGCACCGTAGGCTCCGTAGCACTAGAATGGATTAAAGAATAAGACTTTATATGGCACAGTTAAGTCTGTTATCTTTGAAATAGCGAACAAAAATAGATTACCTGTCCTGCCTCTATATCAGTTTGGAACTTCCTAGCAGCCACACCAGATTGTGTAAATATAGCAGCTCCATTGCCATATCTGCACAAATTTAGCTTGTGCATCAAATACTACAAAATTTCTAGTGACTACAAGTACAGAGGTAGGTATTGGAGAGGAAGTACTTATTTCTGTTGACGATGCTTATGGCCTCTTCTAAGCTGTCAGCCTGATATGAGACACGGTAATGAAAGTTAGTCTTAACAACCATGCATTACAAGAATAGGCAACATTTTGGGTTGAAGTAAGCTAGTCCGAAACGGCTAACAGACCTGCATACAAAGAAGAACTGGGCCAAAGATTTCCTCCTGCAGGAACACCCTTGCAGATTCATTAAATGTGCCTAAATACAAGGTTCACAGATCTACTTTCTAAAGCTGATGATTTGTGAAAAGCTTTGTGTACCTTGTAACATTCCATATCAGCGGTGACACCAGACAAGATTGTTGGACCAATAAAATTTCCTTCTTCATATCCTGGAACCTATAAGTCAACAAAAGTCGATAGTGGGTCAACTTAAACCACATAAGATTAAAAGGAAGGAACAAAACTTGTGTAGAAATCAATTGTTTTGACCCTGCAACTTTAGATCAGAATGTGGGGATGCGTAGACTAATCTCAAATAAAAAATATAGCTCCATAAGCAATCCCCTGTCATGATGAATCCTGCAATGTATCGGTGATTACATATAAACTTCCTTTTACTTCTCCAACACAAATAAACTAATACTGAGCTTGTTTTCTGGAGCTCTGATAAAGTATCTACTTATCACGCAGTTCAGTCACTGAACCTATAGGCAAAGTGGGTGACGTCGTGTTTGCCCAGCCCATACAACGTTCTGAAAACAGGGACTACATGACAATAAAACAGATCGGGATTCCCCCAACTAAAGGACAAACCCAATATCAGATTTGATTTGCTTCTTCAGCATTTTTTGAAGCGGTGCAGCTAAATATGTCATTATACCAAACTAAGTCCCAAAAGAAAGGCAGAAGTCACAATCATTAATGCAGTGAATCTACCAAGGAAGTCTGCAACAAAATGTCGTACAAATGTACTTGCCCAATCTTTCAAATAAATAACAATTAAAAAAAAATAAAAAATTGCCAGCCTCATTGCAAAACATTCCCCAAGTTAGCAATGCATAAAAGGAAAAAAAAAAATAAGACCATCTATACAACTACCTTAATATTTCTGCCATCAAGTAATAATTTGGCACCACTCTTAACACCGCCTTCAACCAAATTCAAGATTCGTTCTTTTGCCTGATCAAAGCATTGCAGAGAATGTGATTGTTATGCAAAGCTGTTTAGATGCAAATTTGATGACAGAAGTTCCATATTTTAAACCATGTCCACACCTGTTTGCTAATTACTGGACCGAGGTCTGCATCTGGATCAGTTCCGACATTTACCTTCAGTTTTTTAGCACGCTCTACTATTTTATCTTCCCTGAAATGATTTGATCACATATTTTTTATGTACAATATTTTACAAAAACATGGATACATAAGGTATCACAGATGCAAATAAATTGCAATAAGCATGTTTACTTACCTACTCCAGTCCGTAACTATGTAAACATTAGAAAAGCTCAAAAATGAAACTACAAATGGCTCTGATTGCACCTCATAAGGATTTTAAACTTGTCACATAAAATTTCCTATATAAAAAAATTCTCTCAAGAAGAATAGTGGCCTTGCAAATTCAAGATAGGTTTACATAGTGATGTAATTACATAATGAACTAGCTATGCATTTGCTGTAGTCCGGGTGCAGGATTCCTATCAAAAGATCTCAAAACCTATTCAAAGTTGATGACCGATTAGGTAAAAGTAAAATGAGGTCAATATATATCCTCACTGATGACATTTTCATTAGCAGACAAAAGCCATGGATATGTCAATACTCTTGAAGAACATGGATATGTCAATGCTTTCTTTGTTACTTGAAAAGTGTGGATACGTCACCAATACTTGGTTTCTTAATTATATCTGAACTCTAAATTTTTTTTTACTATTTTCTTGAATCAGTTTGATATTATTTAAATTACAAAAAGAAAAAAAGACGAAGAACAGAGTGGAAACTGCCCAAGAACTCCTGGCTAAGCCACAAAGGAGACACTATCTATGGACCATCTTCTGAAGAAAGAGGGCCTACTAATAGCACCCATAGGAAGCCGTGGCGTTTATATGATAATCGTATGAGAGGTTGAGTGGATGAATATCAAGGGAAGAGGAGTAATTTAGTTTTAATTTATAAAGTAGGTTAAGAAAATAGATATGGAATATTACATATCCATAAACATATGAATCGCGTAGAATAAGTATTTCTAAGGAACATTCACAGTAATATTAAATGAAATAATGAATTTGAAAGAGAAAGCATAATACCATTCTTTTGAATCTCCAACAAAGACCACTGTGCTTAAAGCCATGCACCGTTGTCCTGCAGCACCAAAACCAGCAGCAACAAGAGCATTTAATGTAGCATCAACGTTCGCATCAGGCATGACTACGCCATGATTTTTAGCTCCCATATTTGACTGCAGCAGTTGTCAAATACCATCTCAATATAGACATACTTAAGTTACACTTTCCTGTAAGAGTACTGAAATCATAAACTTCAATACGATCATTATAATTCAACTGTACTAACCTGAACACGTTTTCCTTTAGCTGATGCTCTTGAATAAATATGCATTCCAGCCTGGATAGGAAGAGGCAGAAACCAATGAAAATTAAATCACAAGACAACAGTCCAACTGGCTAAGACCATACTGATTGGCAGTGATGCTTTAGTAGAAAGTTGAACCATAATATAGCAAATGTATAACAACCTGTCACAATGTTTAAATCTGGGTGACCTTTTAGGCTTCTCAAATAACTCCTATCAATGTACAGATATTACACACTATGAACTGCCTATAAGACTATATATACACAATCATAATAATAGTCAACTATAAAGAATAAAATCAGGGATCTTGAGCAGTAAATTTATTTACACTCAACTCAATATATAATTAGTAGAAAATAAATAACTCAATACCAAATTCTAAAAGTAAAGTTGACTACTAACTTTGACGCATTCTAGGTGTCTTACATCTGTTACCAACAACACAATATTTTATCCCAGTTCACAACGTTGTTATCATGAAGACAGCCGAGTACGTTTAATTATATAATCACTTAAACTTCTTTAATTTCCGATCTAAAGAGTGTGTCCATCACAAATATATTTCTTTAAGTTTGGAGCTCGACAGATAACTATCAAGGAAGAGCACTGAAACAGAATTTTTTTTATTTTAACCAACAAAATCTGTTGTGAATCCTGGAAGCTGCAACTTAATAGATGCCGACCACTCAATACATTTCTCAATTGAACAAATCCAAAGAAAAATATAGACAAAAGCAATTTCATGAATCCTGGATTCAAAAACAATATGGCAATGGTACGTACAGTATTAGAACCAACAAATGATATAGCTCTGATATCTTCATCATCACAAATGGCATTAACAATATCCTGCACCATTTTAAAGCACGAGAAATCAATGATTAAGTTTAACAGCTAAACTTTCTAAAAAAAACAAATTGCATAGCCATGTAAAAACACTCTAAGATCTTGCAAGTGACCTAGTTCATACTTAAACTTTAATCCTTGATTTAAAAGAAGATGAAAAGTGTGAATGTATCAATTTAAGTAAACTCAGCATACAGAAGGATGAAAAGCTGAAATATAGAATTTAAACAACTCAGGGCATACATTGGTGCCATGGACAATGTTTAGTACACCATCAGGTATACCAGCCTCCATTGCCAACTCCGCAAGTATCATAGAAGCACCTGGGAAGAAAAACACAAAATGTAACAGTGAATTCATCATTTCCCACAAACATCATGAAAGTAGTGCTTCGGTCTCCAAAATGATTGTTAATCGTAAAAATTAACAAGTATGAACTAGAGTGAAATGACGTGGGACGAAAGATTTCATTATATAACATCAATTAAATATGGCGGAGAAATAGCATTTCTATCTGCTTACGTTTTAATCATAACCTACATATGCAAGTAGGTATTTGAACTTAACGAATTCACGAATCACATTAGAAATTCTTACAGCATATTTCTGTCATTACACTCAGAACATATGATCACAAGTTACCTGGATCTTTCTCTGATGGCTTTAGGATAAAAGTATTACCACATGTGACTGCAACAGGGAACATCTGCGGAAAGTCATACATCGATAAATGATAAAAAAAAATAAGGATCCACTTAGATCACAGGTCCTACTGTCTTCTGATGACATTGTTAAAACAATGAAGTCATACCCACAAAGGAATCATTGCAGGGAAGTTAAAGGGACATATCCCTGCACAAACACCAAGAGGCTCTCTAAGGCTGTAGGTATCAATTCCAGTGGAGACATTGGGTACATACTCGCCCATTTGCAGAGTTGCCATCCCGCAAGCATGTTCCACCACCTCTGCATTAAAAATAATTAAAAAATGAGATACTGAGAACATCAGCAATATTGACAGTTCCAAGACATGAGATAGTTACCAACCTAGTCCACGGAATACATCTCCCTGTGCATCCTTCAATGTCTTTCCTTGTTCTGTGGTAATGTTCATAGCAAGTTTATCCTGTGCCAGAAAGAAAAAGATAATTTACATGTAGTCCAATTTTTTTAAGTAACAGTATTATATATATAATTAAAAATAAATAAATAAAGTATGTAGAGTACTACGCATCACTAACCATGTCTCTCCGAATAAGTTCTTGGAGCTTCAACATGACTCGTTGGCGGGTGGTAATTGGAGTGTTACGCCAAGCTGGAAATGCTTGTTTGGCTGATGAAACTGCAGCCTTAAATTCTTCATTTGTAGTTAAAGGTACTTGAGAAACAACTTCTTGTGTTGCCTACAATAAATTCTTTGAGTTATTAGACAAAATCTAAAAAATAGGCTAAACATCGTACACTATGAAAAAAAAACTACAAACACTTTCTAGGCATACCGGATTTAAAACATTGATAGATTCAACTGATTGTGAATCGATAAAGCTACCTCCAACAAGATTCTGGACTCTCTGAGATAAATAGATCAAACACATCGTTAGAAAGCGTAGATACAAATGCAACATTCAAAATCCGTAAACCTATAACAAGTCTTAAAGTTAATCTTCAACTGAAACAACAACAAATATAATTCCCCGCAAGTTAAAGTAAGCAAGATCTCCATCAAAACACAGATACAATAATAATACTCAAAATTAGACATTATATGTGATGGATAATATATTCAACACTATATACACTGCATAACTAAATTGAACAAAACTATCCACAAATAACCGCCCAAAATTAAGTCAAAATCACACAATAAACTTATTATTCCTCACGTGTAACCTACAAGTTAAAACAAACGGGTACGATTTAATCTGTATAAGAGACTAGCATAATCAATCCACTCAAAAAAATAAAATGATCCAAAACTTTTACAGTAACAACAATAATTACTAATATTACCAATATATCTAAGAGACACTAAAAATTACAACAATGCGTATAGCTTAACAAAGATTGAATCTTTATCATTCATTTCACTTCAATACTAATATATACAAGAGACGAAAATTACAAAAATGTGTATAGCTTAACAAAGATTAAATCTTTATCATTCATTTCATGAACTTCAATACCAATATATCTAAGAGACTAAAATTACAACAAATGTGTATAACTTAACAAAGATTGAATCTTAATCATTCATTTCACTTCAATACTAATATATACAAGAGACGAAAATTACAAAAAATGTGTATAACTTAACAAAGATTAAATCTTTATCATTCATTTCATATACTTCAATACTAATACATCTAAGAGACTAAAATTACAACAAATGTGTATAACTTAACAAAGATCGAATCTTTATTATTCATTTCACATACTTCAATTTCCCAATCACCAAAACAATGAACCCCAGAAGACACACACAAAAATCTTGAATCTTGAAAAAACAGAACTTACTAAAGAATTGCCATGCTTGAGAGATGGTTGAGCAGAAGTAGAAAGATGGGAGCTTTGAAGAGCAAAGATTTGTGGGCTCAACCCCTTTAATGCTTTAACTATACACACAATCAAACACACAGAGTTATAAATTAAGTGTGTGTAAATATGCAATATCATTAGGGTTTATCCTGAAAAATTAAGTGATCAAACAGTGTAATAAATGAATTTACCTCTTCTAAGTGTAATTTGAAACATTTTTGCTGAGAAGATTGAGAATCAGAGCCCCTTGTAAGTATATTTGCTGTTTTGAGTAGCAGCTAGTGTGTGTTTGTGTGTGTATGATTTGTATACATCGAATTTTATACTTAATAAATTTAATATATTTAATGTAATATATTCTTGCAGTATTGATATGCATGCCACATCAGCTCCTAGTCAAAAGTGGACACTGAGTTTTTATATTTAAATTATTTATTTACTATTGTTTGTATTAATAATTTGTTTCAAAATACTCAAGATCAATGTTGTAAAAATCGCTAGGCGGGTTTAGGCTATGAGCCTACCTTCTAGTAATTAATTAACTAGGTGATGATTAATCGGAATGATTAATCGGAACATTAATCAAATGTATTAAAATATTATTTTTTATATAATTTAATTTTAATATTTAAAAATATATTTTATATAAGTAAAAATATTAATATCTTCATTTTATTATTAAATATGATGAGTGAATTTACCCTTTCATGTGTAAATAATATTTTTTATTAAAAAATTATATTTTTAAAGTTTTAATCTTAATTTGATCATTTTTTTAAAATTTGATCGATTAAATCCGATTAATCGCTGCCTAATCGATTATTCCTGTCTAACTCATTAAACCGCCTGATCCCGCCTAGGACCACCTAATCCCGCCTAGGCGGCCGCCTAATCAAAAAAATGCCTAATAACCGATTTTTGCAGGCGGTTAGGCGCCGATTAATTTGCCGCCTAGACCGATTTTTAGAACAGAGCTCAAGATTCTAACAATAAAGCATTTTTGTTGTTTTTTGGTTGTAGGTTGTATAATCTTTTGTATATTTTGTTTAAATTACTTTTGTATATTTTGTGGGAATATATATATATACTATATACATAGCAAACATCTTATATAACAAACAATAAAGAACACCTCATATCTAATAGATCTATTGCCCCTGGCGGGGCCACCCAATACAAAAAGTTCTTATTTTTTTACCCTCTATCCATCCATCATCTCAAAAAAAAAAATTAAAAAATTATTGTTCATGACGATGACGTCATCAGTGACGTCATTATGAACAGTAAAATTTTTAATAATTTTTTTTCTGGCTTGATAGAGGGTAAAAAAATAACAACTTTTTGTATTGGGTGCATCTGGCGGGGCCAAAGGATCTAATAGATCTTTATTGTTTATTATATAAGAGTGTTCTGTATGGAGCAAAGGCCTATATATATATATATATAGGGTCTTGTTCTAATAGAAACTAAATTAGAATAGAAACTAGAAACTAAACATAAATTAAATATTTCAAACTAATCTAATGACCAAATTAGGGGTACCCCAATACAAAAAGTTCATAAAATTATTGGCTCCATCCAGCAAAAAAAAAAAAAAAAAAAAAAAACTGTTCACTGCTGACGTGGCAGTGACGTCAGCGTGAACAGTATTTTTTTTTTTTTTTTTTTTTTTTTTGCTGGATGGAGCCAATAATTTTAAACACTTTTTGTGAAGGTGCCCCTGGCGGGGCCATTAGAATGAATGAAATATAATTTATTTAGTGTTGGTTTCTAGTTTCTATTCTAGGATTGGTTTCTATTTGACCACTAGCCTATATATATATATATATATATATATAGAGTTGCACTCCATACAGAACACTTTAAATAAAGAACAATAAAGAACACCAATCTCTACCATTAAATTTAAGTTAAAAAACGGACGCTCAAGATTAAAAGATAGATAAAAAAAATTTCACGAGAAAACACGCCCGTACACAAAGTTTACGTTGGAGAATCGAAGTCGAAAGTGAAGATTCTTAGCCCATAATCGAAAAATCGAGGCCTAAATTGAAGATTCAAATATCAGAATCATACAAACGAAGCAGAAATCATCGAATCCAAGAAGAAATCGAGGAATTGAAGCAGAAATCGATGAATCGAAGCATAAATTAAAGAATCCAAGCTCATAATCGAAAACGGACTTAATTCCTTCAATATTAAGTGTGGAATTGTCAGAAAAATAGTCAAAAACTTGAAGAGTCGTTCAGAATCATTCAAAACTGTGCAAAATCGTTGAGGTAATGATTTAAAAAGTTAAATTTTATGATTTTGTGTCTAATATCTACATGATACTTGTGATTGGCGATTCTATCCAAATTTTGTATGTATATATCTGTATCTATACATGTATGTGATTCTATAAGAAATTTACAAGTGATTCTCTGTGAGATTCTCCAATATACGCATGTTATTTGTTTGAATATTTGTTTGAAGTGTTTTTTTTAGAGTGCGAGTGATTCTCTGTTAAATTTACAAGTGATTCTCTGTTTGATTTTCTGTTAGATTTTAAACTAGATGATTTTCTGTTTAAAGCGTGTCTCAATTTGTAATAAATTTGATTTTATAAACTTATTACATTTTGATGTTATTTTCAATGAGATGCTATATTAGATTCTATGGTAAATACGATTCAATGAGACGCTATATTAGGTGCTGACACATTCTTGGAGGTAATTATATTTGTATTTAGATTAATTTTCTCCTGCTCTAAATTAACATTCTTAAGATTCTATGTTTAATTATGTGTGTGAGTGTAAGTTAGTTGTTTAAAGTCTAATCGTCGATACATATTAGATTCTACATGAGTTTCACTTTATGATCCCCACTAGTTAAGTTACTTTAGATTCTACAACAATGTTAGATTCTACAACAATGTTAGATTCTACTTATCTGACTAAAAATTGCTTATATGAACTTTATTATAGTTAATTTTACATTCCATGTTAGATGTTGTGTTAGATTCTATTAGTTTTAACTTTTCATTCTTTAGCCATTTATCTGAAATTGTGTGTTAAATTCTCATATATTAAAGAACACTCTTATGTAAAGAATTATGTAAAGAACAGTAAAGAACACTATGGAATAACCGTTATAGTGTGCAGGGTCTTACTAGTTGAACACTATGAACACTATGATAGAATCTTTAAGGTTGCAGCGTTTGATAGAATTTGGAGCAATAACCGTTATAGTGTGCAGAGTCTTACTAGTTGAACATTAACATTGTAGGTTTATGCAATAAGCTCATTAGTTTCAGAATCTGATTTAAGAGTTACTGACTGAGCAGATGCTATGCACGTTTGGATATTCGTGCAAAAAACTACAGGAAAAAGAAGTGTGGTCATAGCAACCAGGTTAATTTACGAACTCATTTTGGCATAATTGAACAAATAGATGAAATGATTATAGGCACCTATATTTTTTATTGTTTGTGTTTTTGCAATTGAGGCGTAAGGGCACTTTGAATGATGCCAAGTAAAAGGGCAAAGAGGGGATTCTGATTTTAGTTTTTTTATCTAGTTAGTAGTGGAGTTGTTTAGTAGCTTGCAGCTTTTCGAAATGTAATAAGTAACTAAGGATATGAGACTATTGCAGTAGTTGAAGCAAGTTTCTAGTAATTAGCAGTGTGAACTTTGATGACCTATTTTAAGTGTTTGTTTATGATGCATATCTAATTCTATCCAATTGTCTTGTGATTTTGATTCGTAGTTGTGAGTATTAAACTCGAGATGATTGTGGATGAAGCTGGACATGCCATACAACTGCCAAGGTATATGCTTGAGAACCTTGTTTATACTTATATTGTTGGGAGCCTGAATTGTTTCGAACTAAAATACTGTCTAATATTTCCTTTTACTATTTTTTTCTGCTGTTGAATTTAATTAGTTAACCTTAAGTGCACATGCATGCGTTTTCATAGCCACCACGAGAATATGGTATAAATGTGGTAACGAGATTTGTTTGTATTGCGACTATATTATTGCACATGAATCAAGCCATTATTTCTGCAATTGCTCTGGCCCTAAACAAAATGTACATTAATCGATAAAATTTCAGGAGCATTAAGAAAGATGCACTCTGTTTCCAGTCCTTTTAGTTTTTTTTAGAAGTTTATCTTGAAAATAGTAGAGGTGATGTAGTTACTGCAGTTTACGGAATGAGTAGTTGTAATTCAATGCTTAATGCACCATGATAGTTGTTTGTTTGGGGAAATTAGAGAATACAAGAAAGCTATGAGTACTTGATCTTTTGTGTCACTTTTATGCATAATAGGAGATCACTAATGGTGAACTATGGGTCAGATTAGCTGATGTGGTGTTTAGTCCTTTCAGGTCAAAAAGTTTTTGTTCTTTAATCAACATCTTTGAGTACTGGTTTAGTTTTGATAGCAGAAAGCATGTTTTTTTTTGCTAAATCAGAAAGCATTGTTTAGTAGTTTAGATCCTTGTTTCTGCGTTCAAATATATGTAATTTTGTGTAGTTAAGTAATTTGTTTACTTAAATCATATTTACCATCACATTGTTGATCTTTTTGTGTTTGTAGGTTTGATGCTCGAAATCATATGATCTGCTGATAGCTTGAGGTACATAATTTCTTAGAATCGTCACCAACATATGTTTTAATGAAAAAAATGTATTGTATTCTCTAACTATTGCTCACTGAATCAGGAGAGATAAAGTAGTCGTAATATCTTCACGTTTAACATTTCCAGCAGTTAAGATCTTCTCCTTTGACTAATTTGGGCACTGCAGACATATAGCAGTGCCCATGGATGCCACTACAAGTGGAACAGATACTTATCAATACCGCAAGATATCTGATCAGTCAATTAATGCACTTGTTACTTCTTCCCCTATCAACGACAGCAACGTCATTGCTTTGGAGATGCTACCCCTGGAGAATTCCTGCTATCTGCAAACCCCTCCATTGTGCTCCATGTACTTACCGGGTGTAATCTAGATCCTCACGATCTTGCAAAATTAGAGGCAAGTACCCTCTTCCTTTTTAATCAAGTACTCAATCTCTTTTTGGTTGACTAGAATTGATAATGCTGCTGATTGGACTTAAATATTTTGTTGCATGCGACATGTTCCTTCTTCAGGCAGCCAGCAGACTTTGCCCCTGACAATGAACTGTCCTTAGCGGAGCTTGCAGCTTTAGACATGTGTCATAAGAGGGCGATATTTAAACCCATGTCAGAAGATGAGTGCCAAGAATTAAAACAAAAATGTGGGGGCTCCTGGAAACTCGTCCTAAGGTTCTTCATTGCTGGTGAAGCTTGCACCAGAAGAGAAACATCACAAGCAATAGAAGGGCCTGGCCATAGTATAACTGTGACTTTAAAAGGAACCGTGTACTCGTTTGGTTCTAATAGCTCTGGACAGCTTGGACATGGAACCATGGAAGAGGATTGGAGGCCCCGGCCAATCAGGTATTGACTCTGATCATAATGTTGCTATAATTGAATTCGTGCTTTTAAAATATTGGTGTGGATGGTAAGTTATAAGGGATATAAATCTAATCATAAGTCATTATGTTGCAGATCTCTTCAAGGGATTCGAATAATTCAAGCAGTTGTAGGGACCGGAAGAACAAATATCAAGCAAGGAGAATGTGCCTACTATTGACATCCCAAGTCGAATAAAAAAGTATACATTATATTTTGTATTGAGCTCGTGTTGTACTTTCTAGGATAGCAGATGTTAAATTCCTGTTGTTTTTGTACTTTCTAGGATGGCTGTCTTATTTCAATCACCCCTGCTTTTGCTCGTTCCGTTGTTTAAGAATCTTTCAACTGTCAAATTCAACCACGTGCATGAGTCAACGGTCAACATCATTTACATGCATATGTTGGAGTAAATAAAGTCATTACTGTACTTTTGTATTTTTTTGAAAATCTAGTATGTGAGGGTGCATTTTAATTGTGTGGGTGCCCCTGGCGGGGCCATTAGATCATAATTGATTCAATGGTTTAGAATGATTCTCTAGTGTTCTTTATTGTTCTGTATATAAGGGTGTTCTTCATGGAGCCAAAAAGTCAATGCAAGATGAACAGCCTAATTTGCTGGTTTTTCCTTTTCTCTTACTGTTGCCTGTTTCTGGTATTTTTTTAGGGATGAAGCTAAGGAGATTTCTGAACAAATATCAAGCAGGGAGAATGTGCCTACTATTGACATCCCATGTCGAATAAAAAAGTATACAATATATTTTGTATAGAGCTCGTGTTGTACTTTCTAGGATAGCAGATGTTAAATTCCTGTTGTTTTGTCCTCTAGAAAGAAAAATGAGGGATGATACAAAGACATCACTATTTGTGTCAATTGTTTTAGTTGTAAAGTTTTTACTTGACTCACTGGACATTTTGAATTGAAGTCGCTTCTAACGCAGTTAAAATGGTTTAACTGTAATAAATACAAGTCTATGATTTCATGACATGCAAATTCCTGAACTACTCTACATTTGCACTCCTGGTTATCTGTGTATCCCCTGCACCTGGATTATGTTTTGTATAGTATTTTTCTGTTTTGTATAGTATTTCAAACTATTTTCTGTTCATTTGGTAAAATCTATAACTTAATTGCAGGAAAATGAGTGTTTCATACAAAGAGCTGGAGGACAGGAAAAATAGACTAAAGGGCTTGGAGAAACTTTATGCGGATATGGCCTTGCAAAAAGAGCTCCAGGTATCCACAGTACATATACTGAATTTTTAACAACACTCAATTCTCATGACTTTATATCTCCTTATATTTTTTTAATTATTTTATCTTTCTAAAATTACAACCCTACATTAATTTATTGCGCTTTGATATATTAGGAAAAGGGCAAGAAGCGCAAACTTCGTGAAGATGAGATTGTCAGTCCAACATTCAAACCAGTATACGAGTGGCGGCAAGAAAGAAAACGTTGAAGAGGTTAGGTGTAATGAAACCAGTGGCTTGAATTTATTTGTTAATGAGTGTAGGAATTCCCTACAAAGACGAATTTACCAGATGTGCCCTTCTGATTGTAGGCATAATTAATGGAAACCTTCATTGTACAGAAGGAACTTATATGTATCTTAAAATATTTTGCTGATTGAAATAAGCCAGCCATGTATTAATGGAACTTAACCGAGAGACAGTGCACATTCATTTCCCTGAAGGAAAATACACTTATCATTTAGCTTTGTAATAGTGTATCATTAAGTAGTACAATTGTCGTTTTCTTTCTGGCCGTACAATGGTCAGTGATTTGATTAATGAATCTGAACTTGCTGTGCTTTATCACATTTCACAGAATTAATTGTAAGTTTCTGGATTTTAAATATTGGAATGCAAAAACCATTTAAGAGGGAGTCATTTTTGAGATTTGTTGTCCACTTATTCATTGGTTGAAGACAAACAATTAACATGCTAAAGACATAGGTTCCTTATTCATACCCCATTAGTAAAGGTTGAAGTAACATGTTACGGAGAAAAATGTGGTTTGGCCTTTGGTTTACAAGTGTTAGGCCTATCGACAATTTTTTGTTATTTATATGCCCAAAGTAGCAGGATCAGTATATGTGGTTCATTGCCTCATTTCATCACAGATAAGAGGTATGTAATGTGGTTAGCTCATCATGCATACAAGTTACACCCATAACACAATATTTTTATGGTACACTGCAGCGATTTGGACCTCCACCAATAAAGATAATGACATTGTGGTCATTTTGTCATTAAAAAACATTGTAAAAGAAATATATTGTTAAAGTACGAGCACATTTTGTCTTGGCAACTATAATTGCTGCTTGCTATAGTATACACGAGTTTAACTATCATCCAATGTCAATTATTATATTTCATAAAAAGCATCGGATTACAGAGGCCAAAATGGCCGGTCATCCCCTTCGCAATTTATGTGCTGTGAACTTGAAGAAGCCTACACATTTCTTGCCGATTCTATGTATTTCATGCATTCAAAACCACATGTGAATGCTAGTTGCCTAAACTTCAGTTGCGTACCATCCTTACAAGTCAATATGACAACATATCTGAAGTATTAACTGGAAATGGACTATCATTTCGAAAATCTAGCAGCAAGGTACTCGACAATTGCCATACTTGATGTAAGTCCCATCGATTCAATTCCAAATAGGTAGTCAAACATAGGCCCGCCCAGCCTAAAAAGAACAGTAACAAGCTCAAGCATCTCTCTCTTCTGACCAAGAAAATATTGAATCGAATTTGTGCATTTAGCCTCCACTGTAGACTGAGTGCCGGTATAATACAAGTACAAGCTTTAACAAGACATTCAAGCTCGAGACTTTCCAATAAAAGCTGAGTTTCACCCTTCAAATTCATAGGAATATGATTCTATGGCGTTCCTGAACCTTAAAATTGTTCAGCAAGGTTGCCAGCAAGTCTATAAATTTAGAAACAATTCCTCAACTTCATTATTTGCAGTAGAATCACAACCACGACATTTTTTCCATCACCTGCATTTGGCTTATCATTAAATTCTGAATACATAGAAAGTAGAATCAAACTTTTAAAAATTCAGAAAATTGTCACAAAATCGAAATCACAAGAAACACAACTGCTAGTATAAAGTAGTACATAATCTAACATAGAATCAAAATCCTAAAATTTGGAGAGAGAGTGAAAGGAATTCAACGGTTCACAATTGTTAAAACTTAGAATCAAAATGTTAAAACTTTAATAAATGAAAAAAAAAAAAAGGCATAGTGTAATTAAAGAAAATTGTTAAAACAGAGAAATGGAATCAACCGTAGAATCAAACTATGTAAAACTCAGAAATTACACGGGGGGAAAACAAAACAAAAAGGAACTCAGCTGCTAGTAAAGAGAGTGTAGAATCTAACACAGAATCAAAAGAACAAAAGCAAGGAGTGATTAAAAAGCAAGGAGTGATTAAACAGAGATGCTATTACACAGAATACAAAATCTAATGTAGAATCTTAGTACAAATAACAAAACCACATGAACAAAGATGTTGATAGTACAAAGAATACAGAATCTAATGTAGAATCATAGTAAAATATTTACTTAATCCGTATAAAAAACTAAACCGTAGGGAACACAACTGCAAATTGTAGATATTATAGCATCTAAAGTAGAATCAACATATGAACAATTAAGAAATCTTCACAGAAACAAAGAAACATGAAACATGTATGTTCAAGAACACAAAAAATAACAAATAAACAAGCTAAACTTTATAGTACGAACAAAAAAAGTACCAACCTGATAGTAATTCAACGGAATCAAGAGCATTCAATCCGCAAGTAGAATCCACCAACATACTTTGAAGATGTTGTAAATGATAAACGAGAGAGATTACTAGTACGAAAGAGATATAGAGAGAAAGAGAGAGATTCGTGCGAACGAGAGAGAGAGAGATTCGCGCGAAAGAGAGAGAGAGACAGAATTCAGTTAGAATTTAGTTATAATTATGTTTTAATCTGAGCCGTTAGATTAGATAAAAATGAATGGACCAGATCTTTTGTAAGTGTTCTTTATTGTTCTTTATTTAAGGGTGTTCTGTATGGAGCAATGACCTATATATATATATAAATGTATATAAAATGTCATAACTTTGAAAAACTTAAGTCATAATCCAAACTTAAATCATAATCCCACCCCTTGTTGCACATGAAAAATGAATATTAATCTTTTGATAAATTTCTTTTCACATATGTTACTAAATAAAGTATTTAGTTGATTTTTACCAAAATAAATAATGGGAAAAGAAATTTGTGATTATAAATTGAGAATGCTGTACCTGAGATTACTTCAGGTATTTTTCCTGAGATGTTTCCATAAAATCAAGAAAAATGTTATGGGTAATCTAGTTTTCACAAAAATGTCCGTGCAGGGCCATTTATTTTATAAAATTTTACAAAAAAGTAAGGTAAGTACCTTAGGTAAGTTCATGAGAATCCCAGGAACAATCACACTCTTATAAATTTAAATAATGTGTACGTTTGTAGTATCTTAAAATAAGTAACTTATGACTTATATGTCATATAAGTGATGAGTAGAGCAGTCAGTAGAGTGTTTGGTAAATCAGAACTTATAATCAGTAGACTGTTTGGGTAAATCAGAATTTATAAGTTAATTTTTTTTTATAATTTTCAAAATAATGTTTTTTTATATATAACAATGGATATCAATGGATAGATCTCGATGAATAGGGAAATTTGATATATACATATCAATTTTCTAATGAATGGATCGAGAGATACATGGTTTTGAAGATTTGAAGAATATTATATATTGCGTATATCGAGAATAAGTTATAAGTTATAAGTTGAAAGTAAGAATTCTTAACATTCAACTTATGGATTTATAAGTTATAAATTGAGCTAAAACTTATTTTGGCAAATACTCCCCATAAGTGCTTATGGCCATATAAGGAATAAGTGTACAGTAATATGAGTACACAAACAGCGCCATTATATAGTGTTTGGTAAAAAATTGTTCCATCTTGTAATGTACAATAATGTACGACTATAAATTATATGAAAAATCATCTATACTATTGGTGCGTTCTACAATAATAAACATTATGCATGCATTTGATCTATTTATATACAGAAGATTAGATAAATTACTGAACGCACGATTTGGTTTCAATTGATTTTTGAAACATAATTTGATAAAATTTTCACAAATATATTAGCAAGATTATGATATATCATGCGTTGATTTTAGTTTACATTAAGATTCACATGGAATTAGTGTTCTACATTTATGTTTTTCAAAAGTGTTCATCTTTTAATTTATAACAGAAAACTAGATTTGCCAAAAATAATACTTAAAGGGGCAAGTAATCTGGAAGTTCAAGTTCAGGAACTATTTGCCAAAAAAAAAATTCTGGAAGTTTAAGTTCAGGAACTATTGAAATGAAGAGCAAGTAATCGGATTCAAAAAGAAAATAAGCCTAACAAATGCCAAAGATAACAGTCTCTTTTGATTGTTTAAGTTCAGCTTTCTTTTTCTGCCATTAATTTCAAAGAATGTCTGATAGCTCTGCTGCACTGTTGTGCTTGTAACCCTTCCGCATCAAACTTGCAATACTCAATCAGCTAAATAAGATTATTTTACGAAGAAAAAGAAACGCTGTTGAGCTTCTCAAGTAAAGGGATAGAAGTTTGAGAAGAGCAAGGTGCCAAGAAGGATGTAAGCTGCGCAATAAGCCCAAATCAGATATCCCCATCTTTTCCCATATTCAGATAATGCCGGCAAGGACGAGGCAAACCAGTAAATAGGAGGGTTCGCAGACAAGAAACGAGTTGCAACCTGTAGATTATCATGCACTTCTATAAGACTATTAAGGAGCAATAGATTTGGAATCCGACAAGAATGCCGTGCCAATTAGATACTCAAATTTTATAAGTTGAACAATAATGTGATCTAAGCTGGTGAAACTTCTTCATACATTACATAAATAAGCCAATGAATGAATGAGCAAATGATTAATAATTGTAAACAATTTGATAAAAGTAACGACTGCCACCAATTTAAACAAGAGACAAAAGAAAAAGAACCTAGAGCACGTGACTCGTGAGGATTCATTCTCAGAGTCAGAGGGATTTTCAATTTAAAGCATGCACTCTCCCTCAATTTTACACAGTCCGAAATCTCATTATGTTCAATTACTGATTTTCTACACTTTTTCAATCACATGGAAAGCCATTATCATATTCAGAACCTGTGATTGTTTTGTACAATTACAAGTGTTATTCAATGTGAAGCGAGGCGGCAAGGGACTTACATCGATTAATCGAGGTGCAAGTTTTGCCTAATCGAAGATACTCATTCAGGGTTATAATTATATAGGCAAACGTATAATAGAGTATGGAAAAGTGTACTATAGAAGTGAAAAAATACTTAAACCTGGCAATCCTGCTGTCTACTTTCGTGTTCATGTGCTTACATGTACACAAAATCAAAACTCAAACCCAAAATTTGCATCATGTGTACAAAATTGGAAGCTCGACAACAAGGCCTGGCCTCTCCTATCATCAATGGAACCTCGACAATACCGACTATTAGCTAAAGCTTATAAATTATATTTATTTATATGACACAAAACAAATTAAATCATCCAGACTCAAGAACTCATTTCAATAATCTTCAATTAATTGCATATTGCATCAATCCACATATCCTACCCTGTACCCACTAAATATTCAACTCGAAAGTTGATCAAAATAGAATGTAATATTACAAGCAAAGGGTTAAACATAACAATAGACATATCTAGTGTTTGCTTCTGGACATCTCGGTTCTCGATTCTCGTTCAACTTACAAAACACATTTACATATAGACTAATTTAATCAAGCACAAACATCAAGTAAATGATAACTCACCTTAGGTGATTCAGAACTCAGTAAACTACATGGTATTTATGAAATGTAATTTATTTTTCCCTAAGGGTAGGACTCATCTCTCCTGAATAGGGCATAAGAATTTCATTTTTTCAAGGCATTAACTCACCTTATAATACAAATAACCACTCACCAACAGGAAGCTCCATATTAAATGAAAGAACATAATAAACTACAACATAGGAGGCAAAGTTTATCTCTGACCTGCACATGCATCACCAAGAATGCAACGCCTGCCATAAATCCCAAATGCAAAACAAAGGGAATAAGAGTTAGAGTCAAACATTCTTCCTTGTCTAATGAACAAGATTCGGATGGAAGCTCGACAAGATCCTTTTCTCTTATGGTGTGTCTCCTCCGGCGAAGAGTTTGATCTTCTGTTAGGAACCACAGAGTCAAATGAAACCGTTATCTGCATGTAGCAGAAAAATTACATGTGGAAGAAATTGAAATTCCTAAACTGGTGAAGCCAGTAATCAGACCAAACCTTGGTACTAATTAACAATACCTAAAGAGTCATTGTTCCTGTATTCACCATCACATATAAGGCTTTCTGTTATTATTCTGAGAAATCAAGATGGACACGAAAAGGCTTTTATTGTTTATTTTATTTTATTGCATTGTCAGGAAGAGTCGCTGTGACTGGAGTATAAATATGACTAATGCAACTTTCAAGTACGGATACCAAGTGTAAGTAGGAAGAAAATGCACTTTCGGTATGCTAACAGGAAGGTGTCTCAGGTTGAGAGGACCATTATACTCTTCCCTCTTATGAATAGTAGGATGTATAATGAACTGTCATTATGCTTTGACTAATAACAGAAAGGTGTCTCAGGCTGAGAGGACCATATACATCTATACTCTTTCCTCTAGAAAACAGTAGGATGTAAAAAGAAATTTCACTATTCTTTGACTAATTACAGAAAGGCGTCTCAGGCTGGAAGGAGCACTATACTCCCCCCCCCCCTCTCACATATCTCGTTGATCCTCTCTAATTTTTCTTTTCATTCTAATCTCCTAATTCATCCGCTTTATAATTCTTGGTTCCTAAAGCTCTAAGCTATATATCTTCTTTCCTTACCAAAATCCTTTTTATGACTACTAGAATTTATAGTTCAGTCTCTATATCTTAACAAGCTTTTGTTCTCAAGATCTCAAGCCTGTTATTACCTAGTCCAATCTCCCTAAATTTCTGCCAGTCTACTTTAACCTTTCCCTAAACATATATTTCTCTGAATTATTTTCCATTCCTACAAAATTTTATATTGCGAGAATCTTCCTTCACATTCAATCTTCTCTGACCATTAAGAAAGCCATTTTTTTTGGGCCAAAGGAGCTACAATGAAAATAATATAATTGTATAATCAAAATTTGAATAACAGAGGTACATAGGTCAATCTCCTCTGTGTATAGGATCATTTGTAATTGAGAATCCAAGATGTATGCCATATCAGTTGGGGAACTGATGATAGCTCATGTAGCACAATTACTGGAGGGGTTTAAAGTCTCGGGCTCAGTATTTGGATACAAGTATAGGCGACGGTGTTGTAACAAGAAATAAAAAAATACTGAACAGGTAATAATCACATAGCTTATTTGTAAATGAAAGTATCTAGTACCTTGGGTAATTTTAGATGTATTTCCACTTGTAAGAATAGAATTTCTTGACAGTGTGTCTGCCTCCACGTAAAGTAGCAAAGGAGAAGAACTTTTATCCACAGGAGAGGCTTTGAAACCTCGGAAACCAAGTGTGATGAAAACAACATATCTTTGCTTCACATAATAAATCATTGAAGCAAGTGCTAGTGACAATATCGGGACTGCAAGTAAGAAGTTTGGTAATTGTTTTACTTTAAAATATTTTAAAAACCCTACTCCCCTGCAAAAAAGAAAAATTATATGTAAGTTTATTTACGCAACACACAAGAAAGACAGACCTATATGTATGTAATAAGATTAAAAAAACAAAGGGAAAAGCAGCACACTTTTAATGTAATTTTTTTCACAATCAAACACCAAAATTTATATATTAGCAGAAAACTTCTCACGAAAATGGAAATGAGTTAAATAAGTATTTGTACAGAATTATGATTCTACAATTACATAATTTTTTTCCAGTTCTACCCTTTTAAGTGCAACAATATATATCCAACATTTCCTGATAAAGAAAATATAGAATAAAAAAAAGAGATATACCAATAATGACTTTGAATAAAATTGTACACCATAGGAACTCTGGTCTTGCACCAAGGCCTTTGTTCATCTGCGGAACGACCGTGGCAAATATTATAATATCCATATGCTTGGAAAATGAACAATGGTAGACATATGCATAAACAACGCAATGCTCCTGCAAGAAGTATTTGTACAGCCAACTAGCAAAGAAGTAGAAGAATTTATAAGAACGTCAACAATCGAGAAGAAAACTAATTATAACAGAAAGCATAACTTTTACAAAGTTAACGTACTATAATTAAAGACAAAAGGTATGGCCTATTTGAACTAAACAAGAGAATTGGGGAAAGCTTTAGTGACTATATAGGAATATTCAATTTAACTATTTCAAGTAGCTTCGGTCAATGCTTACATAAACCCGCTTCTTGTAATAGGCAGCATCAAAAGCCTGATGCATCGTCTGGAAACCAATATAGCCTGCATTAAGCACCCCATTTGACCTTGCTAATACAGAGAGAGCAAGCCAAAGTGTAGACAGATTCATTGCACCGGACATAAGGTGACATAATCCTCCAATTGATAAAAGGGCATATAAACTCTCAGAGTATCTGCACATAACAGAGCCAAGCGCAAATTTACATTTATTTTCAATTTCACATTAAATATTCGATAAAGACAGGAGTATACATTGATGAGAAAAATATGGAAGCTGGATTGAAGCAAAACATTATTGATGCCCTCATTGCTGCCACCTTATCTTTCAACACAATAACTGACAACCTGTTAAAGAAAGAGTAGTACACGAACACAATACATTAATAATTTTGCATCACAAGTTTACACAATTATAAGCATAACAATATTATCCAAAACATGATACCGTGAAGATAGAGCATTACATGATTTCATAAATAAAGATATTTTTCTATATACTGAATTCTGAAGTCTATATTTTCTTCACATTTCTACAAATTCTAAATCTGATTTTGTATATCTTATTCTTAGTGTTCAACTTTGATCCTGACATAACACTTACTTTCCTATGAATAAACACCATTTCAAATACATATCTACATATTCAATCAAATGACGGAAGAGGTTCCGAATACTTTTCACACCATATAGATGGGACACTTAATTGGAAATTGCATAACTTCAATTCGTATACACATCCAACTCCTACTAGAACAAAAGCTATAAGCACCTAAATTACTTGGCTGTATATAATTATCAACCAACAATTATTAATAATCACTGTATATAATTGTCAAACAACAAATATTGACAACTGATACAGCGTGAAAGACGCATACAAATGTAGGATAGAGTAGCAACCAACTGACCTATGAAAATATGTTGCCGCAAAGACAAATGCCATGTAATTAACCACATAACCAGATAATCCAAGCACAGCCCTGTATCCAACAAGCGGAACTAAGGGAGCAAAAACTGCAAGTCACACAAGCATGTAATAACATCAACATAACTTCAGAACATCAACAATAAAGATTACAAGTCTTCAACAGTGATCAATAGTTCATTAGCTGTTCCAAAAAATTTAATAAATCCAGTTCTTCATATCTGAAAAACCACAAAACCTGTTGGTCGCTAGACCTCAGATTTCTCTTTCTCTTATAAACCATAATATTATATAATTGCAAGTGATATAAGTCATTACTCATTAATAACTTTGTTACTCATAAAGCTTTTTTCCCCCCATTTTGTTAATTTATTAATATTTTATAAGACATAAAAAACAGCCTGAAAACAATGTAGGGACGATAGAAGTTTTGCACATACTGCTGAAATACTCTTATCCATTTTCAAAATAAATTACTTAATTCTTAACTTATGACAAATTCATGTAACAGAAAATACTCTAATATATATATCTAGCTATATAATACAACAGTAACCGCATTAATGTTTAACTATATGAGTTACGAAATCAAATAAATTACACATTTGAGGACAAACAAAACTAGCTAGTCAATATTTCCCTACACATGCAATAAAATAATCTTGAACTCAAGTTAACAACGATAAAGCGTGTGTGTGTGACTTACAAAGCTTAATAAATAAGGATACGCACCACTTTTTGACAACGCAAAAATGCACAAAGGAAGCAATGGCCAGAAGGCATAAGACTGCTCGTATTCGTATCCACACTGTGCAGTTCGAACATAGTAAACGCCGTCCCAAACAATACTATCTTCAATTAACGAAGCAATGTACGGAAATTTGACACTATCTGATTGATTGTTTGGTGAAGAAAGACAACTAGGGTTTATAGATGCAGATGTATCGTACGGAGTGACAAGAGACCTCCAAAAGATAATTAGGGTCAATACTAACAATCTCGACGCGATTGCAATCTTCATAACAACACGATTGTCATGTGTAGAGGTTCCGATTATCATGATCACTCAATGTATACGTGTAGTGTTTATATAAACACAATAGATTAAAGTTTTAAAATAGAAATCCTCCTTCCGTCACGCATTGGTACCTATTTGGGGTTCATTCTAAATCACTTTCAAAGCTTCTTGTAGCCTTCAAGCCACTTCTTCTTAGTTCTTGCTCACTACACCAACACAAAATACAATTAAATATATAACCTAGCAAATCAATTCACAGTTCCACAACCATATTTAAAGTAACAAATCAATACATATTTCAAGTAAATAAACCACTTAATCACTCTACATAAAAGTCCACATCATACACATGTAAACAGACATAAACAACCTTAAAATTTACTAGCCTGTAAATTAAAACACACACACACTTTTAGATACATACAAAGGAAACCCACCATTCCAACAGCACAGATTAACAATAACTAAGCGCATGATACAGTCATATAAATACAGTAAAAATGTAATAAGAACAGGTGCATACATACATACACACATATAAGAGAAATTGAACTGACCCAGTTAAAGATTCATAGTCTATGTTAACAACAGCTTGTCTTGGCAATTGTAACAGTTGAATAACTGGAAATTTTACTATTAATTTTTGAGACTTTTAGGGATTTGCGTTTTATGTATTTGTTTAATCATCCAGAGCTTATTGATTATTAAGCCAGTATTTTTTAAAAAAAACAATTAATTTTTCAAAACATTTTTATGTGTATGATAAAGGCAATCAGATATTTATAATAATAAAATGAGTTTATAAAAGAAATAGAAATAGCTGACTAAAATTTTGCACAAAGTTGAGAGTTGGTAACTTGTAAGGTTGCAGAGGTCTTGTCATAATCTTAAATTTATTTAAGATTTTAAAAATTCCAAAAAAATTATGAAAAATCTTACAAACTTTATCAATTTAAAATGTTACTCATATTTTATCAAAATCCTAATAAAATACTTTCCAATTTTTTCAAAATCCAGATTAACGTGTTTCCGAATCAATGAAAAAAAAAGAATAAAAAATGGGTTATTTTCTTTTTTTCTTCTAAATCTTTTCAAAAATGGGAAAAAGATTTTGAAGACATATATGTAATGATTTTCTTTTCAAATTTTTTAAAAAAAATTCTTCTCTTTTTACAAAATCTTTCGGGAACAAGATGAAGAAATCAAATTTTCAACTTTCTTTTCTTTCACGAAAAATTTAAAAAGAAAAATACTATTATCCCAAATTTTAGTAGACTTGTTATAAACCCCAATTTCGTTTTTTCGTAAAATCATGATTAAATACCGCTAACAAAAATTAAGCAGTACGGCTCCTATAAAACAAACATAGAACAATTATAGAGCTCAAGATAGTTTTCATCTATGTTGTCCATTTTCACTTTTCTGGAACTGTTTACTTTGTACAAACTGCATAAACTATTCTCTACAAGGAAAAAGTATCTACAATATTGTAAACCACCGGAAACGAAGTTGATAAAACGAATAACTTGTATTCATTACAACTCAAAACTTATACACCTTGAACCTTACTGTGATCCCTGCCTGTTTAAGAAAGAGATTCAAATTTGTACAATTTTTTTGTTCAAATAGCCGGAAGTCATGTCATCCTTCAAACTAAACCATACAAGGGAAAATTTGTCCATGGCTAGATTTACTTTCTCAGCTGCGAAGGTGTTTCGAGATGGGATTCGTTGATAATGATACTGCAATGCACCAAAGCCAAGCCACAGTTAGTCAAATCAAGAATACAACACATAATGCACAGGGATCTACTTCGGAGTATAAGTCACAAAGATTTTCAACTCTTGAGACCACTAAGAGAGAATTAACAACAGTCATGTAACCAAACATTTGCTTCTCAAAGCCTTAACACATCGACACTTTAACTATGGAAATGCAAGCACTTCCAAAATTAGGGGTAGTTTTTTCATATTTTTTGTTGCAAATGCTAATTCTCTTGCAGCCAATACGATGAGTACCACAGGTTAAATAACACAAATTAGAAGGAAAAGAAAAACAGCAGTAGTCCCAACATAGCATATCACTTTGTTTGCAAAAAGTCTTAAGATTAGTCTTAGGATAGTTATCTGTTAAATAAAACCAGAAGATGATCTTATATCTAGACAGAATAAAAAGCATAGTATCAAAAATTAGGCCCAAAAGAGAGCAATATCCACTTCATTTATTACAGCCCTTGAAAACACGCAAAACATTGCAAACACAAAACTTTGACTTAACGAAGGACGATGTACAACCGTGTGGAAATAACAGTCTATCCGAGTCCATAATTGTTGATATAATTTTAAATAATATGCACAGTAAGGCTCTTGATTCAAAAGACGAGTACCTTCATCTGTAGCTTTAATAATAATTAATTTTTAATTGTAATTTTCTTTCCAAGTTTCTTCAGAGATATACAAGTGAAATGTACATAATAACATGATTTTAAAAAAAAAATCAATGAAGGGATAATCAAAAAATGTAATACGATTTGGAACATCAAGTCTATTCGTTTGATTTGAAATTGTAATGCTTGTATAAGTTATTTGCTATACAGACGTAAATATAGGCGGATAAAGCTACCTAATCAGATGGATTATTGGATTGTATGCCTTATTTCACAGACACATAAAGATCTCAAGTGGTACCTATGGGATAAACAATGTTACTATGAACTTACCACGATGACAAGGCCAAGTCAAGGGAACTAACTAGCCTATCGTCAAGTGCATCATCCTCAATGTAGAAATTGTGAAAACTGAAGGATTCATCTGCAAGTGCATCATCTTCAAAGTTGAAATTGTGAAATCTGAAGGATTCATCAACCCCTTCTGATTCATCCCCTTCATCAACTTTCAAGTGTAGCTGTAGTTTTTGCTTCAATGATCTCACTTGATCTTCCAACTGAATTCCTGCCGACTGACATCTCAAAGCAATCCACCGCAATGACTCAATGACCTCTTGATCATGAAGTTGCTTCTCCTCAGCCAATCTGCGATATTGGTGAGCCTCCATTTCGATCACACTCTTCTCATTTTGTAGGCGCAAAATCATCGCCATTGTCTCCTCAGCAGCCGTTGCAGCCGCCATTCTTTCCTTTTCAAGTTCTACAGAAGCAGCTTTAGCACGTTCCCTCTCAATCTTAACTAACATTCTCAATCTCTCAACATCACATTCTTTATCCTCATCATGACACTCATGTCCATCATCACCCTCCTCCACACATTCTTCATCCTCATCATATTTCTCGATCATCAACCGATTCTCCAAAATCCCACATTTGCTAGACGACAACGTTAAATTCGTTTCCACATCAACATCACTTTCTGAGATGCACCCATGTCCATCATCCCTCTCATCCACACACTCCTTATTCTCATCAACTTTTTCAATCAAGAACCGATCCTCCAATTCACAAGACGAAAACTTTACATCACTTTTCCCATCAAAACCACTTTTCGAACCAAACCCAGTTCTCAATTCACTCCAAACACCTCCAAGAAGACAAAAACACTGACTAAACCCCCAACATTGCCACCCAACTTCCAAACACTTCAACCCAAACCCAAACAAAACCAATCCCCAAACCAACTGCCTAAAACATCTAAAAACCAAAATCCCAAATCCAAAATCACTTTGGAAAACCCTCAAACAACAACCAAAGTCCATCAACAAAACACTATCAAAAACCCTGTAAAAATCAATCACATAGCAAACCACAAGCAACAAACAAGTAAAACCCCAAATTCTCATCAGCATCCAAAAGGGTCACTACAATTGATCTCCAAATCAACATAAACACACACAAATTGCAAAAAATATAAGCATTAAAAATGACTGACCTCTTCTTGCAGGAGGATAAGTGTGTGAAAATGAGTGTGTTGGGAAACGTGTACTAGGAAACTACTACTAGTTATAAAACTCCAATTATGTAACGGCACTTGTGTTAAAAAAACACATTGAATTCTGTATGTAAATGCAATTTATAGGTGTATATAATGATGGGGTTGCGTTATTGTTGGTGTATGAGAATGAGATAGATACAAGGATAGTAGGATACATACACTGTGCGGACAGGACACAAACTGTGCTTTAGCGGAGGCGGTTAGTCTCTAATTCTTTGTTCTGTGGGAACTTCTCTAATCTCGGAATTGATTATTCTTTTAACGGTATTGTTTGTAAAAATATTCTCTATATTTGTTATTTTTAACAAAAATATGAATTTTTTAATTTTATACTCCCTCTGTCCCAACCAATTGTTTACACTTTCCTTTTAGGGACGTCCCAACCAATTCTTTACGTTTCCTAAAATAGTAAGTTTAAACACTATTACACCCACTACTTCACTTATTTTAACAATACTTTACACTATTACACCCACTACTTCACTTATTTTAACAATAAAATCACTATTACACCCACTACTTCACTTATTTTAACAATAAATTACTATTACACCCACTATTTCACTTATTTTAATCATAATCCTTGGTCTCCGTGCAAAAAGCAAACGTAAACAATCTGTCGGGACGGAGGGAGTATGAGGAAGTTCTATGGAGATACTGCATTCAAAATTTATCATTATTTCATTGAAAATCTTGGAAATTTTGTACATTTTACTAACAAAATATTGCAAAATGAATTGTTTTACGAAACACATTTGGGTTGCAAAACATATATGTTATGATTGCGAAACATAAAGGATTTCAAGATATATGATTTTCAAGATTATCATTTGATATTCATGTAACAAGGTTTGCAAAATAATAAATTTTAATATATTTTGAATGCAGAACATATATGTATTCCAAGTAATTCAATTAAAACAGTACTCCATAGATTTTTTTCTCGACTACTATATAAGGAAAAGTAATTAATAATTATTTGGCACGCTTATAGTAGTCGATACAGTTAATCTCGATAAATGAATAGGTTTGATATTGAAAATTTTATTTATTTATTAAAATTATTTATCTATCAAGTTCTCTGTTATAAAAATCGGCGATTAATCGGGATTAATCGCCGATTAATCGCTGTACGGTAGGTCACCGAACTGATTTTATAAAAATCGGCTAAAAAATCGTTTTTTCAAAAAATCGGGATTAATCGGGATTAATCGGTCAAAAATCGGATTAATCGGTCAAAAATCGGTATTTTTGGTAAAAAATTGAAAAAATTGTAGAAAAATTAAAAAAATTCAAAAAGAATAAAAATGAATAAATTTTAAGAAAAATATTATTCTCACATACAAAATTAATATTTTGAACGGTTAAATCATGAATTTTATCAATTTTTTCTCTCATATTGACCCCAATTCAAAAATTAGATCTTAAAATTTATATTAACTTCAATAGTTCTATATATTTTAAATATATTTGTATAAATATATGATAATTATTCATGTATAATCAAAATAATAAAATAATTACGTATATTAATAATAATTATATTTAAAAATAATATTAAATTAGTTCCGATTAATGATCCGATTAATCATTCCGATTAATCCCCGATTACCCGATTAATCCCTGGACGGTGCCTCCACCGATTAAGTCCGATTCCCGCTTTTTACAACACTGAATTCAAGTTCATAAATACGTTGTTACCCAAAAAAATTATTTGTCGAAATTTTACTGTAAGTTGTTCAAGAAAAAAATATTCGAAAATGTAAGTGACTCATGTAAAATATGATAAAATACATAATTTTATCTAAAACTTTGTAAAAGTAGTATCTCGTATTCATGATTAATTAAAGGGTTTTGGTCCCTGACAATCATTTGTCAGGGAGTTGTTATATGACAATCGGTTTCTAAATCGTTGGATCGTTGATCCAACGGCTCCCCTGGATTACAAATTTTTTTTACTGTTCGCTATAATTTTCCGCGGATAGGCAGATTGCCTGTCCGCGGAAATTTTACTGTCCGCTATAATTTTCCGCGGATAGGCAGATTGTCTGTCCGCGGAAATTTTGCCTATCCGCGGAAAATTATAGCGAACAGTAATTTTTTTTTTTTTAATCTCAGCCGTTGGATCATTGATCCAACGGCTGTGGAACTGATTGTTAAATAACCGGTCCCTGACAAACGATTGTCAGGCACGTGGACCCTTAATTAAATATGTTTGTTAGTACTCCCTCTCTCTCAAAATACTTTGTCTGTTTACTTTTGACACGTTTGCCAACGTACATTTTTAATCGTTTATATCTTTAATTTTATATTATTATTAATTATAAAAATTTCACTGTATTAAAGTACTAACAAATATGAATTTAACAAGATCACTCATGACTATATTTGGTCTTATAAATTAGGTATAAATTAATAGTCAACCGTTTACGATGAATAGTGTTCAAAGTCAAAATAAGCAAAGTTTTTGATACAGAGGGAGTAGCATTTAGCGTGCTTTGATATGGGAAAGTAAGGTCTTTTTCCCAAAAGGGAAGAAATTATATTTTAGATTAAAATAATGGTATCTTTTTACTTTAAAAAGGTACTCTAACTAGCTGAAATTATCATATACAATTAAACCTCGATGAATGAATATTCGATAAACGAATAATCTCATCAAATAAATAATTTTTCCCCGGTCCTGACATAATAGAGCTAGTGTTTTTTTGACATCGGATAAATGAATAATCTGAATTAATGAATAAAATTTTCCAATTCCAAACTTATTCATTTATCGAGGTATAACTATAATTGTAACAAATTTCTTTCTCTCCGATAGTATCAAAGAACTGTACAAGTCCATCTACATCTGTAGAAATAAAGACGAGGTAGATATTTCTCATAAATTTGTAATTAATTGTAGGTACGTTTTGTAATTTTTTGTTGTGGGGTTGGAGTCTATATTGATCAAATGTACATATCTGTCGGAAGACAGATATTTTATTTTCGCTGCACACTGAAGTTAAATATTTGGTGGTAAATAGGTTTCACAATTTTAAATATTTAACTTATTTTTTACCATTAAAAATTACTCCTATGTTTCACATGTTTCTTTTTTGACTTTTTCACCTAATTGAAGATGCATAAAAAAGGTATTTATGTTTACGTGTGTCAAAAATTAGGAAACATGTAAAATGATACTCCCTCGATATATATACATTTGGTTTGGACACGGAGATCAAGAAAATGTATAAAAAATTAGTAAAGTTAGATGAAAAGTGGGTAAAGTGGTGGGACCTATTAATATTTAATAATTGATTTGAGATAGGGGAGGAAAGTAGTGGATGTAATAGTGTTTTATATTATAGATTTGAGATAGTGGAGGAAAGTTAGTGGGTGTAATAGTGTTTTTTATTATTAAAACTTTAATATTTTTGGAATGTATAGAAATGATGGGACACCCCAAAATAGTAAGTGTATAGAAATGAGTGGTACGGAGGAAGTATGGAATAATAAATTTGAGATGAAATATAGCATCCAATAAAAATTTAACTCGCAAAATATTTGAATTTAATTTGATCACAATAGAGTTGAATTCGAATTCCATTTATTTTACCAAGTCGAGTTCAGGTTTCAAATCTAAACAAGAAATGTATTTTGATTTTCAATCAAGCTAGACTCAAATGGAGCCTATACTTTTCTAACATTTGCCTACAGAGTACAAAATTTAAGTTTTGGAGTTAATTTCGAACCTATCAAACATCCGTTACTATTGTTAGGATGTGTTATGTTTAAAGGGTTTGTCTGGTGTGTGCCTAAGGGCACATATGCTAAGAATGCTAAAAATTCGTGCTTGATGAGTTGTAAGTTTTGATTGGTGGATATTTATGTGAATGTAGAGGGGTCTATCATTATTAATGAAATCTCCACGAATCAAAATTTAACAACTAAGCTAGCAATGTGCCCTTGCCCTTGGGCACATACAAGGGCACATACTAAAAAATTCGATGTTTAAATACATTTCTGATTTGGTGGTAGGTTAGATTTTAAGTCAGTATATATATCCCCTCTCCTGGAGTTTATGAATTACTGGAGTAATATAAAAGCAGCAAAATTTTCAGTGTCACAAAAGCAATATACATATGAATTCTTTTGAGGCTGGATCTCAACTCAAGTCTCAACATGTAAAATTTGTTGGTGGCATGTCAACATGCTAGGCATTTTAAAACATTCCCAGAAAAATGTTTGACTTTCATTGGGAGCATTAAACAAACTGGCTCCTCTTTCTCAGTGCTGAGAGACAGAGTACTGTAAAGATTGGATATTTTTACGAAATCCAGGCTCTTGCCTCTTAAAATGGTAGTGAATATCTTGTGTTTCTACACATTGGTACAGCCATGAGTCAACCTTAAGCAACTACAGTACTTGTGTGTGTGTTTTTTTAATGTTTTGTTAACTAATGTTTATGCAAAAGCAGTTCTAAACAGAGAGGCAACAAGGGTTCTGTTGTTACATTCCTAGCAGCAAAATCAAGAAAGATCATTCTCATTATCCACATCTATAGAAGCAAATTAGTGATAAAAGTGAAGTTGAAAACTAAGTCGCATACATATTGTATTGAGAGGAGGACAGGAGGTGCATGGTTTGGCTAATTGAGTACCAGTTTTCTGCAAGCCCTTTCATTTGAAATTTAATGAACTTATAACTTGAGCTTTTCGAGAACATGACTGCAGAATTTCTGTTTTTGGAAACAATGGTGAATAACTCTGAAAAAAGATGAAGATGATGATATAATATGAGGTCATCCACAATACTTGCCAGGGGCGGAACCAGGGGAGGGCTAGCCCCGGCGCCAGCCCGGGTCGGGAAAAAAAAACAAGTAAATTTTTTTTTTTTAGCCCGGGGTCAAATTTAAAAATGGCTATATATAATTTTTTAGCCTTGGTTGAAATATTAAATAGAGGTATAAGTTTGGTTTTTAATTTTGTGTATATCCATTTGTTGTATGATTTAGTGAAAAATATCCGATTTTTGTATGATTTAGTGAAAAATATCCAATTTTTGCATGATTTAGTGGAAAAAAAAAATCCGCGCTTCGCGCGGCTTACCCTGAAATTTTCCCCACCCCGGAATATAGAGCTAGATTAGCCCGGGTCCAAAAACATCCTGGTTCCGCCACTGATACTTGCAAATCTATAAGTTTTTAACATAGGAAATAGAGTGTTAAACTATCTTTCGTTTGTTATTATACTGAACCTACTCCTTCTGTTACTATCCTTTTCTTACATCATGGATAGCTGGAATCGGAAAAGGCTATACATCTGTGTAAGTTGATGTTTTGTCCTTAAATTTGTGGGTAAATAAATAGGATATATGATTCGAGTTCTGATTGTATCTTTCATGATAATATTTACGTGCATTTACAATTAAAGAACTGATATTGCGAGGAAGGATAACGATTACCAATGAATTAGAATTAAGACCTGAGGAATTTTGAATGCAAATAGTACACTGAACATGACAAAGATGAATACCTTTGAAAGGAAACGGAAACCTATTCCTATGCGGCAAAGGAATAGGTGATGTGGTCGGAGGAGTTTGCGTCATTGGAGCTTAAAGCACGATCCAGCCAAACTCTCTGTGATGCAAGGATTATTCGAGACACCAATGTTGTTCAGATTCTCAAAACTGCAATAAACTTGTTTTTTTTCCCTTATAAATTTGCAGGTACTATTAATATGCCGTGATTTGTGAGTACAATGATCATTATTTTCTAAGTAGCTTTCACTTTGCAATCTTTTACTTATACGAACTTCATATTACAAGAAGGGGGCCTTCATGAAGACAGTAGGACTAAAGGTACGGATTATCGGGCTATTAAATTTAGTTTAGGCGTGCAGGCCACTGATTGTGATTAATCACTGTGTACCAATAAATTTGACTATGTAAGAGATATGAAGCACACGGTGTACTTTTACAATGAGAACGTGAGAAGTGCAGATGTACTCAAATGATTGAAATTCTTAAAAACTAGCTGAAAACCTCAAACTCAACAATTTTATAGCACAATAAATTACTGACCACCATACTTATTTTGTTCATGGAAGCAAAGCTGATGATGAAGACATGATGCAGTTGGAGGAGTTGGCGCCACCAGAGCTTAAGGAACTAGTTTGCAATGTCTTAGAGGCAACAGTGTCAGAGGAGGATTGAAGTGAATTCAAAGATAAATCTAACGGAGCTGTGACATAAGATAACATGGGGTACGTTAGTGCCAGATCAGGTAGGGGAGCTTCGAAGTTTAACACTTGCAGTGCTTGCCCAATTGAAGGCCGGAATTTGTGATCTGGGTGAGCACACCATAATCCTACAATCATCATGCATCTCAACTGTTTCTCATCAAAATTTGCAGAAAGTTTTGGATCAGCAGCTGCAACAAGCTCTCCCTTTCCATAAAGGTCCCACATCCATTCAACAAGTATGACCTCGCCCTGTTTTGCTCTGGGGTTAATAGGTTTTCTTCCTGAGGCTATTTCCAAGGTCACTATACCAAAGCTATAGACATCTGTTTCCTTGCTTACTTTCCCAGTTATAAAACAGTCAGGGGCAATATATCCCATTGTCCCTGCCAACATAGTTGTTTCTGTCTCTTTTCCATGGTCCACAAACCTGGCCAACCCAAAATCACCGAGTTTGCAATTAAAATTTGAGTCCAACATGATATTACTTGCTTTAATATCCCTATGCAGCACACACTGTTCCCATCCTTCATGTAGATAGAGCAATGCGGATGCTAGGCCTCGAGTTATGTTATATCTCATTATCCAGGTCAAGAACATATTTTCTTTGAAGAGATACGAATCCAGGCTGCCATTTGGCAAGAACTCATAAACAAGTAAAAGTTCTCTTTCTTCATGGCACCAACCAATTAGCTGCACCAAATTCCTATGTCTCAGCTGGCTGATAATCCGTACTTCTGATGCAAACTCTTTTATTCCTTGTTTCGATCCCCTGGACACTCTTTTGACAGCAACATACGAGTTCAACTGACATAAGAAACCTTTATAAACCCCACCAAATCCCCCTTGTCCAACCTTCTCCCCTTCTGCAAAGTTTCTTGTTGCAGTAGACAATATCTCGTACGAAAATTTCTGGGGTCCAATTTCCTTTTTAAATTCACATGAAATCTCAAATAGATTGTTATCTTCCTTTTTAATTCTATTCCACTTCTTCTTTCGAACACACCAAAGAAGACCTATTGCCATGATTAAGAAGCAGGCTAATGCACCTACAACAATCCCAACTATTACCTTCCCATTTTTCTTCTGTTTCAGATTGTGTTTTGGAGGCGGCACGGAGCTTGAACTGAAATTCCAGGAATGAATTGCATGTATCTCCCAGAATCGTCTTCCTGTTGCAGCTGAAATGCCAAATTCAACCCTTTCCGGCAAGTACTTTCTAAGGTCAACTTTATAAGAAAGGCTCTCTATGGAAGTGATGTTATTAGGAAAAGAAGTAAAGAAGACGCTTAAATTCATTGTAGTAGAATTGTAACTGATCCATGCTTCATTCTTTACTCCAACAGGAACACGACTCAGCCATGTCACATTAGTAACAGACACCATTGAGTTTATGTTGATGCCAACATGATCATGAAGAGGATCCCAAGGATTTATGTATGTATCGAACTCCACAGCCACGAATGGATTTATGGTTGAACTGTTTATCTGGTCTTCACTCACAAGGCCAAGACCAGCACCTTGTTGAACACTAGGAATCGGGAAGCCAACAGGTGCAAGAAAAAATGCAACCCCATCAGCGTACTCCAACCTATTTTGTGAATTTATGGTGAATGCAAAATACGTAGAGAAGTCAGCCAAGTAACCAGATGCCCTGTCCCACAGTTTCAAGGGCTCAGTGTATGTTATTCGACCAGTACTTCGATCCATGCCTCTATCATTCTGGTTGCTGGTTAACTGGATTACTTGATTCGTAGGAGCAGCATCTCCATGATATGTTATATCTCTGACATTCGGTGTGAAGCCAGGATAGTTAAAGAGCAGCTGAGCTATAGTAGGGACTGTGAGTAAGGATAAGATGATAATCAAGAGAGAAGAGTGATAAAACTTTGATTGAAGGTGAAGAATAATGCAAGACCTGCAATATGACATTTTAAGAAAGTATTAGAAGTATTGCTCCTAAACCTGCGAAAGATGATAATCTGATATGTTCTTTTTCCTGATATCACATGATAAGGTTTAATAAGTACGTATATGAATATAGAGTATATTTTTGGTCTGCAAATTTTGGCAAGTTGTGCACAGGCCTGCACAACTTCATGACAAATTTTCAGTTTTTGTACTATAAAAAATTCTTGTAATTCATCTGGACAAAACATCTAGCCTTCCCCTCTTGGACTTTGTCTTCCATCTCATCATATCAGAGGTAATTTACCCGACAAAAGAGGACTATAGTACAATAAACAAATCAGGCAATGTTCCTTGAATGTGGCTAACAAGCTTAGGATGAATGAAGAGGCCAACACAAGCAGGTGAATTTCTAAATTATTAAAACATGGTTCAGTATGTACACCAAAAATATCTGTAATGATGTAGAATCCAGTAAGCAGCACCTAGAAAATGTACGACGCATAGCTCTGAAAGTACCTTGCATAGCTCTGAAAGTACCTTACTTTTGACAATACAAACTTCAAACAAAATTTATACTAGGAGTTTGGTACTTGTCTGATGAGCCCAGGAGAGAACAAACAGAAGTAAGATGTCCAAAGTATACATACTGGAGTTGTAAATATGTGAAAGTCAGGATATTAGGAGAAAAAGGTATTATGGAGGAAGTACTATAGTTCTGTTAATGATGTTTAGCTGTCAGCCTGGAAATTGGATGCAACAAGGAAACATGGTAAGACACAGGTCATACAAAAAGAATCTCACTGATAAACTACTTCAAGACCTGCATACAAAGAAGAATTGGGCTAAAGATCTCCTCCTGCATCAACACCATGCAGATTTATAAATCAGTGCCGGAACCGGTTCAAGCATCTACTTCTAACTTCTGAAGTTGATTTTAGATGTCCAAGATGTGATCTGAACATGATATACAATAATATCTGTAGAAAAGATACAAGTACCTTGAAACACTGGATTCAGCAGTGGCACCAGACAAGGTTATTGGAGCAATAGGATCTCCTTGCTTATATCCTGGAACCTATAGGTCACCAACAAGACTAAATATATTGTTTGCTTAAACCACATAGAAGTGCAATGGATGAGATTAACCTGTACAAACAATTAGAGATCGTTTCTCTTGCCTCAACAATATCAGAGATAAACTTTTACTTGGGTCGTCTTCATAGTTAAAATTCTGATAAAAAAATTATATTTTAGAATAAACGTCATGTACAACAAACTTAGCACACTCCACTTCACATTGCTCAATCCATGATCAATGATCATACAACAAAATTGGACAATGCTCAATCTAGAAACACAAGGCAAACCGGGTCCATTGTGTTTTACCTGCCCATATAACCTTTCTAATTCCACATCACCTTTCCTTTTCCATTTACTATTCCTTGCTGGTACATATTATGCGATATTAACACAGCAATAGCAGATAGAGTTCCATTATTGACAGTTATGAGAGGTATACATAAAAAGATACTTCAAAGGGCTCATGCTACCAGATGTAAAAATGTCAGTTAATTTATTGTCAAAGAAGAACAAAAGATAAGCTACTAGTGTGTGTATGTGTTTGCATATAAGTAAAGATGATCGACAATTATTGCTATAGGACATAAGAAAATACATATGATTATATGCTTACTCGGGAGAACAGCTGCAAAGCTATCTTAGTAAGACTAACACGGAGAGTGGCAGGAAGCACAGATAATACAAGGAAATTATATTGAGGAACTTGTATTAAGGTATCTAATTTAGTCAGGACCTTGATACTTGTATGTTTGAAAGTATATCAATATCCTATAAGTAGATTGGAGCATTCCATTTTAATCTTACCAAACAAAATACAAGTATATTATAGCAGTTATAAACTATCAAGTCAGTTGAAACTAAAGCAGAAGTAGAACATTCTATTCATACATGGCTCTACCTAACATCCAACACAACTTCACCAATAATCTTTGCATGAGCACTGGCCATTCCAAAAACAATGAAAACCTGAAGAATCCCTTACATGTATCTCTCTCTTGGTAACTAAAGAAACGTACTTGAAGAATGTGTGACAATCACCGCATAGAATAACATTTTTCATAACACGAATTGTTTTTTCAGGCTCAGTCACTAAAAGACCATATGCAACAGCTAATTTTGCACTGTGATAAAACAAAAAATCTTTCTTCTGATACTCCTCTACTTCATGAAGCACAAAGCTTGTATCAGGCACATATCCAGCTTTTAAGCATTCCAAAACTAATATTTCTAGCCCCTTGTTGATGTCTTTGGATTGAGAATGTAATTTATCCCTTGCGAAAAAGAAATGAGCCCTGTCTTGATGAAAAATCCAACTTTGTACAGGCCGTTTATGAAATCCCTTCTCTCTCATTTTTTCCTTGATCATTTCAGAGCAATGCCATCTCCCAGAAGCAGAAAAGAGATTCGACATAAGTATGTAGGTAGATGGATCTTGTGGCTCCAAAGAAAGTATCTGCTTAGCAGCTCGTTTTCCAATATCGTTTTTCATATGGATTTTACAACTATCAAGCAAAGCTCTCCACACAGAAGGTTCCGGTTTTATGGGCATTCTAATAGCTACTTCTTCTGCCTCTTCAACATGACCCCAGAAACCTAAAACACCAACAAAGGTGGCATAGTGTTCTGAAGCAGGTTCAATTCCGTACACGGCATTCATCGACGAAAATAATTTACGGCAGTCATATACCAAATTGGAGCTAGTGTATTTGTAAGCTGAAAGTATTAAAAGAAAAGTAGTTGAATCCGGGGGTACACCTGCCTGCTGCATTTCTTCCCATGCTGTCAGGGTCAAATCGCCTTGATTGTGAAGGATATATCCTGCCATCAAACCATTCCAAGAAACTAAATCACGAGTTTGCATAGCCTTGAAAACAGTAGTTGCTTTTTTCATGTTACCACACTTGCAGTACATACTCATTATAGCATTTTCCACCACACAGTTGGACAAAAAACCAGATTTAATAGCATGGCAGTGAATTTGTCCTCCAAAGACAGGAGAACCTAAGGTTCCACATACACCTAGTACAGCAGCAGAAAGAACTTCATCAACAGCCTTGGTTCCCTCTGAATACCCAAGGCAAAATAAAGAAATAGATTCATATGGCTGCCCGTTTCGAGCATACCCGCATATCATTGATGTCCATATTACAGCACTACTCTGATTTAGTGGGTGGCTGCGAAACATTTTCTCAGCATCACTCATTCTTCCGCACCTTGTACACATGTCAACCAATGCTGATTCGATACAGTCATTCGATCCGTAACCAACCTTAATTACAAATCCTTGTATCATCTCACTAGTCCGCTTTTCTGTTAACAATCCACAGGCATTAATAACACTGGTCAAAGTGAAATCAGTCAACTCCACTCCCTTCTCTACCATTTTAGAAAACATATTCAAAGCCATTGTGCCTCTTCCATTTTGACATAATCCTGCCAACATAGCATTACAGGAAACTGAATTCTTCTCCGGCATCGTATTAAAACTCTCTATCGCCTTATCAACAAGCCCAAATGCCATGTAAGCCATCATCACTTCAGTCCAGGTAATAACATCTTTTAGATGCATGCTGCCAAACAAAGCCTCCACAGAGCTTACATTCCCACATTTAGAGTAAAAACGAATAAGAGCATTACCAACACTCAATCTGGTCAAGAGACCAGATTTGAGTGCATAAGCATGAATCTCCCGACCATTCAACGAAGCCAAAGACCCACTGCAGGCAACCAAAAGGGTTGAAAGAGTAAAATGGTCAACTCTAAAACTATCAATTCGAGACATACAACGAAACAACTCAAACGTCTTCTCATACATGAACTCCTTAACCACAGACGACAAAACAGTATTCCAAGTAGCAATGTCCCTTCGGGGCACTTCATCAAACAAACTCAGCACAGAATCCAAACCACCACATTTCCCATACAAACCCAAAAGCGCATTCGAAACATAAACAGAATCCAAATAACCTAACTTCACAACCAAACCATGAACTTGAGAACCCAAACTTAAACTACCAAGACGAATACACGCAGACAAAATCCCCACATAACTATACTCATTAGCCTCAACACCCAAACTAATCATATCAACAAAAATCTCTACAGCCTTATCCTCCCAACCCGATTTCGCAAAACCCGAAACAAGTGAAGTAAATGACACAACATCAGGACAACACATACAATCAAATACCTTATAGGCATAATCATTAAAACCCAATTTAAGACAAGCAACAAGAAGGGCATTCCACAAACGTGTGTCCCCTTTAAGTCCAAGCTTGACAAGTAAAGCATGAACTGCCCTAGCAAGAAAAATGTCATTTTCTTGAACTGAAACTTGAAGCAAATGATTGAAATTGAAATTGGTGAAAAGGGTAGGCTTAGAATCAGATAAAGATTGGTTCTTGATGGGTAAAGTTTGAATCTTGGGAGGAAAGATGTGATTTTTGGAGGTAAAAAAATGTGGGGTTTTGGGTTTAAGTGAAATATTGGGAGGTTTTGAAGTTAAAATTGGTTGGGGAAGAGAGGAGATTGTGGGTGTAGGATTGAGAGGGTGGAGGATGATTGTAGACATTAAAATGTAAAAAATGTAAACTCATAATCAGTACTTAGCATATCAGAATCAAAGAAACCAAGAATTTAGCATTTTATCCCTTTGCAATAGATACAACACATTACACACTGTATCTATATTATTTACACACAAATATTTACTTGAACATGTTAGAAGAAGTAAAGAAGATACAAGAATGAAAAAGCTGGTAGTAAAAACAATAGTTGAAAAAAGATTTTGAAAGCTCAGAAGCAACTTAATTATTTTCTGAATGTGTGTTCAGAAATTGCAGCGGACCCTATCCAACTGCAAATGATGCTAAATTTCGTCATTGCTTTGCACCAAGCCGGGAATCGAACCCGGGTCTGTACCGTGGCAGGGTACTATTCTACCACTAGACCACTGGTGCTTGATGATTTTAGATTTATACTTTGACAATAAACCTTCAGGCGTGCAAACAAATTTTTGATACGGAATTTTTTTTAAAAAAAATATTACACCAACTTATAACAACTCTTATAACAACTGCTTGTTGCCATGGTTCTAAAAATCCCCAATTTAGTAAGGTAACCAATTGATTCGATTTTTAAAATCCGATTAATCTTGTGAATTTATTTAAATTTATATGTTTAATTGTAAATTAGATTAATATATTAAATATTATTATAATATTCGATTAATACATTCTTCCGATTAATCCCGATTACCCGATTAATCTTAAATGAGTAGTTGAATCGATTTATACCGATTGATCGATTATGGATTTTTAGAACATGCTTGTTCCACGTAGGGCTGCACATGGGTTCTAAAAATCGACCAAACCGACCTAAATCGACCCTATTTTTAACCGATCAAACCGAACCGTTCAAAACCATGGGTTAAACGGGTTAATTTTTTAAAAACCCAAACTAATTGGGTTGGGTAAGGGTTTAACAAATTTTAACCCTTACCTAACCCAACCCAACCCAATCCGTTTACATAAAATGTAGATTTTTTTACATATTTTATACATATTATGTATACTAGCTTCAATACCCGTGCAAGGCACGGGATTGCTCTAGTTCACGATAAGAGTTTTTATTTTCGTCATTGTGTGTTGATGTTAATGTTCGATGATCCTATTATGACGATAAAAATCTTTTTAGGTATGCATAATTTTTTTGAAATATGTACCTAAAAAGGCCGATATTTTGTGTTTCTATATTTTATTGTTGTTTTTAGAGTGTTGATGTCTTTCTTGCGATTAGAGTTAGAAAAATAAGTGACGAATGTACTTTCAACGTTTTTCATAAGTTTATTAGGATGATCATTGTTGAGTATTGAATACGATAAAAGAATACAGAGGGGGGTGAATGGATTCTTGAACTTTTCTTAGGCTAGAGTCTATGTAGCAAATAAGTGTTTGTGTGTGCAGAAGTGAAGGTGCGGATAAAGAACAACACAAGACACAGAATCACTTTAATATAATGTATTATTAGATAAAGGTTGCTACAATCTGTGAATACAAATGATAGTATTCTCAGCTTCGTTTTTCTCAGAGAGATACAGCTTGTAGTGTATGAAAAACTTGACTCACAAAGTTACAAAGTTAATGACTAATGAAGTGAGGCTGTATCCTTATAGAACATGGATACACCATACTTACTACAAATAAGGTAGCTGAACAAATTACTTTCTAGTCTGTCTATCCTTTTTGAGTAAGTGTCCAAACGGTTACAGATTTGACTTTGCAAAGCCTGTTCAGATCCACTTCTTTAGCCCCTTGTCTCTTCTATATCTCTCCAAGCTTCCTTGTAGGCTTTCCAGAGCACGTTACAGATTGTGGTCCATAAAGTGCATTGGCTTGTTGCAGATTTCTGACTTGTACAATTTCTTCAGTACTTTGTCTCCAAGAATGTATTCGAGAAGTGACTAAGTAGTTGATTCGAGAACTAGAATTGACTTGATCGATAACTCTGAGTTCTCGAACACTGTTATATTGACATATCGAATTACTTCTCGAATAGCTCTTTTCTTCAGGATTCCTTGAGTTGTCGAATAGAACACTTGACTTGTCGAATCCTTGAGATATCGAATAGCTTTCTGAGTCCTTGAGATATCGAATGGAACTTTGACTTGTTGACTCCTTGAGAACTCGAATACTACTTTGACTTGTTGACTTCCTGAGTTCTCGAATAGAGTACACAGACATATCGAATCTCTGAGATATCGAATGAGATATCGAACAGTGTATTCAGAGATATCGAATAGTGTCTTGAGATATCGAATCCCTGACTTCTCGAATGCTGGACTTATCGAATAGACAAATATACTTCTCGAATTGGTACTTAGGCAAATTCTTCATTTCTTCAAATCCCAACTGTGATTATTTGACAGTCTTTATCTTCTTGCTTGAGGCATGAACCTTGGAACTTCTTTCAAGTATTATTCTAGACTCTATAAGTACAGTTACACAACTAGGATTTGATGCCTACTACAAGTACAATACAAACAGAAACTCTACAACTAGAGGTTCCCTCAGTTAAGAGGTCATGTAAGTAATGCAAAGCATTACAAACAATTAGGCTTGTTATTAGATGTATACATGCATGGCTCTGTAAGTCTGTAACTAACAATCATCTCTTAATCTATTGAACTATTATATTTGCATACAATTATATATTATGAGATTATATGAATGTGACTTTTGATTTAATACTACTACTAAGTATTATTGAAGTTTCAATAATTCGTTTATGGATTTATAAAATATGAATTCATAAAAATAAGGTTATTGTTATAGATGTTAAAGGTTCAGTTCTCACTTATGTGACGCAATTTTAATATTTTGCAGATTTTAATTTCAGAGGACGTTATGGTAAATCATAACAGATTGAGAAACATAATGGTAAAATTTGATAGATTAAAATGTGGCATGTTGCTATATCATAATTTATCATTTCATATCCACTAGTTACCTCGAACCTCATATACTGTAATTACTACATGTCCGATTAATTGTCTAGGATACATGCCTATAATTTGATATAAAAAGTTCGACCATATATACAGGAGTTATAAATGTGTTAGGTCATAATTAATATGCATAGGTTTAGTAATCGACTCTCCCAAATTGCAATTAACATCACATGTATCGATTAAGTATTCGAATCTCCCAAAAAGATTAAAATATATATTTTTTTATTTTTTAATATCTTTAATATTTTTTACATTTTTATTGGTGCTTTCATAAATAATTAGAATAATGATGACTTTTTTTTTTCCGTAAAATATCCTTCAAACATTTTATGTAAGATCCCATCACATTTTCCAACTTTCGCATAAAATAAAATAATATAAATTTTATTAAAATGAAGTAGACATAGAGATTTTTGTGTATTTATATAAATAATAATATGTAAAACTATAAAACAAATATTGATAAAAAAAACACACGATTGATAGGTAAATAAAATAAATAATATAGGACATAATATTGGACACTCTCACACTGGTGAATGTATCTAATAAATCATAAAATTTAATCAAATATACATGTAGCTCAATTGTTGATATGGGCTAAAAGTAAGCCCTAAAGACACGTTTAATGTGGCGTTAATTAGACCCGGAATGGTCCAAACGTGGAGCCCACTAAGTAGGCCCAAACCCTATTTACAATATTAATTTCGTAATTAATATTAGGGATAATAAACAACTCAGCAATAAAGTCAGATAAGGACATTATCTCTACAAAGAGTAGCCTCCAAGCCACACAGTCATACAAGGAAACAGACTCCTACAAGGAAGGAGTCTAGAACCTTCCTCAAGGCTGACTTGCCCACCAAGTCTCCTAACCCTACCCTAATTCTGAGGCTTCTCAACCTATATAAAGGGTCAGACCCCTCAACCTAGAACTACGTTTTATTGGCTTGATTCTCTTAATACAGAGATACGTAGGCATTCTGTGAGGACCGATTAAGTCTCGAACGCAGAAGCAGCCATTAAAGCACGAAGCTCACGAACCCTAGCATTAAATACATAAACCCTAGCCGCAATAATTTAAACCTAGTTTTTATTCCACAACATTTGGCGCCGTCTGTGGGAAGAAGACATCAACCATGGTTCAAACACGAAGAACTCCACCAAGCACTACGGAGCCAATCGCTACCGAGGCTCTACCTCTTAGCTCTGCTCCGCCCCGTACTGAACAAGTGCTACCGACATCTGAGCAAGTACCTCCAACATCTGGGATTATCGTTCCATATCAAGTTTCTCAACCCCTAGGGACGACTACCCATGTTGAGAGTACACTACCTCCGATCGTCCACACAATTCCAGGGACTAACCCGGGGATTTCTTCCCTGATTGTAGACCCCAACAACCTTACACGAGGGGTTCAGATCCACACTACGGATCTCCCCATAAGCACCAATCCAATGTATGGGATGACCAATTACGGAGCTGGACCGAGTGGCCATGCCCTGTATATTAGAGATCGAGATTATCGCGATTTTTCTGGTCCTTATTCAGATGAATCATCTTCTGGCGATGATTACGAGCGTGATGAAGCCCCGAGGAGGCGACGTGCAAGTAAAGAGCCTATGGGAAGAACTCGAACTATCCATGATGGACTCCCTTCAACAGCTGCTGAAAGGATTAAGGCTTATGAAGCCGAGATCTTAAAATTAAAGGAAGATATGGCCAGGGAGCAAGCCAGATCAAAACAGACTTTGCCACCTCCCACGTCAGGACCGATTCCCTTCATAGATCTGGAGAGGCCTCCAAGGAGGCAAAGAAGGACTACCGTCCCACCTGAAAGAACTACAAGGGTGGAAACCCCTAAGAGCAACCCCAAGGATCTGATGCCACTTGGGGACCCTGATGATCCCACACCACCGTTCACTGAGGACGTGATGAATGCTCGTATTTCAAAGAAGTTTAAGATGCCAACAATCAAGGCTTATGATGGAATGGGTGATCCTGCCAACCACGTTAGAACGTTCTCAAACGCACTGCTGTTGCAGCCTGCAAGCGACGCTTTGAAGTGTAGGGCTTTCCCTCAAACTTTGTCAGGCATGGCTCAAAGATGGTATAGTCGGCTTCCTGCAAACTCGATTGGTTCCTTTAAGGAATTGAGTGCTGCTTTCATTAGTCAGTTTATCAGCGGAAGAACGCATGAGAAAAGCTCTGCATCTCTTATGTATGTGGTACAAGGGAAGAACGAAAGTCTGAGAGACTATCTTAAGAGGTTCACCAAGGAGACTCTGAATATCACTGATCTGGACAATAAGGTTGCAATGGTAGCCTTGGAGCATGGTACCACCGACCTATACTTTAAGAGATCATTGGCAAAGCATCCCCCGGAGAACATGGCTGATCTCCAACGAAGGGCTGATAAGTACATCAAGGCCGAGGATAGCACGAAGAAGGAAGTCACAGTAGGCAATGGTCAGGGAAACAATGATACAAAAAAGCGTAAGCAAGGGCAGGAGTACGATGCTAGGGACAAGTATCCCCGAACTAGCAAGGACTCTGATTCGCCACCAAAAAAGAACTTGGGACCAAGGTTCTCTGACTATGCAAGGTTGAATGCCCCTAGAAGTCAAATCTTGTTGGAAATTGAAAAGGATAAAGACTTCCGATGGCCGAAGCCACTCAGGGGAGACCCCGCAAAGAGGAATAAGGATCAGTACTGTAGGTTCCACCGAGATGTAGGACATGACACGGATGATTGCAGACAGTTGAAGGACGAGATTGAATTCTTGATCCGTAAAGGAAAGCTGAACAATTTCACAAAGGGTGGAGATCAAGGAACCCAAAGAGGGGATTACAACAGGAGAAACAATGACAGAAGGGATAATGATCGTGACCGTAGCACGCAGCCCCGAGGGCCGGTTATCAACATGATCTGGGGAGGCCCAACAGCGGCCGGTACAACTCGGAACTCTCGAAAGGCATACGCAAGGGAGGTAATGCACATTGTGGGAGAGGCCCCGAAGCGTGCTAAAACTGAGATGGTAATTGGGTTCGATGATTCGGACTTGGAAGGGGTGAAGTTCCCCCATGATGACCCGCTAGTCATAACTCCTGTGATTGGAAATTCAGAAGTAAAACGAGTCTTGATAGACAATGGAGCTTCTGTGGATATTTTGTTTCATGATGCGTTTGTGAGGATGGGATACAACGACTCTCAATTGACCCCTGCAAATATGCCTATATACGGATTTAATGGAGTGGAGTCCAACGTTGAAGGGACTATTCAGTTACCCATGACTGTTGGGCAAGAGCCTAAGGAGGCGACTCAGATGCTGAATTTCTTGGTGATTAAAGCAGCTTCAACATACAACGCAATCCTTGGAAGGACAGGATTACATGCGTTTAAGGCTGTGGCCTCTTCCTATCATATGAAGATTAAGTTTCCGACTCGGAATGGTGTCGGAGAACAAAAGGGTGATCAGAAGATGGCAAGAAGTTGTTATGTAGCCGCTTTGAGGGCCGATGGAGTCGGGGGGCAGGTCCTTCCAATTGAAGACATGGATGTCCGTGATGATGAAGAACATAGAGGGAAGCCAGCAGAGGATTTGATTCCCATACCCCTAGAGCTGAATGATCCTGAAAAAGTTACTTATGTTGGAGCATCTCTGAAAGAACCCTTGAAGGGCAAGTTGATAGAATTCTTACAAAAGAATAGCGACGTGTTCGCTTGGACAGCAGCTGATATGCCAGGGATTGACCCCCAACTCATAACTCATAAGTTGAATGTTGACCCCAAGAGGAAGACAATAAAGCAGAAGAAGAGAAACTTTGCTCCGGAGAGGCAAGAGGCCATTAAGCAAGAAGTGGATAAGCTCTTGGAAGCTGGTTTCATTGAAGAAATTCAGTTTCCCGAATGGTTAGCAAACCCTGTGATGGTCAAGAAAGCAAATGGGAAGTGGAGGATGTGTATAGACTTCACTGACCTGAATGATGCATGTCCAAAAGATTGTTTTCCCCTTCCAAGGATTGACATGTTGATAGATGCCACAGCTGGGCATGAGATGTTAAGCTTCATGGATGGATTCAGCGGCTATAATCAGATTAAGATGCACAAGGATGACATCCCTAAGGTATCTTTCATAACTGACTTTGGTGTCTTCTGTTATCTTGTTATGGCGTTTGGTCTAAAGAATGCAGGAGCTACTTACCAACGCTTGGTGAACAAGATATTTGCCCATCTAATTGGAAAAACCATGGAGGTGTATGTTGATGACATGTTGGTCAAGAGCCTACTCAAGGCTGATCATATTAAGCACCTCGAAGAGGCATTTGAAGTGCTGAGGCACCATAAGATGATGTTGAATCCCGCTAAGTGTGCCTTTGGCGTTGGATCTGGAAAGTTTTTAGGACTGATGGTTTCAAAGAGAGGCATTGAGGCCAATCCTGACAAGATCAAGGCAATTTTAGACATGGAACCACCACGTTCGATAAGAGATGTGCAGAAGTTGACAGGCCGAGTAGCAGCATTAGGAAGGTTCATCTCCAAGTCTGGTGATAAGTGTTTGCCTTTCTTTCAAACATTAAAGAAGGTAAAGAATTTTGAATGGACACCTGAAAGCCAAGAGGCCTTTGAGCAATTGAAGAAGTACATGGCTGAAGCCCCGCTGTTGGCCAAGCCTAGCATCGGAGAGACTCTTTATCTATACCTGGCGGTATCTGAACAAGCATTGAGTGCCGTCCTCATAAGGGAAGAGAACAAGATTCAGAAACCTATATACTATGTGAGTAAGGTGTTGCATGGAGCTGAGTTAAACTATTCCACCATTGAGAAGTTTGCTTTAGCATTGGTAACGGCTTCAAGGAAACTACGACCTTATTTTCAATCACACAAGATTGAAGTCCTGACGGACCAGCAGTTGAGAAGTATCTTGCACAGCCCTAAGGTCAGTGGAAGGTTAATTAAGTGGGCAATCGAACTCGGAGAATTTGACATTGCATATAAGCCTCGGACAGCCATCAAGGCTCAGGCATTAGCTGACTTCGTGGTTGAATGTACCATTGGCAGCCAAGAAGTCGGGGGGCAGGAGATAGTAACCACCCCTGGAGTTGAGAGTAAAGATGAAGATCTGGTACCTGATCAGAAAGAGTATTGGGTGCTCTATTTTGATGGAGCATCAAAAACAAAATCTAGTGGTGCAGGTTTGGTTTTGCGAAGCCCCGATGGGTTCACGGTTGAATACGCTTTGAAGTTGGACTTTCCTACAACCAACAATGAAGCTGAATATGAAGCATTAATAGCTGGATTGGGATTGGCCAGAGTCATGAGGGTCAAGAACCTCAAGGTGTGTGGAGATTCAAGACTGGTAGTCTCGCAAGTGAATGGTGAGTTTGAGGCCAAGGATGAAACTATGGCAAAATACCTCAGAGTCGTGAAAGCTGTTATGACTCAGTTTGAGGAGTGCTACCTGGAGCACATTCCTAGGGAAGAGAACGTTAAGGCCGATGCCCTCTCTAAGTTCGCTTCTTCTGAAATAGAGAATTATGCAGGTAGTGTTTACTTCCAGGTCTTGAAGGCCCCGACCATCAATTCTAAGTTGGTAGCACCTATCGATGTTGGAGGCTGTTGGATAGATCCTATTAAAGCTCACCTAGAAACCGGATGGCTCCCTAATGATGCCTTGGAGGCACGAAAATTGTCTGTGAGAGCATTGAGATACGCCTTAATTGAAGGCATCTTATACAAGAGATCGTTTGTCATCCCGTACTTGAAGTGCCTAAGGCCCCAAGAGGCAAGAGAAGCATTGGAAGAAGTTCATGAAGGGATCTGTGGGCAGCACTTGGGGGGCAGAGCCTTAGCTCACAAGATTACCCGTCTGGGATTCTATTGGCCGGAGATGTTAGCAGATGCCCAGGATTATGTCAAGAAGTGTGATAGATGTCAGAAACATGCCCCTGTTGTAAGGCAGCCGCCTGAAAGGTTAACCTCAATCAGCTCTCCCATTCCGTTCGCTATGTGGGGAATGGACATTCTTGGTCCTTTCCCCATGGCTTCAGCACAAAGGAAGTTTCTGATTGTCGCCATTGATTACTTCACTAAGTGGATTGAGGCTAAGCCTTTAGCCAAGATAACCACCAAGCAAGTTTCCCAGTTCTTTTGGGAGAACGTAATCTGCAGGTATGGAATTCCCCGAATCCTTGTGACAGATAATGGGACACAATTCAACAATGAAGAGTTCAGAAAGTACTGTGAGGAAAATGCTATCGAGCTTCGTTTTACTTCGGTAGCTCACCCGCAAGCTAATGGACAGGCTGAGGTAGCCAATCGGATTATTCTTGATGGACTTAAGAAGAGGGTCGAACGATCGAGAAATACTTGGGTGGATGAATTACTGCCTATACTTTGGGCATATCGTACTACTTGCAAAGTAACAACTGGGGAAACTCCTTTCCTGCTGGCTTATGGAGCCGAGGCAGTTGTACCACTAGAAGTCATGCATGCATCACCTAGAATTGAGGCATTTGAACCAGAGACTAATGAAGAAGGCATGAGGCTCGCCCTAGACTTGATTGATGAAGTCAGGGACGAGGCAAATGCCAGGAATGCAGAGCATCAAAAGAAAGCATCTTTCTACTACAACCATAGGGTTAAGGAGAGGTTCTTTCAGCATGGTGATTTGGTTCTTAGGAAGATCGAGGCTTCTGGAGTTGGTCAGAAGGGAAAGCTAGCCCCGAACTGGGAAGGGCCGTATCGAGTCAAGAAGACACTAGGACGAGGATCTTACAAACTGGAAACCTTGGACGGGGTTGAGGTACCCCGGACTTGGCATGCATTGAACCTCAAAGTTTACTATGTTTAAGCTCTCCTGAAAAGGACCTAGCTTTTTGCCTATGTAATAGAAGTAGAAATAAGGTTCGAATGAAACCATAACAGAGCATGCTGCTCCTAGTAGGAAGTAGAATATTTATGTAAGGGTTAAGCCCTTTTTATCAGTATTCCTTTGACAGCCTAATAAAGCTTGCTTTGATTCTTCTCTGAATTACATCCTTTGCTTTGATATTTTAAACAAGTCATAAATCATAAGCCTGGTGCAAGCCAAAGGGCTAAACACCTAGAGAATTCTAAAGCTTAACAAATTACGAGCAAAGGCAAGAAGTAAAAAGCTGGAAAGGAAGTTAACTATACGAATAGTTAAATTAAAGAGTTGCATAAATAAAAGCCCGAAGGCTATTAAACAAAGGCATAACAAAGGCATAACAAGCAAGCTAAGTGGCCTTAGGAGCCTCCTTGACAGGAGAACCACTTTCAGAGCTGGTAGCAGTGGTGGAAGCTTCCTCATCCAAATTAGCATCTTCCTCTCGAACAGGAGGCTGCTCAGGGTTCGAAGACTTTGCTGCGGTATGCTTCCTGACCAAGGAATCATCCTCACCAAATAACTCCTCACTAGAGCCAGCCTCAGCTACAGTAGTCATGGCCCTAGGAGGATGAGGGCTAGGAAAGGCAGAGGACTGGAATAGGCCAGGATGGCTCCTAAGAACAGCCTCGAGTGCCTTGTTCCACCCCTCAGTGAACTGGCTAGGGTAAAGCATCTCATCGTGCTGATCCATGAGACTCTTGTACTCATCTGAGTCAAGATAGTCATCAATCAGCTTCTCTCTATCATCCTTCAAAGCCACCACCTCTGCATAGGCACTTACCAGCTCCTCATCTTTTTTCTTCAGCTGTTCCTCAAGCTGGTGGATATGTAAACTTCTCTTCTGGGACTCAGTTTCAAATCCCTTGGCCTTCTCCTTCCAAGCCTTAGATTGATAAATCAGGCTTTGGAAATGAACATTGGCCTACATTTAGAAAGCAGAGTTTTTATAATGAAGACAATGGAGTGTTTGGAATAAAAGAACTAGTAAGATGGAAGGCTTACCACAGCAAGGGCCTGAGAGCCAAGTGCTTCAGACTCACCAATGCCTCCATTGAGAACTAGATCTTTGTAATCAGGAGGAGTGATTGAGTTCAACGACCAATCTATAGCATGCTTTGTTGAGCCCACCACAGAATCACGTTTCCTGAATCCCCAAGATGGCCTAAACACAGCAGATTGAACATTGACTTGAGAGCTACCCTCCAAGTCAGCTATGTCACCAAACTTAAGGTTCCCTTTCTGAACCTTGTGTGGGCGTAAGAATGAGGGCTCAACCCCTTTCTCTCGAGGATCTGCATTCCTCTTTGCCCGAGCCATCCTGGAAGTCTCGTCATCAGGATCAGGAGAAGCCTCCACAAGCATCTTTGCCACTGCATTAACAAGGACAGATACAACTAAATAAGTCAAGTATGAAAATATAATAAAACAAAGAAGGGAAAGAAAGTTACCCTGTTCAGAAACTGATGAGAGGCCTACTGCCCTCAGAGATTCTTCATTTATAAGACTCTGGCAGGTTATAGACAAACCATCACCTGTGGTCAGGGTGTTAAAGGCGGCTTGATCTTCTATACTAAGGGTGATCCCCTTAGCCTTTCCATCCGAAACTTTGGAAAAAGTTTTTCTAAAAAGGGTGCCCCAGTCACCACCCTCCCACTCAAGATATGCAAACTCTTTTTTCCAACCAGGGTTGTTATCTGGCACTGATTTACCATTGAAAATAGGGGGGACTTTGGGACGAAGTTTGATGTATACCCAGCCAGTATGCAAAATTGGGCTGTTATAGATTTGAAAAATTTTGCGGAAAAGAGGCACAGATAAAGGCAGATTTTGCCTCAGGCATAAGACCATGAAACAAAGAATTATTCTCCATGCATTTGGAGGTAGTTGGCAAGGGCTGCATTGGATATCAGCTAAAAGGCGTGGGATAAATTCATGAAAAGGAAAACGGAGCCCTGCTACAAGGCACTCCCTATAAATACACAAGGCATTGGGCCTCCAATGACAAGGCCTGTCACCTGGCCCAGCTGGAACGAGTTTATAGGGTTTTCTAATCTTAAACAACTTATTATACCTAGCTATTTCCTCAACATCATGATACGTATTACAACAGTCATATGCATCTAACTCGGTTAGGCTAGGGTAGTCATCTGCTCGCTCATTTAGCATATCTACTAAAGATGTGTAAGGAGAGCGAATGGTGATAGTACCTTTAGAAGAAGCAGAGTTCATTTTCATGAGTCGAGCTTGAGCTTTGTCCGCCATTAGAGAGAAGCTTAAAAACCTTAAACGGAGAAGACAACCGGAGAAGAAGGCCGGAAATAGCCAAGAAAACTTCAAACAGAAACTTTGGAGAGAACTCTGAGCCAAAACTTGAGAAGTGAAAATATGAAGTGAGAAGTGAGAGTGTGAGAAATGAACTCTCCACTCTCACTCTTTTATAGAAATTCTCAGCCGGTTGAAATGCTTACAAACGGTCAAAAAACCTACTGTGACAGGTCAAAATGATAAAAGTGACCTAAAAAAGGCCCATGAAACTGGCCCAATTAAAATAGGCCCAATTCTGGAACATTCTTATAAAAAATATCTCAAAATATCAAAGATATTTTGAGAAAATATCAAAGATATTATTGAAGAGTTAGGGTTTTGTTGATCCATCGAAGGATCTAGAATTTGGGCTAAAAAGGCCCGGACAGGCCAATTACAGCCAAATGGCCGAGCCCAACAAAAGATATATATCATGAATTTTTGAAATAATACCAAGCCCAGAAGGCCCAATAGGAAATGAGCCCAAGGTAAAGTAGCCCTTAATTCGACCAGAATCCTGGTCGAATCGACTAGAATTCCTGGTCGAAAAGTCCTTCGACGAGAAGATTTTTGGACCCTTAATTCGACCAGAATCCTGGTCGAATCGACTAGAATTCCTGGTCGAAAAGTCCTTCGACGAGAAGATTTTTGGACCCTTAATTCGACCAGAATCCTGGTCGAATCGACTAGAATTCCTGGTCGAAAAGTCCTTCGACGAGAAGATTTTTGGACCCTTAATTCGACCAGAATCCTGGTCGAATCGACTAGAATTCCTGGTCGAAAAGTCCTTCGACGAGAAGATTTTTGGACCCTTAATTCGACCAGAATCCTGGTCGAATCGACTAGAATTCCTGGTCGAAAAGTCCTTCGACGAGAAGATTTTTGGACCCTTAATTCGACCAGAATCCTGGTCGAATCGACTAGAATTCCTGGTCGAAAAGTCCTTCGACGAGAAGAAAATTTGACCCTTAATTCGACCAGAATCCTGGTCGAATCGACTAGGATTCCTGGTCGAAAAACCTGTCGACCAGAAGAAAATTGAAGCCTTAATTCGACCAGAATTCTGATCGAATTCCTGGTCGAAAAATGACAGTCCTGGTCGAAATTTTGTTATAAAAATTGATTTTTTGACAACGAATCTTCATGGACATAGAATTTTGATGAGAAAAATACCTGTGGGTACTATAAAATCTTAAAAATTAGAATAAGTATGGAAAATACGAGGGATTCTGTGAATAATTCCTTGAGAAAGATATATAAAAGTTCTGTAACTAAGGTTATGGAATATAATCGCTTAGCCTCGAATAAGGCCAATCGTTGTAAATGTGTAGGTCGCTCCACACTTTACAAAAGACGATATATGTGAAACACTAGTGTATACATGTAAACCCTGACCCGAATCTCGGAAAGGCCGTTAGAACTTCAAGGAAAGCCTGATCAGCTTTCCTAGAAGTTGGGGGGCAAATGATATGGGCTAAAAGTAAGCCCTAAAGACACGTTTAATGTGGCGTTAATTAGACTCGGAATGGTCCAAACGTGGAGCCCACTAAGTAGGCCCAAACCCTATTTACAATATTAATTTCGTAATTAATATTAGGGATAATAAACAACTCAGCAATAAAGTCAGATAAGGACATTATCTTTACAAAGAGTAGCCTCCAAGCCACACAGTCATACAAGGAAACAGACTCCTACAAGGAAGGAGTCTAGAACCTTCCTCAAGGCTGACTTGCCCACCAAGTCTCCTAACCCTACCCTAATTCTGAGGCTTCTCAACCTATATAAAGGGTCAGACCCCTCAACCTAGAACTACGTTTTATTGGCTTGATTCTCTTAATACAGAGATACGTAGGCATTCTGTGAGGACCGATTAAGTCTCGAACGCAGAAGCAGCCATTAAAGCACGAAGCTCACGAACCCTAGCATTAAATACATAAACCCTAGCCGCAATAATTTAAACCTAGTTTTTATTCCACAACAATTGTCATAATGGTGAATTTGAATTCATGATTAGTAGATTCCTTATATCAAAGGTTCGATCGTCATCTATATCATAATATTTTTTTTACTTGACCTGACATTTAGGGACATTTTTGTAAAATTAAATGGTTTAAAATGTGACATGTTGTGGTATGCATGTAAGTGTTTAGATTATTACGTGTTCATTAACCATTTTTTAAAAAAAACATGCATTTAAATTTAATAAATTTATTATAATTATATATGTATTGCAAATACTAATTATTAATATTATTTTATTAAATCGAATGATTTCGAAATATCTAAGTTCACTAAATATCATATATCAATAATTTATACTAAACTATGACATAATAAAATATAAATATGTAAATGTAAATGTAAAACGAAGAAAAATGATTAAAATATCTTAAAAATCAAAATACCAAATATTCTTCATTTATCACCCAACATACATAGCATATTTATGACTTAAAACACATGTGATTTGTTAACCTAATGGTAAGGTGGTGTGCAAATGAATGGAAAGACCTAGGTTATATTCTCCCTAGCAACAACTTTTTTGAAAAAAAATTAAATGGATTAAAATGTGACATGTTGTGGTATTATATATATAGTAGATTTGTGGCATATTTTATACAAATTCTATAAATTTTCTGTACTATTTAAATTTTTTGCAACATTCTGCAACACTTTCTGGCTTCTGCAACACTTTCTGCAACATTTTGCAACATTTTTAGTAACATTCTGCAACACTTCTGGATTTTGCAACATTTTCTACGAAGTGCAGAATTTTCTACAATGTGCGAAATTTTCTACAAAATTCTTCTGATTAATAAATTTAACCCAACCCAACCCGAACCAAACCGAACTAATTGGGTTGGGTCGAGGTTGGGTTACCATTTTTTTTTGTGGCATATTTTATACAAATTCTATAAATTTTCTGTACTATTTAAATTTTTTTCAACATTCTGCAACACTTTCTGGCTTCTGCAATACTTTCTGCAACATTCTGCAACACTTTTAGTAACATTCTGCAACACTTCTGGATTCTGCAACATTTTCTACGAAGTGCAGAATTTTCTACAATGTGCGAAATTTTCTACAAAATTCTTCTGATTAATAAATTTAACCCAACCCAACCCGAACCAAACCGAACTAATTGGGTTGGGTCGAGGTTGGGTTACCATTTTTTTTCAATTAATGGGTTGATTTCTTATAAAACCGAACTAATTAGATTGGGTCGGGATTTGACAAAAACACAAACCAACCCAACCCTACCCTATCCTACCCTACCCTACCCTACCCATACCCATACCCATACCCATACCCATGTGCACGCGTAGTTGCACGTACAAAATTGAAAAAACCATCAAATTGATTCGTTTATTAAAATAAGTTTATATTTATTTAAAATTTAAATAAAATAACCTACATAACATGGAATCATGGTTCTAAAAATCCCCGATTTAACCGATTAATCCCCGATTAATCCTCTGTAAGGTAACCCACCGATTCGATTTTTGAAATCCGATTAATCCTATGAATTTATTTAAAATGATGTGTTTAATTGTAAATTAGACTAATATATTAAATATTATTATAATATCCGATTTATACTCCGATTAATCCTTCCGATTAATCCCCGATTACCCGATTAATCTTAAATCGGTACCTCAACCAATTTATACCGATTACCGATTTTTACATGACATGGATACTTTCATTTATCCAGTGTGGTGTATAAATTACGTAAAACACGACTTTCAGGTTCTCTCTCTCTCTCTCCCCCCCTTCATTTCACTTTTGATCTCGTCTCTCTCTCAGGTTCTCTCTCTCTCTCTCTCGATTTCAATCCACTCATTCTTGATCAATCTTGTTTTACTTTTTGTACTGTGACAATGATTAAAAAGCATCAAATTAAGTAATCTGGAACAAACCCATTAAATTAAATGTTAAATAAATCGTGGGTTTTGAAGTTTCTCTGGAATTATTAGAATTTGAGTTCAAATTTTGATTTTAGAAGAATTTGATTTAATATGTTGTTCAATTTTAAGTTTAACTAGAATTGAATATATTAGAGTGATGTATGTATACCTAATAACACAAATGTTTAGGTATATATGTTGTGTTGTGGCTGTTTTATCAGCATTTGATTCGAGTGGTTTGGTTTATTTTTTTGGTGTATAGGGTTTTGTAAGAATTGTATATGAACAAAAAATGTTTCTTGTTTTTAATTGAGGCCTTAAAGTGGTGAAAATTGTATGTGAATTTTAAGATGTTGAAGGGGATGTTGTCGTTTTGTACCAAGTTTCGGTATCGTAAATTTGAAGGGTGAGTGGTGGAGGTAATAGTGGAGGAAATGTTTCGAGTTAGAGTTCTTAGTCGCAAAGAATGTACCAGGTGTCTAGTGATAATGTGAGAAAATGGTGGGTAGAGGTTAGAGTACAGTGAATTAAATGAGAAAATGGTGGGTAGAGGTTAGAGTACAGTGAATTAAATGGAAGGTATAGAGAAGGGAGTAAAAAACTAAACAATTTTCTCACTTCTCAAGTAGAAAATATTTATTTTAAAGGAGAAATTGGAAATTTTAGGGAGAAGTGAAACGTGCATAACTTTTTGGTAAACATAATTAGCACTTGTTAATAGGTAGGAAGAATTGCATCAAATAGCCAGAAAGCCTGATCACTCATTATTGAGGAACTGAGTTTAGAAGATGTTCCAATTCTGAAGGCTCATTTGCTGGTCACATTGATTTATTTCTTGAAGGCTTTAGTGCATCTCTAATTTGCTTGAAGTTCAACAAGATAAGAAAATAATGTTTCCTCATTATTCATACCAATCAGTAACAGTGGAATATTAAACATTTCATAGCCATTTACGGTAATTATGGCAATTGTAAACTTATAAACTTAACAATTGCAAATTTTTATAGTCGTACAAGTAAATGTGATATACATTATAGTGTTTGTCCTAAGATTAACTTGATGCAGGACAACAATGAAAAACAATAAAAAGATAGATAACTACTCCCTCCGTCCCGGTTTATATGAACTACTTTGACTTTCACGGAGATTAAGAAAATGTAGTAAAAATAGAGTAAAGTTAGTTGAAAAGTGGGTAAAGTGGTGGGACCTATCAATGGTTAATAATAGATTTGAGATAATGGAGGAAAGTAGTGGGTGTAATAGTGTTTTTTATTATTAAATATGAGATAGTGGAGGAAAGTAGTGGGTGTAATAGTGAAAAGTAGTGTTCAAAAATAGTAAGTATATTATGTTCATTCTTTTTGGGACGTACCAAAAAGGAAAGAGGTTCACATAAAATGGGACAGAGGGAGTATATTGTAACCGCAGAAAATTCACAAGCCCTAGGGTGATCCAACTGTAGAGAGACCACTACCCCTAGGATTTCTCAACCGTAGAAGAGAGGAATTTGTTAGGATCGCAACCCATAGCAAGAGAAGAATCCCAATTATATTATATAATCAAAGTCTTCCAGTAATGATATATTACATCTCTATATATAGGAGTAAATCCCTAAACTTAGCCACCAAATTAAATATTAATAACAAAGGAAACCTTTTCTTATTCTCTAACATTATTTATAGTATTCCTAATATACTATATATATAAGATATAAATGAATTACATTTAAAACTATTCCTATGTAATAACATAACCTAATTTCTAACTAATATATTGATTTCTCGTTCCCCATCAATACTTATCTTATAATTCCAGGTAAGAACTATCTGTCATGGTTTTGGTGTGTAGCATTTATATGCTCTTTGTCCCATGATATATGTATTCAGCTTAATATTCATTTTCGGTTTATCGAGAAGAACTTGTATATATGCTGGGAAATTAATAAATTAACTCACTTGGTTTTTTGTTATTCAATCATTTTACTTAACCTTCTCAAGATCATAATTCTGGTATTTATTTTCAATATTTGAATTTTTTAGGAGCCACACACGGGCTCCAAAACTTTACTGCTAAAATTGTCCCTTCCAGCATCATTCTCGTTGAAAGAATATCCTTGAGCTTGAATTAATTCTCTACTATGCTGTAGATAACTTTTTTTTGATAAATTCAGTGCAGGAGCTTGCATAAGCTTTTTTTGACACTTGAAAATTAGTTGAGTCAGTGTGTACTGCTTATTATGTTATTAGGGAGGTGGAAGAAGAATAGGAAAAGTAGAGTAAGCGCCACCATATTTAGAGTGGACTTAGACAACCAGGTGAAGTTATTTACTGAAAGTCTGGCTCTGAAAATTTTTCCTGTGACTTTATTTCAGGCGGTTGTCAGTTGTCCATGGAGCTCAATACTGTTAGAGATGCATTTGATCGAGTTGCTAAGAAGCAAAAGGTATCTTCGTCCAAGTCGCAAGAAGTGATCGACCAAGTTGGTCATGAAATTGAACAGACAGTCGCTAGTATGCAGTCAACTCAAGATTCCAGCACTCCTGTTGATCAGAAGTCTATACTTGCTGCACTTAAAACCAAACTAAACACTATCAGCCCGCAGAATCAGCTAGAAGGATCACAGAAGGAGCTGAATGTAAACCTTAACAAGTGCTCAAAAGTCCTTGAGAAAGTTTTTAATCCTGACATATCAAAGGCATATAGAACCGTTGACTTTGACATTCACATACTGAATCAGATTATTGCGAATCATTTTTACCGTGAAGGTCTCTTTGATGCAGCTGATTGCTTGATAAAAGAAGCTGGGGAACCAGAGGCCATCTCCTTAAAATGTCAGTTTGTTGAGATGCATCAGATAATTGAGGCTGTTAGGTCTAGAAACCTCGAGCCTGCTTTGAACTGGGTATCTGCTAACCGTGAAAAGCTTACACAAGTTGGTTGTAATCTTGAGTTAAAGCTTCGTACACTATGTTTTGTAGAGATCTTGCAGAAAAAGTCCCGAAATGAAGCACTAAACTATGCCAGAACTTACCTTGCTCCTTTTGCTTCTGTCCACATGCATGAAGTTCAGAAGCTTATGGGTTGCCTGCTGTGGGCCGGAAAGCTTGAAAAATCCCCTTATTCTGATATAACAGATATAACCCATTGGGAAAAGTTGGTTGATGAACTAATCCAGCATTTCTGCAGTTTTATGGGACAATCCAGCAGCAGTGCTTTGGGTGTTGCAATAGCAGCTGGAGTTGAAGGTTTGCCTACCTTACTAAAGTTGGCTAATGTAATGGCTGTAAAAAAACAGGAGTGGCAAGCAATGAAACAATTACCGGTGCCAGTAGACTTAGGAAGGGAGTTTCAGTTTCACTCTATCTTTGTTTGCCCAGTCAGTAGGGACCAGAGTAACGACAATAATCCACCTATGCTGCTGCCATGCGGGCACGTGCTCTGCAACCAATCAATTGTGAAGATGTCAAGAAAGGGCACACGGACCTTTAAATGCCCATACTGCCCCCAGGATGCTACAGTTTCTGAATGCAGGCAACTGTATCTCTGAACAATTTCACGTAGCTTTTGCTTATACGCTTAGGTCTTATGTTTAGTGACAATGCTGCTTTTGGTAATTATCAGATTATGTCTATTGTCTAGTGATTGTTTGGTTTATATATATACTGAATTCTCTGTGGCACATTCTATAGTTTCTATTTATACCTCCAATGCTAATCTCCTGTTCCACAAAATACAAGTTAGTGATATATGGTGAGGAATGTTTTGGTTCAACCACCAAATACCTTGGTGCCATTCAAATAATGGCATTGTCTGTTCTGATGTTCTGGACTATTTCGTATATAACATATATCCAATTTTATTAAGAAATTCTAATATTGATTTAAGAAAAAAGTTCCAGTAATCTAGATGCATACGTGAAGCATTGATCTCTATACTGTATCACGTAGATCTTGTCAACTGGAAGTAATATCTTCATCTTAAAAACTTCAGCTCCAGTTTCATCCTCCCTTTCATTTCGTTTCTCACCTCACTGCTTCTTTCATATATCACTCCAAATATCAAACTGCATATCACGTCACATCTGCTTGTAGTTGTGCAATTGTCATTTTCTTTGGTGTTTTTTGATGTTATATTCATTGCTGTTTTCAGCTGTTAAACTCATGAACTTGTAACTTGTATGTGTCTCAATATATGGATCATCACTATGTGTGTAGATATTAGTCATAATCTGGTCCTTAGTAGCAAGTATAAAATGGTATATCAATTGCAACCAAGATGACTATATGTGATTTCATAGGGGTAAAGTCAGGAGTTTTGAGTTGCTAATGGCATCATATTTGTCCCCGTGTAAGTTTTAGTTTTTTGTCATTAGTTGTACGTTGGTCATGTAGTGTTTAACATTAATCGTCATTGGTAAGTTTGAATCATGTTAGTCTTGAGATGTTTGACTTTAAGCACTTAGGATTAGACACTGGGACTTTGTATTCTTGCTACATCCAGCAGCGTGTTTCAAGACATTGTTTTGTATACGAATTCCAACAATAATTCCTATATTCATTCCTTACTATTATAATAATAATAAATTTGAAAGTAACTTTGTATCCCTGTATTTTGCACTAGTAAACTTAGTACATTGGTCAACATTTACACACACTCACACTTGCTTAACCTATGTTCAAAATGAACTTTAGGTGAACAAAAGACATCTGGTTCAAAAAGGTTTAAGAAATTGGATAGGCTGCACCCCCAACAATACATTACCACATAGGCCTCCTTTGGTAGCAATACTCCTATGCATTAGTATGTATCCGCTTTTTCCCAAGTTCATGCTCCATGAGTTCTCAACTATTAGTAGTTAATGTTGTCAATTATTTTTTTCATAACTAACTCCGGTGACACCATGATCAAGGTCTGTTCCACATTCTCTGGGTAAAAACACCACTGGAGTAGAAATGTAATGCTGATCAGCTTGCATCTACAGAAACTGATAGGGGCTGATTAACAGCTGCCTTCAACAGTGATGTTTCATTCGCTTGTCTTGGCTGCTCGTGAAGCTTCATCTATGGAATTGCAAGTTCCATCAGCGGCAGTGCACGGATAAGATGCTTCAAGAGCGTTTTCCTTGTTTTTGACAATAAATTCAAAGGCATCTTCGATGTAGCTACCCTTAAAGCCTTAATCTTCCCCACTTTTGCCACAATCTCCGAACAATAGCTCTGAAGGTATGATCAGATTTCCAGTCTTCAGTTTACTGATTCCTTCTGTGGCAGCTATTGTTAAAAACGCCTAGCAGCTTCCGATTGTTTAGTACACTTAGATTGTGTTCACTTGTATAGGATGGAACAGGAAATGAATGAAATGAAAACTATTGATAAAGTTTAAGAACGGAAAAATGCGTAAAATTGTGAACAAACATGAGTATGAGCGGACCTAGCCCCCAGACCATGGTTATGGGTGGCCTTTGTTATAGGAGGAATTTGTATTAACAAAAGTTGAGGTTTGTGGCCGAAATCAATATCTCGAATGGTGGTCCTTCGTCAGAAAAGTTGACGGAGTATGGTGTTTGTGAATAATTAGGGGCTGACATTGCTTAGGTTTAGTGGTGGCTGCTATGAGAGCTCTCGCTTCCAACCCCTTGCAATGTGTCTACATACCTCTATTTATAGAGGATCAAGTCCTACGTAGTTTTTGGGGAGCAAGTTACCTAGATGTGCTAAGTATCTCATTTCGAGTAGGGTTGACAATTTTCGACCCAATGAGAAACACGACACGAACCCAACCTGGGAAAATACGAATTTGGGTCAATAAATATTCAACCCGAAACTACCAGGTACAATTGGACACGAACCCGAAACTCGAAAATGACCCGAAAATTAATAAATCCTCTTTTTATAACCCTGCTTTTGAAATACTTTATTTTTAAAATAGCTAAATTTAAGTACAATAAAATAACTTTCACGTGCAATTATAGAGACTCGCTAGTTGATTTATAATTATTTAATAGTAATACCAATATTTTCTATATGCCATGTCCTTTTTTACACCTCACAAAGTACAGTACATATTATACATTTGAATTATAAACTTTCACGTGGTATGAAAGAGAAATGAACTATTTTTTCTTAAAATTTCTGCAAAAGCAATCATTCCCTATAAATCGGGACAGAGAGAGTATATAATAGAGGAATATATTTTCAATCACTCTAAAAAAAGGTTGAGGTGATGAAACCCGAAATGACCCGAAACCCGACACGAACCCCGGTAGGTACGGGTTAGGGTTAGGAAAAAATCAACCCGAAAAAACCAGGTACAATCTGACCCGACACGAACACGACCCAGAACCCGAAATTGCCACCCCTAATTCCGAGGCCCAGTAGAAGCTTCTCGAACAGCCTTCCCAAATTAGACTCTAACTCGGATTTTCCAACCGCCTTCCCAAATTAGACATCCAACTCACTTTGGGAATGTCCAATGATGAGGCCTAGTCACGAAGGCCCAAGGCTCAACTACAGTCTAAGACTTCACGGATTCTCCGCTACCACGGATTCTCCGCTACCAACTGTCTCCTCGACCAAAGTAGTTGCAGGTATAACCATGACTTACCCCAAATGTTAGGGCGCATCCTTATCCCCCGATGAGGACAACCTACCGGACTACAAGATAAATGATCCCAAGCTTACAAGTGCAAAGTGCAGGATTAACTCCAAAATTTCCCAATAAGAACAACTCATTGAATACAGGAATAAGGCTCCAAAGCACACACTAAAGTTCACCCATTACTCCCCTATGAGGATAACCCATAGGAATATAGAGCAAGGGCCTTCAATCGCCCAGGCAAACCCGTTGAGGTCTTCAGTACTTTATTTTTAGCGCCACTGTTAACTCTAGTTTCCTGGCCGGGCCTTCCCTTCTTTGGGTTAATTCTAGTACTGGGCTGTGTGCAGGTTTGGGCTCCTTCAAAAACAATGTCGGTGGGGGGTTGTCGTTCCATGGCACCTCCGGCGTAAGAATAAGCGTTTGCTTGCAGAGGGAAAAAATGCTTAAACCTAGAGACAGATAAATTTAAAAGGCTGCGTGTGTGTATGAAAATTGTGAACCCCTTCTACTTCTTCTTTCCCTCTATTTATAGGGTAGGGGAGAGGTGGGTAGAAAGGAGTTGGTATTTACCACGTGGCTAGTTATGATAGGCCCTGGGCTGGGTTGTTTAGGGACAAATTGGTGGGAGTGTAGCTTGCTCGTTGATCCTCGTGTTGTCTTTTGCGGCAGAGCTTTTGCATGCTTCTGTCCTTGTCTCATTCATTGACTTCTATCTTGTATTGGGCTTTGCTTATTTGGGCTCATATTCTGGGCCTGTAAGGACAAGAGAGCAACCCTCACGCAACCCAACCAAACCAAACCCAAACCCGATTGCATGTATAATATATACATATTCATTACACATATACAATTCCAGTCCATAAAACATGTCACAATCCAGCTTAAATAATTTTAACCTAAAATCATTGTGTCAGTTTACAACTTTACACTCTAACAATTTAACTTTAACACAACAGCATTCACCCTTTACTCTCTATTCTCCTTACTCTGCGTCTCCTCCTCTCTTGTCTCCGATTTTAGATTTGTAAGTTTTCTACTTGTAACTTATTCAATTCTTAATTTTCTATTGTGTTGTTGTTTACTTGTCTTGTTGACATCAATTCTTTTATATGATTTGTCTTTATAATTTATTGTTTAGATTCATAGTATATCATATATGTATCATATACTGTGTTTATGTTATCTATGCTCTATATTTTGAAGCTTACTAAATGTGTATCACTTGAATTGGATGGAGTCATTCCTTTAATTGTAAAAGACTCTTGCTTTGCAAATTATGTTTGATGTGCTGCTCCTGATCTCTTTGAATTTTCAGTATGAGTTCTTGTGACTATAATTATGACTTTTGAGATGTTTAGCATTCAACAACTAAATGAGGATATATTAAAGGAGATCGAACAAAACATATTTTACCATTTAGCAGAAAAAACACATTTTACCGAATTTTTTTTACACTCATGAACTGTAAAAGAATGGTGACATTGAATTACACCAAGTGCGCTGATGTGGTAATATGATTGATGAATGATACTCATAAAGATACTATCCACATCAAGGTTTGAAAAGTTACAAAACATGTGGGCATGCAAAGATTATGGAACCAACTACATCAAGATATCAAAGTATGAAATATTTTATCCAAGGAAAGAATGTACTCTTTTTTCCATTAAAGTCTTTATTCTATTAAGATTTTCCTTACAAAATTTTAGCGATACAGTCAAAACTCTATAGTAATTCGCATTAATAATCAAGGGAGAGTTTTATACTCCCTCCGTCCCATTTTATGTGAACCTTATTCATTTTTGGGACGTCCCAAAAAGAATGAACCTATTATACTTACTATTTTTGAACATTACTTTTCACTATTACACCAACTACTTCTCTATTTTATACTTCTTTTTTATTAAATAAACACTATTACACCTACTACTTTCCTCCACTATCTCAAATCTATTATTAAATATTAATAGGTCCCACCACTTTACCCATTTTTCAACTAACTTTACTCTTTTTTTACTACCTTTTCTTAATCTCCGTGAAAGTCAAACCAGGTCGTATAAAGTTGGACGGAGGGAGTAGTACATATGATTGTCGTAAGATTTGTAAAATCGACTTTATAATAACTCATATTGATTGTCGATTTGTCGTACACTTTCCAGTTAATTACTTATGATATAAGATTTGTGAAATCGACTCTATAATAAATCACAATAATTGTCAATTTATCGTACACTTTTCATTTAATTACTTATTATATATGATTTATAAAGTCGATTGTATAAAGTGTACAAATCATCTATGAATGCTTCTATTGTACAAGGGGTCGTGTACATCAAACGAGGGGCGAGTATAAACCAATCGACCGACCCGCTAAACCCGAACCAATCTAACCTTTTTTGAGCCGAATAACCCGAGCTGATTACCAATTCCTTTTTTTAGCAAAATAATTCGAGCCGATCAAAATCGAAAATTAAATAGATCAATTTTTAATAAACTTGAATAAATTGGGTTGGGTCAAGGTTTATCAAATTTTAACCTTCACTCAAACCAACCAAACCTGTCATAGTTCAACCCAAATAATTTTAACCTAAAATTTAATTTGTCTAGGGTATGTGTCAGTTTACAACATTACACTCTAACACTTTAACTTTAACACAGCCGCATTTAATTTAATTTGTCTAAAATTTAATTTGTCTAGGGTATGCGCCTCCTCCTCTCTTGTCTCCGATTTTAACGCCCCCAAATCTACTGATCCCGGATTGGGGGCGTTACAAGACATGTTCTACTAATTCCTTTTCAGTTATCGCTAATTGTTTCAGGGACAAACGATTATTGGAGAATATTAATTAACTAATTAAACAAGATTAACACTAATTAAACAGATGATAAACAAATTATTTAAAACCTAGGGCAATCAGGTCCACCATGCTTACACAATTGGCTCTTAAGCTAAAGCAATCAATGTGATCCTATAACTAGAGTATGTTAATCTCTTTCAAGCATTAACACTCTCGAAACATTCAACACAATTAACCACTTTTAGTAATTCAATCAACCAGGTAATTAGAGTCAAGTTAATCTCTTCCAAGCATTAACGCTCTGAGAAATCCAATGATGCTTCCGCACTCAAATTCAATTCTGCTAATCGTATGTGTGCCTCTAGTAAGTAAATCTCTCGATCCATACCCCTATTTGCATATAATTAATCCATGATATCGGTCGATTACACAAATTAACGATTAAAACATATCAATCAGAATTAACCATAACCAATCAAATCACTATGAAAATCATGCCAATATTAGTGCAAACATGGTTTCCCTTTAAGCCCTAGAAATAACTACTCGCTAATAACTAAACAAGTAAAACAACTAGTAAAACAAGAAAACATAATTAAACTAATAAGAACAAAGAAAAGATTAAGAGAACAAAACCTTCAAACTTCAATGTTGTCACCCAAAAGAAGAGTCATGGTGTTTCTCTACATCTCCAACTAATAATACTAATCTACTCTAAACTTTATTATCTGATCTAATATTACATTCATAATAATGTGTCCCAAGATGTGTTTATATAGCCTCTTGAAGTCTTGCCCAGCAAGAAAATACCAAAACAGAATTATAATAGAATTTCTGCAAAATACGTTTCCTAAACTGAGTCTGTTTTTAAGGAAAATTCGTGGCTGACTTTTCTTCAGATATTCTGGAACGTTCCAATCGTAATTGGACCTCTGGACCACTTTAGAATGATATAGAATCTCGTTAGCTTCGCGTGGACTGCTTATGGGCCTCAAACGGACTTCTAGAACTCCAGATATGGCCAAAACAGTGTAGGCTGCGCAGCCTTCCCGGAAAATCCGAATTTTAATCAATTTAATCTCCAAAAATGATAGAAGCATCAACCTTAATCAACATTCTCGTAAATCTGCACAACTAAGCAAAACACATCAAAACTACACAAACTTCAGTCCAAAACAATCAATTTAAGCCGATATGAAGCGCTCTAAGTGGATATAAATCCACTTATCACACCCCCAAACTTAAACTGATGCTTGTCCTCAAGCATAAACAACTAACTAACTAACTAACTAGTACTGGTTCCGTAGGTGATCACGGTTGCATTTGGCATATGCAACAAGCCCTTTAAACCCCTAGGCAGCCCCTAGTGGACGAGTAAGGTCTCGTGAGGGCCTATAGCGAATGTACCCACAAAATCCAATGCAATGCAATGCATGAATGCAACTAATAAGAAAATGCAAATAATCTAGTACTAATATCCTACCATACCTTCACATCCTCTCATGCCATATCAACTTAAGAATCAAAGTAATCACACAATGTCTTAGTGTCGAAAGTGCAAGTATTCACATAGTCTACTCAATGAACATGCATAAGTTCTCACAAGTCCATGTCAAGTGTAAGAATAAGTTAGTAAACATGCTAAGCCTATAAGAGTACATCTTTGAGACAAAACTCGGGATCTCATACGCAAAAATAAGCAAACACTCACAATCCACTCACAAAAGAATATTCACTTAAGAACAAGGGTAAGTGTATCACTCAATTCCAACAAAATCATAAACATGCTTGACATTTGGTATCAATCTAACTCTTAACATAACATACATCAATGACAATAATCAAAAGGTCTTCATTCGGGTTGTAACGGGGGCTAGGGACAAGGTATGTCAAATAAGCCAAAATAGGTGAAGTGTCAAAAGCTAGTAATCACCATAATAAATCATACACAACACTATGTTCCCCCCACATAAATTTTACTAAGAACACTCGACTAGTCGACTAAAGTAGGATCACAACAAACACAAACATGCTCTCATAATATATATATATATATATATATATATATATTTTTCTCTTTTTTTTTCGAGAGCTAAATAAAATAATAACAATGATCCCGCAATTTATTACATATGCCGATTATCAAGTAAACAAACCCAATTTCAATATTTCCCCCAAAAGTACGACCAACAATAAACCCCTCCTTGCACACCTTATTACTCCCTTAAGCACTATACTAGCCTTTGACAATTGGGTTCAAGTTAATGTAAGGCCAATACAAGAAAAAGATATAGGCAAGTAATGTGGTATGTCACCGAAAGAATAGGATTAAGCTCAATGGGTAAATAATTGATCATGTTAATATGGTGTGGTAATATGGGAAAATATGCGGTTATTCCTAAATGCCTTTATCATTTTAATCGTCAAATAATGTCATGCGTTTCAAGAAAGACCTCAAACAACTGCTAGCAATGCAAACAATCCGTGGACACTCAAGCAAACGAATAAATTGCAAAAAATATGCAATATGGCTCAAAATCTCACTTGGTGGAAAAACATACTCAATCCCAAGCAAAAATCTCTCTAATGCACCGACTTGTATTCAAAACATGCAAACTAAATCAACTTGCACATATTCATGTCCTTCTAATTACTTACAACATTCAATAAGTCTACTAGCTTCAACTTACTAGTGTATGTGTGTGCACAAGAACAAAGCATATCACTTCTCAATCAAAAGCGTCAACAACACAAAATTCCTATCAAGCATGGGTGTAAATGCAAACTATTATGAACTCACATGGTATACTGTACTAAAAAAAACCAGAATGTCCTATATGAAACAAACGTAAATAACACGAACATAAATGCATAATTTATTACTACTAATATGCAAAGCATGAAATCCTACATGAACACATAATACAACAACTACTAATCCCTCAAACCACCCCCAAACTTAAAATATTCAATGTCCTCATTGAATGGAAGTAAATACAAGAGATAACAGAAAACATACCTACAAGGCGCCTTACATCCTTCCCCATCGCAACTCAACATGCTTGTTCGGCAAAAATCCCCTTTCTTTAGCTATCAGCCTTGACAACAACCGATTAAATTCAACCTCCGCCGTCAAAGACGAAAATTTAGCAACACTAGCATCACCTCTCCCACGCTTAGGAGCCATAAGAATCAATACCCAACTCACAAGAAGCTCCACCAATAATTACCAAGCAATATCACACCAAAAATAGCCCAAATTCCAAGAATAATACAAAATCCCCAATTTACAAGAACACAAATTCGTAATAAAAATAAAATTAGAGAAAAAGATTTACCCAATACGAATCGAAGAGGTGAACTTGCAATTAATTCCTCTTTAGAATTGAATATTTAGAGATTTAAATAAATAGAAGAGGAATTGGATTTGTATGTATAGGTGGGTATATATAAAAGATGATGGATAGGTTTGATACAAAAATTTAGAGTGTTGGAGAGATTTGAGAGGTTTGGAATTGATTTAGAATAGATATAGGAATTAGGGATTGAAAGAATTTGAGTTAGGATTGAATTTGTAAGTTAAAACACAAAAATTCGGGGGAAAAAACGTTCTGGAAGCTGTCACGCAGGTGCAACCTGCGTTTCCCATGCGCAAACTGCGCGGAAGGCAGTAACGCAGGCGTAGCCTGCGTTACAGAGCCGCAAACTACCCTTAAAGCAGTAACGCAGGCGCAGCCTGCGTTACAGGGTTGCAGACTTCTCGATTTTTTTTTTTTGAAGAAGAGAAGGAATAATGTACACAACATGGCTTGGGTTGAACAAATAACTAAGCAATTCTACTATATATGAAAGAGAAGGAAAAAAAATACTCCCCTATGCAAAAGCATGAAGTGCACCAATCCTCCAATGAAATCTTGGGTTGCCTCCTAAGCAGCGCTTATTTAGAGTCATTAGCTTGACCTCCTCAAAAAATACTCCGGTAAAGGCGTAATACCCACTTTCTTGATCATAAACTTGCCACCACAAAAAGTATCAAGAACATCTGTGGTTGTCTTTATCCTGCAGAAAGTCTCCAAACAAGCATCAGCAAAATAAAATATGTCATTAATAAGCAATAGAGAATTAAGTGCTTGTGCAGTTTTGGAAAACATTGTGATAAAACAGCGATAAAATTCGACACCACGAAAATATTGGACTCCCTTGACATAAGGTGGAGGTTCTGGTGGTGGCTTTTCTCCACTCCTCACTTTCACTGGAGTCATTCGGACATCTTGGCTTATCACATCATTGATTAATCCGACACTTCCATCTTCTCCCTCTCCTCGAGCTTCAAACGTAGGAGCCACTTTGTATGGATCATCAACCAAAATTTGAGAAAGATCTTCTTGGACAACTATCATCATGTCAACCTTGTAATAGGTAGTCTTGAGCAAAGAAGCCTTGTAAGTAGAGGCCAGACCGAAAGCAAATTTACCAATACATGGTAGCTTAGTCACAGGTTGTGGAAGAGAAACAACAACTATCTCTGTATTGCTTTCTTTTGTCACCTCATCATCAGTCACATTGTCCTTGGTAGCAGCAACATCATTGATCTCGTCATCGGTGGCATACTCCTTCTCTTTATCAATGGCCTCATCATCAACATACATAGAGAAACTATCATATTCCTGATCGCTTGTGAGATTGATAGCAATCAGGTCCTCTTCGGATCGAATAGATGATGATGGTAAATAGTCGAGCTGCCCTGTAGTAGAAGAGTTAGCCAACTGTGCAATTTGAGATTCAATCGCCAAACTTTGAGTTTCTAATTCTTTGATTGCCTCGGCTTGTTCTTCAGAACTCTTTAGCAGTTTATTCAGGATATCCTACATCTCATTTGTCTGATCAGCTTGCACATCTACGCTGGGTTGAGAAACATGTTGATCTGCTTGTAGAGGAGGATATTGATATTCTTGCTGTGGCGGCTGCTCATATGACTGATAATATTGTTGCTCAAACTGTTGCTGATTATGATACGAAAAATTTTGAGCACCATTGTCCTGGTAGTAGAAATCTGGTTGATTCACGAATTCTTGATCAAAAGTGTTTGAATACTGATTGTACCCATATCCTTCTTCAAAAGAATTAATTTGTCCCAACTGAGCACTCTGAGAATTATGGTAAGCGTAAGAACACTCATAACCATAGTGACCTTGAATACCACAAACTTGACAGAAGTTGTAAGTTTTAGGGGCCACTTGTGACATCTCATTGATACTCATTGGACGTATAGTGGGCTCTGTACGGCTGAATGAGGCAATTTCTTGAGTATGTGCCTCTACTAGGGAAGATAAGAGTGCAACTCCTTGTGCAAAAGTATCAACTTCACCCATTGCAAACCTGTAAACTCTCAACAAAGCCAAGAAAATGTAAAATCTGCCTCAATTGGAACAAAAGTTCCAATGAGACAATGGAAACAATCTAAACAACTAAATTAAAATCAATAGAAACTCGCTGTCACCCCGGCAGCGGCGCCAAAAACTTGATGTGTCAAATTATACCTAACAGCAAGCGCACGGTGTCTATTTCTAGTACAGATGGCAAGCGGGTCGAATCCACAAGGAGACATGTGATATCCCATAATCCGGGGTACAGATTTGGGGCCACTAACCACAATCAACAAAACACATAGAGATACACCGATACTGTTCGTGAGAAGGAAGAAGGGTAGTTTGAAGTTATGCAGTAATCTTTAAAAATAGAATAAGTGGACATTTAGTAAGGAGAATCTTTTTACCAAGGTTAAATGAGTTGTTATAAATGATTGCATGATCGAATAAAGACCAAAGTATAGTAAGTAGCGAATCGACGCATTGGAATCGAGGCAAGTGTACTAACCCTCGCTTATCGTTCAAGCGAGATAAATATGTTTCTATTCAGTATAAGTATTCCCTTCAAATTCTTATTGCTTTTGTCATTCTCCTTCAGATTATTGTTAAGGAAATGTTTTATCCAAGTATTATGTTTATATAGTATCTCAAAGTTTTATTGCCAGTATTATTCTTTCTTAAATGTTGTCAGTAATATTCTGTTAAAGTTTTTGCATGTATTGCATTCTTATTCCTTGTTTTAGTATAATGTTCTTAAAGTATATAGTTCCCTGAGATTATTTTAAAGTATAAGTAATTAGTTATCAATTGGGTTGTTTATGTACTAAATAGTACTTTACTATTATTTCGAGTATAATTAGGGATTCGATATGGACCCAGCGAGCGTGTTGACGAGACGATTGAAGAAAGATGAATGCGTGAGAAATACGATCATTGGTGTAACGTAAGTAGTAGTGTTAATATAAATCATTATGTGCTAGGTGCCGCATGTCTGGGCGGGTACTTTTCTTACTTGTTTACTTTTATGTTGCTGCAAGTTGAGGTAGCTTTATTTTTGCAAAAGCAGGGTTGAATTGTATTTGAGGGGCTGTGCCCATAGTCCGATAAACGAATACTTCATGCCGAAATTTTCTAAAAATCCCCTGTATTTAAAGTTATTTAAATTATTTGATTTAAAGATTTAAAGGCATGTATGTGTATGAGTGTTTAAGTACATATATGATGATTAATGAGGTGTGGGTATATATATTTATGTATGTATTGCTTTTCGAGTTATAAATGTTTTAAATGATATTAATCTTCTTTTAAAGTTAAGAATCCAGATTTCAATTATAGTATTGATTATAAATTGGTGAGCATTTCTTCGCTCATATTTATTGTTCCTATTAATTTCTTGAATTGCAATTATTGCATTCTTATTTCATCCAGTTCAGTTCTAGATATATAACTTGCTAAGCATTCTTTGGCTCACACTTGTTGTTTTTAAAATCTAACTTTTCAGTAAACTAGTTGGCGAGGCTTAGCCTGTGCAGTTCAGAAAGTGGAAAGAAGAAGCAGGATGCTGTTATGAAGCTGACGTGGATCAGGGTATTTAGATTTAAAGTTTGATTTGTTGTATGTATATATAGTTTTAGTAGTTATAGTATGTATTTGATTAGTTGGCCTGGTATACTTCTATTCGAAGTTATACCAGTGATTTAATTTTGTAAAGTTTTGTATATAGAGTTGTATTTAAGTTGGTTTTGGGTTTTCTTGTTTCTAGAACTGTAACCTAAGATCCTTATTTGGGAGTTGGGGTCAAAGAGATTTTGATTGAGTTTTTATTTTTATTTCAGTTTTATTTTGATTTCAGATTTATAGTTTAGTATTCAGCAGGTTTATGTTGTATTTACGAATACATCATGGCCAATTTTTGTTAGAATTATTGAGTTTTTAGCGTGACGCCCAAATCTACTGACCCCGGATTTGGGGGCGTTATAAGACAGGTTCTACTAATTCCTTTTCAGTTATCGCTAATTGTTTCAGGGATAAACGATTATCGGAGAATATTAATTAACTAATTAAACAAGATTAACACTAATTAAACAGATGATAAACAAATTATTTAAAACCTAGGGCAATCAGGTCCACCATGCTTACACAATTGGCTCTTAAGCTAAAGCAATCAATGTGATCCTATAACTAGAGTATGTTAATCTCTTCCAAGCATTAACACTCTCGAAACATTCAACACAATTAACCACTTTTAGTAATTCAATCAATCAGGTAATTAGAGTCAAGTTAATCTCTTCCAAGCATTAACGCTCTCAGAAATCCAATGATGCTTCCGCACTCAAATTCAATTCTGCTAATCGTATGTGTGCCTCTAGTAAGTAAATCTCTCGATCCATACCCCTATTTGCATATAATTAATCCATGATATCGGCCGATTACACAAATTAACGATTAAAACATATCAATCAGAATTAACCATAACCAATCAAATCACTATGAAAATCATGCCAATATTAGTGCAAACATGGCTTCCCTTTAAGCCCTAGAAATAACTACTCGCTAATAATTAAACAAGTAAAATAACTAGTAAAACAAGAAAACATAATTAAACTAATAAGAACAAAGAAAAGATTAAGAGAACAAAACCTTCAAACTTCAATGTTGTCACCCAAAAGAAGAGTCATGGTGTTTCTCTACATCTCCAACTAATAATACTAATCTACTCTAAACTATATTATCTGATCTAATATTACATTCTTAATAATGTGTCCCAAGATGTGTTTATATAGCCTCTTGAAGTCTTGCCCAGCAAGAAAATACCAAAACAGAATTATAATAGAATTTCTGCAAAATACGTTTCCTAAACTGAGTCTGTTTTTAAGGAAAATTCGTGGCTGACTTTTCTTCAGATATTCTGGAACGTTCCAATCGTAATTGGACCTCTGGACCACTTTAGAATGATAGAGAATCTCGTTAGCTTCGCGTGGACTGCTTATGGGCCTCAAACGGACTTCTAGAACTCCAGATATGACCAAAACAGTGTAGACTGCGCAGCCTTCCCGGAAAATCCGAATTTTAATCAATTTAATCTCCAAAAATGATAGAAGCATCAACCTTAATCAACATTCTCGTAAATCTGCACAACTAAGCAAAACACATCAAAACTACACAAACTTGAGTCCAAAACAATCAATTTAAGCCGATATTAAGCACTCCAAGTGGATATAAATCCACTTATCAAGAAACATGGAGGAGAATAAAAAATAGAGACTGCATAGTTTTTGTTGCTTCAGAGTTTGTCTTCTGTGTAGTGTATTTTAACAAAAACAAAGAGCATGCTTTTATAGGTGAAGAGAGGAGCGTGTGAATTAAAAAGATAGCACAAGACATGCCTCCCAAAAAGTTTGCTAGTATTAAAACATACGTTACACAATGAACCTGGACAACAAATTTGAAAAAAAAATAATATTTATTGTATCAGTTTTGATCTTGCAAATTAATGATACAATAATCAAAAAATAAAGACTTTTTAAATCATTCACATAATAAAAATTCTCAACATAAATTAGTAATTATGTTTGTTATATGTTAGGATCTAATACTATAACAGAGATTGGTGATATGAACTTATCATTTCATTCAAAAATGCAGTAGCTTATATAAGTGTACAGAGAGTATTACCTGATATGTGATTGACTAGGCTAGTTATACAAAAGAAGAAAACACTGTGTTAAAATATACAGTTGTCTACAGTCAGGAAGATCACATGGACATAACAAACATATTTACTAACTGATATCCTGGAGGTAATCAAGGGATATTCGTTATCTTTGATGATTCTTATCACTTGTGACATTAATTATGACTTGTGAGATGTTTAGCATTTAACAACATGGGACATTAATTATGAATTGATTTTTATGGAAAATTAATTATTTATATGGATATATCGGGGACGGAACACATGATCGAGGATGTTTTGGAAGGACCTGTTTAGCTGGAGCTGCTTAACTGGAGCTATTTAGGTGGAGCTGTTTTGTTTACGAACATGGGTGTGATTTTAATTATACTTGTGAGGGCAAAAAATGAAGGTTCCTCTTGCATTTTATGGCTGCAAGGAACCGGGGGTAGTTGTTGTGCCCAAAATTTCGCAAGGCAATTTAAGGCCCATGGGCCTGGTAGGCCCAATTTAAGTGGGTTGGATCTATGATGAAGAGGAGCAAGTGTTAGCATGCTCATAGCTGAGAGGTACGAGTGCAGTAGTACCTATGAGGTACGAGGGCAGTTGTAGCTGTAAGGAAGGAGTATAGCCGTAGTTCCACCTGTGCTTGACAGAAGAAAAGTATGATAAGGACTCTTTTTCCTACCTTTTAGGAGCAATGAAATATCTATATGAAGTGGAGTTTGACTAGGGTTTATTCACTATAAACGGGATACATATGATGTAATTGAGATATACCTAGATTTTTGTATATATATCTGTGGATTCATGCAATGTAAGAGTTATATTCAAATCAGGATACTTGGAGCTCAAGCTAGAGCAGCTGGGTCGGTTGGTAACAGTGGGCTTTGACTTATCTGGCCACAAGGTTTGGCCCAAGAGGAGAGTTTTAACCTAAAAGAACTACATTGGGGCTTGATTCCTATAAATAGGATATGTAGGCAATTGGTAAAGGGGTCCTTTTTTCACTTCTCTTTTACACAAGGCACGTGTAACCTAAGTGATTAGTTTCCGGGCATATTCTGGCCGAATTTAAGTGCCATTCTTGTCCGGTGACCTTACCAACTCAGCCCTTTAAACACACCACCTTATTCTCAAGTGTAGCTGTTAGGAAAGAGCTACGGCAGTCGTACATGTTCAGTCATCCGAAAACCAAGGATAAATCCGTTTTATTCAGCGATATTCTCTCGGGGTGTTGGTGCAGATTTTTCTCACAACACATAGGAAAACAAGTCATATATATTTTTGCAATTTGTTGCTAAAGTTACTACGTATTCCATCTTCTAACTAATTTTGTGGTGTGAGGTCAATAGGATTGTTGATTCGTATTTGTATTAGAAGATAGGCATCACTTAAATTTGGCACACATCTATTCATTAACAGTACATATGGATAAGAGAGAATAAAATGCTCTTCATATTTTCTAAATATTGTCTTAGTAATTGCTCTTTGATATTGTTTACATTGATTTCAATAAATCTGGTTTCCTACATGCTTAGGGATTCAACAGTTTTTCTATTTTTTATCATTGTTGTTTATCCTTGTGTTTTATGGTAAAATCTTCAAAATTTATGTACTTGTAATGCTAAAAATCCTATCTGAATATATTTTTAGGGGAATCACAACCTATGAAGTGGGCCATGCGATTAAGGGCGGCTTTGTATCTTGCTGAAGCTCTTGAGTATTGTATAATGAAGGGACGTGCCCTTTATCATGATCTCAATGCTTATATAGGATAGTCTTTGATGATGTAAGTAAAAAAAAATTGATTATTGTTCTTGGGAAGGTTCTCAAACCTTATGCTAGCTGCCATTTTTTCATCATTTTACAGGAGATGAAGGATTTTTTGTATCATTTTTCCCCGTATGTAATATCCATACCATAGTCAACAGATAACAACCTAAACGTACCCCGGTACAATCACCAACATCAAAACAATTCAGCTCAATATTAAGTAAAGCAGCAATTTCAAATTAGGGCACAAATATTACACCATCACATATATAAATAAAATTAGTAATATTATATTATAAGTTTAAGAAAAAAACTTACAACTCGGACCATGGGAGCCAGGACAGCTTGTTCACCAATTCACCAAATGTTTCGTTACAATTCGATTAGAAGTCGAAATTCACCAACTTGTATTCAAAAACAGATTTATCAATTTGTGAACAGAATTGGAATATTCAACAGCCTAAAACCTTTTCCTACTCTTAATTAAACTCACATAAATACTCTATATAAACCAACGTATGTTTATGTTTAGACGATTAAGCATTCATCATAAGTTTATTCATTGCTATCTTGTACTAAAAGGATGAATACTTTCTCTTCCAGAAATTCTCGGGTAATTATTCGTGAAGTGTGGGCACATAATCTTGATGGTGAAATTACTATTTTGCATAATAGTTTAGAAAAATATTCTTATGTTTTGATCGATACTGAATATCCTGGTGTTATTTATCATCCTGTTGTCAAAAATAATGTTCACGTCACTCATCTTTCTCCATCACAAAGTTATTCGTTGATGAAAGCTAATGTGGATGCTACAAAAGTAATTCAACTTGGATTGACATTATCGGATGCGAATGGAAATCTTCCTCACTTGGGCGCAATTCAATTTTAACGACTTTGATGTAGATAAAGATCTTTCAAACTCTACCTCCATTGAGTTGCTTAAGCTACAAGGAATTAATTTCTCGAAACATAAGCAAGAAGGCATACGTGCATCAAAATTTTTGAAATTGTTCTTTTTGTGCTTTGGACCAGGACGTAAGTTTTATAATCCAACGGAGAATCTGAAAATTACTTGGGTGACTTTTCATGGAACCTATGACCTTGCTTATTTGTTGGCTTTGATTATACAAGGCAAATTGCCAAACGACTTGGATACTTTCATCTGTCTCTTGCACTACTATTTTGGAGTTTCCATCTATGACTTGAAAGTGATGTTAAAGTTTCAAGGTTTGCATGGTGGATTAAAGAGGATGGCTGAGATACTTGAAGTTGATCGCGTTGCTGGAAAGCATCATCAAGCTGGTTCAGATAGCTTATTGACAATGCAGAAGTTCATGATGACCAAGGAAAAATACCTTAATGGTAATAATTTCAACAAATTGAACTACTTTGCATACAAGTTGTTTGGGTTCAACAAATTGAACTACTTTGCATACATGTTACAAAGTCAAGTAAAGCATGTGTAATTTTCTCTTTTTAGTAAGTTGCAAATTTAAGGCATAACATTTATTTGAAATTCTAAGCAGAAGTTTGTTATTTTGACAAAATTTTATTATCTGCTTAAATATTGTAGTTAATATTGGTCGTAGAAGTTCATTTTTAATGTTGGTAAAACCTTATATTACTTATGTTAAAAAAGTTAAGTTGCGATTTTAGACAATGTATGACACTGATTACCAAATAATTAGTTTCGTATGTATAGGCTTGCAATTCAAACTGCTGCTCTCAACAAGTTATCAATGTAACTACATTTTCCACTCATGACTTCAACTAGTTTATAAAGCCGCGCTTCGCAGCGGCGTTATAATTTTTCTAAAAAAATTCAATACATATTTACGTTATATTATCAATATTAAATTTTAATAGTTATATAATCATTTCTGATGAATCGATTTCTTGTTAAACACGATTCTTTCGATTGAGCGGCTCTCTCGTTAAAACTGGAATTCCAACTTTAACATATATTATAAAAACTTATATAATAATTTTATCCATAAAAATTGAACCCTAAAATAAAAAAAAATTATGACATCAGTGTCAAATTGTAATGGATAATACAATGTTTTTTAGTAAGCCGTCTTCCCGTTAAACACGTTTCGAGCCGCTCTTATTTGGAACCAAATTCTAAATTCGTTACATATTATTGATGACACTTATCTTATATCATCTCGAAGAGTTCATATCCTCTCTCTCTCTCTCTCTCTCTCCGCCTCTCTCCCTCTCTTTCCCCCTCTCCCTCTCTCTGTCTCCCTCCCTCCTTCTCTTTGTCCTCTCCCTCCCTCTCTCAGTCTCCCTCCCTTCTTCTCTCTTTGTCCTCTCTCCCTCTTTCTCTCTTATCTCTATCTACGTGTGTTGGAGTAAACAAATAGTGAATTAAATGTTTGTGTTATTGTGTATATCGATGGTTGATGCACTTTTGAGGCTTAGGGGTGGGAAGGGAGGAACTCCCAAAATTGATTATAATCTGCTGGTTTTGGCCCAAAAGCACAATCAGAATAGGATGGTTTGCAGGAAGATTTGCATGACGAGGACATTCGTGAACGTTTCTCCATCTTTTTTGGAACAATGATTTAGTCTACACGAGGGCCTGCATCAAAGGCTAAGAAATCATGTTAAGACGATATGCCCGCTTTTTTTGCTATGATTAAACTCCCATAGAGTGGAGTTGATATCAAACGTGGTGAGATAGCTTATGAGCACGCAGGTATTATATGGATTTTTATAAAGAAGATTTTGATACAACTACTAAGGCACAAAAGTTGTAATTAAGCATTACTGTATTCATGTTACCCAATATGATGTTTCATGTTTATGTTTTCACTTTATATTTCAAAAATATGCATCGTGTCATTCATCGTTTGTTCATTCTCCTAATCTTATGTTTTAATGGCCATTTGTTATTGATTAGTTTTACTTGTTAATTTGTTTGAGGTTTTGATTTCTTTCTACTAGTCAAGGACCAGATCTTTTGCTGTTATGACTTGCATGTTTCGATAAACAAACGTAATTTATGAAATTTACAAGCACAAATTGTGAGTATTATATGTTTATCAATGTTGACTAACTATTGGCGTTTGAATTTGTTATCTTCCTGTTATTGATCGGCGGGTGTCTAGGTAAAATTGGTGTATATTTAGCTTATTAGTGCGTGAATTTAGCTATTAATGCAATTGATTGATACATATAAATTTCCGTTTACAAATTTTGAACATGTATTTATTGTAGTTATAATTTTTTTGTCAGTTACATAGTTTGGATGATAGTATTTTTTTGTCATTTAGTACGATTAAATTCATGCATTTAATATTGTTGGGATTTATCGGTGATGGAATAGACAACTTAACTAGTTTTATTGGTATACTTAGTTTTACTAAGTAGAACATACTGTCACAGTCTGAAATGTATTCTTGTAATTTAAAATAAATACTGTCATGTAATAAGTGTAATTCTTGGAAGAAGTTCGATTATGTTCAAGCCTCAAGAAATACATAAGTTCGACAGAAGGAATAAAAGTTACTGTCAAGCCCTGACAATAAGGTTACAAGGAAACAACATGTTGCCTAGGTCGACAGCAAGTTTCATGGAGTCGACAGCAAGTTTCGACTTGACAGCAACATTGGCTGAGATTCTGATGACAACAACTTTAATATATAGTTTGCGACAGTAAGTTTGGAATTCTTGACAGCAATCTCTGCGGGAAGTACATGCTGTCAATCAAAGCACAATTCTTGACAGCAATCTCTCCGAGAAATACATGCTGTCAATCAAAGCACAATTCTTGACAGCAATCTCTGCGGGAAATACATGTTGTCAATCAAAGCACAATCCTTGACAGTAATATCTGCGGGAAATTCATACTGTCAACCAAAGCATAATCCATTGACAGCAAACTTGTGGCAAACACACTGTCATATAGAATCAACTTGATTTAGGAATCTTCTAAGTCAAAGTAAGCGACAGAGTAATGTTCAAAAGAAGCAGGCGTGTTGTAATATTCAACCTTTACAGCAAGCTTGGAAAGTCTATAACTGAAGCTTGAGAGATCACATGGAGCAACCTGTAAAGTCTAGAGCAGATAAAATTAAATACGGCTAGATCTGGGTGGCTCAAATGTGGAAAGTATCTTAAAGTTACTTTGTGATGATCACATGGGAATAAATCATGGAATGAGCTGCAAAAGGAATATAACAGCAACTCAACAACCCATGCTGATAGTGGTAGTACAGTAGACTATCACACTATAAATAGAGCACTCTATTTATACAACAATAACTCTACAACTGTAATCTCTTGAGTATTTTGAAGCTTGAGAATTATTTTGTTCTCAAGGTTGTAACAAAACTTTGCAAAATAAATAAACCAATTATTTTGTGAAACATCTTGTTAAATATTACTTGTGATTGCATTTCTTCTACTAGTAAATTACAAACTCTATTTAAGTTGTTGAAATAGTTTTTGAAATTTATTAGTATTGCATTCAACCCCCCTTCTGCAATACATTCCGGGACCAACAACTGGTATCAGAGATTTCAGATTAATACACATATCTGAGATCCAAATGGCAAGTATTCAAAGGTCAAGTAATATCAAGATTCCAGCTTTTGATAAAGAAAACTACAACATATGGAAAAAGAAAATTATGTTATTTATCAAAGCTCAGAATCCACTATTCCTAGGTATTCTGGAAAATGGCCCCTTCGTTCCTCAAAAGGAAATTCCATCTGCTACAGTTAATGATGTAGTAATCCCAGCTCATTGGGTTGCTAAGAAGCCTTCTGAGTATAATGACTCAGAAAAAGAAAAGGTAGCACTGGATGATCATCTGCAACTCATTCTACTAGATGCACTTACCCTGGACAAAGCTATGAGCGGAAATATAATAGCATGCAACTCTGCCAGGGATATGTGGAAAAAGATAGAACTGTTATGTGAAGGAAGTGAAGAGGTCAGAGAAAATCAAAAACAAATACTGGTGTCACAATATGAAGCGTTTATGGGCAAGCATGGAGAAGAGTTAACTCACATGTTTGAAAGATTTAGCAAACTGATAGCTGAGCTCCAGATTCATGGAAAGTTTTATGAAAAGAAGGAAGTCAATATCAAGTTTCTGCTAACTCTTCCAGAACACCTTGAGCATAGAGTAACAGCCATAAGAGAAGGAAGAGATTTAAACTCTGTTTCTCTTGAAACATTGTATGGAGTTCTAAAATCTTATGAACTTGAATATTATCAAAAGAAAGCCATACAAAGTGGATCCAAAGGATTGATGGCAAACATGGCTGGTGCTCTAGTTGCTCAAGGACCATCATATTTTCAAGCAAGTGAGCAAATTCAAAATGATCAACAACCTCAATTTTCATCTGTGAAAATTGAAGAGGTGGTTGAAGATGAAGAAAAGGTTGTCCTTCAACTAGAAGATGTTGAAGATGAAGAATTCTTCACTCTAGAAGAAATGGAGAAAATGGATAATCCAACCATGGCTTTTATGGCAAGAAAATTCAAAAATATAAGGTTCAGGAGGAACAAGCCATATAAGCCTCAAGGTCAATTTCCAAAATATAACCAAGGAAGCTCATCAAAACCTGCTACTGGCACCAAGGGTGGATACAAAACAGGAATGGTAGATAGGTCAAAGTTTAGATGCTACAATTGCAATGAACTTGGTCACTTTGCTACTGAATGCAAAAGACCAAAACAAATACAAAGAATGGAGAGAGGAACTGGAAGTCAATTCAAGAAGGGACAAGGAAAAGCCTATGTGGCTGAAGGAAAATGCTGGGATGAATCTGATGATGAAGAAGAAGAGGAATTTGTGAATCTAGCTTTGATGGCTAGAGAGGATGAAGAAGCATCAACCTCGACAAGTCAGGTACCATCCCTAGTTTTACTAGATATGTCTTTAAATGACTATAAGCAAACCATTGAGGAAATGAGTACAGAAATGTTTAATATTCATACTAGTTTATCTGCTGCAAATGAAGAAATTGCTAGATTAACTAAAGAAAATAAAGTACTCAGATCCAACAATGATGTGTTGTTGCTTAAGACCAGTTCTATTGATTCTTTAGCTCAGGAAAACGAAAGACTAAAAAATGATTTAATCTGTGCTAAAGAGATAGAGGAATATCTAAGAAAAGAAATTTCTGAAAACGAATTTAAGCTAAAGGCATTTAGAAATTCCTCTAAAATAGTTCAAGAGTATCATGAGAAACATACTGAAAGTAAGAAGATAGGCATAGGCTATGATTATAGTAGGAGACCTGGTAAAGAGGCTGTTATACAGAACAATAATGATAACAAAACTATAAGACCTCACATCCTCAAAAATGTGAGCAATCCAATCTTCAAAAGTACAGAGTTTGAGGTTAATGAAAATTCCCTAATTATTAATCAAGAACTCTGTGATGAAGATGAGAGGGTTGAAAGTGTATCTAAGAAAGAAAAAGATTCTGTCAAAATGACTATGACAGAAACAGTATTAAACAGCCCAACCAAGTGTTCAAAAGATACTGTCAAGAAGTCAACCAAGACAGTAACTTTCAAACCTACTGTCAAGACAGCAAGTACAAAAGATGCTGTCAAAAATAGCTCGACAGCATCTTCTGAACAGATTGTCAAGACAGTTGTCTCCAAGTCCAAAAATAGAAATGGGAAGCTAGGCATTGATAAAAAGAATAATTATGCGTATGTTAAGCAGGCACCCAGGAAACTTTGCAATAATTGTGGCTCCTCACATCATTTGACTCATGTTTGTAAGAAATCAACTAGTAGCATATCTAATGCAACAGAGTTGAAAGGGAACTTACACAGAACCCCCATTATGCAAAGAGAATTGGTAGTTTGTAATAACATTGACTGTATGCCATGCAAAATTACTGTCATGAGTACATGTTTTAATTTGCAAATTTCATCTAATGAATTATGTTCTTATATGCAAACTGCAAAGACTTCTGAATCTACTAAAGAAAGTGAGAAGTCTGCTCTCAGTAAGAAAAAGTCTAAGTCAAAAACTAAGTGGGTAATAAAAGAAGTCAAGGAACCATCTTCTGATAATATTGTTTCAAATATTGATAAGGTTTCTGATGATACTGAGTATGCAGGACCCAACAAGACTTGGGTACCAAATGCAAATTAAACTCTTTCTGTCTTGCAGGGAAAGAAAGGTAAACAGGTCTTGTGGATAATCGACAGTGGATGTTCCAAACACATGACTGGTGATATATCCCTGCTATCACAATATGTTGAGAAGGCTGGCCCAACAATAACCTTTGGAGACAACAGCAAAGGTTACACTATGGGATATGGCTGTTTAAAAGCTGGAAATGTTGTCATTGAAGAAATCTCTCTTGTGGAAGGTTTGAAGCATAATCTGCTCAGTGTCAGTCAATTCACTGACAAAGGATTCAAAGTTAACTTTGGCATGATGGAATGCACAATCCACCACAAGAAGGATAGAAGCCTATCTCTGAAAGGAGTAAGGAAAGGAAGCCTATTTGTTGCAGACTTAAACTCAACAAATGAGGAAAGAATATTTTGCTTCTACAGCAAAGCAAATGTTGGAGATAGCATGCTTTGGCATAAGAAACTTTCCCATCTCAACTTCAAAACAATGAACATGCTAATGAAGAAGGAATTGGTGAGAGGACTACCTCAACAGGAATTCTGTCAAGAAGGACTGTGTGAAGATTGTCAAATGGGAAAACTGAGGAAAGCAATGCATAAATCAAAGCAAGTCAACACTAACACTGAAGCACTCAAGTTGATTCACATGGATCTTTTTGGACCAGTGAATGTTCAATCACTATCCAGAAAAAGATATGCACTGGTCATGATAGAAGACTATTCTAGGTACACTTGGGTGAAATTTTTAGAATCAAAAGATGAAGCTGCTCAAGAAATCATTGATCACATAAGGGTACTTGACAGGACCCCTGAAGCAAAAGTTCAATTTCTAAGAAGTGACAATGGAACTGAATTCAGAAATGCTACACTTGGAAACTTCTGCAAAGATCAAGGGATTGTTCAACAATTCTCTGCTGCAAGAACTCCACAGCAAAATGGAGTTGTAGAAAGGAAAAATAGGACACTTATTGAAGCTGCAAGAACTATGTTGAGCAATGCTAAATTACCAACATATTTCTGGGCAGAAGCCATCAACACTGCTTGTTACACACAGAACAGGACACTAATCAACAAGGCTCATGGCAATACTCCTTACTATCTTTTGACAGGAAAGAAACCTACTGTCAAGTACTTTCATATTTTTGGAAGCAAGTGCTTTTTGATGAAAGACAACCATGAAAGAAAAGGCAAGTTTGACACTAAAGCATATGAAGGCATCTTCATGGGATATGGGATAGAAAGGACTGCCTACAGAGTCTATATCATGGAGCACAAGACAATTGAAGAAAGTGTCAATGTCACGTTTGATGAAACCAAGTTTCCAGGGTTACATGAGGATGGTCAAATGCAACCCTTCAGATTTGAGAATCAAGGATACTTGGAAAAAGAAGAATATGTTGATGAAGAACCAAGTCTCACTCAATCAATGAGATATGAGAAAGAATCTGTCAATACTCATAATCTAAATCAAACCTCAGCCCAATCACAGACAATTTCAGGCATCAATCAACAAGACCGTGAGACTGGAGAATTTGAGCTAAATGAGCAAAACAATGAAAATGGTGGAGAATCAAATCCTCATATTGATGAAAGACAATCTCATCAAACAAGTAGCTTGCCTCAATCAACAAAGTGGAATAGAGATCATACCAGTAATCTAATTATTGGAGATCCTACTACTGGTGTAAGGACAAGGAGGAATATCTCTGCTGAAAGCATGTTTTCATGTTTCTTATCTCAAATGGAACCAAAAATAGTTGAAGAAGCATTGTTGGATTCTGATTGGGTGATGGCCATGCAGGAGGAGCTCAATCAATTTGAAAGAAACAATGTTTGGAAACTGGTTCCAAGGCCAAAAGGAAAATCAGTTATTGAGACAAAATGGGTCTTCAGAAACAAGATAGATGAAAGTGGAAATGTGACAAGAAATAAAGCAAGGCTAGTGGCCAAAGGTTACTGTCAACAGGAAGGGATAGATTATGATGAAACATTTGCTCCTGTTGCCAGACTTGAAGCCATAAGAATTTTCTTAGCCTTTGCTGCACACTGCAAATTCAAAGTATTTCAAATGGATGTCAAAAGTGCCTTTCTAAATGGAGAATTAGAAGAAGAAGTGTATGTTGAACAGCCTCCTGGATTTGAAAATGACAAACTGCATAATTTTGTCTACAAGCTGTTCAAGGCTCTATATGGCTTAAAGCAAGCACCAAGAGCCTGGTATGACACACTATCCACTTTTCTCCTGGAAAATCAATTTATAAGAGGTATGGTGGATAAAACTTTATTCTATAAATACCATGGCAAAGACATCATTCTTGTGCAAATATATGTTGATGACATAATCTTTGGCTCAACAAACGAAAAATTGTGTGAAAAATTCTCATCTTTAATGAGAAACAAGTATGAAATGAGCATGATGGGAGAATTAGCATTCTTTCTTGGTCTTCAAATCTATCAGAAGAAGGAAGGAATCTTCATCTGTCAATCTAAGTATGTCAAAGAACTTCTCAAGAAGTTTAACTTAGAAGATTCATCACCTGCCAAGACACCTATCTCAACAGCCACCAAATTAGAGTTAGATTCTAAAGGCAAGAAAGTGGATTCCAGTACCTACAGAGGCATGGTTGGATCATTGCTTTACTTAACAGCAAGCAGGCCAGACATAATGTTTGCTACATGTCTCTGTGCAAGGTTTCAGACTGATCCAAAAGAATCACACTTGGTTGCAATTAAAAGAATTTTTAGATATCTCAAAGGCACCCCAAATCTAGGTCTTTGGTACCCTAAGGAAACTGGATTTGATCTAATTGGATATTCTGATTCAGACTATGCTGGCTGCAAGATTGACAGAAAAAGTACTACAGGAAGTTGTCAATTTCTTGGGGGGAGATTGGTGTCATGGTTCAGTAAGAAGCAACACTCAGTTTCTACATCAACTGCAAAAGCTGAATATATTGCAGCTGGAAGTTGCTGTGCACAAATACTTTGGATGAAGAATCAATTAATGGATTATGGACTAGAGTTGTCAAATATTCCTATCTACTGTGACAACACTAGTGCCATAGCCATATCAGACAATCCAGTTCAACACTCCAGAACAAAGCACATTGATATAAGGCATCATTTCATCAAGGAGCATGTTGAAAAGGGAGATGTAAAATTGGTTTATGTTCTAACAGATAAGCAACTTGCAGATATATTCACCAAGCCACTGGATGAAGCAACATTTACCAGGTTGGTGAGTGAATTAGGAATGCTAAATCAGGTATGATAATCTAACTGGTTTATCAATTCTCAGAAAAAGCAGCTCATGACAGAAACTTTCAAGGTACTGTAATAAAAAGTATTGTCACTAGAAGGTACTGTCATGAGAAGTTAAGGTACTATGTACTACTTATTCAGACAGCATGTTTGCTATGACTATGCTAAAAGGATTTTTAGATATCATGTTTGCTATGACTATGCTAAAAGGATTTTTAGATATCATGTTTGCTATGACTATGCTAAAAGGATTTTTAGATATCATGTTTGCTATGACTATGCTAAAATAGTTTTACATGTCTGTCTTAATACCGTTTTAAGAAATCAAGTGTTCTTAACTTAAGTTATGTGTGAACAGTGACAGCATGATTTTACGCTTAGTTTACTGTCAGATAAACTTACTGTCACTCATTAAATTGATTGACAGAAATGTTGTTAGCGGTCAATGAAAGTTGCTGTCACGAGAAATTGCTGTCAAAAATAGAAGAAAGAAAGAAAAGCGCACAGGTTATTGTCAATGAAAGTTGCTGTCACGGGAAGTTGCTGTCAAAGATAGTGGAGAGATATATATATACATTAATGTATATATATATATATATATATATATATATATATATATATATATATATATATATATATATATATATCTATTTTTAATCCACCAATCCACGATCTAATAGCAACTGCCACGTAATATAGCAAGTGAAGTTAATGGGTAAAATCATTATCACACGTTCAATTAAGACAGGTTAAATCGATTCATCTTATAAACTGAATCTACCGTTTAATCTACTATCACTTTCATTTGCAAAAACCTTTCAACCTTCTGCATCCAAAAACCGCATTTTCTCTCTCACTTTTCAAAGCATTCAACAATGGCACCTAAACAAAGTGTTGCTCAAACCAATTTTGCTGGTATCTACTCTCCTAGTGATGCTGGTGAAAACTTCAAAGGACTTATTTCCTTCTTAAATAAATCCTACCTAGGTCATGCAATAACCTCTTCCCCCAAAATTGATGTTGTTAGAATTGAAAAATTCTGGAAATCTGCAAGTGCTCAAGGAACTGGAGAGAATGAAACAATTAAGTTCAATATAGATGATGCAAGTCATTCTCTTTCAGTAAAGAATATCAATGAGGCTTTGGGTATTGTGTTGGCGAGTGAAGAAAGCTTTAAGGAACTAGTTACTGATGATACTCTGAAGAAGTTCTTTCTGAAGATTGGATATTCAGGCTCTAAAATTGACGAAACTTCTGATAAATGGTATCAAATGGGAGAAATGGACAGGAAATATCTAAGAAAAGAGTGGAGCATGATCTTTGATGTAATGGTGAAGGTGTTCTCTACCAAGTCTACAGGCTGGAATGGAATACCATCATACATCAAGAAACTCACTCATTCTGTAGTCCATGGATACAAGGTGAATGTTGGAAAGCTGATTATGGCACAGTTGAAAAGCGCCATAGGCAAAAAGGTATCCATATATCCTCGCTTTTTAACTATGTGTATTAATAATATTTGTGGAAATGTGGTAGATACTTCTAATTTTGAAGAATGTCCTGTTTTAAAGAAAAACACACACATCTCTTAACACACAAAATTTGAATGCACATATTCCACTATGTTTCACACAACACATGGTTAATCAAGTGCCCAACCTTGGTTTTCCATTTCCAACAGATTACACTGTTTTCACAATTGAGAATGAAGCTGAATTAGACCCAAATTCAGTTAACCCACATTCTACACCATACATTCCACCTAGGGACTCTAGACTACCAAAAGCCCTTAAAATTGCCAAACAGGAATCCAAGAAAAGATCCCTAGAGAGTGAAACTGGTGACAATGTGGTGAGTCAAGAGGGAGTTACTGCACCTAGTGCAGCAAATAAGGATGGTAGTGGAATAGAACCCACAGTAGCCCCTTCTGAGCCTAAGAAGAAGAGAGCTAGAAGGGCCAAGGTTACTGTCAGCCACTCTACAGTTTCCCAAAAGACTGTAGAGGATGATAGAGAAATTAACTCATCTCTAGGTGCTTCTTCTCAACAAGAGGCATCTATTGAAATTGGCATGTCTCTCAAGGCACCTTGTAAAGAGTCTGCACAAACTCAAGAACTCACTCTTGAGGAACCTGTATTTGAAGATACACACATAGAGATAGAGCACAGTGAGGAATTCATTCATACTGTTGATGTTCCACAATCTTCTTCTGTGGAACAGCCAATTAATCAATCTGAAATTCAATCTTCTTCTTTCATTCCTACATCTGTTGTTTCTTCTGAACAACCTAGAGAGGGGGACAGTACCAACCCCTCAGGTTTTGATCATCCATCTCAAATCTTGGATGAGCCCCCATCTAGTGGTCCACAAGAACCCATTTCTCAAAGTGAAATGGATACCACTCCATCAAACACTGGATTAGATCAAGATGCAAATTTGCCAGAAATTGAAACAGCCAGCATCTTGATCGATTCCCTCAAAGCATCTTACCCTAGGGAAGTTGCTGTCACAGCCAAAGATGTTGTCAATGACAAACCAGAAGGTGCTGTCAATCAATCAAGTGACAGTACCATTCTGACAAAATATACTGTCAAAGGTCTTTCTAAAGATGCTGTCATCACTGTTCAACCACAACTACAAGAAGGATTAGTTGAAGATATCTCTGATGATGACTTGCCTCTTTCCAAGGCCTTCAAGGTAAAATCTACTCTTTTGCATGTTAGTACTGCTCATACTAATGCATCTAGGATGAGTGAGGGAGTGAAAAATAAAAGAGAGATAAAAGAACAGAGAAGTGAGGATAAAAATGAGAGGCAGCCAAATGTGCTGGCAAAAGGAGAGGGACTTGAGCATGTCCAGAGTGATATTGAGGGAGCCAGTAAACAAAAGGCATTAGGCCTTGAGGGAATTTCTGTGAGAGATGATGAGATCATCTATAAAAACAATGAGAGTGTGAGAACCCCAACAACTTCCATGCCCCAGACTTATCCTCAACCTCCAAAGAGGCTTAGGTCTGGTGGTCCTTCTGCATCCACAAATGATAGACTCCAAGCTATTGAAGATAGATGTGCTAAAATGGAGAGCAAGCTGGACACTCTGTCATCTTCTGTAAAGACTGGTTTTGCTGAAATTCAAGCCACCCTGCTGTCACTTTCTTCCTTCATTCAAGCTGCCAACTTAACTAAGGGGGAGAAAGTAATAGATCAGAAAAAGGCTGAGCAACCAGAAAGGAAAATGGGGTTACAAGGAGCTGAAAGTCAGGGGGAGCAAAGGAGTAAGGGGGAGCAAAAAGATACTGTCATAGCCTCTGGAACTGGAACTGGTGAACAACTGTTTGAAACTGAAGTAGATGGGGAGAAAATGCTAGTATCTGAGGAAGTATTGAAAATGATACAAAGAAATAAAGCATCTTCCATCAAAATTAGTGAACCAGTTCCTGAAAAGAAAGAATCAACTTTGGAGAGGCTTTGGAGAGAAAAGGAGGAGTCTAACAGGATGGGTAAAGGCAAGGGCAAGCTGCCTGAATATATCTCTTCTTCAAAGTTGGTTACCTGGACTGATGGAAGCACATATTCTCAAGATGAAGCTGATTCTATAACAGTAAGTCATATGGAGAGCACCTTGAACAATAAGGATGAGGAATTCAACAATCTGGTGAATGGAGCAATCACAGAATCTAAAGGAAAACCTGCTAAATTGGCAGAAGCTTTGAAAGAAAAGATTGTAAATCTTTCTGTGAAGATTAGCTCAGAGAAGAGGTGGGCAGTTGAAGTGTACCTGAAAAATGGACATTCAATATTCATAACAACTCAACTGCTAGAAACTTTCTCTGCCAGAGTGCAATACATCCTTGGGATTCTTGTTAAGAAAAACTCTACCATCTTTGATGAAAGTCTCTATATGCAACTGAGCACAATGGTTAACAGCAAACTTCCAGAAGTATGTCTTCAGCCATATGGTGTAAGCTTTAAACAGACAACAGCCAAAGGAACTAAAGGACTTGGGTTCTTAACTCTTGAAGGCAAAACATCTCTACAAAGTAAAGTCATCATGGATGTACTTAAGTTGTTGCTGAAAGCACCCATCACCAAGGAAAGGATTCAGGCAGTTAAAGATATCCACAAGATAATGGCAAAGAGAGATATGGAATACAGTGTCAAAATTAAGAAGCTCATTGCTAAAGCAAACGAAAGTAGAAATGCTCAAGGTGGAAAATGCTCCTTTGATGGCACCTTGGATAAAGATGGTGATGATAATGAAGATGGAGGTAAAGCTGGAAGAGCTAAAGAATCAGAAAAGAGAAACTCTTCAAAAGAGCAATCCCAAGCTAAAGAAGCTGAGCCAAATGAAACTTCAGAATCTCCTGGAACAAGCAAGAAAAATGAAGAAAAGGGGAAAGAAAAGGAGATACTTGAAGCATCAGAAATTAATCAAGCAGAAATGGAAATTGACAGTATGTATTCTGAAAAAGATACTGTCAACAAAGATGCTGTCAAGGAAAATGAAGTTGCTGTCAAAGATGCTAACAGGGAAGATGAAGATACTGTCATGAAAGATGCTGTCAAAGAAGACACAATCAGAAGCCCTATCAAAGATGCTGTCAATGATTCTACTGTCAAATCATCCAAGACAGTAAGAATCAAAAGAAAGTCAAACAGGCCAAAAAGGGGAAAGACTGTCTATTCTGGTCAAAGAAAGGCTACAGGTCTAGGGCTTAAGAAACCAATCCTAAGCAGAAGAATGAACAGCCTGGAACAACTTCAAGAGAAAGCCAAAGAATCAATCACTTCTGTATCCATAGAATTTGATGAGTCAAACGAAAAAGTCACAAGATACATTCTATGGGAGAACAAAGAAAGATTGATTATGGTAGAACCTGATTTCACTCAGATATCAAAATCAAAAGTAATATCCAACAGTCTAGTTCAAACCCAAACACATGTAAGAAGAAGAATTGATTATTTCAATTTGGAAAGAATGGTTGAACTCCTGGAAAGCTATGGTGATATCTCTGAAAAGATCATGGATCCTGTTCGAAAGTACTTTGCAATCAGAAATGCTGAATTCACTGAAAAGCATGGTGACTGGTCACTTCAAAATGATGAAGATGTTTTTGAAGCTCTAGGTCTGGAAAATGAAGAAGACAACCCTATCCCTGAGTATAACTGGAATGAAATGCAAAAACCTTATTCAAAGCAAGAGATGGATAGGTATGAGGCAGAGCAGAAATTCAGAGAAGAATTAGCTTCAAGACAAAAATCTCGTCAACAGATAGAAGAAGAGATTGAAGCTCAAATGAAGGAAAGTTGGAGTAAACTCAACAAGGTCAACAGCAGTGAATTAAACTATCAGCCAATTGTACTGGACAATCCTTTGAGAATCAAATATGGCAAAGAAGAAGTCTACATAGACAGCTTTTCTAAGTTGAAGACCAGTGTACTAAAAGAACTGTACTGGCAAGTGATAGGATCATCTAACAAACTTGAAGCACTATGTACTTGGGAGCTAGATATGATTTTTGATCAAAGAAAAGGAGAGAATCCCAGTTTGGACAGACAAAGAAGGGTAACTTTAAATCAGCTTCCTGGCAGAAGATTCAAGATGGAGGGAGATGTGTTGAAATTCAGATCAATCGTAAAGCAAAATGTTTATTGGATGGAACTCAGAGATGTATTAAACACTACTTCATCAATGATCAAAAAGTACATCGTGGAAAATGAAGATGATGCACAGTCCCCTGAAGAAAAGGAGTTAATTGAAAATCTCAGAAGAGCTCTGAGGGAAAAGGAGCAAGGCGAAAGTTCAAATCAAGCTAAGTAAAGATTTTTTTTTTCTTGATTTTTAATTATGAACTTTTATGATACATTTTTTTTTAAAACAATCCAATTTAATCATTGTTCAGAAATGAAGAGTTTATTCTTTCTGATCTATGTTAGTTAAGTTGTCAGCATGATATTTGTAAATTTGTCCTTATTGTCCATAAAAACAAATTGGGGGAGATTGTTGGGATTTATGGGTGATGGAATAGACAACTTAACTAGTTTTATTGGTATACTTAGTTTTACTAAGTAGAACATACTGTCACAGTCTGAAATGTATTCTTGTAATTTAAAATAAATACTGTCATGTAATAAGTGTAATTCTTGGAAGAAGTTCGATTATGTTCAAGCCTCAAGAAATACATAAGTTCGATAGAAGGAATAAAAGTTACTGTCAAGCCCTGACAGTAAGGTTACAAGGAAACAACATGTTGCCTAGGTCGACAGCAAGTTTCATGGAGCCGACAGCAAGTTTCGACTTGACAGCAACATTGGCTGAGATTCTGATGATAGCAACTTTAATATATAGTTTGCGACAGTAAGTTTGGAATTCTTGACAGCAATCTCTGCGGGAAATACATGCTGTCAATCAAAGCACAATTCTTGACAGCAATCTCTGCGGGAAATACATGCTGTCAATCAAAGCACAATCCTTGATAGTAATATCTGCGGGAAATTCATACTGTCAACCAAAGCATAATCCATTGACAGCAAACTTGTGGCAAACACACTGTCATATAGAATCAACTTGATTTAGGAATCTTCTAAGTCAAAGTAAGCGACAGAGTACATGTTCAAAAGAAGCAGGCGTGTTGTAATATTCAACCTTTACAGCAAGCTTGGAAAGTCTATAACTGAAGCTTGAGAGATCACATGGAGCAACCTGTAAAGTCTAGAGCAGATAAAATTAAATACGGCTAGATCTGGGTGGCTCAAATGTGGAAAGTATCTTAAAGTTACTTTGTGATGATCACATGGGAATAAATCATGGAATGAGCTGCAAAAGGAATATAACAGCAACTCAACAACCCATGCTGATAGTGGTAGTACAGTAGACTATCACACTATAAATAGAGCACTCTATTTATACAACAATAACTCTACAACTGTAATCTCTTGAGTATTTTGAAGCTTGAGAATTATTTTGTTCTCAAGGTTGTAGCAAAACTTTGCAAAATAAATAAACCAATTATTTTGTGAAACATCTTGTTAAATATTACTTGTGATTGCATTTTTTCTACTAGTAAATTACAAACTCTATTTAAGTTGTTGAAATAGTTTTTGAAATTTATTAGTATTGCATTCAACCCCCCTTCTGCAATACATTCCGGGACCAACAAATGTCATGCCCATTTTATGCACATATTTTAATTGCTAATTGATTCTTGCTTTTTTGATAGCTTTAATGATGATTTTGAAATCAGTTATTTTATTAAATTCTGATTGATTCTTCCTTTTTTGATTGAGGCTTTGAATATTTAATTAGTGGGCTAATTGATTATTCGTTTAATTTTGATTTTATTTTGAAAAGTTTTAAATAGTACGATTGTACCATTTTATATGGTTTTTGTACCTCTGAGGATGTGCCATATATTGTGGCTTTTTGGATCAATTTTGGATTATTTTGATGTCGTCTGTTTGACGAGTTGGGTCATTATTGATGATTATTGTTTTGTCATATTTGTAATCGACAATTATTAATTATAAACATAGAGTCATAAAATACAATTTTTATTTTATTTTGATATTGAATTACATGTCTAACCAAAGGGACCCCCTTTGGAGTGAACAATCTTTTTCAAAATTTATATAAGTTTTAGTATATTTAATACTATGTTTTTTGGGGATTATTAATATATTATGTTTTTTGGTTTTATTAATATATGAGTTTTATATAATTTTTTATATTTTATTGTATTTTTGACTAAATTATTTGTTTGTTCATATATTATGTTGATAATATTTATAAAATATTTGATAAAGAAATTTTGGGGACTAATTTTCGTTTGTCGATTTTTCCACTTTTCGCAAGGCTGATTGGACATTCTGGATAAAGTATGCTACAAAGGCAGAGGTGGTGACTGTAGTAATAAAGCAGTCAAGATGAAGAGGAAAATAAAGCAAGTAGCAGCAATAACTATTGGCAACGGGGACTCACAGAAGAACAATTAGTTCTGATTATTTTTTGAAAAATTTGTAAAATGATGTATTTATATATTTTGAGGGTACCCTTTTTCCCATTGAGTTTTTTCACACATGGTTTTGCTCTTGAGGGTTTTTAACGAGGCCTTTCTATTGTGGGATTCTTCCTTTCAGACTTGAATGTTTTATTGTCTAAACGTCCGGAGGCAACATGCGTGCTTTTCGGTTAGATGATGAATTTTCTTGAATGAATAAATCCCCTTGTACGATTATTGTATTTCGGTACAATTAATGAATGAGAAATTCACCGTGGCTAATTGGCCATTTTCAAAAAAAAAAACTTTATTTACTTAAAAATTTAAACCTTAAAAGAGAGTAAATTCCAATTTTTACATTTTTTAAACTTTCTAATATTTATGGAGTTTTAAAAGATGAAAATATATCTTATATTTTCTGTATATTATAGATATTTTTATATTTATTTACAGCTTCCGCACGTGAATGTCCTTCTGTTATTTTAACACATCAAGTTTTTTTTTTTAAAATACGAAGAATTTTCGTTATGGGAATAATATTGAATTTATGGATATATTTTTCTAATGCAAGTATAATTAACTTGTATAAAAAAGTTAAAATAAAAGATTTCTAGAAAAAGATATATACTTTTAAAAAATCGTATAAGACGTTTCCACCGTCTGCGTATTCTACTTCCAATAAAACATTTTATTATATGTATTCTTTATATATTCAAACATTTTTCTATAAATTTTAACACCTATTATGCTTCAAATATGTTAAAGGGTGGTTTTTTAGTTAGAGAAAACCGGGCCTCAGGTTGTCCTCAGGGATCTCTCCTGAGATTATAAGTTTTATAACACAAAGAGCCCATAATCTCCTGAGATTATACCCTTTGTTAGCATAAGAAGTTGAAGATTATGCCTTAGAAATGACGATAATAATCAAGTCGAGGAAGAAAATGATTCTTTCCGATATTATTTGTATTCTGTTTCTGCTACGGAAGGTATAATGAGGAAGCACAAGTCTAAGAATAAAAAAAAACCAAGATGGTGGGAAGCTTGTGAAGAATTCTCATCTTGATGATACTGCTAGCTCTCCTGTTTTTAGCTTTTCTAAGGCAAGTTCCATTGAAATACCTCCCCTTCTATATTTCCTGCATAAACATAATAAAACTGTTAACAAAAACCATACAGATATCCTATTCATGTGTCTATGTACATATTTTAGAAGAACTTGGCCCTTTCCAGCAACCAAGCTTCCACAGAGCAAGGAAAACAAGGTTTCTCTACAAGTCTACAACACATTCTAAGGTGATAAAAAAACATCACTCCTTTCTCACTGTAATTTAGTTGTATTCATCATTTAACCAAGCAAAGCATTTCTCTTTTATTTCATTCCCTTGTTTATTTTATTTTTTGTTGCTATCAGACAAAATCTTTATTGAAGCAGCATTCTGGATTCTCGAAATCCTCTGTTTCTGGAAATGAAGCATCAGGTTATTTTTGATATGCAACTAGATTTTATGAATTGAAAATACAAGGGCAGAACTCAGTAGAACTAATTTATATCCCCGTACTTGCAGGTGATTTGCAGGGAACAGTTTACAAATTGAAATGATATTATGATCTTCTCTCTTTACTGCTGCAACTGCTCAATCCCAAGAGGAACTGGAAGAGAGAGAACTGCATTATGTTTCAAGGATCCTTTTCAGTTTTACTATGTTAAGTATTTTTTTTAATTCCTGTCAATACAGTGGGGACTGGGGAACAACTTTAAGCACACAGAAATTTTGTGAAAAAAAAAAAAAGGAAATCACTTTCTGCTATTATCTTTTCTATTTTGTTCCAATAACAAGATTATAAGAAAAAAAGAGTAGCATAAACAGAAAAATATAGAAATCAACTAAGCCAAAAAACAAGCTCAACAAAAGCAAAAAAATCATGCTTTGAATGGTACAACAGACTTCAGCCTCTCGATACTCTCAAAATTACATTGGATTCGATTCTACATCTAAACTCTCCCACCTGAGCTAACGAAAAATCTCCGTAAATGTATAATGCAGTTGTGTATCAAAGATATGTATGTGCGTAGTACGGGCATTAAATGTTTTAAGCACTTGCAAGTTGTGTGCATGGTTATTGCACGACTAAGAGAGAACCTCTTAAGAGATGTCCAACAACAAATCATGCAGGTTCTCTAAGAGAACAAAATTCGAAACGCTTAGCCAGCGATATTTTGTTGATCAAGCATTCAATAGAGTTTGCGGTTAAAATACTTATCGAAAAAGTTGCATAAAAAATTGCAAAAAAGTATTCAGGTCTAAAGTATTCAAGAACTTTGGTGGGGATTTAAGAATGTCCCTGTGTCCCTCAAATATAGCTATAGTCTGTGGTGACATTTATCTGTAGAGTTCTGTGTAACAAAATTGTCAACACTTGTGTATTTATATAACTATCCTTGCCATCAAGCTTGGCCTTTACTAACACTCAGTGCCACCACAGAACCCCTCAAACCCATCTTCAGCTTTCTACTTTCTCCGTCTTTCTCCTCTCTTTCAATTTCTTCTCATCCTTCCGACCACAAGCTTTCACTCCCTAAGCTATATAATTGCGGAAATGCCTAAAACCAAACCAAGATTCTTGCTTTCTTTAACCATTCTATTATACATGTACATATAAAGTTTGATATAACATAGTTTCATTCAATTATTTGTTGTTTCACCATGCTATCATGTTTTTAAGTTATGAGATCATAGTTTATAATTGCGGAAATGCCTAAAACCAAACCAAGATTATTGCTTTCTATAACCATTCTATTATACATGTACTTATAAAGTTTGATATAACATAGCTTCATTCAAATATTTGTTGTTTCATCATGTTATCATGTTTTTACGATATGAGAGCATAGTTTCATTTATTACGAACAATGCCATACTATAGAATGCCATACCATATGAGATCATAAAATGTAACTATACAATGTCATACTCATTGTTTAGCAAGGATTAAGTAACCAAACCTCATAAAGCTTCAAGCCTCCAAACACTTCTTGAAAGGAGCAGTAATCTCAATACACTTTTCCTCAATATCTTCTTGATTTTTCTCAGCATCTTCAATACATTTTTCCAAAGCTACAAAACTATCTTTGCAACCTTTCCTTTTAATAAACAAGTAAAACCCACATTCACTCTCCTCTTCTTCTTCTTCTTGTTCTTGATTTTCTTGGGGTTCTAAAGTGGAATCAAGTTGTGGGCTTTTTTGGGTTTCTTGATCAGGGGTTGTAGTTTTTATTGGTTCTTGAATTGGCGTTTGACTGGATTCCAGGGCTTGTGATTGGTTGATTGATAAAGATGATTCAATTGGGGTTTGGAAAGAAGACATTGGGAAGTTAGATTTGTTTGCAATTAGGGTTTTTGTTGTGTAAGATTTTGGGTGTTTCTCTAAAACCCCTTCTCCGTATGTTTGTGTTCAGAGGTGGCCAAACGGACGGTTCAGCCCGGACCGCACGTTCAGCCCGTTACAGTAGCAGACGTGCCTGAACCAGGATGGCCCGCTCGTGCACGAATCCATTTTCTGTGAATCGCAGCTCGTTCGGCACGGCACGTGGAAGCCCGTGAAACTGAAAATTGAACAAAAGCACGCCAAAAGCACGGTCCGTTCGTTCGGCATGTCATTGAGTATGACACACAATTTAATTTCCAATAAGATAGTTAAGAATTAAGTAACATTTATTCAATGAAATTTAACTACCGTTCACTATACCGCTATAAACTTTTTTTGAAGTGAAAATTTAATTATATAATTGGTAAATAATTTTTTTGAAGTAAAAATTTTATAATATATACACTCATTTGGTAAGTGAACGCAAAAGGATATTAAAAAATTAAATTATATGTTCTTAATAAATTTTTATTATTATTTTATAAATATATTTGGAACTCAAATTATATACATATTAAATATGAAATATTATAAATTTTTATTTGATAAAAGTTATATGTGATTCTAATTCTACAAAAGTAAATCATTCACTTTCTAGTTTCTATTAATATTACTTTTCTGGCTTGCATGCATGTAGTTATTTCTAGTTTCTTGATAAACGATACTCCCTCTGTTTTTTTCAATAGTTTACATTTGCGGACCAATTTCCGGCACGGATTTTAAGGTGCATTTTAAGGATAGTTCCATAACTTATTTTTGATATTTTTTTTTTTTGTATAAAAATAGGATTGTTCTATTTTTATACAAAAAAAGAAAATATCAAAAATAAGTTATATAACTATCCTTAAAATGCACCTTAAAATGCGTGTCAGATACGCAGTTTTTTATGTAAAGAAATGGATTGGACGGAGGGAGTAATTGTTTATTTATTTGGCCCGTTCGGCCCGTTCGGCACATTCGGACGTGCCTTCTAACGGCACCTGCAATCCTGCTCTGCTGTGTGCCTGTGTCTACTCCCTACTGGTCTGTCCAAGCCTCCAACGACTAGTTACCTCCAGGGGCGGACCCAGGTTATGACCATGGGTGGCCTTGGGCCCCCCAGGTTTCTAGTGTCCATGTATGCCTATACATGAAGTATCATATTTTACTTGATTGGCAGCCTTGTTTTAGGTGTTAAAGTGCTCAAATGACAACTTAATTTAAGAAGGTACAGTCTCTGCAATATATCTACTATGCTATTACATATTTCTTGGTTAATTTTATCTTAATTACATAAATTAAGAAGAAATTTTTTATTTTGGCCCCCCTCAATGTATCATTCTGCGTCCGCCCCTGGTTACCTCCACCAACTCTCCAAGGCTCCAACGGCTAGTTATCTCCAACGGCTATTTATCTCTAACCTCTATAAATATCACACCATACCACACCAAAACCTCACTGCATTCTTAATCTCTCTATCTCTGTTCTTAGTCTTTACTCTCTACTCTCTAGTATCTTTGTTCTTAATCTCTCTGCAGTGCTCTCTTTGTTTTTAGTATCTGTTCTTAGTCTCTGTCCGGCGAGCTTTCAATTTGCTACTTTCAATTTCCGGCTAACTTTACAGAAATCCGGTAAAACTGAAAATGGAAGATGCAAGGGGAACATTATCTTCTCAAGGTTCAAGCCAAATACCTTCCTCATCCTCCATGCCGCCACCAGCACCTGTCGAAGCCGGTAAGTTTATTTTTGATTCATATTTTTGGTTTATAAATTGATTTTTGATTCGTATATTTGGTTTATAGATTGATTTTTATTCTTATTTTTGGTTTAAAAAAATTCATGATTCATATTTTTAAAAAACTTGTTTAGTTTTTTTTTTTTGATTTGAGAATTCAAAAATTCGAAATTTTTTTCAAGCACTCTTATTTTTGGTTTACTTTGTATTTATTTTTGGTTTACTTTATATTTATGTTCCGTATTTTTGGTTTAGTAAATTTTGTATGTTTTAAACATTCGTATTTTTATTTTGTGTAAATTAATCATTTTTTATTTTGCTTTGTAGGTTCTTCTTCCACGAGCAGAAATTCGTATGTTTGGAATTATTTTAATAGAGTACCGGCGCCGACGGAACAAGATCCCACCGAAGCGAAATGTTATTGTTTATTATGTATACAAGCTAATCGACAACAAAAACCATTTGTACATCGGAAGGGAAGCGGCACGGGTACACTTGATCGACATTTGCACTCTAAACATAATATTACGAAGGAAAGTCACGAAAGTGGAACGGCACGCGGAACTTCAACGGAGCAACAAACATTAATCGGTGGTTTCATGACTTCGTCGCCGGGTGGAGGTATGCCTTTTCACTATAATCGAGAACGTATGGTTAATGAATTTGCTAGATATACTATATTAGATGAGTTGCCTTTCTCCCTCGGTGAGAGTCCTAATTTAGAATATATGATGAAAACCGCGATAAATCCGGCATTTAAAAGAATTCCTAGGAACACACTTAAACGTCACACACAAAATCAATATGCTAGTCAACGAAATAATTTAATTAATTATTTTGCTACATTTGATGGTATGGTTTCCTTAACTAGCGATTGTTGGAGTTCGAGTGGAGGTGAGCCTTTTATTTGTGTTACAGTTCATTGGATAGATAATGATTACTTAATACAAAAACGAATTATTGCCTTTGATATTATGAACGAGTCACACACCGGTTTTAACATAAAAACAAGAATTTTAGAAACAATTAGGGCATTTAATTTGTATCAAAAGGTTTTTTCAATTTCGTTAGATAATGCCGCCGCTAATAACAAAGCTATCGATTATATTAGGGTTGATATTCCTTTAATTTGTAATGGAATATTTTTACATGTTAGATGTTGTGCTCACATAGTTAATTTATCTTGTCAAATTGGAATTAAACATTTAACTACGTTATTAGAACCTATAAGAAAAGTAGTTAAGTGGTTACGTTATGCGGGTCATGTTAAACGAAAATACAAGAAAATGTGTAAAGATAGAGGATTAAAGGCGAAAAAATGGGGGATTGATTGTCCGACTAGATGGAATTCGACTCATAAATTAGTAAGTGATGCAATTATTTATAAGAATATTTTCACGCAATTATATAATAGCGAACCAAATCACCAAAATGAAGATTCACAAATTACCGAACATGATTGGGAATTGGCATCTACCGTACGTGATATACTTGATTGTTATTCACATGATACTAAGGTTTTTTCTTATGTTTATGAACCAAATGCACATCACGTTATTATTGAATGTATTAATATTGTTAAGACTTTAGCTAATTATGAAGAAGATCCTCATTTTAGTTTTATTATAGATGAAATGAAGAAAAAGTGGATCGAATATTTAGATGAATTTCCTTTTATTTATGGTGTTGCATGTCTTCTTGATCCGGGTGTTAGAAAGGATGGTTTAGAAGTCTTGTTAAAACATTATTACGAAACGTTAAATGTTTCAAATAATTGGGAATTATATGTTCAAAATTGTTTAGATTATTTGTATCGTCTTGTTGATATATATAATGCTAAAACTCAAATTTCTATGCCACCTAAAAGTAGTAGCAGTGGTGGTAGTAGATTTAATAAAACAATTGCATCGATATTAACTAATAAAAGACCAAAAATTTTGATTTCCGAATCTAGTAATAGTACTCCCACTACTGCTTTTACTATGTTGCATGAATTTTTTTCGTATCATTATGAGTTAAATGATGAGTTCGATATATTAACATGGTGGAAAAATCATGAGTCACAATTTCCGGTTTTAGCAAAAATTGCAAAAGATATTTTAGTAGTCCCAGCTTCTACAATTGCATCCGAATCCGCTTTTAGTGCGGGTAGAAGAGTGTTAGACGAGAAGAGATCGAGTCTTGCACCCGATTCAATAAAAATATGTGTTTGCAAAAAAGATTGGGATCAAGCCGAAAAAAGACAACAAGGAAAAAAACGGATGATTCGGACGGAGAAGACGATCCGTGGATGATAATGGATACTTCATCGGAATCGGGGGCCGAACAAGAAGACTAGTGTGTAGAATTTGTATTATCTTGTATTTTTAGATTTATTTTACATTTTAGAATTTAGAATTTATTTGTTTGTAATTTTGTAAACATGTTTAATGCGGTTTGTTCCGTTTTTTTAGAGAGGAGTCCTCTCACACCATTTGTAAAATATTTTTCAATTAATAAAATTTAATAGAGGTGCCGTCCTCTTTCCTTCTTTTTATTTCAATATAATTGTATGATTCGTATTTTCTTAAAATAACATTTTTCTTAAAATAAAAATAATTTCCTTCGTTTAAACATGATGGCACGCCTAAAAACACAACACAACATAAACTAATAAGAGTAAAAACATATTATCTACAACTACTTTTAAAAAAAAATATTATCGACTACAACTTAAAGTGCATGCACGGATGCTTTCCACTTTAATTATAGTAAATACCAAGATCCACTTTAATTAATTATATAAAGACGAGTAGTGCTATAGGTACCAAAATTGGGTATCAAATGACATGGCAACAAACACTTGTCATTTTCAAATTTTTTGATTGGATGGCCCTGGCGGGCCCAATATAATTATAACCAATTAAAATAAAGCCACATCATTTGGTGACAATTTTTGGTACCTCTAGCATTTTTCTATAAAGACACATATTATGTGCCAAAAGTTAGATATGAACATTTGGCATGTTCGGCCCGGCACGTTCGCCCGTTTGTGCTCTGCTGCTGTGTCCTTAAAAAAATATCAGCCCATCAGCCTGCCTAGCTCGCGTGCTATTCACGACTTTAAATTCAGAAGGCACGGCACGGCACACCCAAATCCAACGTGCGTGCCCATGCCCTGTTTGGATCAGCACGGCACGTGGCCAAACCGGCACGGCCCGCACGGCACGGCCGTTTGGCCACCTCTATTTGTGTTATTGTGTAACTTGTGTTTGCTTTGAAAACATTTGTTTATTTTTTATTTAATTTACAAATCGAAAATTGAGAATGCCCAAAATAGCACAAAATTAGGGTTTATTGTCCAAAATAGCACCCATGTAAAATATGGCCCTCACATGGCACATAGATAACGAGGATAGATAATGCGTTATGCTGAAATTTCATTATAATTGGCATCCAATATAGAAAAGTAATGATAGAGCACGTGTATGATGTCATTCGATGACATGTTTGTTCATTAAAATGTATGTTTGTGGGCCAGTGAATTTAGATGTAAACAATCATATGCTATTAAAGCATGTAATGTTTACGTTTATACCGGAAACTAACGCATATATTCTATGTGTTTACGGTATTAACGAATTTAGTACTTGTGTTTCAATCACATATTTAAATACAAAATAAGTAAAAAGTAAGCTAAACGCATATGTAGATTGCGTTTGAACAGTAATGCATTGTTTATATGCGTGATCTTTGTGTCTGTGCAGGGTCCGCTTTTCAACTAGTGCTATTTTGGACATTTTATTTAAAAATAGTGATAAAATGGACTAAAACCCGTTTATTGACAAAACATATCATCACCTAATTGCAATTGATTTATCGAAAGGTAAACAGGGAAAGGGGGTTCTAGGGCAAATTCACACCACTCCGTTTCTTCTTAACAATAGAGAGATATGTTGACGGCATACGCTCCCCGAAGAAGAAAAAGAGGAAGAGATGATGATGCTGATGGAGATGGAGAGCGAGAGATAACTCTCGGAGATATTAGTATTGCCGGGGGGAGGGTAGGTTATTTTTCAATCCCATGCTACAGCTCCGTAAGTACTACGTACTTGGGAGTTAGGTATTAATTAATCCTTGTCATTTGGATGTTATCCTGAGGTTTGAGTTTAAATTGTATACTACATAATGCATGCAACTGACAAAGACTCCTGACTATCATGGATGTTATTTTGTTTGTCTGTCAGAGGAAAGTTGTTATCTCTGAGAAACTAACTTAATAAGCCTTGTTAAGTTGAATAAGTCCTATTATTCCTGTCTTTCTTTGAGTCGAATTATCATAATACTGTTTCTGTTGCTTAGCTTATATCATTAGTAGGTCCGTCGAATGGAATCACGTCTGCCCTTTGCGAATGCCAGGCAGCTGTTATTTTTAGATCAATGTCGTGTGACTTCTTGTCTACTAGTACTTGTAGTGTCGAATTGCAAAGTTCGCTGGCCTTCCAAATTGTATTTAACGTCAAGCTATGTCTTGACGTATATAAGCCTAAACTTGCTACATGTCTGTACCATAACACCTGGGAGTTTTATGTAGGCCTGTTGTGAGCATGTAGGACATGTTGATTATTGAATACCAGTCTGGTCAGTAGACAGCCTATTAGGATTAGGTGACCGTGAATTTCCTCGACAGGATAAGTTTTGTGCAGATTGAATCCCCAAACAACAAGTTTTTAATCTCACATACAATGGGAAATGTTCTGAATTCACATTTAGAGATATGTGGACAGTCACGTACAATAGGAAATGTGACGTGATTCTTTTCATTTTGTGCACCCTATTATAAATGCATATATGGCCTTGGTGCTAATCTTCTTTCAGATTAGATGTAGTGATCCTGAACAGCAAGCCACTAATTTTCTTGGCAACACTTTCGATGATCAGGATTTTTAATCATTCACTTTAGTGTCCAAAGCATTATCAGGTCCTGCCATTAGTCATGTAGATCAAGTGAATCTTATGTTTTTCTTATATCTTGTTTCACCAAAGCTTTATATCTTATGGTAAAGCTTTATGCATTTAGGTTATTTTTCAATTAATATTGTATTTGACGATTTGCATCTTTCTATACCCCTTAAGTAAATTTTCTTTATTTGTTTGTATGATTTGATTGTTAAGTGTTTGTTCTTGTTCTTGGAGTCCTGTCTTTATTTCACTTTCCTTTTTGTTTATCAGAATGCTTTGCCCATTCATCTACTTTTTGAATGTGCCACCGGATACGCCCTGTTTCATGCTCGTGGAATTTATCAAGTCGGGATGGACACATTTCAGTCAGTTGAAAACTACCTCAATCAAGCCGAACAACCCTTCGAGCTCGAGTCTTATTTACCTTTTTCATCTGATAAGGATGCTCTCACTCAAATGAAAGCTATCTCCAGTTGTAAGTTCTTTTCGATCCAATACCCACTTAGTTCCTTCGTATCCCCTCTGTTTTGCACAATAAAATTGTATTTTTGTTTCCTTCTTGTAGCACTTTTGACTCCTCAGTTGCTGAATTTCATCGAGGATTCTCTTCCACAACCAAAAACGGCAGGAAGTAGCCATTTGCTTGCTACTCTTGATCCACAATTGACACGAATGATAACAAGCAAAACAAGACTGGGTTTCAATTATGGTGTTTTGATCCAAGATGTTATGCGTGGTTTGCGGATGAAAATTCACGAATTCATTGGCATGACGGTATGTTGTTTCCTTAACTCATGGAAGTTTGTAATCTTTGTTGAACAATTGAATTGTATATATGAATGTTAGATGCATAATTGATAACAAGATAAAGAAATTAGTAGAGAGCGAGAGAGAGAGAGAGAGATGAAACCTCATTGTAACTCACACCATATACACACAACTCAGAACAATTGACGATCCAATTATCTGAAAAACTGAGCCGCTTAGACTGAGTAAAGATCAAAGGAGTTGTATCCTTTAGAGTTCTTCTGTACTGTACTTGGTTGTCCAATGGGTTTCCAATACGTTTATCTTTTTTTTTTTTTAAATGATTTGATAAATTAGATTAAATTTTTAGGAAGGTGTTTAGATTTCTTTTTGGAAGGTTTTAAGCAACCAACCAAATTATCCCCCTGTTTGCTTATATTAGTATCAAGCTAGAATTTACATACAACCCATATATATTCGTACTTACCCAAACTTTTGAATTTTTGCAGCGTGGAGAGTTGGAAAATGCCCAACTCAATTTGGCTCGCCTTTACATCAACCAAATGCGTACAGAAACTCACATCAAAAGTCGCATTTTGGTTTCATCACCTTCTTCTTTACATCAACAAGTAGTTCGGGTTGTACCACATAGGTTTAATGGAGTTTTCAACATTGAGGGTAACAACAATATGTTGTGCACTATTAATTTAGTTCCTGGCGAAGCTCTTTATGGTGAAGAATTAGTACGTGTTCAGGTGAGTTGATTTATGTGTTGAGGTTCTACTTTTATTATATCAGTATTTTTTTTATCCGGTATTTGCATTGCTTCCCCATGATGAAGATTTTGTAATGCATGGCCGCTTCTATAGATCATATAATTGCACTTGTAGGAAACATTTAGATTTCGATAAATGTAAGATTTAGGGCTCGATTTTGTTGAGTTCATGGCATGTAGATTTTAGAAACACGACAATCATAGGGCATTAAGATGTAATACGATGTAAGCATAATCACACACAAATTATTAGAAAATTTAATAAATATGTTGGGTTTTGGGAAACTATTTTCTGATACAAATATGTAAGTTAAATCAATTCGGACAATTTTCCCTCATATATGAATCATGTATTTACATCATATGTTTAATATTTTAAATGAATTATTTGAGAATTTAAATAGCATCATATCTGAAACATGAGGATATAAGAGCTCCATCAATAAAATGCTTGACATATTATTAAATTATCAAGTACTTATGTCATTCTCATAAAACACCCGCATATTTGTCTATTATTTAGATTTAGTTTACTGAGTCATTTGGCGTTTTTTTAGTGTTATCAATGTTTAATGCACAGTAATGCATAGCTTTATGTTTTCAATTTTCATATCTCAGAATGTAGAGGACACAGGTGAAGTTGAAGTCGAGTACAGAGTATGGAATTCGCTTCGATCAAAGTTGGGTGCTGCAATCCTAAGTGGTGTTACCAATATATGGATCGTAAGTATTATCATATCTCTTAATTTGTAATAGCATATGAGTTGTGCACCACATTAATTAATTTAAATAATTATGTTTTGTTTTATGTTTTTCAGAAACCCGGCTCTCGCGTTTTATACATAGGAAATGTATGTGGACTTACGGTTTCCGAGTTGTCTGATCTTGTTGGCTCGGTAAGTTTTTTATTTTTTTTTTAAAATTACGGATGAAAGTTTATTGAATATCTTTGGAAATTTCATTGATAAGGAAGGAATGTGTGGAAATTATATTGATTAGTTGCAAACATATTTACATATGTTTCTTGTTTAATCTACAGGATGGTTTGGTCTATGTAGTGGGGTTATCCGATGATGTTGTAGACATGGCTGGGAAGAGGCCAAACGTTGTGACAATTATTAAGAAGCGTTCTATGCACTATCGCATGCTTGTTGGTTTGGTTGATGTCATCTTTGTTGAGATTGATAGTCTTGACCAGGTTATCTACTTTCCCAATATTATGATGTGTGATATTATGATATTACGTACCTCATTGAATTGCACAGTTTTATTAGTTTTATTATTAACTGCTTTTCAAATATTTTCAAACGGGGGCCTTGCTTTGATTATAAATTACTTTTTAAGTAGTTCTATATCATCGGCTCATGTATAATTCATCATTTCATCTTTGTTTTGCTTATTATTTCATATGGCACAAAACATTTTCGCATTTCACTTTAAGGCTCATGTATAATTCATCATTTCATCTTTGTTTTGCGTATTATTATATATAGCACAAAACATTTTCGCATTTCACTTTAACACTAGAGAGACGGTATAGTTTTTAAGTTTGAAATCATGGACTAGTAGTTGAATATCTAACATACCTTTGGAACCATGTTCGTTTGTGATGCTTCGTGATTGTTCATGTATGCATTAGAGAAGTACACCTTCCTTAATAACTTGTCATGTTTTATTAGTTTTCTCATCTTTTATATGGTAGTGATCATGGTTTTGTGTTTGTTCAGTTGCATCTGGAGGTGCTTTTTATGATTAGTAATGCTCATTTGTATCTTAGAGCTGGTGGGCATTACGTGATCTCCGCACGGGTTTGTTTTCAGTTATTACTTTTTGATTTACCAATTCTAATAATATCTTTGGTAACTTTGTTAAACCATGCCGATGATTTTGTGAACTATAGGCAAACGACATCGATTCAGGTGGCCAAGTTAAAGATCTTCTTGCTCAAAACAACGATAAAAAGGAGTTCAGGCTAATTGAAACAATCATGTTGGACTTAATGGAGGGAGCATATGAGCTGGCTGTTGGTGGTTACCGCATTCTTGAGGAATAATGCATGTTCACAGGTGTGTTTTTCTTTGTTTTCACTATAGATCTTAATTTAAGCTGTTGGGTCTAATGCTTTTTGTTGCTCTATAGAGATCTTTGTTTTTCTTGCTTTCTTTCTCTAGGATTATGTTTGGATTGTCATAACCTTAATCACGTTTATTAAATTTAAGCCTCTAGTGCCCTCATAATTTATTTTTGGACTAAACTGTAACAATGTAACAACGAAATCAGAACTGGTAACTATGTACTCTAGGACAATCATATAACATCCCAATGACATTATCTGGGAGTGCGAGCGCGTATATTACTCGCGTATATTACTGTTAGGATCCGAGGAGTTCTTTCTCTCTGATTGGTCAAAAAATCAAAAGAGAGACGGCAAAAGTGCAGTTACTCATAGTATGTAGTTAATAGTATGTAGTTAGTGTTCATAATTATATATGATTAATGAATTAAGTAAATGAAATCCCTAGCTCAGCATTGACCCCCACCCCACCCCACCCCACCCCACCCCACCCCAAGCTTTCCAAACTTCTTGTTCCTAAAAGATCGATTTCCGACTTTTACAACCTTTTTATAAGTGGGGTATTTGTTCAAGTTAGTAGTTGATAGTACTATCTTCAGCAATGCTTGCATTTTATGTTGTTCTCTATTGTTTTATTTTTTGCATATTTTGCAGCCGAAAGTTTTATTTATTATTAGGTCTCCGAGTATGAAAAAAATGAAATATTGAAAAATTTGGAAAATACCCCGTAATAATATTGAGGTGGCTAAGGTCTAATTGCATTTCACAAATTGTGATGATGACATACCGTAGTTTATTATTATTGTTTTAAATTCTTAAGACTGTTACTCTATGTCAAGAATGAGCCTTGACCAGCTATTTGTAATTTAACTGCTATTGTTCCGACATTCTTATAGTTTCATATCTCTGTTGTCTGCATTGCACTATATATGGAGTACTATAGCCAGTTCCTAGTTTATAGCACTCTTTATTGCTATCTAGACTTCAGAATCCACCATCTGGATGTATTCCTGAGGTTTCAAGGCTTTGGAGAAACCACATTTTAGTTTTGAGATTTGGTGTCGACCCAAAGTGATTGTGTTGTTCTAGAACGGATTTGGAGCATGTTCCATGTTTAGTCCATTTGTGACCCCAAAATTCCAAGCCATTATCACTTGGGCATGCAAGTGTTGTCTCATTCCCGTTGTAAGTTGACCCTCATTTTGGAGTTAATAATGGGGAAATAACCGATTATAATAAAGTGAAAATTTGGTAAAGCTACTCGCTCAGAAAGCTCCTAATAAGGGCAGTTGGAGAAAGGTCAATCCCCAAACTCAAAAGAGTCTAACAGTTTTTACACGGCCGCTTGATTCTTGAACCAAGCCAGTACTTGCGTGAGCAATTGAGCATGTACTTTTATAACAATCCAAAATTCTTTAGTACTTTAAAATGACGGAAGGCATGTAGTATAGCAGTCCCTCGTGGAATATCACAGGTCAGACGAACAATGCTGAACGCTCACTTAAGGATGTAATTAGCCTTTTGAACTTACTATATGAATATCACATCATGCAATGTCTTGTTTTTTTCTTATCAGAAGAATAATTCTGTATATTGAAACTATACCATATTAATATAGTACATGATCCATGTATCTTTTTCTATTTTTCTTCAATTTTGTTTTAGGGCGACAACCACTAATGAAAGACGGTAAGTAGATTTCATTACAATGTGCCCTCCATCGAATTGGACTTCAGATTAAACATGAAAGTGGACTGGCAATAATTTCACTATTAAATCAACTACAACATCTGCAGAAACTTTAAGTTGTATCGATTTAATATCCAAATAACAATGAAAATGCTAATGACACCTTTCGGTTTTTATTTTTTCTTTTCATTACTGGCAATGATTCTGAAATAACAGTTGAGGATATGCACACATATAATTTTCACTTAAAAAGTAACACGTGTGGATTCTTGAATCTCATGTAATATGTTGTTCATAACACAATGCATTGTCAGTACCATGTGTTGGCATAATTTCGTCTCATTCCCAACGAAAATATAACATATTTGTATGTTTTACAAGCATATGTATAAATGTTGACTGATAGCGAAGTAGTACAGTGAGGGAAGGGTGATTTTGTTGCTGCACCATTACTCTCCCGAGGCTTATATTTTCTATGTCGGTACCGATTTGTGATTGCAGGTATAATTGATGATTGTGCTTTGGAAATCCTTATTGTGGATAACATAATTCTAGAAGGTGCAGCTGATATATGAAGTGGGTTGAGGGGGTAGCTTTTGCTAATAGAAATGTTTGGAACTGCTTTTGAACTCCACATGTACCAGTAATATTCTAGATTTCTAGTAGACAGACACAGACATGTTCCAGAAGTTCTTGGTGTTTTATCAGATGATCTATGTTGACTTGACTCTGTTTCGCTACTTCTATCATCATAACTTTTATGGATTCTGTTAGATGGTTACTTGTCAAACTACATAATAACATTCAGTGATTTATATCATTGTAACTAGAAAGGGTGGAACTTCCTAGAACTTCAATTTTTGTTAGAGGGTGTTCTTAAAAAATAGCGTATATGCTAAGTTACCCGTTCTTCTAAAATTTTAGTCGCAAGGTGGAGAAATTGGTAACTCTCTTATTAGATGTTAAATAGCTCAATAAACCAATTTCTACAACACGTGGACACGGGAGAATACTCCAAAATAGGAGGGAGCTGGTTGTTCACTGAGATTAACCATAATACATGTGCGCAGACCAAAATCATTGACAATCTCATTTTTTAAGTCCTCAGTACACTGACAACTTGTTTATTTTTATCCAGCCTTAGAGCATCTCCAATGGGAGAGACCCCTTAGGTAAATTTTAAAATTAATTACCATAAATAAGAATTATAAAGAATGTTTAAAAAAATTTACATTCTAATGGGACAAAACTGTTATCTATAATTATAGATAATCTCTTGATGTTGTCTATATTTGTCGAACCTCTATAGACATGTAGTGAATTGCCACATCACTTATTTTTATATTAAAATTATATATTCCATTAATAACAACTTGAAATATTAATAACATACCATTTTTAAAATATAGCCAATCATTATAGCCAATATCTTCGGAACACAATGTCTTACAGGTTCGACAAATTTTACATAATCAATATTTTATGTAATTTAGCCAATCATTTTTAGTTAACCCCATTGGAGATGCTCTCAGCTCAACATCCAATATTTATTTTCAAGGAGAACTTAAAACGATAAATTTATGCATGTAGTCAATTTACTGTAAACCGAAATTAGAATTTTATCCTACTGTTCGGGTAGAAGTTGTCATGTTTTCACTTTTAATCTTAAATCAAATTGAAAGACAAGATTCAAAACCCTCGACGTCCCCTAAAGGTAGCGAGCGAGATACCATTGCACCAATGCAACAAGAGAAGCTAATTAGTTCAGACTATTGCCAATTTCAGCACTGAATATAGTAGCAGTTGCAGCAACTTTTTACCCTTTTCTTTACATATGGTGAGGAGAGGGAAAAGCAAAAGAAGAAAGTAAGAGCTGTTGTGAATATTAATCTGAGATACCAAGCGAATGACATAACGAAGAATTACAATCCACTTCTCGTCTTCTTTTCAACTGGTGAAAGTGAAACCGAGTTGAATGAATGATGATTTTTCAATGTTTAAATTCGAGCACAATTTCTTATCGAATGAATTTAGTGTCAAGTCGATAAATTTGGTTTCTAATTATCCAACAAGTCTGAACCTAGGTTACTGAATTTCAACACCAAACAGAAAAATTCATTCAAGTTTGCAATTAACGAATTTGTGTCTGTCCAGAAGTGTCTTAAATTACAGTGCTCCGGGCTCCTGAAAACTTCATGCCATAATTTTAAATAAATTATCCACTCACAACTGTCAGGTTACAGTGTTGGACATGCTTAGAAATATACATATCTAAAATTCCAGTGAACTTATGATAAAGTAAACTCGGCTTCGTTCCCTTGGAGTGCATAGCTTTGAAATATTATTAGAAAAAGGCTAATTCCGAGTATTCGGTAAAAAAAAAAGCCGCTTCTCTACTTTGCTAACTTTTATAAGTAGCTACCCATAACAATATGATGACAAGAAAACAACAGGGCATTAGCCTCTGGTTAGCAGCAGTAACTCCCCGACTCCCTCAGTGCGTTCAATTATCAAAAAAGAAAAAAATAGTCAAAAAAGGAAAAGGGGTTAAGCAGGTACAAGACAGGACGGGGTTGTCTGATCAAATCATAAAGTCTCGTAACCTGAAGAAAGCAAGTTCGAATCTCTGTGCCTACATGAATGTCGGAAATTATTCTGCATGTTTAGTACTGGCAGAATCACAAAAGCTCATAGCATAAGTGTACACGAACCATAATATTTACCTTCCTTAAATTTTTTTAAAAAATTCACTTGATTCAGGGTAAAGGTCAAAAGTATTGGTTTTAAACTGAGCGCTGATAGGATTACCAGTATCAACGGTCGAGGGAGGGCCATAAATACCCACCTGTTAGGGGGATCCACATATCAAGCTTATTTATTAATTTATAAACAAAAAAGACCTCTATACGCATTCTATGCATGAGCAGTGGCGGATCCAGGAATTTAGGTTAGGGTACTCGGAATCTTGGCTCCATCGAAACTGGTACCTCCTGCTTCGCTTTTCTGTCACCAAACCAGCTGAGCTGATCTAAGCTATTTCTATGTATGTTATGCAACTTATTAATATAAATACGATTTTTTTTTTAAAACCCAGGGTACTCGGCCGAGTACCCTCGGCATAAGGTAGATCCGCCACTTTGCATGAGTATTACATTTATGTTACGCATTGCACTACTGGGTAATCCTTGTTACGCCTTGGTGGGATGGGTATTAGGGTCTCGTTTGTCTGGATGTAACTCAACGACGTAACTTCAAATACCTTGGAACTTTAACAAGTTACAACGTTTGGTTGAGTGATTTTTAAAATGAACTATGTAACCTAAACTTCCAAGGTACTCTGAGTTACTTAATAAACGAAAGGCGTCTAGACTACACAGTAGGCAGGGGACTGAGGAGAACATTCTCTTCCTACTTCTAAGCTTTGCCTCTTCCTCCTACCCAAGGATGCAAGTTAATCTCTATAATAGTTACTTTTACTACCCACTTATATTGACTTCGTACTTTCCACAAACCGGTCAAAACAAAGTGCTCAAGTTTAAGTAATTCTATGTGCAACTTGTAATTATGACATCTCTAGTGTGCTGCGTGCCCTGCCTTCCAACTTGGGTAATGTTAGTGACTACAGAAGATGAAGACGCCTGTTTCTCCTGAAAGTATATAATTGCAGATACAACTAAGTGAATGTCTCCCACCAGGGGGATCTGCATTGTGTCTCACAAAGTTTAGGGTTCAGTTTCCCTCCTAAGACATAATTTTGTTTAGTGTAAGAATGCGTTTAGTTAGAATATTAATTTTTCCAATACAAAATAATCAAACAACGAATGGGTAATTTTTTATTGATTTAATCAATGAAAAAAAAAGGTTCCACTTGATTCAATTTAATCGAGTTGGCACGCCCCGTGTGTAATTTGTTCATGTATAAAAGTAAATTTTATGATATTACTTTTATTTAAATTGTAAATGTTAATCGAAAAATATTTATACTTATGCATCTTATAATCATGATTCTCACGATCATTGATTACAGATTTATCGAAAAGGTAAAATCGTCTATTAATTGATGCCAAAAAAATTGTAATGATTTTGAATAAGAAATAGAAATGACACGATAAAAATAATTTTATTTTATTGTTTTATCTTAAAATAATGGTACTTTTATATAAATCATTAATATTGTTAAACTTTTATATTAAGTATGAAATAAAGTGTATTTAATATATATTTAATAGGTATAATTAATGATTAATTAAATGCAAGAAAATTGTTTTAATAAAAAAATAAAAAATGTGAGAATTCAAGAAAATTATATTTAATATGTATATTGTTTTCTGATTTTGAAAATTGTTTTCTTGAATTCTCACATTTTAATAGGAGCCATCGCCCAAGGAACTCTAGAGTAGAGCAAGTCTAATTCAATGCTATCCTTGGTGCTATTGCTATATTATAGCACCAAGTGCTAAAAAAACTCATCTCCAAAGGGGTGCTATAGTTGGATGCATCCTTGGTGCTATTGCTATATTATGCATCCTTGGTGCTAAATTTGAAACCAATGATGCATCCATGCCACATCATCATTTAACTAGAATGAGATGAGTTTGTAGAGAATATTCAATACAAGTTAAAAGATTTAGGTAAAAGTTAAAAGGGTATGTAAAATTTGAAACTAGTTATAGAACTAGCTTTGGAGGGTGAGTTTTATTTTAGCACCAAAATTCACTTTTTGGTTCTATATTATAGCAATAGCAATAGCAATTTAGCATCTAGCATTGGAGTTGCTCTTAGATAAACAGACTCCATTCCTTCTAGGAAAATCCAAACTACGTGTATATCTAAAGCACTCTATAAGAGGATCAGTTGTAGAAGTTGAAAATAGTTATTTTTGTAATTTTTTCGTAGAAGTTGTACAAAGGCACTTGATCGTATCATTTTTGTGATCATAACACGAAAAAATTCCACGGTCACACGAAGGACAATCTCTCCATACACAAACCAATGTCTAAAATTTCAACTTGCACTCGTTACTTCCGGCATCAAAAATTTCACAACAGTCAAATAAATTGCAGTTGAAACTGCAGTCAAATTAATAAATTATTGATTTTAAATCTACTTTAGGCAATTATAAGTTGCTGGAGTCAGTTGGGTACAGAAAATAATGTCATGACCTGTAATTGCAGCTATGTCATATAAGCTCTATATTCTCAATTCTCACCTGTTTCTCTTATGTTAACTCATCTCTCAACAATTCCTCTGTTTAGTTTGTGATGATAAGACAGATGTAACCCTCAGCAATTTCTTCTCTAACGGTCATAATTAACGGAAATGGACGGAAGGGTGCACATTAAACCGCCCAAATATTCTTTGGGTTGCAAACTGCATTTATGCAAACTATGAGTAACAAAGTGTTTTTGGTCCAAACCAAAGGGTTGTGAAATGCAATTTGGTCTAATAAGGTAATATTCACCACTAGCAAATTTCGATGAAATTGACAGAATGCAATATGCTTCCATAGCAATACCACAGAGGCCTCCTTTGGCGACAATATCCCTTCCGTGTTCTTAAAATTTCACTAAACTTATGATTGTACAGTAGCTAAAACCTTTGATTCAACTAATTTAAGGCAGCAGAACAGTTCCTACAATTTTGTGTCGTCGATCTTTACTCGTTTCTTGTTGTCGAAAATTGTTAGACCTTCGAATCTACTCATGTAAACGTCAGGACTCAGGACCAAGGTATTATTTTCATATACTAACAGCATGTAGATATTTTAAAATTGACTCACATGATGCCTTCTACATACTAACAGCAGCAGGTTTAACATTCAAACATAATCATTACATATAAAATGTATTCCATTTTTTGTTAACGTAAAAAATAGGATCAGAACTCGAAATAGAAAAAAGGAAAAAGCATAAATTTCAAGAACTATTCCAGTGACATAGCATCTCTGTCTTTATCATTCTTCAATTGCTAAACGTAACCAAACTCTCTGCATAAGAACTTACATAATCAGGTGGTTCGTTCCATCCAAAATTCTTTTCCTCATCTTCCTCGACATTATACAACACCAATTCTTCATACACCAACATTTGATCTTCAATGTATGAACTTTTCAGGAGTAATACTTCACTATTGCTCGTCATACCTAAGACTTCAAATAATTGATCAGTTCCAGGCACAATAAAACTAAGAGTTATCTTTTTCTCCCAACAAATCTCATTTGTGGCACCTTCTTTTAGTAACCACATGTTCAAATCATTTATGGAAATTCTCATGAAAAGAGCAATTGATTCTCCAAATACATGAACTGATTTTCCAGGGCCGCGATAAATATCAACTTCTGGTAATGATATCAAATTTATTGTATTCTTATCCATATCGGATAACAAGTCAGAAGAAAACGAGGAAGAGATTCAAGTAAAACATACTCTTCACGTTGTACATCATCAACACGCAGTGAAAACTTTAATGGTTCGCGAGTAATACTATGTCCAGGAGTGAAGAGTAGATATGTACGATGTGATTTTTGATAATTATGATGAGCAGTCACAAAAACAGGATCCTGGATCAAATAATACCATGATTTGTTAACGCACATGCATCGAAGGAGAGATTTTACAGGTAATCTTTGGAGAATCTGAACTAAAATTTCTTCAGGCAGGTAAATATCCATGAGTACATGCACTGTTGTGAATGTGATTTCTCTAGCTAGGGTTAGGATTTAAAGATGTAGGGGGTGCTATATGACAATGAATGAACAGAATTCTAGATTTAATTTAAGCTTCTCTCCCAGCCCAAGACTACAAACATATATGGGCCTCTAGCTATCTGTATCTCCTTTCTGGCTTTCCATATAATTTATTATTCGCACCAGCTTATACGACGAATAAAGCATGGTTTTTTCTAGACGTATTTATTAAATTAATTATTAATTTTAATATTAAAAAATATTAGGGTACAGAATTGGCTCATAATATGTTTTTCAAATGCCACATGACAAATTCGGACCTTTGAATTTTTTGGTATACGTAGTAACACTTCATTATTGCTCCTCGTCGTATTTAAGACTTCGAAAGCTGCAATACTAGGCACATTAAAACTAAGGGCTATCTTTTTCACCCAACAGACCTCGTTTGCATCTTCTTTTAATAACCACATGTTCAAATCGCTCATACCAGGTCTCACGAAAAGAGCAATTGATTCACAAATTACATGAACTGATTTCAGAGGGCCGTGATAACTATTTAATTCTGGTAACAAAATCAGTCTTGTTGTATCATTAACCATGTCATAACACATTATTACATCTTCCCCTTGATTTAAATCGATACCCTTAAAATATGAGTACCATTCAGAAACACCAAATCATATTGCCTGACATACAAAGCGGTGACGAGATCATTAATCATCTTCCAACAATTAGTGGTTGGACTATACAAATCAGCCACACTGAAGTCAGTACCATGCAACCTATATTTTACGATCTTTACCACTTTAAAATTATTAGCCTTTGGACAAATCCAAATGCTAGCCACACATGAAGTCAGTAGATCCAAGAAAACTCAGACCTTGGAGGATCGGGAAGAGTTTTAAGTTTCTGTGTAGCCGGATTAATCCACAAAGAGACCTTGTTGTAGTATACAATATCACATCTATAAGCAGTGGCGGAGTCAGGAATGGACATGAGGGTACTCTAAAATAATTGATAAATTTTTTTAAACGCTGACCGTATTGTCTAGGAGACTATATAAACTATAATGCCAAATGCTTTCAGATTCACCAATCTTAATGATTCCCAGTTCACCCATCTTTATTCCTCTCTTTGTTTCTTTGATTTTAGATGTCCAGGACCAGAGATTAGAAAGTAAAAATATCAACAAAGGTCTATACAACACATACAAATATATGGAAATTGTTGAAGAGCAATGAGTTGCTCCTATTAATTTATGATTTATGGATTGTTTTGAGTCATTGGGACTGGACCCAACAAGTAAAAATTCATTTTTTTTCTTTGGCCTGAACTGTTATGAATATAAAAGACAAGATTATAGAAAATTGAGGGTACGCGGAAGAACCCTCTCGGTTCTTAATGCCTCCGCCCCTGTCTATAAGATACACCAAACATGTTGAACCATTAGATACACTATACCAGAACCGACAACTTCGAAGACCAGGAAGAGATTTCAGTAAAATGCACTCTTCCGAATATCAATCTAAATTATTTTCCCACAAATGGGGGTAATGATTCACTATTCAATTAATTCAAGCCAACAGAACAGTTCTGGATGTTAACATTTATTTAATGGTTCCGAAGCTTGATGTAATCAATCTTTCACGTTTCTTAACGACGGAAATGATTAGAACTTTGAATCTACGAATGTAAACATGAAGACCAAGGATTATTTCAGTAATTTTGATAACAATTACATCTTAATGCATTTATCGACAGAAATAATTGGAACTTCTTATGAACTTATAAAAGTGTACCATTAACATCCAAGCATATCATCATGTACAAAACCAAATAAAAACTTAAAAACACAAAAAGCCATGAGTAGCAGGAACTATAACATTAACATGGCATCTCTATCTGTCAAATTCTTCAAGCATTAATGTAACCAAACTCTCCACAGAAACTTACAGAATGAAGTGGTTTATTCCATCTGTCGTCTGTCACATTCTTCAAGTATTTATCATAACCAGACTCTCGGTGAAAGAACTTACAAAAAGAGGTGGTTTATTCCATCCAAAATTCGTTTCCTCATCTTTCTCGACATTATACGACACCAATTCTTCATACACCTCTTCCTCGAGCAACTCTTCATCTTCATCTTCTGGATATGAGGCTTTTTCTATTAATACTTCATCATTGCTCCTCATACCCAAGACTTCAAACATAAGTGTTTCAATCTGAGGACTACGCACATCAAAACTAAGGGATATCTTTTTCTCCCAACGAACCTCGGTTGTGGCACCTTTTTTTAATAACCACATATTCATACCGTTCAAGCAAGTCCTCACGAAAACAGCAATTGATTCGCCATATACATGAACTGATTTAGTGGGACGGGGACAACTATCATATTCTGGTAATGAAATTACTCTTGATGTATCCTTATCCGTGTCATAACACATGATCACATCTCGAAATTTATTTAAATTGATACCTCTAAAATATGCAGTACCATTCAAAAAAACCGAAACAAATGGCAAGACAAACGTAGCAGTGGTGAGATTATCAATCATCTTCCAACTATTGGTGGCTAGACTATAGACATCAGCCACACTAAATTCAGAGTCATCCCAATGTAAAGAGTTTAAGTAAGCATACAAACATTCAAGAAGACAGTAGATGTAAGAACACACTCTCAAGTTATAATATCATTCCTGATCCATTTGGTTACAGAGAGTAAGCTTATAAAGCAGTGCTCTAACTAACTCTAGTACAAAGACAAGTTATACCTTTTGTCCCATAGCATTACTACCTACTAACTACTGCAACATAGTGCCAACCTGATACTACTACATACTACCAAAAGATATTAATACTACTGGCCATACATGACCCTACATGGTTGTTGATACCAACTTCTTTGTGATTCTACTATGATACCATGGAATTATGTTCCATTACTCCCCCTCAAGTGGAGAGGAAGGATTGACTGAGGCTCCAAACTTGCCAAGTAGATAGTTGTGTTGTTTAGTGGAGAGAGGCTTTGTGAGAAGGTCAGCTACTTGAGCATGAGTAGGCACATGCTGAGTTTGAATTGCTCCTGAATTGATTTGATCCCGAACATAGTGACAGTCTATTTCAATGTGCTTTGTTCTTTCATGAAGAACAGGATTGGCAGCAATTGAGATAGCTGCTTGGTTGTCACATTTCAGCACTGTTGGTGGGAGATTGTCGATGCCTAGGTCTTTGAGCAGCTGAGATAACCAAGTCACTTCACATGAGGCAAGGGCCATGGCTCTGTATTCTGCCTCTGCCGATGATCTTGCCACAACAGTTTGCTTTTTTGTTTTCCAGGACACAGGTGATTGACCAAGTAGAATGCAAAATCCTGATGTGGATTTTCTAGAAAAGGGACAGCTTGCCCAATCACTGTCACAGTAGGCAGTGAGTTGGGCACGGGAAGAGGCAGCAAACAATATGCCTTGACTTGTGCTTCCCTTTAAGTACCTCAGAATTCTCTTCGCAGACTGCATGTGAACAGTTGTGGGGTTGTGCATGAACTGTGTGAGAATGTGCACAGCATAGGTTAGGTCTGGTCTGGTCACTGTCAAGTAGATGAGCTTCCCCAAGAGTCTTTGATATTGATGAGGATTGGGAAGTGGATCCCCTTTATCTGCTGTCAACTTCAGATGCACATCCATAGGTAGTTTTAGTGGAGTAGCATTTGCCATACCAAATTCTTTGAGAAGGTCATCAGTGTATTTGCTTTGAGACACAAAGATGCCAGTTGCATTTCTAGTAATTTCCAGACCTAGGAAGTAGCTGGCTGGTCCCATATCCTTCATGTGGAATTTCTGAAATAGCACTGTCTTCAAAGCAATGATTGACTGGTCACAATTTCCTGTGATAAGAATGTCATCAACATAAATCAAGATGATAGTGAGAGTTTCTCCAGCAGTATGTGTGAACAAACTATAGTCACTTTTGGACTGAACATAGCCAATTTCCTGCAGTGTGACAGATAGTTTCAAGAACCAGAGTCTAGGTGCCTGTTTGAGACCATACAAAGCTTTCTTTAGTCTGCACACCAGATGGGAGATGTGAACAGATGTTTCACTTTGCATTGTAGAAGAGATTCTACTTCCCATTCCTGAGTATCCTTCTGGCAGTTTCATATACACCACTGTGTCTTCCAATTCTCCATGTAGGAAGGCATTTTTTACATCTAGTTGGAACAATGGCCATTCCTTCATAGCAACAACTGCAAACAATGCTCTTACAGTTGCCATTTTTGCAACTGGAGCGAAAGTCTCCATATAGTCTATCCCATACTTTTGTCTACAGCCTAAGATCACCAGCCTGGCCTTGTATCTTTCTATTGTTCCATCCGGATGGTATTTCGTCTTGAATAACCATCTGCAAGCTATAGCAGTTTTGTTTGGTGGTAGAGGAACAATGTCCCATGTATCATTTTCTTCGAGAGCAGAGAGTTCTTCGTTCATTGCATTTTGCCAGTGTTTGAGTTGAACTGCTTCTTTGAAGCTTGTTGGATCATTATTGCCAGAAATTGCAGCAAGAAAACATTTGAAATCTGGTGTCACATAGTGTTCTGTAACTAATGCTGCGTTTGCAGTAGATTGAACTGCATGAGCTACAAAATCAGTGAATCGATCAGGTTTTTTACTGACCCTGCTAGATCTCCTGACAGCAACAGTAGGTTCCAACTGAACTGGTGTTTCTGTGCCAGTTTCAGCAGGTTCAACAATTGTAGATAGAGTATGAGTTTCTTCAGTTGGCTGCTCAGGCTCCATTTCCATGTCCAAGTCATCCTTAAAATCTTTTGAGTTGGAAGCTGGCATATTGATTGGCAGAGGTGGAATGTATGTGTTGCTGGTAGTGTTCATGGGAAAAATTGCCTCATTGAATACAACATCCCTTGATATGAATACAGATTTATCAAGTAAATTGAGGAGTCTAAACCCCTTTTTGTTGGGTGGATACCCCAGAAATACACAAGGGATTCCTCTTGGTGAGAATTTATCTTTGGTTGGACTGTGATTGTAAGCAAAAGCCAGGCACCCAAAGGCTTTGAGCTCATCATAAGAGGGTTGTTCATGAAACAACATCTCATATGGTGTCTTGAATTTCAGAACCGAACTGGGCAATCTGTTGATGATATGAACAGCTGCTAGTACACAATCTCCCCAGTGAACAAGACTTAGGCCAGATTGGAACCTTAATGTCCTTGCTACCTCCAAAACATGCCTATGCTTTCTTTCAGCCCTTGCATTCTGTTGGGGTCTGTAGGCACAGGATGTCTCATGTTGAATGCCTTTCTCTGACAAGTAACTTTGACAAGCTTTATCTGCAAACTCCAAAGCATTGTCTGACCTAATAGTTTTCACAGAACAGTCGAATTTGTTTGACACATAATTCAGGAATGCAGTAAGATTATTCAGGTAATCAGACTTTCTTTCAAGCAGATACACCCAAGTCATCCTTGTGTGATCATCTACCAAGGTCAAGAAGTATTTGTACTTACCTCGAGTTGCAATTTTATAGGGACCCCATATATCTGTGTGCAACAAATCAAAAGGTTTACACGCATGTGAGTTGCTCAAGGTGAAGGGTTGCCTGGTGAACTTGGCCATAGGGCATGTGACACAGACTTGATTACTAGTAGTGTCAACAGTTTTGAGAAAAGGTATATGTTTCAATATAGGTTTGGGTGCATGGCCCAACCTCAAGTGCCAGATGTTGTAATCAACAGTGACAGAGCAAGCAAGGTTCTTATGTTTGGTGGAATTACATGTGGTATGTGCAGCAAAAGTGGTTGTGTTTTCAGAAATATCAAGGTTATGACTTAGGTAATAGAGACCTTGTTTGACCTTTCCTACAGCCTTCACTACTTTCGACAATGAATCTGACACTATACATGTAGTAGGACGGAACATGACATCGCAACCATTATCTTTAGCAAGTTTATGAACAGATAAAAGATTATGAGTGAATTGAGGGACATACAGTACATTGAGCATTTTCAGACCATTTGGCATGTCAATGTCTCCAATGTGAGTGATCCTTGTGCTGGCTCCAGTAGGAAGTTTGATAGTGAAATTGGATGGAGCTGCTTTCACATTGCTAAGTTGCTGAAGCGACGAGGTCATATGATCTGATGCTCCTGAGTCCATTATCCATTTGGTATGCTTGAAACCCCCTTGTTCTTCACTATGAGCCATTCCAGAGAAAGCCCCTTCTATCTCTTCTTCAGTGTCTGAACCATTTTGCTGCCTTGAGGTAGTTGGCAAGAGTTTAAGTAACTGTTCGAGCTGTTGAGGCGTGATGGCTGAGTTTTCACAATTTCCTTGCACAACATTGGCTCTCTTTGTGTTCGTGGTTCTGTTGTTCATCCACCTGGTTTGATTCAGAGGCATTCTTGGTGCTGGCTTCTTGTATTTGTGATCTGGATTGTACTTATGATGCCACTGTGGATATCCAATAACATTCCAACATTTGTCACTGGAATGACCTCTCCCCCTACAGACTGAGCAGTGAAATGCCCTGTCTGTGGTGCCTCTATCTGGTGTTCCCTTGCTGAACATGGCTGCCATTTCAAGATCCAGATTAGGGTGGAGAATATCCTTTTGAGATTCCTCTTGTTGGATGACTGAACATGCTGATTCAACAGTAGGCAAGGGAGTGATCATCAAGATTTGGCTTCTTTGAGGTCCATAGATGTCATCAAGACCATTGAGGAATTGAAAAAGCTTAGACTCTTCTCTCATGGTGTGAATGGCTGTTAGCAAGGTTTGAACCTCCTCTGTCACCATTTTGACGGAAGGAAGAACATTCATAGCTTCGATTTCTTCCCATAAGCTGCTCATAGATGTAAAGTACTCATTCACAGTAGTGCCATTTTGTTTTAAGCCAAACAAATCTTTGTTGAGCTTGTATTTTCTGGAACCGTTTGTTAACGAGAATCGAGTCTCCAACTGCTTCCAGATTTCAGATGCATCATTAATGAACAGGATAGATTTTTGGATAGTATCAGACACATTGTTGTGCAGCCAGGATATGACCATATTGTTGCACGTATCCCACTGGATACCTGCAGTCACATCAGTAGTACTACGTGTAACAGATCCATCAACAAAGCCAAGTTTTCGCTTTGCACTCAGCTGTATTTCAAACGACCTTTTCCAAGTCCTGTAATCACTAGAACCTTGGAGTTTTGACACACTCACAGACGATGGGTTATCAGATGGATGTAAGAAAAGAGGATTTTGCAAGTCTGTGAAAGTATAACGACTACCACCAGCCATTGTTATGCTCAGAAAACAAGATGAAGACTACTAGTCTTGATTACACACACACACGGGTGACACACAGGGAATGAACACAAATAAATGATCAATCTCTATCTTCAGAAATGTGATAATTGTATGCTCGCTCTGATACCATAAAGAGTTTAAGTAAGCATACAAACATTCAAGAAGACAGTAGATGTAAGAACACACTCTCAAGTTATAATATCATTCCTGATCCATTTGGTTACAGAGAGTAAGCTTATAAAGCAGTGCTCTAACTAACTCTAGTACAAAGACAAGTTATACCTTTTGTCCCATAGCATTACTACCTACTAACTACTGCAACATAGTGCCAACCTGATACTACTACATACTACCAAAAGATATTAATACTACCGGCCATACATGACCCTACATGGTTGTTGATACCAACTTCTTTGTGATTCTACTATGATACCATGGAATTATGTTCCATTACAATGGCATTTTACGATCTTTACAACTTTAAAATCATTAGCCTTGGGACAAAATCCGAAATTTAGGCACACCCAGCTAACAATAGAGTTTGGAATATTCGACCTTGGAGGATCGGGAAGAGTTTTAAATTTTTGTGTAGCCGCATTCCATAAACAGACCTTGGTGTTGTATTGCATAAAATGCACTCCATTATTCAAGTCAGACAAACATACTAAACCATTAGACACGTTGTGCCACAACGGATCACCACTAGTCCAAATACGAGGAGGAGATTTCAGTAGAATGTACTCTTCACGTTGTGCATCATCGACACGCAGTGAAAACGGTAATGGTTTATTACCATATCTAGGTGTGAAGAATAAATAAGGATGCTGATGTGTTTTTTGATAATTATAATGAGCAGTCACAAAAACAGGATCATGTATCAAATTATACCATGATTTGTTAACGCACATGCATCGAATGAGAGATTTTACGGGTAAATTTTCGAAAATCTGAGTTAAGATTTCTCCTGGCAGGAAAATGTCCATGAGTACGAACACCAGCTTTTTGGATGTGGTTTACAAGTTCTAGCTACGGTTTATATCATAATGAACTTGAAGATCCTATTCCCTCTGCATCACAAGCAACAACAACGGGCATGTATAACTACCAAGTACTTGTAGATGGATCGTATTCTAATTGGTCAACTTCAAAAATAGTCTCATTTTTTTATATTTTCATGTTCTTCAATTTTTTATATTCCAAAAATAGTAAAATTTTTATGCTTTTTATTCATTATACTTACTTTATAAATTGAATATAGATTGGTCCTATTATTTTACTTATTTTTTTTCTTTTTTCCATTAATTTACACTTTTTGTCAATCTGCATACCATAATTTTAAATGAGGGGTGGAGGGAATAGTTAGCTAAAATAATTTGCACAAGAGGAAGAACGGGGAACTCGAATGTGCTTAGCTATAATAAGAATAGTTTATAATTTTTGCCAAGGAAAAATTTGGTTGGGCAAATATATTAATTAACAATGATCACCTATAACTTTTTAAAGAAATTATGATAATTTATAACATGTGTCACCGAGATTTTATTGTTAAGATTGTTTCCCTCCTAATATTTCACGCACTCCAATGTTTAGGAGCAAGTATTTGACACGATAAAATATCAGGATCAAAATTTACGTTTATATTTTGAATATACATAAATTAAATTTAGGATTTTTTCAAAATTACCAAGTTATAATAGATTTTTTCAAAAATAAGATTTGCAATCTTTGCAATCCTTTTTTTTTTGCAACCTTTTTTTGCCTGCATTTTAAACTAATTTCCAACATTTTCCACCTGCGATGCCAGTTTTGCAACAAAAAACCGTATTTTTGTAAATAATTTCAAAAAATTAGGTAATTTTGTAAATATCTCTTAATGGTGTACTTATGTTCACCCTCGACGGAAATAAAAGTACACGAAATAAAATTATTCTTATTACGTGTGTGTATATATATATATATATATATATATATATATTAATAGTTAATGAAAAAAAGCATTTTTTAATAAAATTAAATGTAAATATGTATTTATAAAAATATAAATGAAAATGTAATATTTTTATATATTTAGTTTCCTTTAATGTCAAGTAAAAGTACAAGACATCAATGAATTGTGTGGTCCAAGAAAGTAGTAGGTCAACGGGTCGGATTCGGATCGTATTATGCTAAATCCATATTCGAATTTATTAAAAAAATTCGGGTTCGGACCGGATCGGATCAGGGGTCGGATATTTTTTAGTCCGATTCATACCCGATCCATTCGGGTTTCAGGTTTTTTGATTTGAAATCCGACCCGTTTAAATTTTTTTAAAAAAAAGGAAAAAAAACATGCAAAATTATAAAACTAACATACCCAGATTTAAAATTCCATAAAACAGCTTATAACAAGTTCAAAGTAAATTGTACATTAACACTGAATTACATCAACTAGCAGCAAACAAAATAACAAAGTCTGAAGCTTCAGATCATAAAAAATATATCTATATAGTATAGATATAAAAAATATAAAGTATATATCATAAAAAATATATCTATATAGTATAGGGCCTGTTTGTTTTCTCATATCACTGTGAGCTTATGATTTATAAGCCCATAAGCACTTACGGGGGATATTTGCCAAAATAAGTTTTAACTCAACTTATAACTTATAAACCCGTAAGTTGAATGTTATATAAGAATCCTTAACTTTCAACTTATAACTTATAACTTATTCTCGATATACGCAATATATAATATCCTCAAATCTTCAAAACCATATATCTCTCGATCCATTCTTAAAAAATTATATGTATATATCAAATTTCCCTATTCATCGAGATTTATGCATTGATATCCATTGTTATATATAAAAAACAAATATTTTGAAAATTATAAAAAAAAAAAAAAAAAGTTAACTTATAAGTTCTGATTTACCCAAACAGTCTACTGATTATAAATTCTGATTTACCAAACACTCTACTGACTGTTCTACTTATCACTTATATGACATAAGTCCTTTGAAGACATAAGCTACTTATTTTAAGATACCCCAAACATACACATAGATATATTGTTTTATAATATATATTATATATAATAAATATACAATATATAATAAATATATTAACGGATCGGATCATGCTAAATTCATACCCGTTCTTTATCGGATCGGATATCTTTTTGAAGGATCCATACCCGCTAATTTCGGATCGGATTGAATCGGATCGGACCGTGTTAGGAATATGTTGTAGTTGATGATAACTTAACATTCAAGCAAAATTGTATAAGTCAAGTTTTGTAACTGTCAACGGATAAGACCTTATAACTCTATCCGTTGACAGGTAGCTCATCAACGGATGAGGTTTTGTAGCATACTGCAATATCTCTATTTATCAGTTGATAGTGTCTTTATTCAGAGTCATGTTGACCATCAATGGATAGGCAGAATAGGGTAGCCAATTGTAAATAAGCTATGCTATGTAATTCTGTCTAAGTGAAAATGTATCAACGGATGAGAACAGGGCTCTATCAACGGATACAACTCAAATCTACTCGATCAACGGATACAGCTCAAACTACCATCAACGGATAAGTAGACACAACATCAACGGATAATCATTGTCACTTTATCCTATGCTAGGAATTAGCAGTTGATAAGGACAGGTTTGACTGACAGATCACATGGGTTGATAGTAGGTATAAAAAGCAATATGGCAGCCATACTTTGGAAACACAGAAGAAAGAAGCATTCCATTTACACAGTACATACAAGAAAGGTGCAGGGGACATATCTGTTCACAAGGACAACCTTTCGGCTACATGTGGATTTGGAGTGGAGTAGCAAGTCAACCTGAATTAGATTAATATTATCTTATTCCTGTAGCACTTGTAAACTTGGAATATATAACCAAGTGTAGCAACTCTTTAGAATGTAAGAAAACATACACATTTGCTTAGGGTTTCTTGAATATCTTTAGAAGAAAAAGAGTTGTAAACACAGAAGCTGTGTACACTTGTATCACAGGGTTTTCTTCGAATAAAAGTCTCAGGTGGTACATTTAACCACCTGATTTTTTATGTGTTTGTGAACCATTTCTTATTCAGCAATTATTTCCTTATAGATTTCTGTGGTTTTTATCAGAAATTTATAATAATCAAGAATTGTATTCAACCCCCCCCTTCTACAATTATACAAGTGTGTAATCTGGGAATAACAATTGGTATCAGAGCAAGCTTCTAATATATTTGAAGTTTAAAGATCAACACACTTTCAACATGTCTAAGAAGGATTATGGAGTGAAGATACCGGTTCTTGATAGGGAAAATTACTTTCACTGGAAAGTAAAAATGCGTCTACATCTCATGTCTATTGATGTAGGTTTTGTAGATTGCATTGAGAAGGGTCCTCATGTTCCAATGAAGGCTGCTTCAAGAGTTGGTCTTGCTGCAGATGTACCAGACACGTACATCCCAAAACCTGTTTCTGAATGGAGCGCTGAGGATATTGCAGAAGTTCACAAGGACAAAAAGACCATGAATATTCTGTTTAATGGCTTAGAAACAGACATGGTTGACAATGTTATCAACTGTACTACCGCCAAGGAAGTATGGGACATTGTTCAGACCCTTTGTGAAGGTACAGAACAGGTAAGGGAAAACAAGATGCAACTACTGATCCAACAGTATGAGCACTTCCATTTCAAGAATGGAGAGACATTGAATGATACATTTAGTAGATTTCAAAAGCTACTGAATGGCTTGAAACTGTATGGAAGAATCTACCAAGTGAAAGATTCTAATCTCAAATTTCTGAGATCACTGCCCAAAGAGTGGAAGCCTATGACTGTTTCTCTAAGAAACACTCAAGAGTACAAGTCATTTACTCTTGAAAGACTCTATGGAACTTTAAAGACATATGAACTAGAAATGGAGCAGGATGAAGAAATTGAGAAGGTCCAAAAGAAAAGTGGGTCAGTTGCACTTGTTGCCAACTTGGAGCAGAAGGAGGAAAAGAGGACTGAAGCTGCTAAATCTACACCAAACAGGGAGGTTTGTGAAGGTAGAACAGAATCAAGCAAAAGCAAGGAAAAGGTGTCTGAAGAAATGAGTGTCCTACAGCAGGATGAATTGGATGAGATAGATGAGCATTTAGCCTTTCTATCTAGGAGATTCTCTAAGCTAAAATTCAGAAGAAACTCTGGGGTGGCCAAGCCATTTAACAAGGATTTTTCTACAAGCAATTATGTGGATAAATCCAAAATTAAATGCTATAATTGTGGTATTGCTGGTCACATGATAAGTGAATGCAGGAAGCCTAGATCTGAGAACAAGGGAAAGTCAACTGAAACTATTGACTACAAGAAGAAATACTTTGATCTTCTCAGACAGAAAGGAAAGGCATTCATGACCCAAGAGTATGACTGGGCTGCTGATGGAAATCATTCTGATGATGATGCTGAGTTTGTCAACCTTGCATTAATGGCTGATTCTGAGCAGGAAGCAAGTTCAGCTAGCAATCAGGTATTTTCTACTAATCTCTCTGAGCTCACCAAAGAGGAATGCAATAGTGTTATAGATGATATGTCTACTGAACTATATCACTTGAGTGTTACTCTTAAATCACTTACTAAAGAGAACAATAGGATTAAAGAAACTAATCAGTTCTTAAGTGATAGAAATGCAGTTCTGGAAGTTCAATTTCTAGAATTTGAGAAAATGAGAGTTGATTGCAATGATGCTAAAAATGAACTTGAAGCTGTGTTAAAAAGAGAATTAATCTTAAGAAACCAGCTTGAAAAAGAACAAGGAATAATTGCTAAATTTCAAAGTTGTAGGAATATTTCTCAAAACATAATAGAAGTCCAGGGAATAGAATCATTTGTAAGGGATACCTGGACTCAGAAGAAAAAGGAGCTAGAACCTTGCCTTGAGGATCTAGAGACTATTTGTGAATCAACGGATAGTGATCATCCGTTGACAGATGAACCATCAACGGATGAGAGGTATCCGTCGACTAACAAAAAGTCTGTTAGTAAGAAGGAACTCAAGAGACTGAACAATCAGTATGGTCCAGTAGCCAAGAACTTTGTTTCTGGTGAAAGTAGCCAAGCCAAATCAAGTGAGAAGGCTAAGGCAGGTGATTTACCCAACAAAAAGGCTGTTGGTAAGTCAGTTAATGAAAAGGTAGAGACTGAGGGTAAAAAGAAAAAGAACAGAAATGGTAAGATAGGCATTAACAAGAAAAACAATTATTCTCCTGACAAGTTTGCTCCTAGGAAAACTTGTGGTAATTGCAATAGTGTCAATCATCTATCTTCTAATTGCAAGTATGTTAAAAGGACTCCTGTTCATGTATCTCAATCTATGCCAAGTATGCCTGCAATGCCTGTTATGCCTGGTTTGTATCAGAATGCTAGTTTTTCAAATCCATATGTGAACATGCCATATGTGCCTAATCCTTATTTTCAATCTGTGAATATGCCACAAATGTCATGGAGCATCCCCAGCATGGATAATATGTATGCCAATTTTTCACAAATGCATGCATCAAATATTTATGCAAATGAGCATCTGTCTAAACCTATCACTCAAGCATCTACACCCAAAGTGAAGATTGCCAAGAGTGTAAAACCAAAGGCTAACAAGAAAGGACCCAAGGAAACTTGGGTACCAAAATCAACTTGATTTGTATTTTGGATTGTGTGCAGGGAAATAAGAGGAATCTATGGTACCTAGACAGTGGATGTTCTAGGCATATGACAGGAGATTCAACCCTGCTCACAGAGTTCAAGGAGGAAGCTGGCCCTAGGATTACCTTTGGAGATGACAGCAAAGGTTATACAAAGGGATATGGCTTGATTACAAAGGACAATGTCATCATTGAAGAAGTGGCTTTAGTTGAAGGTTTGAAGCACAATTTGCTGAGTGTCAGTCAGATTTGTGACAAAGACTATGAAGTAAAGTTCACTAAAGAAGCCTGTGTTGTTTCTACCAAGAAAAACAACAATGTGGTTCTGACAGGCTTTAGAAAAGGAAATGTTTACATAGCTGACTTCAACTCAGTATGCTCAGAATCCATTACTTGTCTCTTCAGCAAAGCAAGCAAGGATGAGAGTTGGCTATGGCATAAAAAGCTGTCTCATTTGAATTTTAAAGTAATGAATGATTTGGTAAGAAAGGATCTTGCTAGAGGAATCCCTCAATTGGAGTTCATCAAAGATGGACTGTGTGATGCCTGCCAATTAGGAAAGCAAAAGAAATCATCCTTCAAGAGCAAGACAGAGTCATCTATTGTTAAGCCCCTTCAATTGCTGCATATGGACTTATTTGGTCCAGTAAATGTCATGTCCATCTCAAAGAAGAAATACTGTCTGGTGATTGTGGATGATTTCTCTAAGTTTACATGGACTTTCTTCCTGCACTCCAAAGATTGTGCAAGTGAAATCATCATCAATCATCTCAGACAAGTAAACAATGGTTCTGAAGTAAAAGTACAAAGAATCAGGAGTGACAATGGCACTGAATTCAAAAATTCCACAATGAATATTTTCTGTGAAGAGAATGGAATTGTCCATGAGTTTTCTGCTGCTAGAACACCTCAACAAAATGGGGTTGTTGAAAGGAAAAACAGAACTCTCATTGAAGCAGCTAGAACAATGTTAAGTGAATCAAGATTGCCAACATATTTCTGGGCTGAAGCTGTCAGCACTGCCTGCTTCACTCAGAATATTTCCTTGATCAATCAAGCTAGAGGAATGACTCCCTACCACTTATTCACCAACAAGAAACCAACGTTAGCTTTTCTCCATGTCTTTGGATGTAAGTGTTTTGTGCTAAGGAATCATGGAGATAACTTGGGCAAATTTGAAGCAAAGGCAGATGAAGCTATCTTTGTTGGGTATGCAGCAGGGAAAGCCTATAGAGTCTACAATTTAAGAACCAACATTGTCATGGAATCTGTACATGTTGTGTTTGATGATCAGAAGATTCTAGGTCTGAATGATGAAGGCTTCCATGAAAAGTTGAGATTTGAAAATGAGGTAGAAGGAAGAATGTACATTGATGATGATGAGGAAAATGAAGATCATGACCTTGGAAATTCACCTAGAGCTGTTGGTCCAACTAGAAGTGATGCTAACACTGGAAATGAAGCATCCGTTGACAGTCATACTAGATCATCAGATGCATCCGTTGACAGACATTCTCATGTATCCGTCGACAGGCAAAATGGAGCATCCGTTGATAGACAAAATGATGCTTCTGTTGACAGTCAACTTCATAATTCCTCAAGGACAACAAACTCAGGGGGAGTTTCTCAAAGTCAAAACTCAATATCCAATCAACAATATCATACTCACATAGATGAAGCAACCTCATCTAGATCAAACCTTCCACCTTCAAGAAAATGGACCAGAGATCATCCTTTTGAGTTAATCATTGGTGACTCAAACTCAAGAGTCCAAACTAGGAGAGCCACACAAGAAGAGTGCCTATACAGTAGTTTCCTGTCTCAAGAGGAACCTAAGAAAGTGGAGGATGCTCTTCTAGATCCAGATTGGGTCTTAGCAATGCAAGAAGAGCTAAACCAATTTGAGAGAAATAAAGTATGGAAGCTTGTGCCCAAACCTGATGATAGAGGTATCATAGGTACCAAATGGGTTCTCAAGAATAAGACTGATGAAAATGGCATAATTGTGAGGAATAAAGCTAGATTAGTGGCAAAGGGCTATTCTCAAGAAGAAGGAATAGATTTTGATGAAACTTTTGCACCAGTGGCAAGACTTGAGGCCATCAGAATTTTCCTAGCCTATGCAGCACATGCCAACTTCAAAGTCTATCAGATGGATGTTAAAAGTGCCTTTCTAAATGGGGAACTGGAAGAAGAGGTATATGTCCATCAACCTCCTGGCTTTGAAGATCCAGAATTTCCAGATTATGTATATCCTCTCTTGAAAGCACTTTATGGTTTGAAGCAAGCACCAAGAGCCTGGTATGACACTTTATCTCAATTTCTTCTGGAGAATCACTTCACTAGAGGTACAGTAAATAAAACTTTATTTCATAGAAATGTCAATGGTTCTTCAATACTTGTTCAAATCTATGTAGATGATATTATTTTTGGGTCTATAGATGAGAAGCTTTGTAAAAGGTTTGCCAAACTTATGCAAAGTAGGTATGAAATGAGCATGATGGGTGAATTAACTTACTTTCTTGGCTTACAAGTAAAGCAAGTTAATGAGGGAATTTTCATAAGTCAAACAAAATATATTTATGATCTCTTAAAGAAATTTGACTTAATGGATTGTGCCTCTGCAAAAACACCTATGGCCACTGCAACTAAGCTTGAGTTGAACACTAAGGAAAAATCTGTGGACATCTCAAGCTATAGAGGCATGGTAGGCTCACTTCTATATCTAACAGCTAGTAGACCTGATATAATGTTCTCCACATGTCTTTGTGCTAGATTTCAAGCTGACCCTAGAGAGTCTCACTTGATTGCTATTAAGAGAATTTTCAGGTATCTCAAGGGAACACCAAACCTTGGCATTTGGTACCCAAAAGATTCTGGCTTTGATCTAATTGGCTATTCAGATGCAGACTATGCAGGTTGCAGAATTGATAGGAAAAGTACTACAGGCTCCTGTCAGTTTCTAGGGAATAGGCTTGTGTCATGGTTCAGTAAGAAACAGAACTCAGTCTCCACTTCTACAGCCGAAGCTGAGTACATTGCAGCTGGAAGTTGTTGTGCACAGATTCTTTGGATGAGGAATCAACTTATTGACTATGGTCTAAAAGTTGAGAAGATTCCAATTTTCTGTGACAACACTAGTGCTATTGCCATCACAGAAAATCCAGTGCAACATTCGAGAACCAAGCATATTGACATCAAATACCACTTCATCAGAGAGCATGTGATGAATGGTACAGTAGAAATGCACTTTGTGCCAAGTGAAATGCAGCTTGCAGATATCTTCACCAAGCCTCTTGATGAATCCTCATTCACAAGATTGGTAGGTGAACTAGGTATGCTTAATTTTTCATAATTCCTAGTGGTATCTAATAATACTGTATTGCAGCTAGAAATGTGTTTTGATTTACTTGAGAATTAAAAACTCTCAGAATAACTCTTAGCAGAAATTTTGTCTAAGGCAAAATTTGCTTATCAACGGATATCCTTTTATCCGTTGGTAGTGTAAACACATTACTAGATTTTCGTATGTCAACGGATAACAGGTTGTCCACGTCATCGATGGATAAACTGTTTTCTCAACCGTCCAATCTTTATCCGTTGATATACATATACTTTTTATATAGCCGTTGATAAACGTGTATAATTAGTCACGGCTGTACTTCTTTCTTTTTTTATTTATTGTCTGACAGTTACTTTTGACCAATGGGGTAATTACTCTTAATTATTTCATTTTTAATTCTTGGAATATATAAAAGGCTGTTTTGTATTCTCACATTTCACCTTTATTCATTTTCAAGAGTCTCATTAGTTAACTGCATCTTCTTCACTAAATCTCTCTCTGCAACAAAAGCTCAAACACTCCAATGGCGCCTATTGTTAAGATGATGTCTTCCACCGGGTTTACCTATGAGAAGAACAATTTCGCGGCCTTTGTTGATACTGTGAACGCTCCAGAAGCATATCACACCATGATGAATTTCGTGAAAAAATGCAAACTGTCACATGCTATGACTGCCACCACTCCTCTAATCCATGAGGTTATCGAAGAGATGTGGGCATCTGCTGAGTACAATGGCACAGACGGTACACTTGCTTTTTCTTTAAAGGGTAAAAATTATGTAGTTAATTCTGATGTGTTAACTGCTTGTTTAAAATTGCCTGAGAATAACTGTCTGAAGGAACCCAGTAATGCTGAAATTGTTACCATGCTTAATTCCATAAATTATACCCTTAGTACTGAGAACTTAGGGAAAATTGTTAGGAAAGGTATGGTTAAGGAATGGAGTTATCTTTGTGATGCCTTCATTAAAACTTTTTCTGGCAAGATTAGTAACTTTGATGCTGTTACCAACTCCATGCTAATTATGCTGTGTATGCTTTTAACTGATAAATTTTATAATTTTGGCACACTAGTCATGTATGAGATAGCAGCTAAATTAGGTAAAAAGGAAACTATGGGCAAGAATGTTTATTTTGCTAGATTTTTAATGCTCCTAGCACTGCATGTATCTGAGAATGAGCTATCCATTGCTAACCCGGATAGCAAGTTCAATTGTTTTGTTCAGGAGAAGAGAGTCTTAAGTGATTTGATTCGAATGAACCTAAATGCAGAAGTACAATTGGTATATCTACCAATTATTCAGGTAACTGTTTCCAACCCTGAACTTCCTATCTCCAACCCCCAAATTTCTTTGCCTTCTAGTGTCACAATGGAGTCTGTGACTGTGACCAAACAGGCTCCTACCAAAGTGACCAAATCCAAAGTTCCTAAACCACAATCTAAAAGACAAACCTCAGGTGTCTCTCAAAAGGCATCTGTTGCAAAAACTACCAAAGCTCTTGAGGGGAGTGTGAAGGTGGTAGTGAGTGGTGAGGGACAGGGTGAACATCAAAGAAGCCCTAAGGATAAGGAAGGTAAGGCAAGTGCACACAACATTTCAGTCTCTCAAAAGATTGTTAATGAACCTACAAGCCAATTTCTAGCTACATCCTCTCAACAGGGTGTGACTACTAATTTGAGTTCCATTTCAGGAACACAGCACAAAAGGGCAAGGGACACAGATAGCTCTCCCTCAAAAACCTATGGTAGAAGGGTAAAATCCAAAACCATTGGGGAATCACAGGGTGCACACACTGTACAGCAAACTGTACCTTCTCAAATTCAGTTTGATGTGACTTCAATAAATGTGGAGTCACAGCCCCTTGATCTTAACCTTCAAATCGATACACATTTTGATCCACCATCACCAACTCCATCTCTGGATGTGGATATGATCTCTACATCAATTCCTGATTCTCCATCTTTAAAATTCATGGAGAAGCCCCACTCAACAATTGGTGGTCATCCTCTTTTAGATGATTTGTTGGGCCATCAATCTTCCATTCCTGAATTCACAACACTATCTGTGGCCTCTTCCTTAAAATCAATCACCACAGATTCCGTGTTGGTTTTCACTTCAACGGATACTCGTTTACCTTCATCAACGGATATCCTTCATCCGTTGACAAGTGTTTCTTCATCAACGGATATGTCTTCAACTAACTATCCGTTGACAGCAATAACTACTACATCAACGGATATTCCTTATCCGTTGACAACTCTCTCTACCACTGCAAAATGTGACATTCCTATGTCAACTGTGGAGGAGTTTGTAGTAATTGAAACACTTTTAGGGATGAGGGAAGGGAGTGAGAGGCTGCCTTGTGAGCAGGCAAAAGGAGAGAAAATCAATGAGAGGCTGACCATTTCTTCCGGTCAGGCAAAAGGAGAGCTAGAGAGTTCCACCTTAGTAGGTGAAGGTGAGGGTGTGAGAGGTGTGAGCCAGGGGGAGCCCCTGATGCAAGAAAAGAGAGATGAGAGGAGAGAAGGGACTACAGGAGAAATAAGGCAGGAAGAATCAGTCATTGCAAGTGAGTTAATGGAGGTTAATGAAGCTTCCAAAGAGATGGAATTTAGACAGGAATATCAGTCAGTTATTGACTCCATCTCTTTGGATCCTGAAACCTTTACTCATCCTGTTTCTGCCTATCAAGTCATGGCACAGCAGGGCAATGTGGAGGCAGAGGAGGCAATGCACCTAGTGCACACCTCAGAATCTCTTCAAAGAGCAAAAGAAGCTTTACAAACCCTGTCTCCAAATGCTGGAAGTGAAGAGTTTGGCAGTTATGACAGTCACAGTTCAGATGGTGAAGACATAAATGAAGATGAAACTCCAGGATGGATGTTTTCCAATGCCACTGAACTTGGGCATCTCAATGTGGAAATCATGAAGCAATACCAATCTGCTAAGGCTGAGCACCAAACTGCAGAACCACAGAGAAAGACTGTTCTTGAGCAAGTAATGGCCTCCCTGAAATTACAAAAGATGCAATCTGTTATTCAAAGAACACAGCAAGAGGAGGTCCAGTCTGCAATTAGAGATATGAAAATAGCACTAGATGCCAGGATTGAGGCACTAGCTCCTACTACCACTCAGAAGGTGCTTTCTAGCAAACTTCTCAAAGAAGATAGCCTGGCTAAGTCTGTTCAGCTTCTTTCCTCAAGGGTGGATAGTATGGAATCTCAATTGCACACCATCATTGCCAATCAAACAAAACAAACTCAACTACTGGAAATGCTACTTGCAGCTTCAACCCCAACCCTTGATGCTAACAAAAAGGGGGAGAAAATGGGAACAAGCAAAGAAGAGGCTGCAACATCTACTGGCCAATTTCAAGCTACCAGTAGTGAGATAGCACATATTGAGGGGGAGCAACAGCCAATTGTAGTGGTCAATCCAACAGAGTTTGAGATAAAGGCTTCCCCTGTGAAGAAACAAGTGGCTTTGCCTGAGATTCAAAGATTAGAAGACATCTCAGATGGTGAAAGGCAAGCCAGGATAGAAGCTTTGGAAAAGATAAACAAGGAGGCTAATGACAGAATTCTAAGGACAGAGAGGATGATCAATGAATCAATTGCATCAACTTTGTTCCTTAATGCTCAATCTTCTGCTCCAACAATATCAACCACAATCATGAAGGTGCTCACTCCAAGGGTTGTGGCTCCTACATTCTATGATGCTGAGCCATCATTTGTCAAAGAATTTGAACCAGCTATCAAAACCAGAGCCTACTCACCACCAAAGGAAAATGGGAAGAACAAGCTTCAATTGGACTACCCATTTCCCAAGAATGATGAAGTAAAGCTAATGGGAAAAACAATTATGGAGTTCAAAGTTCAGACAAATAAGAGTGTAAGAGATTGGATGGCTGTAATCATGAGGAATGGAAAAGTATTAAATATATCCAACAGTCATCCTAGATTTGTGGAAGCTAAAAGAGAAGAAGTCTCCAGAATCCAAAGGGAAGCCCATCCAAGTACAGAAAATCAACATGAAAACTCAGAAGAGAAGCAATCCAGGCTAGCTCAAGAGTTAATGGATGAGGTAGAGGTTGAAATGAAGGAACCTGAGGAAGTTCCCAAAATCAAACCTAGAAGAAGGAAAGCTAAAACCAAGAGGGTTCTTTCTCCAGAACCCTCTCCAGAAAAAGAAACAATTGGTTCACCAGTACCTATGTCTGCACTAGTAATCGACCCAACTGTAAACTTTCATGGTGACCCCATAAGGCCTAAAGAGGAACCAGTGAATTTTGATTCAATTGAAGTTCCTTCATTCTTGCTAAATCCAAAACAGAAGAAAAGGGCTCCAAAGAAGCAACTTTCAAAGGGACCAGTTCAAGTTGCTAGGGTACCTGCCATTGTCAAACAACCAATCTTGGAAAACAAAGAAGACTTTATCTATCAGGCAGAAATTGAAGAATACTCTGACATGAATCTATTTTTGGATGAATTGTCAGAAGTAAGAGGAATTGACAAGTACAAGAATCAGCCTGAGAGATTAGTGTTTGTCTACAAGGGAGGAAGTCAGAGGACATGGCCACTAAAGAAGGTTCTTGGAGAAAATTATCATACATTGACCAGAGTGTTCTCAGCTTTCAAGAGACACACAGGGTTCTCTGAGATAGCCAGAAGGGAGATAATTAGCAGAATAGAAGAAATAAAGAGAGAATGGAACTCATCCTCAAGTCTACCAAAGAAAATGAAGATCCCTTATAATGGACAGAAAATCCACATTCAACCCTTTTGGATGATGGAGTTCAGGGATAATGAGGGCACTAGGAGATTCTTCAGGTTAGAAGACCAACTGTCAAAGGCTAGTTCTGACTACCTGAGATGGTTACAACTAAAGCTAAATCCAAAGGTTGTTGAAGAAGATACCTTCTATAGGCAACTTCAAGTGCAAATTGAGTCCAACTCTACCAAGGAAGGAAAGTCAAGGGTGCAGCCAACCAGAGAGAGGAAACCTCATTAATCTGCTCAATCTAAAGGAGCACATCTCTGATAAGTTTCTTAAAGCTTTCTGTTTTTAATTTTTGTAGCTTAATACAATGTTTGCATACTGAAGTGTGTATATATCGTTAGGAATGTTTTGTTATCATCAAGGTTATGAATTTATGCTTTATAGCCATCAAGTATAAATTGGGGGAGATTGTTAGGAATATGTTGTAGTTGATGATAACTTAACATTCAAGCAAAATTGTATAAGTCAAGTTTTGTAACTGTCAACGGATAAGACCTTATAACTCTATCCGTTGACAGGTAGCTCATCAACGGATGAGGTTTTGTAGCATACTGCAATATCTCTATTTATCAGTTGATAGTGTCTTTATTCAGAGTCATGTTGACCATCAATGGATAGGCAGAATAGGGTAGCCAATTGTAAATAAGCTATGCTATGTAATTCTGTCTAAGTGAAAATGTATCAACGGATGAGAACAGGGCTCTATCAACGGATACAACTCAAATCTACTCGATCAACGGATACAGCTCAAACTACCATCAACGGATAAGTAGACACAACATCAACGGATAATCATTGTCACTTTATCCTATGCTAGGAATTAGCAGTTGATAAGGACAGGTTTGACTGACAGATCACATGGGTTGATAGTAGGTATAAAAAGCAATATGGCAGCCATACTTTGGAAACACAGAAGAAAGAAGCATTCCATTTACACAGTACATACAAGAAAGGTGCAGGGGACATATCTGTTCACAAGGACAACCTTTCGGCTACATGTGGATTTGGAGTGGAGTAGCAAGTCAACCTGAATTAGATTAATATTATCTTATTCCTGTAGCACTTGTAAACTTGGAATATATAACCAAGTGTAGCAACTCTTTAGAATGTAAGAAAACATACACATTTGCTTAGGGTTTCTTGAATATCTTTAGAAGCAAAAGAGTTGTAAACACAGAAGCTGTGTACACTTGTATCACAGGGTTTTCTTCGAATAAAAGTCTCAGGTGGTACATTTAACCACCTGATTTTTTATGTGTTTGTGAACCATTTCTTATTCAGCAATTATTTCCTTATAGATTTCTGTGGTTTTTATCAGAAATTTATAATAATCAAGAATTGTATTCAACCCCCCCCCTTCTACAATTATACAAGTGTGTAATCTGGGAATAACAGACCGGATTTTTGATCCATTGACAGGCCTACAAGAAAGCAATGGTTTGACAGGAAATTTATGATATAATCAAAAATAAAATATTTCAAGATGTAGTACTCCCTCTGTTTTTTTTATATTAGTTTGACTTTCTGCACGTATTTTTAAGTGTTTTGACTACATAATTAAAATTATTTTTTTCAATTAATTTTTTTTGTAAATTAAAATTTTGATTACATATATTTATTCAAAAAAAAAATTCAAAAACAATAATTTTAGCTATGTGATCAATGCACCTAAAAATATGTGCAGAAAAGTCAAACTAGTAATATAAAAAGGGTTTATCTAGTGTGTGCACAAGGACACATACTAAGCATCCGTGCTTGATAAGTTTGTCAAATTTTGATTGGTTGATATTTATGTGAATGCAGAGGGTCCATCATTATTAATGAAATTTCCACCAATCAAAATTTAATAACTAAACTAGCACGAATTTTTAGCATATGCTCTTGTGCACACACTAGAAAAATCCATATAAAAAACTTGTAGTGTAATATTGGATTTGGAACCATTTATTAACTAGCGGAGAATTCTATTGTTCCCACTTCCAAGTACAACTGTATTTCGTAGACGTTTTTAGTGAACTACTCCCTTCGTCCCACAATATCTTTGAGAGAATTTTTTTTTCCATGATACATGTTCATTTCCAATTTTCAATATAAATTTGTTATCATTTTTCATAAATTACCTTTTTGAAAATTGTATAGCAATTAATGACGAATGACCAAGAGTATAAAATACTCTTATTCTTAAAAGTCAATGCCATTATATTTATAATGGGTATAAAAGTAAATGTATCACGTAATTAATGTTTTCTTAAGATGCGTAATTTTTCCAAAAGTGACTTGTATTGTGGGACGGAGGGAGTATCAGTTACTCCCTTCCTTTTAAAAAGTATGAACCATTTTTTTTACGCATTTCAATATTTTTAATTGAAATGTTTATAAATAATATTTTTAAAAAAATTTCATTTTATATAAATATATAGGTTTTGTATTTTAATATAAAACAAAATGATTTTAAAAATATTATTCATAAATATCTCAATCAAGCACATTAAAATACGTTAAAAAGACAGAATATCATTACTTTTTGGACGAAGATAGTATTTTTTTTATGAAAAATGCTAGAGGTACCAAAATTAGGTACCAAAAGTTGTTACCAAATGATGTGGCTTGTTTTAATTGGTTATAGTTATAGTGGGCCCGCCAGGGCTCTCCAATCAAAATATTTTAAATTGACAAGTGTCTGTTGCCATGTCATTTGGTACCCAATTTGGTACCTATAGCACTACTCTTTTTTTATGCAAGTAAAAAAGAAGTATGAAATTTTTTTATTTCACAAATTCTGTACGGTAGAATGTTAAGAGTAAAAAAGGAAAATGTCTACTAAATCAATCAATTCTCTCATTAACTTGCTCCAAAATGAAATCGATCAATTATATATAGGGTGATGGTCCAAAATAATCATTTTTGGGATTTAGTGGCCCAAAATACTAATTCTAAAAAAATGGTCCGAAATATCGACGAGATACGGAGTTTCGGCCTCCGTATTAGCATGATACGGAACACGGTGTTCCGTATTATGCATGATACGGAACACTGTATTCCGTAAATGCATGATACGGAACACGGTGTTCCGTGTTAGTGTTGTGTACCCACCTAACACGGAACACAGTGTTCCGTATCATGCTATATTACGGAACACGGTGTTCCGTATCACCCCCTATATCACGGTACACGATTTAACGTGTTGGGTCAGTATTTTGGGCCAGACATGCTCAAATATGAGTATTTTGGTAATTTTCTCTTATATATAACCTTTCAATTAATAAAATTGGTAAAATAATTTGGTTGATCATTATCTTCAAATGATCTCTATGTTGTTTATTAATGGAGGGATAGAGTCCCCTTTCAAAAATAAATAATTAATGAAAAATTATGTTATCTTTCTTATGGATTTATCTTACAGTTAAATCTCGGTAAATGAGTATGTTTGGGATCGGAAAATATTATTCATTAATTGAGATTATTCATTTATCAAGATCAAAAAAAAATTACTCCCTCCGTTCCTAATTAGTAGTCTATTTTGAAAAAAATACACATCTTAAGAAATATTTAATGTCATATTTTGTTTCCATAGTTGCCCCTACTTATTGCATTAAATAATAACTTTTGAATGTATAATTAATTATAAAGTCAAACATTGGAAATAGTAGTGTAAGGGTAATTTTGAAAAAACTTGAAAAACATGCATTGAAATATGAAAAGAGACAATTATTTAGGGACAAATTTTTTTTCTCAAAATGGACTACTAAATAGGGACGGAGGGAGTATCTCTATTATGTCGGGACCGAAAAAAATTATTCATTTGATGAGGTTATTCAATTATCGAATATTCATTTATCGAGGTTCTACTGTATAAATGAATTTATAGTTTATCTACTTACGAACGTTCGCTTATTCTAACTCGGGATTCCTTGAACATTGAATGTTACTCCCTTCGTCCCTCTCATTTTTTTACAGTTTTTTTTCATTGCTTGATACGCATTTTAAGGCTCCTAAAAAATATAGTTTCATAACTTATTTTTAAATTTTTTTTTTGTATAAAAATAGAACAAAGAAAAATTTAAAAATAAGTTATGAAACTATTCAAAAAATGTACTTTAAAATCCGTACCAGAATTACGTCCTCCAAGATAAAGAACTAAGTGGGACAGAGGGAATAGTTTGTAACAATGCTAATATTGAATTCTGATCTTGCATATTTATTTATTCTTATAAAACGTATAAATAAATGACACCTTTACTTCAATAAAATGTTCTCGTTACACCTAACAACTACGCAGAATTTTGCATTATTTTTTTTTTTTTGCTAAATAGAATTTTGCATTATTTACTTATAGGCCAACGAGTTTTTATCGAGTCGAGTCGAGTTCGAATTTTTTTTTGTATCGAGTCGAGCTTGAACTCGATTATCTTAATGAGTTTTTTTTTTTGCCGAACTCGAGTTCGTTAACGTCCGAACCGAGTTGAGTCAATAACGAGCTTATCGAGCCGAGTCGAGCTCAATCGAGTCCGAGTCGAGTTCGAGTTTTTTTTTTATTTTGATTTATTTTTATATTTTAGACTTGTAGGAACACTTGTAAATTGTACATTATAATTCTTGGTAGTAGTTGTAGGAAAAGAAACACAAGACAAGACAAGAATGAAAAAAGAATAAAACTACTTGGAGAAAAAATAAAGGTGCTTGTTTATGTAAAACACATAAAATAAAAGAGAATTTCAGTTATATTAAAACAAGGAACGAATACAAGGTATTTATAGGTTAATAAACAGAAAACCTTATTGTATCGGTAAAATAATAAAAACTAAAAACTAAAATTAAAACAATAAAAACATATTATTTTTTAATTTTTATTGTATTGTTTAACGAGTTCGAGTTGAGTACCGAATCGAACCGAGTTCAAGTCGAGTCGGAAAACCAAAAAACTCGACTCGACTCAATAATCTTATCGAATAAATTTTGGTGATCGAACTCGAGTTCATTAATAAACCAAGTCGAGTCGATCAAGTTTTTATCGAGTCAAATCGAGTTCGAGCTCAACTCGATTCGTCTGCAACCCTATTTACTTATATTGTCTTAAGAAATTTTCCAAGCCTAATCGTTCCTTTTTCTCAACAAGAATTGTACACTTTCAAATAAAACACAAGTGAAAAAAGATAATATGCCATGACGAGCCTTAATTATTCAAACTTTAGTTATACGAATTTTTTAGTGTGTGCTTAAGGGCACATGCTAAGAATCCGTGCTAGTTTAGTTGTCAAATTTTGATTGGTGGAGATTTCATTAATAATGATGGATCCCCTTGCATTCACATAAATATCCATCAATTAAAATTTGACAACTCATCAAGCACGGATTCTTAGCATGTGCCCTTGGACAAACACTAGACAAATCCTTAGTTATAATCTTCATTAAGAGCATGTTTGGGAACAAGCTTATGGATTATGGCTTTTGCGTTAAGTCAAATTGGCCTGTTTGGCAACACTCCGTTTCGGCCAGCTTTAAGTAAAAAAAGGGTCATAAGCCATAAGTACCTATAAGGTACTTTTGACTTATGGCTTATGACTTATTTTGTTTTTTTTTTTTTCTTTTTGCTTCCAGGATTCTTGTAAAGTTTAAAAAAGATTTAATTAAATTATTTTTAAATCAAATTTCACTTTAAGTCAAAATTATTAAACTCTCATTTAACTTTAAGTAAAATTACCCAAACACATTTATTCAACTTAAAGTAAACAACTTTACTTTCTCCTTTAAGTTAAAAACACCTCCATTAAATCATAAGTAACTTATTTTAAGCAATTCCAAACCCCCTCTAATTCACTATTCATGGCCAAAACAGTAATTACATTCCTCCACACCCCCGTTATTCTTTTGTCCACGTCACCACCTTGCATCCCTCAAAATCCAATCACACACCTCATCGCTCCACCACAACTCGCCACGTATTACCCTGCCCTGCCCTTGCCACGTGGACCGGTCAACAACAAAAAACAAAACCCAAAACAACACCAACCCTCCGATCATAAACCAACGGCCACGATCCTGCCCGTACTTTCCATGGGCAGATCTCTTTCCCTTTATAACCCAACGCCAAGCCCGTGTATTCTTCGCTCATTACCCAATATATAATCTCTGTTTTCATATACGACGTCGTTTAAGTCTTTGTGTGTTTTTTCATATACATCGCCGGAGATTTCAAAAACCGGTGGAGTCTGGCCGGTTTATGGCGTCGGCGGTTTTTGAGAACCGGAATGAATCATCATCAGCACTAGGTAAATTTATGGGAAAGAAATTTAAGTATTCGAGCCCTAATTCGACAAACCCTAACCCTAATCGAAAGCTTTCGAAGCCGAAACGAAAGCAGTTTCATCAATTAGATGTGCCTATAGTTAGTCAAGATGTGTCCGAGGATGCATATTCGTATAATCAGGCGAAAGGAGAGGGAGAGGGGTTTAATCGTGGTGACTATGTGTCTTTTCATGTATCGGGGTTTTCGAAAAGTGAATTGAATGAGTTGAGGAGGAAATTGGAGTTGGAGCTTCAGAAAGTGCGGAGCTTGAATGATCGGATACAATTTGGGGGATTTTCGGGGAAGAATAAGAAATTATCGGGCCAGAAGAGGTCGTTTTCGGGGGGTTTGAATGCGGATGGAGGTGATTATGATGAATTGATGAAGATGTGTAAGCAGATTTTGACGAAATTGATGAGGAATAGGAATAGTCGGGTTTTTAATAAGCCGGTTGATGCTGTTGGATTGGGATTGTATGATTATCATCAGATTGTTAAGGAACCGATGGATTTAGGGACGGTGAAGATGAATTTGTCCAAGAATTTGTATTCGTCGCCTAGTGAATTTGCTTCGGATGTTAGGTTGACGTTTAATAATGCTATGTTGTATAATCCGAAGACGGATCAAGTTCATTCGATGGCTGCTCAGCTTTTGTCCCAGTTTGAGGATATGTTTGGACCAGTTCAGGAGAAATTGGATAGTAATGTTGAGAAAGATGACGGGGTTCGTATTGGGAATGATGATTGCGGTGGTAGTTCTTGGAATGAGATTTCTACTCCAGAGAGACCCAAGAAGCCGAAAACTAATTTAGTTAGTTCGATTCCAATGATGAAGCCTGAGCCTGAGCCTGAGCGGATTGTTGAGCCTTTAATCCAGTCTAGTGCTTCTAATCGTTCGAATTCAGATCCTAGATCAATGCAATCGCCTGTGTTGACTCCATCTCCGGTGCAAGCACAACCTGTGAAGCCAACTGGGTCAGTGAAAGGTGCGGGTACATCGAAACAGCCGAAGCCGAAAGCAAAGGACCCTAATAAGAGAGCTATGACAATGGAGGAGAAGCAAAAGTTGGGAGTTGGGTTACAAAATTTGCCTGAAGAAAAAATGCCACAGTTGGTGCAAATTATACGAAAAAGAAATGAGCGTTTGGCGCAGGAAGGTGATGAAATTGAGCTCGATATTGAGGCCCTTGATACGGAAACTCTTTGGGAGCTTGATAGATTTGTGACAAATTGGAAGAAGCTTGAAAGCAAGACGAAAAGGCAAGCCTTGATGGAGAACTTTTCAACAGCTCCCATGGTTGCACCTGATACTGATGAGGTAATGTTAGTCTGTTGTTAAAATTGTTATAAATATTAATTGTATAGTGTTAGTTTTCTGATCATGTATTGATGATAAATTATAGGCTCTTGCTAGTGATATAAATGATGGGGCAGAGAAGATTAAGAAAGGGGATGGCGATGAGGATGTGGACATTGGCGATGAAATGCCAGAGAGCAGTTTCCTCCCTGTGGAAATTGAAAAAGGTGACGGTGCGAATGTTCGTGATGATGGAAACATGAATGGGAATGGTAATGGAAGTAGTAGCTCAAGCAGTTCAGGCAGTTCCAGCAGTGATTCCTCTTCAAGTGGTATACTAAGTTCCACGTTTCTTTATTGAAATGTGTTTCTGGTTATTGCTATAGTTAATTAGTTAATGTTGTGTTAACAGATTCAGATTCAGGGAGTCGTTCGGGAAGTGACTCTGATGCTGATGCAGAGGAAGAAGTGCAGTCATGAATAAAAATTTGGCTAGATCCGGCTAAGTCATGTATGGGAACTTTGCTCTCGAAGTGTTGGAGTGGCATTATGAGATTGTGGTAATTAACATTCTCACTTTGAGACAATATTGATCTTTGTAGGTGTAAGTGAGCTGAATTTTATAAAGTATCATTTGCAGAACACTTACAGAAGTGTTTAGTTCATTGTTGGTAATTTATGTCAATGTCAAATGAATGCGTACTTGAGGCCGAGATGAAGAGTCAAAAGCACATAATCATCCGATACCAAAAGACTGTGCGTGGATAAGTTGTTGGTTGTTGATTTGGTTAGTTGTATGATCTTTCTTTTTTCCGTTCTAGGTAGATGGAGCTGATGAGATGTAAATATTAGCATAGATCTCTCCTGTACATGTTACCAACAATACTAAATAAATTTTGAGCTTCTTTGCCTCTCAATTCGGCTTACTGTCCGTTGGCGTAGTAGGCAAATCAAGGCTGATTGAAGCATATCCCGAATCATTCTTTCTTCATTTCGTCGTAATCAACTGCTCTTCCATGGAACGAACTCAGCTAGGGGAAGGTGGGAAAAGGAAGTAGTGGCAAGAATTCTAGTGGGTTCTTCTGCTTGACAGTTTCTAAGGTCAAATTGTTCTTATTTGTCTCACTTGAAACTCAATAATAGAAGTAAATTACGTTTAGAAAAGTGTTGTCCATCCCAACAGACTGATTTATCGGAAGAAGACAGCTGATAGCAACGTACGTTGGCTCATTAAACATAGAATAGAATATAAATAAATGGAAGATCGTCTTTGGAACCTTGCTATTCCTCAACTTCAATATGCCAAGTGTGGTTCAACCGACTATCCATTTCTGCAATCTTCTACATATATTGCTGATTTATCCTATTCACACCAGCACGGCATTTTGAGATTATTGACATATTAATCATAGTAAAAGTAAAACCAACGGCAAATGACAAAGGTATCTAATCCAAAAGCAACTGAGATAAAATGGAAAGCTTTTCAAGCCTTCAACACCACACTCATATTACTCTTTCTACAAAATGCCATTTTGGCATATTAGCATTGCACTTGATTTAGTTATCAAAAAGAAAAAAGTACTTATTAACTAGAAGATTGCTAAAATTTCTTTCTATATAGATTCAAAATATTTTTTTTTAAAAAAGTACAATTCTTTTGTCTTAGCAGACCAACCAAATGAATTCTTACTGAAGCCACAACAGGACTAGAAATTCGTAAAAGTAAACATACAGAACTTGGAACATTTCTTCAACAGGTACTAGAGGTTATAAAAACCATTAATGTTGCGACGAGGACATTGGATGGATCAAAGAGAATCAGCAGCTCCGTCAATAATGTTCAACAAATTGCCTGTGTAGTGGCAAACTGGCAATGCACTCATAAAATTTAACTATCAAGCACCTGATCTAATACTTCAATCCTTTTTCAAAGCAAGAAAACTTTCACCAAGTTGTGCCTCACAAGCAGCATGAACTTCTGGTTCTAAAGATTTAAGAAACGATGCTGAGAGTTTAAGGCTAATTAACGTTTGGAACACCCTTCCACAGAACTTTCGTACTTCAGCCCGTTTAGCCTGCTTATCTGGCATATTAGTCATCAATTCCTTAATCAGATAACAAAGTTTTGACATATTACTCTTCAGCAATTTTTTTGAGATATCCTGGCTACTTCCATCAGCATTAACAGAGACGAGTGATTTCAGTATCTCCGTGACTAAAGCTAGGGCTTCAACTTGCCGAAACTTTGATTTTGCACTACTGCATTTCTTTATAAGGTATCCTAAGAGGTGATGCCCAAGCCATGGCCTCCTCAATATTTCTTTCAAAAAGTCACATTTTAAATCAGACTTTTTACTATCAAAATATGACCCCAAAACCCCTTTGAAAATATCAAAGATCCTCTGCAGTTCAGACTTTGGGAAGCTTCTTGAATCAATAACCTTTAGTATCCAAAATGTCGAATTTTGAGCTAGGTTTTTTATCGTTTTGTATCTGTTAAAAGAGGCTGATTGCTTTTTCTTTGAAGGGTTGGGCACAGTTTTCTTTTTCTTGAATGGTTTTGATGCCAACTTTAAGTTCTTTTCTAGCAAAGATTCAAGCATGGACAATTGAACAGCTTCACCTCTTGGATGGTCCTTAGCTTTAAATATTTTCTTTTGCAAAATTCCCAATATACGCTGACCAAGCTGTTCACTACCTTCTGTCGTATTCGGATTAACAAAAGCCTGGACCAGGTAAGAGAACACTTTCACCACCTGCGGCTTACCTGTATAACAGTTAAACTTGTGTAAACATAACCCATGCAAAAAACTACTACTGTTTTACTTCATCGTGACAAAACATTATATTTCATTTAAATGTTTTGATTGATATTGTTTCCTAAAAATGATTCCATATTACACTTTTTCAGTAAAACTAAAGATATGATAATTAAATTTGTAGAAAAATTTATATTTTTGAGTAGATACTCTATAGAGTACTTTGAGATTACATGCCTAAAGTCTTCTACTTGATGGTTTTAGGTTTTGTGTCACTAAAGGTGATTAATTACAAAATCTACATACAACTGATGCAAGAGTTAGAACTTAATCCATATTGAAACATGAACTATTATTTAAACCATCCGCCAAAGTCATACTTTCATTTCTAGAAAAGTTTCAGTTCTAAACTCTACTAATATCCTATACAATTACACATCCAAAACTATATCATTCTAAATTTAAGAGAGAAGACTATATGACATATTTTATCTAATGCACTGTTTTCCAAAGATTATATTTAAATTTTAGCTCCGTAAATTATTAAACTTTGCCCAACTACATATTCATGAACCTGCTATCTTCTGCTTTCAAATTTTAGGCCCATATCAAAGTTGTCCAACCATCACCAATCAAATTTAAATCAATCTAGTAGACTCATGCTTCTGAATGATTTTCTGCATGTATTTTTAGAGCTGCAAGGGCTACCCTTATCATTTTTCATCTATTTATAAAGTATAGGAGATAAATGTTGTATACCCCTCATAAGATAAGACATGTGAGTCATTTTCTGCAAAAGTAACTTACCAGGATTCTCATGTAGGTATATCTCCAACAAAGAGAGAACACGAAGTTTGAAGAGCACAAGCTGTGATTGAGCAGTTTCCCCACCAGCCTGATTTTTCTTCTCTCTGAAAATTTGTGCAAGATAGGAATCCATGCGGAACATTGCATCATCATCCATTCCACTATCAGAATCATCCGGCGCATCAGATATTTCTTTGCCAATTGGCAGACCACCATCAACTGCCTCAGAATCCAAAGATTCTTCATCACTGTTGCCGGTTTCAGCTGTCTCACCTTCATCAGATTCTTCTGCTTCTTCAATGCCAAGAAGATCATCATCGTCTTCTTCGTCATCTTCACTGTCTACATCCTGATGTCTAGCTGGTTTCAGATCCTTCTTTATAACGCGCAGCATCCGAAGCAATCCATCATCCGTGACACCATCACAAAAATATTTGAATACCTACAAGAATAAAATACAGAGGTGATAAACTATACCTGAAACAGGTAACTCAAGTCAAGGCTCACTGCAACATGTTGACAAACAAGTACTCTAAACGTAATCCACAATATCAACTTAAATATCTTTCTTAAAGAACATACTGCCAAAGAAACCAACATTGTGTCTCCACCATAAAGGCCTCACCTAAAAAAGCCTTCTACAGCCATAAACATAAATTTGATCTTTAAATCATTTGGGAACTGAACCATAATTTTGGTGCAAACATATTTAGAGCTTACCTCATAATATTCCCAAATATACCGGTTAACTTATTACAGTCAAACCTAGGTTTTCTGGAACTCACCTGCTCAATGGCAGACCGCATAGGAGCTGATGACTGTGGCAGCAAAGAAAGCAATGTATCCACAAGGACATCCATCAACTCAGGTGTTCCATCAGAATCCGACTCATCATCTCCTGAGAAGTCAAGATCAGGGGAGGGAAAAGCTTTTTTGCAACAAATGATAAGTTCAGAAGCAGCTTCAATGAACTCGTCAGGACGAAGAAGAACTTGCAGCAGCAATTGGATGAGCAAATACCTAAGAGAACGTAATTTACGTGCATCTGTGCTGAGACCACAATTCCTTTCCTGCACTTAATCAATTAACCTGGTGAGTTTTCAATGAAGATTCTTAGAAACTCAGACATTTATAGTTCTGTAATGAAAAAATCAATCTTTTCATGCATGTCTCATGTTAAGACTCCAAATTATTCATGACTTAGGTGCTGAAAGTGTTAAGATTTGAACATTCCACTTTGCACAATCCCTTCTAACATATATGCTATTATGGAAGTATTACAAAAAGAGTTGACCAATTCAAGGTTCACAATCAGTGTTGCAAATCCTATTGGGAAAAGATAGGATTACCTCTCTAGAAAGGTGAATTTCTGTTGCTTGCAATTTTTCCAATGCTTTTTTATCCTCATTGCTCAGTGTTCTAAAGAGAGACAGCGAAGGAATTTCGCGTAATGCTTTAAAAAATAGCATAAAATAAGATCCAAGATCGTTTGCCTCTAGGCCCCCAACCACAGCCCGAGGACCTTCTCCTTTCTGGGCATTTTTCAATAATAACTGAAGCTGCTCGATGCACATCCTGCAAAGAGTACTGGAGTTTGGCACCTTTGGCCATCTGAACTTCTCCTTTAGATCAAAGGATGTAAGTTCTGTTCCAAGAGATGAAGAAAATAAACCTTGGACAGCCAAAAACTTCAAAATTTCTTTTTGCACACCAAACTTCGCCTCTTGATCAATCTTTAAATGTTTCAACACACTGGGAAGAGAATCGACAACCCAAGTTTTCAAAAAATCAGAGGTTCCCTGTGTCAAGGCAGAATCCTTATCCTCCACAGAACCTATTTCCGAATTGTCATCAGTTGTTTGACTATGATCCGAAGGCTCCTCAGTGACACGACCCTCGTCCAAAAACATGTCCATCAAGTTCTGAATAAACAGCATGCAGCCAGATTCAGTGGTGAATTTTGCCATAAAATCTTTTACTGTTTTTGTACGTGTAATGCAATCAAACTTTGCATTGCTATGCTTCTGCAGAGATACTATTACAGCTGCTCTTCTAACTTCATCACATTCTATCCAGTCTGACAGCTCTTTAAGAAAATGCTGGACGACTTTATATAGCCAAGAGGTTTTAGTGGAAAGTACATCCATTAAACACTGGACAAATTTGCTAGACAGCACAATTGACACACAAGATGTAGGAAGCCTTGGAAGGAGAAGAAGAAAAATGTCAAATGCCAAATGTTTACGATCATGAGATGACAAAAGTAAGGATTCTTCGATAATGTTTTCCCAAAAACAGCGAAGATTTTTCTCAGTGTCTTCTTCAGATGAGTTTGACTTGCGATGCTTTTTGTGCTTTTTCACAGGATTTGAACCTGAAGCAGTGTCTGCATCTTTTAGAACAACATTGGGTAGTAGAATGTCAAGTAAAGAAGGCCATACATTATGAACTCGGGGCTGACAGAAAGTGGATTCCTGCATGCAGTAATACAAATACAGTACAATATCAGAAACATAGTTTTTAGTCTCCATTTGTTCAAAAAGAAAAAAATATATAACCTTTAGGCAATTAGCAATAGTTGAAAGATGGCTGGCGGAAAAAAGCTTCCTAGAGCTATATGGATTAGGCAGAAGCTTTCCAAAGACTTCATTGTCGATAGAAATCTTCACACGCATTTTAAGAGCAAGAAGCAAAGCATCAGGATTTCCCACTTCAGGGGCTTTATCAAACCATTCTCGGAGCCCAGGAGCTTCTATAATATGCTCCAACACAGCTTCAATAGGTAACTGCAACAGGACAAAAAGTGGCAATGCATTAAATGAAACTTTTCATTCAAATAAGAACACTCAATTAAAAAAGTACAGATAATGAGAGATCAAAGAATGTTCAGCGTAGATAAAACAGTAAAAAATCCACAATAAAAAAGTTTTAGGCATTGGGCATGCAACAATACAATCACAAAAGTTACAAATGGAAGGAAAAGTGCAAACTGGAAACCATGGGTTGGTCCTTATAAAAAAATTACCGAAAGGCTTTCTCATGATAACACCAGGATACAAGGACATAGTTACTTTCTGTACATAGGGCTACCCCACTATTTAATGTAACAAACTACATAGTGCAATAAGTTCTAACATCAAACTTCACAAAACACCACAAATAACCATATACTATATCATGCCCAATAGTTTCCCTTATTTTAAAGCAAATAGGCAAATAGATCTTGCATCCTCAATATGCTAAGATATTTTTTTATTTTTTATGTACATTATATTGTTTGTGTTCATGATGTTTGTGTATTAAAATAACAAGAGCACAAATTTTCATTAAAACAAAAACCTAGGGTGTCTTTACTACAAAATGATATGAGGTTGAAGCTAGGTCTTGCACGTTAAGGCACTAATCACTATGCATACATAACCTCAATATCTTATAAGACATGCAGCAAAGCTGTGCGCATCATAATGCTTATAACAGGGAATTTGGGATAATAAAACTCATTTTTGGAAGTACAATGAAGGGAAAAGGAAAAATATTCAGAAAAAAGAAGAAAATATCTAGAATTTGTAGCTCATACAAAATGTTATTCAGAAAGGGTAGAACACTACCTTATCGACCAATTCTAAGATAATTATGACAGAGGGCTCCTGCAAATACTGCTTTCTGGATGCAAGAGAGATGAGAGAACTAACAAAATCCTTGACATAAATATAACTCTTATCAGCGGTACTCTCATTCGTTAGTCTTCCTGATCGTGCAATGGCACCATAAGCAAACAAGCGACCCAAGAGACAATCTTTTACATCCTGCGCAGACATTAAGAGCAACTAAGACTTGCAAGATACCTAAACCTTCTGTAGAGAACAAGAAATGCTTACATACCTGACCCCTCATTGAAGAAGAGACTTCCAATAAATCAACAATCAGTTTCATCAATGAGTTAACTTCAACACAAGGAAGTGCACCAACTAAAACAGTCAATCCCAAAGAAAACCCTTGTCTAGCACACTGCACCAGTTATACAAAGAGTTAGGTCACTGAGAAGTATTTGTAGACAGCAATAGCTGCAGTACGCTATTTTGTCAACAAAGCATGCAGTTATTGGTAATAAGTACTATCATGTCCAGTACGGACCTGTAATATAAACACTTAAAACCATTTATCCACAATTATCAATGTTATGGAACAATGAGCTTACATGTGTAATCATAACTCCTACAGTTGATTTCTTAATTAAAAAACTCATTTAAAGTTGACTACTAAAAAAACAAATAGAAAATACAGTGATTCCATCAAAACCCATGACCAACAATTTGATGCCGCTGATCAAGCTATAGATAATAAAACTTTCACACAATGCCTTCTAAAGAACATGTCAAGCGTAATACTAGCACAAATTATCAATTTTAAGTGTCATTCAAATAGAAAAGACAAAGAAAAGGACAAATACTTAAATTTTACTAAATGAGTAAACATGACGCCGAACTGATAATATTATGTGAAATTTTTATCTTTTTTATATAAGTACACACACACGCTTACATGCAGTTTCATAATACTATTATAAAATAAAAAAAAATGCACCCAAGAACACTATAGATGAAAAAACACATGGTACATGCCTTCTACTTGAAGAATGATTTATTTAATTAACATTTCAGTGATCCATTGAGCGTAAGTAGAACCCATTACTATAATTAAAGCAATATAGAGGAAGTAAGTAGAGCGATTACTTTTGCTTTATGCACATTGGAAAAAAATATGCTGAATAAAACATCCCCCGTATCAAAGGTTATAACAACAACTAATATTAATAAGCATTCAAATCAACAAGAAATAAAAATCCATTATCAAGTTAAAGCTACTTTATAAAGAACTATAACCAAAAACATTGACCCACACCACAAAATACTTGTTCTAATTTACAGATAGCAAAAAAAATATACGAGCTTTTAATTCCACAAAAGAGTGATAGCCATAACGATACTATACACACATTGTCCACAATCTCAACAAACATCAGTAAAACAAACCTCTAAATGAGTCTTCTAATTACACATAGCAAAAATTATAAGAAAAAAAAAAGTTTTCAATCCCGCAAGAAACAAACATATCCATTAGCAAACTACAGATACAGCAGAAATTCACAACAGAAACCATCCAAAACAAACTGCTAATCAATTCTCCCAACAACCTCAAAATTCCACAAATTACATAAAACCCAATGTAAAACTATAGCAAATTACCCAAAAACCACAACAAAAACCAAAAACAAACCTCCCGAGACGACGAAACACCCCGAATGAGCCTCCTAACCGCATACCTAACCGACGGAGCACAACCATTCAACCCATCATCTTTCTCAGCTTCCAACATCAACCCACCTTCATTTTCACCATCCCCACCAACTTTCTCAAACACTCTCTGCACTTCTTTCAATTCATTAACCAATCTCTCAGCTGCAGCAACTCTAACACTCACCTCACCATTCCCAAGATCTTTAAACACCCCAAGATGTAATTCAGGCAATCCATTATCACTTTCTGAATGAGATGATGTCTCATCCATTGGTACAATCAAATCTTGGGTGTTTTCACAAATGGGTTTTAAAAATTTGTGCTTTTCTTTAGCTAAAGCTTTTCTTTTCTTTTTTCTTTCCATGGGTTTAATAGAATCAAGATTAGGTTTTGATTCTTGATCAATTGGTCTTTCTCTTTTCTTGGGTTTTTGGGTTTTTGTGTCTTCCATTGTTTTTGGGGGGTTTGGGAGAGGTTTAAGCTAGGGTTTGGAAGATGCAGGGAGATTGTAGGGTTTGGGTTAGAGATATAGCGCCTCCAAGCTCCAAAGAGTGAACCAAATTTATTATTATTATTATATATATTTTGTGTTTTATAATTTAGTGAAAATTATATTATATTCACCTTTACAAATGTTTTGTTATATGATTGTTTTTTTTTTTTGAAATCATTATATGATAGTTTCTTATTTGGAGATTATATAAATTTAGTGAAAATTGATTTATATTTTTCTTAATAATTTAGTGAAAATTTTATTTACTTATAGTAATTTATATTATCTTTTTTGTAGATTAAAAATTTGATTTGATATATATTGTTAGGAATAATTCATAAGTTGTGATGTTAAGAATAGAATTTACACATTATACTTCTTGTAATCCTGATATTATAAAGGATTTAGCACTATAAATAGGATTTATGTGTAAGACAGTTATCTGTACAGTTTAGTCAGGAATGAACAGTGTATCGGAGACTACATGTCAGGAACAAAGAGCAAATCCTGATGATGGTCTAATACTGATGATGATCAGATACTGATGCAAGATGAAATCCTGATATCAGTCTTGTTACTGATGATGTCATTATGGATGCTACAGAAACTGGTAAGTGCTATAAAACAGGATCGTTGTTTGAAGAACAAGCAAGAAGATATTATGAAGGAAAGAGTTTTTTTTATTGATGGAAACTATCGACTAGAAGGCAGAACATTGTCATGTATAGATTATATCTTTCTGTTATTAGTTGATAGGTAGCATTATAAATACTCTCTCTATATCATTGTAAAAAGTGTTCATAAGGTTTGTAATCGTGAGTATACGAGAGTACAAACAGAGAGAGAGAGATTTGTATTGTCAGCAGCTGCTAAAGGTATTGTACACCTTTGGTAGAGTTTGTATTTGATCTTATTAATACAAACAGAGTTTGATTCATTCGTTTATTCTTGTTCATATAATTAAGCAAAAATCAGACACGATTATATAACTTGTATTCAACCCCCCCCCCTTCTACAAGTTATTCGAGTTAACAATTAGTATCAGAGCAGGTTGATTTCGAATAATCATAAAGATCCGCAATCATGTCTGGTTACAAGGATGGTAATACCAAGATTCCTATGCTCAAGAGAAACGAATATACTCTATGGGAAGTAAAGATGTTGCATCATCTGGAAGCAACAGATCCTGATTATCTTGACAGAATCAGAGATGGACCTTTTGTTCCAACAAAGGTCGTTGGACAAGCAACTGTTGATGGTGTGGTTGTTCCAGAACATACAGCAGAGAAGCCAAAATCTGAATGGTCAGATAAAGACAAGGAGAATGTTCTTAAAGATGCTAAAGTGAGAAACATATTATTCAACAGTCTTGATTCTGTTCTCACTAACTATGTTCTCTCTTGTAAAACTGCTAAGGATATATGGGACAATCTTAAGGTTCACTGTGAAGGAACTAAGCCTGTCAGGAAGAATATGAGGACATTACTTATACAACAGTATGAGTACTTTGAATCCAAGTCTGGTGAGTCACTTACTGATACCTTTGATAGGTTTACAAAACTCATCAATGAGATGGCCATGCATGGTAAATATTATGACTTGGAGGATATGAATACAAAGTTCATGAAAGCTTTGCCTGATTTCTACAATGAGAAGATATCTGCGATTGAGGAAGCTAATGATCTGGATGAGATTTCATTAGAGGCAGTATATGGAAAATTGAGAGCTTATGAACTTGACAAGCAGCAGAAGAAGAGCAGGAGTGAAGGAAAGATGAAGACTATTGCACTTACTGCTCAATCTGAATTAAAGAAGCTTCCTGAAGAACAGCATGAAGAGATTGCTGTAAAGAATTCAAGGAGGAAGAAAAGCAAAGAAAGTTCTGAGTCAGAGACTACTGATATGGACTCTGACAACAATGATTCTGAATCTGAGATGCAGGAACTCTTTGCTATGTTTGCTAAAGCTTTCAAGAAAGGTAGATTTAACAGGAGAAGATTTAGCAAAGGACCTTTTCAAAAGAAGGAGGAGAAGAAGAGTGACAAAGGCAAAGGTACAATTGTCAAGCTTGATAAGGCCAAGATCAAGTGCTTTAACTGCAGCGAGCTTGGACACTTTGCTAGTGAGTGTAAGAAGCCTAGGAATTCAGGAAAGGGTAATGCACTTATGGTCACACAGAAGGATTGGGCTGATTCCAGTGATTCTGAAGATGAATTGAATTATGACAACATTGCATTGATGGCAAATGGTTCAGACAAACCTGGATCTCCAAAGAAAACTTCTCCATCCTCTGTTAAGGTATCACTTCACTCTCTTGATTCATTTGATAGCTTAAATTCTGATGAAATTAGATCTATCCATGCTGAGTTTAAGAATCTTATGACTAATTTTAGAATTCTTACTTGTGAAAGAGATGAACTTAAGGTTAAGAATGATAAATTAGTTGATAGAAATAATTTTCTTGAATCTGAATTAATTCAAATGGAAGAATACAAGTTAAGTTCTGATAAAGCTAAGCATGATTATAGTGTATTCTTGAGGCTTATGACTATGTCAGAAAAGAACTAGAAGAAGAGAGAGATGTGATTAAGACTATTAACAATTCCAGTAAAAAGACTATAGAAATCTTTGAAAGTGGAATTCGTGGTAAGGTTAATGGTTTAGGTTTTGATAAGGCTAGACAAGAGGAAAAAGTAGCTATTGTCAATGATGATAGTAAAATAGAAGCTAACACATCTAAATCTGAAGGTAAGAAAATTGTTTCTGAACCTAATCATGTTAAATTTGTTGATTCAAAAGGTACCCCTGTTGTACACAAAAGGATTAACAATAGTAATTCAGATGAGAAAGTGTTAGAGAAACCTAAGAATGTAAACATAGGGTTTCTGTCTAAGTCTCAGTTGAAACAGAGATTAGATGGTCTTTCAGAATCTAGCAAGATCAAAAGAAATAGGAATGGAAAAGAAGGTATTAACAAAGAGAATAATTACAAGAATGTACCTGATGCACCTAGGAAAAAATGCTATAAGTGTGGAAATCATAATCATTTGGCCCTAGACTGCAATCAAAAACCTTCTTGGAAAACTGAGTCCAGATTCCCCAAGACTCAGAAAATTCAATACCAACCACAAAAAGCTTGTTATCATTGTGGTAGTTTACTTCATTCCATTTACATGTGTAGAGAATATCATGAACTGTACTATGACTATTATTCCTTGAAATCTGAAACTCCTAGTCACAAACAGTTTGTGAAATTAGAGTCTAAAGTTGACTCTACAACAGGTAAAGTAAAAGCAAAATTCTCAAAACCTGTTGTTTCAAAATCTAGTAAGAAAGGATCCAATCAAAGTTGGGTCCTAAAAAATTCTAACTAGTTACTTTTTGTTTGCAGGGCATAGGAAAGAAGCATTCAATTATCTTGGACAGTGGATGCTCTGGACATATGACTGGAAAGAAGTCCCTGCTTACAAAGTTTGAGAGGAAAGCTGGCCCAGTAATATCTTTTGGAGATGGCAACAAAGGAGAAACTCTGGGATATGGCTCAATTGTTTTGGGGAATGTCTGTTAGTGTAGGTGCCCTAGAGGCAATACATAGTTTCTCGAATAAACCTTATGTCATTTGATTATTAAATAAATGTATTTATTATGACTCTATTTACTGCGATATTTGCTAGCATAATAAATGTCCTTAGAATAATGATACACATTATATAGTTTAAGTTTACAACTTGAATTTGAGATTATATAATATATCATATTCTTAAAGGTCCCTAGTCGAGTATTATTATAAAGGACAATAATAATACATAAATAGACTAGTATGTTTTTGACTGATAACCACATCTCATTGGTTATGGGTATGGAGATACTAAAGTCAATACATAGGTACATGTAGGGTACATGGTACTGGACAGACCCACCGTGAGATTCTTCATGTTAATTAAGTCATAAGAAAGACTCACAGTGATAATGGTGTAATGATCCTTTGACTTGAGATCATTATATTTCTATACGAGGATAATATACTTTGACTACATTAAAAGTTACCTTTGACCGGGTGATGATAAAAGTGGACATCGGGTATATTGTGAATCGTATGAGAAATATGAATGATAGATAAAGGATTTAACCCTCCTATCAGATAGGAGAGATATTATTGGCCTCTTGATTGAGTGAGACTATAAAATGCATGGCCGTGCTCAAATAATGATTTGTCTTAATAGTCTACTTATGTATCAAGTAAACCCGGATTAAATTATGAAGAGGATGACTAAATACATGCCTCGAGTTTAATCTATAATATTTGGTTAAAGGGATTATATTACACGGAAACATTATATCACGAAAGGTTTAATTGGATCACCAATTATTATTATTACTTGGGTAGCAATGATGTATTACTAGATGCCACTCATTGTTTATAATTTTATTATTGGATATTAAAATTATTGCCAACGTAATAATAACCTAAAGGGTTACACAATAAGAACGTTTTAAAAGGAGTTTTAATTTAAATATTAGATTTAAATTAAATAATTAAAATTCGAAATTGATTATGGAATCAGATTTCGTTTTTAATTAAATGATTATAAATTCGAAATTGGATAAATAATTAATTGAGTTGGACTTAGTTAATTAAATGTTATTTCGAATTTAATTCATTAAAAACCCAAATCAGTTTGTTTTAATTGTAGCCCAAGCTGATTAGGGTTAGGCCCATCTTTCTCCCTATAAATACATAAAGATGTATTGGTTAGAAAAACACTTTTGCAAAATCGTTTTTTTTAAAAACCCTAGCTGCTCTATTCTTTGAGAGGCTAGAGAGAGAGAGAGAGAGAGGCTGATTTTGGCTAGTACCTGCTCCTTGGATCGTTGGACGATCAAACGTTCGTGTGGACGATTTAGAGACGCGGATCTTGCATCAAGGGTTGCGTAGTGATCACAATCTAGGACCTCCATCTGTCAACCGAATTCGTAAAGCTTCGTAAAGGTATTGATTTTATTCACCATAATCAGCATGTCTTATACATGGATCCTATGATTAGGGTTTCGGATTTTATTGTTTTTACGACTGTTTTTCGCTGCGTTTATGCCCCGAAACCCATCAATGTCATCATAGAAAATGTAGCACTAGTTGAAGGCTTGAAACATACTCTTTTAAGCATAAGTCAACTGGGTGATAAAGGTTACAAATCAATCTTTGACAGAGAAGGATGCAAAATCTTGAATATGCAAAATGGAGACATTGTTCTAACTGGTCAAAGACATGGTAACATATATGAAGCCAGCTTGAGAGATACATCAAAAGGAATTGTTAGATGTCTCTACAGCAAAGCAACAAGTGATGAAAGCTGGAATTGGCACAAGAAGCTCTCACATCTTAATTTCAAGAAGCTTAATCAACTTGTTAAGCACAATCTGGTGAGAGGCCTACCTCAGGCAAATTTTGTGCAAGATGGACTTTGTGATGCATGTCAGCTTGGAAAGCAAAGAAGAACCACTTTCAAGAGCAAGACTGAAAATTCGATTACTGAACCATTTCACATGCTACATCTTGATCTGTTTGGTCCAGTAAACATTATGTCTATCAGCAAGAAAAGATATTCTCTAGTAATAGTGGATGATTTCACAAGGTTTACATGGGTGTTCTTTCTACACAAGAAGGATGAAGCTCCTCAGCAAATCACTGAACTTGTAAAGAATATTCAGAATAACTCTGAGTACAAAGTTAAAGTACTTAGGAGTGACAATGGTACAGAATTCAAGAATTCTACAATGGATGCAGAAACGATACAGAAACGATCCCTTCTCTCTCCTCTGCATCCCTTCTTCCCAAAATTTTTCTACTGCCTTCATTATCGTAGTGTTTTTAAAAAATGAGAAATTAATGTTACCCGTGAATTTCTTTAGAAAAAAAAATGAAATTTAATAAGAAAAAATAAAAAGATGATACATTTTAGTTGAAAAGATAATTGGTTATTTATTAGCATTATAATAGAGGAGTTTTGTGCAGACAATGGAATCACTCAACAGTTTTCTGCACCTGGTACACCTCAGCAGAATGGTGTAGTGGAAAGAAAGAACAGGACTCTCATAGAGGCAGCAAGAACCATGCTTGCAGATGCAAAACTTCCAACCTACTTTTGGCAGAAGCTATTAACACTGCATGTTTTACTCAAAACTGTACCTTGGTAAATAGTCATGGAAAAACTCCCTATGAGATGATCAAAGGAAAGAAACCAAGTTTGAAATATTTTCACATCTTTGGATGCAAATGCTATGTCCTAAAAGTTCATCCAGAACAACTTGGAAAATTTGAAGCCAAATCGGATGAAGCAATTTTTCTAGGATATTCAGCATCTAAGGCCTTCAAAGTTTATAATCTCAGAACTCACATTGTTATGGAATCAATTCATGTTGCATTTGATGATAAGAAATTTGGAATTCTGCAAACTGATGAAAGCCATGACAAATTGGAATTTGAAAATCTGAAGAATTCTGAGATACTCTCCAGTGATGATGAAGGTTCTCCAGAAGGAATTTCTATTGCTTCTCAAAGGAATGCTACTGTTGAGGGGGAGCAAATAAATCAAAGAGAACACAGTGATCATCAGGAGCAGACTAGCTATTCGAAGTCTACTCCATCAGGAATTGACGTTTCAGAGTCTACTCCATCAGGAACTGATCTTTCAGAGTCTACTGAGGAAAAATCAGTAACTAGCAGCAATATTGAATCTACTGATTCTATTGATCAAAGGAGAGTTTTTGAAGGAAGAGAGAATTCTTCTACAAGAGATACCACTAACTTAGGGGGAGAGACTGGCAGAGTCAATCTACCACCTGTTAGAAAATGGACCAAGGATCATACTGAAGATTTGATTATTGGTGATCCAAATAGTGGTGTTCGAACTAGAAGATCAAGTCAAAATGAATGCTTGTATAGTTGCTTTCTCTCAAAGAATGAACTTAAGAAGGTAGAAGAAGCCTTACAGGATCCTGATTGGGTAATTGCAATGCAGGATGAGTTAAATGAGTTTGAGAGAAACAAAGTCTGGAAACTGGTACCAAGACCTAAAGATAGATCTATTGTTGGTGCAAGATGGGTTTTCAGGAACAAGCTAGATGAATCTGGTATGATTGTAAGAAACAAAGCAAGACTGGTGGCTAAGGGTTATTCTCAGGAAGAAGGCATTGATTATGATGAGACCTTTGCACCTGTAGCAAGATTAGAAGCAATCAGAATGTTTCTAGCATTTACAGCTCATTCAAAATTCAAGGTATACCAGATGGATGTAAAGAGTGCTTTTCTAAATGGCAAACTTGATGAGGAAGTGTATGTGGAACAGCCACCTGGATTTGTTGATCCAAAGTTTCCAAATCATGTCTACAAACTTGACAAGGCACTCTATGGACTAAAGCAGGCACCAAGAGCATGGTATGAGACTTTGTCTAAATTTCTTCTTGAAAATGGCTTCACAAGAGGTACAATTGACAAAACTCTATTCTTTAGAAAGATTAAAGGTGAATTGCTTTTAGTTCAAGTTTATGTTGATGATATTATTTTTGGTTCTACTAATGAAAAGTTGTGTGCTAAGTTTAGCAAGCTTATGCAGTCTAAGTATCAGATGAGCATGATGGGTGAATTAAATTATTTCTTAGGCTTGCAGGTCAAACAAACTGAGACTGGTATTTTCATTAATCAGTCAAAGTATATCAAAGATCTTTTAAGAAGGTTTGACTTTCAAGACTGTGCAGTTGCAAAAACACCCATGGCAACAGCCACTAAACTAGACTCTGATCCTAAAGGGAAGAGTGTGGATAATACTAGTTATAGAGGCATGATAGGCTCATTGTTATATCTAACTGCAAGTAGGCCAGATATAATGTTTTCTACCTGTTTATGTGCTAGATTCCAAAGTGATCCTAAGGAATCTCATTTAATTGCCGTGAAGAGAATTTTTAGATATCTCAAAGGAACTCCAAATCTTGGTTTATGGTATCCTAGAGAATCTGATTTCTTTCTAATTGGCTATTCAGACTCTGATTATGCAGGGTGTAAGATAGACAGGAAAAGCACTACAGGTACATGTCAATTCTTGGGAAATAGATTGATTTCTTGGGCAAGCAAGAAGCAACAATCTGTTTCAACCTCAACTGCAGAAGCTGAGTACATAGCAGCAGGCAGTTGTTGTGCACAGCTCCTTTGGATAAGAAATCAGTTGATGGATTATGGTATGACACTTAGTAATATTCCTATGTTTTGTGATAATACTAGTGCTATTAAAATTGCAGAAAATCCAGTTCAACATTCAAGGACTAAGCACATTGATGTCAGGTATCATTTTATTAGAGAACATATTGAGAATGGTACTGTGGAACTTCATTTTGTTCCTACTGACAAACAGCTTGCAGATATTCTAACTAAACCACTTGATGAGATTACATTCAGTAGATTAGTAAGTGAGTTAGGAATGTTAAATTTTTAGATCTTTAACATTTGCAAAAGTAGCAAGGTATGTTGTTCTTAGCTTATAGACTTGATATTCTTGTCAGGATCTATATTTGATTTTTAAATGCTTTAGCTATAACACTTTGCCTTGATAAATTTCAGTATGATAGACTTGTTAATAATCATAAGGATTAGATTTGTTATCAGGATGCTGACGTCATCAATATTGTGTCAGTATCAGGATTATGAAAATTGTTTCAGATCCTGATGTTTACTTTGTGTAGTAATCTAATTCTGTGATGTGTTAAGTCTATGACAGCATGTTTTGATATTTGCATACTGATAATTTATACATCATTCAATAATCAAAAGACAAGTAGATAACAAGAAATTGTATTTTCATTAATTAAAATCATTACATATATGGAAATGAAATACAACATCTTTTTGTCTAATTTCTACTGATAATTCTATACTTGTCTATTGATATGAATTCTGAGGTACAGGACAAGGAGCATCTCAAGAAATCCATCAGGGGATTGAATAGCCTCGTCTACTCTTGGATTCCTTGTCTGGGCGACTTGGATGAGAGCAGCTAACTTAAATGAATAGCATCTCCATCAAGATCAACCTCAGACTCTCGGCCAAATTCTTCATCCTCAAGTTTTGAGGAGGTTAGGGGAAGATTGTATCCAACAGATGGATATTCTAGGAGAAACCTCTGGATATTATCGGAAACCAATCCATCCATGATTAGTTCGATGAGAAGAGTCATCTTTTCAAAGAGATGATCAAGAACAGGATGTTCATCGACCGTGAAAGATCTAAAGAATGGATTTGAATGGAATTTTGGTTTGAGGAGCATTGTTGAGAAGAAAAGAAATTGAAAGGTTTATGAAGAATGGCATAAGGCGTCTGTTTCTTTTAAAGAAAGACGTGAGAAGCTGAACAGTCACTTGGAAGTTTTAATGAAGTCAGATGCTAATTATTGCATATGACTGTATTTCTTGTTTTCAATAAATATTGAATATATCTAACCAATTGATTTTTGTTCAGATTAATTATTTATTTCTTTTCAGATAAAAGAAAAATGCCACGTGGAAACTCCAATTAAGTCTCTGAAATCAGGATGATATTGATCAGGATTTCATGTGTGATCATCAGGATTTGAGAATTATCATATTTTTGAATCACATTGTATTTTGTGACTATTTTGATGAGAGGACAACAGGAAAAGGAAGCTGATCAGTATTGATTATTTATACCCTGATTTATTTCATGAAAATCAATTTTGGATTTTATTTTCCAAAAATCGTGGGTAACCACACTTTTCAGGGACTGACACCTGTCAATCTATGTGTCAATGTGGGATAGTGGTCTGAAAGATTTGTGAAATATATTTGTTTTGAAACTCTAATCGTGTAATTACTTTCTCTAATTTTACATTCTCTAAAGCAAAAACCACTCTTGAGTATTCAAAATCACTCCATTTCAAGAATTTTTCAAGTTCTTTTCAGATCAAAAATGGCAGCTCAGAGAAGATTACCTAAATCAGTAGCCTTCAAGTTTGGTGACTTTGATTTTATGACAAACAACCATGTAGCAGCTATCACCAACAAGGAAGGAGTGTCATCTGATTTTCATCCAATCATGGACTTTCTGGCGAATGGACCATTAAGTTATGCATTGACAGCATCTCCTCAAATTAATCAAAAAGCTATTTCACAAGCTTGGGAGAATGCTGAGGTAATTGATTCTACTCAGAGTCAATCAGGTAAGATTGTTCTACACTTAGGACAAGACTCATTTGATATTACTGAATCTGTTGTTAATTCAATACTTCACTTACCTGTTAGTTTGATTTATGAGAATGTACCATCTGATGATAATGTAAGAACTATGTTGTCTAAATTAGGTTATAGTGGACCTCTAGACAACATGAGCCAGTTGAATAGGTCTTTTCTTAGAAAGGAATGATCCTTTTACTTTGATCAAATTGCTAAATGTTTTACTGGTAAATGTAGTTCTTTTCAGCAAATTACTTCTGTTACATCACATATTGCTTATAGTTTGCTTTATGACAGAGTAATTAACATTGGTCATATTATCTTAAGTCAGATGAGTATTAAACTTGGGTTAAGAGATCAGAACAGGAAAATGATTTATTATCATAGATTTATGCAAATGTTTATTAATCATTTTATTCCTGATGTTGAAGCTAGATTTGGTAGGGAACATTGTGTTTCTTCTTATGAACAGCAAAAGAGAATTTTCTCTGACATTACAAAGAAGGACACTGAAAAGAATCTAGATGAAATACCTGAAATTCATTATCCACATCATGTTCAGGTAATTCTTAAAACTCATCTTCCTACTCTCTACAATTCTTCTTTCTTTTGTGGTGAAATGGCTCAAGAATCTCAATTGTAGGAGAACCCACCTGTGTCTACCCAAGTAGCCCAAAACATTATAGTCTCTGAAACAATTCAAGAACCAAATTTTGATCCACAGCCTATTGTTTCAAAGAAACCAACCTCTGGTGTTTCTCAAAAGACATCAGTTGTAAGGAAGAGAAGATTTGTTGTGTCAAGTAGCAGTAATTCTAGTGAAGATGATGATGATTTAACTCTTGCTGAGAGAGCAGAATTGAAGGCTGCAATTCAACTTTCTCTGTTAGCACAAAGAGGTGAAAAACCTAGCCACAGCCAGGCTGCAGTCTCCCAAAAGGCTGTAGTTCTTAAAAAGGGAAAACAGTTACTGGATATTGTCTCTCAAAAGACTGTGTCTATTGAACAAAGATCTCATCCCAAGATCACTTCTGTGTCTACACCTCTTGAGTCTTCTCAGGATAAATCTTTTGCTCACTATACAAGGAGAACAAGGAGAAAGATTCAATTGTCACCTACACACACAGAGTCTAGTCCAACTAATATCATGCAGGTCTCTACAAATGAAGCTACAATCAAGTTAGCAAATGACCATAGAGATCTGGATATTGATTCTTCATGGGAAACTACATTATCATACAGACTGGCTATGGGACTAATTTCTCTCAAAGTGAAGTTGTTAAGGCCTGTTCTAGATTTTCTGGTTGAAAGAGTACCAAAACTTTTATTTCCAGATGAATATGGACTTCTACATCAAAGACTTGAATTAATGAAGATGTATTTCTATGTATCTGTCAGAAGACAATTAGTCAAGAAATTTGGACTCTCGAAGCATGTTGCACTTCAATCACTACATGCATATTTATTTGACAAGAATGTCATTATTGAAGATGCTTCAGTTCAAGGTAAACAACATGAGGAAGTAGATAGAGGAATGCAGTCAACAGAAGATACTATTGCACCAGTGGTGAATAGTAAGAAAGATCAGATCACAGTCACTGCAACACAAGAACCATCTAGTCAGAGGTTGGATGACTCAGGAGCTGTGATAGCTGATGTTGAAAGGTCTTCTGTGATGACTGAAATTGCAAGTGAGAAACCCTATGATATGGGAGGAATGACTTTGGTTGATTTTTCTGAAGATCAAACAAATTTTGTTCAGTCAGAGTCTATCCACCTTGAGGGTGAGTCTCAGCAAACAACACTTAAAGACGGTGATGTACTAACTATGGTGTCTAATGAAGTATTACTGAAGACATCAGAGTCTAGTAAAGAACCTGAAAGTGGTATACTGGAGCCTGTAGTCTCTGGAAGGAAAGAAGATGATTGTAAGGGTTCATAGATTATAGCAGCTCACTCCTTGGAGAAAACCTCAAGCCCCTTGTCAAATGAGGAACCCTCTCTCCATATGAGTTCAGGTATAAAAACTCCTTCTAAACCCTATTTTTCTGTAGGTCATGAGAGCACTTATCCAAATTTGAGTGATACACTTGAAAAGATGGACTTAGATCCACAATTTGAGCGGCTGGCTCCTGACCAGGCAAAAGGTGAGGTAGAAAGAGTGTTGACTTTAGTAAGTCAAAGTGAGAATGAGGGTATGGATGATCAACTCCATAGTGAGGGAGAGAAAATTAGGAAACCATCATTTGATTTCTGGGATCAGGTTTTTCCTGAATCTTGGTCTGAAAATTTGGATATGGATGCTGGTACTTATTCATTCATCAAAATGTATCAGAAGAATGACCTAGCACATCACAATGCAAAGCCAGAAGTTAAAGCTCAGAAGCAAAAGGAGAGGCTTGCAGGAATCATTAACAGAAGATGTGCCAGGATAAAGCAATCTCTTGATACATATGTACCAGATGAAGTTCCTAATAATCCTAGTGTTCCTTTGTATGTACTTCCAATATCAGCTAGAATTGAGACATCTACAGTCTCTGATCACTCTAAGGAGGAGTCAGGATTTGAAGATGTTAGTACACAGAATACTGGTGAAGGAGATGATGATCATGTTTCAGCTACAGATCAGAAAGATGAAGATGTTGATACTTCTAATCAGGTTTTATTACTTGAATATCATACAACTCAAGCAACTTCTTCTACAAGACTTGAAGATACAGTTCTTTCTGATTCTGATTCTGAAGATACTAGAAGCACTTCCAACATTGAAGTTCATTCTGATGTTTTGAAAGATATTCAGAATTCTCAAATTGCTATGCAAACAAGACTTCAATCACTTGAAGATAACCAAGTCACAATTATGGAAAATCAAGCAGTTCTGATGAATATCATTTGTTCTGTTTCTGAATCTCTTGGAATTAATGTTGCTGATGTCAAAAAGGGGGAGATAAACAATTCAAAGACAACAACAACAACACCACTAGACTGGGGGAGATAAAGAGCAGACAAAGAGAAGTAAAAAGAAGAACTAGGAGTGACAGTGGGTGAATCTCAGTTAGCGAGTGTGGTAAAGGAAGAGCAGCATTAATAGTTAAAAATTCTTTCTTCTAAGTACTAGATAAACGTTTACATCTGGGAATGAGGTACTTAACTTCATAATTCTACATTCATAAATTCTATTCTGGTTGTATTGTTATATGTTTTGACATCCACAACTTAGATTTATGCTTCAGATTTTAAAGCATAAATAGGGGGAGATTGTTAGGAATAATTCATAAGTTGTGATGTTAAGAATAGAATTTACACATTATACTTCTTGTAATCCTGATATTATAAAGGATTTAGCACTATAAATAGGATTTATGTGTAAGACAGTTATCTGTACAGTTTAGTTAGGAATGAACAGTGTATCGGAGACTACATGTCAGGAACAAAGAGCAAATCCTGATGATGGTCTAATACTGATGATGATCAGATACTGATGCAAGATGAAATCCTGATATCAGTCTTGTTACTGATGATGTCATTATGGATGCTACAGAAACTGGTAAGTGCTATAAAACAGGATCGTTGTTTGAAGAACAAGCAAGAAGATATTATGAAGGAAAGAGTTTTTTTTATTGATGGAAACTATCGACTAGAAGGCAGAACATTGTCATGTATAGATTATATCTTTCTGTTATTAGTTGATAGGTAGCATTATAAATACTCTCTCTATATCATTGTAAAAAGTGTTCATAAGGTTTGTAATCGTGAGTATACGAGAGTACAAACAGAGAGAGAGATTTGTATTGTCAGCAGCTGCTAAAGGTATTGTACACCTTTGGTAGAGTTTGTATTTGATCTTATTAATACAAACAGAGTTTGATTCATTCGTTTATTCCTGTTCATATAATTAAGCAAAAATCAGACACGATTATATAACTTGTATTCAACCCCCCCCTTCTACAAGTTATTCGAGTTAACATATATATATATCGTGAATTTATTATGCAAATACCCTTTACAAAGTTTATGATATGAAAATATTGAATAGAAAATGAATTTGCTATCTTATTGGAAGATATATTGTATTGAATTGTGTAGTCATGGGTAATTTTTAAAAAATTTATGTTGGTTTATTTATGTTGAATAAATCAATGACAAAAAATTATAAAGAAAAAATAATAAAGAAATTTTTAAATGTATGTCAACTAATAAAAAAAATTATAAAGAAATAAGAGAGACGAATAAATAACATTTTTGTTTGTATAATTTTTTATTATAATATCTGAGCCTACCACACGTCAGTTAACCAATAAAAATCGAGGAATTATTTTAGGACCAATGAGAGCTAATCCCTAAAATTTAGACATTTCCTTATTTACAATCTCACTCTACCTCTTTAACCATGGTTAGTTAATAAATTTAAATACAATAATGATTTTATTAAACATATCCATAAATACCTATTTTTTAAATCAAAAAATATTTACAAGAAAATCACAATTTTAATTTGAAATCAATCACGATATACCACTATATATTTTAAATTAAATTTCATAATTAATCATTCATTAATCAACTACTCTTTTAATATAAATCCAGTCACAATCATATTATCATACATTATAAATTGATTTTATAATAAATATTGTACAATTATAATCGATATTAAATATTTATAATCTAACTTAACTAAAAATCTGAAAAAATCGGATTTGAAATCAGATTTTATTTTTAAAAGGTTCAAATATATATTTATTCACAATTTGTTAATAAAATAATTAATAAAATTCATATAAACGAGCACTACATATATTTTAATTATTCTAATTATTAAATATACGCTATAAGAGTATTATTATTGGTTGGTGAATAAATTACCGATAAAAAAATTAAAATTATTTTAGAGGCAATCAGAATTTACTTCTAAACTTTAAATCAATCAATCATATACAAAATTTTTATTATTTACCATGCTTATTCTAATTTTCTGATCGCATTTAAATTAAATTTAAATATAAAATATCCTGATTTAATAACTTCGCATATCACATGGTTTTTAATTTTAAAAAATTTCTACTAATCTTAAATATTATTTTCTATAAATCCACATAACAGTATATTACATATGATTATATATCTTTTAGTTATGAATTGTTTTTTTTAACATCCTTTATTATAATAAAGGATACCCGAATCTAACATATATCAGTTAACCAATCACAAGATTGTGAATTATTTTAACATCAATTAGAATCTATTAAATTTAAATCAATTAAACTTAATGTACCATTTTTCTCTATTGGATCAAGATTCTACGTTTCAGCCAAGACTAAACTCAAATCAAGTTACACTCTATAACAATTAATTTTTATTTTTTTATATCAATTAACTAAACATAATAACTATTAATTTTTATTGTAACGGTTAACTAATAAACAATTTATATAAAATAAAATTCTTATAAACTAAAAAATAATTATTATATCAATTTAAACATTACAGAAAATCTAAGCCGCTTATTCCCTATTCCCCATCAGACTTAGCCAACTTTGATAAACCAAGTGTATGCATCAATTCTTCTCAGGGCTAAATCCTATCAATTTTAAGGTACTACTTTATATCTTTTTATTATATGACATTCTATACTTGGGCAGATTATCTTTTTATTTCGATTGTATATATGTATTATATATGTCGTGTTTTAATTGTCCAATAAATTCAACAGAAAAACGTTTCTGACAAAAAAAAAATAGAAAACGATTTCGGTTATCATCATCCCCAGTCCGGATTCTCTCAGAGTTACTTCTCATTAGAATATTAAGTAGCAAACTTCAATAATTCAACGACATACTAAATTGTAGGCTTCAATCCTTATCACTTTACACTGATTTTTTTAAATTATTAGGTGTGCCCATATAGATAAATGTTTTTTTACAGTGTTGGGTTGCCAATGTTATTCAGTGATTACTTAACAATTTTATTCTAAATACAATAATTATTTAATTTAAAAATTTATACATTAATACATGAATCTATTATATTTATAATAGATATTTTGATATCTCAAATTTTCAATTAAAAATCATAAGGTACAATTATAATCATAAATGAAAAATTGTAAACAATATAAAACTATTTACCACACTATTCTAAATACACATTCAAAATTTAAGTTATATAAAGTATTAAATAATTCAGTCATAAAAAAAGCTAATCAACCAATTAAAATGTTAGAATGAATTTTAAACCAATCATCTTTTAACATTTTAATTATGAATTTTTTTAACTATGCAATAATTGTTTTAGAAAAAACTATGCAATAATTGTTAGAATGAATTGTGATTCTATACTATCCAAATCAATGAACTAATATAACAAAATCTAATACATGGGTAGACAAAATCCACGAACAGGATATTAGGCTCTCAATATAGAGAGATATTTAGTGAAAATCAAAGTAAAATCAAGGAAAAGAAAATAAGGCTTATCATTTACAAGGATTAGTACAAAATCTAATATTTTTGTAGATAAAATCCACCAACGGGGTACTATACTCTCAATGATATTTTTATTAAAAAATAAAAAAAAAATCAATATATAAAATTAAAAAAACCTTAAAAAACTGATATCAGCTCCTAAACTTTAGTTTAACATTTTTTGGGAAAGGTGGAGAGAGAGAGAGCAGTAACTACGGTATTTGTAATACAAATTATTAATAATGATAAATAAAAAGGTTGATACACTTAAATTATATATATTTTTTAATAAAAGGGTTCCTTTTGAAATTTGTATTCTTGAATTAAAGTAATAGTATCAATTCTCATATCTTAACCTAAGAGCATATATTGAATTTGCTTGGTTGGTTGACTATATTTTTTTTATATCAACAAAGCATAAAAAATGGCTAAGAAAACTAAATAACTTTGTAGAAAGATTCTACACAAAGAGAGATATTTGTTGACGAGAGATAAGAAAAAATAAAAATTGGGAGATTTTACACCATACATGCTACTCTTAGTTTTGTTTTCTAACATATCAATGTTGTTCTAAGACATATAATTATATATTTACATAACTTAGATTCATAATATATTTCATGTAATTGTCATATTTTTTCTATTCGCGTATTTCATTTCATTTTGTTAGTCACAGAGACATGTCTGTTTAACTCTAATAACAAGCCTAATTGTTTGTAATGCTTTGCATTACTTACATGACCTCTTAATTGAGGGAACCTCTAGTTGTAGAGTTTCTATTTGTTATGTACTTGTAATAGGCACCAAATTCTAGCTGTGTAACTGTACTTATTGAGTCAAGAATAATTCTTGAAAGAAGTTCCAAGGTTCATGCCTCAAGCAAAGAGATGAAGGCTGTCAAATAAATCATTGTTGGGATTTGAAGAAATGAATAATTTGCCTGAGTACCAATTCGAGAAGTAGTTTTGTCTGTTCGAGAAGTCTAGCATTTGAGAAGTCAGGGATTCGATATCTCAAGACACTATTCGATATCTCTGAAAACACTGTTCGATATCTCATTCGATATCTCAGAGATTCGATATGTCTACCGCTCTATTCGAGAACTCAAGAAGTCAACAAGTCAAAGTGGTATTCGAGTTCTCAAAGGGTCAACAAGTCAAAGTTCCATTCGATATCTCAAGGACTCAGAAAGCTATTCGATATCTCAGGGATTCGACATGTCAAAATGCTCTATTCGACAACTCAAAGACTCCCAGAGAAAAGAGCTATTCGAGAAGTGATTCGATATGTCATATAACAGTATTCGAGAACTCAGAGTTATCGATCAAGTCAATCCCAGTTCTCGAATCACTTACTTAGTCACTTCTCGAATACATTCTTAGAGACAAAATACTGAAGAAATTGTACAAGTCTGAAGCTCACAACAAGCCAATGCACTTTATGGACCACAATCTGTAACGTGCTCTGGAAAGCCTACAAGGAAGTTTGGAGAGATATATAAGAGAAAAAGAGCTAAAGAAGTGGATCTGAACAGGCTTTTCAAAGTCAAATCTGTAACCGTTTGGACACTTACTCAAATAGGATAGACAGACTAGAAAGTAATTTGTTCAGCTACCTTATTTGCAGTAAGTAGGTTGTATCCATGTGCTATAAGGATACAGCCTCACTTCCTTAAAAAAACTTTTTAAGGAGTCAAGTTTTTCATACATTGTAAAGTCATATCTCTCTGAGAAAAACGAAGCTGAGAATACTATCATTTGTATTCACAGATTGTAGCAACCTTTATCTAATACAATATCGCGTCTTGTGCCATTTTTATCCACATTAATAATCCTTGCACGCACAAACACCGATCTTGCTACATAGACTCAAGAACAAGAAAAGTTCAAGAATCCATTCACCCCCCCTCTGTATTCTTTTACTTTGTTCTATACTCAACAAATGGTATCAGAGCGGGCTGTTTATTCAAAAACAGAAAAACGATCATGAGTTCGAACACACCAAAGACTACAGGAACGGTGAAAGTCCCTAAGTTTGACAAAGAGAATTACAACCTCTGGAAGATAAAAATGATGTTGTTCATCAAAGCCTCTCATCCTTTATATCCTGAGATTCTCAATAATGGTCCCTTTGTTTCCCAACAGGAGATTCCTGAAAAGACTGTTGGAACCACAACAATTCCAAGATCTTATGTGGCCAAGGAACCATCCAGATGGACAGAAAAGGAGAAGGTTGCCCTTGACAGTCATCTCATGTTGCTGATTATAGATTCCATGGACATGTCAATGTTTGCAAATATTGCATCATGTGCCACTGCCAAGGAAATGTGGGATCACATTGAGGTGTTATGTGAAGGAACGGATGAGGTCAGAGAAAACAAGAAACAGATACTGGTCACACAGTATTAAGCTTTCATGGCACAGCCCAAGGAAAGCATCACTGAGATGTTTGAGAGATTTCACAAGCTAGTTACTGAGTTGATAATGAATGGCAAGGTTTACAGCACCAAAGAGCTGAACATGAAGTTTCTGCTATCTTCACCAAACCATCTAGAGCAAATGGTCATTTCTCTAAGAGAAAGAGATTTGAACAAAGTTACATATGATGTGCTCTATGGGGTTTTAAAAACTCATAAGCTTGAGTTGCTTCAGAAAAGGGCTATCCAAGCCAACCAAGGCAGAATGATAAACACATCATGTGCCTTGATTGTCAACAAATCTATTCAAGACCTAGAAGCATCTACAAGCCAACTAAGGATAGAGGAGGTAATAGAAGATGAAGAAACTGAAGCTGAGATAAGTGAACCTGTTGAGGAGAAGGAGGAAAAAGAGTTCTATACTCTTGAAGAACTAGATGGGATGGAAAATACTTCATATGCCTTCATGGCTAGAAAATTTCCCAACATCAGATTTAAAAGGAACCAACCCTTCAAACCTAAAACTCAAAGCCATTCATTCAACAAGAGCAAGGCACCTGTGAAAGCAAACAAGAACAAATTCAAAACCAGCCATGTGGATAGGTCATCTGTAAGGTGTTATAGATGCAATGACCTAGGGCATTTTGCCAGTGAATGCAAGAAGCCTAAAAAGAAGGATAGAGAGTATCTTGAGCTCGAAGCTAAGTATGAGGCCCTTCTGAAAAAGCAGACACAAGGTAAGGCCTACATAGCTGAAGGGAAGTGTTGGGATGATTCTGATAGTGATGGAGAGGAACAAGAATTTTGCAACTATGCCTTGATGGCCAATTCCAAGGATGACACATCTCCATCAGACTCTCAGGTACCATCTCTCACTACTATAGACATGTCTGTTTCTGAGTATAAATGCATGATTGAACAACTATCTGTTGAGATGTTTAATATTCATACTAGTATGACTGTTGCTAATGAGGAGATTGCTAAACTGTCTACTAAAAATGAAATGTTAATCAAAAAGAATGAGGAACTTGAGCTAACTGCTATGCAAGTAGAAAACCTTAAGAAAGAAGTTGAATATTTGCAGAATAAGGTTTTATGTGCTAGTCAAGTGGAAAAGGCTCTTAGGGATCAATTAGCTGAAAACGAATTCAAACTGAAAACTTTCAAGAAATCATCTGGTTTAGTACAATCCTATTGTGAGAAAATTCAAGCTAAACCCAAGGCTGCAATTGGACTTGACTATGACACTCTTAAACAGAGGAAAGGCCATGCTGTCATTGAAGATGACATTGTTGTTCAGATGGAAGTGCCTCAGATTTTGAAAAAGGCTCAGACTCCAATTTTTAAAGAATCAACATTTGTAATTGATGAGGATGCCTTACTCATCAAGCAAATGTTGGATGATGAGGATGAGGCACAATCCAGTGAACAACAAGCATCCTCTAAGAGTGAGGGTGTCAATTAAGCCAAAAGCCAAGGAGCCAGTAGGTGATAGGTCGAGACCTAAAAAGTTTGTCAAGTTTGTTTCACCTAGGAAGAATGAATCTGAATCTGAGAAGAAAGTGATTAAGAAGAAACAGAACAGAAATGGCAAGCTAGGGATTAACAAAGATAACAACTATGCCCATATGCCTAATGCCCCTAGGAAAACTTGTCAGAACTGTTTCAGTACCAATCATCTAACTCATGCATGCAAGAAACCTGTTGGTAGTGTGCCTAAACCTTTCTATGATTGTTCTGTGCCTCTAAGACATAGAGATGCTCCATTCTGTGATAAATTTGATTGTATGCCATGCAATATGAATGTGATGACTAGCTGTTTCAATTTGAGAAGGCAATTCATTGATGGTTGTACCAGTCACAATTCTCACACACACTACACAAGGTCAAAGTCTTCAAGTCCTCCTAAAGCTAGGAAGGTACCTCTGTCACCTAAGTCTGAAACCTCAGGTTCTAAGACTTCTAACAGTGACAAGAAGACTAACACCAAGAAAGTTGATAAGCATGTTGTTTATGATAAAACTGTTTCTAAGTCACATTGACCCAAACTTGTTTGGGTACCAAAGAAGAAGTAATACCTTTGTGTTTGTAGGGCAAAGAAAGTGAAAAGAAGGTCATGTGGATTTTGGACAGTGGATGCTCAAATCATATGACTGGTGATATGGCCCTGTTATCACAGTATGAGGAGAAGGCTGGCCCAATGGTTGCTTTTGGAGATGACAGCATGGGTAACACATTGGGATATGGCAAGTTGGAAGTTGGAAATGTCATCATTGAAGATGTAGCACTGGTCAAGGGACTCAAGCATAATCTGCTAAATGTTGGTCAGTTTACTGATAGGGGATTCAAGGTGGATTTTGACAAAGATGAATGTTTGATCACCCACAAGAAGACTGGTGATTTTGCTCTATCTGGAGTAAGGAAAGGAATCATGTTTGTAGCCAATATGGACTCTGCAAACAAGTACAAAATTTGTTGCTTCTACTCAAAAGCATCAAATGAAGATTGTTGGCCGTGGCACAAGAAATTATCTGTTGGTCCCGTAAAGTATTGCAGAAGGGGGGTTGAATGCAATACTAATAAATTTCAAAAATTATTTCAACAACTTAAATAGAGTTTGTAATTTACTAGTAGAAGAAATGCAATCACAAGTAATATCTCACACGATGTTTCCACAAAATAAATGTTTTATTTATTTTGCAAAGTTTTGCTACAACCTTGAGAACAAAATAATTCTCAAGCTTCGAATTCTCAAGAGATTACAGATGTGGAGAGCTATTTGTTGTATAAATAGAGTGCTCTATTTATAGTGTGATAGTCGACTGTACTACCACTATCAGCATGGGTTGTTGAGTTGCTGTTATATTCCTTTTGCAGCTCATTCCATGATTTATTCCCATGTGATCATCACAAAATAACTTTAAGATACTTTCCACATTTGAGCCACCCAGATCTAGCCATATTCAATTTTATCTGCTCTAGACTTTACAGGTTGCTCCATGTGATCTCTCGAGCTTCAGTTATAGACTTTCCAAGCTTGCTGTAAAGGTTGAATATTACAACACGCCTGCTTCTTTTGAACATGTATTATGTCGCTTAAATTGACTTAGAAAATTCCTAAATCAATTTGATTCTTTATGACAGTTTGTTTGCTTCAGAGTTTGCTGTCAATGGATTGTGCTTTGGTTGACAGTATGAATTCCCGCAGAGATTGCTGTCAAGGATTGTGCTTTGATTGACAACATGTATTTCCCGCAGAGATTGCTGTCAAGGATTTCAAACTTACTGTCGCAAACTATATATCAAAGTTACTGTCATCAGAATCTCCGCCAATGTTGCTGTCAAGTCGAAACTTGCTGTCGACTCCATGAAACTTGCTGTCGACCTAGGCAACATGTTGTTTCCTTGTAACCTTACTGTCAGGGCTTGACAGTAACTTTTATTCCTTCTGTCGAACTTATGTATTTCTTGAGGCTTGAACATAATTGAACTTCTTCCAAGAATTACACTTATTACATGACAGTATTTATTTAAATTACAAGAATACATTTCAGGCTATGACAGTATGTTCTACTTAGTAAAACTAAGTATACCAATGAATCTAGTTAAGTTGTCTATTCCATCACCCATAAATCCCAACATTATCACACCTGAACTTCAAAGCCATTAATTCTCTAGTCAAAATAGAGTTAGTGAGAGGCATGCCCACACTTGAATTCTGTCAAGAAGGAGTGTGTGAGGCTTGCCAAAGAGGAAAAATGAAGAGATAAAGCCAAAAGTCAAAGACAGTGACATCAATAACCAAGCCCCTACAACTCATTCATATGGACTTGTTTGGGCCTGTCAATATTATGTCACTAGGAAGAAAGAAGTATGCCTTAGTAATGGTTGATGACTTTACAAGGTATACATGGGTGGAATTTCTGGCATCAAAAGATGAGGCTCCACAAGTAATCATTGAGCACATAAAGAGAGTTGACAAGGAAGCAAAGGCCAACAATGCAAGTGTGATTGCATTAAGAAGTGATAATGGAACAGAGTTCAGAAATGCCATACTTGAAGCATTCTGCAAAGATAATGGAATTTCTCAGCAATTCTCTGCTCCAGGGACTCTACAACAAAATGGAGTTGTTGAGAGAAAGAATCGAACTCTAATTGAGGTTGCTAGAACAATGTTACTTGATGCAAAAATGCCAACATGTTTTTGGGCTGAGGCTGTGAGCACTGCATGCTATATCCAGAACAGAACCCTCATCAACAAAAACATTGGGAAAACACCTTACAATTTGATGACTGGAAAGAAGCCTACTCTAAAGTATGTTCATACTTTTGGAAGCAAATGCTTTGTATTGAAGGATAATTCAGAATATGTTGGAAAATTCGATGCAAAGGCATTTGAAGGAATTTTTCTTGGCTACTCTATGGAAAGAATTGCATACAAAGTTACAGATGTGACATTTGATGACAACAAACTACCTGGATTAGAAGAAGTCGATGATGAAGATAAAGATCCATTAAAGTTTGATAATCTAGATGATTCTGATGAAGAGATTGAAACTGGAGTTGAAACTGAAGTTCAACAAACTCAAGTGAATGATGAAGCAAGAGAAGAATTTGTGCCAATTAACAGTGGAGAAACAAGCATCCAAGACACACCTGTGAGTAGTGGCAACCTCACAGGGGGAGGAAATGAGAATGATCATGACTTGGATGATGAAGCAACATCAAGAGTGAGAAATCAGACTGAGCACTCAAGGAAATGGGATAGATCACACACTGCAGAGCAAATTATTGGAAATCCTAATGCAGGAGTAAGGACTAGGAGAGCAACTCAGAATGAGTGTCTCTGTGGTTGTTTTCTGTCTCAAGTTGAGCCTAAGAAACTTGGATGAAGAAGTTTATGTGCAACAACCACCTGGCTTTGAGGATCCACACTTCCCAGAATTTGTCTACAGATTGCTTAAGGCATTGTATGGACTTAAGCAGGCTCCAAGGGCATGGTATGATACTCTATCACAATTTTTTCTTGAAAATCAATTCACTAGAGGCACATTGGACAAAACACTGTTTTACAAGAAACATGGTGATGATATTATCTTAGTTCAGATCTATGTGGATGATATCATATTTGGTTCTACTAATGAGAAGCTGTGTGAAAAGTTCTCTCAGCTCATGCAGAGCAGATATGAGATGAGTATGATGGGAGAGTTGACATTCTTTCTTGGGTTGCAAGTTAGTCAAAGGAAGGATGGTATCTTTATCAATCAAACCAAGTACATCAAGGATTTATTGAAGAAGTTTGACTTGGAAGACTGCTCACCTGCAAAGACACCCATGGCCACTGTCACTAAATTAGATGAAGATGCTAAAGGCAAGAAAGTAGATATCTCAGTCTACAGAGGCATGGTTGGTTCTATACTCTATCTCACTGCAAGTAGGCCAGACATCATGTTTGCTACATGCTTGTGTGCAAGGTTTCAATCAAATCCAAAAGAATCACATTTGATTGCTATAAAAAGGATCTTTAGATATCTGAAGGGCACTTCAAACTTGGGATTATGGTATCCTAAGGACACAGGGTTCAATCTGGTTGGTTATTCTGATGCTGATTATGCTGGATGCAGAGTGGATAGGAAAAGCACCTCGGGTAGCTACCAGTTTCTTGGACAAAGGTTAGTCTCTTGGTATAGCAAGAAACAACAATCTGTGTCAACTTCTACAGCTGAGGCTGAATATATAGCTGCTGGAAGTTGCTGTGCTCAAGTACTTTGGATTAGAAACCAACTTAAAGACTATGGACTTGTGTTGGAAAGAATTCCAATCATGTGTGACAACACAAGTGCAATCTCTATAGTTGCCAATCCTGTCAATCATTCTAGAACAAAGCATATTAACATCAGATATCATTTCATTAGAGAACATGCAACTAATGGAACCATTGAGTTGTACTATGTCTCCACAGATAAACAACTAGCTGACATATTCACTAAGCCATTAGATGAAGCCACCTTCACAAGGTTGGTTAGTGAGATTAAAATGCTGAATTCTTCAGATTCTGGCTAAGTGAATACAGCATCTAGATTGTTGCAGCAGTAAACACTACTTTATTTAAATGCTCAATATTTTTGAAGTAAGTGTTGGCTGAAATATGATTTATAAATATTTCAAATCTGTTGCATATGTTGAAAATCATATTTTTGTCAACTTGAAATTTCTATGAAATTTTGAGAAAATCACTATTTATTTTGCTAGAATATTCTTCATTGAATATGATTGGTAAAGTTTAAATGATGGTGAGAATTATTTTTTGTGAGTGATGAGTATATTTCGATAAGTCAGACTTCTCGAATGGTTCACTATTCTTGACTTCTCGAATATAGTAATTTAGTTCTCTAATGACCGAGTTCTCGAATACTATATCTGAGTTCTCGAATCATTTGAAAAGGCTGAATTCTCGCTGAATCCCAACCAATTTTGGATTTTTGTCTAAAGTTTAATTCACTCATAAAAGCACATTCTATTTAATTTAGAATTATTTCTAAGTTAGATAACTGCTAGCTGTGAGTTACTATCTGCTTGAGTTATCGATTAAGCCTTCCTTGACTTATCGAATACTTGTTTTCTACTTCTCGAATACCTAACTTGTCGATACAAAACATATATCTAATCGACAATTCAAGTACTTCATACTCATTCAATTCTACATCTATTCGATTCATTTCATTCGATTTCTCAAGCATCTAAACTCCCAAAACCTCAGAAAACCCTAACTGCCAAAAGCCAAATTTCTTCTTCAACCTTTACTCTCTCTTCTCTTCTCTCTGTATCAATGGCAACAGTGAAGTTCAACACCAATTTTATCGCTTTGACCAGTGATGTTGAAGCACCAAATGCGAACTTCAAATGTTTCGTGAAATGGATGGCTGAGTCATACATCAAGAATGCACTCTCTGCGAACCCAACTCTGTATCTAGATATCCTGGATCAGTTTTGGGGAACTGCTATTGTGGAAGTTGTAGCCCTGCAAAGCGCAATAACTTCATATATCATCTATTGCAAGATTCAAGATAAGGAAATCACTATCACCACTGCAGACATGAATCAGGCACTGGGCCTACAACAAGAGTCATATGACATACTGGCCACAAATGCAGAGTTAGAAGAATTCTTTGAATTCATTAACTACTCAGATGGGATCAATCTTGGAAAGTTAAACAGAAAGAATCTGAAAAAGGAGTGGAGCTATGTGTTTGCAACTCTTCTTCAAGTCTTCACTGCCAGGAAATCAAGCTTTGACCAAATCAGTGCACCTGTGCAGCAAATTGGCTATGCATTGGCCTATGGAAGGAAGATAGATGTTGATCAAATAATTCTACAAGAGCTGTATGAGAGACTTGGTAAGAACACAACCAAGAGAGGTACTGACATTTTCTTCCCTCGCTTTATTCAATCTGTTCTTAATTTTAAAAATGCTTGATAGGTGCATATTTCATCATATTTTTAATACCTATTTTATGTCCGTTTTTGTAATTTTATTATTTAATAAATTGTTTTATTTTGTTTTGAAGGAAAATAAATAAAAACAGATTTCTAGTAGGAAAAGGTGCAAAAAGGGAAAGGAGGTGGAAAATACTTGAAGTCAAAGAAATTGGAGGAAAAATCGATTACTTATTGAAGAAGAAAAGGAAATTGAAGAAATTATATTCAAGATCGGATTGTAATTAAAGGGGCCAAACCCAATATTTTTCCCTATATATATGGGGCTCTTCTCTTGTATTTTAGACACCAACTTTTAGACACCAATTTAGATTAATAATTTAGGAGTAGATTAGATTTAATTTGTCAAACTCTCTCGGCCATATTTTATTTCAATTGAGCGATTTAATTATTTTCACTCATCTGCTTTATTTTTGGTTCTTTATTTGTTCGGAAGCTTTTTGTTCGACAGCTTTTACTTGTACAAGTCCAGGAATTTGTTATCTTTATATATTAACTTTGTTTTCTTGTTTTTCATCACCTGCTCAACTTGATTTCTTAGTTCACGCGCCACACTTAAGCTTCTGTTTTGTTTTTAGTTTATTAAATTAATCTTATAACTTGTTTTGCCATTATCATGTTTTCCTTGTGTCTTGCTTATCTAATAATCATGCGTAGCTAATTCGTAACCTAGGATGATGATGAAATTAATTTAATTACTCTTGATTTCTTCTTGTTCCTATTAATTGATTCTCATAATTTTTCTTGGTGCTTAATTGTTCGATTAACAAAGTGATTTTGATATATTATTGTTACCGGATTTATTTTTCATAGCCTATGCTTGCTCCTTGAAGTTTTGATAGGTTATTGTTAGATAACAAGTTTCATAGTATATGATTGTCTCGTTAATTGATATATCCTATTTGTGAAGGAAAGATGATTAATTTTAGGGTGAGTTGATATTAATTGTGATTGATTAATGGATTCGGATTCCTAGGTTTTCCATATTATTTATAATCTTTGTTAATTAGGTTAATTAAATCTCATCTCAAATCTTATTGTCTAGTTCGCCTGAGTTAATTGTTAGGATTTTGAAAATTCATAGTCTCTGAGGATCGATCTGTGATTGCTACAAATAACCACTGTGCGCTTGCAGTTATTTTACACATCAAGTTTTTGGCGCCGCTGCCGGGGACTATTGATATTTTTCACTCCTTGATATTAATTCTTCGGATTAGTTTCTTGTTTTCTTTTGTTTTTTTTAGGGAATTGTGAAGCGAAGAAAAGCTTGGACAAGAAGATCGTTAGAAGGCCTCGTTGTCTCTTTTGAAAGCACTTTTCGGTATTCCGTATCACCTATCTCTATTTTTCTTTCTTTTTCATTATAAAAAAACCCAAAAAAATAATAATTAAATATTCAAAAAACCAAAAAATATTAGTTAGTTAATTGTTAAAAAGTAGTCATGTCTATTCAACCTGTAGGAGTTAATTTGATAGATGAGGTTGTTTCGTGGTCGAATCTTGAGGATAGTGCAATTGAGTCTTTTCTTGAGAAAGATGTTTTGTTAGAGTATGAGAGTAATAGAGATCTTCATGAGTTTTATAGGAATTTTTCTTGTGATGAGATGTTAGATGAATTGAATGTAATTTGTTCTAAGCATGAAACCCAACTTGAGGATAGTTCTTTTGATCCTAAGTCCGTTGTTAAGACTTCTGTTGGTGAGCCACCCACTTTCGTTCCTAATCCATCTATTTCCACTCCTGATCAGTCTTTGGTAGTTAATAATGAAACTTATCATGTTCTTTCTAGTGACATAGTTCATTCCCAAGGATTTCAAGTATTTAATCTGCTTAAACAACATAAAGAAGCGTCTAATTGGTCTATGAATGATGTTAGGTGTATGAGTTTTATTTTGGTGTGTGATCATACTTCTCTAGTGGATAATGATGTTTTTGTGGGTGTGTTTAACATGTTTGATGACTGTGTTACAAAGGTAGTTTTCCCTCGATCTGGTATTGGTTAATATATATGTTCGTAATGTGTCTCCCATATAGTCAAGTGTAGGTATGGGGGAGCAAATGTGTGTGTGAGAGTTTTTTTTGTGTGTGTGTGTTTTGTGTTGTGTGTTTTTGTGTGTGTTATAGGTAATAATGTTTCTCTGTCATCCCTTATCAGGTATATTCGTCCTTTTACTTTGTCATTTTTCTCTCATTTGCATACATTGAGGACAATGCATGATTTAGGTATGGGGGAGGGATTTAGTAGTATTATTATAAAAAAATTGAAAAATAAAAAAAATCCAAAAAAAAATTGAAAAAAAATCAAAAAATCAAAAAAATAATTCTAGCCTTGTGAAATGATTACTTGTTATAAGTAGGCTTGATGCACCCTTACATGCTATAGTACTCTTGTGTTTCTGATGCTTTTGATTGAGAAGTGATATGCTAAGTTCTTGTGCACACACATCCACTAGCGAGTTGAAACTAGTAGACTTATTGAATGTTGTAAGTAATTAAAAGGACATGAATATGTGCAAGAAGATTTGGTTTCCATACTTTGAGTACAAGTAGGTGCATTAAAGAGACTTTTGCTTGGGATTGACTATGTTTTACCACCAAGTGAGATTTTGAGCCTATATGCATATCTTTTGCATTTTATATTCATTTGCTTGAGTGTCCACATGTTATTTGCATTGCTAGCACTTGTTTGAGACCTTTCTTGAAATGCATGACATTATTTGATGATAAGATGATAAAGGCATTTAGGAATAACCAATTATTATCCAAATTACCACACCCTTTATATGTGATCAATTAGTTACCCCTTTGAGCTTAAACCTATTTTTCGGTGACATACCACATTACTTGACTAGACCTTTTTCTTGTGTAACCTAACGTATACTTGATCCCAATTTGTCAATGGCTAGTAGGAAGTTGAGGGAGTAATAAGGTGTGTGAGATGGGTTAACTTTTGTTCATTACTTTTTGGGAAATATTGGGTTTTGTTGCTTACTTGTTAGTCGTTCAAGAAATTTTTGAAGAATGATTGTGGTTGTATATATATTATCTATCTTAGCTCTTAAAAAAAAAAAGAAAAAGTAGTTATCTGAGAGCATACTTATGTTTTTGTGTTTGTGTGATCCTTCTTCATTCGACTAGTCAAGCATTTTGTTGGAGAAAATTAGAAAATATGTATGGGGAGGATGTATGGTGTTGTGTATGATTTGTAATGGTTCCTACTAGCTTTTGACACTTCACCTTATTTGGCCTGACTTGACATACCTTGTCCCTAGCCCCATTACAACCCAAAAAAAAGAACTTTTGATTATCATCATTAATGTATGTTGTGTTAAAGTTAGATTGATACCAAATGTCAAGCATGCTTATGATTTTGTTGGAATTGAGTTATACACTTACCCTTGTTCTTGAGTGAATATTCTTTTGTGAGTGAAAGGTGAGTTATTGCTTGTTTTGTGCATATGAGATCCCAAGTTTTGACTCTAAGGTGTATTCTTGTGAGCTTAGCATGGTTACCAACTTATTTTTATACTTGACGTGGACTTTTGATGACCTATGCATATTTCTTTGACTATACTATGTGAATACTTGCACCTTACACACCACGACATTGCAAATTCACTTTGATTTCTTTAGTTGATGTAGCATGAGATGACTTGTATGTGTGGTGTTGCATTGAGCAATCTTTTTCATGAGCTAGATGGATTTTGTGGGTACATTCACTATAGGCCCTCACGAGACCTCACTCGTCCACTAGGGCTGCCTAGGGGTTTAAAGGGCTTGTTGCATATGCCAAATGCAACCGTGATCACCTACGGAAGTGGTATTATATATTAGATAGTATTTTATTTTATATTTTTCTCGAGGACGAGCAAAAGATAGGTATGGGGGCATTTGATAGGTCCATATTTCATCATATTTTTAATACCTATTTTATGTCCGTTTTTGTAATTTTATTATTTAATAAATTGTTTTATTTTGTTTTGAATGAAAATAAATAAAAACAGATTTCTAGCAGGAAAAGGTGCAAAAAGGGAAAGAAGGTGGAAAATACTTGAAGTCAAAGAAATTGGAGGAAAAATCGATTACTTATTGAAGAAGAAAAGGAAATTGAAGAAATTTTATTCAAGATCGGATTGTAATTAAAGGGGCCAAACCCAATATTTTTCCCTATATATATGGGGCTCCTCTCTTGTATTTTAGACACCAACTTTTAGACACAAATTTAGATTAATAATTTAGGAGTAGATTAGATTTAATTTATCAAACTCTCTCAACCTTATTTTATTTCAATTCAGCGATTTAATTATTTTCACTCATCTGCTTTATTTTTGGTTCTTTATTTGTTCGGAAGCTTTTTGTTCGACAGCTTTTACTTGTACAAGTCCAGGAATTTGTTATCTTTATATATTAACTTTGTTTTCTTGTTTTTCATCACCTGCTCAACTTGATTTCTTAGTTCACGCGCCACACTTAAGCTTCTGTTTTGTTTTTAGTTTATTAAATTAATCTTATAACTTGTTTTCCTTGTGTCTTGCTTATCTAATAATCATGCGTAGCTAATTCGTAACCTAGGATGAAGATGAAATTAATTTAATTACTCTTGATTTCTTCTTGTTCCTATTAATTGATTCTCATAATTTTTCTTGGTGCTTAATTGTTCGATTAACAAAGTGATTTTGATATATTATTGTTACCGGATTTATTTTTCATAGCCTATGCTTGCTCCTTGAAGTTTTGATAGGTTATTGTTAGATAACAAGTTTCATAGTATATGCTTATCTCGTTAATTGATATATCCTATTTGTGAAGGAAAGATGATTGATTTTAGGGCGAGTTGATATTAATTGTGATTGATTAATGGATTCGGATTCCTAGGTTTTCCATATTATTTATAATCTTTGTTAATTAGGTTAATTAAATCTCATCTCAAATCTTATTGTCTAGTTCGCCTGAGTTAATTGTTAGGGTTTTGAAAATTTATAGTCTCTGAGGATCGATCTGTGATTGCTACAACTAACCACTGTGCGCTTGCAGTTATTTTACACATCAATGCTCAATTGATTGAACTGCCTGGGATAGATAGAAATAGAATAGGCTATCCTAAATCCATGACCAAACTCATTTTTGGTAATTTGGAGACTAGGAATGATGTGGATGTAAGACTCAAAATAACTCCCCATATGGAGAATCTATTCAGGACTTACCCCCACAACATGCCAATATTTGATGCAAAATCTCAGTTAGCACAGCCTAAGCAAGTAGAACAAAATGCTAACCCAGGGCCTGTTAACCAACCCTCTCAGCCAAACACTCTACCACACACTGAGCCAACTACATCATCCTCTCAAAAGGGTGATGTTAGTAAAAAGGAGAAGAAGAGAAAACAGGTTGCTTGTGCACCTTTAACCATATTATCTAAAGCAACATTGGTTGTAGAATTAGAAAGTGAGGCACCTGAGTCACCCTTACAGAGGCCAAAGAAGAAGAAAACCAAAACCACCTCTTCCGTCACACAAATGGCTGAAGTTGTAAAATCAGGGGCACACAGTTCACTAAATGTATCCTCTCAACAGGGTGCATCTATAGAATCAAGCATCCTCCCCAATGCAGCTATTTGTACAGAGTCAGCACATGGGAATGATAAGGCTGGCACAACACTGAGTGGAGAGCACATCACAATTGAAACTCCCTCTACCTTTCAGGGGGAGTTGCCAAAATCTAATCTACAAGACACTTCTCTTCCAGCATCTACCACTCATATTTCTTTGGAGTCTGTACTTCAAGAAATTGAAGAACAAGGCATTGATCACCAAGCATTCTCTTCTCTTGGTGAGCCAATGAATTCAAGTGACATGGTGCTTGACATTGTGCTCACCACCCAGGACCCACATTTAGATGGTGAGGGAATGCATGCTGGGGCATGTCCTGATGATACCATCACAAACACAGAGGATTCACTAGTTTTTACTAGAGACTCTGTCCCTGTGTCAACTGCTGGTGTAACTCATCCCACGTCTGTGGAGACACCAGTAGTAGAGTCAATCCATCCGGTTGTAGAAGTTACATCTGTAACTGAGGAGTCTAGCTTGCCTAGCTCTAGCTCTGACTTCATGTCACAATGGCTGAAGCCTGTGCAACATGACAGTGCTTCAGGATCAGGGTCTGTTCCACAACAATTGACGGTTGAAGCACTTCAAAGCTTAATTGTGGATCAGATCCCTGAGTTCACAAAGATTGCTCAAAACCTTCTCACTGCAAATCTGCCCAATCCTGACTATGAAGCCATTCTCATATGCCACAGAGATGATGTGGAGCTACAGAAGGCAACGATAATAGATGATTCTGAGAGAGATGGCAATGTAGATGCCTAGGAAAGTTTGATATTCCTCTCTCAGACAGTCTCCAGTACCTCAGAGAAGAGTACATCACTTCACTAGGGTCCAATGCCAAATCTCTCACCCCTAGTGATGTGTATGAAGCAGTGAATTACAACTACAAGAGCATTCTCAAGGCTGCACACTACCTTGGAAAGGGTCTCAAAACAGAAATTCATGAAGTGTGTACGGCCACAACCAATGAGGTGAATGACATTAAGAGAGCTTTTGATGCCAAATTCCCTGCATTGGAGATTGTACTCAAGGACATTCTGGCATGCAAGTCTACCTGTACCAAGATGGATAATGGCTTAGCTCTACTCCATGACACTGTCACAGGTCTGGGGAATAAATTTCAAGCTTTATCTGATCAAACCATAGATGCCAATGCCATGCTGAGGACCATGTTCAAAAATCTATATGGAGACAAGCTGGTTACTGAAGTACCAGTGCATGATTTAACTAGGTTTGAAGTGCAGAGACTGAAAGAACAATCCCTGTCTGGCTTCAAATCCACTGAATTGTTCAGCAAGGTAGATGTACTTGAAAAGGAAGTAGCTACTCTCTCACAATCCAATGTTCATCTGACAGAGAAAGTTGAAACTCTTACTGAGCAGTTGAGCACTCACGCCACCACCACAACTGATGTTCTTCTGCATCAACAATCTAAGTTGGCTGCCATGATGAAGCACATGGGTCTCCCTCTACCTGAAGAATCTTCGAACCCTAAGGTCACTCCTACAGCCTCTGTGCTTGACAACAAGCCTAAGGGGGAGAAGAGGACATCAAGGAATTCAAATACAAAGGGGGAGAAAGGTATAAAGTTAAAGGAGGGTGGCCATCAAAGTGCATCTAAATCTTTAACTCATGTGCCAGGAAAAGGGAAATCAAAAGTTGATGAGCCCCCAACCACTCTGCCAGCTGTTACTCTACCAACTGTGCATATCATCACTCCAAGTGGCCAGAAGCAATCCATCACAACCACAGTGGTTGCAGGAAGTATGCCATCTGATAACTCTCCATCTACTAAAGTTGAAATTGTCAAACCTGTAGAAGTAAAGGTGGTTACTGAGGCCAAGCTACAAGAAGTTGCAAACTCTAATGTCTACCATGATGATGCATTCTTGAAGTTTCTGAAAGTCTCAAGGGAACAGGCTGATGACACTCAAATATATCTGAGGCTGAGGGATCAGATCAATTACTTCACTGTGATGCCTAGGAGAGTCAATGGCTTATGGCTCAAGGAGGTGATGATGGTGGCAAAATCTAGTATCTGGCATCTAACCTACAACACTCTACAAACATTGAAACATTCAGAGATAGATGTACTGATCAGGCTTATTGAGAAGAGGGATGCAAATGAAAATAATAAAAGTCTGTATGATGACTTAAGGAATGGTCAACCTTCAAGGCTGCCAGAAGTAATCAAAAAGCCATGGACAATCATCTACCAATATGGCACCAAAATTGAAGACATCAAGCAATTGGTCATTCCTCATGATCTCACACCTCAAAATCAAAGACTTATTATTGCAATCATTGAGCAACTACAGAAGAAGAGTGGAACCAGAAATGCTGAAGAACTAGAGGCACTGCAAATTCTCAGATCCTTTATTGCAACTGATGTAATTCCAGAAATTGCCAAGCCTAGGAGAAATAAGGATGATAAAGATTAAGATAAAAGTGATGGGAGGAGAAGACATCACAGGAGTGATAAGGGAGATGAAGATAAGAAAAAGAAGAGGGATGATAGAGAGAAGAAAGATAGTAATGACCAAGGGAAGGTCTATGAGAGGACAAGTGTGAAATAGCAAGCCATAGGCATTGCTGACAGTAACCTCACCACAACACAAGACTCTAAGTCTAGGGTGAATACTGTTAATAGTGACCTACAAAAGTCAAATTCCATGGCCTCTGCAAATGTTTTACTACCTCAAGAAGAGAAGGAGATTCAAGCCAAGAAACCATGTGTATGTTTTAGAAAGCAAACTGCTAATGGAATACTACAATGGTCCACAAGCAAGGGTCATAAGTTTCTGCCTAACAACCATGTAAAAAGGATTAAATTCAAGCATGCTGCAAGAAGGGTGAAGTTATCCAAATCAAAGACACTGACAATAATCCCAGGACTAAACCTACCACCTCTGGATGAAAACTATGATGAAGACCAACTGCAGTTTCTATGGGCTCAAAGAATCTATCATGTTGCCATTGTTGATGATTTTCTTGAAATTAAATATACTGATGGAAGATAGAAGAAATTCAGACAAGGAACATGTCAGCACTGGGGCAGGCTATATGACATAGAAAGAATAATTGCAATGTTGGATTCTGAAGACAGAATGGAAAAGGTATGGAAGCTGGAGTTAATTTACTTTGTTAAAATGAAGATAAACCACCAGGCAGAAATGAAAAGGAACAGTGAAGAGCTACTAAAGAAAAGGGAGGAGGAGTTTGCTGAAATGGAAGCTAAGGCTGATGAATCGAGAGCTATGGGTCTGTGTAGAGTCAAGTTTAATCCTTACATCATTGAGTACAAGAAATATGGTAGAAATGTAAAGATTAGAATGGCCTACATCAGTTCCTATTCTGAGAAACAGCTGAATGAAGTACTCAGGGATTTTTCAGGCTCCCCTCTAATTGAAGAACTCACTGCAATGGAAGATATTATTCTTGCCATGAAAGATAATGCAAAGAAGAAAGCTAAAGAAGCTGAAAAGAAAATGAAATGTGAGAATCTGCAAGCCAAAGCTCAAGAGATGAATCCAAAAGGATATGACTAGTTGTTCCTCATAACTTGTAAGAAAACTTCTATGTATTTTCTTCAATCAATCTACATACCTGTACTTTTTAAAGTTTTATCTTTATGTATGTTAGGCTTGTTATCAGACATGAAATTGTGACTAAGGGTCTTACTCACAGTTTGGGGGAGATTGTTAGTCAAAGAGACATGCCTGTTTAACTCTAATAACAAGCCTAATTGTTTGTAATGCTTTGCATTACTTACATGACCTCCTAACTGAGGGAACCTCTAGTTGTAGAGTTTCTATTTGTTCTGTACTTGTAATAGGCACCAAATTCTAGCTGTGTAACTGTACTTATTGAGTCAAGAATAATGCTTGAAAGAAGTTCCAAGGTTCATGCCTCAAGCAAAGAGATGAAGAATGTCAAATAAATCACTGTTGGGATTTGAAGAAATGAAGAATTTGCCCGAGTACCAATTCGAGAAGTAGTTTTGTCTGTTCGAGAAGTCTAGCATTCGAGAAGTCAGGGATTCGATATCTCAAGACACTATTCGATATCTCTGAAAACACTGTTCGATATCTCATTCGATATCTCAGAGATTCGATATGTCTACCGCTCTATTCGAGAACTCAAGAAGTCAACAAGTCAAAGTGGTATTCGAGTTCTCAAAGAGTCAACAAGTCAAAGTTCCATTCGATATCTCAAGGACTCAGAAAGCTATTCGATATCTCAGGGATTCGACATGTCAAGATGCTCTATTCGACAACTCAAAGACTCCCAGAGAAAAGAGCTATTCGAGAAGTGATTCGATATGTCATACAACAGTATTCGAGAACTCAGAGTTATCGATCAAGTCAATCCCAGTTCTCGAATCACTTACTTAGTCACTTCTCGAATACATTCTTAGAGACAAAATACTGAAGAAATTGTACAAGTCAGAAGCTCACAACAAGCCAATGCACTTTATGGACCACAATCTGTAACGTGCTCTGGAAAGCCTACAAGGAAGCTTGGAGAGATATAGAAGAGAAAAAGAGCTAAAGAAGTGGATCTGAACAGGCTTTGCAAAGTCAAATCTGTAACCGTTTGGATACTTACTCAAATAGGATAGACAGACTAGAAAGTAATTTGTTCAGCTACCTTATTTACAGTAAGTAGGTTGTATCCATGTGCTATAAGGATACAGCCTCACTTCCTTAGAAAAAAACTTTTTGAGGAGTCAAGTTTTTCATACATTGTAAAGTCATATCTCTCTGAGAAAAACGAAGCTGAGAATACTATCATTTGTATTCACAGATTGTAGCAACCTTTATCTAATACAATATTAGATTAAAGTGATATCGCGTCTTGTGCCATTTTTATCCGCATTCATAATCCTTGCACACACAAGCACCGATCTTGCTACATAGACTCAAGAATAAGAAAAGTTCAAGAATCCATTCACCCCCCTCTGTATTCTTTTACTGTATTCTATACTCAACACATTTCGTGTACACGAAAGAATTTGTGTAATTTAGTGTCGTTTTGTGTTCTAATTTCGGGTACACGATTTAATATCATGTCATTTTCGTTTAAGATCCTAAATTACATGACATGAATGTACAAAACAATTTGTCAGGTATACATAAACTATTTCTTCTTATATATGTCGGAAAAATATACTCACCGTTAAAGGAAAATGAATTTCATGTTATTTAACCCAAAATCTGAATTACAAGGACACATATATAACAATGTGATTATGTGTTTATATATTACACACTTGATTTCAACTTTATGGACAGTAGCTTATTTTCACAAGTTAGTCAAATTAAAAAAAATTAGGTGATACTCATTTTCATATGTCTTATTTTAAGAATAAAAGAAAACTAAGATTTTTTATTCCATGTTTTAGTAGAAAAGAATAAAAAAATCAAAATACAAACTTCAAAACCGAAAATTTATATTTTAATTTGTCTTTACAAATAAGCTAAGGGCAATAACCATAAAATCTAACAATCATATGTTACTCCAAAAGCGCGATATATTGGATTTGTTTGGTTAGTTAATAATATTTTTTTTTATTGTAAATCAATTCATTAATAAATGGACATATAATTTGTAAAAATGATATTGAACTATCACATAGCAAACTAGATTAGATGAAAGTTTCTATTGTTATAACTACGTTTGTTTCATATATCTTGCACAATAGATATCTTTCTCATAACGCTGAAACATGCAACCTTTTTTGATAGACAGTCTAATGATTTATTGGAGTTATGAGGATTAAGTTTCTATACATTTTTAATATGTAATTGATACAAATATTTTCAATGAATTAATATAATAAATATTTTAAGGATTCGATATTGAATAAATATACCGAATTCTCAGAATATGGGTGAAAAATTTGTTAATATGATACGTAGAAATATTCTCTAACAAAAAGAGAAATAAAATGAAAGCTAAATTTTAAAAAAATCAATAAAGAGGGATTTTTGAACTTTTCAGCGGGGGTTGTATTTGTTTTGATGATTGGTTCATAATATCAATATTAATTCAACTGGTATGAATTCACGGATAGGTAATTTTATACTTAAATTAATTAACATTCTAATAAAATTATATTTTTTTTCTAAATAAAATTAAAATAATATATTTATATTAATTTATTAATACAATTTATCAGTCTCGGTGCGTATCACAGGTAGATTGTATAATGTTTTAGCACTTTTGGTAGGAAAGTCTAAGTATCCGGGGTTAATTTTTTTTTTTTCCCTGAAAAAAGAGTGCGAAAATAATGTATTAAAAAATTATAATTTTAGTGAGGTGACAATTAGTATCAGCCGGTTGGTCTTAGCAATATAAGGTAATCAATGTGTAATCAATGCCAGCAAAAGCTTATTTTCAATGTGTAATCAATGCCAGCAAAATTAATGAGAAGTAATAATGACAATGTGTAATCAATGCCAGCAAAATTAATGAGAAGTAATAATGAATGCAAAAGCTTATTTTCAAAAAAAAAAATAAAAAATTAGTACTTCATCTCATTCTTGCTCGCTTCTGTTTCAGAAAACACATGTATCTAAGTTCATGAAATCAGGAACAAAGTGATCAACTAGTAACAAGTTCTGTTCTTTTTTCTTTTCATTGCAAATCAGCTCCATTTTCGTTCATTCCAACGAAACTCCCTAGTTCTTAGTATGCCACACATTGGCAACAGCTTTCTACCAAGTGTTTCAGAGTTTAGACTTATCAGATCCACTGGTTCGTAATGTTCTCTGTTTTGCTTGCAATGTCGATTTTATTATTGCCTTCTGTTCAAAGTTGAAGTGGCAAGGACTATTTTCCTTGCACTTCAGAAAACTAAAGGACTATTTTCCTTGCACTTCAGAAAACTGTCATCTCTGGAATTGTAGTGTGAAGCACGGTTAAGGATCGCTATGTATGTACATATAGAAAATAGACTTTGTGACAAAATCAGATAGTTCGGGGCCATGAACTGAAATTAGGGGTGTAGCACACTCTATTAAGGAGATAACAGCATGACAATTGTATCTTCAATGACATTACTCCTCAAGGCGACAAAGAACTTTTAGAAAATGGTGTTGGATAATAGAAATCTGAATTGATATGAGGGAAGACATTTTATTCATCTGGGAAAAGAATATATGACAGACTAGCATAACACTATGCATCAGGGCCACTCATTCTCTTTCTTAAAGCCTCATGTAGCCATTTCTATCAGGTCTCTTGGCAAACTTTTTCCTTATCTTTCTCTTCTTGTGCCAAGCAGTTAGACGAGTGCAAAGTGCTGGGAAAAGAAAGAGCACCAGTATCAAAATTAGTGTTGCGACGCTCAACCATACAACATTTTGAAAACCATCTTGTAGCTCCGGATCATCTTGTCCTGTCCATGGAACTCCTCCCACGTTCATTCCAAACACTGTCAACATAACAAATAAACTGGTAACAAAGAGGCTGTCGAGTTTTTTTAAAAAGTACTGCGGGGACTTTCATGAAATTATTCTAACCTCCAGTGATAATGGACAAAGGAAGAAATATGATTGACAAGAATGAAAGATAGTAAAGTTTTTTGTTGATCTGTTCTGCTTGCCAATTGTCTAGACCTGCTTGGACAGCTGTGACACGATTGACTATAAAACCAACATTCTCTTTTAGTCGCCTCAGTCCCCCACATAACTCTTCGATCGAATTGATGTCTTCACTGGCAAACCAATCTTTTGAAGAACATTTTTCCTTGACTCGTGGAAATACTTGTTCCCCATGCGCAATCACCTGCAAACAATTCGGATTTGTTGAGATCTCACAAATGTATATACCTTCACTAGAATGGTTCAAAATAACCACAAAAAGTAATCAACAAATTGAGTCGAAAATTGATTACAGGGCAGTCACCAAAATTCTTATGGACCTTGACAAGAAAATAGTTTTTTTTGTCCACTCTTGTGAAGAGTTTCCTGGTACTTTGTTGGGCAATCTTTTCCATGTTGACAGTGGACCTTTGCCTCACCAAAGACATCTTACAAGATTTTTTATATTGTAAAACTAATTTCTATATCCTCTGATGTTTATGTCCTAGGTTGCTAGAGTAAATGAACATCCTCAGATTAGACGAAAAGTATTAGACAAAGTATTTCTGGTGAATTATGATGAGAAACTACCTGCAACAAGCGCTGCAAGTCTAGATGCATCCTTGGGAACCGTCTATCCTCTAGTAACTTTTCCTTTAGAGCAAAACCACCTGGAATACAGAAAACGTAATACTTTTAGAAAGAACAGTAACATTGAATGTAAGAGACCCTATACATCCCCCTTTAGGAATGGGCATTAGATTTTATGCAAGGTATTCGATTATATATGTAACATGTATGGCAACAACTCAACAAGATTGTCTCCATTGTTTATCCATGGCCACCTACCTCTACAGAGAGGGCAAGTTTAGTATAACACGAATTATATTGTCAATCATGATACATCTTTATTATGAATCTAAGCACAGAGTAAGGCGCAAGTGCACAATCATCACATTTCTAAAAGCAAGAATCAAGTAGACGACATGGAAAGACCTCAGACATCCAACACAACTAAATTATAGCAATTACACTTATGTAAACACAAGGACTGGAATGACGCCTAAACGATGATGTTTGTAATGAACATACTGTAAGAAAATGTCCATGCGAGTTAATAAAAATCAACATAAAAGTGCAAGGACATTATATAAAAAGAGTTTCTATAAGTTTACAAATTAACAAAGCAAAAAAGACAAAACATCATAACTCATTCTTACCTTTATCCAATTCAAACTCTATTGTATCTAGATCCGATTCAAGGGTTGTCACAACATCCTGAAGGTGATCCAAATGTGTGTCAATAATGTGAACAACGAGATTCGAAACACACTTGGGCACAGCATTATCTGCCTCCTCTGAATGATTCATCCGTAACAAAAAATCAAGAACATGTTCTGCAATCACAGTTCCTTTCTTTTCCTTGTGCTCGCCCCTAATATATCTGGGACTCTCTACGCTAGGAACATCCAGGAGTAGTGAGTGACCAACTGGCGAGAAACCCAATCTAGGAATTCGACCCAAAGATACAGTTATTACCGAATTTTCAGTAACTCTTGCAGCAATTCTGAAAGTAAATTTGCTAGATGCAGGTCCAGGTGAATTGACTCTAAAAGCAAGAGCACCATCTACATAACCACAAAAGGGTCCATTACTAAGAAGTGAGAGAATATCTTGAAGTTTCAACGGCGGACAAAGAGCATCAATAAGATATTGCGCAGATTGTGACAATTTCTGGTTCCCTCTAGGAAGCTCTACATGATACCAACAAAAATGCTGCCCACTACCCTCTTGTAGATCCCAATCCTTGATAGTATAATTTCCTAATCCATCAAACATATATGCTCTCAATCTAACTGCACCGGGATAGCGTGTTCTATAAGTAGGCGTTTCATGGTAGTAACTAGGCCTGTCAATGAAAGTTGAACTATAACCATTCTCCCTGTCACTTTCCTCCCCATCAGTACTCCGGGTCATACTTCTTGCTTAATCTTGTATCAATTAAATCACAATTTCAACAAACTAACAGGCTCAATAAACCAATTCATAAATTAGCAATGCTGTCATAAATCTTTTTTAACATTGCATATACACAAAAGCTTTAAAAAATCTCTATACATCACAATTCAAATACCCTGAAAAACAATAAAAGCTTCGAACTTTCGGAATTTTAAGAATCACCAACAAAACCAATTATAATTATTCAATCAAAATGAAACCCAACATGCAATTAGCATAAATCGATGAATTTTTACCTTATTGAGACATTTGAGACTCACAAAAGAAAATTGCAGAGCATGCACAGAAGCGGCGGATGATATATAGAGAGAAGGGTTTTCATTTCAAAATCAATGGATATTTTAAGATTCCTAAATCCTCGTTTATCAAGAAGTGTTAAATTTTACTACAATGATGGAGAACCATCTACATACTGTTGTTAAAAATTTCAATAAGTATATAACCCATATAGTAAACATAAGAATGAATTTAAGAACGTGGACTATACAAGTTATAAATAGTAATATTTGATACCAATTATGAATACAATTCTTCTGTCAGAAATAAAATGGTCCAAATTTTCCTAAAAATTTAAGAACGTCTGAACGTCATGTAGTTTGGATTTTTTAGTGCCCTGCAAGCATAAGAAATATGGAAGTTTCGAGAGGATTATTTCCTGCCACAAAATACTTCAGAAGTGTGTGTCTGTTGACTGTTGTTTGTCATAAATCTGTCCTGTTCCAAGCAGTAAACATGCGGCCCCTGATTGCTCCACCGCTACCTAAAACAAGTGTAGGCAATCTCATTATTTTTAGCGATATTCCAACAAGTACGATAAACGAGACAAAGTTAAGTTCACTGTTGGGACGTATAAAAATGGGAAAGATGCAGCTCAAGGGACATGAGAGTTTGGACGGAAAAGAGTCTATGCCATTGATGGACAAGTATGCAAGACATTATCAGAAGGTTTATGTAATTAGCAGCCTTTGATACTCCGAGTTAAGATGGTATAAAGGCCACTGTAAGTCTGGATGAGCGGGATATGAAATTTTTTCTTGATGACAAAGAGCTGCTAACCTATGCTTCTTTTTAGTGTTTTAAACAACCCATATTATCATAACAATCAAATAAAAACATCGTACATCATTTACTCATACTTCCTTATATTAGGTGGTGTTTGGAGGGTAAATGACCCATATTATCGTTTATCGTTATAATTGAATAAAACATCGTATGTCATTTAATGATACTAGCTTATATCTGGTGGTTGGTGCAATTCATGGATTTTTATATATTTTATTAACCATTTCTATAATGAGTGTTTTGAGTATTTTATTCACTGTTCTTATTTTTATATAATCGTAAATCGTAATGTTCCAAAATCAAGTAGAAATTTCAATTAGCACTTTTTTTTGTTCTTATTTTCATATAATAACGGTGTATGTATTGAAGTAGAGTTGATGATATACAAATATGTATTTTGTAGACTGAATTTGTGTATTAATCAAACTGAATTGGGGTTGTAGCCAAATGTATTAATCGAATTGAACTGAATTTGTGTATTAAAGAAACCGGAGGAGGAGTCCCTTCAAGTGTCGAAGAAGTCGAGAAAATTGTCCAGACTGAAGCTTCTATGATTCCAGGTATCTTTTTTCGTTTCTTTTTTGCGATTTCAATGTGGGTCTTTGTCATTTTTATAAAGGGCGTGATGATAACTAATATATTTTCATCATTTGTAGGGTTGAGATTCCAGCTAGGCGATTCAAGTGTCGAAGAAGTCGAGATCATTAGGTAATTATATATGTATATGTGTGTGTGTTTGTATTGAGATTTTTCCATGATAAGTTTAGTTTAAGTTTCGATTTTGTTGTTGTCATAGAACTGCTTTGAAAACTGACCTTCTTTGATGATAATATTGGGGAAAACTGATTAAGATTTACTGTTGTTTCATTGTTTAGACTTTTTCTTGCCGAGCCTAATGTAATGTCTACTCTTTGTATTGTTTAAGAAAAATACTTTTAATGTTACAAAGTGTTTGATATATTGCTGCCGTAGTGTGTTGATATATAAATAAAGTTGTTATGGTTAGTCCATATACAAGAATCTTAAATTGTAAAGATATGGTTTCGTATAAGGAAAATGAAAGACCAAGATGTCAATGATGAAGGATGTCAGTAAAGCTTTTAAGCCGGGTGACAACATCGCTCTAATGGGTGTTAGTGGTGCCCATAAAACTATTTTACTGAATGTGTTGGTCTAAACATTACTTATTCTTTTCAATCTGTCTATCCATTGTGTTACCATCTAATATGTGTGGTTTAGAGCCCCAAGAATAGAAATATAATCCACATATCACAATTCTCTTCTTAAGGTGGTATTTGGGTGTTTTCTTTAATGTTATACATATTTAATACAAAAAGCATTTTCTTCATGCTGATTAACTGATAATTGTAATATTAATTTATTTATCATGCTCATTGACTGATAATGCTTATGGATTATATAGTGGTTGACGGTGAGCGGAGCAAATTGGTTTCATTCTTTCTGGTACGATCTTCTGCCTCATTTGGAAGATCATCTACTACATTACTTTATATGTTTTTATGTATGTGCAACATCCTCTATCTCCATAATTAGTTTCATTTTCTGGAGGCAAGAATACAAGGTCTACAGGAATATAAAACACACTCTGACAATTATATATGTTCTTTAATTCCAGGATCACCTAATTTCCAGGCCCAGTATACTCCAGTTCAGCTACTTTCACATATCTTTTTTTCACCTAATTTTTCTGCTTGCACATATCTTCTATAGTGTCTCATTTTGTAAACTTTTCAAAAATGTGATTCTTTTTCCTGATTGATATAGGCAAAGCTTTAGCTGCAAAAGAGAAGTTTGGACGAGATATCCGTGTGCTTGAAACTTCTATTGCCTCTCAAGCACAGAATGATTTTACCAATGGTGGTAACCCACTTTTTTAAGTTTTCTTATTAATTTTACTGTTACATAATAGGGATTCTTATGATATTTACAATCATTCTCCCTCTTTCATTTGCAGATGAGCAAGACGATTTCTATGAATTTACTCCAGAGGATTATTATTGCATATTGGCAACCAAAAAACAAGGTACTGCATGATATGACCATATCTTTTGTATGTTATGTATCTTTTGTATGCCATCCATGAAGTTTGTTAACGAGAAGTTAAATGCAATCCCTTTCAGAGGAAAGCATTAAACATCTTAAAGAGGTGGTACTTCCCGCGGAAGGAGTGCGGCGGCTAATATCAAAAGATATGGAAGAATTGCTGAGAATCGCTGCATCTGACAAGAGGTAAATACAGAGAGCACTATTTTAATCGATTTCGTAGGACATATACATACACAGTGGTATACAAATGTGCCTATATATATTAGGTATAGTTGATATGATCTAGGTTTTGGTTGTAGCTTCTGGACTAAATGTAGGATAATGATTATAATGTGTTTTGACTGAAACAGAAATGAACTGAAAACTTTCTCCAAAGAAGTGGTCCGTTTTGGAAATCATTGCAGGGATCCTCAGTGGCATAACTTGAACCGCTATTTTGAAAAGTAAATAGTCACTTATATGTTTATTGTTCATTTAATTTCACACTATGGCAAAATCAAGAAGTGCTTTATTTATGTGAATTGTGAACTATAGGATGGGTTCAGAACTTACACCTCAAAAACAATTGAAAGAAGAAGCCGAGACTGTGATGCAGAAAATGTTGACTTTAGTTCAGTACACTTCCGTGAGTATTTATGGTCTACTATAACATATTTTGTTCATCTTATTTCTGATAAAGAATTTGGGCAATCATTTCTAGCGACCGAGAGAGTAGACACTTTAGGACATTGAAATATTCTTTAGCGATTAGAATGTGGATGAATAGAAAACAACCTTGATAATGTTTTGACCTGCTGAAAATCAACATATCCTGAGCAGCCTATGAATTTAACTTATAGCACATGCAGATCCTTCTCTCTGGAACTGGACATAATGACATGGAAGTAATCTCTAGCAACCATATCATCTAACTTCCAGATTTTAGATTTGCGTATATGTTGAGATGTAGACTTCTACGTCTGAAAATATTTCACGGTTCATAGCCACATAAGGTCCAATGCCCCACACCTATGAAGATTTTTGGGAGATGTTGCTCCAATATCGCTGCCCTGTAATTGTGATGCTTACTCGATTGGTTGACAATTACAAGGTATGTACAATTGCATCACAAAGATAATCCTTCTGAATTTTTTGAGCATTACTTGAGTTTGCTATTGAATTGTCTATAGTTTCTTGAGAACATCTGATTAATTCCAAGTCATTGTCTAATTGTCTATAGTTTTTTTTCTTTTTCTTTATCTGATATAGTTTTACATTTCTTTTATAATGAGTAGTACAGATGTTTCACTCTTTAAGTCTCAAGGCATTTAAAACACGAAAGGGCAATTTATTAAGAGAGCTGGAAATATAAGAAACTCAAAATGCTAGAAGAATTGAAATATACATAGCTACATTTAGGTCATCCAGCAGTTAGCCTATCATTAGTGTATAACTTTGATTTTAATGTGATCTAAATCTTCTTATAATATTAATAAACAAAAGTATACGTGCAAATGAACTTTTACCATGTCTTAGATAAATAGCAGGTTCCATATTTTCTATTTAGAAGGAAGATGTGTTAAAATTGGTATATTCAAATTCCAAACATTTGCCTTAATTCTTCGGCTCCCTAAAGAATGGTAATTTAAACTGCTACCAGAAAATCAAGAAAGCTCAAGTCCTAAGTAGTAAACAAACATCTACAGTATCATAATATGCAGCATATGAGTGGATTGTGGATCCAAAAAATGAAAACCACTCTTTATGTTTTCTGAGATTCCTAATGTTAAAACCCTTTTCATAAAATTTTCATGTAAATGAAGATTTCCACCTTCAAATTTATCTTACAATTTATTATCTATGATATAATGCAGAGTGTTGTGCTTCAAGTACAGGTACTTACCTTATCTAATTAGAAAAGATACAGTATTTTTCACACTGATGCTATGTTTATTTCATGGAATATTTATCCCTGGACTTTATGAACACCTATCTATCCATGAAAATGGTATGATAAAATAAATTTTTTAAAAACATCAATATCCGTTCGCAAGTGCTTAATGCTAAGAACAGTCTATTTATAACTAATGCGAAGAATCTCATATTTGTATGATTTTATTTTCATATTGGATAAACACTTGATGTACGTAACTGTTTTTGTGCAGCTGCTGATTTGTATGATTTTGAAGATGATAAGGTTGTGCATTTTCTTGATTTGCTTAGTCATTTTCTTACACTTTTAACACTCGGATAGTCGCAATTAATTTGGTGCTGCGGGTTTCCTAAATTTTATCTGTTTTGTCAATAGGAAGAGAACAAAGTTGATTTGAAGAAGATTGTTAGTGACAATTGGGTTGAACCATCAAGAAGAGAAAGAAAGCGCAAGTAAATGTCATCTTCACTTTTGTAGCTTACGTTACGTGTTTACTGGTGCTCTTATATTTAATTAAAAGTTGATTATATCAGTTACTCAGAATCAGAGTACTTCAAGCAAACAATGCGGCAAAATGGTCCCTCAAGACCAAAAGAGCCTCGAATTCCCCGCATGTCTTAGTTTTAAGTATTTTTTGGATTTATTTCCTTTTACTTTGTGGCTTAGATCCTGATACCCTCCTGATGGAAGATCCTGGTGTGTAGCAAGCTCATCAAAAGAATCAGGCAAAAGACTCTATAGTAGTTGATGAACCTGAAGGTTGTAAGCACCAAGTTCATTAGTTTTCAGTTTATTTATATTTTACTGTGGGTAAAATTCTAATTATTATGGATTGTCTAGATGGGGGTGATCCTATGACTGCCGAAGAGCAAGAAGAAAAGGAGCAGTTGCTAGAAGAGGTCTGCAAGCATTTTGTATAAAGTTATTTTTATATCTGAAGACAATCTAATAGAAACTAAAATGTCTACAACTGTAGGATTTTTCAACATGGAGTAAGCGAGACTTTAGCACATTCATCAAGGCTTGCGAGAAGTTTGGCCGGAATGATGTGAAGATATACACATCATATAAAGCTGGAGATGTACACAATATATCCAGATGTAAAGATATACACATTCATCACAAGTCAATTAGTGTATACACACTAACTATATGTGTACACTAATTGATAGCTGGAGAAATCATCCATTAGGAGGGCATCAGAATCCCATCAGGATCTTCCATCAGAATGAGGTCTTCAGGATCAGGTGACATGTCCAACAGGTGTTGATGCAGATTTGATGTTCCTTTTAATGAAACTATCTAATTTATAAAGATATATTAATTAACATGTTGGCCGTATTTCAGACATCATGGGCTACTGAAGAAGTATCTGGTATGGGTTATGGTGACCTGAAGTAAAGCATGTACCTGCTGTTGCTTCAAAGTCTTTAACTGGAATATAGCTCCTCTCCATGCAAAAAATTCTGGTGTAAGGAGAGCTACGAATGAACCTGCTAGAGGGAGAACAAAACATGCTGATGGGAAATCCAAAGTGATGTTAGGGAAGATTCTTAAATAGCTAGGGACTTTGACTGTATAAGATTTTAACTGTATATCTTTCATTCAGGTTGATATCTTCAATGTATTATTATACGGTTTTTCGTACGGGTAATGTTAAAATTATGCTAATAAATAATTAGTGTGGGCATACAAATATTATAGAGTATAATATACAATAAATTGGGCAATGTAAATTCTAAAAATAATATTAAGACATTAAAAAGTAATAGTTATTTTGATAAAAAAAAATAATTCAAATATATTACGAATGTGACAAATTAACTTTGTGGTTTATTTCCTCACCAATTTTTTTTTTTTGTGTGGTTTATTCACAAATTGCGGATGCAACCACGTGGGTTGGGATCAAGCAAGTAAAGGAGGCATAGACTGCAAAATCTTAAAAATGTATTATTTAATATTATATTTCATAAATATTTAAGACATAGGAAAATAATAGTAATTTTGACAATCACTAATAATAGTTATTTTATTTAAAAAAATATATAATCAAATGAATATTCGATAAACGTATAACCTCATCAAATATTTAAGACATCTAAAAATAATAGTTATTTTTGATAATCACTAATAATAGTTATTTAATTATTATACATTGCACAAACCTAAATATAAATGTAAAATTTTAAAAATGTTTTATTTAGTAATTTATAGGGAATAAAACTTGAACTTTAAAAACTCTTAAAAAATTATATTTTAAAATGTGGGTTTTTGGTGTAATTTAATAAATATTTAATATACTTTTTTCATATTTCTATACAAATAAACTATACATGTATTTTTAATGAATACACTTAATATACTTAAATTATTTATTTTCTAAAAAACAAAGCAAAAATAATAATTACATATTTCAAGCAAAAACAACAAATACACTTAAATTCATTATAATACTTTTAAAATTTGAGTTGTCAACATGATTTGATAAATATTTCCAATTGTCGTATAATTGGAGATGAGATGAGTCCAAATTACAGATTATTGCAAATGTTTAATATTATTTCATCAAATGTGCATGTTTGATGTTAATTTCATGAATAATAGAGGATGGTGAATCAATGCGTATCAAGGGTTGTTCACAAAATTTCTATTTTTAAATATATTTTTTTGAAAAAGACTTTTATTTTGTTCAACATTTTAATGCCATTTCTGCTATAATTTCATTTTGATTGCATGAGTATTTTGAATTTATGCATTTCGTATGGTTTATGGATCTTATTAAATTATTGCTCTGAAATACTTATATTCAAATTTTGTAAACTTAACTTTACAACTATTTAGAAAAAAACTTATTAGTCCCAAAAAGTAGTAAAAAAAATATTAATCCCATTAACATAATTTTCCAGTTTTTTCATGAGCTTAAATGATTTTACGTAGACAAAATAAAATAAATCAATCAAGGATAAAAAGTTGAACACGATTATACTACAATAATATCGAAGTGCATATCTTCATTGTAAAAAATTTTGCATCGTAAAATGTTTCTCTTGGATTGAAATCTTATTTTTTAAATATTGTAACTTAGAAGATTATATATTTCCCTAAGTCACCTCCCATATCCAAATTTGTTGCATTAGTTGTCATAACAATTGCATGTCATAATCAAGTGAATATAAAAATTAGGAAAAATATGGCCTGTTTGGCTCAACTTATAATAAGTCCTTTTTAACTTATTTTCGGGTAAAAATTTCATATTTTGATAATAAAAAGAAATTATACAAGTATTTAATGTATGTTTGAGATTCTATAAGTTCTAAAAAAATTTGACTTTTTTCAGAAAAAAATTAGGAATCTCTAACTTTGTCTTAAAGTAAGTCGACTTATTCTGGAAAAAAGTTCCCCCAAACACCCCAATAATTGTATGGATTATAATTTATATGCATACATTTAATATGATTACAATTAATTAAGATTTGAGAATAAAGAAGACCTCAAAATACTAGCAAAGAAATCAACAAGAATATTCTAACATAAAACCGATCATGTTTTACCAAATCAAAAAAGCAAGATTTTAATCCGAACTATTACTTTTGGCTCTCAAAGTAATTGCAGATGTTGCGTTTCTAAGTTTCTAATAAATAATCACGAGTTGTTAAGTTTATATGTATTTATAGCAAATGCAGGAAGAACCACAGCAAATATTTACATCTCAATAACTGATACAATTCAAACAGTTGTGTAGTCAAACTGACATGTTGATTATGCTTTCTAATCAACTACAAATTATGTTACAAGACAGCAATGAAAACTTTGGTTATAGGAAAAAAATAATCAAATAAGATGATAATTTTGTCGTAATGAATTTTATCTTAATAAAATATTAGCCAAAGTAACATAATTCTCATTTTTTTAATTACAAGTTCAAATGATTTTATTTAATCAACAAAACAACAACTACAGTGTGTGCAACGCGATATAAAAAATAGAGTTAAAAAAAGTTATAAACCAATTTAAACAAAGTACATACATTCATTCTAACACATTTTGCATCATAATTTATTCATTTTTTATTAAAATCAATATTTATATTATTATATAATTAAAAATTTATAACAAACAAGATTAATCGACGCCCGCTCGCAGAGCGCGGGCAAAAAAGACTAGTTATCATAACAATCAGATAAAAACATCGTACATCATTTACTCATACTTCCTTATATTAGGTGGTGTTTGGAGGGTAAATGACCCATATTATCGTTTATCGTTATAATTGAATAAAACATCGTATGTCATTTAATGATACTAGCTTATATCTGGTGGTTGGTGCAATTCATGGATTTTTATATATTTTATTAACCATTTCTATAATGAGTGTTTTGAGTATTTTTGGATGAGGTGGATTTTTATTTTCAAAAGATATGAAATATATAATGTATCAATTTCTTCCTTCCCTTTTGCACTAAACTGCAGCTTCTTTTAATTTGACTTATACAGACACATAATCGCTTAATTGTACGAGCTTTGCCAACATACAATAACAACAAAACTTGTACAAGGTTTTTAGAAGCTATCTGCTGCAGAGAGTTTTTTCTTGTTCAGTATATGCTTAATTTTCAGCAATCTTCAATAAGCTTTCGTCCTTGGAGTTTTTTTGTGGTGCAGAAGCTATGGTTCCTATTTTGAAGTTGTTGGAATGTCTTGACTACTGTTACTCCGGCGGCCTTGACTACTATTCCTCCGGCGGCCACCAACCACACCTACCACCACCTACCCCTTAGATTTTGTCTATAAATAAGAAATGCATGTAAGCATTTGAAATCATCTGAGGAATCTGAAAATCTCTGTAAATCTGTTTATCCTCAAGATCAATAAACTATTTCTCTTCTGCATATAATCTTTCTTGCTTCCGTTATAACAAACTGGTATCAGAGATTTGGTTGAATCTGTTGAAAAAATTCTCGTCGGAATTTTTTTTAAGCTCGCCGGAATTTTTGCCGGAGTTACTGTTCCTCGCCGGAGAAGACGACACTGTTCAGGCGGAGTTACTGTTCATCGCCGGAGAAGACGACACTGTTCATCACCGGAGAAGAAGACACTGTTCATACGGTACTGTTCATACGACACTGTTCATTACTGTTCATACGGCACTGTTCACGGGTACTGTTCACAGGCACTGTTCATAGGTACTGTTCACGGGCACTGTTCAACGGTACTGTTCACGTATACGGTACTGTTCACGTATACGATTCTGGGAGAAAGATGTCTGGTGGTATTAGCGTCAAGGTCGACAAATTTACCGGGAGAAATAGTTTCAGTCTATGGCAAATCAAGATGCGTGCCCTGTTAAAACAACAGGGGCTCTGGGCGCCGTTGAACACAAAAACGGTTGCTTCTACAAGCGCTGAGATGGCCATTCTGGAAGAAAAGGCACATTCAACGATTCTGTTGTGTCTTGCAGATGATATTATTACTGAAATTGCGGAGGAGGATACCGCGTCTGGTCTGTGGTTGAAGCTTGAAAGTCTTTACATGACGAAGTCTTTAACAAACAAGTTGTTGCTGAAGCAACGTCTGTTCAGTCTGCGAATGCAGGAAGGTATGCCTCTTCGAGATCACTTAGATCAATTAAACACAATTTTATTAGAATTGCGTAATATTGATGTTAAAGTTGAAGATGAGGATGCTGCTTTGATTCTGTTAGTTTCTTTACCATTATCGTACGAGAACTTTGTGCAATCGTTTATTGTTGGTAAAGATACTATTTCTCTAGAGGAGGTTAGATCTGCTCTTCATTCTAGAGAGCTGCGCCATAAGGCGGCTGATACAGGTGCAAATAATCATGCTGCTGGGTTGGTAGCTAGCTGGAGTAATGGACATGGAAAGTCGGGGAAGAAATCAGTTCCTAAGGGTCCAAAACCTAATGATATCTGTAATTACTGTAAAGAGAAGGGACACTGGAAATCTGACTGTCCCAAGAAAAAGAAGCAACAGGATAATTTGACAGATACTGCTGCTGTAGCTGATGCTACTTCTGAAGAAGATATTGCTCTTGTTGCTGCTGATGACACGCATCACTCTGATGTGTGGATTCTTGATTCTGGAGCGTCTTATCATATATGTCCACGCAGGGAGTGGTTTACAACCTACGAGCAAGTAGACGGTGGCAAGATTTCTATGGCTAACAGTTTTGCTTGTGAGACGGTTGGAATAGGCTCGATTAAAATTCGGACACATGATGGTAAATTCTGCACATTGAATGATGTTAGGCATGTTCCACTAATAACAAAGAATCTGATATCTTTGAGTATGTTAGACATCAAAGGTTTCAGTTTTCAAGGTGAAGGTGGAGTTCTACATGTCTGCAAGGGTTCTAATGTGGTTCTGAAAGGTGTTAAACGTGGTACCTTGTATCTTCTTCAAGGTTATACGTTATCAGGTTCTGTTGCTGTCGCGTCCTCGGAGAAGATTAAGAGGATGCAAACTGATAATGGTCTGGAATTTTGCTCATCTGAGTTTGATGAGTTCTGTAAGAATGAAGGGATTTCTAGGCATTATACCGTCAGGGATACACCACAGCAGAACGGTGTAGCAAAGCGTATGAATCAGACACTTCTGGAGAGAGAAGGGATTTCTAGGCATCATACAGTCAGGGATACACCACAGCAGAATGGTGTAGCAGAGCGTATGAATCAGACACTTCTGGAGAGAGCTAGTTGCATGCTCTCTAATGCTGGACTAACTAGAAGATTCTCGGCAGAAGCAGTTAGTACATCAGGTTATCTGATAAATCGTGGATCTACGATTGTTTCAGAAAGTGGTGGTGTTGAGAAACAGGTGGAGCAGGAAGTCACTCAAGATGAGAGTGAACCACAACAAGAAGTTCAACAACCACAATCAGAATCAGAATCATCAGTTTCAGTAGCGAATCAGCACAGTTTGGCTCTTGATAAATCAAGGAGAGCTAATTATGGGGTGTCTCCTAAGAGAATCGAGGAGAGCAAAGTGGGTACTGCTGATAACCTAGCTGATATGCTCACCAAGTCGGTTCCACATAGCAAGTTTCAACATTGTTTGGACTTGTTAAATGTTCGGAGTTGTTGACTGCCCTTTTGAGGGCAAAATCTGAGGCAGAAGAGTTTTTTATCTGGTACATCTGGCATTATTATGATGCATCTGGTACATCTGTTATCTGTTTTTTGTGAGAGGATTCAAGTCAAGGTGGAGATCTATTATCTGGTACATCTGGCATTATTATGATGCATCTGGTACATCAGTTATCTGTTATTTGTGAGTATTCAAGTCAAGGTGGAGATTTGTTGGAATGTCTTGACTACTGTTACTCCGGCGGCCTTGACTACTATTCCTCCGGCGGCCACCAACCACACCTACCACCACCTACCCCTTAGATTTTGTCTATAAATAAGAAATGCATGTAAGCATTTGAAATCATCTGAGGAATCTGAAAATCTCTGTAAATCTGTTTATCCTCAAGATCAATAAACTATTTCTCTTCTGCATATAATCTTTCTTGCTTCCGTTATAACAGAAGTGATGGTGCGATAGAGAGATCTTATAGCTTGAAGACATGATCTGTGACAGGGCAACTTCCAAAAACAGCAGACCGAGTTGCACTTTCTGCCAATTCCAAATCCAAGTAGCTAGTGAAATTCTGAATGGAAAAAAATAACATTAACTATTTAAAATTATGTAACTGTCAGCAAAATGGACTACTGGTTGTTTTCAGTAGTATTTCAATGTCTATAAACTTGTGGACTTTAATAGGATTAAACCATATATAAGCACATGCAGCAGGGAATATTACTTAAGTAAATATACGGAAAAAATTAACAGATGATCACTTCGCATTTCGTTATAATTTGATGAAGTCATATACTGCTTGGCTCCTTGACGGTCTCTGTCCAATTTTTAATTTGATGATCACTTCCTCTTCTGTTTTGTTTAAATACTTATTCACTTCCTTTTATGAGAAAACTCCATTGTTGCTGTTTTTGTTCTTCCCCTTTTTTGTGCCACCCCACCAACTAGTATGTGGGAAAAGAGCGTCTTTTGAAATTGGGTACCTATTGGGATTATGATTGCAGTTAAAATCAGCGACGTACAGACAGCTCCATTAATGGAGCTTAGATAAAAGCATAGAGAAGAGGATATATTTCATAATAATGTTTTGATACAAAAATGTCTTTTGTCAAGTTACATAACAGAATGGAAATACATGATACAGTTAAACCTCGATTAAGTAATATTCGATAAAGTAATAACCTCGCTTAAGTAATAAATTTCGCCGGTCCCAACTTGGGCCAATGTTATAAAGTAATATTCTCGCTAAAAGCATAAGATAATAAAAAATTAGAAAGTCATTAAGGCCCCAAGTAATATGTAAAGTAATAATTACATAATTATATATGTATATATATATATGTATATACTGTATATGAGTTACAAATTTTAATTTTTTTTAAAATATGAATCTATAGTAGCTTGTTTCTTCTTTCCACCAAAGCCAAAATTAACCTCATCCTTGACTTTACGTAAAGCATAAATAATTCCTAGTATGTTTTGCTCGTGTTGTAACAGGTAATTGTTTAAAGTGCTGATGAAATTTGTTGGTCCAGGAAAGTATTGCAGAAGGGGGGTTGAATGCAATACTAATAAATTTCAAAAACTATTTCAACAACTTAAATAGAATTTGTGATTTACTAGTAGAAGAAATGCAAACACAAGTAAAATCAAATACGAGGATTTCACAAAATAAATGTTTTATTTATTTTGCAAAGTTTTGCTACAACCTTGAGAAAATAATTCTCAAGCTACAAAGACTCAAGAGATTACAGTTGTTGAGTTATGTAATGTATAAGTAGAATGCTCTATTTATAGAGTGATAATCTACTGTACTATCACTATCAACATGGGTTGTCGAGTTGCTGTTATATTCCTTTTGCAGCTCATTCCATGATTTATTCCCATGTGATCAGCACAAAGTAACTTAAAGATACTTTCCACATTTGAGCCACCCAGATCTAGCCGTATTCAATTTTATCTGTTCTAGACTTTACAGGTTGTTCCATGTGATCTCTCGAGCTTCAGTTATAGACTTTCCAAGCTTGCTGTAAAGGTTGAATATTACAACACGCCTGCTTCTTTTGAACATGTACTCTGTCGTTTTAATTTGACTTAGAAAATTCCTAAGTCAGGCTGATTCTATATGACAGTATGTTTGCCACAAAGTTTGCTGTCAATAGATTATGCTTTGGTTGACAGTATGAATTTCCCGCAGATATTACTGTCAAGAATTTTGCTTTGGTTGACAGTATGAATTTCCCGCAGAGATTGCTGTCAAGAGTTGTGCTTTGATTGACAGCATGTTTTTCCCGCAGAGATTGCTGTCAGGAATTCCAAACTTACTGTCGCAGACTATATATCAAAGTTGCTGTCATTAGAATCTCCGCCAATGTTGCTGTCAAGTTGAAACTTGCTGTCGACTCCGTGAAACTTGCTGTCGATCTAGGCAACATGATGTTTCCTTGTAACCTTACTGTCAGGGCTTGACAGTAACTTTTATTCTTTCTGTCGAACTTATGTATTTCTTGAGGCTTGAACATAATCGAACTTCTTCCAAGAATTACACTTATTACATGACAGTATTTATTTAAATTACAAGAATACATTTCAGGCTATGACAGTATGTTCTACTTAGTAAAAACTAAGTATACCAATAAAACTAGTTAAGTTGTCTATTCCATCACCCATAAATCCCAACAATCTCCCCCAATTTGTTTTTATGGACAATAAGGACAAATTTACAAATATCATGCTGACAACTTAACTAACATAGATCAGAAAGAATAAACTCTTCATATCTGACCAATGATTAAACTGAATTGTTTTCAAACAATATATCACAAAAGTTCACAAATTAAAAAAACTTTACTTATCTTGATTTGAACTTTTCACTTTGCTCCTTTTCCCTTAGAGCTCTTCTGAGATTTTCAATTAACTCTTTTTCTTCAGGGGACTGTGCATCATCTTCATTTTCCACAATGTATTTTCTGATCATTGAGGAAGCAGTGTTCAATGTATCTCTGAGTTCCATCCAGTAAACATTTTGCTTTACAATTGATCTGAATTTTAGCACATTTCCCTCCATTTTGAATCTCCTGCCAGGAAACTGATTTAGAGTTTCCCTTCTTTGTTTGTCCAGGCTGGGATCCTCTCCTCTCCTCTGATCAAGAATCATATCAAGCTCCCAAGAACACAGTGTTTCAAGACTGTTAGTTGATCCAACCACTTGCCAGAATAATTCTTTTAACACACTGGTCTTCAATTTAGAGAAACTATCTACATAAATTTCTTCTTTGCCATACTTGATTCTCAAAGGATTGTCCAGTACGCATGGCTGATAGTTGGATTCTTCACTGTTGATCTTATTGATTTTACTGTAATTTTTCTTCATTTCAGCTTCAATCTCATCTTCTATCTGTTGACGAGATTTTTTTCTTGATGCTAATTCTTCTTTGAACCTTTGCTCTGCTTCATACATCTTCATTTCATGTTCTGAATAAGGTTTTCGCATTTCAATCCAGTCATAATCAGGAATAGGATTGTCCTCTTCATACTCCAAACCAAGGATTTGATAGACATCATCATCATTGTGAAGTGTCCAATCTCCAAACTTCTCAATAAATTCAACATGCCTGGCTTCATAGTATTTGAGAACTTGATCCATGATCTTCTTTGAAACATTATCATAGGTTTGCAGTAGCTCAACCATCCTTTCCAGATTGAAGAAATCAATTCTTCGTTTTACAGTTTCAGAAGTTTGAATGAGTTTCTTGGATATCACCTTTGATTTTGATATCTGAGTGAAGTCAGATTCCACTGTAATCAATCTTTCATTGTTTTGCCATAGAATGTACCTTGCAACTTCTTCTTTTGGTCCATCAAATTCTATGGATACAGAGGTGATTGTTTCTTTGGCATTCAGCTGCATCATTTCAAAGCTATTCATTCTTCTCCTCATGATAGGTTTCTTGAGTCCCAACCCTGTAGCTTTTCCTTCTCCTATGTAGACAGTCTTTCCCTTTGTTGGTCTTTTTGATTTTCTCTTGATTCTTACTGTCTTGAATGATTTGACAGTAGGATCGTTGACAGTTTCTTTTAAAGGGCTTCTGACAATGTCTTCTTTGACAGTATCTTCAATGACTGTTACTTCATCCTGACTGACAGCATCTTTGTTGACATCCTTGACAGCATCTTTGTTGACAGTATCTTTTTCAAGATGTATATTGTCAATTTCCATTTCTTCTTGAATTCCTTTCAATGCTTCAAGTACTTCTTCCTCTTTCTTTTCATCAACTTTCTTGCTTGAGCTAGAATTTTCAGAAATTTCCTTTGATTCTGCTTCTTTGACTTGAGTTTGCTCTTTTGAAGAGTCTCTCTGTTCTGTTCTCTTAGGTACTCCAGCTTCACCTCCATCCTGATTGTCATCATCATCTTTTTCCAAGGTGTCATCAAAAATGCAGTTTCCACCTTGAGCATTTCTTCTTGAATTTGCTTTGGCAATGAGCTTTTTAATTTTGGCACTGTACTCCATATTTCTCTTTGCCAATATCTTGTGAATATCTTTAACTGCCTTAATCCTTTCCTTGGTGATGGATGCATTCAGTAATACCTTAAGTACATCCATGATGACTTTGCTTTGTAGAGACGTTTTGCCTTCAAGAGTTAAGAATCCAAGACCTTTAGCTCCTTTGGCTGTTGTCTGTTTAAAGCTTACACCATATGGCTGGAGACTTACTTCTGGAAGTTTGTTGTTGACCATTGTGCCCAGTTGCATAAAGAGACTTTCATCAAAGATGGTAGAGTTTTTCTTCACTAGAAGCCCAAGGATATATTGCACTCTTGCAGAGAAAGTTTCCAACAGTTGAGTTGTTATGAATATTGAATGCCCACTTTTCAGGTACACATCAACTGCCCACCTCTTCTCTGAGCTAATCTTTACTGACAGATTTACAATCTTTTCTCTCAAAGCTTCTGCCAACTTAGCAGGTTTTCCTTTAGACACTGTGATTGCTTCATTCACCAGATTTTTGAATTCCTCATCCTTATTATTCAAGGTGCTCTCCATGTGGCTTACTGTTATTAAGTCAGCTTCTTCTTGGGAATATGTACTTCCATCAGTCCAAAAGATAGGCTCTGAAGAAAACACATATTCAGGCAACTTGTCTTTGCCTTTACCCATCCTATTTGATTCCTCTTTTTCTCTCCATAGCCTCTCCAATGTGGATTCTTTCTTCTCAGGAACTGGTTCATTGATTTTGATTGAGGATGCTCTATTTCCTTGTATTTGACTTAATACCTCCTTGGATACTAGCATTTGTTCCCCATCTACTTCAGCTTCAAAAAGCTCCTCAGTTCCAGAGACTATTCCTACTCTCTCTTGCTCCCCCTTACTCCTTTGCTCCCCCTGTCTTTTAGCTTCCCCTTGTAACTCCTCCTTTCTTTCTGGTTGCTCAGCCTCTTTCTGATCTTTTCCTTTCTCCCCCTTAGTTAAGTTTGCAGCATGAAGTAATGAAGAGAGTGACAGTAGTGTGGCTTGAATCTCAGCAAAACCAGTCTTCACAGTAGATGACAGGTTGTCCAGTTTGCTTTCCATTGTAGCACATCGATTCTCTAGTGCTTGGAGCCTGTCATTTGAGGATGCAGAAGGACCACCAGACCTAAGCCTTTTAGGAGGTAAGGGATAAGTCTGGGGCATGGAGGCTGTTGGGGTTCTCACACTCTCAGTGTTTTTATAGATGATCTCATCATCTCTCACAAAAATTCTCTCAAGGCCTAATGCCTTTTCTGTATTGGCTCCCTCAAATTCACTCTGGACATGCTCAAGTCCCTCTCCTTTTGCCAGCACATTTGGCTGCCTCTCATTTTTAGTCTCACCTCTCTGTTCTTTTATCTCTCTTTGATGTTTCACTCCCTCACTCATCCTAGATGCAGTAGTATGAGCAGTACTAACATGCAAAAGAGTAGATTTTACCTTGAAGGCCTTTGAAAGGGGCAAGTCATCATCAGAGATATCTTCCACTAATCCTTCTTGTAGTTGTGGTTGAACAGGGATGACAGCAACTTTTGAAGGACTTTTGACAGTAACTTTTGTTGGAATGATACTGTCACTTGAATGTTTAACAGCACCTTCTGATTTGTCATTGACAGCATCTTTGGCTGTGACAGCAACTTCCCTAGGGTAAGATGCTTTGAGGGAATCGATCAAGATGCTGGCTGTTTCAATTTCTGACAAGTTTGCATCTTGATCTAATCCAGTGTTTGATGGAGTGGTATCCATTTCACTTTGAGAAATGGGTTCTTGTGGACCACTAGATGGGGGCTCATCCATGATTTGAGATGGATGATCAAAACCTGAGGGGTTGGTACTGTCCCCCTCTCTAGGTTGATTAGAAGAAACAACAGATGTGGGAATGAAAGAAGAAGATTGAATTTTAGATTGATTAATTGGCTGTTCCACAGAAAATGATTGTGGAACATCAATAGTATGAGTGAATTCCTCACTGTGCTCTATCTCAATGTGTGTATCTTCAAATACAGGTTCCTCAAGAGTGAATTCTTGAGTTTGTGCAGACTCTTTACAAGATGCCTTGGGAGACAGGCCAATTTCAATAGATGTCCCTTGTTGAGAAGAAACACCTAGAGGTGAGTTCATTTCCCTATCATCCTCTACAGTCTTTTGGGAAACTGTAGGGTGGCTGACAGTAACCTTGGCCCTTCTAGCTCTCTTCTTCTTAGGCTCAGAAGGGGCTACTGTGGGTTCTTTTTCACTACCAACCTTATTTGCTGCACTAGGTGCAGTGACTCCCTCTTGACTCTCAACTTGTTCACCAGTTGCACTCTCTAGGGTTCTTTTCTTTGATTCCTGTTTGGCCATTTTAAGGGCTTTTGGTAGTCTAGAGTCCCTAGGTGGAATGTATGGTGTGGAATGTGGGTTAACTGAATTTGGGTCTAATTCAGCTTCATTCTCTATTGTGAAAACAGTGTAACCTGTTGGAAATGGAAAATCAAGGTTGGGCACTTGATTTACCATGTGTTGTGTGAAACATAGTGGAATATGTACATTCAAATTCTGTGTGTTAAGAGATGTGTGTGTGTTTTTCTTTAAAACAGGACATTCTTCAAAATCAGAATTGTCCTCAATATTTCCACAAATACTATTAATACACATAGTTAAAAAGCGAGGATAGATGGATACCTTCTTGCCTATTGCGCCTTTCAACTGTGTCATTATCAGTTTTCCAATGTTCACCTTGTATCCATGAACTAATGAATGAGTGAGCTTCTTGATATATGATGGTATGCCATTCCATCCTGTAGTCTTGGTAGAGAATACCTTCACCATTACATCAAAAATCATACTCCACTCTTTTCTTAGAAATTTCCTGTCCATTTCTCCTGTTTGATACCACTTATCAGAAGTTTCTTCAAGTTTAGAACCAGAGTACCCAATCTTCAGAAAGAACTTCTTCAGGGTATCATCAGTTGCTAGTTCCATAAAGCTTTCTTCACTGGTCAACACAATGCCCAAAGCCTCATTGATGTTCTTTACTGTAAGAGAATAACTTGCATCATCTATATTGAACTTAATTGATTCATTCTCTCCAGTTCCTTGAGCACTTGCTGATTTCCAGAACTTTTCAATTCTAACAGTATCAATTTTGGGGGCAGAGGTTATTGCATGACCTAGGTAGGATTTATTCAAGAACGAAATAAGTCCTTTGAAGTTTTCACCAGCATCACTAGGAGAAAAGATACCAGCGAAATTGGTTTGAGCAATGCTTTGTTTAGGTGCCATTGTTGAATGCTTTGAAAAATGAGAGAGAGAAATGCGGTTTTTGGATGCAGAAGGTTGAGAGGTTTTTGCAAATGAAAGTGATAGTAGATTAAACGGTAGATTCAGTTTCTAATATGAATCGATTTAACCTCTCTTAATTGAACGTGTGATAATGATATTACCCATTAACTCCACTTGCTATATTACGTGGCAGTTGCTATTAGATCGTGGATTGGTGAAAAGAAATATACGTATGTATATATATATAAAAATTAATATATCTTTCCACTATCTTTGACAGCAACTTCTCGTGACAGCAACTTTCATTGACAGTAACCTGTGCGCTTTTTCTTTCTCTACCAATTCTGACAGCAATTTCTTGTGACAGCAACTTTCATTGACAGCAACTTGTGCGCTAACAATATTTCTGTCAATCAGCTTCATGAGTGACAGTAAGTTTTATCTGACAGTAAACTTATCATAAGATTATGCTGTCAGTCACTGTTCACACATAACTTAAGTTAAGGACACATGATTTCTTAAAATCATTTTAAGACAGACATGTAAAACTATTTTAGCATAGTCATAGCAAGCATGATATCTAAAAATCCTTTTAGCATAGTCATAGCAAACATGATATCTAAAAATCCTTTTAGCATAGTCATAGCAAACATGATATCTAAAAATCCTTTTAGCATAGTCATAGCAAACATGTTGTCTGAACAAGTATCACAATGTACCTTAACTTCTCATGACAGTACCTTCTTGTAACAGTACCTTTAAAAGTTTCTGTCATGAGCTTCAACTACTTAGAATTGATAAACCAGTTAGATTATCATACCTGATTTAGCATTCCCAATTCACTCACCAACCTGGTAAATGTTGCTTCATCCAGTGGCTTGGTGAATATATCTGCAAGTTGCTTATCTGTTGGAACATAAACCAATTTTACATCTCCTTTTTCAACATGCTCCCTGATGAAATGATGCCTGATATCAATGTGCTTTGTTCTGGAGTGTTGAACTGGATTGTCTGATATGGCTATGGCACTAGTGTTGTCACAGTAGATAGGAATATTTGACAACTTTAGTCCATAATCCAATAATTGATTCTTCATCCAAAGTATTTGTGCACAGCAACTTCCAGCTGCAATATATTCAGCTTCTGCAGTTGATGTAGAAACTGAGTGTTGCTTCTTACTGAACCATGACACCAATCTCCCCCCAAGAAATTGACAGCTTCCTGTAGTACTTTTTCTGTCAATTTTGCAGCCAGCATAGTCTGAATCAGAATATCCAATTAAATCAAATCCAGTTTCCTTAGGATACCAAAGACCTAGATTTGGGGTGCCTTTGAGATATCTAAAGATTCTTTTAATTGCAACTAAGTGTGATTCTTTTGGATCAGCTTGAAACCTTGCACAGAGACATGTAGCAAACATTATATCTGGCCTGCTTGCTGTTAAGTACAGCAATGATCCTACCATGCCTCTGTAGGTACTAGAATCCACTTTCTTGCCTTTAGGATCTAACTCTAATTTGGTGGCTGTTGAGATAGGTGTCTTGGCAGGTGATGAATCTTCTAAGTTAAACTTCTTGAGAAGTTCTTTGACATACTTAGATTGACAGATGAAGATTCCTTCCTTCTTCTGATAGATTTGAAGACCAAGAAAGAATGCTAATTCTCCCATCATGCTCATTTCATACTTGTTTCTCATTAGAGATGAGAACTTTTCACACAATTGTTCATTTGTTGAGCCAAAGATTATGTCATCAACATATATCTGCACAAGAATGATGTCTTTGCCATGGTATTTATAGAATAAAGTTTTATCCACCATACCTCTTATAAATTGATTTTCCAGGAGAAAAGTGGATAAAGTGTCATACCAGGCTCTTGGTGCTTGCTTTAAGCCATATAGAGCCTTGAACAGCTTGTAGACAAAATTATGCAGTTTGTCATTTTCAAATCCAGGAGGCTGTTCAACATACACTTCTTCTTCTAATTCTCCATTTAGAAAGGCACTTTTAACATCCATTTGAAATACCTTGAATTTGCAGTGTGCAGCAAAAGCTAAGAAAATTCTTATGGCTTCAAGTCTGGCAACAGGAGCAAATGTTTCATCATAATCTATCCCTTCCTGTTGACAGTAACCTTTGGCCACTAGCCTTGCCTTATTTCTTGTCACATTTCCACTTTCATCTATCTTGTTTCTGAACACCCATTTTGTCTCAATGACTGATTTTCCTTTTGGCCATGGAACTAGTTTCCAAACATTGTTTCTCTCAAATTGATTGAGCTCCTCCTGCATGGCCATCACCCAATCAGAATCCAACAATGCTTCTTCAACTATTTTTGGTTCCATTTGAGATAAGAAACATGAAAACATGCTTTCAGCAGAGATATTCCTCCTTGTCCTTACACCAGTAGTGGGATCTCCAATAATTAGATTACTGGTATGATCTCTGTTCCACTTTGTTGATTGAGGCAAGCTACTTGTTTGATGAGAATGTCTTTCATCAATATGAGGATTTGATTCTCCACCATTTTCATTATTCTGCTCATTTTGCTCAAATTCTCCAGTCTCACATTCTTGTTGATTGATGCCTGAAATTGTCTGTGATTGAGCTGAGGTCTGATTTAGATTATGAGAATTGACAGATTCTTTCTCATATCCCATTGATTGAATGAGACTTGGTTCTTCATCAACAAATTCTTCTTTTTCCAAGTATCCTTGATTCTCAAATCTGAAGGGTTGCATTTGACCATCCTCATGTAGCCCTGGAAACTTTGTTTCATCAAACGTGACATTGACACTTTCTTCAATTGTTTTGTGCTCCATGATATAGACTCTGTAGGCAGTCCTTTCTATCCCATATCCCATGAAAATGCCTTCATATGCTTTAGTATCAAACTTGCCTTTTCTTTCATGGTTGTCTTTCATCAAAAAGCACTTGCTTCCAAAAATATGAAAGTACTTGACAGTTGGCTTCTTTCCTGTCAAAAGATAGTAAGGAGTATTGCCATGAGCTTTGTTGATTAGTGTTCTGTTCTGTGTGTAACAAGCAGTGTTGATGGCTTCTGCCCAGAAATATGTTGGTAACTTAGCATTACTCAACATAGTCCTTGCAGCTTCAATAAGAGTCCTATTTTTCCTTTCTACTACTCCATTTTGCTGTGGAGTTCTTGCAGCAGAGAATTGTTGAACAATTCCTTGATCTTTGCAGAAGTTTCCAAGTGTAGCATTTCTGAATTCAGTTCCATTGTCACTTCTTAGAAATTGAACTTTTGCTTCAGGGGTCCTGTCAAGTACCCTTATGTGATCAATGATTTCTTGAGCAGCTTCATCCTTTGATTCTAAAAATTTCACCCAAGTGTACCTAGAATAGTCATCTATCATGACCAGTGCATATCTTTTTCTGGATAGTGATTGAACATTCACTGGTCCAAAAAGATCCATGTGAATCAACTTGAGTGCTTCAGTGTTAGTGTTGACTTGCTTTGATTTATGCATTGCTTTTCTCAATTTTCCCATTTGACAATCTTCACACAGTCCTTCTTGACAGAATTCCTGTTGAGGTAGTCCTCTCACCAATTCCTTCTTCATCAGCATGTTCATTGTTTTGAAATTGAGATGAGAAAATTTCTTGTGCCAAAGCATGCTATCTCCAACACTTGCTTTGCTGTAGAAGCAAAATATTCTTTCCTCATTTGTTGAGTTTAAGTCTGCAACAAATAGGCTTCCTTTCCTTACTCCTTTCAGAGATAGGCTTCTATCCTTCTTGTGGTGAATTGAACATTCCATCATGCCAAAGTTTACTTTGAATCCTTTGTCAGTGAATTGACTGACACTGAGCAGATTATGCTTCAAACCTTCCACAAGAGAGATTTCTTCAATGACAACATTTCCAGCTTTTAAACAGCCATATCCCACAGTGTAACCTTTGCTGTTGTCTCCAAAGGTTATTGTTGGGCCAGCTTTCTCAACATATTGTGATAGCAGGGATATATCACCAGTCATGTGTTTGGAACATCCACTGTCGATTATCCACATGACCTGTTTACCTCTCTTTCCCTGCAAGACAGAATGAGTTTAATTTGCATTTGGTACCCAAGTCTTGTTGGGTCCTGCATACTCAGTATCATCAGAAACTTTATCAATATTTGAAACAATATTATCAGAAGATGGTTCCTTGACTTCTTTTATTATCCACTTAGTTTTTGTCTTTGACTTTTTCTTAGTGAGAGCAGACTTCTCACTTTCTTTAGTGGATTCAGAAGTCTTTGCAGTTTGCATATAAGCACATAATTCATTTGATGAAATTTGCAAATTAAAACATGCACTCATGGTAGTAATTTTGCATGGCATACAGTCAATGTTATTACAAACTACCAATTCTCTTTGCATAATGGGGGTTCTGTGTAAGTTCCCTTTCAACTCTGTTGCATTAGATATGCTACTAGTTGATTTCTTACAAACATGAGTTAAATGATGTGAGGAGCCACAATTATTGCAAAGTTTCCTTGGTGCCTGCTTAACATATGCATAATTATTCTTTTTGTCAATGCCTAGCTTCCCATTTCTGTTTTTGGACTTAGAGACAACTATCTTGACAATCTGTTCAGAAGATGCTGTCGAACTATTTTTGACAGCATCTTTTGTACTTGCTGTCTTGACAGTAGGTTTGAAAGTTACTGTCTTAGATGACTTCTTGACAGTATCTTTTGAACATTTGGTTGGACTATTTAATACTGTTTCTTTCATAGACATTTTGACAAAATCTTTTTCTTTCTTAGATTCACTGTCAATCCTCTCATCTTCATCACAGAGTTCTTGATTAATAATTAGGGAGTTTTCATTAACCTCAAACTCTGTACTTTTGAAAATTGGGTTACTCACATTTTTGAGGATGTGAGGTCTTACAGTATTGTTATCATCATTTTTCTGTATAACAGCCTCTTTACCAGGTCTCCTGTTATAATCATAGCCTATGCCTATTTTCTTACTTTCAGTATGATTCTCATGATACTCTTGAACTAACTTAGAGGAATTTCTAAATGCTTTTAGCTTAAATTCATTCTCAGAAATTTCTTTTCTTAGATAATCCTCTATCTCTTTAGCACAGATTAAATCATTTTTTAGTCTTTCGTTTTCCTGAGCTAAAGAATCAATAGAACTGGTCTTAAGTAACAACACATCATTGTTAGATCTGAGTACTTCATTTTCTTTAGTTAATCTAGCAATTTCTTCATTTGCAGCAGATAAACTAGTATGAATATTAAACATTTCAGTACTCATTTCCTCAATGGTTTGCTTATAGTCATTTAAAGACATATCTAGTAATACTAGAGATGGTACCTGACTTGACGAGGTTGATGCTTCTTCATCCTCTCTAGCCATCAAGGCTAAATTCACAAATTCCTCTTCTTCTTCATTATCAGATTCATCCCAGCATTTTCCTTCAGCCACATAGGCCTTTCCTTGTCCTTTCTTAAATTGACTCCCAGTTCCTTTCTCCATTCTTTGTATTTGTTTTGGTCTTTTGCATTCAGTAGCAAAGTGACCAAGTTCATTGCAATTGTAGCATCTAAACTTTGACCTATCTACCATTCCTGTTTTGTATCCTCCCTTGGTGCCAGTAGCAGGTTTTGATGAGCTTCCTTGGTTATACTTTGGAAATTGACCTTGAGACTTATATGGCTTGTTCCTCCTGAACCTTATATTTTTGAATTTTCTTGCCATAAAAGCCATGGTTGGATTATCCATTTTCTCCATTTCTTCTAGAGTGAAGAATTCTTCATCTTCAACATCTTCTAGTTGAAGGACAACCTTTTCTTCATCTTCAATCACTTCTTCAATTTTCACAGAGGAAAATTGAGGTTGTTGATCATTTTGAATTTGCTCACTTGCTTGAAAATATGATGGTCCTTGAGCAACTAGAGCACCAGCCATGTTTGCCATCAATCCTTTGGATCCACTTTGTATAGCTTTCTTTTGATAATATTCAAGTTCATAAGATTTTAGAACTCCATACAATGTTTCAAGAGAAACAGAATTTAAGTCTCTCCCTTCTCTTATGGCTGTTACTCTGTGCTCAAGATGTTCTGGAAGAGTTAGCAGAAACTTGATATTGACTTCCTTCTTTTCATAAAACTTTCCATGAATTTGAAGCTCAGCTATCAGTTTGCTAAATCTTTCAAACATGTGGGTTAGCTCTTCTCCATGCTTGCCCATAAACGCTTCATATTGTGACACCAGTATTTGTTTTTGATTCTCTCTGACCTCTTCACTTCCTTCACATAACAGTTCTATCTTTTTCCACATATCCCTGGCAGAGTTGCATGCTATTATATTTCCACTCATAGCTTTGTCCAGGGTAAGTGCATCTAGTAGAATGAGTTGCAGATGATCATCCAGTGCTACCTTTTCTTTTTCTGAGTCATTATATTCAGAAGGCTTCTTAGCAACCCAATGAGCTGGGATTACTACATCATTTACTGTAGCAGCTGGGATTTCCTTTTGAGGAATGAAGGGGCCGTTTTCCAGAATACCTAGGAATAGTGGATTCTGACTTTTGATAAATAACATAATCTTCTTTTTCCATATGTTGTAGTTTTCCTTATCAAAAGCTGGAATCTTGATATTACTTGACCTTTGAATACTTGCCATTTGGATCTCAGATATGTGTATTAATCTGTTTGCTCTGATACCAGTTGTTGGTCCAGGAAAGTATTGCAGAAGGGGGGTTGAATGCAATACTAATAAATTTCAAAAACTATTTCAACAACTTAAATAGAATTTGTGATTTACTAGTAGAAGAAATGCAAACACAAGTAAAATCAAATACGAGGATTTCACAAAATAAATGTTTTATTTATTTTGCAAAGTTTTGCTACAACCTTGAGAAAATAATTCTCAAGCTACAAAGACTCAAGAGATTACAGTTGTTGAGTTATGTAATGTATAAGTAGAATGCTCTATTTATAGAGTGATAATCTACTGTACTATCACTATCAACATGGGTTGTCGAGTTGCTGTTATATTCCTTTTGCAGCTCATTCCATGATTTATTCCCATGTGATCAGCACAAAGTAACTTAAAGATACTTTCCACATTTGAGCCACCCAGATCTAGCCGTATTCAATTTTATCTGTTCTAGACTTTACAGGTTGTTCCATGTGATCTCTCGAGCTTCAGTTATAGACTTTCCAAGCTTGCTGTAAAGGTTGAATATTACAACACGCCTGCTTCTTTTGAACATGTACTCTGTCGTTTTAATTTGACTTAGAAAATTCCTAAGTCAGGCTGATTCTATATGACAGTATGTTTGCCACAAAGTTTGCTGTCAATAGATTATGCTTTGGTTGACAGTATGAATTTCCCGCAGATATTACTGTCAAGAATTTTGCTTTGGTTGACAGTATGAATTTCCCGCAGAGATTGCTGTCAAGAGTTGTGCTTTGATTGACAGCATGTTTTTCCCGCAGAGATTGCTGTCAGGAATTCCAAACTTACTGTCGCAGACTATATATCAAAGTTGCTGTCATTAGAATCTCCGCCAATGTTGCTGTCAAGTTGAAACTTGCTGTCGACTCCGTGAAACTTGCTGTCGATCTAGGCAACATGATGTTTCCTTGTAACCTTACTGTCAGGGCTTGACAGTAACTTTTATTCTTTCTGTCGAACTTATGTATTTCTTGAGGCTTGAACATAATCGAACTTCTTCCAAGAATTACACTTATTACATGACAGTATTTATTTAAATTACAAGAATACATTTCAGGCTATGACAGTATGTTCTACTTAGTAAAAACTAAGTATACCAATAAAACTAGTTAAGTTGTCTATTCCATCACCCATAAATCCCAACAAAATTCTATCATGTTAATATTATCATTTAATATTCATGAATTTATATTTTAGAATTACAATAAACTTTAGATGATTGAGTTTCTATACGATGTACACAAAACATATTACATACTTACATGTATGTAGTGCAATTTTTTATATATGCATGAATCTAGTTTTAGATATAATTAATCATAACAAAAATAATTTTAGATCAAATACATTGCATGTGATTGATTCTTATTTTTAAACATAAAGTATTGTAATACATAAACATAAAAATTCGGTAAAGTAATAAAATATTACTTTATCGATAAAGTAATAAAATATTATTATATCGATAAAGTAATAAATTCGGTAAAGTAATATTTTTTCCCGGTCCCAAGAGTATTACTTTAAAGAGGTTTAACTGTATATATAAGACAAAAGATAGAGGCTAGGCTAGATGCTATTTTGTAACAAACTATTTCCAGCTAAGGCTAACCACCAATTCGTCTAGAGTCTTGGTGACCTAGCACTTGTGACACTTGCTCTGTTGACTCTTGTTGACTTGCCACATTAGTCTTATCATCCCCCTCAAGCTTGACTGCGAGAAAAGATTGAGCACACCAAGCTTGGACAACAAGTACAACATTGAGTAGGAAGGGATAGCCTTAGTAAGTAGGTCGGCTGGTTGATCTTTAGAGGCAATATAAGCAGTAGAAATAAGACCTTTCTGAAGTTTTTCATGAACCAGATGGCAATCAATTTCTATGTGCTTGGTACGTTCATGGAAGACTGGATTAGCAGCAATATACATGGCTGACTTGTTTTCACAGAACAGTGTAACTGGTTGTAGATTCGATACGCCTATCTCATGAAAAAGATTGATCAACCAAGTGACTTCACAACAGACATCTGCTAATGCTCGATATTCAGCCTCTGCAGATGATCGAGAGACTGTATTTTGTTTCTTAGATTTCCGAGATAATAAAGAGGAACCCAGAGTAACAAAATATCCTATCAAAGATTGACGAGTAAGAGGGCATCCTCCACAGTCAACATCGGCATAAGCAGTTAGTGTGATAGGACTGCTAGCAGATAACAATAGGCCTTGGCCAAGAGTATACTTAAGATAACGAACAACTCGATGAGCTGCATCAAGGTGACACTGCCTAGGAGAGGCAAGAAACTGAGACAAAACATGGACAGCATATGAAAGATCTGGACGAGTGATTGTAAGGTAGATAAGACGACCCACCAAACGTCGATAAGGCACAGGATTAAACAGAAAAGGAGAGGTGGTATTGCTAAGAAGAGTATGGTTTTGCTCAATTGGCACAACAACAATCTTTGCTTTCTCAAACCCTACATCTTTGATTATATCCCATGTATACTTGCGTTGATTAAGATAAATCCCTTTGGCAGAGCGAGCAGCTTCAATGCCTAAGAAATACTTGACTGACCCCAAGTCCTTTTTTTTTTTTTAAAAAGAAGCAATATGAGCTTTAAACTGAGCAATGGCAGTGGGATTATTGCCAACCACCAAAATATCATCCACGTAAACCAAAACAGCCATAAAACTGGTAGATGTAGGAAGTATAAACAAACTGTGATCTGAGTTTGCTTGCTTAAAACCATAAGGTAAAAGAACAGATTTGAACTTAATAAACCATTTACGAGGAGATTGCTTGAGACCATAAAGAGACTTGAGAAGTCTGCATACCAGAGGTATCTTGGAATTGTAGTTATCAAAGATTGCAGGTAGGGAATAACCTTGAGGAATGGACATGTACACCTCCTCTTCTAAATCACCATATAAGAACGCATTATTGACATCCAGTTGAGTAACAGACCAATTGCTAACAGCAGCCAAAGATAACAATACTCTAACAGTAGTCATTTTAGCAACTGGTGCGAAAGTTTCAAAATAATCAAGGCCTTCAGTCTGAGTAAAACCACGAGCTACCAATCGAGCCTTGTAACGATCTACTGTCCCATCTTGATTGAACTTTACTCTGTAAACCCACCTACAACTTACTACTTTCTTGCCAGGTGGAAGAGGTAGTATTGTCCAGGATTTATTGGCTTCCAAAGCTGCAAGCTCTGCATCCATGGCTTCACACCAAACAGAATGTTGGCAAGCTACTTTATAAGATGCAGGTTCAGGAATATGAGATTTATTGGCAACAAAGGCATGGTGTTTTGGAGTAAAGCTTGAAGAAAAAGAGTTAACAGTAGCATGAAGAGTAGATGGAAGCCCAACAAAATCATGAAATTTATTAGGAATGATCTTGAGACGAGTGCTTTGTCTAATAGGTGGTGGAAGGGGTGAACTAGTATGATCAGTCATAGGAACAGATGAATTATCACGAATAGGAGAAGGGGAAACATGTGAAAATGACTCAGGAGAAGCAGACATATCAGTGCCAACAGGAACATGTGAAGGTTCTGTGGTAGGTACAGTGAAATCAGAAAAAGGATCAATAGCTAGAGTAATGTCAGAGTTAAATAAATGAGAAGGTGGAGAACTCTGTATATGTTTGAAAGGAAAAACGTGTTCACTAAAATTGACATCTCGAGAAACAAAGACTTTTCTAGTGTCCAAATTTAACACTTTATAAGCTTTTTGAGAAAAGACCTAAAATAAACAAATATTAATTAAAAACAAAATCATTTTATCCAAACATAAAATTAATATTTTTGGGTCGGACTTTATTCGAGTGAAATTTTATCCAAGTGGAACACCTCCGAATAAGGGGCCAAAAATTATCCACATTTTGGGTAAAATAAATATTATTATTTGATAATAATATTGAAAAAAAAAAATCATTCGACCACAATCCTGCTCGAGAAATCATTCGACCAGCTGAAAAAACGGACCTTATTTCGACCACAAACCTGGTCGATTTCGACCACAAACCTGGTCGATTTCGACCAGGATAATGTTGATGGCGAAAATGCAAGATGGTCACCAAAGTTTTGAAGATATGACAAGTTGCCCCTCTGCAAAAAATAAATATATATATACATATTTATTATTATTACTAAATAATAATAATAAAAATCCAGGTTGGACTTTATTCGAGTGAAATTTTATCCGAGTGGGACACCTCCGATTTGGGGATCGAAATTATCCGAGATTCGGACAAAAGAAATATTATTATTGAATAATAATATTTTCTAAAAAAAAAGAGAGAAAAGCAAAAAAAATAAAAATAAAATAAATTTAGATCGACCACATTTCTGCTCGAAACGAGCAGGATTCCTCGTCGAGAAACTGTTCGACCAAAACAAATGAATGCGCTTATTTCGACGAGAAACGTGGTCGAAGGTTAACATTTTTTGCAAAAGTGCTGTTTTGTACCCCAAGTTCTGCACATGTTATAAAAGGAGTACTGTAGTTTATAAATTGACAAAATGACCCCTGTGCTTTAGAATATTCCTAAATTATTAGGAAAAATTAAGAAAAATACTTGTGGGTACATAAAAATTCTTAAATTATTAAGAATAATTAAGGAAAATACCTGTGGGTACATAAAAATTCCTAAATTATTAGGAATAATTAAGGAAAAATACCTGTTGGTACATAAAATTCCTAAATTATTAGGAATAATTAAGGAAAATACCTGTGGGTACATAAAAATTCCTAAATTATTAGGAATAATTAAGGAAAAATACCTGTTGGTACATAAAAATTCCTAAATTATTAGGAATAATTAAGGAAAAATACCTGTTGGTACATAAAAATTCCTAAATTATTAGAAATAATTAAGGAAAATACCTGTGGGTACATAAAAATTCCTAAATTATTAGGAATAATTAAGGAAAATACATGTTGGTACATTAAAATTCCTAAATTATTAGGGAAATACTTGTGAATACGCGGAAATTCCTCATAAATTAGGAAAATTATAGAAATATTTTCTTAAGAAATTGAGAGATACTTTATGTTAACAATGCATAAAAGCTCTATAAAAGTGCCGAAACTACTAAAAGCAAGCACAAGTTAAAGCCTCGAATAAGGCCAATCGTCGTAAATGTGTAGGTCGCTCCACACTTTACAATAAGACGATACTCGTGAAACACTAGTGTATTGAATCCCCGGTAAGGAAACGAAAATAAACCCCGAGTCTCGAAAAAGACAATTATAACTTCCACGAAAACCTGATCAGTTTTCCTAGAAGTTGGGGGGCAAATGATATGGGCTAAAAATAAGCCCTAAAGACACATTTAATGTTGCATTAATTAGACCCAGCTTGGTCCAAATATGAAACCCATTAATGAGGCATGAAACCCCTAATTAAATATTAATTTCGTAATTAATATTGGGGATAATAAACAGCTCAGCGATAAGAGTCAAATAAGGATATTACTCCTGCCTGACTTAGCCCCCAAGACACCTAATTTAACATGGAAACTGACTCCTACAAGGAAGAAGTCTAGAACCTTCCTCAAAGGCGGTGGCTTGCCCACCAAGTCTCCAAATCCTACCATAATTCTAAAGCTCTCACAGCCTATAAAAGGGTCTGACCCCTCATTCTCATAACAACGTTGGGCAGAGCTCCATACGTCACCCACCACATTTTAGGCTTAATCCTCGAATAAGGACATACAAGTCACTACGTCCTAGGTGAGCCCACGCCACCATAGCCCCGAGGGCACCATCACCTAGAACTACGTTTTTGGCTTGATTCTCAATACGAGATACGTAGGCACTCTGTGAGGATCGATTAGTCTCGAAACACGGAAACAACCATTAAAACTCGAAGCTCAACATCCTTTGTATTTAATACATACAAACCCTAGCCCCAATAAATAATACCCTACTTTTTATTCCACAACAGTGATATTCCCAAATTTTCAAAAAATAAAAAATTAATTTGGTTGGAGATCTTAGTAGATCACTACTATTCTAACTAGTACTAGTAACTAGTGCTTTGTCACGAATACTTGTTTCTATTTTTTAAAAAATATTTCTCGACGATCCAACCATACGGATGTCAAGATATATCTAATTTCGTGATATCCCCAAATTTTTTAAAAATAAAAAATTCATTTGGTTGGAGATCTTAGTAGATCACTAATATTCTAACTATTACTAGTAACTAGTGCTTTGTCACGAATTGTTGTTTCTATTTTTTTTAAATATTTCTCGACAATCCAATCGTACGGATGTCAAGATTTATCTAATTTAGTGATATTCCCAAATTTTCAAAAAAAAAAAAATAATAATTTGGTTGGAGATAAAAAAATAAAAAGTAAAAATTTTGTTTTTTTTCGAGTTTTAACGAGCCGAGTCGAGCTCGAGCCGGACATCCTAAAGCTCGGCTTGAGCTTGTTAAGCTTAACGAACAAAAATCTTGTTCGAGCTCGACTCAAGCTCTTAACGAGCCGAGCCAATTTGAGCACTTAACGAGCCGAGCTCAAGCTTGTTCGCGAACAGCTCATTTGTTAACCAGCTCTACATTTTTTAATTAGTCAACTGTAGCTTTTTTTAATATCCATAGATCATAAAAGTCAAACCAACTCAAACAAAATGAGACGGAGGTAGTAGCATTTTAATGATGGATGCTCCAAGCAGGAATGGTATAAAGGCCACTGTTGGTCTGGAAGAGGAAGAGATGAAAAGTTTCCTAGTTGAAATTCATAACAGATCGGATTCATAACCCCATTCACCGAGAAAACATAAAGGGGATCCAAAAACGATCGGTTACTAAAATTTTATTCTTTCACACGCGCAAAATACTAAATTTTACTCAATTTTAGGTTATTTAGCTTCATCTAGAATTGACCTATTTACAAACACCATCGCTACCCGAAATTCGAACAGACACCCCTTTTGGCCACATATCACTTGGAAACATTTTGGCATTTTAGGTACTAATTTGAGAACTCTAGCATTTTTCTTCATGAGTACAGCTTCATTTAGCAAAAAACAACATATGTCCAGAATTCAGTATACAATCCTTGCATGAATACATTGATAGAATTAGCATGTATATATGTGCCGATGATATGATGTTCATGTCTAGTGGAAAAGACCAGGAACTTGTGTACGGTATGTCATAAGTTCGATTCTCCTCCCCCTATATGTTACATAATGAGATGAGATTTTGAAGGAGATGATCATGGCTAAAAGCCTAAAATAATGTGGAGAGATTCAGGGAGATGATCAAGGGATAGTGTTCAGAGATTCAGGGAGATAATCGAGGCTTGTATGTGATTTCTTGATTTGGTTTGACATGTACAACTAAAGTAATAGCCGATCCCTATTTGTCGGAGTAATCTCGAGTTTGAAAGTTATTACGTAAACAATAAGTTGCCAACGGGGCATTCCAAATTCTGAGACTGAATTAACTGTATTCCTTCAACAATTTAGTGGAGACAACAACTACTACTACTCCCTCTGTCCCGCAAAGTATACATTGGGAGACGGGGCGTGGCACGCATTTTAAGGTGCATTTTAAGTATAGTTCCATAACTTATTTTTAAATTTTTTTTTTTGTATAAAAATAAGTATGTTAAATTTTTATACAAAAAATGAAAATTTTAAAAATAAGTTAGGGAACTATACTTTATAGGAGCCTTAAAATATGTGCCAAGTAGTGAAAAAAAACTGTATAGAATCTGGTGGGACGGAGGGAGTAGTACAAATAATCTGCATTTCATTTATCTGAAGAAACTCTGCATCAGCTTTCAAGTCTACAGGACAAAAGAGAACTTTCTTAAGTCGTCAATAATGGAGTAATAGAGAAATGGGACATTATCTTTATATTTAATAAATCTAACAGCATCTCCCATGGAGAAGATTCCTTAGCTAAAATCACAAATATATTACCATAAATAAATTTTATAGAAATTATGTAAAAAAAACATCGAACATTACTGTTAGCAAAAAGTTTAGATAATCTATTTTCGTTGGCTATATTTGGTCAACCTCTACAGACCTGTAAGGAAAATTTTACATGATCTATTACCTTAAAAAAATACTAGATTCTATTAATAACAACCTGAATAATAATAACATACTATATTTACAATATATACAACATTATAGCCATATATACAACATTTATAGCCAATATATCATTGGAGCACAACTTCTTACAGATTCGACAAATTTTACATAATCAATATTTTATCTAATTTAGCCAACCATTTTTAGCTAATACCACCATTGGAGATGCTCTAATGTGTTTGTTTTCATATATTGGTTACTTCCTGCTAGCAGCTATGTACTTCCTAGATTTGTAATTAATTACTCAGATGTAAGTTGATTGTGATATAAGTAATTTGTTTTATAATGTGAGCAGATTCCTACATGTACTACATCCGCAGTTCATTAGTTTGCAACTTGCAACAGCCGGTATGACGATTAGGGGACTGATGCTTAAAGCATCACTAATCTCAAAAAGGCGGCTGCATGTCATCTCTAGATCAATAACCAACATCAAACCAGCTTCCACCACACCGATCCAACTCAAGCAATATAATTTTCCTTTCCATGATCGAATGACGCCAGATTTTTACGTTCCGCTAATTTTCTTTTATCCCAATCCACAACCAATAGACAGCAGGACCACAATATCAGATCTACTAAAGAACTCTCTGTCCAAGACACTTTCCAGGTACTATCCGTTTGCTGGAAGGCTAAGTTCTTCAGGATCCTACGTTGATTGCAACGACGCAGGAGTTGAGTTTGTTGAAGCCCAGATGGCATGCAAGTTATCAGAGATTCTGGAAAAAGCTCCACTCAGGGAAGAAGAAGAAGGCTTTGGTCATCTCTTTCCACTTGGCACAATATGGCAAAATGTGTTGAATTCTCGGTTATTGGTTGTACAACTAAACCATTTTTCTTGCGGAGGAATAGCTTTAGCAGTGAGCCTTTCACACCGTATTGCTGACGGTGTCACAACATTAACATTTTTAAGCTACTGGGCAAGTTTGTTACGCAACTCTAATGATCAAGAAAAACAAGTTCATCCTGGCCCCTGTTTCGTGCAGGAGCTGCTACCCGAGTCATCATGCGACTCCCAGGTGATCCAATTCTCAGCTCCCAAAAAGAACTGGACTACTAAGGAGATATTGTTTCACAACTCAAAGATTGCGGAATTGAAGGCAAATCAGGTTATGCAAGACAAACAACGTGGTATAAGGAATAATCAAAATTACACACGAAATGAGCTTGTGACTGCACTCTTGTACAGATGTTCAGTAGTTGCCGCTGCTACATCAAATTCAGGTGTCTGTCCTAAATCTGTCTTGTTCCAGCCTGTAAACATGCGGTTTCTGATTGATCCCCCACTGCCTCAAACAAGTGTAGGCAATCTCTTTACTTTTAATCACACTCCAACAAATACGATGGCGGAGACACAATTCAAGCCATTGGTGACCGAAATGAGAAAAGGGAGGATGCAACTTAAAGGACTTAAAAGTTTGGAAGGAAAAGATGTCTTGCCATTGATGGGCATGTATGTGAAAATGAATTACCACAAGCTTTATTCTATTAGTAGCCTTTGTAATTTCCCATTATACGATGAGATGGATTTCGGGTGGGGAAGGCCTGTAAAAGCTACAGTTGTGGATGCGCCATTGCTTAATACCTTTGTCATGATGGATTCTCCAAGCGGTGATGGTATAAACGTCATTATGGGTTTGGAGGATCAAGACATGAAAAATCTTTTAGTCAACAAGGAGCTGCTTGCTTTTGCTTCGTTCTAATATTTAATATTCAGAAAGAACTGGACATTGTTGACCAGAGATCGTATGATTGCATTATTTCTTATTTCTTTGCTGTATAAGCTCTAGTATTTGCTTTACTGTATTCTCCTTCTGTTTGGTTAGCTTGATGTGAGCCCCTTTGTGTGTCTGTTTAGCCATGTAACCCAAGATGTTTAGTGAGCCTTGTGACTGTATGCTCAATTGTGTGTCCTGTTTGGCAGAGACATCTTAGCATGGTATTATCTTGCTCACAGATTGCAACTAATTAAATGTAGAACTCCCTTGTAAAGTTTGCCTGGTACATATCCTTAAAAATACATGATTCCGCATATTACAATGTTTTCTGGGAAATGTTTGGGTACTGGACTGCTGGTATCAGTATTCACTATTCAAGTGATTGTTGGCAGAGGGAAATGTGTATCATGGCTTGAATCATTCAGGATTTAAAGGAATGAATTCTCTCCTCTCTAAGCTAAAACCGAAACAGTATAGATCGAAAACAATAAACATGTAATGTTCCATTAATCAGCATAACTGAGTGAAGGGAAAAAGCATATGAAACTATCCAAGAGAAGCAACTTGACAAACATTACAATGACTTATATATTAGTCATCAATGATGGAACATACAATGATATAAGATAGTAATAAGTGAACACAAGTTAAATATCTAAAACACAGCATTTCCTGCTTATTGAATCAACATCATAGTAGCAGCCTACTATTAATGTACTTCTAGTAGACCTTGTACTTCGAAGTATAGATACATTATATATTTAAGTGACTTGTTACGACATATCAGGGACTTTTATGGTTTGGTTTCTGAAGGAGGGCTGAAGATCCCTGGAATACCTGGGATAGATGGGAAGGAGGGAGTGCCAATTGTTGGTGTTGGCAAGTTGGGAAAAGCCGGGGATGCCCCGCCAATTGGTGGAAATGAAGGCAATGAAGTACTAGGCGTAGTAGGGACTGATGGGAACGGCAAATTTGGTATGGAAGGAAAGCTTGATAGTGTCAAAAGACGGCGAGAGGCTGCGACATTACCAATACCTGAAAATGACACAGCCATGATGAACAAGGAAAGAAACAGGACCTTTTGGTTGTCCATATTGCTCAAAATTTGAGTAATAGGTGAATAACAGAAGACTTGTTTAGTGTGGATGTTATGTTCTGACTTCTGATCCCTGTCTTTATATAGAGTAGCCGGTGAAAGCAATATGGAATACAAGGACAACGTATTTATGGGAGGAGCATGATGGACAGTTGAGAAACTAGTACTTCCATAGTCACGAGACCTTCTTTTCCGAAGGTATTCTTTCTTCCCTTATCAGCTTGTCTTTTGTAATATTTAGTTAAGAGTGTTAGCGTAGTTGATCTCTCATAAGTTCATACTCCATTTTGCCTTTAAGGAGACGCTACATCTTGTGTTAGAGATTGAGATTAGTGCGTGGAGGACCTTATGTAATGGTAATTTTGAAGTTTTAATCATAGGACCTTCCATGTTTCTAGTAATACAAACTAGCTACTCGAAATGGCCAAAGCTAAAAATAAAAACCTGGATTCTAAATGTTACACCATATGACAATCTTCTTAACATAAAGACTGGAAAATTGTATTATTGATTGAGCTAATGAAACTGCTCCATGCCTTGCTATAATAACATAAGCTTTAAGTTCAACCAGATTTCACCTTAAGTTAGGTAGAGGCCATAGATGCACCAAGAAACCAACCATGTAGCTGGCAGGCAGGATTAACAGAGTAAAAATTGCAAGCTCTGCATGACCATGTCAACTTTTAGAATCATATTGAATTGTGACTTTAAATCTCAACTAAATGTAGTACATTAGGTAATGGATGGTAGATCTTGTGACAAGCTTAGCATTCATTCAATGTAGCAGCTGTGTCTTTCTTTAACAATTCCTTTGGTCACACAGAGTAATCCAATTTTTCCGGTCCAGTTTTTACGCACCTCGACTAGTGGGAGTACTACTAGCACACTAGAGCCGACAATTTCGTACACGACACGAAAACACGACACGAAAATGACACGAAAATTACGGGTTTGAGTTGACCTTTGCGGTACATGAACACGAAAGTACACGGACACGAAATTACACGGATGAATTTAGTGTCGGTTTTGGGTTTACCCTTGGGTACACGAAACGAAAATAAATGAAATAAATAAATATTAAAATAATTTTACTAAAATTATATGAATACATATTTTAAAATGATATTCTATATATAATTTTTACATAAGATAAATACAAAATAGTTTCAAATTTTAGTTTCACAAGACTTAAGCACACTTCATTCCTTATGACATATTGACCTAAGACTCGACCAGTAAAAAATTAATGTTTAAATATTTTTATTCAAAATTACACGAAACACGACACGAAACGTACACGAAATGAAGGTATACGAACACGAAACGAAACGAAACGAATTCTTAACGAATCGGTTTTGGATTTGGCATTACGTACACGAAACACGAAAGTACACGACACGAAAGTATATGAAACGAATAAATTGACAGCTCTAAGCACACTCGTACTCACCAAGTATAAGAGTAATTCAACTTAAATACCTTAGAGGAGGGTCGCTTGAATAAAGGTCACCAATATCATAATAGAGGAGGGTCGCTTGTATTAAAATAATTTTATTAAAATTATATGAATACATATTTTAAAATGATATTCTATATATAATTTTTACATAAGATAAATATAAAATAGTTTAAAATTTTAGTTTCACAAGACTTAAGCACACTTCATTCCTTATGACATATTGACCTAAGACTCGACTAGTAAAAAATTAATATTTAAATATTTTTATTCAAAATTACACGAAACACGACACGAAACGTACACGAAATGAAACGAATCCTTAACGAATCGGTTTTGGATTTGACATTACGTACACGAAACACGAAAGTACACGACACGAAAGTATACGAAACAAATGAATTGACAGCTCTAAGCACACTCGTACTCACCAAGTATAAGAGTAATCCAACTTAAATACCTTAGAGGAGGGTCGCTTGAATAAAGGTCACCAATATCATAATTCTATAGCAATTGGTTCAAAATATCACAACTCAAAATATTTGTCTCAAATATCACTCTAAGATATACTATCGTGTAACGTTTTGAATAAATATTTTATTTTAACGCTAAAGCGTGTAGCGTTTTTGGGGGAGAGAGGGAGGGGGATGCCACTTCAAGTGGCGTTTGGTGGGGGACGCGAGAAGAATTAGCGTTTTGGGGGGAGGGACGACGCCACTTAATGTGGCGTTTGGTGTGTTGTTGTTTTTTTTTTTTAGTTTTTTTTTTGTTTTCTCCTAAATATATATTAAAAATTTATAACAAAATGGTCAATTAAAATTGTAATTTTTAAATTTAAAAAATACAATTTTAATTAACCTTAGGGGTTCAATAATTAACTTTTTGGATTTAATGTTTCCATTTTGAATTTTAGTAGTATTCCAGAACGACGAATAAATCGTACACGAACATAGAGTTTATAACCTATCCTAATTTTTAAAAAATGGGTATCCTAATTTTTAAAAAATGGGGGGCCAAATCGGGGTTGCCCGCGATTTGTTAAAAACCAGGCCGTCAGATTCAATTTTTTAATTAAAATTTTTAAATTTTATTTATTTTCTCTTGTAGTTTCAAAATTTAACCTGTGGATTTAACATTTTCATTTTGGATTTAGAAATATTTAGAACGATGAATAAATCGTAGACGAACTTAATAAATAAGCACAATCTGGATTGATCATTTGATTATAAGTTTTTTACTATTATTTGCAAATACATATTTAGTAAAAACCAAACTGAACTTTTAATGCCTATATAAAAGGGCTTTTTTCATAAATAAATAGGAAAAAGTAAATTTTTGCAAATTTACTATCTTTAAGAATAGCTATTTGCAATATTACCAACCTAAGTTTCAAAATTGCAAAAATACTAGGTCCCCCCTCCTCCCTCACTTTCTCTCTCCTCCTGTCCAGGAAATCAGCCGACTTGTGTCTTTTTTTTTTTTTTTTTTTTTTTTTTTTTTTTTTTTTTAAGATGGGTGCTATTTTGGGTTGGATGGCCCCGCAGGGGAAATATTCAACTTAATGCAACCACATTCAACTAAATACAACTAAATTTCTGATTTCAAGTTCCATTGTTCAATTGTCATTTTCGACCTCTTTTTTGAACTCTAATATATATATATATATATATATATATATATATATATATATATATATATATATATATTAGAGTTCAAAAAAGAGGTCGAAAATGACAATTGAAAAAAGGAACTTGAAATCAGCAACTGAATGCAACCACATTCAACCACATTCAACCACATCAACTGCAACAGACTTCAAAACCATTTTTTTTTAATGTGGGATGATTTTGGGTTGCATGGCCCCGCAGGGGCATATTCAACTTAATGCAACCACATTCAACTAAATGCAACTAAATTTCTGATTTCCAGTTCCATTGTTCAATTGTCATTTTCGACCTCTTTTTTGGACTCTAATATATATATATATATATATATATATATATATATATATATATATTAGAGTCCAAAAAAGAGGTCGAAAATGAAAACTGACAAATGGAACTTGAAATCAGTAACTGAATTCAGTTGAATATGCTCCTGCTGGGCCTTGCAACCCAAAACCACCAAAATTAAGGTGGTCTGCTTTTGGCTTCCAAGGCCCCGCAGGGGCATATTCAACTAAATTTTAATGTGGTTGCATTTGGTTGAATATTGCCCCTGACGGGGCCTTGCAACCCAAATCCACCAAAATCACCCACCTTTAAAAAAGTTGAATGTGGTTGCATTTGGTTGAATATTGCCCCTGGCGGGGCCTTGCAACCCAAATCCACCAAAATCACCCACCTTTAAAAAAGTTGAATGTGGTTGCATTTGGTTGAATATTGCCCCTGGCGGGGCCTTGCAACCCAAATCCACCAAAATCACCCACCTTTAAAAAAGTTGAATGTGGTTGCATTTGGTTGAATATTGCCCCTGGCGGGGCCTTGCAACCCAAATCCACCAAAATCTTAAAAAGTTGAATGTGGTTGCATTTAGTTGAATGTGGTTAATGTGGTTGCATTAAGTTGAATATGCCCCTGCGGGGCCATGCAACCCAAAATCATCCCACATTAAAAAAAAATGGTTTTGAAGTCTGTTGCAGTTGATGTGGTTGAATGTGGTTGAATGTGGTTGCATTCAGTTGCTGATTTCAAGTTCCTTTTTTCAATTGTCATTTTCGACCTCTTTTTTGAACTCTAATATATATATATATATATATATATTGAACAATGGAACTTGAAATCAGAAATTTAGTTGCATTTAGTTGAATGTGGTTGAATGTAGTTGCATATTGCCCCTGGCGGGGCCATGAAACCTAAATAGCATCCCGTCTTAAAAAAAAAAAAAAAAAAAAAAAAAAAAAAAAAAAAAAAAAAAAAAAAAAAAAAAAAAAAAAAAGGACACAGCCCTGGAGATGAGTGACGTGGAATGAGAGGGAAAGGGGGGAGGGAAAGTGACGTGGGAGGGAGGGAGGGAGGGAGGGAAAGGGGGACCTAGTATTTTTGCAATTTTGAAACTTAGTTTGGTAAAATTGCAATGAATTGAAGAATATGGTATTTTTGCAAATATGAATTTTAAATCTAGTATTTTTGGTGAATTCCCTATATAAAAAGAATAATCGAACTGATTAATGCCTACATAAAAAAAAATTACAATTTAATTTAACTGTTTAGGTGTTGCCCGCCGTTGCAGTGTTTCTCACTTGCTAAAATATTCTACACCTTCTACCTTCCTTCTTTCATTTACCCTCATCTGACAATCAATAGTTTCATTTTTCTTTGAAATAAATTAATTTTTTATTTTTTTTCCTTTTAAAATCAAAATGAGTTATTTTTACTTCTTTGATTGTAAGCATTTACTTTCCTTCCTCACTACTGTTCAAGTGAGTTTTTTTAAGCCATCTGCAAATGAGGCCGCTCATTGTCTTGCTAGGGGCTCTCGTTTATGGTCAGATTGTACCTTCTCTAGTTCTCTGCCAGTAGTATAAATATACCACCTGCCGTGCACTCCATTGTACTCCCTCGGTCCATTTTGTTTGACATTCTTTTTTTTGCACGCATTACAATTTATTTAAATAGGGTATTTATAAATAATATTTTTGATTTTTTTTGTTTTGTATAAAAATATAAATTATATATTTTTATACAAAGCAAAAAAATTAAAAAATAGAATTCATAAATGCTTGGATGGGTGTTTAATACTCCCTCCGTCCCATTTTGTTTGACCCTTATTCCTTTTTGGGACGTCCCAAAAAGAATGAACCTACTATACTTACTATTTTTGAACACTACTTTTCACTATTACACCCACTACTTCTTCACTTTTTCATTAAATAAACACTATTACACCCACTACTCTCCCCCACTATCTCAAATCTATTATTAAATATTGATAGGTCCCACCACTTTATCCACTTTTCAAATAACTTTACACTTTTTTTACTACATTTTCTTAATCTCCGTGAAAGTCAAAGAGGGTCGGTCTTTTTGGGACGGAGGTAGTACAAGTTCTTATTTTTGCTCAAACAAAAAAAAAAAAGGTGACGTCTTACATCATTTATCCAAGTTTCATGTTTATCTCTATCCTATGTGTCTAGTTAGGTGATTATATTTGTCTGTGTCAGTATTATTAGGGCAGAACGGTTCGGTCCGGTTTTAAGGTAAAATCGCAACCGGAACCATAAATCCCCGATTTCTAAAATCGAAAACGGCAACCATCGATTCGGTGTCGGTTTCGAAACCCCGGTTCGATTTGAAACGGCTCGGTTTCGGTTTTAAAACCGGATGAAAATTAAAACGAGAACAATGTATTACAAATTGAATAAAAAGCTTAAATAAATATTTAGTTTACACAAAGACAAGACAGGAAACATAAACAAGTCTATCAAAATAATTGTCTATTACAAAGTTCACTGCCTTGATGTGGCCAGATGATGTTACTTAAGCTTTGGGGCTTGTAATGATAACTGCACTTCCCTGCTGATGCCAGATGTGAGCACCATGCGCCTGCAACTCTGATTACAGAAAATAGTTATCAGGAAATTGAAAATGCAGAGACACCAGTAATGAATATCAATGCAGAAAATAGTTGCCTGCAAGCTGTAACTCTAATTCTTTCTATAACTGCACTTCTATGCTAAATTTGAAAATGCAGAGACATCACAGTCATTATCATGGATTCCTCTTATAGTCATTATTTGTGTTGAGATAGAAATACCTAATTAAATTATTAATCTATTACGTATCATTGTATTAGTCTATTAGGTTGTCTACTAAACACTCAAGCTCAATCCAAGGCCCAAATTATCTTTCAAATTAAAGAGAACAGAGTACAGACTGATTCTTGCAATATATATAACAATATAATAATTGATTTTAAAAAATTCAAATAGATTTTATGAATTATATTTATAATATATAATATTTATTTATTAATATTAATAATCGGTTCGGTTTAGGTTTTTATCGGTTCGGTTGGAATGTATAACCGAAACCGAACCATTTCAATCGGTTCGGTTTTTTATTTTTCGATTTCGGTTTTATTCGGTTCGGTTTTGTCCGGTTTTCCCCGATTTCAGTTTCGGATCGGTTTTATTTCGGTTTTTTTGCTCAGCCCTAAGTATTATCGTCAGCTAGATTTTTAGTAAATTTTTTGTTATCGAAAAGCTTACTTGTATTCTGACAAAAAAAAAAAACAGAAGAAAAGCTTACTTGTATTTGCAATTGAAACCGTACCAATCAAACAATGACGGATCTAACCAAATATATTTACCCAACGATTTTTTTTTACGATGAATAATATATTTCATCACTCTTTAGTCTTTAGCTCTCCACCCTCTCTATCCCAAATGCTACTCCTTCCGTCCCACAAGGATGTTTACGTCCTTGGTGGCACGGAGACCAATATATATATATATATATATATATATATGGTGCCCTTCCACAACCACGGATGACTACAAAATTGAGAACCACCAGGAGCAATGTTACATTGCGCCAGATGCAATGTATCATTGTCCCAGGAGCAATGTATACATTGCGCCAGGAGCAGTTTTTCCAAATGATCAAATTTTTTCAAATACATTAAATAAAAATAGGAAAAACCAAATTGTAAATTTAAAATTCATACACAACCAAGTGGTCATACTCACTATTTTTGTGATGAATGTTACCCTACTTTCACTATTTTTCCATTTTTTTATTTTCCCCCCATTTTTTACTAGTTTGTGAAATAAATTTAAAAATTAAATAAAAATTGGAAAAAAACTAAATTTTGAACTAAAATTCATACACAACCAAGTGGTCATCCTCACTATTTTTGTGATGAATGTTTCTCTACTTTCAACAATTTTCCTTTTTTTCTCAATTTTTAACTAGTTTGTCAAATAAATTAAAAAATTAAATAAAAGTATGAAAATTAAAAAATCGTATTTATTATTACAATCATTAATATTATCAATATTTCTCATTTTTTATTATTCTATTTGAATTTTTTGAATTATTAATAATAGAAAGTAAGGAAAAATTACAATAACAAAAGAATAAACAAAACAATAATATTGAAAATATAGATTAGCCCTTAATTGGTGAAATGAAACAAAAGAATTCACGTATGACACGTATGAATCAAATACCCAGTGTCGAATGTCACGTATGACTAGAGATGCACAAAAGGCCCATCGGGTCGGGCTTTGAAAAGCCCGGGCTTTTTGGTCAAAGCTCGGCTCGGGCTTTGACTTTGACCGGGCCGGGCCGGGCTTTTGTGAAAAATGTGAGCCTGTTTAGGCCCTCGAAGCGGGCCGCGATGGGCTTTTTTCCGGGCCTGAAGCGGGCCGGGCCGGATCGGGTTTTTTTCGGAATCTAATCGGATCGAGATTTTATGTTATATAAGAATGTTCTTTATGTAATAATGGTAGACATGTGTTAAACAATCTATATTGCCGATACAAATATTACATTTATCGATTTACTTTTTGATTTGATGATATATTAATTGATTATTACACGTGTACTTAACTTGTTTTCGTTCATGTATCGTAATATATGCATATAAATAATCTTATTATTAATAATGAATATGTAAATATATATGTACTTAATTTTTTTTTATATTTATAGGAAGTGTAAATACATAAATATTTATGTAAGTATACTAGAATAATCGAATTTTACCCGGATTTTTTCGGACCGAACCGGGCTTTTAATTGGGCCGGGCCTTGCCCAAAAATATGGGACCGTTTAAGGCCCTCGGGCCGGGCTTTGACTGGGCCGGGCTTTGACCGGGCTTTGCCGGATCGGGCCGGGCCAGATTTTCGGGCTCGGGCTTTTTGTGCATCTCTACGTATGACATTACGTACGTTTTGTGGGGAGAAACCAAGATTTTCAACACCGCCACATGTCTCACTTAGATATTTCATCACTTTTGCCGTCTCGATCCCGAATTTGTTAAACAACTCAATAATTGATTTAGTGATTGGATCTATGTTTTGTGACCTTTGAAAAAATTGTACCTTATCCGGTGTCACCATAGCATGATTGTGTTTCAATTTGACCGAACTTATAATCCATTTATTTGTTTACACTTTATGAGCTACGCACATGCGGGCTTGATATAATTTGTTCGTGAGATTACATCTCTAATACGTTTTCCTTTACCACGATCCATTGAATTCAATGGTTTTGTTATTCCACCCTTCCGACAAATTAAATATCGGGATGATGGATCCTTAGTTCCTAAATGATTATGCGTATTCCTAATTATTATCTCGAATCTGACACTTCGACCATAATCCCTATAAAATTTTGTCGCCTCATCTAATGTGTCGAAAATCATACCAACACTTGGCACAACATCATTAATATTCGGAAATGTAAACCCACAATTTTCATTTCCGATATTAATATCATCATCATTATAATCTTCACCATCATTTTCTACATTCACCTTATTTTTACCTTTATTAACATAATTTGTTTCCCCATCATCATCATCATCATCATCATCATCCACATTCATCTTTTCCTTACCCACATTATCATATGCATCAACATCTATTATTCATCACTAAATAATTTTCGAAAAACCGGATTTTTTCTAACGGGCATATCAACTTCATAATCATAATCTTTATGCTACTCACTAGATGAACTAAAATCTTTAAATAAAAATGTAGCCATAATATTAGAAAACTAACCTTTTTTGATAATATTTGACCTCCAAATGATGAGCAAGATTGCACTTTAAAACCTTAAAAGAATGTTAGTAGAATTTTTAATGATGTTAGGAGAATGGAATTTTTTTTAAGGATGTTGGAAAAATGGGAGATTTTAAGGATGTTGGGAGAATGGAAGATTTTAAGGATGTTGGGAGAATGGGAGATTTTAAGGATGTTGGAAGAAATATGATTTAGAAAGTGAAGTTTCGGCTGGTTTAAAGTGGTCCTAGCTTGGAGCAATGTTTCATTGCCCCAGGCGCAATGAAACATTGCCCCAGATGAATTAAATGCTGCCACCTACAACCACCCACCATATTTATTGCAAGTTATCAATGTTACTAGAGCAATGTTTCATTGCGCCTTGCGCAATGTTTCATTGCGTCTGGGGCAATGAAACAATGCAACCTTTTTTTTAACCATAGAATGTATATTTATTAATTCAAAATTCAAAATATCATTAATACCGCATTATAAATACTTATTTCAAACAAAAATCACAACTAATTATTCAAATTAAGGTTAAAATCACAATTAATTATTCAAATCACAACTAAATTAAGTTAAGTGAACTAAATTGTATTTTGTATCTTTAACTTAAATAATCGTAAACTGATATGTACAAACTAGAGGTACCCACTCATTGAAAAACATACGATAATAGTAATGTAGATACTAGTTCATTCTTAAGAAGTTGAAATATTTATAAGTTAACATATTATTGAGACCTTATCATTTCAGTTAGAGTTTTATTTTATGTTTTGTATCTTTTACTTAAATAATCGTAAATTGATATGTACAAACTAGAGGTAACCACTCGTTGAAAAACATACGATAATAGTAATGTAGATGATAGTTCATTCTTATGAAGTTGAGATAATTATAAGTTAACATATTATTGAGACCATATCAATTCAATTAGAGTTTTATTTTGTATTTTGTATCTTTAACTTAAATAATCGTAAATTGATACGTACAAACTAGAGGTACCCACTCGTTGATAAACATACGATAATAGTAATATAGTTGATAGTTTATTTTTAAGGAGTTGAAATAATTATAAGTTAACATATTATTGAGACCTTATCAATTCATTTAGAGTTTTATTTTATAAAGTCGCAAGTTAAAAATTATTTTAACCTTAAACTCAGTCAAATAACACTCTAATTGAATTAATAAGGTATTAATCATATTTTAACTTACACATTTATTATTCGAATACATAAATATAAGAATTATTAATAAATAATTTAAATTACTATATTTTACTTTTAAATAAATTAAACATATTTGTATTTTATTAATTACTTGCAGTTACTAAGATTTGTTTTGAAATCATATTAAAAAACATTAGGCTTAATGACCTTTTGGCCCTTCAAGTTTGCGCAGTTATACCCATAAAGCCATAAGGTTTAAAGTCATTCTTTTTCGCCCATCCAACTTAAAAAAATGTACCTTTTAGCCACAAACCGTCGTCTTTGGCTTTTAAAAGGCGACAGTTTTGTGTCAAAAAGACGACGGTAAAGTGGCTAAAAGGTATTTTTCTGAAGTTGGAGGGACAAAAAGGAACAACTTTAAACCTTAGGGCTTTATGGGTATAATTGTGCAAACATTATGACATTAAGTTAACATTATACTAAAATAAAAACAAAAATATACCTGGGGCATTGTAACAATGTGGCTGGGGCAATGTAACATTGCACCATGGGCAATGTTACACTGCACATTTGCGCCAGGCGTAATGTTACAATGCTCCAGGTATATTTTCCACACAGACCTGGCGCAATGTAACATTGCCCCAAGCGCAATGTAACATTGCATTTGGTGGATATCCATCCGTGGTTCTGGACCTGCTCATATATATATATATATATATATATATATATATATATATATATATATATATATATATATATATATATATATATATATATATATAATGTAACATTGCGCTTGGTGGATATCCATCCGTGGTTCTGGACCTGCTCATATATATATATATATATATATATATATATATATATATATATATATATATATATATATATAAGTAGGTAAAGTAATGAAAAGTGGATAGAGTGGTGAAACCTATCAATATTTAATAGTAGATTTGAGAAAGTGGAGGAAGTTAGTAGATGTAATAGTGTTTTATATTATTAAAAGTTTACTATTTTTGGAATGTAAAGAAATGGATGGGACTGCCCAAAATAGTAACGGTAAAGAAATGGATGGGAGTATGGGACGGAGGGAGTATTATTTAGTACACCACAGAATATTTACCCACCAGTAAAAAGTTTTTTTACTATAAAATACAAATGTTCACCCGACTGGAGCTGAGTCTCGTTACTTTTAGGTCCGCCTCTACAATCAAACCAAATTTTTATATATTATCGTCAACTATAGTTTTTTCCTTCTTTAGTTACAAGAGGTCTTAGTAATTTTTTTGTTATCGAAAAACCTACTTGGATAATTCCACTTCTAAGTAGATGTTATCGAAAAGCCTACTTGGATAATTCCACTTCTAAGTAGATAATGTATTTGAAACTGAAAACAAACCGACCAAACCAAATTTTTATATGAGTATACTGGGCTTAAAGGATACCCTCAGGTAACACCAGTGAGGTTAAAAGAAGTATAGTACTCCCTCCATCACAAAAAATTCTTCCCATTTTGACTGGACACGTTTGCCAACGCACACTTTTAATCGTTAATATCTTTAATTTCGTATTAGTATTAAATATAAAAATTTCACTGTATGAAAGTACTCACAAATACGAATCAAACAAAATCACTCATTACTAAATTTTATCTTATAATTATGCGTAAATTAGTAGTCAATCGCTTATAATGAACAATACCAAAAGTCAAAATGGGAAGATTATTATGGCACGGAGGGAGTAGTAAATTAGGGGCATTTTTGTAAATGTAAGGGATGGATTTTATATTTACAAAAATGCCCCTGCGGGACCATTTGATTTATAAGTACAAATTTGTTTTAACCAATTTTTTTTAACCTCAGACCCATTATTCTCTTTTTATATTTGATGTGGTTTGATTTTATATAATAATCAAACGATTTAGGCTTGCTTTTGTAAATGATTTAACTCAAAAACATGCCAAACCGATCCAAGCTGAGTCCTATTACAAGAAATGTTCTAGGTGATCTAATTGCGAAGCTTCACAAAATTTTTAGTGTCATAAAATACGGGATAACTTTCTGATGTGCAAGACACAATACATTAGAAAGGGGTGCACACAGAAGCAAGTTATTCTAATTTATATTTAAGCAGCTATGTGTTGGGATCGTTTTAATCTAAACATTGATTTAATAAAATAAAGTAATTGATTTTATTTCCTTAAGCTAGACTTGGTCTAGATAGTTGAGTATTCTTAGGAATGATTGAATAAGCAAATTGATTTGCAGTAGGAGGTGGTTAGGATTGACTGCCACCACATCTGGTGGATTTTTCCTATATAAATCTTGTAATCGCTACTCTATTATTATCACGTAATGCAAGCTTTTCTCTTTTAGTTATAGAACAAACACTTTACATTTAGTTTATATTGCAGTTGGCAAAGCTTTGATCTTACATTTGGTATCAGAGCTCACCAGGTTCGAGTGAGTGATGGAGACGTCAAAAGCTGAAGCATCAAAGGGTTCGATGGGACTTAGTTATCCCATGTTGTCTAGAACAAACTACACAGCATGGTCGGTCAAGATGAAGGTATATATGCAAGCACAAGGCATTTGGGAAGCGGTTGAATCAGATGACCCTAAGACAAAGACTGATGTAAAGAAAGACAAGATGGAGATGACGATCATATATCAAGGAATCCCAGAGGATATGCTTCTTACTGTGGCCGAGAAGAAATCTGCAAAGGAGGCATGGGACGCCATTAAAACCATGAGTGTTGGAAGTGACCGTGTCCAGAAGGCTAAGGTGCAAACATTGAAGACAAAACTCGAGATGTTGAGGATGAATGACACAGAACAGTTGGACGAATTCTGCATCAAACTATATGGAATAGTGACAAACATTCGTGTACTAGGAGAGAAGGTGGAGGAGGCATACGTGGCGAAGAAGTTGCTCAGGGCTGTACCGTCAAAGTACTTACAAATTGCTTCAACAATTGAGCAGTTTGGGGACTTGGAACAGATGACCGTCGAGGAAACTGTTGGGAGATTAAAGGCTCATGATGAGCGAATTCGCGGACAGACTAACAAAACGGGGAACCAGTTATTGTTAACTGAGAAGGACTGGGCTAAGAGAGAAGCCCAGGAGGGAAAACTTCTGCTCACACGAGAGGAGTGCATTAAGCGGTCAGGCAAAGGAGTTGCAGACTATAAGGGACAACGTGAGACTCATGGAAATCGAGATCGAAGAAAGGTTAGATGTTTCAATTGTAACTTACTTGGACACTATCAATCAGAGTGTCATAAGTCACGTAAGGGAAAAGATATGGAGTTGGAGGCAAACCTGACTCAGACAGAGGATGAAGGACCTGCACTACTTCTGGCTGAAAAAACAGAGGAGAAGGGCATCGTGATGTTGAATGAAGGAAATGTAATTCCAAAGTTGGGATCGATGATTGACAAAGGAGTGGAGTCAAACCTGTGGTACTTGGACAATGGTGCAAGTAATCATATGACCGGAATTCGATCAAAGTTCAATTTTTTGGACGAAACTGTGACAGGGCAGGTGAAGTTTGGGGACGGTTCAACTGTTAAAATACAGGGAAAAGGGACTGTGATGTTTAAATGCAAGAATGGAGAGAATCGTGTGTTTCGAGAAGTGTATTTCATATCCACTCTTCGAAACAACATTATAAGTTTAGGACAATTGTCAGAAGAAGGAAGCAAGGTGGTGCTTAAAGGAGAATACTTGTGGGTTTATAATGAGGCAGGGAGGCTATTGATAAAAGTAAAAAGATCAAACAATCGACTTTACAAAATCATACTTGAAGAAAGCATAGACATGTGCTTGTTGTCAAAAGTCGAAGGAGAATCCTGGTTATGGCACGTTCGTCTGGGGCATGTGAATTTCAAAGCAATGAACATGATGTCAAAAGAAGGCATGGTCACTGGTGTACCAAAATTGATGTCACCTGGAAGCAATTGTGAAGGATGCTTGATGGGAAAACAAGTGAGGAAGGCATTTTCAGGTCAAGCAAGTTTCAATGCAAAGCAAGTGTTGAAACTAATACATGGAGACATTTGTGGGCCACTTGAACCAGCCACCGGAAACAGGTATTTCTTTCTACTAGTTGATGATTTCAGTCGGAAAATGTGGGTCTACATGTTGAAAACTAAAGGGGAAGCTTTTGAAGCATTCAAGAAGTTTAAGGTCATGGTTGAAATAAAACGGAGCATAAGATCAAAACATTCAGGACAGATAGAGGCGATGAGTTTTGTTCAAGTGTTTTTAACGAGTTTTGTGAGAAATCTGGAATAACTAGACATTATACAGCCCCTTACACTCCGCAGCAAAACGGGGTGGTTGAACGAAGAAACCGAACTGTTGTGGCTATGGCAAGAAGTATCTTGAAAGGTATGAATATGCCATTGTATCTTTGGGGAGAGGCTGTAAGGCATTCTATTTATCTGTTGAATCAGTTACCAACAAGAGCTTTGTTTAAAAATACTCCGCAACAAGCTTGGGCTGGGAAGAAACCTAACCTGAAGTATATACGAGTCTTTGGATGCACTGCATACATGAAAGTTCCAGCAGTTCACACAAAGAAACTTGATGATCGAAGTAAAGCTGTTGTAAATCTGGGAAAAGAGAAAGGGTCAAAAGCATACAGATTGTATGATCCAAATACGAAGTCTGTTTTGGTGAGTCGAGATGTAAAATTCGATGAGAAGAAGCCATGGGCCTGGGAAGATTCACATGGTGGTGGTTCAATGACTGTGTTTGATGTTGGTGAAGAGTTCTCAGAAGAAAGCTCAGAAGGAGAGTCTGAGATCGTCAAGACACCTGTGCAAACTCGAGATCTCATATTTCGAGATACTCATGATGAGAGTGGGGAACAACCTAGATGTCTACGGTTGTTAAGTGAGATCTATGATGAGATGAGTGAAATTGAGTTAAATAATGAGCTTATGCTGTTAAGTATTGAAGAACCAACATCGTACAAGGAGGTTGTGCAAGAGAATGAATGGGAGAAAGCAATGAAAACTGAGATTGAGTCCATAGAGAAGAATGAAACTTGGGTTTTGACTGAATTACCACAAGGTCATAAAGCAATCGGCCTTAAGTGGGTTTATAAACTCAAGAAAGACACTGGTGGGAAGATAGTGAAGAATAAGGCACGACTCGTTGCCAAAGGGTATGTGCAGAAATATGGGATAGACTTTGAGGAGGTGTTCGCGCCCGTAACTAGAATGGAGACTGTGTGCTTGTTTCTTGCTCTTGCTGCTAAAAATGGCTGGGAAGTTCATCATATGGATGTAAAGTCAGCATTTTTGAATGGAGAAATCCAAGAGGAAGTGTATGTTTCTCAGCCCGAGGGTTTCGAGATTAAGGGAGAGGAGCACAAAGTCTATAAATTGCTAAAAGCACTGTATGGTTTACGACAGGCGCCTCGGGCTTGGTATGCTCGACTGAGAAAGTGTCTTGAAGGCCTTGGGTTTGAGAAATGCCCATATGAACATGCAGTGTATGTAAAACGTGAAGGGAATGAATGTCTGATTATAGGTGTGTACGTGGATGATCTGTTGGTGACTGGAACGAACGTTGAGAACATTATGAAGTTTAAAGAGTAGATGAGTGGTGAGTTCGATATGTCTGATTTGGGAAAGTTATCCTATTATCTAGGTATTGAAGTCGATCAAGGTCATGACTATATTGAGCTAAAGCAAACAGCTTATGCCAAGAAGATACTCGACAAAGCAGGTTTGGGTGACTGTAATCCAGTCAAGTGTCCTATGGAATCGAGAGTGCAGCTTGACAAGGACGAACATGGAAAGGCAGTGGACTCGACAAAGTATAAGAGTATGGTGGGAGGTCTGAGATCATAGTGCATACTAGGCCAGATATCTCATATGCAGTTGGAATTGTAAGCCGCTTTATGGAACGCCCTACTGTTGTGCATCAAGGATCAGTTAAGAGGATCCTAAAGTATGTAAAGGGAACTCTGGACTATGGCATTGTGTATAAACGAGGAATTGGGAACTATTTGCTAGCTGGGTACTCTGACAGCGATCTTGTTGGGAGTATAGTTGATAGGAGAAGTACAGGAGGAGTTGTGTTTTACTTAAACGAAAGTCTGGTCACATGGATTTCTCAGAAACAGAGGTGTGTTGCTCTCTCGACTTGTGAAGCTGAGTTCATGGCGGCAACAGCTGCAGCGTGTCAGGGGATATGGTTGAAGAATTTGTTGTCTCAAATATTTGATTTAAAGACTGGTCCAGTGATAATTTATATTGACAATAAATCTGCAATTGACTTGGCAAGGAATCCTGTTTTCCATGGTCGAAGTAAGCATATAGGGATACGTTATCATTTCATCCGTGAGTGTGTAGAACGGGGTGAAGTTGAGGTGCGGCATGTGCGTTCAGAAGAGCAAAGAGCCGATATTCTGACCAAGGCAGTGTCGACAACAAGGTTTGAGAAGCTGAGGGATTTACTGGGTGTCAAGAAGCTGAAGAACAATGTTTAGATTAAGGGAGAGTTTGTTGGGATCGTTTTAATCTAAACATTGATTTAGTAAAATAAAGTAATTGATTTTATTTCCTTAATCTAGACTTGGTCTAGATAGTTGAGTATTCTTAGGAATGATTGAATAAGCAAATTGATTTGCAGTGGGAGGTGGTTAGGATTGACTGCCACCACATCTGGTGGATTTTTCCTATATAAATCTTGTAATCGCTACTTTATTATTATCACGTAATGCAAGCTTTTCTCTTTTAGTTACAGAACAAACACTTTACATTTAGTTTATATTGCAGTTGGCAAAGCTTTGATCTTACAATATGGACAGAATGAGTCCTTTGGCGTGAGCTATGGGATCGTGATTCTTGTCCCTACAGTCCAAACTCCAAACAGCTAGGATATCCTAGTATTCCCTCAGCCTCCGTATTCGAAACAAATATTTGAAAGATCTAACACAAGACACCAGAAATGTAGTTGATATCTTACCAACCTTAAGAGCATGTCCAATGGTGTGCTATATCTTGTGTTATAGCTATATTATAGCACAAAAAGTAAAAAACACCACTCCAGTGGTGTGCTAAATTTTGTGCTAAAATAGCACAATGCTATAATTTGTGTTATATTTAGCACAAAATATATAGGTAATAAGATTATATACTAATCATATATTTATAACCTGTGATATAAAACATAGAAAAGCAATGTCTTTTGCTTGCCAAGAAGAGATACTTTTATTACTGAAAACTGAAGCATATAAAGAAGATTACAAGAACTGAATGACTGAAAACAAGGAAACAATATCCTAAAAAATCTCATCCCAACAACCTCCCACAACTGATTTATTCTAACTCCTAAAATGCTGTTATTAGCCAAAACAGCACATCCAAAATCTATGCAACGAAATAATTAAATAAACGATAACAATTTTATTTAAACTTAAGACATGTTTAAGATTAGAACCAACATATTCCCCCTTAATCTTAAACTTGTCTGGACACATCTTTGATCCCCAGTAGACTTCGCATCTTCTCAAACTTGATCGTTGTGAATGCCTTTGTCAAAACATCTACCTTTTGATTGTCACTGCTTACATGCTTGAGAATAACCTCTCCCCTGTCAACACACTCCCTTATGAAATGAAAACGAATATCAATGTGCTTACTCCTCCCATGGAATACCGGGTTCTTAGCTAGGTCTATAGCAGATTTATTGTCAATATACAACACCACTGGACCAATGTTCTTTGCTGTTATCTGATTCAAAACATTACGAATCCAAATAGCTTGGCAAGCTGTTGCTATAGCAGCCATAAACTCTGCCTCACACGATGATAGTACAACGCATCTCTATTTCTGTGACACCCACGTAATGAGACTTTCATTCAAGTAAAAACACATTCCTCCTGTACTTCTCCTGTCATCTAAGTTCCCAGCCAGATCACTATCCGAAAAACCAGTCTAGACACTGTTGTTACTATCCTTTGAATACACTAACCCAAACTGCAACGTACCTTGTATGTATCAAAGAATTCTTTTAGCTGCATTTTGATGGACTGTTGTTGGCCTTTCCATGTATCTGCTTGTAATCCCTACGGAGTATGCTATGTCCAGCCTTGTATGCACTAAATATCTCAGTCCTCCAATGATACTTCTGTATTGAGTCACATTAACAGCTTTGCCTCCTTCATCTTTATTAATTTGTTCTTTGGGGTCCATAGGGTACTTAGTAGGATTGCAATCTTTCAGCCCCGCCTTCTCAATGATTTTCTTAGCATATCCAATTTGCTTCAGTTTAATGCACCCCTTGTCTTGTTCCACATCAATTCCCAAATAATAACTCAGCTTTCCCATATCTGTCATCTCGAATCTCTGACTCATTTGCCTCTTGAATCTATCAATCATTGATACATCGTTTCCTGTCACCAAAAGATCGTCCACGTAAACTGCTACAATCAAGTTGTTTTCCCCTTCCTTTATTGTGTAAACTGCGTGTTCAGAGGGACATCGTTTAAAACCCAAGCTTTCGAGTCATGCGTTTAGCTTTGCATACCAAGCACGAGGTACTTGGCAAAGACCATACAGTGCCTTCATCAGTTTGTATACCATATTCTTCTTTCCTTCCTTCTCGAATCCCTCAGGTTGAGCTACATAAACATCCTCATTTATTTCTCCATTGAGGAAAGCTGTTTTTACATCAAGGTGATGGACTTCCCACTCACTTATTGCAGCCAATGCCAACAAAAGACGAACAATTTTAAGTCGTGTGACCGGAGCAAAAATCTCGTCGAAATCAACTCCATGTTCTTGTACATAACCCTTGGCGACGAGTCGAGCTTTGTATTTGACAACATTTCCTTCAGCATCCATTTTCAGTTTGAAAATCCACTTTAGACCAACAACTTTCTTACCAGTTGGTAACTCAGTTAATGTCCAAGTGTTGTTATCTTTAATTGACTGCATTTCCTTTTTCATGGCCATTTTCTAATTTCGATCCTTTACTGCTTGTGCAAAGTTCATGGGTTCTTCAATTCCCATGAGAAACAACTCCTCATCTAGTTGAGTCTCTTCTGTCTCGTTATAAATGTCATCAAGTGTCCTGAATCTTCTTGGCTCTGTACTATCATCATAATCATCAAAATTTAATCTTCGTGTCGGCGTCTAAGACATTGGTGTTTCAGTACCACCTATGCTCATGCTTTCAGTGTTGTCACTGACAGTATTACTTCCATTTTCCCTTTCTTCTGTCACAGCTTCACCCACCATTGTGAACGTACCAGTTTGAGTACTCTCATTGCTTTCACTTTGATTCCATTACCACGACTTTTCTTCTTCAAACGTAACATCCCTACTGACATGTACTTTGTTGTTATTTGGATCATAGAGTCGATAAGCTTTGGTTCCAGGCTCTTTGCCCAGATTGATCACTTGCTTGCTTCTGTCGTCTAACTTGCATGTTTGCTGGCTGGGTATTTTCATGTGTGCCAGACAACCAAAGACTCTTATATGACCAACATGTGGTTTTTTCTCATACCAAGCTTCATATGGAGTTATTCCTATCAATGCTCGTGTTGGAAGTCTGTTCAACAAATAAATTGAATGTCTAACTTCTTCGCCCCACATAGCTGATGGAAGTTTCTTTTCTTTCAAACAACTTTTAGCCATCTCGACCATTGTCCTGTTTCGACGCTTCACCACACCGTTCTGCTGTGGCGTATAGGGTGCATTATAATGTCTCTTTATCCCACCTTTCTCACAGTATAGTTTGAAATCGTTTGAGCCAAATTCTCCCCCTCTGTCTGTTCTGAAAGCTCTTACTTTTCTCTCAGCACCTCTTTCAACCAAAGCACAAAAGTTCTTGAAGGCCGTCAATGCTTCATCTTTGTTTTGCAAAAAATAAACCCACATAAAATGACTGTAATCATCTACTAGTAAAAAGAAATACCTTTTGCCAGAAGCTGTTTCGGGGAGTAACCACAAAGATCTCCATGCACCAATTCCAAAACTTTATTTGTACTATAACTTGCCTTAGATGGAAACTTGCTTCTGACTAAGACAACCCGTGCACACCTCGTTTGGTTGAGTAATCCTTGGCATCCCATTTACCATCTTGTCTTTTAACATAAGTGACAGAGCATGATAATTGACATGTCCCAATCGCATGTGCCATAGTTTTGACACTTCCTCTTGTTTTGACAGTAAACACTTGGGCTCTGCAGTATTGATAACAAGTTTATACAGTCTGTTCTGTGATCACTTCACTTTCATAAGAAGTTTATCTTGAGTGTCATACACCCACAACATATCTCCTCTAATTGCAATTCTATTTCCCTCCTCTGTCAACTGCCCAAGGCTGATTATATTGTTTCGAAGTGTTGGGATATAATACACATCATCGAGTGTTAGTGCCTCCCCATTCTTGCACATAAATGTAACAGAACCTTTTCCCTCTATTTTCACAGTAGAACCATCCCCAAAGCTCACCTGCCCAGATATTTTCTCATTTAATTCCGTAAACTTTGATTTGAACCCAGTCATGTGACTGCTTGCTCCATTGTCCAAATACCATACATTTGATTCACCTTGTGCCTTCTATAGTTTAGAAGGTACTACTTGCTTCTCACTTAGACAAGTTTCCTTCGATTTTTCTTTGTCACACTTTGCTAGAAGCAAGGCTGGTTTATCATCATCAAACTTGGTTATATTAACTTCCTCTTTTTGTTCTCTAGCTCTCCTTGGTCTTCGACAATCAGCAGCAAAATGACCATACCCAGAATAGTTGTAACATTTCAGATTGCTCTTATCTCGTCTCCCACGATGGTTAAAGTTCGATGATGACCCATCAGAGTTTCTCCTGTTTGAGCGTTTCAACCAATCCTCTCGTGTAAGTAATAATTTCCCCCCATCGTTTTCAAGTCTTTGCCACTCCTCTTCACTAAGCATCAGTTGTCCTTCGTTGGATTCACTTTTTCCATTTCCTTTGATCCTCTCCTCATGAGCCTTCAACGAGCCCACATCTTCCTCCACTAACATAGTTTCCAAATCTCCAAATTGCTCCAAGGTGGAAGCAATCTGTAGAAATTTAGTCAGCACTGCACATAGCAACTTCTTAACCACATAGGATTCCTTCATTTCTTCTCCCAGGGCTCGTATATTAGTAACAAGCCCATTTAGTTTCAAGCAGAAATCGTCTAATTGTTCGTTGTCCTTCATGCTCAAGGTTTCAAACTCTGAATGCAATGTTTGAATCTTGGCCTTTTTTACCCGATCTGCTCCTTGACACATTATTTTCAATGCTTCCCACGCTTCTTTTGTTGTTTTCTTTTCTGCAATTGATAGTAACATGTCCTATGGCAAACCTTGATACAACATGGCCAACGCAACTTTATCCGTCTTGTCTTTAACAACCACCTTAGGATCACTCTGCTCTATTGTCATCCAGACTCCTGTGCATGCATATACACCCTAATCTTCAGTGCCCATGTGGTGTAATTGTTCTTGGCCACGTTGGATAGCTTAGGCCTATCGATCCCCCATTTTTGGCTTTGTTGATGTCCATCGCGAATGTCTCTGGCTTTCACTGAGAAATTTCCTGCTCTGATACCAAGTATAGGTAATAAGATTAGATACTAATCATATATTTATAAATGTGATATAAAATAGAGAAAAGCAATGTCTTTTGTTTGCCAAGAAGCGATACTTTTATTACTGAAAACTGAAGCATATAAAGAAGATTACAAGAACTGAATGACTGAAAACAAGGAAACAATATCCTAACAAATCTCATCCCAACAACCTCCCACAACTGATTTATTCTAACTCCTAAAATGCTGATATTAGCCAAAACAGCACATCCAAAATCTATGCAACGAAATAATTAAATAAACGATAATAATTTTATTTAAACTTAAGACATGTTTAAGATTAGAACCAACATATTCCCCCTTAATCTGAAACTTGTCCTGACACATCTTTGATCCCTAGTAGACTTCACATCTTCTCAAACTTGATCGTTGTCAATGCCTTTGTCAAAACATCTGCCTTTTGATTATCACTGCTTACATGCTTGAGAATAACCTCTCCCCTGTCAACACACTCCCTTATGAAATGAAAACGAATATCAATGTGCTTACTCCTCCCAAGGGAGATAATGTTTCACAACTTAAAGATTGCACCGCTGAAGGCAGACTACGAGATGGAAAAAAACTACTTGGTATAATAGATGATCAAAATTACACACGAAATGAGCTTGTGACTGCACTTCTTTACAGATGTGCTCAAGTTGCCAATGCTAAATCAAATTCTGGAGCCTATCCTAAATCTGTCCTGTTCCAAGCAGTAAACAAGCGGCCCCTGATTGCTCCACCGCTACAAAAAACAAGTGTAGGCAATCTCATTACTTTTAGCGATATTCCAACAGGTACGATAAACGAGACAAAGTTAAGTTCACTGTTGGGTCGTATGAGAAATGGAAAGATGCAGCTTAAGGGACATGGGAGTTTGAATGGAAAAGTATTTATGCCGTTGATGAACAATTATGCAAAAATTAATCAAAAGATTTATCTTATTAGCAGCATTTACAATTTCCAAGCATATGAAGAGATGAATTTTGTTTGGGGAAGGCCGGTTAAAGTCAACGTGGTTGATGCACCATTTGTAAATTGCATTTTATGATGGATACTCCCAACAAAGATGGAATAACAGCCACTGTCAATTTGGAGGAGCAGGACATGAAAAATTTCCTAGTTGACAAAGAGATTCTTACTTATGCTTCTTTCTAGTAGTTGAAGGTTGAACAACCTATAATATCATTACAATTCAATAAAAAATGGATTAATTTTAAAACCGCTTGAATAACTTAAGTTTTATTGTGATAAAACATGGATGCCATTTTGTAACAAGCTTGGCATTCATTCAATAAGGCAGGTGTCAAAATCATTTTGAATTGTGCCTTCAAGTGTTAATTATTTCCGAATTCAGCAGCTATGGACATTCTATTTCCTTTTTTTTTCCAAGTTCAACTAGTTTCTCTTATGAAGTTAGTTATGTGATAATCAGTTATGTTATGTGTGAGATGACCCTTTTGGCGTGTGCTATGTAAATCATTATATTTTTGTTTTACTTGTGATTCTGTCAAACTTAAAACTTCCATACAAGGTTTGAAATCCAATTGGAGCTTATAATTCTTCAATCATCGTTTCCCACAACATACAGTACAATATGACGATTAGGGGACTAATCCGCACTAATCTCGAAAAGGTAGCTGCATGTAATCTCAAGATGAAAAACCAGCATTAAACCAGCTTCTCCCACACCCCTCGAAATCAAACATTATAATCTTCCTTTCCATGATCGTATGCTGCCGGATGTTTATAATCCATTACTATTCTTCCATCCCAATCCACGCCCACTATCCCAATCCACGCCCACTGACTCATAACACTGCAATATCGAATCTGCTCAAGAAATCTTTAACATCCCAACAAATGGGTATCTCAAAAAAATAAGTGAACTTCTCAAAATTTTCCACTCACCCTCTTCCCAAAAGTCACCTAATAATGCTGGAAAGAAGATCTATGGATCATGACTCAAGAATGAGGAATAACGCTGAAGAAATAAACACATTGGAGTTTGATGAATGAAAATTTGCCTTACAAATTCAAGAAGTAATTTGCTTTACTCGAGAAGTCAAGGATTCGATAAGTAAAGGATTCGATATGTCGAAGACACTGTTTGATATCTCAAAAGTCAACAAGTCAAAGCTTAATTCGACTTCTCAAGATTTCGACACGCCAAAGAATTCTATTAGAGAACTCAAGAAATCAACAAGGCAAAGTTCCATTCGAGTTCTCAAGGAGTTAATCAATTCAAAGTCATATTCGATATTTCAAGGATTCAAAAGTTATTCGACATCTCAAGGATTCAATAAATCAAGAAGTTATTCGATATCTCAAGGATACCAGAAGTAAAGACTCATTCGAGAAATAATTCGATATCTCTAAAAAGGTTTGTTTGAGAACTCAAAGTTGTCTAGCCATTCAAAATAGTTATCGAATCAAGTACTTAGCCATTTCTCGAATTTGTTTTTCGAAGACAAATTACTGAAGATTCTCAAGACAGAAAATCTACACAAACCAAGGTACTAGAAATAGTCAATTTGTTGCAGAGTATACGTGGAAAATTCTACAAAGAAGTTTAGAGAGAAATTAAAGGAAAAGCAGTTGACGAAGTGGATCTATTCAGAGTAAACATGTTGCTTAGTGTTAACACAAAATCACGCAAGCGTACGTGTTCACAAGTAATATAGATATAAGTCAAGTTCGTTCCCACAGAGATCTGGTTTAGGTTTCAATTCAGTTATTGTACCTATGCAACAATGTATGGTTTTTACTTACTGCTAAGACAATTAACAAGAATGGGTTTTGATTAACTAAATTTAACTAAGAAGCAACTTAACATACTAAGAATTAATTAACTAATGAGAATTAAAATCGAATTAGTTATATGAGAATAAACATGGGATCCTAACTTCATTAAATACTTCGCTTAGATCTGATGCCTTTAATCACTATTTGTAATGGTTATGATATCTGATCGGATAACATGAAACAAGTACATGCTACCTGTCAGCATACGTATACCAAACTACCCATACATCCACAAAAGAGATAGAAGATGAATAGACACCAATTATGCTTAGACCCTATATGTCTATAGAATTTGAAAACATAACGGTTGAAGAACAAGTTATCCATAAAGATCACACAGGGTAGTATAAAGTAGTTCAAATTACACCACGAATCATGTTGATAACAATCATGAACCTATGCTAGCATGGCAAATTCTAAATCTCAAGATCCACTTTCACTTCACAAGAGATTAATAGATTAGATGTTAGCTACGCATCTAACAATTAAGCACAACCATACGAGGATATCAATTATACATCACACGTAGATCTTTAAAGCATCGAAATACTAAACTCCATAAATAAATCCGTTAGAATCCCATGACAACAATTAGTTCATAATCGAACCGCTCGTCACCATGGGATCTGATGAAACCATGATAATAAACAAAGTATTAAAGATTATGAATAAACTAGAGTAGGAGTTTAAGAAAACAAATCCCAAAAACATCGAAGAGTATCGCTTAAAAGAAGAAAACAAAGTAGATCTAGATCTCCGAATGCTGTCACGTCCTTCGGAATCCGTCTCCAAGTATGATTCTCTATCTCTGAGTTATTCTAAGTGTTGATTCTGAATTACAAGGGTAGGGTATGTTTATATAGGCCCTAGAATACTTATCCAAAAAGAAAAGTCCAAAAAATACACTAAAATTCGAAGTAGGATAGAAATCAGTGAAATTCCAGGATTGTCCAAAGCAAACTGCGCCGGTACATGCCCTCCATCGCAATCTACGCCCAGTCAAGGCAATCTGCGCCAGAACATTATGCCGAATTTGATTTCTTGCTTTATTTTCTTCGTTCTTGCTCCGTTTTCGCCCATTCCTTTTGCATTAGCTTCCGTCTTCATTCCCATTACTCAAGATCTTCAAGGTAGCATAGAGAAACACTTCTTCTGTCATTCCAATGATCAATTTGAACTCTAAAATTGACGAAAAATACCAACCCTAGCCGACATTTCACAAAGCTGCACAACTAGACTAAAACACTTTAAAAATACAACATACTTGAGACGAATACACCAATTTAAGCCGAATTGAAGCGCTCCAAGTGGATATGAAATCCACTTATCACTTAGACTTGCACCAAAATAGTATAGACAAGTTAGAAAAGAGAATTTGTCTGTTACTAGTTTTGTAAAAGTTGATTGTACACACATGTTCTATAAGTACACAATTTCAATTCCTTAGCTCTTAATTTTTTCATAGCAAACACATCGAAAATCTCTTACAAAAAATGAAGTTGAGAATACTCTTTGTATTCACACATCTAATAAAATATTAGATTAAAGTGAGTTTGTGTATTAATTCTTATTTCCGCACTTCATATTTGTTAAACACAAACACACACTCAATCTACAATTACATAAACAGATTCGAACAAGTTCACAGTTGAAAGAAAATCAAAGAAAATTTGAAAATACATTTACCCCTTCTATATTTTCCTGATGTGTACGTATTTCATACTCAACAAATGTATAGTTGTAATCAATGTAAAAATTTTAATTTTATTTTGACAAAAAAAAATTCATTTTTATATCTTAAATTTTGAATTCTAAATTTTTATTTGATATAAAAAATAAGTGTTTTTGAACTTGATGTGTTTACGGTATCACAAGATTTAAAAAAAAAAAAAAGTTCAGTACATATACAAGGATATTTATACAAGAATATTTATGTAAATTACGGTATAGGAAAGTAATATTTACAAGAGTGTCACTCAGAATTGTGCTTCTACTGCAAACTAATATAACTTTACCGTAACATATTGCTTCCTCTATCCCTCTCATTTTTTATAATTTTTTTCACTGATTGACATACATTTTAAGATGTATATAAAGTATTGTTTCATAATTTATTTTTATTTTTTTTAATAAAATTTAAACTTTAAATTTTCATTAAAAAAATAAAATAATTTATGAAACTATACTTTATATGAATTTTAAAATATGTGTTAATCAGTGAAAAGAAACTATAATAAAAGAAACAGAAAAAATACATAGAGAAAGAAATTTTTTTCATTCAAAAAATATATCATCTCCCAAAAGAAATTATACTCTTATTTTGTTATAGCGTAGGATCATCTTAACTGGACTTAGAAAAGTTTTAGTTTTACCCCTATCGTTTAAATGTGAAACATACAGTATTACATAAATGGGCTCACACAAGCATGTTATTCTAATTTCAGCAACTATGTACACCTGATTTATTATTTGCGGAAAAGAGTCTATTGACGTGAGCTATGGGATCTTGATTTTTGCTTCACTATTCCTAATTAATTTCTTGTCCCCAAAGTCCAAATCAAACCACAGTATATTCCAACAAATTTTGTATATGATTTTTATGCTTTAAAATTTACTAATTCATAACCTATGCGAGCACACGTATTGATCGAATATGAGCCAAGAATAAATATTGCGAAGTATGGGTATTATACTATTATTATTCGAGTATTAAAGCATCTCCAAGTGTGTTATGCATATTTGTTAGTTATAATATAATATATTAATAATTATCTAAAATTATAGTTAAGAGGTTCTAGGTTTACTCCAATGGTATTATGTATTATTTAAAATTATATCTAATAGATTTAGAGGTTTTACAAATGTAGCTAGCCCAATTTTAGTTATCTATATTTTTTTGCTAAGGGATAATGGTTGGAGTATTGAATTTTTACCTAATATCTAAAATGTGCCACATAGATGTCATGTACGTGACACATAGATGAATTTAACTAACAGGTTTTACCATTGGAGATGCTCTTAGCCAAGAATAAAATATTAATATTAATAAGCTATTAAGAATAAATTTAATAAATAAATATTATTTAAATATGTGCTTAGAGTATATAATAAATAAATGTTATTTATTTATGTAATTATAGGGAATCGAACATGGTATGCAATTAAATAAATTAGATTAAGTAAATAAATCTTGTACAATTATGTATTTTTTGAAAGGAATCGAACCGAGTTAAGTGATAAACAAAATTGGTACTCGATCTAGTATTATTACACACCATTAAAACATGGTTTTTCATATTAATAAAAACTAGCGGATAATCCATGCGAAGCACGGACACAGATTAAACATGAATCGAGATTAAATTAAAGTAAATAAATCTTTATAATTATGTAGTTATAAAGAATAGAATCCAAGATAAAAGCTTGAAAAATTAAAGTAAATAAATCTTTATAATTATGTAGTTGTAAGAAATCGAACCCGAGACGAAACTAAATAAAATAAATAAATCTTGTTTAATTATGTAGGTGTAAGGAATCGAACCCCGAATTTAGTGATAACCAAATTTTTGGTACCTTTGTACTATTATGTACCATTAAAACTTGGTTTTTTATATTAATAATAAAGAGTATAGATTATAAATTTAATTTGAAAATAAATTGAATATTCCGTCTACAAATGCCTGTCTAACTAGTGGTGCAATTCGAAATTTTAAACCTTAAAGCAGCATCTCAATTCTCACACAACATACAGTATGACGATTAGGGGACTGATCTTTCAGGCATCATTAATCTCGAGAAGGCAGCTGCATGTCCTCTCAAGATCAACAACAAATATTAAACCAGCTTCTCCCACGCCCCTCGAGCTCAAAACTTACGATCTTCCTTGCCATGATCGCCTGTTTGCAAGCAGTTATATGCCACTAATATTCTTCTATCCTAATTCGCAATCGTTGTCTAATAAAACTGCGATATCAGATTTACTCAAAAGCTCTTTATCCAAGACACTTTCCGTGTACTATCCATTTGCTGGAAGGCTAAGCTTTTCAGGATCCTACGTTGAATGCAACGATGAAGGTGTTCAATTTCTTGAAGCCCAGATAGCTTGCAAGTTATCCGACATTCTTGAAAAAGCTCCAGACAAGGATGAAGAGAAAGGCGTTGGTCATCTCTTTTCACCAGGGTCAATATGGGGTACTGTGTTGAATTCTTGTTTAATGTTTGTTCAACTAAACCATTTTTCGTGCGGAGGATTAGCTATAGCAGTAAGCCTTTCACACCGAATTGCTGATGCTTGCACTTTATTGTCATTCTTGACATATTGGGCAAGTTTGACGCGCAACTCCAGTAATGACGATAAACAAGTACATGTTCATCCCTGTTTTGTGCATGAGCTGCTACACCAGTCGTCAGTTAATGATAATTTGGGTGCAACTCAAATTTCATTTCCCGAAAAACACTGGATCACAAGGGAGATAGTGTTTCACAACTCAAATATTGCACAACTGAAGGCAGACTACGAAAAGGAAAACAAACTACGGGGTGCAATAGATGATCATAATTACACACGAAATGAGCTTGTGACTGCACTCCTTTACAGATGTGCTGTAGTTGCAAATGCGACATCAAATTTTGGAGCCTATCCTAAATCTGTCCTGTTCCAAGCAGTAAACATGCGGCCCCTGATTGCTCCACCGCTACCTAAAACAAGTGTAGGCAATCTCATTATTTTTAGCGATATTCCAACAAGTACGATAAACGAGACAAAGTTAAGTTCACTGTTGGGTCGTATGAGAAAAGGAAAGATGCAGCTTAAGGGACTTGGGAGTTTGAATGGAAAAGAATTTATGCCGTTGGTGAACAAGTATGCAAAAATTAATCAAAAGATTTATCTCATTAGCAGCATTTGCAATTTCCTAGCATATGAAGAGATGAATTTTGGCTGGGGAAGGCCGGTTAAAGCCAACGTGGTTGATACGCCGTTTGTAAATTGCATTTTTATGATGGATACTCCCAACAAAGATGGTATAACGGCCACTGTCAGTTTGGAGGAGCAGGACATGAAAAATTTCCTAGTTGACAAGGACATTCTTACTTATGCTTCTTTCTAGTTGTTGAAGGTTGAACAACCTATAATATCATTACAATTCAATAAAACATATATGGATTAATTGTAAAACCGCTTGAATTACTTGAGCTTTTTTATGATAAAACATGGATGCCATTTTGTAACAAGCTTGGCATTCATTCAATAAAGCAGATGTCAGAATCATATTGATCAATAGTGCCTTCAAGTGTTAATTATTTCTAAATTCAGCAGCTATAGACATTCATTTCTATTTCCCTTCTTTTTTTTACCGAGTTCAACTGTATTCTCTTGTGAAGTTAATAATGTGCTATTCAATTATGTTGTGTATGAAATGAGGCTTTTGGCGTGTGCTATGTAAACCATTATTTTTTTGCTTTACTTGTGATTCTGTCAACCTTAAAACTTCCATACAAGATTTGAAATCCAATTGGAGCTTATAATTCTTCAACCATCATTTCCCACAACATACAGTACAGTATGACGATTAGGGGACTAATCCTCATTAATCTCGAAAAGGCAGCTGCATGTAATCTCAAGATGAAAAACCTGCATTAAACCAGCTTCTCCCACACTCCTCCAACTGAAACATTATAATCTTCCTTTCCATGATCGTATGCTGCCCGATGTTTATAATTCAGCATTATTCTTCTATCCCAGTCCACAACCACTAACTTATAACAATGCAATACCGAATCTGCTCAAGAAATCCTTAACACAAACACTTTCCAAGTACTATCCCTTTGCGGGTAGGCTAACTTACATTGAATGCACTGAAGAAGGTGTTCCTTTTCTTGAAGCCCGGATAGAATGCAATATATCAGAGATTCTGGAAAAAGCTCCAATCATCAATGGAGAAGAAGGCTCATCTCTTTCCACCTGGCTCAATAAGGTCTAGTAAGATTCATTCTTGTTTGATGTGTGTTCAGCTAATCCAGTTTTCCTGCCGGGGAATAGCTATAGTACTAAGCCTTTCCCATCGCATTGCTGATGGTACTGCCAATATGTTCTCATTTCTAAGCTACTCGGCAAGTTTGTCAAGCAATTCAAGTGAACAAGATAAACAAGCACATCTTCATCCCTGTTTTGTGCACGAGCTCCAGTATCATGTAATAATGATTTAATTGCAACGACTAAAGCTACATTACATCTCGAACAGCACTGGATTACTACAGAGCTAGTGTTTTCCAACTCAAAGATGGAAAACTTTAGAGCAGAGCTGGAAATTAAAGACAGGCCATGGTGTAACAGAAGAAAAGAACTACACAAGAACTGAGTTACTGGCTCCACTCCTTTACAGATGTGCTGGACTCGCGGCAGCTACCTCAAATTCAGGGGCGTATCCTAAATCTTTCATGTTGCAGATGGTGAACATGCGATCTCTGATTGATCCGCCACTGCCTAAAACAATTTTCCGAAACCTCTTTGTTGGATATTTTAGTGTAATTGGATTGGCTAGTTGATCAATGTAATCGTAATGCTACATCGAACAAGCCAGGAGAATGCGGAGTGCATGCTCTGTTCGAGTTCGTTATGATTTCAGAATTCTTGCTTATGAGACATGTCTATTGACATCAAACACATCTGTTAGAATGAGATGTGTCTATTGGAAAAGACACATCTTGAGGTGTGTCTATTGGCATTGGACATGACTGTTGGAAATGAGATGTGTCTTTTGGCAAAGACACATCTTGAGTGTGTCTATTGGCAAAAGACACATCTGTTGACATCTATAAATAGGTGTGGCATTGATCATTTTACATACAGGTTCATTTTGAAATACACAGCAAAATACATTCTCTCTTCTTGCAGATTTTCTGATTTTATCCGATTGAATTATTTGGGTGAAGCACAAATAACTTCAATCTGAAAGTGTTCACACGACTTCAGAAAAATCCAAGTAATTATCACCCAATTCCCCAACAAAGATTGAAGTTATCTATTTTCTGAAGATGGCGAACTCAGAATCTGCAAAAGACATGACAAGCAAGTTTGCAAAGTTGGACAAGTTTGAGGGTCAGGATTTTAGAAGATGGCAGAAGAAGATGCATTTTCTATTGACAACGCTGAAGGTTGTATATGTATTGAGTACCCCCATTCCAGAAGTGGTTGAAGATGAAACCGCTGAACAAACAAGGAGGCGTTGTAAATGGGAAAACGCTGATTACATCTGCCACGGTCATATCTTAAACGGTATGTCTGATTCCCTTTTCGATGTATATCAAAATGTTGAGTCAACAAAAGAATTGTGGGATTAACTTGAATCCAAATACATGGCAGAAGATGCTTCTAGTAAGAAGTTTCTGGTCAGTAATTTTATGAATTACAAAATGGTCGATTCTAGACCGGTGATGGAACAATACAATGAATTGTTAAGGATTCTGGGTCAGTTTGCCCAACACAATCTGAAGATGGATGAATCTATCTCAGTTTCTAGTGTTATAGACAAACTACCACCATCATGGAAGGATTTTAAACACTCATTGAAACATAACAAAGAGGATATGACTCTCTTGGAAGTCACTTCAGAATTGAAGAGGCTTTGAGGACTCAAGAAATTGAGAATAATCCTAAGGGCAAGAACCAAGTCGGTAACTCTTCTGTGAATATGGTGGATCTTCTAAGAATTCTAAGTATGGCAAGGGTGATAAACGAAAGTTTAAAGGAAACAACAACAATTCTTCCAACAAAAGGCCTAAGATGGCATGTTGGAAGTGTGGCAAACCTGGACATTTCAAGAAGGATTGTCGGGCTGGTAAAGGCAAACAAGAAAAGCAAAATGCTGGTCCAAGTGGATCCAAGGATCCAGAAATGCAACAAGGTCAGATTTTAATGCAAAATTGTAATTCTAGTCAGAATTATGTGTCACTAATATCTGAGGCATTTTATGTGCAGGATGACAATGTTGCTTGGTGGATTGATTCAGGAGCAACGAGTCATGTATGCAAAGATCTTCGTTGGTTCATAGACTTTCAACCAATTGAAGATGGATATATCTTAAAGATGGGAAATGTTGCAACTGAACCGATCAAAGGACTAGGAAATGTCAAGATAGTTTTTACTTCTGGTAAATGTATATTGTTAAATAAAGTGTTGTATGTTCCTGGGATTCGGAAGAATCTCTTGTCTGGTGTTGTATTGAACAGTTGTGGATATAAACAAGTTTATGAAAGTGACAAATATATATTATCAAAACATGGCTCTTTTGTTGGCTTTGGCTATTTGTGTAATGGTATGTTTATGCTGAATGTAAATACTCCATTTATTGATGAATCTGCTTGCATGGCTTCTACTAGTACTAGCTATGATTTGACCAAACCAGAATTATGGCATGCTAGACTAGGACATGTACATTACAAAAGAATAAAGGATATGTCAAAAATGAGTCTCATACCTGCTATTGATTTAGACAATGAAAAATGCAAAACATGCATGTTAACAAAGATAACAAGAAAGCCCTTTAAGGAGGTCAATAGGGTGTCTGATGTTTTAGAATTAATACATAGTGATTTGTGTGATTTCCATTCTACACCATCATTAGGAAATAAAAAGTATGTAGTTACTTTTATTGATGATGCTACTAGATATTACTATGTATATTTATTGCATGCTAAGGATGAAGCTCTTGACTTCTTTAAAATTTATAAAGAAGAAGTAGAGCTACATCAGAGTACCATGATTAAAAATCTACGTACTGATAGAGGAGGTGAGTATTATAATCCGGTTTATTTTCAATCTACTGGTATAATACATCAAACCACGGCTCCTTATACACCACAGCAAAATGGTGTGGCCGAGAGAAAGAATAGGACTTTGAAAGAAATGGTTAATTCCTTGTTATCCTACTCGGGTTTGAGTGAGGGATTTTGGGGTGAGGCTATGTTGACAGCCTGTCATTTATTGAATCGAATTCCTAGTAAGAGGAATAAGCTTACCCCTTATGAACTTTGGTATAAAGAGTCACCAAAATTAAGTTTTCTGAGAGTTTGGGGATGTAGAGCAGTTGTAAGACTCACTGAACCCAGAAGAAGAAACTTGGGTGAACGAGGTATAGATTGCATATTTGTTGGCTATGCTGAGCATTCTATAGCATATAGATTCTATGTGTTAGAATCTAATGACTATGTATCTGTGAACTCGATTATCGAGTCAAGAGATGCTATTTTTGATGAAAATAGATTTACATCTATACCTAGACCAAGGAACATGCTTCAGAATTCTTCTAGTAGGAACTCAGTTTCTACTGAAGATGTGATTGGACCGTCCGAACCAAGGAGAAGTACTAGAGCTAGAAAAGCAAAGTCTTTTGGAGATGACTTTCATCTTTATCTAGTAGAAGGCTCTAGAGATGAAATTGAATATCAATACCAATATTGTTTTCTTATTGAGGAGGATCCAAATACTTTTAGCGAAGCTATGAAATCTAGGGATGTTGCATTCTGGAAAGAAGCTATTCAAGATGAAATGGATTCTATCATGAATAATAATACTTGGGAATTGAGTGATCTGCCCCCTGGCTGTAAAGCTTTGGGGAACAGATGGATCTTCAAAAGGAAAATGAAGGTGGACGGTACCATAGATAAGTTTAAGGCCAGATTGGTAATCCAAGGTTTTAGACAAAAAGAAGGGATTGATTATTTTGACACTTATGCTCCTGTTGCTAGAACCTCCACTATTAGGTTGTTAATAGCACTTGCTGCTATACACAACCTTGTCATTCACCAAATGGATGTGAAAACTGCATTCTTGAATGGTGAATTAGATGAAGAGATTTATATGAAACAACCCAAAGGGTTTGTTATGCCTGGTTGTGAGAACAAGGTGTGTAAATTGAAGAAATCAATTTATGGTCTGAAACAAGCACCGAAGGATTGGCATGATAAATTTGATACTATAGTCTTGTCTAACGGTTATTTTCTTAACCAAGCAGACAAGTGTGTATATAGCAAATTTGATGCTTCTGGTAAAGGAGTTATAATTTGTTTATATGTGGATGACATGTTGATTTTTGGTACTGACCAAAATCAAGTGGATAATACCAAGAAGTTCTTGTCATCAAACTTTGATATGAAAGACATGGGGGAGGCTGAGGTGATTCTTGGTATAAGGATCAAGCGTGAGAACAATGGCATTTCGATTTCTCAATCTCATTATATTGAGAAGATTCTTAAAAGATTTAACTTTAAGGATTGTTCTCCTGTTAGTACTCCTCTTGATCCTAGTATTAAACTCCTACCTAATACAGGTGTTGCAGTATCTCAACTTGAATACTCAAGGGCTATTGGTAGTCTCATGTATGCCATGATAAGCACTAGGCCAGATATTGCCTATGCTGTTGGAAAGCTTAGTAGGTACACTAGCAAACCAAGTTCACATCATTGGCAAGCCTTAAGCCGAGTGTTCAAATACTTGAAAGGAACCATGGATTATGGTTTGACATATACTGGATTTCCTTCGGTTATTGAAGGTCATTCAGATGCAAGTTGGATTTCCAATGAGGAGGATCATTCTTCCACAAGTGGATGGGTATTCCTTCTTGGGGGAGGTGCTATCTCTTGGGCATCAAAGAAACAAAGTTGCATTACTGATTCAACGATGGAATCTGAATTTGTGGCATTATCAGCGGCTGGTAAAGAAGCTTAATGGCTAAGAAATCTGATTTATGAGATTCCATTGTGGCCTAAACCGATATCACCCATATCTATCAGATGTGATAGTGAGTCTGCCTTGTCTAATGCTTATAGACAGGTGTTCAAAGGCAAGTCTAGACACTTATGTGTTAGACACAACATGATTCGTGAGCTTATCACGCATGGTGTTATATCAGTGGAGTTTATATGAACTCAACATAATTTAGCCGATCATCTAACCAAAGGGTTGAGTAGAGATCTTGTGCACAAGTCGGCTGTAGGGATGGGATTAAAGTCCATCGAATAACCTCTCATGTTGAGATACCCAATTCCCATCTAATATGACATTAGGTGCTGAATTCAATGTGGAAAGCTTAACATCTAGAGATTGGAACACATTAGTATTATCATCCCAAGGTATGTGTTCAGACCTGCAAGTTAAGGAGGTTGAAGTTTATCTTCTTAATAGTTCTTTTGAAAAATTGCATATGCAGGTGCGAGAATAAAAGAACTACCTATTTGAGCATGAAGTTTAGCTGCTTCAAGAAGCTTGGACTTGGCTTTGATATGCTTATGAAGGATTAGGACACTAGGCTAGTAAAATGTTGTGTCGAGTAAGAACATTTGAGAATGTAAATTTATGTGTATATTATCTTCATGTATTCACTATGAATAATCAAGGTTCAATCCATAGTGACACCTTGATATTCGAATATTTGGAATGCGTAATATACTAATGTGAAATTCAATCGTCACGATATTTCATTTATGCATAAGTTTGTTGTTTGTTGTGATTTTGTTTAGTTAATCATGGATTACGCTAAAATGGGGGATGATTGTTGGATATTTTAGTGTAATTGGATTGGCTAGTTGATCAATGTAATCGTAATGCTACATCGAATAAGCCAGGAGAATGCGGAGTGCATGCTCTGTTCGAGTTCGTTATGATTTCAGAATTCTTGCTTATGAGACATGTCTATTGGCATCAAACATATCTGTTAGAATGAGATGTGTCTATTGGAAAAGACACATCTTGAGGTGTGTCTATTGGCATTAGACATGACTGTTGGAAATGTTGGAAATGAGATGTGTCTTTTGGCAAAAGACACATCTTGAGGTGTGTCTATTGGCAAAAGACACATCTGTTGACATCTATAAATAAGTGTGGCATTGATCATTTTACATACAGGTACATTTTGAAATACACAGCAAAATACATTCTCTCTTCTTGCATATTTTCTGATTTTATCCGATTGAATTATATGGGTGAACCACAAATAACTTCAATCTGAAAGTGTTCACACGACTTCAGAAAAATCCAAGTAATTATCACCCAATTCCCCAACACTCTTTACTTATAAGCACATTCCAACAAGTGCGATAAGTGATTTAGACTAAGTCCGTCGGTAAGCCGAATGAAAAATGGAAAGATCCAGCTGAGAGGAGCTAAAGAGTTTGGAAGGAAAAGAAATTCATGACACTGATAGAAAAATATAGAAAAATCAATCACAAAATTTATCATATGAGCAACATTTGTAATATCCCATTATATGACAGGATGCAAGGACGGATTTATATAGAAACCTACATGTTCTGAAAAAATAAAAATTAAAGATTTTTTATTAAAATTTATGATATAAAAGCGCATATTTCATGAAATGCTTCCATAAAAAAAGTTAAATACCGCTATATTGTAAGTGATTATATCATTACTTGAATTGATTTTTATTTTATCAATTATTAAATGATCATAAGTTGGAGATAGATTTTTGATATTTAGGGATGTTATTGTATTAAGATTTTTAATGATTTTAAAAATATTGAGGTATTCAATTCTAACATTTAAAGAGTCTTATTCAATTAAGACTTTTAAGAAGTACTAGTTTAGAACACGTGCACGGTTACCTTAAGTATTGCATGTATTTAATCACCCATATTTATTATTTTATTATTTTCATTTATATAATTAATTAATTATATTTTAATATTTAAATTATTGAATACCTAAAAATTATGATTAAATTTTTTTAGTTATTTAAATATTTTTTAAACTAATAACACCTAATTTCTATTTTCTTATTCTAGGTTATTTTGATTAACGATTTTCTTTTTACCCCTAAAAGCATCTTCAATGAGCAGAGAATTCTTATCTATAATATTAGTGTGGCATATCTTTTGCATAATATGTAAAAGAAATTGCATTCCAGTGTTGCCTTAAAGTGCAATTTACTACTCCGTCCATTTCATTTCTTTACACTTTCTATTTTGGGTCGTCCATTCCATTTCTTTACATTACTAAAAATAGTAACTTTTAACAATAAAATACATTATTACATCCACTACCTAACTCCACCTTTTCAACCCTTTACACTATTACACCCACTACTTCACTTATTTTAACAATAAAATTACTATTACACCCACTACTACATTTATTTTAACAATATTACATCCACTATCTTGGTCTCCGTGCAAAAAGCAAATGTAAAGAAATCAAATAAACAGAGGGAGTACATTTTTGTGCTACTGCAATCATTTTTAATCATTGTTGTAGAACTAAAATGTTGTTATTGAATTCTATTGCAATGATTTTATTATGTTTTTGTTTGGTGTCAAAAAAGTTATTAAATTTATAATGTTTGATTTATTTTTAATATGTTATATTTATTATGTAAATTTTATAAAATCATTGTCGTAGTAAACTCTATAGCAACAAATATAAAGATAAAGATTGGTGTAATAGACAATCTATTGTGTAGTGATACATAAAAATTATAATTAATTATCTTTATTGGATACAGCTGTTAAACCAAATTTCCCTTTATAAAAATTATATTTATTCACTATTAGCTAAGCTAAGTCATTGAAGTTCACACAATGTAAAAATTGTAACTATTTTTTTTTAAATTATCCATCATTATAACCATCTAATGTTGGCACTATTATAATCTTATAATAAATTTTTTATTTTATAATAATACCCTCAAATGAATCGCGCCCTTTCATCTTCTTCTCTAAGAGCATCTGTCAGCTAAAATCGTATAAATAGATGACTAGCAAAAATTTACTGAACCAGTAAGCTTTTGTAGTTCAATGGCATTAGCTATAATGGTTAATTATATTTAAAATCAGTTTTTTATTTTAATATTTTCAAATCCTAACAAATTTTCTAATAATAGTTTATTAATAAACTTTTCCAAATTCAGTCAAATAAACTTTTTAAAATATATTAATTTAATTTAACTATATTAACTTAATAAAGAAATTATTAAGTTTCTTTAATAATCTAATAAAATAATTTTATCTAATTAAATAATATATGAGTGTGTGTATTTACATAATATTTTTATAATAAGTCATAAAATATACATTCTTTTAATATTTAGTTTTGAAATTAAAAACAATATAAACCCTAAATTTTACATAGCAGAGATAGAAAAGCAACCTAAGAGCATCTCCAACCCTGGTCACCTGTTAGCAAAAAATCCTACGTGGCTTCCATTTTATTTTATATCCTATATATAATTGGCGTAAGAACGTTTAGATGGGTTAAAAGGTAATTTTATTAGAATTTAGAAATGGGCCAGAAAACCGAGTTGGGCCAAAGTAAAAGTTAAAACTATGCTACCAAATAACGGAAAAAATTAAAGTAGAGAAAATGATTGTTAACTAAAATTAATACAGAGATATTTTAGACCAAAGTTTACAATATAATTTTAAAGAAAACTTATCACAAAAAAGAGTTTCAAGAAAACCTAATTTTTAGAAAAGGTCATAAAAAATTTTACTTTTAGATTTTACAACTACAAAATTTATACTAACAATAGTCAACACAAATCAATAAATTAACATTTTTCTATTTTGAAAACACACAATTAACAAATAAGGATAAAATAGTAAAAAAACATAATGAAAAATAAATAACAAATTTATTCTTTATATATAATAAGCAAATGTACAAAGCATACCATCAAAATTTCAATTCAAAAAATATTTTTTTAAAAAACTAGAATTTCTATTTAAGTACAAATAATTTTTTTAAAAGAAAATATTTGGTAAAACAAGATATCAAAAAAGTGTTAAAAAAACATGTTATGATTGGAAATGACACCAAAATTCAATAAAATATAATTTACAAAACAAACGCTAATTCAAAAAAAATATCTAAATTTAGAAAATTAAAATCAACAATAAAATTTAATATAATGCACTTAAAATAAATATAAAACAACAAAAAAATATAAAGATAGTACAAATTTTCTTTAAAAAAAAGTGTCTTAAGTGATGATTTTCGACTTTGTCATCCGGGGAAGAAACATTTGTTTCATTTGAGCCACAATGTTGTATATTATATATATTCTAATAATAAATAGAAGAAAACCGTCAAAAAATATGAAATATTAAAATATATGTTAGGTTAAATCTTAAAAAATAATTTTCAAAAAAATTGTTTACCAAATAAAAGTGTTTTAAAAAAATATTATTTAATAAAAATCATTAAAAAAAGTGAACACAAATCAATAAATGTACATAATTTAAATTAGAAAGCAATCCAAACACCCACAAAATAAATTTATATTAATATCTAAATATAATACAACATAAAACCCTTTAAGATTACTCTAAACAAAAACACTTAATAAACACCATGACAAAAAATATAAAATTAACATGAAAAAATAATCAATATTCAACAAGTAAAAAAAATTAATACCACACATATTTCCAAAAAAGTTAAAAAAAATGCCTTTTAAAACTATAAAAACATAAAAGATCTAAAACTTTTAAGATAACCATTAAATTACATAATCAAAAAGATAAAAAGAAATTGTTACACAAATATAGTACCTATATGTTTCAAGTATATCACATGTAATCTAATAATATAAAAAAATCAAAAATAATTATGAAATACTATTAAATATGTTAGCCTAAACTTTGAAATATAAATTATAGAAAAATCATTTACAAAAAAAAAATGTATACAACAAATCATATGTATACTACACACCATATAACATATGTACTATTTTCATTAAAAATAAAAAAAACAAATTATTTAAAATGTTATAAAACTAATTTTACAAGAAAAATAATTATAATCTACAAAATTTTATTAAAAATATCCGTGCATGGGTATAAAGCTAGTATACCTAATATGTAAAAAATGGGCTTCTCCAACATACTCAGTTGTTAGGAATAATTAATTTTAGATAACAGGTTACATGTCTTCTATATTTGTTGATCCATTCATGGTCATCTATAATTTTCCACGTCATTGTCTTTCCTTCCTGCTAGTACATCTATACATTTATTCAATTAACTTCATCCTAAATTATTTTAATTATTAAAACTATTTTATTTAATCAAATAACATATATCCTTGTATAAAATTTTTATTTTATTGAATTTAAAAATAATAAACTAACATATTTTTAAATAATAAAGTTATTTAAATTAATTATTTAATATACATATTTATACAAAAAATTTATTTTATTGAATTTAGAAAAAGTTTAGTTATGAGTTTTATCTACAATAAATAAATAATATCTAAAAATATAATCGTTAGAATTTGAAAAATAATACAAATTTTACATAATCATCTATTTTTATAATTTTAGCTAACAATTATGACTATCACCATTGGAGATGCTCTAACGCTCACCTGTTAGCTAAAAAATTGACGTGGCATAACATTATACCTAACAGCTTTAAAAAACTGGTCTCCAACGGCAACAACTGTTAGCTATATTTTTAGCTAATGTAAAAGAGATCTTCTATATTTGTTGAATGGCAAAGCACCTGTAACTGTAAGCTATAATATTATGTTTTAGACTTTAATTTTCTTTTTTTTTAAAGATAAAATAAATTTTAAAAATTAAAAATATATATAGTATTTTTGAATTATAGTATTATCCATTACAAATGAGTATTTAGATGGGTGTGTTGTTTGTATCCTGTTTAGTTCTCAATCAGGGTAAAAATTTGATTTATCTATAAAAAAAATTATATTTTGATGAAAAAATAATTTATATTTTATTTTTTGCTAACAAAATAGGAAGTTTTTATTTTTAAAAAATTGGGAATGAAATTAAATTTAAAAAAATGTGCAATTTGTATTATAAAATAAAACTACTTTAATTAATTAAATAACATATATCCTTATATATATAAAACCTTTATTTGATTGAATTTGACAATAGTAAAATAACATATTTTCAAATAATAAAATATTTAATTTAATTAAATAACATATATATTAATGTAAAAAGTTTATTTGATTGAATTTGACAATAGTAAAATAACATATTTTCAAATAATAAAATATTTAAATTAATTAAATAACATATATATCAATGTAAAAAGTTTATTAAGTAACAGATTTTTAAATATAGCTAACTCCGCTGAAGGACACTAACTTACAGGTTCAGCAAATTTAACATAATCATCTATTTTTTCGATTTTAGCTAACAGTTATAGCTATCTCCCTTGAAGATGCTCTAAGACGACTAGCGGGAGAGAAAAAGTGAGGGGAGATTGAGCGGGAGATGACATGGATGATTTTAGATGATGGACTTCATTTAATCAGCATATTTAGCAACTGAACCTTCATCATCTAAAATTTTAACTAACAATTAACATGTTGGAGTTATGTATATTTTACATAATAGGTATAATTTTGAACTTATACTGCCACTTAAGCAATTTTTGCTAACAGGTACATTGCCTTGGAGATGCTCTAACTCATTTCTTTTCACCTCTACAAAAACTTTTATATTATACTTCATGCATTCGTCTGTAAACAAACAATCAAATGCACTCCATATATAGAACTATAGAAGCATATTTGAACGGTTGTATCTATTCAACTTCATACTATTAAGTCACGGTGCCTATCCTTGCACCCAATATGTAATAACTTTCATGCATATTTGTAATTTCATTTTTAAGTATTTGCGTTTAATTGGAACAAACCTAGCATCTATACCTCTCAATATATAAAAATAATAAAATATGAATTTTTTAAGTAAGTCATAATATAATGATAATATCAATATCTATAAATTATTCTTTCGTACTGAATTTAAATAACAAAATATTGAGATTTTTTATATCAAGATCTTAATAAAATATTTCATACCTCTTGAAATGTTAGTTGTTATTTGAAATTATTTTGTTATAGGATCAACGTAGAAATATGTAAATGTTTGTTATATTTTTTTTTTTGCTAAATTAAATATTATATAACAAACCGGGATTAACCCTTGCTCTAGTACAGGTAGAAAAAAACAATCTAAGTCTAATCTAACAAAGTTAGATTAAAGATAGAACAAAAGCAAAACAACCTAAGTCAAATAGCAATCCACCTATACATATCTATATTACTAAGCCGACGAAACCACGAAGTAGTACTCAATTTAGTTTTGAGATCGATCATTATGCATTTGATCAGAGTAGTAGGGTTGAGTAGTCCCTTGTCATGATGCCTAGCATTTCTCTCCCTCCACATGTAATAAGCAAAAATCTGGGCTGTTAGAAGAGCCACATTCTTAAGATTACTATCTTGAATGTTATCGAGATTGGACAAGACCTCGACCCAAGATGTTCCAGCAAACTGAATCTGCAGAAGGCCAGCCAACTTGGACAAAATAAAGCTACTGAAAGGACAAGAGACAAACAAGTGCGAGTCTGTCTCAGTACCACCAGCACAGAAGTGACAAAAGACGGAAGAGATCAAACCAAAAGAAGCTAATATGTGTATAGTTGGCAACCGTCCATGACAAAGAATCCAAGCATGGTGAGCATACCGTAGGATTTTGAACTTGTGCCATATAAGACTTGACCAAACAGCCTGTGGACGAGGCGTTCGAAGAGAGTTCCAAGCGTGCCAAGTTCGCATTTTATGAAGCTGAACTCCATCCCACCTTACAGAATCTTGAGAGTTTAGGTCAAATGTGGGGAAGTTGAAATGCTGCAGCCAAGCAACCAAGCCCGGGTGCAAATGATGCAACCTGTTAGACGGAGTAGGTAATATCCAATTTCCTGTTGAAATAATATCGTGCACAGTTGCATTGCAGGGAAGGTTTGCTTGAGGGATTATATAGTCTGAATCATTAGTAGCTAAGCAAATGGAATCCAACCAAGGGTCGAACCATAGAGAGGTTCTCAAGCCATTACCAATCGTGTAACTGTCCGCAGCTTAGGATTTAAGGATTTATTTATATTAATAAATATTTAATTTATTTAGAAAATTATATTTATAAATATCTAATAATATTAGATATTTATTTTTATAATTTCTGAATTTAATTAATTATTTATTAATTAAATATTATAAGCTGTGCGGGTTAAAAAACATTTATACGGAGCCCGTTCAAAAGTCAAAAGCACATGAATTGTTTTTTTTTCCCACCAGAAGATGCCAAATTGGTTTGTTTATACAAATCAAATGTCAAACCTTGTCTGTCAAATTTTCCTGCAAGCTGGCGGCAAGTTTTCAATTTTGTGTTGCTGCATTTGACTATCGGATGGATTAATTATTGTAGATGGTGTGTTAAACTCTCCTATAAATAGGAGAGTTTTCCTTTGGTTAGATATCACTCTGCACTGAAAAAAATATATCTCAGTTATACTCTTTCTTATTTTCATAAATTTTCTTTTGTAATTTTAGTTTAATTTATACACTGTAATCTTCTGCAAAATTCGATTCTGGTGGAAGATTTTAAGGAAATTACGTGGAGGGTTCTTTTATTTCATTGACAACTATTTCGGGAGGATAAATTCTTCAAGTTGTACTTTCTTTACTCTAAACTCTTTTAATTATGATTTTACCATTTATTATATGCTTAGTTTATTTATCTAGCATGAATAAATAATTTCATAATCCGAGAATTAGGTAGTATTCGTTGGTGATATATGCTTATTTAATTGTGATAATAATTCTCTACTTTTGCTAATCTATCATTGAGGGTTTAACCCAATTAAGGGCGTAGCTAACCTTTAATTGTATTCATAGGGATTGTGATAAATTGGGAGATGAGTCATAATTCTTGTTCATGATTTGATAGACATAGTTTAATTATTTAATCGGGAGATTAATAAGAGGACTATGAAACTTATAATTCTCGGGTCTTAAAATCTAAAATTGTATTTTGATTGAACATGGGAGTGACTTTTGAAATATGGTTGTAGACATTATTTTGTATCTTGGGAGAGAACATTATAAAAATTGGAAGAATTGTTTTTAGCAAAATATGAGAAACATATATATCACATTACAATAACATTATTGAACCAATTGAAGAACCCTATTTCTCGGATTCTTTTTCCTCATCAATTAAATTTTAGTTGTACTTGTTTAAAATTAGTTTATTTGAACATAACGATTATTTCTCACACTTCTAGATTGTAAGAAATTAAAACCTGAACTTGTATTAACAGTCCTTCCCTGCGAACGAACTTCACAAAAATACTACCAACAAATTGGCGCCGCTGCCGGGGAAGGCAGTAATATTAAGTTTAGGTTATTTATTTCTTATAGTTTAGATTTTATTTTGTTCAGTGTAACAAAAATAAAATATAAAAAAAAATATATATCAGTTTTAGTTAATTTGCAGTTTCGTATTTTCTGTGTTTATTCGAAGTGATCCTCTGTTTTAGTCTAAATATCAAACCCAGTTCAATCCTTGTCTCCCCTGTTCTTCAACATACACCACAAAAACATACACCACCACAAAAACATCCACCGCGCCACCTCTTCAACCCCGACTACACACCTCCTTCCACTCGCGTCACCACGCCCTTCACATCTCCATCACCGCGCTTCCATCGCGCCACATCTTCAATCCACCGCCCCTCTTCATCATGGTTTCACCTCCGTTCGCCCCTCTTCATCCTAGTTTTAAACCCGTGAGGTTTAATTCTGAGTTGTTCGAATTGCAATTAAGTCCGGTCGATGTTTCGATATTTGTTTTTGCAGTTTGATTGAGAATTTCATTTTTCTGTTTGGTTGTGACGAGTTCGTTGTATTTCTGTGAGTACGAGTTACGAGCTGATAAGTTTCGTTTGTAATGCGGTAGTTTTCGTTTGAAATAGTTCGATGTATTGATGTTACTGAGTCCAAGTGGTGACGTTTTGTGTCCAGTCTGAGTATTCCGCTGGTTTGCTGAGTTTGTGTCACGGTTCTTGGGCATTGTTGATTTTGTAGTCCTACCGCTTTGTTTACTGAATTGCTGGTTGTGACTGAGTTTGTAGCCAGTTTGTTGATGCTGTGTTGACCTCAGTCACGTAGCCGAGTCGCTGAGTTTCGAGTTGATTGTGCTACGGGTTTTGCTGCTGTTTTCCCTAGTGTTGCTTTGGTGTGGTTTGCTTGTTACTGAGTTCTGTCTGAGTCGTACTGAGTTTCCATTCGTAGAGTTGTAATGAGTCGATTGGGTCTGAGTTTTGTTTGAAATTTTTGTTTCGGTTTTTATAGAATTTGATTTGTAATACAAAATAATGTGTTGTTGGTTGGTTTTTGGCGAGTTAATCTTACAAACGAGTCATGCCAAAATTTTATTTCTGTAAATAAAATTCAAGTTAATTTAGTAAAAAAAAATAAATTAAAATTTAGTTTTAATTCGAACTTAGAATTTTTAGATTAAATTAGTTTTTTGTTCTTTTCACCTTTTATTTGCGATTTTGTTGTTTGTTAAAAATAATAATAAACAAGCCTTTTGCTTTAACTCTATCTTATTGGGGTTTCGTTTCAGGTGCTATAAATCTTGTATGCGACGTTCTACAAGTGCAGGAGATTTAGAATTTGACCCAGAAATTGAACGCACTGCTCGAATCTTAAGGCGAGAGGCAAAGCAAAGGAAAGAAAAATCTAAGATGGCTGACGAAGATCGTGAAATTGCTATTATTGATGAGACTTCAATTTGGGACCATGAAACACCAAATCCTGCTAATTGCATGTACAAAACTCCAGAGATTGGCGCAGCCCAATTCAACATTAATCCAAGCTTAATTCAGATGATCAGCAATCAAGCTTTTGAAGGAGATATTGAACTAGAGGACCCACACAGACATCTAGAGCGTTTCGTGCAGATGTGTGGCTCATTCAGAATCAATGGTGTTACGAGTGACAAGATTCATCTCCATATGTTTCCCTATTCTATTAAGGGAAGAGCTTTGGAATGGTTTCAACAACTTCCAGATACCACGGTTGCTACATGGGAGAGTCTTTCTACTGCATTCTTGTCCAAATATTATCCTTCTGACAAGACGCAACAATTGAGGACTATGATTATGAGTTTTAAAGCACAACCTGGTGAAGGTCTATATAAGGCATGGGAGAGATTTAAGGCATTATTGAGGAAGTGTCCACATCATGGTTTGCAATATTGGCAGGTCATTAGTACTTTTTATGGGGCCATGAATGGAGATATTCGTTTGAGTTTGGATGTGGCTGTTGGTGGAAATTTTAAGAAGGCACCAATTACACAGGCTAAAGCACTCCTTGAGGAATTGGCATCTAATAATTATTCATGGGCACCTAGTGGGACAAGCTCAGCAAAAGCAGCACAAGATTCCGAGATGATCAACATGCTGGCTCTCAAATTGGATATTCTAACTCAGGAGATGCGAGGACAAATGGCAAATGTGAATGTTATTTCTTCACCTATGGAAGGGTATAATAATTATGGTGCTAGTCAAAACTCTTATGTGCAACAATTTCAAGAAGAAGCATCTTTTATTCAAGAAAGACAGCCGTGGCCTGTTCAGAATAACTCCTACTACAATCCAAATCAAAGGCCAAACAATAATCTTTCTTACAGTAATAATCATGCGGCTAATCCTTCTTATTCATTTCCTAGGCAGAATCAACCTCCTGGTTTTCAGTCACGACCACCGTATCAAGCACAACAGCAATATCAACCTCCGCCAAAGAAAGAACCAGCTGAATGGGAGGTTGCATTAAATAAGATTATGCAAGGAACTTCTGGGGCATTGGCTAATATGGAATCAAGAATAGATCAGATGGCATCATCTCAAAAGATGCTAGAAACACAGATTGGACAGATTGCCTCTAAAATTGGTGTTCGTGAGCAAGGTTCTCTTCCAAGTCAACCCGACCAGAATGGTAAGGAACAATGCAAAGCAATTACTTTGAGGAGTGGAAAAGAGTTGACCGAGGTTGAGGCTCTTGAGCCTAAAGAGAGGGATGCGAAAAAAGAAAATGAGATAGTAGAGATTGATGCAGAAAAGTCAGAAAAAGTGGATGAAGATAAGAAGGAAGAAAAACCAGAAAAGCCGTATGTTCCTCCGCCACCTTATGTTCCTTCTTATTCCATTTCCACAGAGACTTCACAACAGGCAGTTAGAGAAGCAATACGAGAAGTTCTTGACTATGTTCCGGCAGTTGCATATTAATATTCCATTTGCTGATGCTTTGGCTCAAATGCCACTCTATGCCAAATTTCTTAAGGAGATGTTATCCAGAAAAAGAAAACTTGAGGATGTGGAAACTATTACTCTCAATGCGGAATGTAGTGCAGTCATCCAAAAAGCAATTCCACAGAAATTGAAGGATCCTGGGAGTTTCTCTTTACCATGCACTATTGGAAAAATGGAGAACATTAAAGCCTTGTGTGATTTAGGGGCTAGTGTGAGTTTGATGCCACATTCCATTTGTCGAAGACTTGGTCTTCGAGAGCTCAAGAAGACAAGAATCTCACTTCAGTTGGCTGATCGTACTATCAAGTATCCTTTGGGAGTTATTGAGGATGTACTTGTCAAAGTGGATAAATTCTTTATCCCTTGTGATTTTGTTGTGTTGGAGATGGATGAAGATGTTGAGATGCCCATTATCTTGGGAAGACCATTCTTGGCTACTGCTGGAACTACAATTGATGTCAAAGCTAGAAAATTGACATTAAATGTGGGTGATGAGAAAGCTGATTTCGATCTTAACAAAGCTATGAAGATGCCTTCATTTGATGCTGCATGTTTCACTGTTGACATATTGGATGAGATCGTAAGTCTTGAAGATGCAGAAGTGGAACAAACCTTAGATGATAAAGAAGTTGAAGAATCATTTGCACTTGATATGCAAGAAACAGGTACGCCGACAATTGAGATGGCATTTTCAATTTCAGAGGCACCTCAGGTAGAACTCAAACATCTTCCTTCTAATTTAAGGCAATTTAAATCATCAATTGGCTGGACAATTAAAGATATCAAGGGAATTAGCTCCGCTCTTTGCATGCATAGGATTTCATTAGAAGATAATCATAAACCTGTGATTGAGAAGACAAAGAAGTGGCATGACAGGCACATTAGACCGAAAGAGTTTGAAGTTGACCAACAAGTTCTACTGTTCAACTCAAGGCTACAACTCTTTCCAGGAAAATTGAAGTCAAGATGGTCTGGTCCATTTAAAGTTGTCAAGGTATATCCGTATGGTGCTGTGGACATCACTCGAGATGGTTCCGTGGTGTTTAAAGTGAATGGGCAAAGACTCAAGCCATATTTAATTGGTGATGACATTCCAAGAGGAGTCAATTGGCTCCTCTCCAATCCTCAAGCTTAAGTTCATCACGAGAGGCGTCAAGCTGATGACGTTAAACAAGCGCTATTTGGGAGGCAACCCAAGGAATTTTGTTGTTTTAAATTATGTAGTAAGTTATGTGTTAGGATTGGTCTAATATTCTTGTATGTTTGGACTATGCAGGAGGATCTTCATTTCAAGATGGATGTCACAATGGCATTTCTTGGTTGCAGACTACCACCTCGACCATGATTTAGGGGAGTTCTTTCTATTCTTCCTCGCATATTAGTCCATTGTGTTGTTATTTACATATATTTATAGTTTGTTTATTTAGGTTATACGTGGTTAGTGGTTGTTTCTTGTGGACAAGAAACATGAAAAGTTTGGGGGTGTGTTCATTTAGATAAAACCTTATTGGTTTAGTAAAGAATAAAAAAAAATTTAAAATTTAAAAATCACAAAAAGAATTCTAGCCTTGTGAAGATTACTTGTTATAAGTTAGCTTGATGCACCCATGCTGCTATAGAAATCTTGTGTTACTGACGCTTTTGATTGAGAAGTGATATGCTTTGTTCTTGTGCACACACATACACTAGCAAGTTGAAGCTAGTAGACTTATTGAACGATGTAAGTAATTAAAAAGACATGAATATGTGCAAGATGATTTGGTTTGTATGCTTTGAGTACAAGTAGGTTCGTTAGAGAGACTTTTTGCTTGGGATTGATTATGTTTTGCCGCACCAAGTGAGTTTTGAGCCTATATGCATATCTTTTGCATTTCATATTCGTTTGCTTGAGTGTCCCCATGTTGTTTGCATTGCTAGCACTTGTTTGAGATCTTTCTTGAAATACATGACATTATTTGATGATAAGATGATAAAGGCAGTTAGGTATAACCTCATATTCCCATATTACCACACCATTTAAACATGATCAATTAGTTATCCCATTGAGCTTAATCCTATTCTTTCAGTGACACACCACATTATTTGCCTAAACCTTTTTCTTGTATTAGCCTTAAACACTAACTTGATCACTTTTTGTCAAAGGCTAGTTGAGTTTTTGAGGGGGGTAATAAGGTGTGTGAGATGTATCTTTTGATCATTGCATTGGGAAAATATTGAGTTAAAAAAAATAAATAAATAAATTGGAAGGCTAAAAAAAAAAACAGAGTAAATGCCTTCGAAAAAAAAAATAATAATAATAAAAAAAATAAGGAAATTGCAGGGGCAGAAATGAATGGGGAGGATATATGAGGGGTTGTGAGCGTTGTATCATGAATTCTAGCTTTTGACACTTCACCTTATTTGGCTTTATTTGACATACCTTGTCCCTAGCCCCAGTACAACCCGAATAAAGACCTTTTGATTATCATCAGTGATGTATGTTGTGTTAAAGTTAGATCGATACCAAATGTCAAGCATGCTTATGATTTTGTTGGAATTGAGTGATACACTTACCCTTGTTCTTGAGTGAATATTCTTTTGTGAGTGAAAGGTGAGTTATTACTTGTATTTTGCATTTTGCATTTGAGATCCCAAGTTTTGACTCAAAAATGTACTCTTGTGGGCTTAGCATGATTACAAAATTATTCTTGCATCTGACATGGACTTTTGAGAACTTATGCATCTTCTTTGAGTAGACTATGTGAAAACTTGTACCTTCGACACCAAGGAATTGCATAATTCACTTTGATTCTTAAGTTGATGTGGCGTGAGAGGACTTGCATGTGTGGTGTTGTATTGGCATTCGATCTTTTACATGAGCTAGATGGATTTTGTGGGTACATTCACTATAGGCCCTCACGAGACCTCACTCGTCCACTAGGGCTGCCTAGGGGTTTAAAGGGCTTGTTGCATATGCCAAATGCAACCGTGATCACCTACGGAAGTGGTAGTAGTAAGTAGTTATTTTATATTGATTTACTCGAGGACGAGCAAAGGTTAAGTTGGGGGGTATTTGATACATGCTAATTTTATGTACATTTTATAGCATGTTATCTCTCAATTATCCTTAGTTTGTAATAATTTTGTCCTTGATTAGCATTGTTAGTAGCAGTTTAATTTGGATTGGATGCTAAAATGATTTTTTATGTTTTTAGGATAATTTTGGAAGAAAAAGGAGCCCAATTGCACATCACCAAGAGACCATAGATTAATCCTGGACGAACAAGGAGGAAATAAGAATTGTCACTAAAATATGGAAAGTGATATATTCTTAAAGCAGGAATCCCGGTTGGAATTAATATAATTTTTGTGAAGCGAAAGGAGTCCGGTTCCAAGCCCTCAATTGTCCGCAGCTTAGGATTTAAGGATTTATTTATATTAATAAATATTTAATTTATTTAGAAAATTATATTTATAAATATCTAATAATATTAGATATTTATTTTTATAATTTCTGGATTTAATTAATTATTTATTAATTAAATATTATAAGCTGTGCGGGTTAAAAAGCATTTATACGGAGCCCGTTCAAAAGTAAAAAGCACATGAATTGTTTTTTTTTTCCACCAGAAGATGCCAAATTGGTTTGTTTATACAAATCAAATGTCAAACCTTGTCTGTCAAATTTTCCTGCAAGCTGGCGGCAAGTTTTCAATTTTGTGTTGCTGCATTTGACTATCGGATGGATTAATTATTGTAGATGGAGTGTTAAACTCTCCTATAAATAGGAGAGTTTTCCTTTGTTTAGATATCACTCTGCACTGAAAAAAATATATCTCAGTTATACTCTTTCTTATTTTCATAAATTTTCTTTTGTAATTTTAGTTTAATTTATACACTGTAATCTTCTGCAAAATTCGATTCTGGTGGAAGATTTTAAGGAAATTACGTGGAGGGTTCTTTTATTTCATTGGCAACTATTTCGGGAGGATAAATTCTTCAAGTTGTACTTTCTTTACTCTAAACTCTTTTAATTATGATTTTACCATTTATTATATGCTTAGTTTATTTATCTAGCATGAATAAATAATTTCATAATCCGAGAATTAGGTAGTATTCGTTGGTGATATATGCTTATTTAATTGTGATAATAATTCTCTACTTTTGCTAATCTATCATTGAGGGTTTAACCCAATTAAGGGCGTAGCTAACCTTTAATTGTATTCATAGGGATTGTGATAAATTGGGAAATGAGTCATAATTCTTGTTCATGATTTGATAGACATAGTTTAATTATTTAATCGGGAGATTAATAAGAGGACTATGAAACTTATAATTCTCGGGTCTTAAAATCTAAAATTGTATTTTGATTGAACATGGGAGTGACTTTTGAAATATGGTTGTAGACATTATTTTGTATCTTGGGAGAGAACATTATAAAAATTAGAAGAATTGTTTTTAGCAAAATATGAGAAACATATATATCACATTACAATAACATTATTGAACCAATTAAAGAACCCTATTTCTCGGATTCTTTTTCCTCATCAATTAAATTTTAGTTGTACTTGTTTAAAATTAGTTTATTTGAACATAACGATTATTTCTCACACTTCTAGATTGTAAGAAATTAAAACCTGAACTTGTATTAACAGTCCTTCCCTGCGAACGAACTTCACAAAAATACTACCAACAATGACTTCTAATAACTCTATAAAAATCATCTTGAATAATATTATTTCATTTACTATCAATGAATTTTTTAAAATTTCCTGTCGCTTTTCTTCTCTTTCTAGTTCTTCTTCCATTTCTTTTTCTTCCTCTTCTTGGTTTTCAATTTCCATATTTATATTCATTTTAGTAAACGATATTGTTGAGGGTGCAAACTTCTACAATTTTATAAAACTAGATCATAACATACAAAGTAAAATAAAAACTCATCAAACATTATAGCAATTCATGGGCTTCTAAAAATATTGTGTTTAATTCACACAAAACACCAAAATTAGCTTTGCATCACAAAAATATTGCTGGCTAATGACATAGCTATGCATCATAATTAGCTATGAATAGTGACAAATATATAATTTTCAGATAAAAATATGCAATGAATACTCAATTTAACAAGAAGCTAACCTTGTACTCAATTTTCAGGTGCCCGGATTAATTAGAGAACACACGATTGAAATTAGGTTGTAGTGAAAAAAGGTTAAAGATTTTCACAACATAGGCTAATATATGATCTTTATAGTTAGTCTAGTACACCACAAAATCTATATGAAAGTTTTTACAAGTCATTTTAGGATGCTGATATATGCAGTACACCCTAAATTTATGGTTGCACACCTTAATAATTTTTGGACTAAATTACCCTTGTTGTTTCATTTCTTTCTTACTCTCAATCTCTCGTTTATACAACCGAGTTTTACTTTTTTCGTTTTTGTTTTTTTATTAGACTTCTGATCATATTAACATTTTTTTAAATAATGATAATTTGATTATCAATTTTCTATTTATAATTTGCCTTTTTACTTCTAATTTTCTAAAGGATATTAAATTAATAAATATAAATCAAAAGAATGATTTAATCTCTTTTCATGATTAATATGATTTGCATATTAAAATTGTAATATATATTTAGTATAGGTATTATTTGAATCATCAATAGGTTCTGAATGTGACGATAATTTAATTAAATTAGATATATGTTATATAGTATTCTTATATTAAACAAAAATACAAGTAAATTATTTATTTTTGTTCATATTTTAAGAATTTGTTAATATTTACATTACTTAAATTAGGAAGAAAGAAACGAAATGTAATATTTTAATATTGTACTTAGATTATCTTTATGTATGTATGTATGTATGAAAGTTATTTGAATTGAAAAACCAAGTTTGTTGACTGAGATGACATAAGCAAGGAAGAAAGTAAGGATAGTTTTGATTAAACAATATTTAGGGTGTGTAACTATAAATTTGGGATGTGCATATATCACCATCCTCATTTTATTATTAGGAGTCATCAAAAATATTTCGAAATTTTGATGACTTTACAAGAATTATCACTGTGTTCCAGAAAAATATTTTGGAAAGAAAAGAAAAGAAAATTAATAAGTAATTTCCACACCTTCTTCCAGAATAATTTTTTTGGAAAGAAGAGAAAAGGGAGCTAAAGATTAGGGAATAAATTCTCTTTATATTTGTCTCCAAAATCTTCTTCCAACTTTTGAAAAGATTTGAGAAGAAGAGAAAATTAATCATTTTCCATTCTTTTCTTTTCTCTATAAAATTCTTGAACACAGTGTAAGAATCATTAAAACTCTATAAAATCCATAAAATTCATTACCCCAAGAATTGAAAAGTCATAATATAATATCACCCCCTTAATAAAAAAAATGTATCACATATATATATATATATATATATATATATATATATATATATATATATATATAGGTCTTTGCTCCATACAGAACACTCTTATATAACAAACAATAAAAAACACTATAAAATCATTTATTCCAATAGATCCATTGGCCCCGCCAGGGGCACCCAATACAAAAAGTTCTTATTTTTTTAGCCTCTATCCATCCAGCAAAAAAAATTGAAAATTTACTGTTCATCGATGACGTCATCAATGAACAGTAAATTTTCAATTTTTTTTGCTGGATGGATAGAGCCTAAAAAAATAAGAACTTTTTGTATTGGGTGGCCCCGCCAGGGGCAATGGATCTATTAGATATGAGGTGTTCTTTATTGTTTGTTATATAAGGTGTTTGCTATGGAGTCAAACCCTATATATATAGGGTCTTGTTCTAATAGAAACTAAATTAGAATAGAAACTAGAAACTAAACATAAATTAAATATTTCAATCTAATCTAATGACCAAATTAGGGGTACCCCAATACAAAAAGTTCATAAAATTATTGGCTCCATCCAGCAAAAAAAAAAAAAATTACTGTTCACTGCTGACGTGGCAGTGACGTCAGCGTGAACAGTAATTTTTTTTTTTTTTTTGCTGGATGGAGCCAATAATTTTAAACACTTTTTGTGAAGGTGCCCCTGGCGGGGCCATTAGAATGAATGAAATATAATTTATTTAGTGTTGGTTTCTAGTTTCTATTCTAAGATTGGTTTCTATTTGACCACTAGCCTATATATATATATATATATATATATATAGAGTAAAGTTCTATGGAGTACTCTTCTAATTGGAGTACTTGGAGTACATATACATTTTGCATTCAAACTTTTGCAAACTTTATTATTTTGCAAAACTTATTACATGAATATCACTATTTCATTGAAAATCTTGAGAATATTGCATGTTTTGCTAAGAAAATATTGCAAAACCAATTGTTCTGCGAAACATATTTGGATTTCAAAACATATATGTTCTGATTGCAAAACATAAAAGATTTTCAAGATGAACATATTGCAAAACATACATGATTTTCAAGATTATCAATGAAATTATGATATTCATATAACAAAATTTGCAAAATAATAAATTTTAAAATATTTTAAATGCAGAACGTATGTGTACTCCAAGTACTCCAATTAAACAGTACTCCATAGAACTTTACTCTATATATATATATATATATATCCATAGAACTTTACTCTATATATATATATATATAAATATATATATATATATATATATATATATATATATATATAGGGTTGGACTCCATAGCAAACACCTTATATAACAAACAACAAAGAACACCTCATATCTAATAGATCCGCCACCCAATACAAAAAGTTCTTATTTTTTTAGGCTCTATCCATCCAGCAAAAAAAAAAAAATTTGGAAATTTTACTGTTCATCGATGACGTCATCAGTGACGTCATCATGAACAGTAAAATTTCCAAAATTTTTTTTTTTTTGCTGGATGGATAGAGCCTAAAAAAATAAGAACTTTTTGTATTGGGTGCCCCTGGCGGGGCTAATGGATCTATTGGAATAAATGATTTTATAGTGTTCTTTATTGTTTGTTATATAAGAGTGTTTTTTATGGAGCAAAGGCCTATATATATATATATATATATATATATATATATATATATATATATATATATATATATATATATATATATATATATACATATACGGGTGATGATCTTTTCTATCATAATTTTAATGAAAATGGTCCAAAATATCACAATTCTCGAAAATGGTCCTTTCTATCACATAAAAACGCAATTTTAACATGTGTTTTTAGAAAACGCATATTGATAATGCGTTTCTCTATATTTTACAAACAGTAAGATTTAATTTTTATGAGAAACACATCACAAATTTGCGTTTTTACAAAATTTAAAAACATAGAAACGCATATTAGAATAGCATTTTTTGGAAAAGTTGAAATTGAATAGCGCGCAATCCACAATGCCCAATAAGCTGGGGCCCCACACGGAAGCATAGACTTTTAATTTTTCTTATAAACGTGCTATAAACATGCGTTTTGATGTGATAAATGTAGAGCCGGCAATTTTGGACACGACACGATTTACACGACACGAAACGACACGAAAATTTCGTGTATGGGTTTACATTGTCAGTACACGACACGAAAATGTACGCGACACGAAAATGTACACGAAAATTTAGTGTCGCGTTTGGGTTTACTCTTTATGTACACGACACGACACGAAAGTACACGACATATATAAATATTTTAATAAATATTTTAAATATATATACACCTATATAATATTTTTATAACTTATTTTGTAAATTTTACAAATAATTTTATAAAAATATATACTTATATTTATAATCATATATATTATATGTAATTTTAGTTTCTTACCAGTTCGTGTACCAGTTCGTGTACCATTTCGGGTACCAGTTTTGTGTTATTTTCGTGTAAATTTGAACTTTCGTTGCTAACTGGTTTCGTTCGTGTCGTGTACACGAAAAAAATCGTGTCAAAACAGGTAATTTCGTGTCGTGTCGTTTTAAACCAGTTCGTGTCCAGGTACAACATTTTGGTATACGATTACATTTCGTGTCGTTTCCAGGTAGCATATTTTAGTACACGAAAACGAAATTATACGACACGACACGAATTGCCAGGTCTAGATAAATGAGACCATTTTTTTCAATAATGATATATATTTTGGATATTTTTACTTCAAATTGTGATTAAAAGGACCATTTCTCCATATACAGTACACTGACAAAGAAATTTAGATCGTAACGATAACATGAATCATTTTTATTCATATAGTGCCCCCACGGAAAAAACTTGCTGCAATCGGCATTGATAAGATGGATCTAAATCCTGGGACGTGATAAACCCGGATAAACCCTTCATCATTAAACTACTCGTATTACAGATTTACAGTGGCACAGAAAATGCGAAACTTAAAAACCATTATCTTAAGAAAAAGTATTTAGTCATCCACTAGTACAATGCGCGCACACATGATGCGAAACTTCAGGGTTTCACAATTCTAAATAAAAAGCATATATTGATATATTGATAAAAGCATAATTCACCATTAACACTCCATGTCCATGCACACACCGAAACAAGTAATTAAACCAACGCTTATGGCTACAAGGACTTTATAGTTTTTATATATGGTGACACAATACCAAACTAAGACCCGGGGTTAATTATGGGGTAGGGGTGGCCGAAGTAGTGGCAGCAGTGGCAGTAGTCTGTGATGGCGTAAAGCCACTGGGACCGGGCATTCCATCTCCACCGGGCATTCCATTCCCGGAAGGGCTAGGAAAAAAGTGGAATGGTGGGAAAAATGAAAAACCACCACCTGATGGAGATGAAGCACCACCACCTGATGGAGATGAACCACCAAAAGGAAAAGGAAAACCTGGGGGAAACAAGGACAGGAGGTGCCGAGACGATGCGGAGGCCGGAGTAATGTTTGATGAGAATGTGAAAGCTACAAGAATCATTGAAAGGATCAACAACTTGGAAATGGCCATCTTATTATTTCTTGTTGTGGTATTATGATGAGAGGAAGGTGATGGCTTTTGTTGTGGGTATGCATGAATGTCTTGGGTTTATTTATATAGCAAGTGAAGTGAGAAGGTCTCTATACGTGGGCGCATGCACAATTGAAATTCCTTCACTAGTACTGTAAATTCTGTAATTAGTTGTTGGGACTTGGGATTTTTACAAAAAGAGCTAAATACTCATGTATTAATGTTTGAAGCATGAATTTTAATGAATATATTAGTACAGTATTATTTATTCATTAATATTAATGGTAAACTAAAATTTCCTCTAATTAGATGGTAGGTGAACTTAAATGAGAGATCGTTTTCTAATCGGAGCATTACATAATGTCATGTAATTGGCTGGTAGCCTGGTACCTCTAAAACTCGAATCCAAGACCCTTATTTGGAACGGCTCTCATGATAAATTAACCAATCAATTCACCAAAAAATTTAAAAAAACCCTTTCCTAACATGCGATATTCAATAATATATTAAATAATAACTCATCAAAAATCTAAATTATCATATAAAGGGGCGGTTTAGCACAACTTATTTAACCAACTTATGACTTATATATAAATCCAGATAAGTTGAATGTTAATAACCATGTAATTTCATGTTAATTTTTTTGACTTGTTTAAATAATTTATATTTTTATATTTGTGTTTTTTATATATCTATTTTTAATTTAAAATATTTATGTTGATATTATTGTGTTAAATAATATTTTTTTAAATTTAATTTTAGAAATACTTCACCAACTTGTAAAATTTATAAGTAAGTATTCTTATACTTTTCACTTATATTTATATGACATCTATGCTTTCAAGACAAAACATACTCATTTTAAACACCCACATAATTTGATGTTTCCTGAACCGAAGTCATTCGATCCTGTGAGATTCTAAATTTACTCTCGGGGTCAGGAGACCAGCTGCTAGCTAGCTAGCCTGCAAGAAATTACTAAATTCAAGTTTAGTAAAGGTAGTTTTTAACTTTCTCACCGTTTCCAACTTTTGTAATAACTTTTTAATAGCTAGTTCAAAGTAATAGACTTTTGTATTCATGCCGTTCATATAAAGGTGATAAATTTATTCTATTCATTTCAGCATAAAAATGAATAAAGTAAAAGGATTTTAGACTGTTAAACGTGAAAAATCTTTGTGACTATCCGGACTTGCATGATTTTTCTAAGCCAATCTTTCTTTTTATGAACTAGAAACAAGTTTGCTGTGTTGTTTGTATATTCAGTTTTATAATTCAAAGATTTTTTTTTTAATATTTTACGTATGAATGTACTATACAATAATTAATAATCATAGATGAGTGAAGTGAATACACCGCAGATTGGCTATAATAATTAAGAACTTGCTATTTTAAGTAATTTCATTTAGGAAAGAAATAAATTTTTGAAAAAAAAAAGAATATGTGAAAAAATGAAAGGTATGTGAGAGATTTATTTACAATCATTTCACAAAAAAAAAATCTAGAAAGTTCCGCTTCCCTTCATCTATGTTGAAAAAATTCGGGAGCACGATTATTGATGAAAAAGAAGAATTTCTTTTTTCGTTATTTTCTCTTCCTCTTTTCAAAGTCTAGGTCCTAGGAGTTAGGATGACATCAAATAGCCGTCTCAAATTAAAATTATAATAGATACTAATACAAAATTAAATACAAAATTAAAGATACTTTTGCAAAATATTGAAAATATTTACTTCGTATTTATAAATACCCTTTTAATTCTGTATTTAAATTTGATCTAACCTGCAGAAAAAATGTCTAAGGAGCTGGTCCTGAGATTCAATTAATTTCGTTTAATTTTGCTCCAAATACATATATGACAAAGTAGTGACCATATAACGTATATAGTTTTGTATGTTATTGAATTTTTGACACACTTGTTTAATATCAATAATTACAGCTAATATAATTCTTTTTGATTTAATCAAATAAAAGATTTATTTTCGTTGGCCATCCGAGAATTGAACAGCTTTTATAATAGCCCAAAATCACAAGTCCACAACAAAAGAATTTTATGGTCCAATAATTTAATTTGGTCGTCAATGAAAATGAACTATAGTGACGGAGCATTTGATCGACATCCGAACGTCCAGAAATTCAGTACAGTGGTCCATGTTATTATACATTATTAATATTGTACTGTATAAGATTCCGAAATTAGTCATCTCAAATGTTGAAATTGTCGAAGACAGAAAGAGCCAAAATGAAATTATGTAAAAATACGAATATTGCCTATGAGAATATACATGTCCTCAAATACAGTAAATTCGTTCATATAAAATTATTGACGTAAGACTTTTTTTTTTGCTAATTAAATCGATGTATGATTTTTTATTTTTCGAAAATCCCACAATTCGAATGAAATATATTACTTATTACTCGGATGTGAATAAATTTTCAGATAAACAAATAATGTACTAATAATATTGAAGGTTAATTATGATACGCAGGTTGATGACGAGAAATGAAGATTCCAAGATATTCAAAAGCTCTTGTTCGAATAATGGCAATTTGACAAAATTATATGCATTCGTTTTCCACAATTTTTTAAGAAACATCATTAGAGGAACCTTTCTACTTTCCAGTGCAAAATGTTAAACATAAATTAACCAAATCATCATTTATATTTGCAGGCAAGGTGAGAAACAAGGGTGTAACAAGAACCAGACACAAACTTTATGAGTAAAAATTAATACAAAGGAAGTACATAGAAATAAGTATGCAAACAGATAAACAAGATCACAAAACGAAACGGTCTCTAGGACTCTGGACATCAAACACAGATAATAAATTTAAATAAAAGTGTAAGGGGTAATGTATGTGGAAATGATCATGGATTGTTTGAGTGAGGAAAAGGGATAGTTGGGAGTACAGGCTTGGGAAGCTCGGGAAGTGCAGGCATATGAGGCAGCTCGGGGAAATGTGGCAGTTCTGGCTTTGGAATATTTGGTAACTCGGGTTTTGGTAGTTCGACCTTAGGCAATTGTGGCAGTTCGGGTTTTGGAAGTTCGACCTTAGGCAATTGTGGCAGTTCGGGTTTTGGAAGTTCGACCTTAGGCAATGATGGCAGTTCAGGCTTCGGAAGTTCAGGCAAGGTAGTCTCCAATAGGCGGCGAGCATCTACACAGAATTCTGTGCCACGCATTGATGTTAGTGTGACAATAACGAGCAGTAGGAGAGTTGATGAATGATATGAATTAGCCATCTTTTGGGTAGATATGCGATAAATGTTGACAGGAAGCAAAATGTTTTTAGCTTGGTTGAGTATGTCCTAGTGTTGGCTTCATTAGGCTTATATACAGGTGATGGTCGAGGGAAGTTGCAACTTCATTAGACTAACATATGGTTTGGTGGGAAGATTTGGGCATTGGTAGTTCAACTGCTTCTCCATATTTATATTGAAATGGCTACATGTAAGTGATTTGTCATCAGCAAAGATTGTTAGATACCTTGCATAGAAATATTTATCAATTCGATTACTACAAGTCCGACATCCATGCAGAACTTGGCAAATCGCAAGCAAGTATACAATCACTGCCTCTTGATGTGTCCGATAGGACCAAATTTATTCAAACCTCATTCGTGTTCCATTCTGAGAAGATCTACATTTTTCTTAACAGAGACACGTACTTATCCGCGGAACCTGATCTACATTTTTTGGAAACCAATTTGGGGTATCTAGCATTTTCCTTATCTAAAACCAGCTTCAACTAAAAAACATAAATTAGCTCAGATAATTAATGAACCTGATCCATAAATATTTAGAGAATACTTCATTTAGAGAAACATAAATGTCAAGTATCTTTTGACATTTTTTGTTTTAAAAAAAATTCTCATAAAAATTGTGTAGACATTCCTATGAAGATTTCCTAGAGGCGTTGGAAGTAAAGATCAAATAACCCCAATCTGGTATGGGCCTTTTTTGTTTCCTCCTCTGTTACTGTAAAACAATGTACATGTTTGCGTGCACACACTGTACACTAACCAGCAGGGCCGGCCTGAGGAATTGGAAGCTCCAAGCCAATGGTCCTGTTTGGCAATTAGCTGATATCTGTTAGCAGATTGAATTAGTTGTTTTGACTAGCGGATTGAATTAACTATTTTGACTAGCGGATTGAAATTAGCTGTTTTGAATAAAAGTGTTTGGTAAATAGTTTTTTAAATAACTTTTTGTGATACATAGCAAACCTCTAATTAAAAAAGCTCCTAAAATGAGCTTTTTCAAAATTAATTTTTTGATCCCAAACCTCTAACTCAAACCTCTAACAACCAAACACTCACATTAGAGGTTTCATTTGGTCAAACCTCTAATCTACCCCCAAATTCCAAACCTCTAACTTCCAAACATCCCCAATAATTTTTTGTACCCGATCATAACACAAAATCAAATAGGCACGACATATATTTTTTGATATTTCCTATATCTTCAATTGTTTTTTGTGTTCTTTTTCAAAAAAAATTGTGTCCCTAATGTTTCTAATTTCATTGTCCTCTTATATATTTTAATCTTTTTTTACTTTATTATTAGAAAAAACGTGCCCCTAAAAAATTCAATTTTTCCGTGAACATAAGTGGTTTGGCCTCAAGGTCGGCTCTGCTAACCAGTAATGCAAAATGAACAATCGATATATCAAACTGTGAGCAAGCAAATATGGTACTCCCTCCGTCCTATCCATTTCTTTACACTTTTTTGTCACTTTCTGGCACGCATTTTAAGGTGAATTTTAAGTATAGTTCCATAACTTATTTTTAAAATTTTCTTTTTTTGTATAAAAATAGGATTGTTCTATTTTTATACAAAAAAAGAAAATTTCAAAAACAAGTTATGGAACTATCCTTAAAATCCACCTTAAAATGCGTGCCAAACACCCTATTTTGAAATGATAAGAAAAGGAATGGACGGAGGGAGTAACAGAAATCCGTAGAAAAACAATGTAGATGGCATTTATCTGAGAGTCCAGAAAATCGTCTGTTTAAGGTAGTTTCATCCTTAACCGTATGTGCATTATCAACGGATTCCCCGTATTAAACTAGATACAACACTGACAAAACTCTTAGGAGAACTTGAACAGAGTTTAAAAACTATCACTAGATGAACGAAAGAGGAAAAGAAAAATCAGATAGAGAAATGGACTACGGTATGCACATTTCTAAAAGATGCAATCATATTGCATATTTATACTTTGAAGCTCAACAGGAAATCATTGGTAATAGGTTAATCCATTATCCATAGGCTGAGCATTCAGTCGGTATTTTTAGACCGAAAACTGAATTGTCAATATTTTTAGAACCGAATCAAACCGAATTTATATTATGGACCGAATTGGATTGAATCGAAATTATTTCGGTTCGATCCGGTTCGGTTCTTTAAAATCGAATCTTTTAAAAAAAAAAATCAAATTACGTAAATTTGTAATAGAACATGAATACAATAACTGAAGAAAATCAAATGAATCCGTATTTAGGCACAATAATAAATCAATAAACTAACAGTTAATAGTAAATTTTTAGTTCTACGGATATATATCAAGAAGAAAAAATTATATATTTTGAAAAAGTATGATGTAAACTAATAAACTATACAAATTAATCAATTAAGAATAAGGTGACGTTAAGTCATTATAGCAAAATTGCATTTGTCGAATATATATTATATAAATATAAAATAATAAATATATATTATATATAATATAAATTATATATATATATATATATATATATATATATATATATATATATATATATATATATGCCAAGGTTCCAAAGAGAACATCCTTAAAAAGAGAACGAGAGAACATCTCAAAAAAATTAATTTAAAAATTGTAAAAAATTATAAATATTCTTAGATGCATTTTATGATTCTCAAACTTGAATAATTTTTTGTGGGAAAAATATTTATGGGAATTTTGTTTTTTTAATCTCTTTTAGAATCTCACAAATTTTTAAGAATCTCTTTTAGAATCTCACAAATTTTGAAGAATCTCTTTTAGAATCTCACAAATTGTTTTTTACACATGTATTTGTTGTTCATAATTGTGTTTTTTAGAATTGTATTAATGATATAAACATTTTTATAATTTTTTTGAATTTTAAAAATCAATATTTTAAGTTGTTCTCTCGTTCTCTTTTTAAGCATGTTCTTTCTAGAGCCTTACTCATATATATATATATATAGGCAAAGTATCAAATAGAAACCAACTCTTAAATAGAAACTAGAAACTAACACTAAATAAATAATATTTCATTCATTCTAATGGCCCCGCCAGGGGCACCTTCACAAAATGTGTTTAAAATTTTTCGCTCCATTCAGCAAAAAAAAAAAAAAAATGTTCACGCTGACGTCACTGCCACGTCAGCAGTGAACAGTGATATTTTATTTTTATTTTTTTTGCTGAATGGAGCCAAGAATTTTAGACACATTTTATATTGGGGTACCTCTAGTTTGGTCATTAGATTAGCTTGAAATGTTAGATTAGGGTTTAGTTTCTAGTTTCTATTTTAATTTGGTTTCTATTGGAGTAGGATTCTATATTTATATATATTTCGGTCTATTTGGTCCGGACCGAATTTTTTTTCTTAAGAACAGAACCGAAATTTAATTAGGTCCAGATCGAAAAACCGAATAGACCAAAATTTCAAAAAAAATTGGAACCCAACCGAATCGAAATTACATGGATCGGTTCGGTTTTTCGGTTTTGCTCATCCCTATTATTTCCATCCTTTGGTCTATTATTTCCATCCTTTGGTCTAAATTAGGGATGTAAATGATTCAAACTGTTCGTGAGCTACTCGAGCTCTACTCGTTAAATATTCGAATTCGGTTCGATAATAATTGAGTCGAGCTCGAGCTATTCGAATACTTTACTGAACCGAGCTCGAGCTTCAAATTACTCGGCTCATAAGACTCGCGAGCCTAATCGAATCTTTATTATTTAAAATTTTTATATATTATACATATATTTTTTATATAAATAATTAATAATTTTATATAATTTATATATTTAATCGAGCCGAACCGATCATATTCGAGCTTTCGAACCGAATTTGAACATATCAAACTTTTTACGAGCTGAATTTCGAGCTTGAAATGGAAGACTCGATCGAACTCGAGCCTGAACTTTTTTAATCGAGCTCGAACTCAAACTGAACTTTTAAATCAAATTTGAACTCGAGCCTGTTATAGTTCGACGCGACTTGACTCATTACACCCCTAGTCTTAATCACTGGCACCAGGTGAATCCATCCTTTGGCAATTTGGCACTAAATTAAAAAGTAAAAATATGTATTAGTTGGTCTTTATGTAGAGAAATGAATGTTTTTCTCTTATCCATTCCATTGATTGAACACTGAATATATACACACGGATACATAGTTGATATTCTAATATTACAGCAACCTAACATTCAACATTCTAATATTACGGCTATGACTATGACTAATGCATTTTAATATTACGGCTATGACTAATGCTACCAGAATCTAGAAGATACATAAGATTACATAAACCCAACACCCCCCCTCAAGTTGGAGCATGCAAGTCACAAATGCCCAACTTGCGAAGAAGAAAATCAAATTGTCGTGTCCCCGAAGCTTTTGTAAAAATATCCGCCAATTGCTCATTCGTAGAAACATGTGAAGGACTAATCGTCCCATCGAGTATGGCATCGCGCAAGAAATGGCAGTCAACTTCAATATGCTTCGTGCGCTCATGAAAAACTTAATTTTGAGCAAGGTGTAAAGCTGATTGGCTATCACAGTATAAATTGATAGCTTTTGGATGACAAATGCCCAGGCTATCAAGCAAGCCTTTCAACCATTTAAGCTCACATGTCAAAGCGGCCATAGATCGATATTCGGCTTCCGCAGATGAACGAGATACAGTTACTTGTTTTTTCGTTTTCCAAGAAATGGGAGAGTGACCAAGAAAAACCAACCATCCAGACAAAGAACGACGAGTAAGAGGGCAACTAGCCCAATCTGAATCACACCAACCCGACAAAGTCAAGTTGCAATCAGAGCGCAAAAGAATACCTTGACCCGGACCAAGTTTTAAATAGCGTACCACGCGCAAAGCAGCATCCCATTGATCTTGTCGCAATTCATGAAGAAATTGTGACAAAATGTGAACAAAGTAAGCCAAGTCAGGCCGAGTAAAAGATAAATAAATGAGTCTACCCACCAACCTTCTGTATTGCTCCACATTGTCAACCAAAGGACTAGTTGATTGAGCTAACCTATGATTTTGCTCCATAGGAAAACTGGCGGGTTTTGCTCCAAGCAATCCAACCTCTGATATAATATCAAGGGTGTATTTTCTTTGACAAAGAAATATACCTTTCTGGTTCCTAGCAACCTCAATGCCAAGAAAATATTTTAAGATTCCAAGATCTTTCATATGAAAACACATGCTCAAGTAATTCTTGAAAGAGGTAATCGCTGCTGAATCATTCCCAGATATGATCATATCGTCGACATATATAAGCACATTAATTTGAACCTTACCCTGGCAAAGAGTAAATAAGGAGTAGTCGGAGTAAGATTGCATAAACCCATATGTTATCAAAGCTTTTGCAAGTTTCGCGAACCAGGACCTTGGTGCTTGTTTCAAACCGTAGAGGGACTTTAATAACCTGCAAACATGGCCCGACTTACCATTGTTAAATCCAGGAGGCAATTTCATGTAGACTTCTTCTGATAAATCCCCATGGAGGAATGCATTATGAACGTCCATCTGATGCAACTCCCAATTTTTTATCGTTGCAATGGCTAAAAAAACACGAACAGTAGTCATTTTTGCCACTGGAGCAAAAGTATAAGTATAATCAATCCCGGCAACTTGATGATTCCCAAAAACAACTAGACGAGCTTTCAAACGCTCAATGCTTCCATCAGAATTATACTTCACCTTGTAAACCCATCTACTGCCAAGAGCTCGCTTTCCGGGGGGTAGAGTCTCTATACTCCAAGTGCCATTATCTTCAAGTGCTTTATCTCTTTTTGCATAGCTTCGCGCCATCCTGGATCCTTCATTACTTGCTTGAAAGAATGAGGTTATGTACCTGCTGTTACAGCTGCAAGGAATTTTCTGTGTCCCATAGAAAATCTATCACAATTCACGTAGTGTGCTATAGGATAAGAAATACCTGAGGATTGATGTGAAGCAGATGAACTCTGATATGGAGATGGACTCAACTTTCGTACAGTATTAGTAACAAAATCTTTTAGCTTTACAGATGGGAATTTAGTACGCATTCCATGTCCAAACTCATTATCACTACTCGAAGTGTCTCCACCACGTGTTTCCTCCTCAAATGTCTATCTGCCACTATCTTCCATGTTACCACTATCATCTCTGTTATTCACATTAACACCACTTTCAACAACTGGTTACGAAATCAACCCATCACTGTGATTATGACCCAAATACTCAAATGCATAGTCATCCTCTGCTTCAACAAATGACAAATCACTTGTAGTAGCAACCAAATCATTACTCTCATCCCCCTTTGACACAGTAAGGTAAGGAAACTCTTCCTCATAGAATTTTACATCTCTCGACACAAAATATTCGCCAGTATCAAAATCAAACAATTTCCATCCTTTTTTATTATGAGGGTATCCCACAAAAACACATCTGCGACTCCTACTATCAAACTTATCTCTCTTTGATTTTTGATTATGAGCATAACACAAACAACCAAACACTCGCAAATCATCATAAAGAGGAGGTGAACCGAATAAAATCTCATAAGGGGTTCTATAATCAAGAATACGAGAAGGAGTGCGATTTATCAAATAACCTGCACCTAAAATACATTCTCCCCAAAAATCAATAGGAAGGTTACCTTGAAATCTCAAAGCCCTCGCCACATTCAAAATATGACGATGTTTTCTCTCTACCCTACCATTCTGCTGAGGTGTACCTACACAAGAGGTTTGAAACAAAATACCTTTATCTGTGAAAAATTCTTTCATGCAGTTAAATTCTGTGCCGTTGTCACTTCGGACCACCTGTACTTTTGCACTAAATTGTCTGTCAATCATCGAAAAATAAGAATGAAACATTGGAGAAACCTCTGTTTTATCGGTCAACAAAATTACCCACACAGCTCTAGAAAAATCATCAACAAGAGTCAAAAATATTTTGCTCCACAAGAAGAAGGCGTATTATATGGCCCCCATAAATCACAATGTATCATCTCAAAACATTTAGTAGCTCGACTGTCATTATTATAAAATTTGTCTCTAGTCTGTTTCGCTTGATGACAAACATTACAAGATTTATTCAAAATAATACTTGAATTATTAATAAAAGGAAGAGACCGCACTACTTTATCAGAAGGATGCCCCATTCTTTTATGCCATAACTGTGGAGAAATCACTCTATTAACAGTTAAAGCCTTAATTTTTGGAACATCACGAAAGTAGTAGAGTCCATCTCGACGTTCACCTACTCCAATCAGGGTCCTCAAATTTCGGTCCTGTATAACACACAAATTATCCGTGAATTGTACTATGCAATTTAAATCATCAGCAAGACGAGAAACAGAAATTAAATTACAATTCAACTCAGGCACAAATAAAACATTGTTTAACACCATTCCACCACCCAAATACGCGTTTCCACACTTCGAAGATAATGTGTGTTTTCCATCCGGAAGTCCAACCGGACATTCTGGCATGTCAGTCACATAACTTAACAAATTAAGATTGCCAGTAACATGCATTGAAGCACCAGTATCTATAATCCAAGGATCATGAGAAAAATCACCAATTAATCTTTCATCATTAGGCTTTATATTAGCATTACCAAGCAAATCAAGCAACTGTTGCCATTGACTCGAGGACATCCCCGGAATAGCAGCCCCAACACCACTATTTTGAGAGGAAGAAGATGCAGATGTGGTGCCGCTAGTGTTACCAAATACCACAGTGTTACGGACTTTAGCCCCGCCACCTCTTCCCCTTCCTACACCAGTTGTGTGTTGTTGTGACCCACGACATGTACCACGTCCTTTGTTCGAAATGCGACCATCAGAACCTCTATTTTTGTTTTCCCACCAATCCATGAAACCATTTTTTGTGTAACAGTTGGAGACTACATGCCCTGTACGATTACAATAAGAGCAAAACAATTCAGATTTATCACGAGCATCATAACGAGAATTACCTCGTGACTGAGATTTAACGGCAAGAGCCATCACATCATCGCGTTCAGCTTTGGTGCGTGAAGAGGAGCACAAACGTTCTTCCTGGAGCATTGTTTGATACGCTCTATCAAGAGTGGGAGGTGGATCTTGTGCAAGCAAATTCGAACGTACACTACCATAAAGATCAGCATTAATTCCATACAAGAAATCATGTAACTGATCCTCGTCAATTCTCTTTTGAAACTGCTCTCCAATGTTGCAGGTGCACTTCCCACATTTACAACTTGGCAAAGGGTAATAAGTAGCAAGTTCATCCCAAAGAGGTTGGAGAACTCCAAAATATTCAATAACCGACATCACATTGGTCTGTCGACACTCTGCGAAAGCACCTTTGATTTGTTGTTTGCGTGGTCCATTTTCAATGTCAAAGCAATTCCTCAACACATCCCACAGTGGTTTTGCTTCATCAAAGAAAGGAATTGTCTTCCGTAGAGAAGGAGCAATTGTGACCAAAATCCATTGCACGAGAGTAGATTGGACACACACCCAATCTTCAAGCTTGTTGGTATCAGTAGGTTTAGTGATTGTTCCATCAATAAACCCAAACTTACGTTTTCCTTGAAGTGAAAGCCGCATCGAACGCGCCCACTCTTCATAGTTATCTCCACGAAACACTATATTTGTTATAGTAGTACCTGGATTATCAGAGGAACCAAGGTAATAAGGAGAGTGAGTATCAATTCGTGGGTGAAGTCTGGTATCTTCAACACCAGCCATGAAGGGACTGACTCTTTTTTTTTTTCTCCAAAAAAGAAAAAAATTCAGGGATCAATATATAATTTTTGAAAACTGCAGGCACCAATATATAACTTTCAAAACCTCAGGGATCAATGTGTAATGTCTGAAAAACTTCAGGGACCAAAATGTAATTTTCAGTCACGGTTCATCATCTTCTTCGTTGAGAATCTTCCCGCAGCTCGTACGACTTCGTCTGACGTCGATTTTGAATTCAGAGAACCCTTCTGGATTCGTATCAACGAGGCCAATCTAATGATATCCTCAAAACTGAGTTTCGAACACCTTCAAAAAAAACTTAAAATTTCAGTCGTACGAGCTAAATGTTTGTATGTGTTTGTCTAGCCAGGCTCTGATACCATGTAGAGAAATGAATGTTTTTCCCTTGTCCATTCCATTGATTGAACACTGAATATATACACACGGATACATAGTTGATATTCTAATATTACGGCAACCTAACATTCAACATTCTAATATTACGGCTATGACTATTGCATTCTAATATTACGGCTATAACTAATGCTACTAGAATTTAGAAGATACATAAGATTACATAAACCCAACACTTTATAAAATGTTATATAGGTCCTAAAATGGATCGGTTGATTTTTTGGACCGGATTTAAATATATGTACCGAGTAAGAGTAGGTTGCTTCTTGATTCGACAAGGTGTAACTTTGATCATTTTCCGGATCTTTTGCAGGAAAAACCTGGTCTGATTGTTAGATGATCCACACGGAAATTTTGCTTCATGTTTGTTCTGTCCGATAGAAAAACAAACAATATGGGAACATCTGGATGGTCGTCGGGAACGGGAATGAGAATAAATAACAATGAAAATTATACGATCAAAGGGGTAGGGAGGATATGATTTACGATACGGATATGCATACATACTTGCATTTTCAGTGGTATGTGCTCTGTGTTGTAAGCAGATATTTACACTAAACTTGGTACGCATATTTTTGCTAAGAAAATTATATGCAAGCGATTACTACATTTTTTATGTTTCGATTTTAATAATTTTAATGTTTCGATTTTAATAATATAGTATAGATATGCATTTATCTGTTGAATATATTTTTTAATCTTGTGTACTTTATAACTTTAATTATTTCCGTCTCATAGGTGTTTCATATTATCACCAACCTCTCCGATGCAACATGATGAGAGTAATGCTACAGACCCCAAATTGGGTACCAAATTTTGACACCAAATGATGTGGCAATAACTAATTGGCATTTTAGAATATTATAATTGGATGGCCCTGGCGGGCCCATTATAATTATAACCAATAATTACTTGCCATGTCATTTGGGAAAGAAATTTGGGGTACCAATTTGGGGTACCTAGCATTTTCCAATGATCATATATTTGCACATAAGGCTGAAGAAGAACCAATACACAAAATATATTTAATACATGAGAAAATACATAAAATAAATTCCACAAAACAGATACAGAAGACCAGAACACGAAACGGTCTCTCAGATGCTGAATAACGAACTTGGACAACAAGTCTGTATGAAAGTGTAAAATACTAGATAAAGAAATGTTCATGGATTGTCTGAGTGAGGGAAAGGGATAGATGGGATGTGCATGTCCTATGGTAGAGTTGGGAGTACCGGCTTGGGAAGCTCAGGAACTTCGGGCACATGAGGCAGCTCAGGGAAATGTGGCAGTTCTGGCTTGGGAAAATTTGGTAACTCGGGTATTGGCAGAGTTGGGACATGGGGCAATGGTGGCAGTTCCACCTTGGGCAATTGTGGAAGTTCAGGTTTTGGCAGTTCAACTTTTGGCAAAGATGGGAGCTCAGGTTTCGGAAGCTCAGGCAAAGTTGTCTCCAAAAGGCGGCGAGCCCCTACATAGACTTCAGTGCTAAACATAGATGTTAGTGAGACAACTAAGAGCAGCAAGAGAGTTGATGAATGATGTGCATTAGCCATCTTTTGAATAGATACAGTAAAAGTTGATATTAAGAAACAAATTGTTTTGAGCTTGGTTGAGGATGTCCTACTATTAGCTTAGTTAGGCTTTATATATACTGATACTTGAGGGAAGTTGTAACTTCATTAGACTAAGTTTGGTGGGAAGATTTGTACATTAGTAGTTCAACTGCTCCTCCAAATTTATATCCAGATGGCTTCTTGTCACTGATTTGTCATCAGCAAGGATTGTCCACCAACTTATGGATAAAATGTACTATACACGTACATCGATAAACACATATATGCAAAACTGCAACATTAAGGGTGGAAAAACATGTTTTTTGCAGGGATTGTAAATACCTTCAATAGCTACATCCAAAGCTTTACAAGCAAGTAATCAACTTGAACTCCAGGCATCATACAGAGCCTTACAAGCAAGGAAGCTTCGACTACCTCATTGGGTTTGATAGGGCTAAAAACTTTTGAAGCATTCACTTGAATTCCCCTCCCAACCCCCATTCTGCAAGATGTCTATAAAATCCTTTTCCATATCAAGCAGATCTGATGTTACTTGAAAAAAGAAACGTAAATATATGCGAAACCTATGGCACATACATATACACCACTTGTAAATCAACATAAATTAGCTTAGATATTTAAAACTGATAGAGGAAATCATTATGATTAGCGTCTCCAATCAGGAGTTACAACAGAAGTCAATTGTGCAGTATTTATGTACATAATATACAAGAGCAAGCAATTACAACAATGATGCAATAATTTTATTCAGCTCCAAAATTCCCTGTTGCTGATCGGGTATCTACCACTACCATTCTTGGAGCTATTACTTTGGTATTCAAGTTTCCATTTTTCAAATGTACAGTTAACAAAATCATAGTACCCGCCATGTAGAGAAAGCACTCCTTTAGACACCCTCTCTCCTATCCATGGATAAGTGAGCAAATTTGACAGGGAATGGTTGATTGATACCTAAACGGACCAAAAATGGCATTAAAAAAAAAACTCATTATTTACTAGAAAACATCATGCAAGTGCCCTGTGCTTTGTAAGTACGTAATACATTCAACACCAAGAATGAGAAGATGATAATTTGCCATTTTGCCGGGTACTTAAATGAAAGATCACTAAAGCCAAATGCACAATGGACATCAATAATAGATAGCATGTATTGGCACTATAAAGTATGAATGTGTTATGTGCTCATTTATAGAGCATATGCGTTAGCAGGTATTAAGGCAGGAGTCAAATAACTAGAGTCAGTTTCAGCCTGCCACAATTATTTATAGTGAAATTGAGAAGCCTGGGTTGTTTGATACATTAGACCAATTTGTGAAGCATCATCAATTGTGTTAGAAGTGTAGAGTAATAGCCAAGAGGGCCAGGTTCGATTCCTGCCACATGAACTTTTTTCATTTTGTTATGATTTTGGCAACTCTGCTACCAAATCTAATGCTGCTTCAAATGTATTTTTATTTTACCCCATATATTGGCCCTCCCTGAATTTTAACTCTCGGTCCACCACTGGATTTGTACCTACGTATCTAAACCATATTTGGAATGTGATAATTATTCACTTGGAGCTGGTTACTTTAATAATAATAATATTTTAAAAAAAAGCCTAAGGATATTTCAGATGCAGGTGCAAATAACTTGATTCGTTACTTGTGTCCCTTATAAATAAAAAGTAGGCCTACTCTCCCCTTGAACTCTATGCATTAGACCAAATTAAACAGAATGTCTATCAAACATAGTAACAGCACGATTAGTTACCTTCTCACAGTGTTTGCACTGCAGGTCGAAGCTGAGATCTGAAGCAGCAGCCTTTGTGCTTAACTTCGCATCCTTCCCAGTTATTACCCAGCTACTAGTGAAGCTACTGGAATAGATAAAACATAAAATAAATTAAAATATTTATAAAAGAATATTATCTTCCTTACAGATGCAGAGGTAGGAACACAAAACCAACTAGCAATTTACAATGCAGTCGCCAAACCTTGAATCTGCTTGATCTGGCATGCTCATTAGGGCATTTATGCCTGCACAGCAGCTGTGCCCAACTACTAGTATATTTTCAACCTATTAAAAGTTGCATGGCATAGGTTAATGTCTCAAAAAAAAAAAAATGGAGCGTGTTAGGAAAGCTCGGAGGCAAAGGTTTCATAAAAAAAGATCGGAGGCAAAGGTTTCATAAAAAAATGTTAAACTTACTTCTAAAGTATTTATTGAAAACTCAAGAGCAGCCTTTGTTTCTGAAGGTCCATTCTGCATATGATAAAAAATATACATGCTCAATTTACAATATAGAAAGACATGCTTCATTTATATGTTAATAAACCATACACTATCTCAAATGAAGGATAATTAAAGTGTTACTCATACGACACCTCGAACGGAGGTACCAAATTGGCCACATTGCGAACCACAAAGGCTTCTCCAGGTTGAAATCCTAATATGTTGGAGGGGCAAACCCTTGAATCTGCGCAAGCAATCACAAGGAACTGTTCTTGATGTATTAGTAAATCTCAACTTCATATTAGAAACACTTGCTTTTTAAGGGAATACATACAAGGTGATTTCACTAAAAGTGAAGTACATATTTTTCGTGTACTTGCAAATGTAGAAATTATAAAGAAATGGCAACTACTATCACCTTTGGGGTCTGGATTTTGGCAAGATTTTGATAGTGCTCCAAGTTTGCCCTAAAAGGAAACAACAATTTATTAGTTATGTACTAAATTTTACTAACCTTGATCAAAGAACCTATAAGACAGGTTTGTGCTGCTTACAAGTACTTGTGTTTCTTGAAACTTAGAAATCGATGTTTCATCTCTTTAAACAGATCATTCTCATCCCGAGTTTCAATTATGCTCTTCTGTTGGTTGATTGTAGGTTCTTGAATCAGTACTCTAGGAAACGTTGAGGGCTTTATTCCTAATGCTGGTTTGCTTCTGTGGATAAAGGCACACATTGCCCAGATCATTGTTTAGTAAGTAATTGACCAAGTAAGATATTTTAATAATAATAAAAGCACTACTGAAGTCATCCGAACGTTGTCTCGATGCCAGTTACTTATATATGTTTAAAATAAACATATAACTACACTTTTATCTCCTATTTTGGATAACTTGGTGCTCCATCAATCATTTATATTGAACATCTGCAACTGGAAAGTATTAGGCTATTTGTGTTTTCCATTGAAAGTTGAAACAACCATGGTTTTCAACTACCAATTGTTCACTACACTCACTCGGAGGTGTTCTGAAAATACCGAAACTAAAACAGACTTACTCAAAAATTGAAAGAATAAAATCAACAGTTCAGATAAGAAACAGAAACCTAACATCTTAGACCATATTCATGTACTCAAACTACTAAAACCAATCATAAGCTTTTTTACACTTACGCTCCATATGATTTCAAGTAATAAATTTAATAAAGTGAATGAAATGAAATTCTAACTATTTTGTTGGTAATAATTCATAAAATTCATTTCTTACTCCATTGCATTCATACAAATTAAGAATTGAGGCCAATCTCCGCAATTATACTAATTCTTACATCCTACTCATTTTCCTTACAAACCTCACCATTGAAACTTTTGCAGTCTCTTGTTTTGATCACAAATTTTCTTTCTACTCCTTCCGACCAAAGGAAGAGTTAAAGCTTCATCACGATTAAAGCTAACCTATGAACAATACTCTCATAAAATTCGAAACATGGTTGATACAAGAAAACAAGAACAGTAATAATCATTACCATTGGATTTTATTAGACAAAACACATGTACACATTCAAACAAAAACCTGATCGAAACTTAGTGGATACAAGATATCATATATTGATCAAAAGTAAAGATTAAAAGAAAAACCCACTTGGTATAATTGGGCAATCTCAAATGGGTGTGCTCCCTTTCCAAGAATTTCAGCTGGGGCTCAACAATTTGCTAAGAAAAACATACCAGAAATCAAGCTCAATCCACAGGAGAGAGAGAGAGAGAGAGAGAGAGAGAGAGAGAGAAGAGAGAGAGAGAGAGAGAGATTACTGGTGAAGTTGCAACAGAAGCTGAAGCTCTAGGGAACATGAAGAAACTGTTACCACGTTTTCTGAAACTGAGAAATCTGTATTTCATGTTTTGTTTTGCAGTACAGTAGTCTGTCTGTACTTCTGATATTTGTAAACCTTCTTGCTTTGTGTTGTGTAATAAAGAATCTAGTATCTCTGAATCTGATACACACTACTGGAAATTAAGACCAATGGCAGCTCAGATACGTGTAGTTTTCTTATACTACATCATTGTTTCTCTTACTTAAACTGCACATTTGTCGGTCGTTATCAAGACAACTACCAGTACTTCAACACTAATTTAATTACTACATTATTATTATTAATTTTGCTTTTTCGGAAAAAAAAAACTCTTTGTTTGAGTTGATTTTGACCAAATACAATTGTATTTATATTTTAATTAGCAAAAAAAAAAATTGTATTTATATATTTTCTAATAACAGCAACTCTGTCTAGTCAATTAAAATGAGTTGTGGAGGATGGAATTTCCGTGTCTTGATTTACTTGTTTTCTGATTCACATGGATAATGCCATACTGGACTCGTGTGTGCTTTACCAGGATAAGTCTTGTTCCTTATTTTTATATTTTCCAAGAAAATAGGATTCAGATAAGTATCTTGACTATTACAGAACATTACACAATAATGCTAGGAGATGCACTTGCCAGCCCATACCATCAAATACATCTCCACCATAACCTATTAACCTTCCTAATTACGTTTAACAAATTTCCAAAGCTAGGCTGTTTTATGTATGAAACCGAAACCGAAATCGAATAGTAATATCAAATTAAATTTAACCATAAAACATGGTTAAACTTTTTCGTTTCATCGGTTTACAATAAATGTCCAACACCTTTTTTTGCTAATCGAACACTGAACACTTATATGCAGCATGTTAAAAACTCTAAGGTAAAAGACCAAGTCATTCAATCCAGGACTAATGGCTAATATTAAACTTCAAAAAATGTATCCAACAATTTTCGTTTGCCGGGGCTTTGTACATCTTCTCAAAACTGGTAACAAACTAATCTATTAAAAACTATAACTTGTATGTACAAAAAAGAATAGCATCACTGCAAGGCATGTACAGTAATCTTGTGCAGCCATTCTCAAAGTAAAAAAAAAAAAAAAAAAGGATTTCTGGTAATTTTAAGGCTCGACCATAGCTGTTATCTTTTCATCAAGTAATGGTGTAGTGTTTGACTTATCATTTGTGATAACTGTATGCTCACTATCTTCGTTAAATCTGTCCACACTGTGAAGGAAGATCCCTGTTATAGTTGCAAAAGATTGTGAGAATATATCAACACTTGAACTGGAGGCTGTAGATGAAGAAAATCTGAACAATCAAAAAAATTGCGTATTTCCAGCAAAAAAATAGAATAAATTTCACATATTTCTAGACATTATAAGATTTCCTACTAGTTAGAGATCTTCGAGGAGATGGCCTCTCTTAATTTTATCCTCCCCAATATTACTAGTCATGTTTGGTTAGGCTTCTTCGTGGAGCAGGAAAGTTGTTTTCTGATCAATCATTTGTATAAAGGATCGGTGAGTTATGCGGCTACTAAACTTCATGAAGTCTTGTGCATTTTAAGATAGTGGCACACTCTGGGGGAGAGAACAACATGATCACTTTCCTTATTCCATTACAGTTAGGTACATAAAATAAGCTTATTATTTTTTAAGGATAAATTATGTCACTTTTGGAAAAGTAGTGCACTATGCATACAGGCAACTCTTTACTAAAAAATGAGAAATCTTAAATAACTCTGACTTTACCTATGAACCATATTGCAGATGCCAGAAAGAATATAGACGTTAAGATCAAAGCAGTTTTTCTCCAGTCCTTCAGTTGATCCTGCAGTGTGTCCAAAATGAGGTGCATTACTTTCTTGAGAGGTGGATGTCCTTGGTGAATATCAACAGCATACAAATCTATATATACCCAGTTTCCGATTCTTTCTTTATAAAACCACTAACAAGATGCTTTTAAAGCAATTCTAGTTTCTCTAGGTTCTTCGTTCCCACCTCCCAAACAATATCCAACCTCTCCATAATAAGCATGGATAATTGAGTACAGGTTGAAGAGGCATTGTGGACCAGTTGTTATAGCAATATCAAAAAGTACAAACCTGCACTACACCAACAAGTGGAGAGGAAGGAACATCACCAAATATGTGAATTGAGACAGTAGCCATAGCCATCGATAATGGTCTTATACTTGGTTTAACACAATGAAGACATACATAATTGACAGGGCCCTGCAGTTCAAGTTAAAAATGTACACATGAGTCACATACTAACAAGTTTAAAAACACATGACATCGATTAAAATAACATATAACAAAAAATACAAACAATTTGAAAACCAGGGTAGATAACTGTTTTTTTTCTCAAAAAACCACAACTAAAAGTATGCAATAGTCCCAGTGACAAGGCTATAGGGATTATAGACAACCAACACAAAGATTACTATCCATTAATAGATATATACCTGAGTTGCAAAAACCAGCAGTTCTCCTAACGCAAAGAGAAAAAGAAAGCCATACATGTTCTTTAAACAGAAAGCGAGAAAGCAAAATGCTGCCCCAAAGAATGTCGCCGTTGAGAGAAGCTGTAAGAAGCAAAACAGCTTAATGTTATTAAATATAGTTTCCTGAGGATTAAGATTATGTAACAATCTATTGTAATATGAAAACAACTGAAAAATACAAAGTAGCCTTATAAATGTAAATGCAAGATTCTACCTTAAACGCATTGGAAATGGTGGCAGTCATAAGATCCAAAATTAAACCTCCAGCTAGTGTTCCTACTATACCACAAACAATTGTGATCCCTCCAAATATTGTATCAGCATCTTTCTGAAAATAAATTAGTTCACGTGAGTGCAGAGGTAAAATGCTTCCATCTAGGTTTTATCAGCATAGAAATATTTATATATGCAAAGAAACAACTAGAAGATTAAGAGATAAAGATAAACAAATACTAGGGAAATAGGTACTTCTATATAACTACTTGGCCTTATTATTCTTTGTTAGAGTACTTTGTTTTCTCAATCACCAATTCTACCATTTGTGAGGAACTCACCATATGATAGATGCTATAACCAGCTTTGGGTCCCCAATATGTATATGCACCAATAACGAAATTGTATGCTATGTAACCTACAGAAATTCGACAAGAAAGAAGTAAATCACAGGAAGTCAGTACAAGACGTCGAATTGAGTACAAACATCCACACCAACTAGAGATAGATGACGTACAGTTCAGAAAAATGGTTTTACAAAGAAAAGGGATGTACCAAGAACATTCACGACATAGACCTTATCAAGTAAAAGCACTTTCATATCTCTCAAAAACCTTGGCAATCGATTTACGCCTCCGCATTTAGAACTGCAAGACAAATAACACCCTTAAGCAAAAATTTCATTCTTGTAACTTACAGCAATAGAATGAAACACCGGATTTCTAGATTTTAAGAAAAAATCTGGGATAAAAGTAAAGAATACAGAAATTAGCAACAAGATTCAGTACATGCTGCAAGGTCTTACAGGCCTCACCTTCTAGGTCTCCTTGAGCTTTGATCATCTAAACCTTCCTTTATAGACGCTAAGCCATTTGAAACATCTATGACATACCACCAATTATTCATTATATAAAAATTAATATCTTAAGAAATGAGATGATGGTAAAAAGGATAACGATGATGTTGTTTATTCATATTGAGGACGAACAATAAAAGAAATTCATCTATTCCTCAGGCTAGAATTCACCAACTCTTAATCCAACTCACATCATGCACTAGGATTTGCTTTGGCCATAAATTATAGGTTGGTTTCTAGTTTAGAAAATCTCTAAACCATTTTCATCCATTCTTGTTCAAGTTCTATGTCAGTTATCATGACCAGTAACTCGGGCATAAAAACAGACCAAGAATGATCCATAAAGAACTTCCTGTACTAATACTTTTAAAAGGTACTGCATCTAATGACTTTAATTTTCATTAAACAACACTTGCACATCATACTCAGCAATTTAAACAAGATTCCAATCTCAGACTGAGCACTTAATCGGCCTTAAGTTCCATGTGATCAATGAATTGCTTGATGTTGAACCTAACTTGCTGTTGACAAGAGATTACAACGTTGTGGACAGTTTTTCTTTTCATATTTCAAGGTGATTATTTCATGATGAACTTTCACATTCATTAACACGACCAAGTTGTGCAATCAACAAAAGCAAAAAAATTTCAAATAATTTACCCAAACCTAATACATTGTAGAACACATCACACCAAAAGATATCTTGAATGCTCTTCTTTACTATTCAATGTATAAGCTAAAAAAGATAGAGCCGCAAGCTGGAACTTATACTATATTTTTCTCAAAAACTTACATGCAGTAGCTTCAACCTGTGAGGCAACTGTCTCTGTAGTTTCCAAAGCTTTTCCTGATTCAGAAGAAAAACCTGCAGCCACAAAAGATAAAGACCTAAGAAATGAGAGACAATACCACAAGAAAACTATAACCAACTATACACGTACCTTTCATCTGTAATGGTTTCATCACAAAACCTAAAATGGCGAATGGAAGCATCAAAATTGCCTCCCCCCAGAATGCCCAATGCCAGGTCAAATGATTGCCAACCTATTGGAAAAAAAGAAAAAAAAAATGATGATTATTACTATTATTATTATTTGCTAATTATGATGATTACTATTTGAATTTACTAAAACAATATCAAACTCGGCAACATAAAAAGATACAGGCCATATAAAAAACGGAGATGGAGGAAGAAGAAAAAAGCAATAAATTAGTTCATTTGCACCAACAAAGAATTTTTACTTACCAACCCTCCATACACATATCCAAGTGCCACTCCAGATGGTATACACATGTAGAATATTCCCAACCATGCTGTTTTCTATTATAAAAAAGAAGATAGTATATTAGAATGACGAAATATACCTACTTACTAGAATTATTCATGAAACATACTCTTTCAGCATAATCCTGTATAATTCTTGCCTAGAGAATCTAAATCAAGATAACCAAACTACTGTATGTGGAAATTTGGTTCCAACATGGTTTTGTTATTACAACAGTCATCAAGACTCAGACAGAAAAATGAATACAAACCTGAGAAACTGGGGCATTATCATCAATAAAAGGAGCTGCAAGACTTATGAAAGAAGCCTCACCAACACCAACTAGCCTGATATAATAAAGTATTTAGTATTACCCACTGGGGAATGAATATATTAATGTAACAGGGAAAAAAAATCTTACATGCGGCACACTGCAAGAGACCAGAAATTAACTGAAAAACCACATCCAGCAGTAGCAATAGTCCAAACTGTCAATCCAACTCCAATAAGCCTAAATGGATTAACCCTGCACAATTCATAATATAAGCTAACATCAAGTAGGGCTTTCAACAATTCAACAGCACACAATCAACATAGCTACAAAATCCATAAGACATCCTTCCAAACAAGGGAATACCGCACTATCAAATTAGAATTTCGACAGGTGCAGTGATGATTATCTTCTGTATATTGAATACCATTCAGTGTGCCTCGTATAAACAAATTTATGCGTAATTACAATAAAATGATTCATGTAGTGCCAAGAAAAGTAAAAAAGCCAGCAATTCATGCAATGGCAAGCCAGAACTGCTTTTGGCTTCTGACAATTAATTCACTAAAGCTCAGTTTAATCTGGTTGTATTCACAAATTTCATAGCTAACTAAGAACAATCGAAGAAGAATGCTGTAACATAATGAAAATGATGCTCTTGAAACATTTCTTGTGAACTTGTAGCCTTATCGACTAAAATGATTAAAAAGATTTGATAAGTAATGTGGTCACTATGGGTTCATTGCAGATTTAAGTAACAGCACTGACTAAATTTTACTAGGTAATAAAGCTTACAAATAGCTGTTTGAAATTGATGAATGAGAAATCAGATCATGACCTGTGTGCTAAGGATGCAAATATTGGAGATGCCACTAGAAGTCCAACCATGAACGCAGATGATATAACGCCATCCTCAAAATTGGTTAAGTCAAAATCACCTCTGCATGTCATATATTCAATTAAATTAAAGCAATTCAATTACAAAGACATAGTGTGAAGAATGCATATCTCAAGGACTTATTCTACTTTATATAAGGCTTAAGAGGTTGAAATAAAACATATATGCTGGACAACAGAACATTATTTCTGTCTAATTCTAGGTACTACCTTCAAGCATGCAACACAAGCTTTAGTTTTTAATACTAATTAATTTGAAGCTTTCTTTAATATCGGATATTCAGTTTGATTGCACATTAACATAATGCATAGGCCTGTGAGTGCTTTTCTACGCACACGTCTATGGCAACAATATGGACAACCCCGAGCATGATAGCATACACAGTATGGAATCAAGCATAGAAACATCAAACGGAATACTTGTTCCTGGACATTCCCTAAATATTCCTTTAATTCTTCATAATATTTTTAATTAAAAAAAAACATCAAACTAAAATAGTAGCGTATGTCTTAAGAATGACTTACTGAATTCCACTACCCGATGAACAAGTACCACCCTTCGTGCAAGTTCTTCTATTCCCATTCACTCCATTGCTGGCTATTGCTCCCCGATCCACATAATTGATCAAGTTAATCACGCAAAAAATCATGAGTAACCTGAAAACATAGCAAGCGCAAACAATGAAAACCTACAACCTATATAAAACAGTTTTTCGTGGCTAAATGTACATAATTTGCAACTGCTTTAACAATTAGCCTAGTAAAATTGTTCAGAACACACATTGGCCAATTCTTCATAAACAGGAATTACTAATAATGAACAAAAAACCAAAGCCTGGTCTACTTTCTTTCACTACTTTCACATCTAAAAAAAAAAAAAGAATGCCATCAAGTTCATAACTTTTTCTCATTAAAAAACAATCTTTTATGTAATCTTCTGGAATCCAAAAACCCAATTTGTAACTGAGTAAAGTTTTCATCTTTTCAATGACCCAGATGAAAAAGAACACATAAAACACATCAAAATTTTAAAAAAAATCATAAAAAAATCAAGAAATCAAGAAAGTACCTTTTTGGGGTAAACCAAGAAGCATCTTGAGATGATATCAAAATTGAAGCTTTACCCATGTCTGCATCAACAGGCACAACAACTACAGAGTTCTTGGCTTCCTCACTTGCTTGTGGAACCACTTCCCCCATTGATACACAATTATATAGTCTTTGTGTATATATTTTCAAGGGCTTGTATTAGGGTGATAGAGAATACAATTTGAGAAATGGGATCACATGTGATATAATGATTAGTACTGTTGTAATCCACTTGTGAAATATTGTTGAGAAAAGTTAATATAATTTGAGTGGGATAGTAGAGATAAGTATGAAGTGTTTGAGTTGGAGTAGATGTCAATGTCAATCAACGGAAAAAGATACATGTATATATGTACATCAAAAACAAAAGCTTATTTTTCTTTTTTGTTAAATACATAAATATTATTTTTAAAGCATAATTTTATATAAATTTATAAAAAATTAATTTAGATAATCTTTAATAATCTTGATAAATTAATAAAATTTTCCCATTCCAACGAAATTAATTTATAAAGATTTTACTTACTCTCCCTTAATCTTTTATATACTTATTTTTTGACAAAGGCCTTTCATCTGCTTTATTTAAGAGAACTCTTAAAACTTTTTAAATATTCTCTATATAAATGTAAAAGTTTTGGTTAATACTCTTTATTTCTTTTATTCGTTACATGGGTCACTAAAGTATGCAAACCGCTACCCCACCATGACAAGGGTGAATACCCTTTTTTATCTCTTTTTCAACTATTTTCGTCAAAAATAACATTGCGCGCAAAAGATATCCAAAATAATGAATTGTATGCGCATATGTCACATGCGTGGAGATGAACACGCATTTGCCGAATGCGTGTATAACTCAAATCAGTGCACTCGCATACAAGCAATGCGTATAATTAGATGAATTCATTTTACTTTCGCTAGCTACACATGCTGCAAATGCACAGTAAAAATTACGCATAACCTGAATGCGTAGGTAGTCTTGTGCTGAAACAAATGATTGAATCCTCATTCCCAATTAATCCTTCAAATTAATAATCTTTAGTTTCACGGTTCATGTGAGACTTGTTTTGAACAATCAAAACATCACGCCAAGATCATATGCAGAAAGAATATATGGGCCACTCAATTGACAAACATAGTTCAATTAAACAACAATTAGCTTGTATTTCTTCTCACGAGGCAAGAAGTTGGCTAGATTTTCAGCACAGAATATGAAGAACTAAGAAGTGAATATGTATACACCGTGTGTATTTTTTTAGGCATCGGAAAATGTCCGCCTAGCGACGCCGGAGATCTAAGAGAGATCAAGAGTATGAGATGAGAGAGAGGCAGATGTGAGAGATGAGAGGTGAGAGACGTGTCTGTGGTTCTGTGGTTCAAATAAAATAGAGTATACACATCACATATATGCGTATAGCTCCGGTCAAAAAAGACATCCCGCGCGCAAATTGTCATTTTGGGCATCTACACCATAAAAATTGGTTATTCTGGACATTTTTCCCCACGACAACCCAAAAATTAATATAAAAGAAAATTTGATAAAAAAAAAAGAAAAAGAAAGACAAGACTCGGGATTAATAAATATATGTTCTATTAAAAATCGAAAAATGATAAAAATACCATTTTTTTTATTTTTTAACGAGAATACCACTTCTAATTTTTTTGGCCAAAAGTACCATTTCCAAAATGAGTAATACCATTACGCATTTGTCAAATGGGTATTATATATAAAGTAAAAAAAATAAAAGAAAATTTTATTTGTGTTACGCATTGCAAAAATGCGTATCACCATTATTTATTTATTTTTATTTTTTTTTAAAATTTCTTACATGATACTCATTTCTTAAATGTGTAATAACATTACACATTTTTGAAATAAATGCGTAATAAGCTGGTATTTTTGGCCAAAAAATTTGAAACCGATATTTATGTAATAAAATCTTTTAAAAATGGTATTTTTGGCCATTTATTAAATCACATAACGTTTAAAAGCTTCACTACATAGGAGTTCGAAAGAATGACATAAATACCCCATTTTTTAATAAAACTGACGAGAATAACACAAAGAGTAAAAAGCACTTCGTGTACTTGCACTATGCCGAAATCTGCACTTGGGATGCTATAGTTCAAAAACCCCTACTTGTAATACCGCAGTTTCAAACTTTTTGGAATGTGTGTACTTCCGTCAATTCTACTCTAACGCCGTTACTTCGAAAATTAGGGTTCTTGAACTATAATTTGGGGGTTTTTGATTTAAACTATGTTCAATGATTTTGATGCTTCCAATAGCTTTATCTGATCTTAAAGAGTCAATTTATGTAATCAATTCCATTGTTTGTGTTCGGATATGTGTAAGTCAAGCTAACTATTTTTTTCCAATTTTCAAACCATTCGTTTGCATTATTGAGAGATTGTTTGTATGATTTGAAGCCATGGTCAGTCTTCTTGTGATCTGAGCTTCGTTTTGGGATCAAGAACACCTGATTTCGTTCCCGATTTTGTAAAAATCGAGTTTGGCCGGAATTTGGTTCGAATTCGCCGGAAATGGCGAGGTTTTGGTTGTTTCCAGCAGATTTCGTGATGTTTATGAATGTCTAGTGTTACCCAGAAGTTTGGGCAAAGAAAATCGACAATTAATAGACGATTTTAGTCGGAATGAATGAATATTAAGCTCGCCGGAATATTCAACAATGGTGGAAATGGGTTTGAGGAAGAAGATGATGAGAAAAAGACCAAAATGTCCCCACCTAAACTAACGGAGTTGGATAGAATTGACGGAAGTACACGTTTCGCAAAAAGTTTGAAACTACGGTATTACAAGTAGGGATTTTTGAACTATAGTATCCCAAGTGCAGATTTCGACATAGTGCAAGTACACGAAGTGCTTTTTACTCTAACACAAATCATGGATGATTACCATAAATACCCCTCTATTACACATTTGGGAAAGGAGTAATAGATTTGATACATATTACGTATTTGGAAGAGGGGTAATAGACGTGTCAGAAAAGCCTATTACGCATTTGGAAAATGGGTAATCCCTATTACCCAATAGATAAAAAATCTATACTAGTTACCCAGATATCAAATGCGTAATCCTATTACTCTCATATGAAATGCGTAATAAACGGGTATTTATGATCATCATCAGTGCTTTGGGGTATTCTTGTGATATAGCTTTTTTGGATATTCTTGGCTAAAGCTCGGAGTTCTCATCAAATTTCATGCAACAATGTAATAGTAGTTAACAAAGCAATTCTCGTAGCTATGAACTTCAACTAGTTCAATTTTAATGTCCCCAAATAAGGAAAATATCAAGAACATGTACAAAACTAAAGATCTTGCTGATTATATACAGATAATACAGTAGCTTAGCCAGGGAAAAAATGAAACTAAGTATTAACTCGGCAGGAACTCCGTTGTCAAACCCCGCAGGCTCTCTATGTATGAACAGTATCGGCAGGCCTCTGTTAATGAAGATGAAACTGGCTGCACAATAAAATTGCATGCTCAAGTTCATTTGCCCCTTTGTTGAAACAAATTTCCTTTGATAGTCTTTGGCAGTATATCAACAGATCTCCGGAGTTGCTCGATCACAATATTGTTATGGTTCTGGAGAATTGTCATCAGTATCCAGTTCACAATACAATACGCCTCGACCGACCTCTGTTTGATCCGAGTCATCATCATACTCCAACCGATTATCTTCCTTTGGCAGTGTTTGTATGCGACTTGCGTCTCTCTGGTTTACACTTTGTGCTTCATCCTTTGTCGCGAGCGATTGTACGAGTGTACGGGTGTTAACCAAGTCCCCCACTCTTACCTTGTTCAGCATATATATTACTATTTACTCAGTGAGGCACAATGAAAAGATTCAAATACAAGTACATTAAAAATTTCATTCAGATTTATAATATGCATCTGAGAGGAAATAAACACAGTTCAAATGATACACAGGAAAGTAGATAAAGACTCTTTGGATACTCCAATTCCAGAATGTTAGCAACATGGGGTTATTAGTGTAATGTATTGAGATTTGAAGTGTATTATACAATTATTAGTACCATATTACTACTACATGTATGGCTACAAATGCATTATGCACATGGAAGACCATCTAATTGACAACAATTTTTTTTTTTTTTGCTAAATAATTGACAACAATTTGGAGACTATCAACTATGATTGACCTTCATAATACCAGCATTGAGCAACATAGATGATTTCGAACAATTCATCTGCCAAGACCCTCTTATGTAAGCACCAGGGTACAAAGTTAAATTTTGTAGAGACTAGCATGTAAGTCACCAAGTTTAGGGAAACTAGACAGCAACAATTGTAAAAATATGTACTTAATTAATGATACCTGCATTGACTTCATGGCCTCAGTTTCTTTAGCTGCAGTTCTATCAGAAGATTGAGCCTGTTGTTCCATGGAATCCCTAACCAGCTGACTTAGAAAAGAGACATCATCGGACATTACACCAAGCCCTTTCAAAAGCTTAGAGCCCAGCTGCAAACTTGTCTGCATCAAAATATAATATTTTGGTCAGAACGCTAAGAAAACATTGTTGAATGTTTCCTTGTCAGAGATAACAATAAATAATGAAATTTTAATACCTCAGCATTTTCAAGAATAGCGTCTGTTGCACCTGCCTTCTTCAAATCCAAGAGATGCTCAAGGTCTATAGCTCTTGCATAAATTGGGGTCTGCAAACAAAAAGTTTTACCTAGTGATTTACATCACAACTGCCAGAAAATTATTAAAAATTAAAGATAACATCTTTTTAAAATATTCAAAGATTGCACGGTAACATATTCAATGACCTCCTTGAGCTTTATTGAAATTTTGCAAAAAACAAGTCATGCATTTGAGAAATACAATTACCAGATGCAAGAGATTGCAATTTGATCAAGTATTTCTTTTAAGTGTAGCTGCTTGATTGGCATAAAAGATTATGAGTTTAAGAACTACTGAACCAGTTTTTTTGTCTGCTTTAAAATATGCAGGCTCCTTCCCCCTATAATGTTAGAGGAACGAATAACCTGTGTTTTATGCAGGAGCTAAGAAGAGTATAATTACTGCAGGGAATGCAAGTCGAATCCTTTGAACAGCCTCAAGTGCCCTCTCCCTTGCACTGTACATGACCATGACAGCTTTTGGAGAAGAAATACCAGCAGACTGCAAAACTGCCGGCCGTGAACCATCACCATAGAGAACCGGAAAACCAAGATTTGTAGCTCCCTGTTCCAGAGAATTTGATTTCTCAAGGTAAGTTTTGTTCATAAGGTATACTTGTGCAATCAATATTTGACAACAGACTTTGCAATAGAGTTAGTAGTAACAGGTAATCACAAAGAAAGCTCTAAGATCGAAGAAAACATTATAGACTGCCAAAAATAAATCATGCATATCATGCCTTCTTGTAAGAAACAGTTATCAGCTAAATATATTGGACCGGCCTTCACAGGTGAAGTTTGCATGTTTAGCTGGAATGGTATGTTGATACCTAATGCATAAGAAAATCATATAATGGAACTATCACTCCATTTCGAATGAATTTCAGCTTTTATCCGATTGAAATTTTATTTTCTAGAATACCAATTGGTTTTGAACTTTAATGTGACTATGCAACTTTGATTTAAAAGGAGCAAGATGCCCTTTTACATGTCAACATCGATGACCACACAAGATATTGTCTTAGATGGAGGGGTTAAAGCAAACAAACTATTTATATAATGGTATCTACTATACCCCTTAGCCCCCACCCATGACCATCATGACACTTGACCTGTGAAGAAGATGGTGTGATGCAGAGACGTATTATAACAAATTGATAATTGTGATAAACTTTTTGAACATATTCTTGCTTTCTAATTCTGAACAAAGAATATGTGTTTTCATAGTTGGGGAATATAACTCAAAGAAATAAAATAAAGGTATTTTCTACAAAAGCTCGTATATGAGTCTAAACTTCAAAGACAAACTTTATGTACCTTCACTATCGAAAGATCAAGATCAAAAGCTACACAAGGCCATCCAACAGCATTTCCATCTCCTCCAGCAGCTAAAGGAGTGGACAAAAAGTTGGCTAGGACCTGTATGACAATTTGCAAGAAGTCAGAGGAAGGGACATGCTAGAGTGGCAGGTCAAAATAAATTCACAAAAATTCTTTCACCTGTCCCATCTGCCCAAATCCAAGGATAACGACTGGTTCAGTAGCACCAAAATTTACAGCATCAGCAATTTTCTGGTACAAGTAATATAATCATCATACAGTAGAAAATAGCCTATAAAATCATCATATATTTTATACCGATGAACAATTAAGAAACTTACATAATCTTTTTCAAAGTTTCTAGCAATATATTCAGAAGCCTTTCGTCCAACATCATTGAGCAGAGGAGTTAGTGCCATAGAGAACACGACGATTATGATGAGAAGCTTGTTCAGTTCAAGTGGTAGCACACCAAGCCTACAATAATCCACCCAATAAATAAAGACCAAATAACCATGTAGAACAGATGTTATCACATAAAAACCATTAAACCAGCCATCAACCTGTTTGCAAGTGAAAAAACAACAAATCCGAATTCACCTCCCTGAGACAGCAGCAACCCAATCCTTACACTCTCTTGCAGTGTCAGTCCAACGCGAGGACCAATTGCTGTTATAATTAGAGTCTTAATGGCAATCAAACCTGCCAAGAGCGCAAGTACATTTGGCCACTCTCGCAGAAGAAGCTGAGTATGGAGTTGACAAATGTAAAACTTCGGTTCAGAAAAGCTACTCAGTTATCATTCAAAAGACAAAACAGTTTATATATGGATATAGAGTTACCTCTGTGTCAATAGAAGTTCCAGTAGTGACAAAAAATAACCCAAGAAGCAATCCTCTAAAAGGTCTTATATCAGCTTCAATTTGCGTTCGGAAATTTGTTTCTGCCAATAGAGCCCCAGCCAAGAATGCTCCAAGCTGTACAATTAAGTCAGTATTCAAGAAATTTAACGACATGACTGGGATAATACTACATCATTGTTATCAGTATAGAAGAAAAATTTACTCAACTGTGTCACTGAAGCCCAACTTCTGTGTTATAAGTGATGTCCCAGCAACTGTAAGTAAGCAGAGAGCAACAAAAGCTTCGGAGCTTCTTGCTTCCGCAACAAACTACAAGATAGATATATAAAGTGGTAACCACAATCCAATTATGTCTGTAGATTTTCATAAATTTAAGAACAATTTCAGACCTCAAAAATTCTCCTAAGAAAAAATTTTCCTCCGAAAGAAAGCAAACCTAGTCCTCCCAAAGCCTTTAAACTTTCTTTAAGAAGCATCGGCCAAATACTTTCCTCCAGTGGATTCTATGAAAAATCATATCAACATTAAGTGAGAAATAATAAGTAATATAATGTATCTGACAAGCCAAAAATTAACTTCTCCTTCTCGTAGGAAAGCAGGGTTTTGGCAGAATCCGTAAAGCCGATACTGACAGACACATGCCTCAACTTAAGCTCAAATCCAACCCCTTATTACTAAGATAAGAGGGGTATCTACTAGATACAAGGCTAGGATTTCTTTATGTACGAATACAGGGTTTTTGACCCTCACCTCGATATACAAATATGTCTCCACTAGGTCTCAAGCATGACAGAAACATCATATACCACATGACAATGAAATGATTTTATCTACTGCTCCCTCCGTCCCCTTTTAAATGTCCACTTGGAAAAAATTACACAATTTAAGAAAATGTTAGTTAAATACTTTTTCTCTTTAGGTACCCTTAATTATTATATTGAAAAATAAGAATCAAACTAAGTTTTAAAGGAGTCAAACTTTGGAATTGATATATATATAGGGATAGTTTTAGCAGATTACACCTAATTTCACTTTGAAAGTAGAGATGGACATGTATTAAGGGACAAATTTAATTTTGAAAATAGACAGGTAAAGGGGGACGGTGGGAGTATTTACTTTGCCTGGAGACAGCAGGTTTAGCTAAAATTACCCTCCATACACATTATGATATTAATTTGTCAGCTATTCAGTTTTCACCCCAGGTAACTGAGATTTTTAGGATTTCCTACAGTCTCCAATAAACATTTTACCAAATTCCTGTTATTAACTTATTATGGTGCTTACTTGACAAATCATGTACCCATCATAAACCATTTAGGTTCTGCAGAAGAACATGAACAATTTCTGAAACATGATTGAGCTAAAAGCAACTTAACATGAATGTTCTTACTGGACCTTAACAACAATGACTTGAGACAATCACAGGACATTAATGAGAGCAAGAATACACTCAATTAAAAAGTTCGATAATAATAATCATAATGATAACATAATACATAATGAGACAGAAAAAGATGCCAGAACAGGATCAAAAAAGCTCCTGCTAGGCTGCTGCCTTCCTTTTTACATATACAAGTAAAAATACATCAACTGGAAATAATAAAACTATTCATTCGAATTTTGTATTAGTATACACAAGAATTGGAATTTCTTTCTAGACACCTGATTTTATCAATCAATATATGATTTTGATTCGGATTCTCAGAAAATAGATAAAAGGGGATGACGGCACATCTTAACAATAACAAAGGTACATAGAAATTTTTCTGAAGATTCCGTTGATTTGTTCATTTAAAAAAAAAAGTAAACTCTTAACATAATTTGCGAGTAAAAGATCAAAAACAAAAGAGTTTCTGTATACCTGGCTCTCTAGCACTGGAAGTATGACTAAAAGAGGAACAACTGCTATATCCTACAAAATTCAAAAACAGAAAATCAAAATACATTGAATACCTTCTGAAATATTTGCATCATATTCTAGTTAATCAAGATAACAGAATAAACAGAGGAACAAAACCTCAATTCTGTAATGCCTTAAGTTTGGAAGTATAACACAAAAAAGTGGAACCTGTAATAGAAGTATCCCGAGTGTTGCTGAGCCGAATCTAGTTGGTAGCTCACCCTTCTCTGCAAGAAGCTATACAACTCTAGATAAGCAAAACCATTGAATATATTTATAAACTGAAATGACCTTCACTGCATGAGCATATGACAAAAGAGCACGTAAATAAGTACACATAAGGCAAAATTTCTTTTTAAACCCTCTATTTGTAATTTGCAGGGTTATTTTAACTTGACATATATAGTTTAGTACCTGAAGAACAAAAGCTGAAGACGACAATGAGAGTGCAGCACCAATTACTATAGCCTCATCAATGCTTCTGATGTTAACCTGATAGTTGTTCTCAATAAGCAACAGTATGCAACCCAAATTTATTTATGTGAAAATGTAAAACCTCACCAAGACATTACTACATACAGGATTTTACTAAGAAATGAAAGATGCCATGTTTTAGTAATTTGTAGTATAAACAAGTATAAAAAATGCATACAATGGTAATTGTTAAATATTGTTAAATTAGTGATGTAATTGATTACATATGCAAGTTAGGTAGACTATTCAACTTTGGTAGGTTGGTAGGTTGCCTAATTTATGATGTAATCCATGATGTAAATGGCTAGAGATGCAGCCTATAAATGGAGGTGTTCTCCTCTATTGTAAAACACAACACAATAACAGAAAACGCAGCAGAAGTAGTATAATAAAATACACAGTTCACTGCACCATCTCTCTCTTGTCTATCTATCTCTTTTCTCTCTATATTCAGTCATATATATGTATAAATCTGACATGGTATCAGAGCATGTTCAGTTCCTAAGGGAATAATACTGCCCACACAAACACAAATTCTGCCAAAAACTGCTATAAACATCACCCATTCTGCCCAGAAATTCTGCCCAGAAAACACACCAGATTCAGCCCAGATTCTGTCAAATTCTGCCCAGAAAAGACACAACAATATACAAGTTTTTCAAGGGAAATTTGCTGATTCTGTTTTCAGCAGAGGGGAGTAATTTTCTGCCATTTTCTGGCCAGTTTTTTTTATGCAGATTCTGTTTCCAGCAGAATTTTCTGCCCAGTTTTTTTATTTCTGCAAATTCTGTTTTTCAGCAAATCTTCTTGTAGTGTTGTTGTCTTGAATAATGGCGGAAGTTGTAAATGAGTCGGCTGCAAGGAACAATACCGGTCAAGGGAGTGTTAAATTTGGTTTCCACGGTACTCCATATGTTAACCCCAAATTTGACGGAAAGAATTTCTTGGAATGGTCGGAATCTTGCACACTCGCACTTAAATCCCATCGATTGATGAAATATATCAATGGGAAGGCCAAGAAGCCCTTGGCAACTGCTACAAGTTTTGATGATTGGGATAGCGAGAATGCCATGGTCAAGTCATGGTTGTTTAACTCTATGGAGTTACGTATTCGCAAAAGTTATCTGTTTCTTGATACTGCGGAAGCTGTTTGGAATTCCATCAACCGAACATACTCATATTCGGGTAATATGGCCAAACATTTCGAGGTAAAGCAGAAAATATGGTCTCTAACTCAAGGGGGCAGAACATTGACCGAATATTATTCGGAACTCACATCTCTATGGCAGGAGTCAGACCACTACACTGTGTTCGAGTGTAAACAGGCTGAAGACCAAGAGAAGTACCAAAAATTGGTACAAGAAGAACGAGTGATGAAGTTTCTTGCTGGACTGACAATGGAGTATGATTCAATCAAGAATCAACTCATTGGTCAGATTCCCTTTCCTACAGTTGAAGAAGCACATGGCCGTGTGCAGCTCGAAGAGAGTCGGAGAGAAAGCATGGCTCCGACTGATACTGTGCCTGATCGATCTGCACTTTTTACGGGAAGTGTTCAAAATCAAGGCAAAGCAGAACAGGTGACTGGGGCTTCAAAGGGTGAAAAAGATGTTCTCCGGTGTGACTATTGTAATAAGTTATACCATTCTCGTGAAGAATGCTATATCTTACACCCACACTTACGAGATCATGGTCGAGGAGGACGAAGCCGAGGTAGTTCATCCGGTAGGAGCTCAGGAAGAGGCACCCAATATAGTGCTCATCATACGACGTCTGAAAACCATGCTGACTCTGCTACTTCAGCAACGGGAGCAATAAGTGCAACAGAACTCAATGCTCTCCGTCAGCTATTGTCTCGAATGGAGACTGATTTACCAGTGACTTCATCTGCCAATTCTGCCCTTGCAGAATCAGGCGACAAACAAAATGCTTGGCAATGGTAAAGGGGTTGAAACCCCTTAATAAAGTGGCTATCTACTATAGCACTTGCATCAGCACCTTCTGTATTTTTGACGGCCTAAAATATACTGTGTGGTCGAAAATTCGATAACCGGTATCCCAAAAGACTCAATAAACTCAAGATCGGTCGATCCTAAAAATGGGTATAGTTGGACGCTCAGATTAAGCTCAAGGGGCTACTAGTGTCCACTCTTCAATCCCAAGATAGGTCTTTCATCCGAAGATGGGATTTCGAGTGAGGGGGCGTGTTAAATATTGTTAAATTAGTGATGTAATTGATTACATATGCAAGTTAGGTAGACTATTCAACTTTGGTAGGTTGGTAGGTTGCCTAATTTATGATGTAATCCATGATGTAAATGGCTAGAGATGCAGCCTATAAATGGAGGTGTTCTCCTCTATTGTAAAACACAACACAATAACAGAAAACGCAGCAGAAGTAGTATAATAAAATACACAGTTCACTGCACCATCTCTCTCTTGTCTATCTATCTCTTTTCTCTCTATATTCAGTCATATATATGTATAAATCTGACAGTAATAACTCACCACGTCAGATCTTGAATGAAACAGAAACTCCAAAATACGAGTACCAATAGCCCCATTAGGTGGCAGCTCAAATGCTGTGAAAGCAAGAGTACATAATACAACCTTCAATAAGATGAATTGCAGATATTAGGAAATTAAGATAGCCACCAACATTCAAATAATCAGACAGTTGATAATTAATACAATCATGGTAGCTAATCATACAATATGATGAATGCACAATTATATAATATAACTGTCAATTTGTATTTACACTTGCTAACAAGAAGAGGGCCATCATAATTAACAGAATTTATATGCCATATGCTTTTCTGCTTGAAGGTGAAACATCTGCAAGATTCTGCATATAGCAAGTAATAATTATGCGGACTTCATTGATTCCAATTTGGGCATATATCACATTAGAGTTCTGGTAATTATCAGGTTTGATGATAGTAATTATTAAAAAGAATGACTATCATATAATCAGCATAAAGCTGCCAGTTCATATGTTTAAATATCAAAATTCAGATAAAGAACCATTGAGTACTCAAGCTATATAATATAGTAGAACATGTACTCTTTACATTTTAGTTGCAAGTGGAGTATACACTTTATTTGGCCTTACATTATGATGCAATTATTATTATAAGGTGATCATAATTTTTAATGCTCTTTATCCAGGTGCTACGGATTTTATTGGGTTCTTTTTTCAATTTTTTACATTTTAGGGTTTTAGTAAAGCTAACTAACTTCCAAACTAGAATGCGTAACACAGTACTAAACATTTACCTGAGTCAATCCCATTCCAAAGGCAAATTTTGCAAGAGCTTTTAGACGCGCAAGTGAAAGCTCTAAACCCATCTCAAAAAGCTGCAAAATAACATATTTGGGTCAATTTAAATGTACATTTCTTCTGTAACAGAAACGAAGCTATGCATAAGTATAACATTGAGAAAACTATCTAATTTGTAAATACATAAATTATATCTTGACTTGGTGCATAAATTATTACATTCTAAACAACAATTCAGTAGCAAAAGTGAAGGGCGGATAGAGAATGTGATATACAATGACATATAACCTTTTCAACTTTTGAATAGCATATAACATTTCTACTTAACCAAGGCTGAGAATTTTCATGACCGATCTTCAATTATAGTAAGTTTTGTTACAAGATAATTTCTAATGAATTACTGCAGTTAGTAGCATCATACTGCATATAGAAACTACGACTTGAAACTAATTTTTAACTTATAGAAAATTAAAAAAAATAAGCATAAACATCAACATCAGAAAACACATGAAGTTCTAGGCTTCTAGATAGTTTTTGTATCAGCTTCATGGATAATTATATATGAGAGAGGTATGTAGTAAAAATGAAGTAAATGCTTTACCAAAAAAAGGATCCCCCACTCAGAAAGAACTTTAACATCCGTAAGATTCCTTATCAAGCCAAACTGATTAAGCACGATCCCGGCAAAGAAGAAACCTAGTATCTGTAAACCAGAATTTAGTCGGCATTCTAATCAACATAGATAATTTGATTCCTTTCGGAAGAAGAATAAACGATCAAAGAAAGTGCTCCTAATAGAAAAGTACTGGGATATTAAGGTGGTACAAAGCTCTGCATTTTTTCTGGTACGCACAAAATGTTTATCATACTCGTAATGTTGTTGATTGGTTACAGCCTTTTTCTTTCTCTGGTTCAAATTTATAGTTTAATGAAGTGAGATAGATTCATATATTCCTGTGCCATACTGGCTGTTTTCTAAGTTTTCATGCACTTGAATACATTTAAATTTCATTAGTGTTGCGTTAATAAGCCATCTAACCCTTTATTATTAAATACCTTGAAAATTACAGTTAAAACTAGATAACTTCACTACTTTTATCTCTTCGTGTTTTAACAGGAATAAACGGTAAACCAAACATCAGTTTAAACTTCTTTACAAAACTTAACGCGATCATATTCCACCTAAAAGTTTTCTTTTACTTCAAAATGATCAATTTGTAGAATCATTTACATGTTTTGAGTACCAGCAAGGCTAAATTGCATATCAAAAGAATAAATAACTATTCCTTACAGATATAAACCCTTTATCCTCAAAATTAAAGGATAAAAAATACACAGAAAAGGGTTGACAGCAAGTTATACCATTTTGATCCAAGTGCGAGAAACCAGCTACTGTCACAAGAGCTTACTGTTTTCGCTAGATGCCTCTTTCAGCTATAGAGGTTAATCTTAAAATCCGGATTGTGCAAAACAAGGTAAAATTACGGTCTTAATATTATATTAAAAATAAGCTGAAGTTAATAAAAAATGCAGCATTTTAACTTCAAAACATAGTGACTTTTTCCTAGTATTAAAACAACAGTTCACCTCTTGAACTCATATTTAAATTAATAGGAAAACATATTCCTATCATCTTATCACAAATTATCAGAATCGGGGAAGTTCATGCATTTTTACATACTTCATCTTTCAATTCCTAAGTAGTAGTACTCATCCGTACTGCACTTCTAAGTTCAAATTCTGTATTGTTGACTTATAGCATGATTCTCTTCCTCAGATCACACAAATGATATGTATTGTACATGTACAAGATGCAAGTTAGAGCAATGTAATGTTTAGCAGACACTAGATATCTTCATTATGAAGATATTATATTCTATAGATACATGTGTATATGAAACACTTACAGGGCTAGCTTTAATGATCTTGAATGCAGGAACAATCATGACTGTAACTACTAGGAATGTCAAAGTATCCAATCCTAGGTCATTGATGACGTCAATTGCACTCGCCACATCAAGTGCAGCACATATATGCATTGTTTTGTTCCGAGCCTGTTTGTTGTTGAAATAGTACACTCTGCCACCAAAACTTGAAGAAGCTAAAGAGGAAGTATCCCGCAAGACATTAGATGAACTGCTAGCACAATGATTTATTTTGTGTAATGTAGAGAACGCAGGCCCACAGACCAGTCTTTGATATGTGCACGAGACAGTGAAAAAATGACGACTAAAACGTGAAGCATGAGAACAAGCTTTGAGTGTAATAGCTTCATATCCCTGCACGTGGTACATAAGTTTTCATCAGAGATACTCCCTTACGATACAATTATTGAGAAAATTACATCAGCAGCTTAAAAGATATGATACATGGAAAGGCAGATGACATTCTTATTGCAGTGAAGTTCAGGAAAGAACATATATGTGAACACCTTAAAGGCCTAAACTTATCAAAGCACTAGGAAGGAACCAAAGACACTATGAACCAAACACTACATCAGAGAATGATGCAAAATAAAATAAACAGGACCAAATTGTTGAAAGTACCAAATAGCATTAGGGAAGTAATGACTTAATTATTAGAAGGGCCACAATATCCGCTTGGCTGTATATAATTATATGAAGCAAGGCTTCTTAGTTCGAAAGACCTCAGCAGGTACTCGTTGACAGTCTTTCTCACTACATCACAAAGGTAAGATCTTTTGAATAATTTTTTTTTCAAGTATATGTTTCCAAAGTGTAGGCAACCATTGGTTGGAACTTGGACCACCTTTTTCAAAAACTATAATGTGACTTAACAATCTATAACCTAATAGAGTTAGGTTTACTACTGCCAAGAGTCAATTTATTCTTCATACTAGCATAAAATGCTCTATATTATACTTCTATAAAGTGTAGAAATCACAAATATAAAAGCTATAACATGGTGCCTTGACTATAACTATAGTTGATGTTAAAGTGGACTAAAAATTATAGCAAGGTTTTATTACGCGTGTAAAGTTTAAAAGATAATGCTTACATTATGGAAGCAACTCCAAAATTCAATAACTTAGACCGGAACTCATTGGTACAACCATTCGAGCAAATGAACTAAAACTCGTAGTTCATAAGTGTACTCCAAGTATCCACTTATGATCTCTACTTATCTTAACAGCTCAACTGAACTATGTTACAGGTCAAGGAATCACCCCTACCATTTCACATAAACACATAAAAACGTCCTTTGTGATATAATATTCTAATATACAAAAGATATCTTTACTTCTAATGTGATGTAAGGTCAGTTAATCACCACATCATTTAACAATCAAAAGTACAAAATGCTTTAAATTTCCTAGACTAATCATGATGAACAAACTATCCACAAAACTTCAATGTACATATTACAAATATATACATATCATAATTCAAATTTTAGAATACCACAGTGCAGAAACAAACTCAAATCAAACTTTTGAATTTAGTGTTTAAAGCTGAACATTAATACAAATATAAAGATTCATATGCTTTTAAAACACTCCAAATTTTCAAGAATTTAACTGAAAAAAAAAAAAAAAGGAGATATGAAAGCAAGAACTTAAAGGGTATGATCAAAAAGATGAAAATTTTACCTTAGGGGGGGTATAGCAAGCAATTGGGTCAAGCAGCATGATGTTCATAGTAGAGGAAGATGGGTTAGTTTTAAGAGAATTAAAGGCATTTCAAGAAACACCCACAAATTAATAATAATTAAGATGAAGGAGAAGCTAGCTAAGCTCCTGACTGAAAACAAGATTTTGTGTTTGGATAAAGGAGAAGCTACTGACTAGATTTTACTGTTGGGTTAGAGGAGGACGTGTGGCCACACCCACACATTTATCCCCATGCATTTAGCGAGGGAGAGAGAGAGAGAGAGAGTCACATTTTAGAGAGAGGGATCATTGTCAGTGTTGCTTGCAGAAATCTAGTTGAGTATCAGCCTCTCCTTTTTTCCTGTCAGTAGGAATTAATATTCCTTGCATATTTCATTTTTTATATCAGGCTTCCGATTTTCTTTAATAATTTATAATTAATTATCATATTTAAATTTTTCAATCAGTCAAAAGTCTTTTAACACCAGAAACTTTGTTTAGAAAGAAAAGAAAAGAAAGATTAAAACAATATTTTCACACTTTGTTCCTGAATAATTTATTTGGAGAGAGAGGAAGATAAAATTAAAGAATAGGAAAGAAATTTTTTATATATTTGTCTCAAAAATCTTTTTCCCACTTTTGGAAAGATTTGGAAATTTCTCAATTTCTATCCTTTTTTTTTATCCTAGATTCAGGAACACAGTGTAAATCTCATGACTCACTGAATTACCGTAACTTTTAAAATTATTTTTAAAAAAATCAAATAGCTTAATACAATGTACCCATAAGTTATAAAATTTGAGATTTGGAACTAATAAATTAAGTTATTGATTACTCCTTCCGTCAGAAAAAAGTGTAAAGTAATGAAAAAAATTAAGAAAAATGAGCGAAATCAATATTTTATATAATAAAATGAGTTTAATGGAGTAAAGTAGTGGGTGTATTTACTTTTTATATTATAAAATTTTACTATTTTTGGTAAATTTTGGAATGTAAAAAATTAAGAGGGACATCCTAAAATATAAGTGTAAATGAATGAGAGGGAAATAGGAAGTATTATAATATAGATTAATCGATTAATGGAAAATTAATAAGAAAAATCAATTAAAGCAATAATTAGATATGCTTTGATGAAATAATAATATAAAATAGGGCTTTTTTGAAAAATACCATAGCATATATTGCAAAAATACTGTTATTTTAAAGTTCTATTTACAAAAATACCTTTAAAATACGTGATGCAACTACAATCAACCAGATGCAACTTTTTTTTGATAATTTAGTAAATCTAAAAGCAACCCAAATCAACTAATTGCAACTTAATTATTTCAACCTAAATCCATCAAAACAATCCAAAAACCCAAATCAACTGAAATCAACCAAACGCAACTGAAATTAACGCAACTTCATCGAAAATCAAAAAATACGACTAAGAAAACAGATTGGAGAACAGATAAAAACTCGTCGAAATCCAAAAGATCGGAGAACATATCGGAGGTTGTGGCCCGCGACCCCGATGATCAATAGAGATGAACAATATTTCAAAAATCAGAAATCGTACCGTCTTATATTTGCAGCCAGATAAGGTCTTATATTATGTTGAGAGTATTGATTACGATAATCTTACCATTAGGATTGTCGATGCTAACAACTCTTCTTCTGTAAAATCCCTCATATTTATATTTATTAATTTATTTGTTTAATATGATTTTTTTAGTGCTATATATTTGGCCCGTCTTTATCGCATATAAATGTGATTTGAGTGTACAAGTTAATGACACAATAGGTAATTTGACATCATGCAATAATGTTTATTAAAGTTTATTAAAGTTTAAATTGTGAATTTATTATCATATTTACGTGATTATATTATGCATTTGTGGGTGTCATTAATTTGCTTAACTTGCCTAGATTAAGTGTAGGTAAATATTGTCCTTTACTTAAATGTTAATTTCATTGATAAGCTAAGCTATGTTTACGTGACCACTTGATCAACATGGAACATGGTACTTGTGGATAACTAATAAAAGTCACATTCGGTTTTAAAAGATGAGTTAAAAGATATCCTAATCAACTTAGGAGTCTAATGCATCAGTTATATAAATATAGAAAATTATATCCACACTTCATACCCCTGCCATTTACGTTGAATAGAGCCGAGTAAACGTGAAAATATCAGTCAATCTAGGAGAATAAAAGATAGGCGAAGGATAGATGCTTGCCTGCTTGAGGTAACTAGCTTTAAAATCATGGTCTTTATATTAATTTTGTTCTCTGTATGTCATGCGTCATGTTGGTTTACTTAACATATCCATTACAATTAGAGTGACACTATATTAGGGCATTAAATAGAAGGAATATGTTTTGAATTTGGGTATTATGTGTGACCTGATTAGTGTGTTGAGTGTCCTTAATTATAGTTTATAATTTATGTGTATGCCATCTCTTTCGGGAGTTAATTTTCTTAAAACTAATTATAGCACCTAAATGCTTAATTATATGTACTGCACTAGATAGGACTTGTAAATGTATGCACTTATATTGCTAATTAATCTAATTGTTTTAGTTGTGTTAATTGTATTGATTTCATTAATGATCATATTAAGTGGGTTGATTAAGTCATTACTAATTATACTAGTTAATGCTGGGTTCATTTAGTAATATAAACTTATATAAAGCTAGCTATTTGTATGCGGGGACAAGTTTTTATAAAGATGACAGCATCTAGTAATTAATTCTTTTGGCATATAATCTGGTCAGGATTTCTATGTACTCAATGTAGTGTAATTTATGTATGCTAATGCTTGACAACAAAGGTACTTTTGAAAGGATTTTCTAGTTAAGCTAATTGAATTATATGTCAATACTTAGTATCTGTTAATGAACAATTCACATATTTTATTGCGATAATTATCATGTCCCATTTGTTTTACAGAGACCAACTAATATCATGATTCACTTATTTTGCATTGTATATGAATTTACTTGAGCACATGAAAGTATTTAAATATATAAATAATAGAGTGAAAATTTATGATCTTGTTGACTTGCCTGATTGTTCTACGAAATCTTATTATATTTAATCTGGTTTTTAGATTCGAGTATTGAGTTATAGTTGCATCTTATTACCGAGGGTTTCAAAATATCTTTATAATTCAGGTACGAATTCTGATCCTTGTTCCTTTTCTATTATTATAATAAATTGTCATTCTTTCGTATTAGGTACGAATTCTGATTCCTTTCTTTTAAAATAAATTCTTTTATAATCGTTGAGTTCATTGTCGAGCTAAATTCATAAACTGTGATTTATTGCATTCTTCTTATAAATCCTATTACAAATTCTTTGTTCATTTCTCTCCACTTAATTATTCGTTGGATTTATTGTAAGCTCATTTTTATAAATTGTTAGCTCTTGTACTCTGTGTGTACTTTTTAGTTCACACCCTTATATTTGTTTCATATTCCTTCTTTCTGGAATTATAGTTGCCTTACTCATTTTTATTTGTTTTGTTTCGCAATTGTATTGCGATATTGTTTTATTCTGTTCCGTTTCGTAAAATGAGTTTGGCAATATTTTGTAACCTTTCTGTTGGGCTCTTAGACCGATCTGTGTGGGTTAATCACAGACAATGTTCACATGGAGTTCGGAGTAAAGGTGAACTAGGCACTTACTCGCATCAGTGCTGTGAGTATGCGAGCACATCTCTGGGGTATGAGATTGTGTTTAGATCATGATCGCTTTTGTTCTGTTGAAATGCTTTATGCATTTCATGTATTTCTTCTTGTGGATTGCCGGAGAAGAAACGTCTGGACTGTACTCGCTTTGTGATCCGGACTTAGCGAGTACAGGTTATTTAGGAGACCCATATTGTACCCACCTTACTTGTGATTCAGCCTTTTATTTGTCGAACTTTAATTAATTCCTTTTGTACCGTCGACTCAGTTATTTATGATTGCATATTCTGTCATATTATATTCGTACTGGGCATTTGGCTCACTCGTATTGTTTTCCTTCCGCAGGTAATCAGGGGTAAACGGGGTTGAGATGAGTGATGCCAACCAGACTTTAGCTGCAGTCTATATAGTTTAAATAAATTCGAGAACTTGTTAGATTTATTTCTCAGACTTTTCAGTATTTTCATTTTGAAGATTAAAACATTGATGTTTATCATGATTTTCGGTTCTTTTCTTAATCGATTAAATATAATCTAGATTTTATTATGATATTTGTCTATTAGTTAACGATCCGAAAAGTCGGGTTGTTACAGTTGGTATCAGAGCTAAGGATATAGATTCTGTAGACTGTCTTTTAGGCATTGACCTGTGAGTTTTCGGTTGACTTCGCATGGGTAGGATTATGACTATGAATATCGACTTGTGATATGATTGTTTCGTATGTGCACTCACAAAAAATTTTGCAGGATGCCGCCAAAGAAATCTAATACTAGCCAAAACACTGGGGGAAATGTTACTCAGCAAATTGTGATGGATCAAAACACCTTTATGCATATGGTGCAGCAGGTGGTGGCTCAGCAAACGCAGAATCGTGGTGGTAACACACAGAATCAAGAAGGCCATACTATGTTTGATCGTTTTATGAAACAAAGGCCTAATTGCTTCAAGGAGGCCAAGACCCCAATGGATGCGGAAGCGTGGATTGATCATATGGAGAAGATCTTTCTGGTACTTAACTGCTCTGAGTTGGAAAAGGCTCGTTTTGGCATTTACCGTCTTGAAGGAGATGCTAGCATTTGGTGGAAGTCAGTGGTGGCTTCCCACGCAGCTGGATATGAGAATACTGTTACTTGGGATGTGTTTAAAGCACAGTTCAATCAGAGGTATTTTCCTGCCAGTATCCGTGAGGAGTATGCTCGGGAATATCAGAGCATAACTCAGAAGGAGGATGAATCTGTGGCGGACTTTCAGATCAGGTTTCAGAGGCTAGCTGGCTATGCACGGACCGTTGCTGGTACAGAGGAAGATAAAATCATGAAATTCAAGTGGGCTCTGAAGACTTCGATCCGTAACCACATCATTGCAAATCGCTACACTTCGATGGATAGCTTGGTGGACAGTGCTAGAGACCAAGAGCTTCATCAAGCTGATTACGCCAAGCAGTCGAAAGTTCAGAATCAGAAAAGAAAAAGGGACGATGACTCTACTGAGCAAAACAAGAATCTTAAGAATAATAATGAATCTTCTAGTGGATTCGAGAAAAATGATCACAGGTACAATACGCGAAATTTTCGACAGAGAAACGGGAACCAAGGGAATCACAATGGTGGAAAGCCTCGTTGTCAGCGTTGTGGAAAGATACACGGTGGAAACACATGTCATTGGACTACTGGCGCATGTTTCAGATGCGGAGAACAGGGTCACACTGTTCGAGATTGCAAGGTTCCATATAATAAGAGCGATGATCATGATAATCAAGAAGGAAGTAACAATCAAAAGATTACCGCAAATGATGCTGCAAATAATTAAGGTACTGTTCCAAAATTCTTTTAATTTGCAAGATGAAAAAAATAATAATTCGATGTCAGTACAATTAGTTCGTTTATGTTTAATTGTGGACAAATATGCATGCAGCTTATTTAGTTTATGTGTGAAATTTTGTGACACTCTTGCAAGGTGATAACTAGATATTTTTGACTTAAAAAAAAAACAGTGCTACAAAATTTAAAATACTGAAATACTGTTTTCTTTCAGCACATTTTCACTTCATGGAAGACCTTTGTTTGATGTGGACCCTCAATTCTGTTATTTATGCCTCTTGCTAGACGGGTAGATGTCCGATTTAATCAAGTTAATTGTATTAGCTCCCTTGTTAGGGTAACCAAGTTTTCAGAATATTCGTAAAAAAAAAAAAGTCTTCTTAGTAATTAGAGACACGTGATAGGTCACCTGAATTTCGAGGACGAAATTCTATTAAGGAGGGAAGAATGTAAAATCCCTCATATTTATATTTATTAATTTATTTGTTTAATATGATTTTTTTAGTGCTATATATTTGGCCCGTCTTTATCGCATATAAATGTGATTTGAGTGTACAAGTTAATGACACAATAGGTAATTTGACATCATGCAATAATGTTTATTAAAGTTTATTAAAGTTTAAATTGTGAATTTATTATCATATTTACGTGATTATATTATGCATTTGTGGGTGTCATTAATTTGCTTAACTTGCCTAGATTAAGTGTAGGTAAATATTGTCCTTTACTTAGATGTTAATTTCATTGATAAGCTAAGCTATGTTTACGTGACCACTTGATCAACATGGAACATGGTACTTGTGGATAACTAATAAAAGTCACATTCGGTTTTAAAAGATGAGTTAAAAGATATCCTAATCAACTTAGGAGTCTAATGCATCAGTTATATAAATATAGAAAATTATATCCACACTTCATGCCCCTGCCATTTACGTTGAATAGAGCCGAGTAAACGTGAAAATATCAGTCAATCTAGGAGAATAAAAGATAGGCGAAGGATAGATGCTTGCCTGCTTGAGGTAACTAGCTTTAAAATCATGGTCTTTATATTAATTTTGTTCTCTGTATGTCATGCGTCATGTTGGTTTACTTAACATATCCATTACAATTAGAGTGACACTATATTAGGGCATTAAATAGAAGGAATATGTTTTGAATTTGGGTATTATGTGTGACCTGATTAGTGTGTTGAGTGTCCTTAATTATAGTTTATAATTTATGTGTATGCCATCTCTTTCGGGAGTTAATTTTCTTAAAACTAATTATAGCACCTAAATGCTTAATTATATGTACTGCACTAGATAGGACTTGTAAATGTATGCACTTATATTGCTAATTAATCTAATTGTTTTAGTTGTGTTAATTGTATTGATTTCATTAATGATCATATTAAGTGGGTTGATTAAGTCATTACTAATTATACTAGTTAATGCTGGGTTCATTTAGTAATATAAACTTATATGAAGCTAGCTATTTGTATGCGGGGACAAGTTTTTATAAAGATGACAGCATCTAGTAATTAATTCTTTTGGCATATAATCTCGTCAGGATTTCTATGTACTCAATGTAGTGTAATTTATGTATGCTAATGCTTGACAACAAAGGTACTTTTGAAAGGATTTTCTAGTTAAGCTAATTGAATTATATGTCAATACTTAGTATCTGTTAATGAACAATTCACATATTTTATTGCGATAATTATCATGTCCCATTTGTTTTACAGAGACCAACTAATATCATGATTCACTTATTTTGCATTGTATATGAATTTACTTGAGCACATGAAAGTATTTAAATATATAAATAATAGAGTGAAAATTTATGATCTTGTTGACTTGCCTGATTGTTCTACGAAATCTTATTATATTTAATCTGGTTTTTAGATTCGAGTATTGAGTTATAGTTGCATCTTATTACCGAGGGTTTCAAAATATCTTTATAATTCAGGTACGAATTCTGATCCTTGTTCCTTTTCTATTATTATAATAAATTGTCATTCTTTCGTATTAGGTACGAATTCTGATTCCTTTCTTTTAAAATAAATTCTTTTATAATCGTTGAGTTCATTGTCGAGCTAAATTCATAAACTGTGATTTATTGCATTCTTCTTATAAATCCTATTACAAATTCTTTGTTCATTTCTCTCCACTTAATTATTCGTTGGATTTATTGTAAGCTCATTTTTATAAATTGTTAGCTCTTGTACTCTGTGTGTACTTTTTAGTTCACACCCTTATATTTGTTTCATTTTCCTTCTTTCTGGAATTATAGTTGCCTTACTCATTTTTATTTGTTTTGTTTCGCAATTGTATTGCGATATTGTTTTATTCTGTTCCGTTTCGTAAAATGAGTTTGGCAATATTTTGTAACCTTTCTGTTGGGCTCTTAGACCGATCTGTGTGGGTTAATCACAGACAATGTTCACATGGAGTTCGGAGTAAAGGTGAACTAGGCACTTACTCGCATCAGTGCTGTGAGTATGCGAGCACATCTCTGGGGTATGAGATTGTGTTTAGATCATGATCGCTTTTGTTCTGTTGAAATGCTTTATGCATTTCATGTATTTCTTCTTGTGGATTGCCGGAGAAGAAACGTCTGGACTGTACTCGCTTTGTGATCCGGACTTAGCGAGTACAGGTTATTTAGGAGACCCATATTGTACCCACCTTACTTGTGATTCAGCCTTTTATTTGTCGAACTTTAATTAATTCCTTTTGTACCGTCGACTCAGTTATTTATGATTGCATATTCTGTCATATTATATTCGTACTGGGCATTTGGCTCACTCGTATTGTTTTCCTTCCGCAGGTAATCAGGGGTAAACGGGGTTGAGATGAGTGATGCCAACCAGACTTTAGCTGCAGTCTATATAGTTTAAATAAATTCGAGAACTTGTTAGATTTATTTCTCAGACTTTTCAGTATTTTCATTTTGAAGATTAAAACATTGATGTTTATCATGATTTTCGGTTCTTTTCTTAATCGATTAAATATAATCTAGATTTTATTATGATATTTGTCTATTAGTTAACGATCCGAAAAGTCGGGTTGTTACATCTTCTCTTCCATTTCATTCTTTCAAGAAGCCGATTTTTCATTTAGAGGAAAAAGACCTTTAAAGGAGCTTAATCATCCAGTAACAATAATAGATTGTCCGTGTACTGTAAAATTTACCCGATACATGAATATTAGTTCACCAAATTCCGTTTCGTTCTCTACTTTGGGCAAGTATTCTGTTTACTCTTATTCCTATGTAGTGGCTGGGGTATCTGTGTTTGCTGTTACACCGTTGCAAATTTTGGAAATCGGAACTATTCGATTGAGGTACCGATATACGATTTATCTGGTGATTCGGTGAAAAATCGGTGATTTATCGGTGATTTTTGCAAAATCGGCCGAATCGATTCCAAAATTTTGACCGATTTTTGGCCGATTTATCGACGATTTTTCAGAAATCGGCCGATTTCAGAGCTGTTAAGAATGGGGTGGAATGGGGGTTAGATAAGATGGGTTATATTTGCAATTAAGATAGTATAAAATAGTATATTTGCAATAAATTTTGAAAAATAGTATATTTGCAATAAATTTGAAAAAATAGTATATTTGCACAACAAACTAGAAAATATAGTGTTTTTGGTAAATTCCCTAAAATATATTAGCTTTATTAGAAATGAAACATATCATTCGAAAATAATTTTTGAAATTAATCAGATTTTAAAAATTAAATTAATAAAATATATTTGGGTGAAAAACAAAAATATCCACATTTTAATTCCAACTATCCAAAATACCTACCGGGAAAAAGGGGCGCCCAAAATACCCACGGACCACGCATTACACACATGCGTACAGGGACTATACGCATGCTAGTAATGCGTGGATGCGTGGAGTGAGGCCACGCAAGTTACAGATGCGTGGAGTGTATAAATTTCAATTTTGTTGTCTGTGAACAGTACCAAGGGTTGCGCATGTCGACATTGCGTATCGTGAGATGCGCATCTCCAACATGCGCAACCGAGGTACTGTTCATCGTCTTCCAAGCTTGTGTCGGAGCAATTTTTCGACGAAATTTTAACCACTTTGTTCACTCTTTTTCCGGCATCGAACACTAGCATATTATATACCAAAATCTTCGCTTTTTCACCCTCTACATGTCTATACCATTGGATTTTCATTTGTTTTGCCGGATGCGAAATACCCAATTGGTACCTTTTTTCCGATCAACTTTTCCGATAAGCTAAAACACGTCCCTGCGGGGCCAAACTCAACAAATCTACTTGGAAAAATGGAGAGGAAAGTTTGGACAATATTTTGATGTATTCATATGTGGTGGAGGTAGCTGGAGGTGTACAAACGAAGAAGACAATCGGAGAGGCGATCGAGAGAGCCAGAGAATCGCCGGCTGTATTTGTGTCAAAATGACGTGTGCTGACGTTATTGCGCATCTGGGGAATGCGTTACCCCAGATGCGCAAGTGAGAAATGCGTATCACGACCTACGCATGCCCAGCATGCGTAGTTCGTGGGTAATTTGGGCGGACGATTCCGCATACGGGTATTTCGGGCACTTTGATTACAAAAGTAGTGTATTTTGGTCATTTTCTCAATATATTTTATAAATTAAATCAAAATTCTTTGAAAAATAGTACCATGTTACCAACCCCAAAGTCAACCTTTTTTTCTCTCAAATTTTAAGAATGAAACAAGAACAATCCTATGATTAGCTGACATTTGTAACCAACTCTCAAGATCTTCTAATAAACACATGGATGCCTGGTTATCGACAGTTATAGCCATCTATCCGCTAAAAGTTTTCACAAATAGATTTAACACTGAAAATTGATGCGTAAACTCAAATGCTTGCTGTTATTATTGTTGTTAAGTTACCATTATTCATTATTACAAGGGGTGACAGCAAATCATCAACCTCTTAAGATATGCAATATTATGTTAATGTCCTCCTCCTAATTACTTCAAGTATAAAGTATGTGAGTTGGTGATCTAACATGGTTTCAGATATCAGAGCTCAAATTGAAAGGTCTCTCAAGGTGATCCACTCATCCACTGTTGGTCTCAAAAATGGGCTTTGGTAAGAATGCTTCATGAGATTTCTAATATTCAAGTTAATCAAGAGGAATGTAGTCTGAAAGTGATAAAGGTTTTCATCTCTGATAACTATAATAAATTTAATTATACAGTTAAACCTCTTTAAAGTAATACGCTTGGGACCGGGAAAAAATATTACTTTATCGAGTTTATTACTTTATTGAAAGTAAAAATACATTGATTGTTTGCCTCCTGTAACTTCCAAAAGGAAAAAAGATCCATTATGTTGGGATCGGAAAAATATATTACTATAGCGAGTTTATTATTTTATCGATTATTACATCGAGGTTCAACTGTATTTGCAAGGAAGCTTCCTTATTTTTCAGGATGTAAATACTGAATACAGAACTGAGACATGACTGGATATGGTTAGGACTCAGAGTCAAAACCAAACTCTCCTTATTCCAGAACAAAAAAGTACAAAACAAACTGAAAACAACAAGACAGACAGAGAGTGTGTGTGTGTGTGTAATAGATGAACCTATTGGAGAGATTAGAACAATAATTGATAAACAAAATCTCTAGACGTAGGCATCGGGGTTTTGGAGGAGGTAGCCTTCAACAACTTTGTACATCAACAGAACCTTTTCCTTGCCAGCCTTGATATCCTCTTCTTTCAGCATAAATTCTCCTTTAGTGTAATACTTGCTTGTTACCTTAGAGACAGTACCACCACTAGGTGAGGACTCAAATTTAACCTCATAAGTTATTTTTTCAAGATTTTCAACCAAGGCATCGCCTTCCAACAACGTGTAGTTATATGTGCACTTGTCTTCATTGAGCTCATCAATGTGGTACTTCACACTATTAAAATTGCGACCTACGTGATGAGTAATTTTGATGTTTTCCAATTAGTATAAAATCATTAGACGTGTTTTACTAGAATCGAGATGTATGTTGCGAAAATAATGAGTATATGCATGCATGTGGCGAAAATAAGCAGGAGTAAATGAGCTAGCTAACCGTCAATGAAGTTGATCCGCTTGATGCTTCCAGCTCCTCCATCACCTTGAATAAGTTCAATGCTCTTGATACCTTGTGGCAAGAGTTTTGGAATCAAGTTGTGAGAGTCGAGGATGGAGGCCTTGAAGATCCTTGATGGAGCAATAGGGGAAGTGTACTCATCAGTAAAGCTTGCAAATCCCATGCTTGTTTACGTTAAGTTTTGATTAAAACTAAAATATTAAAGTAGATCAATGAAGAGCTTCTTGAGTTGGTTTTAGTGATATGGTATAGGAATGGTATTTATAGGATAAGAAGAGATCTGCTTGGAAGTGTGTCTGTGTAATGCCATGACAAGTCACCACGGCAAGTGGGAAAATATATTCTGGTGTTTGTCTATTTTTATGTCAGTGCACTGGTCCAAGGTATAGAATCTAAGCGACGATGACAATAAGATGAGAAGGGGATAAAAGAGTAAGAGGCATTACACCCTTAAGTTCCTGATGCATTATTTTATTTTATTTTTCTAAATATATTGTGCACAAAACAAATTTTTGGATCTCAAGCTCTCAGCATAGTGAGAATTAGGGAATATATATCAAAGCATATGCTTAAAAAAGTCCAAAGATTCACAATACTTAATTGAAGTAGTACAATACGTCCATGTACTATACTTGATTCTGTTACAGGAGAACTTCTCATTCCAGCAATAATATTCTTAGTTTTGTTACACCATGGCCTGGATTTCAGGTCTTCGTTCTTCCTTTGATGGCTTTCGAATTGTCAAGCGTTGCAACACCTCAAAATGCTGTAAATGACCGTATTGAACAATTGTTTCTCTCGGTTCTGCTTTAAGGCAGAGTGTCAACTAATACATATGAGAGTTTTAGGTCATACTATACGATCATGCCAAGACCTCTTCCTAATTAACACCTTAGTATTTTGGGTGGGTTGGTTATTAACATATTATTCGACACAACCAACACAACAATTGCTACACTATAATAATAACATTGAAATAGCCGGAAGAATTTCACTTGAGGTAAATATAGCTTGTTTTCAGTCCCCAGAAGATTGTCAGGTTAGTTAAAAGACATGTTTCCATGCATCATGCCTTCATATGTGTCAATGATCTCTCAAAAGTTGGGGTTCTTCACTGCAACAACCTGTTGTGTTAACTGGAAGACTGATCGGAGTAAAGTTCATATGATCGTATTTCACCATGCCCAAGTCCTACGGACAAGTAGGATAGATTAAAAATGTTTGGTTTTTTTGGTGATGGTATTGTGTGTACGTAAATAATAAATTTTGTAACCAGGCCTGTTGATAATTGATCACCGACAATTGTGATAGTTCTATGTTTGTTTTCATCCTCAGGCCAAGTAAGCAAGCCCTAACTCTACAATAACATGATATTATCCGCACGTATTTGTTTTTGGGCACATCCCAAAAAGAATCATATTATTGCAGTTGTTTTGGCTTCTTATATTTAGGATAATTCTTCTTTATCTTGACGATAATTCTTTTTTATCTTGACGATGTGGGACTTCGGTTGACACCCACTCTACAGTTCGAACTTTGAAGAGCAAGGAATAGTATCGATTTTTAATGGAGATATACAGTACTATTTGGTGGATTAGTAGCATGAACGGGTCAAATAATGTTGCATATGCCAAATAGGAGTTATGATTGATTTATTTATGCATATTAAGGTGGCCTCTACAATCTTGTTTTCTCGTTGTAGCAAGCATGATTATATTGATTGGCACAATGGCACCTCACTTGCAGAAGATGAAGAAATGTGGGCTAGTATTATCATGATTAGAAACGATTAATATGATTGTATGAGCTTAAAGGGAATGAAGAAAGCTGAAATCTTTAACAAGGCAGGTTGTGATTACTTGAGGACTCCTTTTTCCTGCAAATTTTGAGAAATTCACTGGCTCAAGTCCATGCCTGGGTGTCTGATAAATTTAGGTCCCACCCTCCACCTATATTTGCTTCTTGAATTATAGCTATTAATCTTTTTCTTTTTTTCTAAAGAGACCAATTGTGGTACCCCCACAAAATTTATCATTGGAATGATCTTGGAATATCTATACAGCAAGCTTTAAATATTTCTTTTTCTCTAGCTAGATTTTGTGTCAGTAATGACTAATGAGTATTCATCAGACTATCAATATCGTGTATGGTGATGTTTATAAGTAAAATGAACTGATTTTGAGTGTGATTTCTTTTGACCTTGTGATTCTTTTGCTAATTTAGCCTTGTAACTTGCAAGTCTGAATCTTTTGTAGGATAGTGGAGAAACCAAATTTAGGTAATATGATTAATAATTTCGGTAAATTTTCTTTGTCGAAGTTGGCTGTTTGATATGAGATCGGTTGTGTAAGGTGGGTGGATAAACGTTCAAAATTCTTTACAAAAATCATTGTCCTGCAGCACTTGGGAGGAAAAATAATGTGCAGGTGTGCAACACCAGATGAGCTGGGTAAAAAAAACATAAAGGTTGTAATCACTGCTCGATTTTTAACACTCATAACCTCTTCCAAGAATCGTATCCTCTGATCTTTCTCTATCTATCAACTTCTTGTTTATCACTCTGGATGATTGATATCTAGAGGGTTATAATTATAATAACACGAATAAGTCACATGTAGTTGGCGCCTTAATCGTACCACTACCATTGAGCAACTTACTAATGTGAAGTTATCTTTTAACTTGTCTTATTCATTTGGTTTTTCTTTTGTGCCTACTATCCGACATGCAGAACTGCCTTTTCTGGTGCAAACACCATGATGGAACGTTGAAGTCTTATCGCGAATATGACCTTTCTTTTCTTTCCGATTTGGTTGTTTTCTTGTCATCATCAACAGTTCATACTACGGTCCCAGATCATCAGAAATCATCGTGGTTTCTTATGCAACCACATACTTGAATGGTTGTAGCTTCAAGAGAACTGTATACATTTCCACTCATTGTGGTAGAATATGGAAGTACACATCTGTAGGTAGGATTGCATGACAAAGGTATCCTAAGGACTTGGACTTATTTGTTAGGGCCATCTGAACTCATATCATACCACAGCATGTTCGGTAAGATTTTGGTAGATTCATAGTACTCAGAGATTACCTTTTTTCATGATATCTTCTATAATTTGATACTTATCATTCTATAAAACATTATCTTTCCCAAAAGCCTGTCATCTGCACTTAAATTGTCTTTCTACTCTTTCTGAGTACACTACTTTCGAGTGGAGCATACTGAGTATGTTTGGGTTAGTCTATCCAGAAGTAGTAGTGTAGTTGTAAAATCTTGTAAATGTTACAGCGCATACTGCTACATCTTCAATATCAAACACTTCATTTATGAAAGAAATTACAAATAGGAAATCATTAACCAAAAATACAAAAACATGGCCTAATAGAATAGGGCAAAAACAGGAACACTGATATTGTTTAACTGAAAAGAGGCGAAGAATTAACAGTAATTTTAAAAAGAACCAAATACAAAGATAACATACGGAAATTGGTGTAAGAGAGCACAAATGGGCATGTATGGTCTTACGAAATGGAGTTCCTCCACCTTCTAGGTATCTTTTTAGTTTGTTCTGCATTTGGAACATTCTGAGACCCACTTTCATGATTTTCTGTCATCTTAGTCATCTTGCTAAGCTTTTTCCAGCCACTAGTCCATGCTGATGTATGCTTTGGCTTCACCAGTTTATCGAATTGTCTCTGTAATGTTTCCATGTCATTTTGAAGCTCAAGATACTTGGTTTTGACAGTCTCAAGTTCAAACTTGAGAGTGTTAATGTCCTTCTTAGCTGTAGCCCATCCTTCTTGAAATGACAGAGGTGTTGCTTCAAGTAATGTGTTTCTGTTTGATACAATTGGTTGATACTGAGTATCTCCGGCTTCTTTGAGGGAGTTACTGGCTATAGCATTGCTGATCTTAACTTGCTCTGAGAAGAGTACTTGCACCACAACTCTAAGTGGGAGACGCTCATTTTGAGCAGCATGCAGACAAGCGTCAATAGATAGCTTCTGGCAATCCATCACACGGCATAAACGTTTCCTTTCATGCTCTGAGAGTGTTGGATGGGCCTATCATTTTACAAATGTAAATAGTAAATAATTAATTGGGATTCCAACCATTCTAGATGTCAGATGACATAGAGATATCAATGAGAAGTGTTTCTTGGCACTGTAATTATGATTACCATAACTGTTATGCATTTATAATTATACTATGTATATGTTATTTGCAGATATATGCTGTCTAATACTTTAGCTGCATTAAGGTATGAAGTCATACGTTGTCCTATTTCAGGTACTATATTTAAGTGATTCCTATCCAACTTCAGAATCTTTTTGTAATAAATCAAAGAAACTAGTTAGAGTAAGTTTGAAATACCTTAAGATAGGAATCAATTGCTCGATAAAGTCCATCATCACAAGTTCTCGCTGATTCTGGCAAAGCCTCAGCTAGTACCTGAAATTTAGTCATCGATAGGTTTCTGTCTCTTGAAACCTCGGTAAGGTAACTGTCAACAAGCCTTGCAACCCTCATTTTAGCATTTGGATTATTGCCTCTTTGAGTCCCGTCATACATTGACTGCCTACCAGGGCTTGAACTTTCTGTTTGCTCTTGAACAAGGAAATGTTCCAAAAGCCTTTGAACAAGATCTACATCATAGGTGCTTTCACTTTTGCTGTACGACGGTATAAGAAGATCAGACAATGCAGCCTGTTCAAACTGCATTCCAACCCGTTTCTCTAGTTCAGTAACCAAAGCAGGAGCCACTTTCAACATATTAGCCATTTTCAACAACCGAAGAAGGAAACTACAGGAAACACTATCCTTTTGTGGAGGAATTATACTTATCAAGCTCTCAACAATCATTCGTTGATCTTTTGTGTGAACGGGTGGTGGATCATCTTTTGTTCCTGCCACGATCATATGAAGCCCCCCTTTCCAACTACTGCCACCACTACTATTACTATGGCTGCTATTACTTCCTTCATCTAGTACTGCCCCGGACCCATCTTTCATGAACCCCGGGAGCCATTTGACTGCATAGTGTGTTAGTGAAGCGCCCAGCAGTTCGAATCTCATCCCCTTTACTTTGATTGCATTAATGACTCTAACAAAATGATCAATTCGAAGAATGGAAACATCTTCAAACCACCAATCTGAAGGGACTTGATGGTTTCTACTTGGGCTTGAGTCCTTCATTTCCTTCCAGCTTGGGCTAGAAACTTTCGGGGGCTTCCCTGTGTACTGCCATCTTATTCCTTTTGGGTTGGCACAAGCTTTCCATGCAATGGACTCGCTACATCTCCTTACAATCTGGAGATTTTCAGCCCATGGTGATAGCTTCTCACAGCTTTTCAATACTAGTATAGAATCTCTCCATGATGACAATACCACGTAACTAAGAAAAGCTTCTGTTTTGAATATAAGGTTCCCTTCTTCCAAGTCCTCAGTCATTTCGAGATATTCTGCTGCACACCTTAGGCCAGATATATTCGTTGCTGTTAAATCAACAGCAATTCCATAGCAAAACTTTGCTGCTAGCTCAAAAGCCTCCGGTCCACCAGGAAGCTCATCTAAAGCTATCTTGCTCAACTCTACCTCGCGGGATTCATATATAATTCTGTTCATCTTTCCACTTCTCGAAAGCAACGGATACTGTTCAATCAATCATAAATAAGACAAGGTAGGATCACTAAAAATTTTAGAAAATTGATCTTGATAAAAATGAAAGTTCTCTAAACGAAGACAAAAGTAGCTACCTTGTGCAAGTGGAACGTAACATCTCCAATTTGAACTAGAAAATCACTTGGAACGTCAGTTGCAACAAACCTAGCAGCAAAAAGCACACAATTATTGTTTGAGAAATTTATAGTAACTTCACTTGTTTAGCAACATAAATCATCACTTCAAGCCACACATACTATGACATAGACCTAAATCTATGCAAGTCTAAAATTAAATTGTAAAGTTGATTTCCATGTACTGTCCATTTCCAAGGCATATAACTCATTTGCACTCAGCATATAAACAAAATATCAATCTTCACAAAAGGCTTAGTTTCCTGTCATGTCCATTTCTATGGCATAAAATTCATTTAAACCGGTGATTTGTACTAGTGTGATCGATAACTAAACTAGTGTGACAGTATTTAATAGATAGTTTGTAGCGGAACATGACAAGTACATACCAAGACTGGCCTCTTTGTTCGAATCCTTCAGTCTTGACACCATGCTTGCTAGTAGTAAGAACTCCATTGCCATAATCTCTGGCACCAACTGACTCACTCTCGGAATCCCACATTTTTCGAAACCAAATACTTGGACAAAACAAAACACGACTCAGAAAAAACTCTCTACAAAGACTAAAGAGTTGAGAACATGGCAGAACAACTGGGAAAGTGTGAGTAGAAAAGGAAGAAAAATTCCCCACATGGGGTGCTTGGAATTATCTTCTTAATTGTCGGCTTCTTTCAAGAATTGTTACGTACAGGCTGTGAAGTAATGGGCAGTACTGTTCGTGTAACATTTGCTTAATAATTCTTTTCTTTTACCCAGAAAATATCACATCTCTCTAGTCATAGCTAAATCTCACTGCACCTTTAGGCTTTAGTCCCTTTTCTCTGCCTGAATCTACTTTTTTTATGTGATAATTATGTTACTATCTAATTATAGCAAAAATAACTGTATCAGCACAAATATATATCAAGTTACATTTTTCTCGCTCTTTTTACGGGATGTAAAGTACAACCTAAAAGTAAAAACGCATTTTCGAAATTTTGTACTTGTTAAAATAGAAATGTAGAGGACAGCCTAAAAGTAAAAACGTATTTTCGAAATTTAGTAATTGTAGCTAAAATAGAAATTGATAAAACTAGTATGTGTTTAACTGATGAAGCTAAAACAATGTACAGTAAGAAAAAACAATAACTCTTGTATTGCTTGTATAAAGCTTGATTATATTACATGAATGAAGAACTAATATATAGAGATTACATAACGTGTTTGTTGAATGAAACTATAGCTAGCTGACTGTTGACTTGTTAGCTAGCCGACTATTGAATTTAACAAGATTGTGTTTACATTTACATTTCAACACCCCCCCTCAAACTTAAGATGGTTGAAAAACCAATTTGAGTTTGCAATCACGAAATGAACCAGGAGGAAGAGATTTCGTGAAAATATCTGCAACATTATCTGCACTAGAGATAGCATGAAGACGAACTGTTCCTTTTTCAACCTGTTGACGGGTGAAATGACAATCAATCTCTATATGTTTAGTGCGTTCATGAAAGACATCATTGTGAGCAATGTCCCTGGCACTTTTGCTATCACAGTAGATAATAGTGGCTGGAGAATGAGTTACAGTCATTTCTTCAAGTAACCATCGTAGCCAAATTAATTCCTGCGTGGTGTCAGCTAGAGCTCGATCAACTGACTCGGCACTGGATTTTGAGGCAAGGGATTGTTTCTTACTACGCCAAGAGATAAGAGAGTCACCCAAAAAGAAGCAAAATCCTGTAGTGGAACATCTGGTAGTGGGATCACCACCCCAATCAGCATCAGAATAGGCATGTAACTCAAGTGATGAGTTGTATGCATAATGTAATCAATGAAAGATGGTGCCTTTGACATAACGAAGTATGTGAAGAACAGCTGTATAGTGAGGAGTGCGAGGAGCTGCCATAAACTGACTAACAATGTGAACGGCATGAGCTATATCTGGACGAGTCACAGTGAGGTAAATTAAACTACCAACTAGCTGACGATACAATGTAGGGTTAGTAAGAAGTTCACCATCATGAGCATTTAGTTTAACCTCGTATTCTAGAGGTGTAGATGCAATCTTAGTGTCGCTAATTCCAGATTTTAATAGAAGGTCAGATGCATACTTGACTTGAGATAGATTGTAGCCTGTAGGGACAGAAAAGACCTCAAGACCCAAGAAATAGCTCAATGAATCAAGATTTTTCATTTCGAATTGTTGACTGAGAAATTGTTTTAATTCAGAAATACCCGTGGTATCATCTCCCGTGATGATCATATCATCCACATATAAGAGAAGTAAAACAATTCCTCATTCTGATCGTCAAATAAAGAGAGCATGATCATATGGACTTGAAGTGAAACCCAACTGTTGAACTACTTTGCTAAATTTTTCAAACCATGCCCGTGGTGCTTGTTTAAGACCATAAAGAGCCTTGTTAAGCTTGAGCACTTGATTTGGAGAGTGGGAGAAACCAGGAGGAGGTTTAAGGTAAACTTCCTCATGTAGATCTCCATTAAGGAAAGCATTCTTGACATCCATTTGCCACATATTCCAATGTTTGGATGCTCCAACCGCGAGTAAACTTCGAACGGATGTGAGACGAGCAACCGGTGCAAAAGTTTCCTCATAGTCAATGCCATACTCTTGAGTAAAGCCTCTGGAAACTAGGCGAGCTTTATACCGATCAATGGAGCCGTCAGATTTTGTAAATCCATCGACAGCTGACTGCTGTTTTGCCAGGAGGCAAAGTAACCAAATCCCAAGTGTGAGTTTTGTCTAATGCATGAAGTTCCTCCGCCATTGCTTTCTGCCAAAAAGGGTTAGCACTGGCCTCTCTATATGTTTGAGGCTCATGTAACGATTGTATTGCAGAATAAACATGATAATCAGTAAATCGAACAGGAGGTTGTCTTACCCGTGTAGAACGATGAATAGGCTCAGCTGAAGGTGATGGTAGCATAGGGGGCTCAACATCAGAATCCTCAGACTGAACTTCTGTTGGAGGAACATTAGAATCTGTTGGAATTGTTTCAGAAGTTGTCGAAGAGTCCACATGTTCATCACTGGGATGTAGATCAACAAAAGGATCTGTAAAGTAAGAAATGCTAGAAGAAGTGTCAATTTTAAAATCTGACATAGATGAGAACATTTTGTGTTCCCAAAATGTCACATTACGAGAGACTCGTAATCGTTGAGAGATAGGATCCCAACAACGATATCCTTTCTGACCACTACCATAACCAATGAAGCAACAAAGGCAAGCACGTGGCTCTAGTTTTGTTCTTTCATGTGGAGGAAGAAGAACAAAACATGCAGAACCGAAAACCTTAAGAGAATCATATGATGGTGGTTTTTCATATAATTTTTCATAAGGAGATACGTTATCTGTAATAGGAGAAGGAATCATATTTATTGTATGGACAGCAGTCAATGCAGCTTCCCCCCAAAAGAATTCTGGACAAGAAGAAGAAATGAGAAGAGCTCGAATCGTATCAAGGATGTGTCTGTGTTTACGTTCTGCACGACCATTTTGTTGTGATGTGTATGGACAAAAACTTTGTGCAAGAGTACCAGAAGATGCCAAAAATTTTGTAAGTTCTGATTCTTTGTATTCTTTGGCATTATCAGCACGAAAAAGTTTGATTTTCTTGTTGAGTATCAATCATTTTGGCAAAATTTTTGTAAGTTTCCCCTAATTCAGATCGATTTTTCAAAATGTATATCCAAGTGTATCGAGAAAAATCATCAACAAATATCACATAATATCTTGACCCCCCCCATAGTTGGAGTTGGAGAGGGACCCCAAATATCAGAGTGTATAAGATCGAAAATAGCTAATGATTTTTCATAATGGATAGGAAATGGAAGTACATGTTGTTTTGCTAGTTTGCATGATACACAATCAATAGTGTCTGCATTAACACTACCTAGATGACCACTAGAAACTAGACTACGTAAACGAGAAGGTGAAGGATGACCTAACCGGGAATGCCAGATGCTAGTCGTGGATGAAACAGAACCAACTAGATTAGTGGATGATGTTGATGTAGGAAGATGAAGGGAAGTGAGCTCAAACAACCTTCCGCATCTACGTCCTGTCCCAAGAGTTTGTCATGTCTGATGATCCTGTACATGACATCCAAAAGAGGTAAACAAAATGTTAAGACCGAGATCACCTAGTTGACCAATGGAAATGAGATTAAGTGAAAGATTATGAACAAAATATGTGTTAGGAAGAGAAAGATCTTCCATGGATATAGTTCCAATTTGTGCCACTTTCATTGTCGAGCCATCAGCAGTTTGAATATTTGGAAGGCATAAACTCTGTGTTTTTGTGGTAAATATAGATGGATCATTGGTCATGTGATTGCAACACACAAAATCAAAATACCAAGAATTACCTGAAGTGACAGAGAATGCAGTGGAAGAAGAGTTGGTTTTAAGTAAAACCTGTCGAAGCAAGGCTTCAAGCTCACTTGTGGATGTAGTTTGTGCAGTTTCTGATGTGGATTCAGAGGTTGCAGCAACAGAAGACTGAGAGAACTTGTTCCGACAGAAAGATGACTTTTTATTGCAGAATTGTGGGGCATAATGACCCTTTTGATGGCAATGTTGGCAGGTATGATTGCAAAGTGTTGCACAATCCTTGATCAAGTGTCCATTTTGCCTACAAAACTTGTAAAATGGTTTATCAAAGGTGGATGATGAAGGTATTGCTAGGACCATATCTTTCACATGGATGCCTTTTGCCGATGTCGAGTCGAGTTTCTTCAGATATGAGTTCCAAAATAGCAGTCTCCAAAGAGGGTAGCGGAACACGATGAAGCAAAGCAGCTCTAACTGGTTCATAATCTGGTGTAAGAGCCATTAAAAACTGGATAAGTCGCTGTTGATCACGATATGTGTGATAAAGTGCGGCATCCTCTGTGTTTTTCCACTTTGGTTCAGACAAAGTCAGTTGATCCCAAAGTGCTTGTATTTGAGATAGAAAATCAGCGACAGATTGACCAGGTGCTTGTATCTGCTTGCTGAGAGAATGTATAATCTGATATTGATGTGAAAGATCGGATGTAGTGTACCGAGATTGCAAAAGATCCCAGATTTCTTTTGCGGTGTCAAAATTTCCAAATTGTAAATTAATTTTAGAAACGGAAGAGTTTCTAAAATATGTAATAACTTGATGATTTTTGACATCCCATTCTTCGACGCGATCTTTTAATTGTGAATCAGTTTCATCCTTCTCCTTGGTAGGAATAGTGAAATCCCCGTTAACGTACCTCCAAAGACGTTTTCCCTTGAGAAAGCTACGCATAGCTTGAGACCAAGATAAATAGTTTGAGCCGCTCAAAATTGTTTGAATCGGTGAACTACTTTCTCTTTCCATTTATGCAAGTAATCAAAGTGAAACTTTGAAAACTTCGGGGACTGTAATGTAGAAATAAAACAATCCAAGAGCTGAAATGTTAGTTAAGAAAAGCTGGAGGGTTAACTTGCAAGATCTGGTGAAGTGTGGTTACTGAGACGTAATTAGGCCAGTAAAAGTAATTAGACTAGTAAAAGGAATACGCGTGCTGGATTAAGTTGCTGGGCCCAAAACAAATTACTTTGTTATTTATATAACAAAGTAATACGCGTGTAATCAACGGACCGACACAGTAGCTTCAGAATGATAAACAAGCTGTATACGGAAAAACAATATTTATATACAGGATTATGAAGAGAGTACAAAGGATAGAAAACACCTTGAAGGAGTTAATTACGAGTGTAATCAAGACGAAATCGTGGGTGAGTCTAGAGGTTCAAAGGTTCAGTATGGGTGAGTTTGAACGAGTTGATTAACTCGATGTGTGATAAAATAGTCCCAAATTCTTTTCTCATTCAAAGGTGGAGACACTCGCCTCAAGTTTATTACAATACATCACAATTATTTATATAGCAAATCCCTAATTCTCAATAATGGAAATTAATACATTAAGGGAACTCTCCCTATTTACTAATAATACAATAAAGGTAATTCTCCATATTTTCTCATAAAAATATATATTAACATATTTGTCTAACATCCCCCCTCAAACTCACGATACTCAATCGAGAGTTTGCCAAAATTAAAAAAATAAAATAAATTTGAATCATCCTCTCCAATTATCATAATCATCCGCTTGAATCAGCTTTTCATTGTGTTCAACTTTTCATTCTCGTCTTCATCATCTTTGTCATCGTTGCCACCATTATTGTTTCTGTCACAATTCTTCTCAAAATCTCTCTTTTGGTTGGCGTTTGTTTGATATAGTCTCTTTCTCAATTCCATCATCATCGTTGTGCTTTCGCCTTATCATTATCTTTGTTCTCATGATTTTTTTTCTTCCATATCCAAGAATTCTTGCAGATTTTTTTCCCCACTGATAGAATATATTTTTATATATATTTTAGATGATTTTATTCTCATATTTATTGTGTTTTGCATTGATTTGGATTTTTATTTAATAGATTTGATTGTTTTATTGTAGGAAATAAAGAATTCATGACTTGGAAGGATTTGGAGCAAAAAGAGCTATTTTGGAGTTAAAATAGGAGAAAATTCGTATTATTGGGCTATACGGGCTGCCTGCACTGTTTGGGCCATATCTTGAGTTCCAGAAGTCAAAATTTGACGATCTTACTGTCCACGCGAAGCTTGTGGAATTATCTTTAATTCAGAGGTGGTCCAGTAAGCAAAATCCAACTGGAAGAGCCCAGAAACAGAGGAGAAAAAGAAGTGACGAATTTTATAAGGAATCCTATTCAGTTATGGAATCCTACTTGTAATTTATTTAGAGTATTAAAATACTTTTATTGGGCAAGACTTTTAGAGACTATATAAACACATCTAGGGTATTATTTTATGAAGGAGAAAAAAAGATGTAATATTAGATCAGATAATATAGTTTAGAGTAGATTAGTATTATTAGTTGGAGATGTAGAGAAACACCATGACTCTTCTTTTGGGTGACAACATTGAAGTTTGAAGGTTTTGTTCTCTTAATATTTTCTTTGTTCTTATTAGTTTAATTATGTTTTCTTGTTTTACTAGTTGTTTTACTTGTTTAATTATTAGCGAGTAGTTATTTCTAGGGCTTAAAGGGAAGCCATGTTTGCACTAATATTGGCATGATTTTCATAGTGGTTTGATTGGTTATGAGTAATTCTGATTGATATGTTTTAATTCTTAATTTGTGTAATTGGCCAATATCATGGATTAATTATATGCAAATAGGGGTATGGATCGAGAGATTTACTTACTAGAGGCACACATACGATTAGCAGAATTGAATTTGAGTGCGGAAGCATCATTGGATTTCTGAGAGCGTTAATTCTTGGAAGAGATTAACTTGACTCTAATTACCTGATTGATTGAATTACTAAAAGTGGTTAATTGTGTTGAATGTTTCGAGAGTGTTAATGCTTGAAAGAGATTAACATACTCTAGTTATAGGATCACATTGATTGCTTTAGCTTAAGAGTCAATTGTGTAAGCATGGTGGACCTGATTGCCCTAGGTTTTAAATAATTTGTTTATCATCTGTTTAATTAGTGTTAATTTAGTTTAATTAGTTAATTAATAATTTCACATATTCGTATGACCCTTGAAACAATTAGCGATAACTGAAAAGGAATTAGTAGAACCTGTCTCCTTGTGGATTCGACCCGCTTGCCATCTGTACTAGCAATAGACACCGTGCGCTTGCGGTTAGGTATAATTTGACATATCAAGTTTTTGGCGCCGCTGCCGGGGAGACAGCGAGTTTCTATTGATTTTAATTTAGTTGTTTAGATTGTTTCCATTATCTCATTGGAACATTTGTTCCAATTGAGGCAGATTTTACGTTTTCTTGGCTTTGTTGAGAGTTTACAGGTTTGCAATGGGTGAAGTTGATACTTTTGCACAAGGAGTTGCACTCTTATCTTCCCTAGTAGAGGCACATACTCGAGAGATTGCCATGTCGAAGACTACAGAGCCCACTATGCGTCCAATGAGTATCAATGAGATGTCACAAGTGGCCCTTAAAACTTACAACTTCTGTCAAATTTGTGGTGTGCAGGGTCACTTTGGTTTTGAATGCTCTTACAATGTCTATAATTCTCAGAGTGCTCAGTTGGGACAAATGAATTCTTTTGAAGAAGGATATGGGTACAATCAGTATTCAAACACTTTTGATCAAGAATGCGTGAATCAACCAGATTTCTACTACCAGGACAATGGTGCTCAAAATTTTTCATATCATAATCAGCAACAGTTTGAGCAACAATATTATCAGTCATATGAGCAGCCGCCACAGCAAGAATATCAATATCTTCCTCTACAAGAAGATCTACATGTTTCTCAACCCAGCGTAGATGTGCAAGCTGATCAGACAAATGAGATGTGGGATATCTTGAATAAACTGCTAAAGAGTTCTGAAGAACAAGCCGAGAAGATCAAAGACTTAAAGACTCAAAGTTTGGCGATTGAATCTCAAATTGCAAAGTTGGCTAACTCTTCTACTACAGGGCAGCTCGACTATTTACCATCATCATCTATCCGATCCGAAGAGGGCCTGACTGCTATCAATCTCATAAGCGATCAGGAATATGATAGTTTCTCCATGTATGTTGATGATGAGGCCATTGATAAAGAGAAGGAGCATGCCACCGATGACGAGATCAATGATGTTGCTGCTACTGAGAACAATGTGACTGATGATGAGGCTACAAAGGAAAGCAATACAGAGATGGTTGTTATTTCTCTTCCACAACCTGTGCCTAAGCTACCATGTATTGATAAATTTGCTCTCGATCTAGCCTCTACTTACAAGGCTTCTTTGCTCAAGACTACTTATTTCAAGGTTGATGTGATAGCAAATATTGTCCAAGATGATATTTCTCAAATTCTGGTTGAGGATCTATACAAAGTGGCTCCTACGTTTGAAGCTCGAGGAGAGGGAGAAGATGGAAGTGTCTTATTAGCCAATGATGTGATAAGCCAAGATGTCCGAATGACTCCAGTGAAAGTGAGGAGTGAAGAAAAGCCACCACCAGAACCTCCACCTTATGTCAAGGGAGTTCAATATTTTCGTGGTGTCGAATTTTATCGCTGTTTTATCACAAAGTTTTCCAAAACTGCACAAGCACTCTCTCTATTGCTTATTAATGACATATTTTATTTTACTGATGCTTGTTTGGAGACTTTCTGCAGGATAAAGACAATCACTAACACTCTTGATACTTTTTATGGTGACGAGTTTATGATCGAGAAAGTGGATATTACGCCTTTTCCGGAGTATTTTTGAGGAGGTCAAGCTAATGACTCTAAATAAGCGCTTCGTGGGAGGCAACCCATGCATTAGTGTAGGAAAAAAATTGAGCGTTGCATGAAGAAAAAAAATGAGTGTAGTGAAAAAAAAAAGAGAGAGTAGTAGTAGTATTGCGGGAAAAAAAAATCTGTGCAAAAAAAAAAAAAAAGAGCAGAATTTCAGGATGCGCCAGCGCATCAGGCGCCATCAGCGCGTAGGAGCGCCACAGTAACGCAGGACACGACCGAGCATCAAGCGCCAACACGCCATTCCGATCCGCGCAATAGCGCCTGTTTCCGCGCCTCTCACCCCTGTAACGCGTACTGCTGCTGCGTTACACCCCTCTGCCCAGATTTTTTCCCCGAAAATTGTGTTTTTGCCAACAAATTCAACCCCAAATTCAATCCTAACCCAAATTTCTTCAATTCTCAATTCCTATATCTATCCCACATCAAATCCTAACCTCTCCAAATCTCTCCTATACATCTAAATTTTTATTTTCATCCTCTCCATCATCTTATATATACACACCTATCCATACAAATCCAATTCCTCTTCTATTTTATTTAAATCTCCAAAAATTCAATTCTAAAGAGGAATTAATTGCAAGTTCACCTCTCCAATTCGTAGTGGGTTTATTTTTCTTCTCTCAAATTTTATTTTGATTACGAATTTGTGTTCTTGTAAATTGGGATTTATATTATTCTTGATATATTGGGGTATTTTTGGTGTGATATTGCTTGGTAATTTTTGGTGGAGCTTCTTGTGAGTTGGGTATTGATTCTTTTGGCTCGTAAGCATGGGAGAGATAGTGCTAATGTTGGGAAATTTTCGTTTTCGACGGTGGAGGTTAAATTTAATCGGTTGATGTGAGGCTAATTGCTAAGGAAAGGGGATTTTTGCGAGGAAAAAAATTGTTGGGTTGGTTCATATGATTGGTGAGTGGTTCGGGAGTTTTATGCCAAATGCAACCGTGATCACATACGGAAGTGGTGAGTGGGTGGCTTCTAAGCGAATGAGGGGTGGTTTTCACACCCGACACCTTGATTCCAGGGGAGTTTTCTTTCTTTTTTTTAGTGTAGTTTTATTTTGTTTTTAGTTGTAGTTTTGTCTCTTGTTCATTAGTTCATTGGGGACAATGAACTGCTTAAGTGTGGGGAAGGGTTCTCAATGTTAAGAGAATTTTTTTAAAAAAAAAAAATTTAAAAAATTGAAAAATACCAAAAATAATTCTAGCCATGCAATTTGATTAGTTGTTGTATTTTGCTTGATACACCCATGCATGTGTAGAATTCTTGTGTTCTTGACGCTTTTGATTGAGAAGTGATATGTGATGTTCTTGTGCACACACTTACACTAGCAAGTTGAAGCTAGTAGACTTAATTGGATGTTGTAAGTGATTAGAATGACATGAATATGTGCAAGATGACTTGGTTTACATGCTTTGAGTACAAGTAGGTGCGTTAGAGAGTCTTGTTACTTGGGATTGATTATGTTTTGTCACACCAAGTAAGTTTTGAGCCTATATGTATATCTTTTGCATGATTTTTCGTTTGCTTGAGTGTCCACATGTTGTTTACATTGCTAGCACTTACTTGAGATCTTTCTTGAAATGCATGACATTAATTGATGATAAGATGATAAAGGCAATTAGGTATAACCTCATATTTCCCATATTTCCACACCATTTATACATGATCAATTAGTTAACCCTTTGAGCCTAATCCTATTCTTTCGGTGACACACTACATTACTTGCCATTATCCTTTTTATTCTATTGGCCTTACATTGAATTTGAACCTAAATTGTCAAAGGCTAGTATCGTGCTTAAGGGAGTAATAAGGTGTTCATAAAAGGGGGGGTTATTGATGATCATACTTTTGGGGAATATTGATTTTGGGTTGATGCTTGCTAGTCGAAATTCATAAAAATATCTATGGATCATTGTGCTTATTCCTTAGCTCTCACAGAAAAAAAAATAGAAAAAAAAGAAAAAAGAAAAAAAAGAAAAAAATAAATAAATTTGAGAGCATTCTTATGTTTGTATGATCCTTCTTCATTCGACTAGTCAAGTTATTATGTAAGGAATATTGAAAAATCCAAGTGTGGGGAAGTATTTGTGGTTTTAATAGAAAGGGAATGGAATGAATTATATTGTTGGGTACTAGCTTTTGGCATATTAACCTGTTTTAGCTTTACTTGACATACCTGGTCCCTAGCCCACGCTACAACCCGAATAAAGACCTTTTGATTGTCATCAGTGATGTATGTTGTGTTGAGAGTGAGATTGATTGCGAGTGTCAAGTTGTGTTTATGATTTTGTTGGAATTAAGTGATACACTTAACCTTGTTCTTGAGTGAATATTCGTTTTTGAGTGAAAGGTGAGTTATTACTTGTTTTGGCATAGAAGATCCCAGGTTTAGACTTAAAGATGTATTTCTTGTGGGCTTAGCATGATTACCAACGATTTTTACACTTGACATGAAATTTTATGACCTTCTGCATGTTGGTTGAGTAGATTACGTGAATACTTGCACTTTCGACACCAAGACAACGTATGTTTGCTTTGATTCTTAAGTTGATGTGGCATGAGAAGACTTGTGTGTGTGTGGTGTTGTGTTAGCATTGATCTTTTGCATGGTTAGATGAATTTTGTGGGTACATTCACTATAAACCCTCACGAGACAACACTCGTCCTACTAGGGCTGCCTAGGGGTTTAACGGCTTATTACATATGCTCAATGCAATCGTGTCATCCACGAAAGTGATGTTTGTTAGGACTTAGTTTTAATTTCACTTATTTGCCCGAGGACGTGCAAATGCTTAGTGTGGGGATGTTTGATAGAATATATTTTTATATATATTTTAGATGATTTTATTCTCATATTTATTGTGTTTTGCATTGATTTGGATTTTTATTTAATAGATTTGATTGTTTTATTGTAGGAAATAAAGAATTCATGACTTGGAAGGATTTGGAGCAAAAAGAGCTATTTTGGAGTTAAAATAGGAGAAAATTCGTATTATTGGGCTATACGGGCTGCCTGCACTGTTTGGGCCATATCTTGAGTTTCAGAAGTCAAAATTTGACGATCTTACTGTCCACGCGAAGCTTGTGGAATTATCTTTAATTCAGAGGTGGTCCAGTAAGCAAAATCCAACTGGAAGAGCCCAGAAACAGAGGAGAAAAAGAAGTGACGAATTTTACAAGGAATCCTATTCAGTTATGGAATCCTACTTGTAATTTATTTAGAGTATTAAAATACTTTTATTGGGCAAGACTTTTAGAGCCTATAGAAACACATCTAGGGTATTATTTTATGGAGGAGAAAAAAAGATGTAATATTAGATCAGATAATATAGTTTAGAGTAGATTAGTATTATTAGTTGGAGATGTAGAGAAACACCATGACTCTTCTTTTGGGTGACAACATTGAAGTTTGAAGGTTTTGTTCTCTTAATCTTTCTTTGTTCTTATTAGTTTAATTATGTTTTCTTGTTTTACTAGTTGTTTTACTTGTTTAATTATTAGCGAGTAGTTATTTCTAGGGCTTAAAGGGAAGCCATGTTTGCACTAATATTGGCATGATTTTCATAGTGGTTTGATTGGTTATGAGTAATTCTGATTGATATATTTTAATTCTTAATTTGTGTAATTGGCCAATATCATGGATTAATTATATGCAAATAGGGGTATGGATCGAGAGATTTACTTACTAGAGGCACACATACGATTAGCAGAATTGAATTTGAGTGCGGAAGCATCATTGGATTTCTGAGAGCGTTAATTCTTGGAAGAGATTAACTTGACTCTAATTACCTGATTGATTGAATTACTAAAAGTGGTTAATTGTGTTGAATGTTTCGAGAGTGTTAATGCTTGAAAGAGATTAACATACTCTAGTTATAGGATCACATTGATTGCTTTAGCTTAAGAGTCAATTGTGTAAGCATGGTGGACCTGATTGCCCTAGGTTTTAAATAATTTGTTTATCATCTGTTTAATTAGTGTTAATTTAGTTTAATTAGTTAATTAATAATTTCACATATTCGTATGACCCTTGAAACAATTAGCGATAACTGAAAAGGAATTAGTAGAACCTGTCTCCTTGTGGATTCGACCCGCTTGCCATCTGTACTAGCAATAGACACCGTGCGCTTGCGGTTAGGTATAATTTGACATATCACCCACGATCTCCCACAAGTTTTTTTTCTCGCCCCCACAATTTCTTGTAGGAGTTTTCTTTTCTCAGATCCACGAACTCTCGTAGACTTTTCTTCTCTGACCCACGAACTCTCGCATGATCTTTTTTTTCTCTCACCCACGAACTCTTGCGGAATCTTTTTTTCCCTCTCGCCCACGAACTCTCGTAGGTTTTTTCACACCCATGAACTCTTTTATGATTTTTTTTTCTTCTCACCACTGGCTCTTGATACCATGATAAAATAGTCCCAAATTCTCTTCTCATTCAAAGGTGGAGACACTCGCCTCAAGTTTATTACAATACATCACAATTATTTATATAGCAAATCCCTAATTCTCAATAATGGAAATTAATACATTAAGGGACCTCTCCCTATTTACTAATAATACAATAAAGGCAATTCTCCATATTTTCTCATAATAATATATATTAACATATTTGTCTAACAATGTGTTAACCCGTCACTGAGTTGGGCGAGTCACTGAGTTGTTTCGAAACGTTATTAATGATGTGTAGAGGCTTGGTGTGTATTTGGTATATCTTGTGGTTGGAATGGTGTAAACTCAGAAAGTGTTTGTGTAATTTAGTGAGTTAACACGCAAGGTGTTTGTGCAAATGTCTCAAAGAAAGAGCTTGGAAGAGATGAAGCTACTGGAGACAATGGTTGCCACCGGAATAACAAAGGTAAGGATCTCAAAGCTCTGATACCATGATAAAACTAGTATGTGTTTAACTGATGAAGCTAAAACAATGTAAGAGAAAACAATAACTCTTGTATTGCTTGTATAAAGCTTGATTATATTACATGAATGAAGAACTAATATATAGAGATTACATAACGTGTTTGTTGAATGAAACTATAGCTAGCTGACTATTGACTTGTTAGCTAGCCGACTATTGAATTTAATAAGATTGTGTTTACATTGACATTTCAACAGAAATGTTAGATCTAGAGACAACCTAGCAGTAAAAGCGTATTTTTTAAATTTCTCACTACATATGTATCTTCAATCCTACAAATTTCATACCAGCTAGGGTAAACTGTCTTGCACATTCCTTCTACCAGATTTTTTTTTTTTTTTTGCCAAGTCCTTCTACCAGTTTTAAGAATGTTCTGTACAAGTGCATATATGAGAATGATGAATGAGAATATAATTACAAGTTACAACTGTTAGAAAATGGAAAGTTTGAGGCATATTTATAATATGTTCTTGATGTAATTTCCAGAAACTAACAAGTGGAGGTTGTTCCTTGTAATGAGGACTTAAAACTTTCATGTTTGGATCTAAGACATTTTCTTAGTGGAATCCATAAATAAATTGAGTTGAAAGAAGAATTAGATATTGATTTATTTTAACAAGTTTCAGATTTATTTGTTACAACAGTACTGGAAATTGGATCAGTATTTGGATTAAATCCTGATGGAAATTTGGATCAGTACTTGGAGTAAAATCCTGATGGACTTGGTCAGACATCAATATCTGATGGGCTAAATCCTGATGGATATCAATTCCTGATGAGTACTAAATCCTGATCCTGATGGACACCAAATCCTGATGCTACTGATGACCAAATCCTGATGCTTATGTAACTGAAAATAAATCCTGATGCAATTAATGCAATTAAATCAGAATATTTACTTTCCTTTTATGGAGTATCAGTTACGTTTATTTTTGGTATTATATACAATACAGAATAGAATAAACATATGGGGAAAGAGATACGTCCTAAGGATAGAAACACGATTCGTTTTCTTCTTTCTCTGTTCTCTCACGATACATATAGGAGAAATACATAGTTCTTAGGCGAACTGAGGTGCTGGTCGCTGTTGATCACTGGTGTTATTGTGAACCCTTTGATTGGTGCTGTTTTATCCTGGAAGTGATATTGCTGCAACCCAATCACAACGTAAGTGGGGCAATATTCTCTTCAAGAACAGTCAAGTCCTCTCGAAGGGTTTGGCGACTCAGCTGTTTCTTCTCTCTCTGATCAGTATTGCTAATAGCTTCTGTGAGAGATAAGTGTTCTTACTTTTCTTGTTAATTACAGTTACTGATTATACTCTTGTTTATGCCTTCGTGTTTTGTTTCGTTATTTGGTTAATTACCTGTTCTTGTTTATTAATATATATCACTGCCTCATTGTTGTGTTTAGTGTAAAATACCCAACAATCTTGAAGAGAATATTTGTGTTATATATTGTTAATTAACAAGATGGTTAACGAAACTGAAACTCCTGTTGTTGAGACTAGCTCTGGGTCTGGTGTTACTGTACCCACCATTGATTGGACTACGTACCGTTTCCCACAACCTATCGATATGTCAGGTATGCCTGATAAATTCGGTGGGGGTGTTGGTTTTTCTCGTTGGCAGAAAAAGATGAAACTGTGGTTAACGGTAAAGGGTCTATGGCCAGTGGTGCAGTATGAGAAACCAGTTGTGGTTAAGGAGAAAGCTGAAACTGTTAAGGGTTATACTATGTGGGAGGAAAAGGATGGGGTGGCTAGGGCTGCAATTCTGGCAGCTTTAGCAAACACTCTATTCGATGTTTATTCATCTGACTCCTACACTGCTAAGCTCTTATGGGAGAAGCTTGACCAGACACATAATACTGACTCGCAAGGGTTGGAAAAGTATTCTGTGGCTAGGTTCCTTGACTTTAAACTGGTGGATACTAAATCCATGACTGAGCAAGTGCATGAGTTTGAGATGTTGGTTCATGCTTTGAAAGAGTCTGGAATGGACTTACCTGAAAAGTTTCAGGTTATGTCTGTGATTGAAAAGCTCCCTAAGTCTTGGGAAGAGTTTGCACTCTCCCTGAAAAGACAGAAAGGAGAGATCACTTGGACAAACCTGATGTTGGACATCTCTGTGCAGGAGCAACACAAGTCCAAGCAAGGACATATGATGCCTACTGAACATGCTGGGAGTTCGAAGGTGAATGTAGTGACTGTAGGACAGAAAAGAAAGTCTGTCACTAAGAAGGAAAACACTAAGTCTAAGGACAAGAACAAGGCTAAGAAACCAAAGGCAAACAAACCATGTTGGTCTTGTGGACAGGTTGGTCATTGGAGCAAGGACTGTCCTGAAAAGAAAGCTAAGAAACCTATTGTGGGAGCACAAGCTAACACTGTGCTTGCAACCACTGGTGGGTCTATGGTTAACATGGTTGTTGGTGAAGCTGTTGCTTCTGAAACTGACAACGGGTATGTGACCTACAACCCTGTACTTCTTTCCACTTATTCGTCTCATGAATGGTTGATTGATACTGGAGCTAATGTACATATTTGTACTGATATTACTCTATTTGTATCTTATCAACAGACTCATGGAATGACTGTGACGATGGGGAATGCGAGTGTAGCTCAAGTACTTGGAATAGGAAACGTGGACCTGAAGTTCGCTTCTGGGCGTGTTCTATCCCTCACTAGAGTGCACCATGTTCCTGATATTCGTAGAAATATAATAAGTGGAAGTTGTTTAGTTAAGAATGGTTTTGAAGTTTCTTTGAAATGTAATAAAGTAGTTATTACAAATACTGGTGTATTTTTTGGCAAAGGTTACTTGTCGGATGGATTATTTTTAATAAATGTTGAGCCTATTTTGGGCAGTTTTATTAATAATAATGTTGGTCCTTCTGTTAATTGTGTTGAATCATCTGATTTGTGGCACGCACGTCTTGGTCACTTGAATTTTGGTGCTCTAAAGAATATGATGAACTTAGAGTTGATTCCAAAACATGCCATTGATAAGAAATCTAAATGTCAAGTATGTGTGACTGCTAAACTAACTAGGAAACCCTTTCATAATGTGGTTAGGGATTCGAATGTGTTAGATTTAGTGCACACAGACATATGTGAATTTGGTGGTGTTTTGACCAAGGAACATAATAGATATTTCATTACTTTTATAGATGATTGTAGTAGATATTGTTATGTTTATTTGCTTAAACATAAAGATGAAGCACTAGATAAATTCATTATGTTCAAAACTGAAGCTGAAACACAAACTGGTAAAGTACTTAAACGTTTGAGATCAGATAGAGGTGGTGAGTATACGAGTAACTCATTTAATGAATTTTGCAAAAGCAATGGTATAGTTCATGAGGTAACTCCACCATACACACCTGAGTCTAATGGGGTGGCAGAACGAAAGAACAAAACCTTTAAGGATATGATCAATAGTATGTTGTTTAATTCTGGGTTGCCTAAGTACATGTGGGGAGAAGCTCTGAATACGGCTTGCCATATTCTGAATAGAGTTCCTCTGAAACACATGGACAAGACACCTTATGAATTATGGACAGAGAAAAGGACTAGTTTAAAATATCTTCGTGTGTGGGGGTGCCTTGCAAAGGTACTTGTCCCTGAACACAAGAGAAAGAAACTAGGGCCTAAAACTGTTGATTGCATCTTTCTGGGCTATATTGAAACCACTACGGCTATGAGATTTTTAGTATTAAAATCTGACATAGACGGAATAGTGGCTAACACTATAGTTGAATTTCGAGATGCAACATTCTTTGAGGATGTGTTCCCTATGAAGACTAGTATACCTCAGGGTATTCCTGATGATGATCCCACTCACACATCGAGGTCCATTCCTGATCATGTGGAAAGGATGACAAATGTGGGGGCAGATCCTGATAGTAGCTCTATTCCTGATGAAGTAGAGGAACCTAGAAGGAGTAAGCGTGCTAAGGTAGTCAAGGATTTTGGAAGTGATTTTATCACTTACAATATCGAGGATGAACCTTTAACTTTTCGACAGGCCATGGATTCTTCAGAATCTAGGTACTGGAAAGGTGCTGTAAAAAGTGAAATTGACTCTATTGTTTCTAACGGAACATGGGAGTTGGTTGATCTACCTCCTGGGTGTTCTACTATAGGATGTAAATGGGTCTTCAAAAGGAAGATGAATCCTGATGGCTCAATAGATAAGTATAAGGCTAGGCTGGTAGCTAAGGGTTTTAAGCAAAAGGAAGGCATTGATTACTTTGACACATACTCTCCAGTTGCTAGAATGACAACAATCCGAATGCTTATAGCATTGGCTTCTGTACATGGTCTTATCATCCATCAAATGGATGTAAAGACAGCTTTTCTTCATGGTGAACTTGAAGAAGAGATTTATATGGATCAGCCTGAGGGATTTGTTGCCTCTGGTAATGAGAGGAAAGTATGTAAGTTAATCAAATCTATATATGGCTTAAAACAAGCTCCAAGAGACTGGCATAAAAAGTTTGATGAAACTGTTTTAGAATCAGAATTTGTAGTTAATGAAAGTGACAAGTGTGTCTATTACATGGTTAAAGGAAATGAATGTATTATTGTGTGCCTGTATGTGGATGATATTTTGTTGTTTGGAACCAATATTGAGATTATCAACGAGACAAAAAGTTTCTTGAAAAGGCATTTTGAAATGAAGGATATGGGAGAGGCTAGTGTGATTCTTGGTATCAAGTTGACTCAGTCAACTGATGGAATAACCTTGTCACAATCTCATTATATAGAGAAATCTATACTTGAGAAGTATGGTTATTCAAATTGTAGAATCGCAAGTACTCCGTATGATCCTAAAATTGCCCTTGTCAAGAATAGTTCAGGAGTTCCTGTGTCTCAGTTAAGGTATTCTCAGATTATTGGGAGTTTGCAGTATCTTGCTAATGGTACTAGACCGGATATTTCATATTCAGTGTCTAAGTTAGCAAGATATACAAGCTGTCCAAACAAGACTCATTGGGATGCTCTTGATAGAGTGCTTAGATATCTAAAAGGCACCATATATCTAGGTCTGCATTACAGGAGGTTTCCTGGAGTGCTAGAGGGATATAGTGATGCAAGTTGGATAGCTAAGAAGTCTGGTTCCAATGGAGTGACTGGATACCTGTTTACCCTAGCGGGTGGAGCAGTATCTTGGAAGTCTTCTAGACAGACTGTTATAACTCGGTCTACTTTTGAGGCTGAGTTGTGTGCATTAGATGCCACGGGGACTGAGGCTGAATGGTTACATGGACTCATGTCAATGTTACCTGTAGTAAGTCGTCCACTTCCTGCTTTTGCTGTTCATTGTGATAGCCGTACAACTATCGATAAGATAAACAGTAAGAAGTACAATGTGAAAACAAAGAGACATATCCAAGTTAGACTAAAGTCTATAAGGGGTCTAATGTCTGAAAGGATTATTGCTGTTGAGTTTATTGGAACTCAAGAAAACCTAGCTGATCCTTTGACTAAAGGGCTTGAGCATGCTGTAGTCCTTAAGTCTAGGTTGGGGATGGGACTAATAGCCCATAGTAATTCATCTACAGCGGGAACCCAATACACATGAGAGGAGATCCCTCGAAAGTGTATTCAATGTGGTAATAACAAGTTGTAAGGGTGAATTGGTTGTACCTTTAACTACATAGATTGATACTCACGTATCTGGAGTCTATCCCCTGTAAACCTAAAAGGTACTGTCACTGCCAGAAAAGCAAGAGTTATTTGAACTCTGAATGGGGTCAAGTCATTTGACGAGATGCTAGCAGTACATCTCTGGAGATGCCCAGCTAAGCGAATGTAATTGTGTGGTCGCAATTAGAGGAAAGGGTTATTCCTTGAAGCATTCGACGAACAGGATCGAGACATGACCATTAACGTCTCAAAGCCGTAGATTGGCACCATAGCCTTTGACTTGTCGTCGTCTATGGAGTGTGGTTACACCAAACGGATAAAGATTCAAGGTGAAACATTCCATCTGAATCCGGTAGCCATCGAAGTAGAGGACTTAGGAGGGTTCAAACCCGGAAGGGTACCTACTCTGAAAAACAAGTCATGATGAGGATAGATATGTATTTGAATTTCTGTATGGATTCGTGGGGGATTGTTAGAAAATGGAAAGTTTGAGGCATATTTATAATATGTTCTTGATGTAATTTCCAGAAACTAACAATTGGAGGTTGTTCCTTGTAATGAGGACTTAAAACTTTCATGTTTGGATCTAAGACATTTTCTTAGTGGAATCCATAAATAAATTGAGTTGAAAGAAGAATTAGATATTGATTTATTTTAACAAGTTTCAGATTTATTTGTTACAACAGTACTGGAAATTGGATCAGTATTTGGATTAAATCCTGATGGAAATTTGGATCAGTACTTGGAGTAAAATCCTGATGGACTTGGTCAGACATCAATATCTGATGGGCTAAATCCTGATGGATATCAATTCCTGATGAGTACTAATAGAGTATATTTTTATATATATTCTAGATGATTTTATTCTCATATTAATTGTGTTTTGCATTGATTTGGATTTTTATTTAATAGATTTGATTGTTTTATTGTAGGAAATAAAGAATTCATGACTTGGAAGGATTTGGAGCAAAAAGAGCTATTTTGGAGATAAAATAGGAGAAAATTCGTATTATTGGGCTACACGGGCTGCTTACACTGTTTGGGCCATATCTTGAGTTCCATAAGTCAGAATTTGACAATCTTACTGTCCACGCGAAGCTTGTGGAATTTTCTTAATTCAGAGGTGGTCCAAGAAGCAAAATCCAACTGGAAGAGCCCAGAAACAGAGGAGAAAAAGAAGTGACGAATTTTAATTAAGGAATCCTATTCAGTTATGGAATCCTACTTGTAATTTATTTAGAGTATTAACATACTGTTATTGGGCAAGACTTTTAGAGCCTATATAAACACATCTAGGGTATTATTTTGAGGAGGAGAGAAGAGGGATGTAATATTAGATCAGATAATATAGTTTAGAGTAGATTAGTATTATTATTAGCTGGAGATGTAGAGAAACACCATGACTCTTCTTTTGGGTGACAACATTGAAGTTTGAAGGTTTTGTTCTCTTAATCTTTCTTTGTTCTTATTAGTTTAATTATGTTTTCTTGTTTTACTAGTTGTTTTACTTGTTTAATTATTAGCGAGTAGTTATTTCTAGGGCTTAAAGGGAAGCCATGTTTGCACTAATATTGGCATGATTTTCATAGTGATTTGATTGGTTATGGTTAATTCTGATTGATATGTTTTAATCATTAATTTGTGTAATCGGCCGATATCATGGATTAATTATATGCAAATAGGGGTATAGATCGAGAGATTTACTTACTAGAGGCACACATACGATTAGCAGAATTGAATTTGAGTGCGGAAGCATCATTGGATTTCTGAGAGCGTTAATTCTTGGAAGAGATTAACTTGACTCTAATTACCTGATTGATTGAATTACTAAAAGTGGTTAATTGTGTTGAATGTTTCGAGAGTGTTAATGCTTGAAAGAGATTAACATACTCTAGTTATAGGATCACATTGATTGCTTTAGTTTAAGAGCCAATTGTGTAAGCATGGTGGACCTGATTGCCCTAGGTTTTAAATAATCTGTTTATCATCTGTTTAATTAGTTTTAATCTAGTTTAATTAGTTAATTAATAATTCTTCAATAATCGTTTGACCCTTGAAACAATTAGCGATAACTGAAAAGGAATTAGTAGAACCTGTCTCCTTGTGGATTCGACCCGCTTGCCATCTGTACTAGCAATAGACACCGTGCGCTTGCGGTTAGGTATAATTTGACACATCAAGTTTTTGGCGCCGCTGCCGGGGAGACAGCGAGTTTCTGTTGATTTTAATTTAGTTGTTTCGATTGTTTCCATTGTCTCGTTGGAACCTTTGTTCCAATTGAGGCAGATTTTACTACATTTTCTTGGCTTTGTTGAGTGTCTACAGGTTTGCAATGGGTGAAGTTGATACTTTTGCACTACTCTCTTCCATGTTGGAGGCACGTACTCAAGAAATTGCCTCATTCAACCCTACAGAGCCCATTATGCGTCCAATGAGTATCAATGAGATGTCACAAGTGGCCCCTAAAACTTACAACTTCTGTCAAATTTGCGGTGTGCAGGGTCACTATGGTTTTGAATGTTCTTACAATGTCTATAATTCTCAGAGTGCTCAGTTGGGACAAATGAATTCTTTTGAAGAAGGATATGGGTACAATCAGTATTCAAACACTTTTGATCAAGAATGCGTGAATCAACCAGATTTCTACTACCAGGACAATGGTGTTCAAAATTTTTCATATCATAATCAGCAACAGTTTGAGCAACAATATTATCAGTCATATGAGCAGCCGCCACAACAAGAATATCAATATCCTCCTTTACAAGAAGATCTACATGTTTCTCAATCCAGTGTAGATGTGCAAGCTGTTCAGACAAATGAGATGTGGGATATCTTGAATAAACTGCTAAAGAGTTCTGAAGAACAAGCTGAGGCGATCAAAGAATTAGAAACTCAAAGTTTGGCGATTGAATCTCAAATTGCACAGTTGACTAACTCTTCTACTACAGGGCAGCTCGACTATTTACCATCATCATCTATCCGATCCGAAGAGGACCTGACTGCTATCAATCTCACAAGCGATCAGGACTATGATAGTTTCTCCATGTATGTTGATGATGAGGCCATTGATAAAGAAAAAGAGCATGCCACCGACGACGAGATCAATGATGTTGCTGCTACTGAGAACAATGTGACTGATGATGAGGCTACAAAGGAAAGCAATACAGAGATGGTTGTTGTTTCTCTTCCACAACCTGTGCCTAAGCTACCATGTATTGATAAATTTGCTCTCGATCTAGCCTCTACTTACAAGGCTTCTTTGCTCAAAAACACTTATTTCAAGGTTGATGTGATAACAAATATTGTCCAAGATGATATTTCTCAATTTCTGGTTGAGGATCCATACAAAGTGGCTCCTACGTTTCAAGCTCGAGAAGAGGGAGAAGATGGAAGTGTCGGCTTAATCAATGATGTGATAAGCCAAGATGTCCGAATGGCTCCAGTGAAAGTGAGGAGTGAAGAAAAGCCACCACCAGAACCTCCACCTTATGTCAAGGGAGTTCAATATTTTCGTGGTGTTGAATTTTATCGCTGTTTTATCACAAAGTTTTCCAAAACTGCACAAGCACTCTCTCTATTGCTTATTAATGACATATTTTATTTTACTGATGCTTGTTTGGAGACTTTCTGCAGGATAAAGACAATCACTAACACTCGTGATACTTTTTGTGATGACGAGTTTATGATCGAGAAATTGGATATTACGCCTTTATCGGAGTATTTTTGAGGAGGTCAAGCTAATGACTCTAAAAAAAAGCGCTATTTGGGAGGCAACCCATGATTTTTATAAGTGTTAAAAAAAAAAAAAAAAAACACAAAATTTTTTAGTCGACAGAAACGGTCCAGGCCGCAGCGTCCATGTTGAGGCCACAGCGCCGAATTGCCTCTGTCCAGATTACAGGAGTAGTGCAAGACTTGTGGCGCCAGCTCGCGTGTGTCCACGCTCCGTACCATGTTGTTAGAATCAATCCAGGTAAGTTTTCTTTTGGCCACGATTTATGTTATAAAAAAAAGTGGTCAACAGATGAGGTTTGACTGTTTGAGGACGCGGCGCGAGTTTTCACCGCTGCAGCGCCAGGTAGTTTCTGTCCGAAGCATTATATTGTACGAGTATGTGTGTTTTTATAACACAAATTTCTCACATCTCTCCTTCTATTATTATAATCCCAATCCCTAATTTTTAATTCTTTTCCCATTTCAAATCCAAAACCCCCCATCTCTCCTTAAAAATTCTAAATCTATTTTTATTCTCATTCATATTTATTATTATTTATTATTATTATTATTATTATTTATTAATATTATTATTATTATTATTTATTATTTTTTTATTTTTTTATTTACTTACTATTATTATTATTATTTTATTAACATACCATCTGTTGTGGAATAAAAACTAGGTTATTAGATTGCGGCTAGGGTTTGATGTATTTAATGCTAGGGTGTGTGAGCTTCGTGCTTTAATGGCTGCTTCAGCGTTCGAGACTTAAACGGTCCTCACAGAATGCCTACGTATCTCTGTATTAAGAGAATCAAGCCAATAAAACGTAGTTCTGAGATGAGGGGTCAGACCCTTTATATAGGCTGAGAAGCCCTAAAATCGTAGTAGGGTTAGGTGACTTGGTGGGCAAGTCACCGCCTCTAGGAAGGTTCCGGATCCATTCCTTGTAGGAGTCTGTTTCCTTGTATGACTGTGTGGCTTGGAGGCTACTCTTTGTAGAGATAATGTCCTTATTGACTTGTATCTCCCAGCTGTTAATTATCCCTAAATATTAATTACGAAATTAATATTATAACTGGGGTTTGGGCCCATCTGGTGGGCCCCACGTTTGGACCATTCTAGGTCTAATCAATGCCACATTAAATGTGTCTTTAGGGCTTACTTTTAGCCCATATCATTTGCCCCCCCAACTTCTAGGAAAACTGATCAGGTTTTCCTTGAAGTTATAACGGTCTTTTCTGAGACTTGGGTCAGGGTTTATTGCTCGTACGCGAGTATTTTCAACAATATCATCTTAATGCAAAGCGTGGAGCGACCGACGCATTTACGACGATGTTAAATGGCACTAGACAGCGCTAATCAGCCTTAAACGATGTTTAAACAATGTTAAACAATGTTAAATGGCATAAAACGACACTAAACGGCGTTCAACGGCACTAAAGGGTGCTTAAATGTAAAATTTTTCCATGTTTCTGGAATTTTTTAAGCTTCCCTCTTTTTTATTTCTCCTCTTTTTTTTTTTTTTTTTTTTCAGCTCAATTTCGAGCTCAAACTTCGAGCTCAAACTGTCCCAGGTCAGGGCTTTTTTCGAGCTCATTTATCTTATTTTCGACCTGGAGCTTTTCGAGCTCAACTGGTACAATTTCGATCTCAAATTTCGAGCTCAAATAGTCCCAGGTCGTGGCTATTTTCGAGCTCATCTAGTTCAATTTCGACCTGGACCTTTTTGACCTCAACTAATACATTTCGAGCTCAATTTTCGAGCTCAAGTAGGGGCCAAATCGTAGCTTTTTTCCAGGAAATACAATGTTTTTTCGACCTGAAATGAACGAGCTCTAATAGTGTCAAAACGACCTCAAAATAAATCCCAGGTCGTGAGGAATTTCCATCTTTTCTAGTTCATTTTCGAGCTCAGACTCACGATCTCAATTCTAGGAGATATCGACCTCAAATTGGCCTCAAGTCGTATGGATTTTTCGTGAATTTCTGTTCTTTTTCGACCTCAAATTTACGACCTAGCCATTGCATGTTTTCGACCTCGAAATCGTTTGATCGAGCTCGAAATCGTATTACCAAATGAGGTCGTTGGTCTCGACCTCAGACAACTTTGCTTTGGACACTTGTTTTGCTTTTGGGCCTTAGACTCACCAGAATTCTGGGCCTCTCCTCGTGGGCCCTAATCACATGTTTGGGCTCTTCTTTATTGAAGCCCTAATTGACTTTGACTTGGGCCTTAACTTTTGGTCAACATGACCTTAAATTAAAACCTTAATTAGGTTTATCAATATGGGTTGGGCCATGACAGGCCTTTAATCACTTTAACTAAACTTGGGCCTTAACAAGCCTAGTGTTGTTGGGCCTTTTTAAAGTCCACTTTGTGTTGATGGCCCACAAAGGTTTCAAATGGGCTACGAGCGGTTAATATTCACTTTAACCGGTAGATATTCACTCTTAACCGGTTAGGATGCTTTAGATTTTTGCCTATATAAAGGTGAAGGCTTTCATTTTCATTTCACCACAAAAGTTTCTAAAAAACTCTCTCAAAAGTTCCAAATTTCTTTAAGAAATTTTCTCTGAGTTTGATCCTCATTCTTTGAAGATTCAAAGGCATCCTTCAAGTTTTCTGGCGATTTTTCTTCCAATCTTTGAAGATTTGAAGATTGCTCAAGGATTTCTGGGAATTTTTCCAGAAATTTTCCAGTTGCTGTTGAAGATTTGAAGAACACTCAAGGTACTTTCCAGAATTTCTAGTTTTATAGTTTGAAGATTACCCTTTTTCTGGGTTTTTTCTTCGATTCCTTTGAAGATTTGAAGATTGTTCTAAAAATTTCTTCGTTCTTTGCAGATTTCCTTTGAAGATCAAAATTTTTTTTGAAGATTTGAAGAAATGGCTGAAGATCGTGCTACTCAACGTTTCCAGAAACTGCAAGTGGCCTCAAAAAGAGGTATCATCATTCGTTCTCCCCTCATGAGTTTACAGGATATGATTTTGAATCGTAAAGAAGATTTTCCATCCCTATCACACCTTGATTCCTTTAATCATAGTAACATTTTCCATGACATAGAAAAAATCACTGATTATAATAGGATGTATAAAATAGAATCACCCTACAGACTTATCCCAGCTGAGCCTGGGGATCGATCTTGCCATTGGCGCCCCAATGCACTTTGTATTTATAGGGGTGCCATTGTTGCAGGGGTTCGATTCCCTTTTCATGAGTTTATTCCTAGGCTTTTAGCAGATGTAGGAATTAACCCTTGCCAACTTCCTCCCAACTCTTGGAGGGTGATCAACTGTTTTCTGGTCCTCTGCCTTAAAAACAAATTCCCTCTTTCTGTAGCTCTTTTTAGGAAGATTTTTCAATTTAAAAATTCTGCTGAATCTACCCCGGGTTGGGTTTACATTAGTCACCGTACTTCTACTCCTCCAATCTTTCACCCCCAATCCATTCCTGACTCCAACCCAAAGTGGAAGAAGGAGTTCATGTACTTGACATGGGAAGGTGGAGATTGGGGCAATGTTTTTCGTAGTACCTTTGGTAAGGTCGTAGATGGCAGTGCCAGTGATATTGAGCTGAATGAGGAAGAGACCTTTGCCTACCAGGAGCTCATCAAAGATAATTATTCTACTATGGCTTGGGATCTCCTGAATGAGTTCCAGCTTAAAACTTTGGGACTTTCCCGAGTGGGCAATAAGGGTAATTTCCTTTCTTTTTGCATTCCTTTATTTGAATATGATTGTCTCATACCCATTATTTGTCTTTTGTTTTGTAATTGCAGCTGCAGCTTTTATCAACAAGACTAATGAGCCAGAAGATGGGGACACTGCTAGGTTGAAAAGGGCTCGTTCAGGGAAAGATCCTCGAGCCCCAACAGCCACGGATGCCTACTTGAGGCCCCATGTAGCTGATGTTGAGGAAGTAGATGGCTCTTCCAAGAGCGCTTGGCGTCCCAACTGGGGTATTAGGAAGAAGGACTCCATTGTGGGAGACTGCAGGCATGCTATGGACTGGTCCTATCACTCCATAACCCCTGGTGACTTCAAGGATTATGTATCTGGCTCCACTCTTGAAGGAGCTGAAAGTGCTGGAGCTCAGGCCTTTGCTGCTGTAAGCTCCTTACTATTCATTCTCTTATATACTTGTTTTATTATTTGAGTCGTGGTTTTAACTTTGTCTTTTGTAGGCTAATGCCAACTTCCAGGGGGCCATATTCCAGGCTAAGACTTGGCGTTCCAACTATGAGACTTACAAGGCTAAGTATGATGACTCCCAGGATGAACTGGGCTCTGTCAAGGCTACCTTAGCGAGGAGGGAGAAGGAGCTTCTAGAGTCTCAGGCTGAAAATGTCACTCTCAGGAAGGACAAGGACGACCTGATTGATGACTACCTTTCCTCCCAGGAGTATGTGGGCTTCATGGAGAAGCATGACGACTCTCTGTTCCCTTATCAGTTTACTCAGGGATGGGACGGAGCTTTTGCTGAGGTTACTAGGAGATTTCCTGGTACCCTCAATGTTTCGGACTTCCCTAGCCCCCATGCTCCTACGGCCTTGGCAGTGCAGGACACCCAGGAGGAGGACCAGGAGGATGATGAGAGGATTCTGGAGCCAGATTCCTCTGCTCATCTTGGCGCAGCTGGAGAGGATGAGCATACTGGAGATGCTTAGTAGTTGATATCTTTATCCATCTATTTATGTACTTTGCCTTTGGGCATGACTTTGCACTCTTGTTAACTTATTTTGAGATAGTCGTTTATGTATTCTGCCTTCGGGCATAACTTTTAAATTCGTAATTCATTGTCCTTGATGCTTCTCAACTTATTCATATTCGCATGTGTAGTCTAGCATTTTGTGCATATATATCATATCTTATGCGAAAATGTAGGATAGTCTTATTAATATGAAGAAATGGGCACAGCCCTTACATAGATACTCTATTTCCAATATCTCAAGTTTTAAAAACTTGGAATGGTTTCATCGACCTTATTTCTACTTCTATTACATAGGCAAAAAGCTAGGTCCTTTTCAGGAGAGCTTAAACATAGTAAACCTTGAGGTTCAATGCATGCCAAGTCCGGGGCACCTCAACCCCGTCCAAGGTTTCCAGTTTGTAGGATCCTCGTCCTAGTGTCTTCTTGACTCGATACGGCCCTTCCCAGTTCGGGGCTAGCTTTCCCTTCTGACCAACTCCAGAAGCCTCGATCTTCCTAAGAACCAAGTCACCTTGCTGAAAGAACCTCTCCTTAACCCTGTGGTTGTAGTAGAAAGATGCTTTCTTTTGATGCTCCGCATTTCTGGCATTTGCCTCGTCCCTGACTTCATCAATCAAATCTAGGGCGAGCTTCATGCCTTCTTCATTAGTCTCTGGTTCGAATGCCTCAATTCTAGGTGATGCATGCATGACTTCTAGTGGTACAACTGCCTCGGCTCCATAAGCCAGTAGGAAAGGAGTTTCCCCAGTTGTTACCTTACAAGTAGTACGATATGCCCAAAGTATAGGCAGTAATTCATCCACCCAAGTATTTCTCGATCGTTCGACCCTCTTCTTAAGTCCATCAAGAATAATCCGATTAGCTACCTCAGCCTGTCCATTAGCTTGCGGGTGAGCTACTGAAGTAAAACGAAGCTCGATAGCATTTTCCTCGCAGTACTTCCTGAACTCTTCATTGTTGAATTGTGTCCCATTATCTGTCACAAGGATTCGGGGAATTCCATACCTGCAGATTATGTTCTCCCAAAAGAACTGGGAAACTTGTTTGGTGGTTATCTTTGCTAATGGCTTAGCTTCAATCCACTTAGTGAAGTAATCGATGGCGACAATCAGAAATTTCCTTTGTGCTGAAGCCATGGGGAAAGGACCAAGAATGTCCATTCCCCACATTGCAAACGGAATGGGAGAGCTGATTGAGGTTAACCTCTCAGGCGGCTGCCTTACAACAGGGGCGTGTTTCTGACATCTGTCACACTTTCTGACATAATCCTGGGCATCTGCTAACATCTCCGGCCAATAGAATCCCAGGCGGGTAATCTTGTGAGCTAGGGCTCTGCCCCCCAAGTGCTGCCCACAGATCCCTTCATGAACTTCTTCCAATGCTTCTCTTGCCTCTCGGGGCCTTAGGCACTTCAAGTAGGGGATGACAAACGACCTCTTGTATAAGATGCCTTCAATCAAGGCATATCTCAATGCTCTCACTGACAATTTCCGTGCCTCCAAGGCATTGTTAGGGAGCCATCCGGTTTCTAGATGAGCTTTAATAAGATCTATCCAACAGCTTCCAACATCGATAGGTGCTACTGATAAGTGGAGTTTATATCCACTTAGAGCGTTCCATATCGACTTAAATTGATTGTCTTGGACTCAAGTTTCTTGTAGTTTTGATGTGTTTTGCTTAGTTGTGCAGATTTACAAGAATGTTGATTAAGGTTGATGCTTCTATCGTTTTTGGAGAATAAATTAATTAAAATTTGGATTTCTGAGATGGTTGCGCAGTCTACACTGTTTTGGACATATCTGGAGTTCTAGAAGTCAGTTTTCAGCGATCTTACTGCCCACGCGAAGCCTGGGAGATTTTCTACAACTTGGGATAGGATTCCCAGGAGCAAATTGCGCCGGGTAGGAGCAATCTGCGCGAAGAACAGACTGCTGGGCGCAAGTTGCCCCTGAAAAATTACAGTTTTTACTATTTTGGCCATATCTTGAGTTCTACAACTCCGTTTGGGGCCCGTAAGCAGTCCACGCGAAGATAACAAGATTCTCTATCATTCTAAAGTGGTTCAGAGGTCCAATTACATCTGGAACGGCCCAGAAATATTGAAGAAAAGTCAGCCACGAATTTTCCTTCAAAACAGAATCAGTTTAGGAAACGTATTATGTGCCGAACTGCAGAAATTCAACTTTGACAAGGAAATTGCTATAATTCCTACTTCTAATAAGTATGGTAATTGCTCTGGGTGGCTAGAACATTCTAGAATCAGATCTACACATGGAATTTGCAATTCTATTCTCATTCAAGAACGGAAATTGCCAATCTTCTATTCCAACTCTAAAAAGGGCAATTGCTTGGTGGGCAAGACTTCTTGAGCCTATATAAACACATCCAACCCTTGTAAAATTATATCATTATTAGAATTATCAATTAGGAGTAGAACCATTACATATCAATTACTTAGATTTATTTGTATTTTTTCATACTTTGTTTTTATCATGGTTTCATCAGATCCCATGATGACGAGAGGTTCGATTATGAACTAATCGTTGTCATGGGATTCTAACGGATTTATTTATGGAGCTTTAGTATCTTGATGCTTTACAGATCTGTGTGTGATGTATATCTGATATCCTCGTATGGTTGTGCTTTATGAATTTAGATGCGTAGCTAACATCTAATTTGTTAATCTCTTGTGAAGCGAGAGTGGATCTTGAGATTTAGAACTTGCCATGCTAGCATAGGATAGGTTGATGTTTTAACATCATGATTTGTGGCGTAAATAGAGATATTATGCTGCCCTATGTGATCAATGTGGATAACTTGTTCTTCAACCGTTATGTTTTCAAATCTTATAGAGATATAGGGTCTAAGCATAATTGGTGTCTATTCATCTTCTATCTCTTTTGTGGATGTATGTTTAGTTTGGTATTCGTATACTGAGAAGTAGCGTATACTTGTTTCGTGTTATTCGATCAGATATCATAACCATTGCATATAGTGATTAAAGGCGTCAGATCTAAGCAAAGTATTTAATGAAGTTAGGATTCCATGTTTACTCTTGCAGACGTAATTATATTTTAATTCTTGTTAGTTAGTTAATTCTTAGTTTTGTTAATTTGTGTCTTAGTTAATTTAGTTTAATAAACCCAAAATTGTTATTGTCTTAGCAGTGCATAATAACCATACATTGTTGCATAGGCATATTTACTGAATAGAACCATAACTTGATCCCTGTGGGAACGAATTTGGACTTAACCTTATATATTACTTGTGACCACGTACGCTTGCGTGATTTAGTGTAAACAGCTACCAACTTAGAGTTGATGGTCGGGGCCTTCAAGACCTGGAAGTAAACACTGCCTGCATAATTCTCTATCTCAGAAGAAGCGAACTTAGAGAGGGCATCGGCCTTAACGTTCTCTTCTCTAGGAATGTGCTCCAGGTAGCACTCCTCAAACTGAGTCATAACAGCTTTCACGACTCTGAGGTATTTCGCCATAGTTTCATCCTTGGCCTCAAACTCACCATTCACTTACGAGACTACCAGTCTTGAATCTCCACACACTTTGAGGTTCTTGACCCTCATGACTCTGGCCAATCCCAATCCAGCTATTAACGCTTCATATTCAGCTTCATTGTTGGTTGTAGGAAAGTCCAACTTCAAAGCGTATTCAACTGTGAACCCATCGAGGCTTTGCAAGACCAACCCTGCACCACTAGATTTTGTTTTTGATGCTCCATCAAAATAGAGCACCCAATACTCTTTCTGATCAGGTACAAGTTCTTCATCCTTACTCTCAACTCCAGGGGTGGTTACTATCTCCTGCCCCCCGACTTCTTGGTTGCCAATGGTACATTCCACCAAGAAGTCAGCTAATGCCTGAGCCTTGATGGCTGTCCGAGGCTTATATGCAATGTCAAATTCTCCGAGTTCGATTGCCCACTTAATTAGCCTTCCACTGACCTTAGGGCTGTGCAAGATACTTCTCAACTGCTGGTCCGTCAGGACTTCAATCTTGTGTGACTGAAAATAAGGTCGTAGTTTCCTTGAAGCTGTTACCAATGCTAAAGCAAACTTCTCAATGGTAGAATAGTTCAACTCAGCTCCATGTAACACCTTACTTACGTAGTAGATGGGTTTCTGAACCTTATTCTCTTCCTTTATGAGGACGGCACTCAATGCTTGCTCGGATACCGCCAGGTATAGATAAAGAGTCTCTCCAATGTTAGGCTTAGCCAACAGCGGGGCTTCGGCCATGTATTTCTTCAATTGTTCAAAGGCCTCTTGGCTTTCAGGTGTCCATTCAAAATTCTTTACCTTCTTTAATGTTTGAAAGAAAGGTAAACACTTATCACCAGACTTGGAGATAAACCTCCCTAGGGCTGCTACTCGGCCTGTCAACTTCTGCACATCTCTTATAGAACGTGGTGGCTCCATGTCTAAAATCGCCTTGATCTTGTCAGGATTGGCCTCAATGCCTCTCTTTGAAACCATCAGCCCTAAAAACTTTCCAGATCCAACGCCAAAGGCACACTTAGCGGGATTCAACATCATCTTATGGTGCCTCAGCACTTCAAATGCTTCTTCGAGGTGCTTAATATGATCAGCCTTGAGTAGGCTCTTAACTAACATGTCATCAACATACACCTCCATGGTTTTTCCAATCAGATGGGCAAATATCTTGTTCACCAAACGTTGGTAAGTAGCTCCTGCATTCTTTAGACCAAACGCCATAACAAGATAACAGAAGACACCGAAGTCAGTTATAAAAGATACCTTAGGGATGTCATCTTTGTGCATCTTAATCTGATTATAGCCGCTGAATCCATCCATGAAGCTTAACATCTCATGTCCAGCTGTGGCATCTATCAACATATCTATCCTTGGAAGGGGAAAACAATCTTTTGGACATGCATCGTTTAGGTCAGTGAAGTCTATACACATCCTCCACTTCCCATTCGTTTTTTTGACCATCACAGGGTTTGCTAACCATTCGGGAAACTGAATCTCTTCAATAAAACCAGCTTCCAAGAGCTTATCCACTTCTTGCTTAATGGCCTCTTGCCTCTCCGGAGCAAAGTTTCTTTTCTTCTGCTTTATTGTCTTCCTCTTGGGATCAACATTCAACTTATGGGTTATAAGTTGGGGGTCAATCCCTGGCATATCAGCTGCTGTCCAAGCGAACACGTCGCTATTCTTTTGTAAGAATTCTATCAACTTGCCCTTCAAGGGTTCTTTCAGAGATGCTCCAACATAAGTAACTTTTTCAGGATCGCTTGGTTCTAGAGGTATAGGAATCAGATCCTCTGCTGGCTTTCCTCTATGTTCTTCATCATCGCGGACATCCATGTCTTCAATTGGAAGGACCTGCCCCCCAACTCCATCGGCTCTCAGTGCGGCCACATAGCAACTTCTTGCCATCTTCTGATTACCCTTCTGTTCTCCAACACCATTCCGTGTCGGAAACTTAATCTTCATATGATATGAAGAGGCCACAGCCTTGAATGCATGTAGTCCGGTCCTTCCAAGGATTGCGTTGTAAGTTGAGGCTGCCTTAATCACCAAGAAGTTCAGCATCTGAGTTGCCTCCTTAGGCTCCTGCCCAATAGTCACGGGTAACTGAATAGTCCCTTCAATTTTGGACTCCACTCCATTAAATCCGTATATGGGCATGTTTGCAGGGGTCAACTGAGAGTCATTGTATCCCATCTTTACAAACGCATCATGAAACAAAATATCCACAGAAGCTCCATTGTCTATCAAGACTCGTTTTACTTCTGAATTTCCAATCACAGGAGTTATGACCAGCGGGTCATCATGGGGGAACTTTACCCCTTCCAAGTCTGAATCATCAAAACCAATTACCATCTCAGTTTTAGCACGCTTTGGGGCCTCTCCCACAATATGCATCACTTCTCTTGCGTATGCCTTTCGAGAGTTTCGAGTTGAACCAGCCGTTGTCGGGCCTCCCCAGATCATGTTGATAACTGGCCCTCGGGGCTGCGTGCTACGATCATGATCATTATCCCTTCTGTCATTGTTTCTCCTGTTGTAATCCCCTCTTTGGGTTCCTTGATCTCCACCCTTTGTGAAATTGTTCAGCTTTCCTTTACGGATCAAGAATTCAATCTCGTCCTTCAACTGTCTGCAATCATCCGTGTCATGTCCTACATCTCGGTGGAATCTACAGTATTGATCCTTGTTCCTCTTTGCGGGGTCTCCCCTGAGTGGCTTCGGCCATCGGAAGTCCTTATCCTTCTCAATTTCCAACAAGATTTGACTTCTGGGGGCATTCAACCTTGCATAGTCGGAGAACCTTGGTCCCAAGCTCTTTTTTGGTGGCGAATCAGAGTCTTTGCTAGTTCGGGGATACTTGTCCCTAGCATCGTACTCCTGCCCTTGCTTGCGCTTTTTTGTATCATTGTTCCCCTGACCATTGCCTATTGTGACTTCCTTCTTTGTGCTATCTTCGGCATTGATGTACTTATCAGCCCTTCGTTGGAGATCAGCCATGTTCTCCGGGGGATGCTTTGCCAATGATCTCTTAAAGTATAGGTCGGTGGTACCATGCTCCAAGGCTACCATTGCAACCTTATTGTCCAGATCAGTGATATTCAGAGTCTCCTTGGTGAACCTCTTAAGATAGTCTCTCAGACTTTCGTTCTTCCCTTGTACCACATACATAAGAGATGCAGAGCTTTTCTCATGCGTTCTTCCGCTGATAAACTGACTAATAAAAGCAGCACTCAATTCCTTAAATGAACCAATCGAGTTTGCAGGAAGCCGACTATACCATCTTTGAGCCATGCCTGATAAAGTTTGAGGGAAAGCCCTACACTTCAAAGCGTCGCTTGCAGGCTGCAACAGCAGTGCGTTTGAGAACGTTCTAACGTGGTTTGCAGGATCACCCATTCCATCATAAGCTTTGATCGTTGGCATCTTAAACTTCTTTGAGATACGAGCATTCATCACGTCCTCAGTAAACGGAGGTGTGGGATCATCAGGGTCCCCAAGTGGCATCAGATCCTTGGGGTTGCTTTTAGGGGTTTCCACCCTTGTAGTTCTTTCAGGTGGGACGGTAGTCCTTCTTTGCCTCCTTGGAGGCCTCTCCAGATATATGAAGGGAATCGGTCCTGACGTGGGAGGTGGCAAAGTCTGATTTGATCTGGCTTGCTCCCTGGCCATATCTTCCTTTAACTTTAAGATCTCGGCTTCATAAGCCTTAATCCTCTCAGCAGCTGTTGAAGGGAGTCCATCATGGATAGTTCGAGTTCTCCCCATAGGCTCTTTACTTGCACGTCGCCTCCTCGGAGCTTCTTCACGCTCGTAATCATCGCCAGAAGATGATTCATCTGAATAAGGACCAGAAAAATCGCGATAATCTCGATCTCGAATATATAGGGCATGACCACTCGGTCCAGCTCCGTAATTGGGCATCCCATACATTGGATTGGTGCTTATGGGGAGATCCGTGGTGTGGATCTGAACCCCTCGTGTAGGGTTGTTGGGGTCTACAATCAGGGAAGAAATCCCCGGGTTAGTCCCTGGAATGGTGTGGACGATCGGAGGTAGCGTGCTCTCAACATGGGTAGTCGTCCCTAGGGGTTGAGAAACTTGATATGAAACGATAGTCCCGGATGTTGGAGGTACTTGCTCAGATGTCGGTAGCACTTGTTCAGTAAGGGGCGGAGCAGAGCTAAGAGGTAGGGCCTCGGTAGCGATTGGCTCCGTAGTGCTTGGTGCAGTTCTTCGTGTTTGAACCATGGTTGATGTCTTCTTCCCACAGACGGCGCCAAATGTTGTGGAATAAAAACTAGGTTATTAGATTGCGGCTAGGGTTTGATGTATTTAATGCTAGGGTGTGTGAGCTTCGTGCTTTAATGGTTGCTTCTGCGTTCGAGACTTAAACGGTCCTCACAGAATGCCTACGTATCTCTGTATTAAGAGAATCAAGCCAATAAAACGTAGTTCTGAGATGAGGGGTCAGACCCTTTATATAGGCTGAGAAGCCCTAAAATCGTAGTAGGGTTAGGTGACTTGGTGGGCAAGTCACCGCCTCTAGGAAGGTTCCGGATCCATTCCTTGTAGGAGTCTGTTTCCTTGTATGACTGTGTGGCTTGGAGGCTACTCTTTGTAGAGATAATGTCCTTATTGACTTGTATCTCCCAGCTGTTAATTATCCCTAAATATTAATTACGAAATTAATATTATAACTGGGGTTTGGGCCCATCTGGTGGGCCCCACGTTTGGACCATTCTAGGTCTAATCAATGCCACATTAAATGTGTCTTTAGGGCTTACTTTTAGCCCATATCACCATCTTAAAAAAAAAAAATCTTTAAAATTTATATTCATCCTATCACTCCATTATCTATATATACCCACCTATACGTACAAATCCAATTCCTCTTCTATTTATTTAAATCTCTAAAAATTCAATTCTAAAGAGGAATTAATTGCAAGTTCACCTCTTCGATTCGTATTGGGTAAATCTTTTTCTCTAATCTTATTTTTATTACGAATTTGTGTTCTTGTAAATTGGGATTTTGTATTATTCTTGGAATTTGGGCTATTTTTGGTGTGATATTGCTTGGAAATTATTGGTGGAGCTTCTTGTGAGTTGGGTATTGATTCTTATGGCTCCCAAGTGTGGGAGAGGTGGTGCTAGTGTTGGGAAATTGCTACAGAAAGGGGATTTTAGCTGAATAAGCATGTTGGAAAAGATGGGGAAGGATATGTCAGACGTCTTGCAGGAACGGGATTCCAGGGGAGTTTTCTTTCTTTTCTTTTTAGTGTAGTTTTATTTTGTTTTTAGTTGTAGTTTTGTATCTTGTTCATAGTTCATTGGGGACAATGAACCACTTAAGTGTGGGGATGAGTTCTCGATGATTTAAAAAAAAAAAAAACAAAAAAAACAAAAAAAAAAAAATTAAAAAATTAAAAATACCAAAAATAATTCTAGCCATGCAATTTGATTAGTTGTTGTATTTTACTTGATACACCCATGCATGCGTAGAATTCTTGTGTTTATTGACGCTTTTGTATGAGAAGTGACGTGCTTTGTTCTTGTGCACACACTTACACTAGCAAGTTGAAGCTGGTAGACTTAATTGGATGTTGTAAGTGATTAGAATGACATGAATATGTGAAAGATGACTTGGTTTACATGCTTTGAGTACAAGTAGGTGCGTTAGAGAGTCTTGTTACCTGGGATTGATTATGTTTTGTCACACCAAGTGAGTTTTGAGCCTATATGCATATCTTTTGCATGATTTTTCGTTTGCTTGAGTGTCCACATGTTGTTTACATTGCTAGCACTTACTTGAGATCTTTCTTGAAATGCATGACATTAATTGATGATGAGATGATAAAGGCAATTAGGTATAACCTCATATTTCCCATATTTCCACACCTTCTATACATGATCAATTAGTTAACCCGTTGAGCTTAATCCTATTCTTTCGGTGACACACCACATTACTTGCCATTATCCTTTTTATTCTATTGGCCTTACATTGAATTTGAACCTAAATTGTCAAGGGCTAGTATCGTGCTTAAGGGAGTAATAATGTGTTCATAAAAGGGGGGTTATTGATGATCATACCATTGGGGAATATTGATTTTGGTTGATGTTTGTTAGTCGAAATTCATAAAAATATCTATGGATCATTGTGCTTATTCCTTAGCTCTCAGAGAAAAAGAAATAGAAAAAAAAAAGAAAAAAAGAAAAAAAAGAGAAAAATGAATAAATTTGAGAGCATTCTTATGTTTGTATGATCCTTCTTCATTCGGCTAGTCAAGTTAATGTAAGGGTTATTGAAAAATCCAAGTGTGGGGAAGTATTTGTTTTAATAGAAAGGGAATTGAATAATGATTATTGTCGGGTACTAGCTTTTGACATTTAACCTGTTTTAGCTTTACTTGACATACCTGGTCCCTAGCCCACGCTACAACCCGAATAAAGACCTTTTGATTGTCATCAGTGATGTATGTTGTGTTGAGAGTGAGATTGATTGAGAGTGTCAAGTTGTGTTTATGTTTTTGTTGGAATTGAGTGATACACTTAACCTTGTTCTTGAGTGAATATTCGTTTTTGAGTGAAAGGTGAGTTATTACTTGTTTTGGCATAGGAGATCCCAGGTTTAGACTTAAAGATGTGTTTCTTGTGGGCTTAGCATGATTACCAACGATTTTTACACTTGACATGAATTTTTATGACCTTCTGCATGTTGGTTGAGTAGACTACGTGAATACTTGCACTTTCGACACCAAGACATCGTATGTTTACTTTGATTCTTAAGTTGATGTGGCATGAGAGGACTTGTGTGTGTGGTGTTGTGTTAGCATTGATCTTTTGCATGGTTAGATGAATTTTGTGGGTACATTCACTATAAACCCTCACGAGACAACACTCGTCCTACTAGGGCTGCCTAGGGGTTTAACGGCTTGTTGCATATGCTCAATGCAATCGTGTCATCTACGAAAGTGATGTTTGTTAGGATTTAGTTTTTATTTCGCTTATTTGCCCGAGGACGTGCAAATGCTTAGTGTGGGGATGTTTGATAGAGTATATTTTTATATATATTCTAGATGATTTTATTCTCATATTAATTGTGTTTTGCATTGATTTGGATTTTTATTTAATAGATTTGATTGTTTTATTGTAGGAAATAAAGAATTCATGACTTGGAAGGATTTGGAGCAAAAAGAGCTATTTTGGAGATAAAATAGGAGAAAATTCGTATTATTGGGCTACACGGGCTGCTTGCACTGTTTGGGCCATATCTTGAGTTCCATAAGTCAGAATTTGACAATCTTACTGTCCACGCGAAGCTTGTGGAATTTTCTTTAATTCAGAGGTGGTCCAAGAAGCAAAATCCAACTGGAAGAGCCCAGAAACAGAGGAGAAAAAGAAGTGACGAATTTTAATTAAGGAATCCTATTCAGTTATGGAATCCTACTTGTAATTTATTTAGAGTATTAAAATACTGTTATTGGGCAAGACTTTTAGAGCCTATATAAACACATCTAGGGTATTATTTTGAGGAGGAGAGAAGAGGGATGTAATATTAGATCAGATAATATAGTTTAGAGTAGATTAGTATTATTATTAGCTGGAGATGTAGAGAAACACCATGACTCTTCTTTTGGGTGACAACATTGAAGTTTGAAGGTTTTGTTCTCTTAATCTTTCTTTGTTCTTATTAGTTTAATTATGTTTTCTTGTTTTACTAGTTGTTTTACTTGTTTAATTATTAGCGAGTAGTTATTTCTAGGGCTTAAAGGGAAGCCATGTTTGCACTAATATTGGCATGATTTTCATAGTGATTTGATTGGTTATGGTTAATTCTGATTGATATGTTTTAATCATTAATTTGTGTAATCGGCCGATATCATGGATTAATTATATGCAAATAGGGGTATAGATCGAGAGATTTACTTACTAGAGGCACACATACGATTAGCAGAATTGAATTTGAGTGCGGAAGCATCATTGGATTTCTGAGAGCGTTAATTCTTGGAAGAGATTAACTTGACTCTAATTACCTGATTGATTGAATTACTAAAAGTGGTTAATTGTGTTGAATGTTTCGAGAGTGTTAATGCTTGAAAGAGATTAACATACTCTAGTTATAGGATCACATTGATTGCTTTAGCTTAAGAGCCAATTGTGTAAGCATGGTGGACCTGATTGCCCTAGGTTTTAAATAATCTGTTTATCATCTGTTTAATTAGTTTTAATCTAGTTTTAATCTGTTTATCATCTGTTTAATTAGTTTTAATCTGTTTAATTAGTTTTAATCTAGTTTAATTAGTAATTCAATCAATCAGGTAATTAGAGTCAAGTTAATCTCTTCCAAGAATTAACGCTCTCAGAAATCCAATGATGCTTCCGCACTCAAATTCAATTCTGCTAATCGTATGTGTGCCTCTAGTAAGTAAATCTCTCGATCTATACCTCTATTTGCATATAATTAATCCATGATATCGGCCGATTACACAAATTAATGATTAAAACATATCAATCAGAATTAACCATAACCAATCAAATCACTATGAAAATCATGCCAATATTAGTGCAAACATGGCTTCCCTTTAAGCCCTAGAAATAACTACTCGCTAATAATTAAACAAGTAAAACAACTAGTAAAACAAGAAAACATAATTAAACTAATAAGAACAAAGAAAGATTAAGAGAACAAAACCTTCAAACTTCAATGTTGTCACCCAAAAGAAGAGTCATGGTGTTTCTCTACATCTCCAGCTAATAATAATACTAATCTACACTAAACTATATTATCTGATCTAATAGTACATCCCTCTTCTCTCCTCCTCAAAATAATACCCTAGATGTGTTTATATAGGCTCTAAAAGTCTTGCCCAATAACAGTATTTTAATACTCTAAATAAATTACAAGTAGGATTCCATAACTGAATAGGATTCCTTAATTAAAATTCGTCACTTCTTTTTCTCCTCTGTTTCTGGGCTCTTCCAGTTGGATTTTGCTTCTTGGACCACCTCTGAATTAAAGAAAATTCCACAAGCTTCGCGTGGACAGTAAGATTGTCAAATTCTGACTTATGGAACTCAAGATATGGTCCAAACAGTGCAAGCAGCCCGTGTAGCCCAATAATACGAATTTTCTCCTATTTTATCTCCAAAATAGCTCTTTTTGCTCCAAATCCTTCCAAGTCATGAATTCTTTATTTCCTACAATAAAACAATCAAATCTATTAAATAAAAATCCAAATCAATGCAAAACACAATTAATATGAGAATAAAATCATCTAGAATATATATAAAAATATACTCTATCAAGTACTAAATCCTGATCCTGATGGACACCAAATCCTGATGCTACTGATGACCAAATCCTGATGCTTATGTAACTGAAAATAAATCCTGATGCAGTTAATGCAATTAAATCAGAATATTTACTTTCCTTTTATGGAGTATCAGTTACGTTTATTTTTGGTATTATATACAATACAGAATAGAATAAACATATGGGGAAAGAGATACGTCCTAAGGATAGAAACATGATTCGTTTTCTTCTTTCTCTGTTCTCTCACGATACATATAGGAGAAATACATAGTTCTTAGGCGAACTGAGGTGCTGGTCGCTGTTGATCACTGGTGTTATTGTGAACCCTTTGATTGGTGCTGTTTTATCCTGGAAGTGATATTGCTGCAACCCAATCACAACGTAAGTGGGGCAATATTCTCTTCAAGAACAGTCAAGTCTCTCGAAGGGTTTGGCGACTCAGCTGTTTCTTCTCTCTCTGATCAGTATTGCTAATAGCTTCTGTGAGAGATAAGTGTTCTTACTTTTCTTGTTAATTACAGTTACTGATTATACTCTTGTTTATGCCTTCGTGTTTTGTTTCGTTATTTGGTTAATTACCTGTTCTTGTTTATTAATATATATCACTGCCTCATTGTTGTGTTTAGTGTAAAATACCCAACAACAACTTGCCACCGTTTTGACTTCGGCGAGGTTTTATTTAAAGGAAAAATTGGGTCCCTTTTTCTTGGTTATGAAATATAACATGAAAATTTTAAAATAATGTATTTTTCTTCGGAATAATATTTACTTATCTCAAATAATCTGATAATATTAAATGACTCAAAATAAATTATTCGCGAAAAAGAATTGATCAAGACCACGTGTCCACGTATTATTACTTTTCCCAGGCCAGACTCTTATCCCCCGCCAAAGATTAATTCGTTTAAAATGTATCTGATGTTAAGGTTTGAAACATGAGGGTCGTGAGCACCGGAGTACAAGGGTTTGTCGGCATAGCTAAGAATCTGTGTTTGATTAGTTCTCAAATTTTGATTTGTGAATATTTATGTAAATGCAAGCGGCCCATCATTATTAATAAAATTCCCACCAATCAAAATTTGACAACTAAACTAGCACGGATTCTTAGCATGTTCCTTGGACAAACACTAGAAAATTCGTTTTATTTTTTATCATTGTAATTATCACATCACTGCTCCTTCTTCCTATCTCAACCGCCATCTTTATTTCTAATAATAATCACTTCTGGCAATCGATTCCAGCAACCCCAAAAAATAACCATTAAAAAGTTACCATTAATTTGTTATGATAAATTTCATAAATTATTGGCGATTTTTAAAATAAATAATATCATTTATGTTGATGATTATATTATTTGTTATTGGAATTATCCTATCATCATTTCTTTGCATCTCAATCACCACTTCTAACCAGTACCTCCAGTGATCGCATCCGGTCATCTCAAAAAATCAACAATTTACGAAATCACAACCAAATTGATGATGATTTTTTGGGATTGCCGGAGTCGATATCGGAAGCGATTGTTAGAAATAGATATGGTGGTTGAGATAGGAGGGAGCGATAATGTGACAATTACAATAATAAATAATAAAAGAGTAATGCTAGAGGTACCAAATTGAAAGAGTAATGCTAGAGGTACCAAATTGGGTACCAAATTTTGTCACCAAATGATATGGCATTAAATATTTGTCATTTTAAGATATTTTAATTGGTTGGCCCTGGCGGGCCCAATATAATTATAGCCAATCACAATAATGCCAAGTCATTTTGTAATATTTTTTGGTACCTAATTTGGTACCTCTAGCATTTTTCATAATAAAATTATCGATGTGAATAATATAAGTAATCGATTTTCATTTAGTTCTAATTATAGTACACTCCTAAATATAGTTATATGCCAAGATGAATAGATGATAAAGACTTAGTGCCCGTTTGGCAAAAATTAAAAAGAAATTATAAGTTACTTATTTTGGGAAAAAAAAATTTATTTACATATTTTTTTTTAGCAGAAAATGTGTAGGGGGAGTTTAATATTCGTTATCTCGCAAAAATAAGTTACTTATTTCAGAAAAAAGCACATATTTCCTAACTTTTTTCCAGAATAAGTAACTTATTTCTGAAAAATAAGATTTCCCAAACGGACCCTTAATTGCAGGAGGATGGCCTCAACTATTTTTTTTTTATAAAAATAGACAGTGTGATGGCCTAACTATTTTTTTTAAACAGATGAGTGTATTCAATTTGTGACTTAATTACAGCATGATGGTTGAACAATTTTTTTTTTAAACACAACAATGGCCCAAAAATAAAAATAAATAGCAGTTTTTAGATTAATTTAGACGGAATGCAATCATTTGCTTAAAAAAATATTTGGACCATTTTTGTGGAAAAAAAAAATAGTTGAGACCATTCACCTGCAATTAAGTCCAAGATAAATTATATGCAATGATTAAAGATTAAAAAAAAAAAGGGATAGACTGAGGAAACATGAAACATGGACTGGAATGTGTTGTGTACGAAAGAGCATGTGGCGGAGGCATTGGTATCTTTGTCCACTGACCTATATATATTCTCTAGGTTCAGGACGTATGGGACTCATCCAGTCATCGTGTATTATTAATACTAGTATTAGATACTTGCATGCATCACTACATCAATCTGATTTGATTCGTAACTGAAATTAAATGAAGTCTTGATTTGATTACTCGAAGCCACCATCATGTTGGTAATAAGTGTTGGACCCGCTGTTGGGTCTAACTTGTCATTATTTCTTCTTTTTCCCATTTCAGTATTATAATCTTTTTACGTTCCAAATGTAATCATTCAGCATGTTTTGCCAAATTATGCATGTATTTTTCAGATAGGTATTAATAGACAGCATATACTCGGGGAGTTGTTTGAAGGGGGGTCTATTTTGCATTTAGCTACCATAGAGCATCATACTGGATCGGGTCAATATCAGGGCAGTCCTATTATCGGGACAGTTCTATGCATGATCGACAATCTTAACATGGCCAATTGTAGCATTGTTGGGTCAAGAATCGGATCTCGAATGGTCTTTAATTGAACAGCCATTAAAATTTGCTGATACAGAGTGCGTGTTAAAAGTTCCGACTTCTGAGCTACTTTTCCTCCACTAAACAACCCCATGAAATGGGGTTGTTTAGTGGAAGGCACTGTACTTCAACTACGTACTAAATATTTCTTGCTAAATATGCTTCCGGGTTAAAGTTCTTAAGAGTTCTTGTTACAGAACCTACAGCTACAAGTACCAAAAATATTTCTAGCATTTCTTTTCTCAAGGTCTTCAAAGACTTGTGGCCTGATGTGATGAAAATGAAAATTTCATACCAGTGAATTTACAAAGACTGCATTATTACACTGCATGCGTTCTTCTAAATGAGAATACAAAACTTATATGTACAGCATTAAGTATTTACATACAGATAATCCTCAAGTCACGCAATCATTGTTTTCAGGCTGTACTAACAAAAGGTGATCAAAAGCAATCTACTAATTAACACTGAAGTGTTACAATTACCATTTTTGATGTCACAGTCGAAGAGTTGGTCAGCCTTGGCTTCTGCTTTATCAAGTAGAAAACTTCAACAGAGTAAAGCGAGTTTCTTTACCAGTTATAACTAATGGTAAACAGGGTCATGTGCTTCTATGTTATACAGGTAGTCAAAATGCAGCGCATGGGCTGTTTACCTTGATGTTAGAGGTACATTCTTGTTCAATTGGGTTCGCAGGACTGCATAACCTGCTTCTTTTTGGCTCGGATATCCTCACACGTGAGATTGCCTCAGCTAAAACATCAACCAAATCGTTACTCTTATCTGCTGGTCTCTTACCTGAGTTGCGGGTTGAAGAAACAGGACCCTGGTCATCACCAGTAATGCTTCTGGTTATTGCCTTACTACTGTCAGACTCCAGGTCAGTTCTTGGAGTCGGTTGTTTCGTAGTCAACCTAAAGTTATAAATCAGCTCTGGACTCAAAGTTAGACTGTTTATTGTTGGTTCTGTGTAGAATCGTATCCATGGATGACCTGTGGATATAGAGTTTAAATAAATGAGACGTAAATAGGTTATTATTTAGATCATAGGAAAGGCGGAGTGCACGAGGAAGTAATGAAAAAATTTCTCCACGAGAAAATAGTGGCAAAGGAAACATAACATCTTTGACTGGTTTATAATTCGACAAAGCTATTCTGAAAGGAATCTAATATTACGAAATAGCATACATATCAAAAATACAAATGTTATGCATAAACTGAAAGATCAACCTCATACTGCTAACTCCTACATGTCACTAAATTCTCAAATTCATGTAACACTACCCCATACTGCTTGCTCCTACAGATGCCACTACACTATCAAATTCATGAAACATCTATTTTGAAAGCAACTCAAATTACTTTTAAATGAAAAATGATTCAAATTTAGTTTTTTTAAAGATAAAACCTATGTGGGTAAATTTTCTATGAAAGACATCTGCAACTACAATTCAAAAAAAAAAAAATATTCTTCTAGAAATCAACTAAATTCATTTTAAATAGACTTGCAATTACATGTATTATTTGTGTCAATAATGCAATTTATTTGGCGTAACATTCGAAGCTTACATAGTACATCATCAGCTGTGAACCTTGACGAAACATTCCTTGTCAGCATATGTGCAAGTAAATCACGAGCAGGTTGGGATATTGACTCCCATTTATCACCTTTGAAATCAAGGTTTACATTCTTCACAGCCTCAAACACTGATTCAACAGAATTACCATGAAATGGCAGCAAACCAGTTAAAAGCGCATGGAGGAGGACACCTGCACTCCAGATATCCACCTTCGTTGAATAATTACCGTCCAATACTTCAGGTGCAACATATGCAGGACTTCCAACCACACCAGACAAGGTCTGACCTGTAAGAGCAAAGAGTTAGAAGATCTTGTGAGCTGTTATAGAGTTTTTTTTATGAAAAGGAAGTACAACACTTTTCCAAAGATGAGAAGATAAAAAGATAAAGTTCTAATGGAGCTTTCTTGGACTATCAAGGTTATCAAACATTCCAGGAAAACCAAAAAGATTGCTATCAGAAGTGTTACTAAGATTGAACGGTAAGTTCGATTTCTGAGAACTTGGCCTACTCTCTACTGTCATTTGTTAGGAGGGGGATCCAAATATAGTGTGGTAACCCTATTGTTGTAGTGTGATTCATGGCTTCATATGTTGCGTGTGGCAGAGTATTTAGGGCTCCATTTACCAGTACCTTCAGGATTAACAAATTTTATTACCTTTCCTGACAGTATCTCCTATTTAAATAACAAAAAATTATAATTAATCTGTACAATTACATATCTATCATTTCATTCTAACTCCTTCAAAACTGCAATAAACACTCATCCTGTCACTCAAATAAGAATCTTGAGTAGCTAATCTCATAATCCTAACTCCTAAGCCAAGTAAGCAGCAATCTAGATTCTTCAACATACTCAACAGAAACTAATGCTATAATGGTACTGTAGCGACCTTGATAATTATTGAAGGGACTGAAAGAGCAGCAAAATTTATACAGACTCCAGTACTTCCCAAACAGCATGTAAGGTACAAACTAAATCTACCAGTAATACCCATTTAATTAGCTTCCGCGAAAAAAGAAAATGGTCACAAGCAACGTCATTCCTGGTAGAATTTAAAGTTTCAACTTTCAATATCGCAGACTAAAAAACACATTACATTTTTCAATTCTTAATGTTTGTAATCACAATAAACATCTTGACATTGGAACTTAATATTATTTTTAAATATTATTTAGCAAAGACAGTTGTAGTTTTATACTGGGAAGTGGGAACACATTATATAACAATTGAGGTTAATTTAAGTTTTTTCTATCCTAGTATCTATCCATTTAAATTTCACCACATACAACCATTTTATCACAGAGATAATAATCACGGTCTTTAGTAAAAAAAAAATAGAGAGTTAGTTCTAGGAAAACAAATAATCCCCAAGTCCTTGTAAGTTCATAGGGTGGAAGGAAGAAAAAATCTCATACTTATGACATTGCATTGAAATGGTGCTTTGATAGATGACAACATGTATTCCATTACTTGTCCCTTTAAACACATCACATTCTATTCATATCGCCAAGACCGCAACTTTTTGGTTTTTAATACTTTCATAACTGCACACCAACGATGGTAAACTACATGCAACCATTTCTTGCAAATATATTTTCATGATCATCTGAAGAACAAAATTAAGTTACTTCAAGGAAAAATAAGACCCTAAGTGTTTGACACTTGCTTGAGGATGGAAGAAGGGCTGGGTTCCTAGTCCAGTTCCGTTCAAGGTCAAATATTTATGGACACATCAGGATATAGAAAAACTTGGAGTGCAAAGTGGTTTAAAAACTCGAGTGCATAGATTATGCCATTATCAAACATTAAAAACGAGTGAGGGACACACTATTATGTTTTTAGTTGTAGAGATCCAATGACTATTAATAACAATAGTTCACTTGAGGTTGTCGTGTATTAGAGGATGTACACCTGAAACAATTAACTACGAAGACAATAACACCCTAGGTACTCACCGTTTGAAATTCTAACAGCCAATCCGAAATCTGCAAGCTTCAATTTTCCAGATGTTGTGTAAAGAATGTTCTCAGGCTTTATATCCCGGTGAACAACACCCATGTCATGGCAATACCTTATCACCAGCATTAATTCCTTCAGAATATTAGCAGCTTTTTGCTCAGAATATAGCCCTTCTTTAGCCATTTTGTCGAGCAACCGTCCTCCGGCACAAAGCTCCATCAGAAGATGAAAAGATTCAGAATCCTCGTAGACCGCTTTCAACGTGACCACACCTGGATGTCCAGAAAGGTGCTGCATTATCTCTACTTCTCGATGCACAATCTCCTTCCCTTTGCGCACCGTCTTACACGCTACCTCTTCTCCACAAGACTTACTCCGACACCTTACCACTGACCCAAATTTCCCTTTACCAATAACTTCACCCAACACATAATCCAGTTCAATCTTTTTCTTTCTACCCATTCGTGTCGCTACATCAATACACCCAATTTTCCTCTTTAAACCCCGTCCAGGCGGATCCAAAGACGAAACCCCACAAACTGGAGCAGTAGCAACTCCCTTCACTACACTCTTCCTAGATTCAATCACCTCTACTTCCTTACACTTCTTTTTTCGCGTCGAGTACTCATCAAGAGACAAACGCGACCATAACACAGTCAACGAGATCGTATTCTTCCTCAAAGACTCAATCATCTCCCCTCCCTTTCTCTTCCTCCCAATAAACTCCATCACTCCAAAAACTACCCACAAAACCCACAAATCTTCACCAAAATCAACTACCCCTAACTACAAATCACTAACAATTCATCCATTTCGACAAACCCCCACATCTAAAAACCAATCAAAACTCTACAATTTATATGATACAAAAAACCCATCTAAATAAAATTTAAATTCTGCAATTAAAACGACAAAAACAAAGCAAACAATCAAACCCCAATTCAATCAAATCAAGAAACTTCAAGAAAAAAACACACACTCACAGTGAAGTCAAAGTGGGGCCCACCAAGCAAAAAACCAAGATTCCTGCTGTTCCTGTGACCCTTTTGGACATAGGTTCTACAAACCCATTTGCTTCTCCTTGTAGTGACACTAACAATCTGCAAGAATTGATCAGATCAGAGATATCTATGTATGTAATGTAAGTAGGTATGTAATGTATATGTGGTAGAATGATGGGGGGGGGGGGGGGGGGGAGAGAATATCCAGTAGAATTATTATTACCTTCATAAAAAGGAAACGTAGGAGTGAAGGAGTAAAGAATGGGGTTGATCTGTTGGAAAAGGTAAAGTTAACGTATGTATAGATTGTATTGTCGTTGTTGTGTATAATGGACGACTGACAGTCCACTGTTTCAATTATTTCCCGCAACTATTCGGTTACCTTTTCTTATCATTTGTTTGATATTTTTCCTACTATTTTTTCCAATGTTCGAAAAATTGATAAAAATACCCATATTTGAGTTAAAAATGATAAAAATAACAATTTTTAAAGTGTAAAGTTATTTTTACCCAATAGGATACCCAACTGGTAACTGGGTATCTCATTTTGTATAAGATAACTCACTCACAAATGGGTATTATAAGAAATTAACAATAGAAAAAATTGTGATACTCAACTCACAAATGGGTATTCTATATAAAATGAGATATCCAACTCACAAATGGGTATCCCATTTGTTATAAATAATCAATCACTTTCAAAATGGGTATTTTCATGGAGCTTTAAAAATGATTATTTTTAACCATTAATTTAATTCGTAGATTTTTTTATGGAATTATATATGCTTAGTGTGAATCACTTAAATAAATAAATATATTATTTTTATGTTTTATCATGTATTGTAATATATTATTTTATTTTTACATATATTATATTAATAACTCATAATCCGTGCGAAACACAAACACAAATTGAATACGAATCGAGATTAAAATTAATAAATGAATAAACACCTAAAAAAATTAAAATAAGTAAATCTTTATAATTATGTAATTATAAGTAATCAAACCCGAGATTAAGCTAAAAAAATTTATTTAAATAAGTCTTGTATAATTATGTAAGCTTCTACAGCCGGTTGACCAAAATGAGGATCCCAAATTGCATGAGCAATAGGTCTTACATGTAAAGGGTCCTGTACCCAGGACTCAAAATTTCCTTGCCAAGCTACATGAAACAGATTTCCGGAAGTCCACAGAAAAATTATTGTTAATTGCCCGAAGTGAGAAGCAAAAATATTCTGATAAAGACGTTCCTCAGTAATATCATCATGACTCTCAAAGTCATGTGCGGTAGCAATACCAAACCAAATACGACGAGTAGTGGGGTCCTGAGCTAAGCCTTAGCTAAACCTTGGAAACCTTAATGCCATAATGGCTTTCAAATCCTCCTAGCCATTATCCTACTGCAATAATTCTTGCTAAGAAGAACGCCCATGTTGTGGCAATTCCACCCAGAAGGTAATGGGTTACTCCTATAGCACGTCCTTGTACAATGCTTAAGGCTCTCGGCTGAGTAGCAGGAGCAACTTTTAATTTATTATGAGCCCAAACGATGGATTCAATAAGTTCTTGCCAATAACCACGTCCACTGAATAGAAACATTAAACTAAAGGCCCATACAAAATGGACACCTAGGAAGAAAAGCCCATATGCAGATAATGAAGAACCATAAGATTG